>OY998177.1:234420008-235913820 GCA_963921935.1 Galeruca laticollis | reverse complement strand
GACTTTTACAAAGAGATACATTCGATTCCAGTCAAAATATGTATGTATAACAATCACGGACTTAAGATCTATGGACTTCTATTAGTATGGAAAAGTTCTTAAAATCCACCGATAGACTCTATCGATAGATGTCTGTGATATGTCAGCTAAATGTCAGGTAGAATGCAGTTGATCTATCGTTAGACGATTATAAGAACGTATTGGTTAGATTCTATGGTAGATTGAAAAAAATATCGGAGGGACATGTCTACAAAATAAATATACACTGTAATTTATTAATTCGATACAAAATTTCACCTCGTAAAAGCATGACGTGCGTATTTAAGTCCACCATCACTTTAAACATTTCACCATTATAGGATAATTCCATTTCATAATCCATTTTTATTAACAAAATAACAAGTATTAAATTTTTAACAAAACAACTAACCTCAATAAATAAACAATCTTTATAAGATTGTTCATTGTCATTACATATGATTGATGATTGTGTTTTCCCCCTCCAAATCTACCAGATTTACCGTATCTAAAGCCTGGTAGAACTGATGGATGTTCGATAGAACTATCGGTGAATTTAAGAACGCTGGGATGATTCTATCGACAATATATCGGTAAATATAAGAACGGCTTTGGTAGACACCGTATTTGACGATAGATGTATCGGTAAATTTAAAAACTTCTCTTTATATGTTTCCCATACATCCGAAATGACCCCTCTTTTTGCCTACACATGGCCGCCATGTTGGGCTAATTTTAAGTTGGTATTAAGAAGCTACAGTTCATATGCGTTTTCTTGGTATTGAGGATGTAACGTTGGTTGGTTGCGCGAAAATAATTGACAGCATAATAGAATTGATTAACCAATTAGAATTTAGCTGGATGAACTGACGCGGCATTTTCGTTCTGTCAATTTCTGTTACCTTTGTTCCGTTGTTGCAATGCGATTTGACTGATTTGTGACAGCGTCAGGAGTGGCATCAGGTAACATTTCGCAATTTTCGCATTGTATTTTCGCATTTTTTTTTTGAGTTAAGCGCAAGTTTGATATTTGTGTGTTAACTTTTGGATTATATTCGTGTTTATTACAAATTAATAGTGGTTAATCTTAAGTCCGTGATAACAATATAATTTTAATAAAAGAGTTATCTAACCTAAACATGCTATTATAAACTTATGAAATACAATTATTTTAATTCTTTTTCTATCTGTATTATCTAATTTTAGATTCCTTCACATAAAGAATAATGGTACTGTGCTGGCCACCAGGCTGTAATCATTATGATGTGAGAGAGAACTGTAAGTTTTATAGATTTCTAAAGGATCCAAAAGTAAGAAGCAAATGGATGAAGCTGACACAAGGTACCTACATAATGATAAATATAACATTTTATTTTGTGTGTTTATACAATATTTGTAGAACAATAGAACCAGATCCCGGAGCTTTTTGTGTAGCTGTCATTTTATGGACGGAGAAAAGAAAATTAGCCAACTATTTTTTTGTACATGATCAATCTTTGCAAACAACGTAGAAGCAAACTGATTTTGTACTGTATATATCGATCTACCTATAACATATACATTATTATTTGTCATTACACATCTTTCGCTTCACATTATTTATAAGTTGCTTTGTATGATTTTTTAAACGTTTTCTATTTTAAATTGAAATTCCACATTGTACCTTACTTTCCTCTTTATATTAACTGTAAACCATTGCATTACAAGTGAATATTTCTCTGTGTAATAAAGAAATTTGGAAACATTTTGTTTATATTATTTGTTTTTAGATAAAATTGAATATGTTTACACATGTACTTGGAAAAAGAGCCTACAGATCAAATAAAATTTTAAAGCAACCAACAGAAACTCTGAACCTCGTACAAATATGATTTGATTGAGGCAAAGTTGTGACATGATGTTCTGAGTTTTCAGACTAAATGGCATATTTTCAATCATGTAAATTTGCAGCGTTTCCTCAATTTAATTTTCTTACCACAAATCAAAATTTATAATTATGAAAACATTTTATTATGTTAAAATAAATGGTACAAATTTGTAAAGGTAGAATGTTTTATATTTTTCAATTATCACTAATATATCTTCATGTCTCTTGATTGTGGTTTTAATTTTTCGTCATTCGGATACTTGAAAGGAGACTTCACTTCAATTAAGCATTTTTCACTAACAAGCTCATATTATCATTAAAAATGGTTTCAGGAGAATGTTGAAACATGTTTTGATGACACTAGAACAAACAATCACTATTATTTATCTCATATTTTCACATTAATCAAATAATCCAGTAAATATAACCTCAAATATAGCTTTTAAAATCAAAAATACGGACTGCGGGATAACTTACATTATCAAAACTATTATTTTTTATATTGAGTAGACACGATTACTTACTTTTCAATAATTTATTCCTTTCAAAAACACGTATGAAATGCGTAAATAATCAAAAATCTACACTCAAATGCAAATTCCTATGGTTACAAGTTTTGTTTGGATACAGTTTCAAATTGTGACGTCACACTAATCTCGCGTATTCAGCCAGAGCCACCTATACTTACGTAAGTATAGGTGGCTCTGATTCAGCTCTAGTTTATTCCATAGACAAATCGAATATAAGTATTACGTTCTCTATGGTGTCTGCTCAGTTAAACCATTGTCTAAAGACAAAATGGTTAAACCAATTGTTATTAACAAAGAGTATATAAATATTGAGTAAAATGAATGAAGAATTGGAACCTGTAATTTATATTTAATCCTTTTCAATTGTGCTAAGGGCCACTTGCACCGTACTAGTGCAAAGCTTCTGTTAACAAAACCAGGTTTAACTTATTAAAACTTAGATTAACTGTTTGGCTTGCACCGTCATTTATTTAAACTAGATTAAAGTTAAGCCACAGCTCTGGTAATTCTTCTATAAGTTGGTACTGTGACTATCTTTACTTGCATAATTCTTAACCTAGATTATACTTGTTTGGCCAACAAATGAGTCTTTTTTGTGGGAGTATTTAGTTTGTGACTTTGTGCAGTAATCCTAGGATTCTAAAATCTACTGTCGATAATTTATTATAATTGTATGCCGAGCAATGACATAAATCATGACCCTGTACATGGGAAAACAGGGTTTAGTCAAAAAGACCATTTAAAATTCCGAAATGAGTTAACTAAACACCTAATATATATTTTTTAATTATTAACCCTACAGCGGGCGCTTCATATCTGAGAGACCGACGAAATTTTTAATTTATAGATTTTTGTTTACGCGCGGTCTTACCGCCTACACCCCCCTTCACCCTTCCTAGATCATCAATGATTCACACACTAGTGTTAAACGTTTAGCCATACACGTCGGTTATAGGTGAAATATTGTAAAATTCGGTGTATGAGACGGACGCGACTGCTGTATACGAGTTTGTTAGTGAATATTTCACAGTAGTAAAGTAAGTTAAATTGCACATATTTTTTTATATTATGTTATTGTTGATCTATTTTTATTAAAATATTTAAAAGGAAATAGTAAATTAGAAACAAAACTGTATTTTTATGACTTTGAGAAACAGACGAAATATCTGGAAACCACGATACTACACACTAACAAGATGCTCCACCGGATGGACAGACAGGACGATGCGCTATATGCAGCACAAAGAAAAGCCGAAAGACACGTTTTTGTTGTCAAAAATGTTTTAACTTTTTATGTCTAGAACACGTGGGCATTATTTGTGATGATTGTTATGAAAATAATTAAAAAGTTATACGATTTCTATAAGTAGCCATTTTTAGTTTAAAGGTTTTCTTCAAACATGTTTTTTTATGTTAAAAATAAAACTAATACTTTTAAAACAAAATGTTATTTTATTTTACAGCCCCGAATAGAGATAAATATAAAAATTTCAAAATATGTTATAAAATCGGTCTGTGAGAGATGTTATTTTCCAAATATCTCACGCGCCCGCTCTAGGGTTAATTATTTTATATTACCACTGGTACTTAACAATTTTTTATTATCTGGTTTGGATAAACTAGAAACAGGTTTAACAAAACAAAAAGCTTGTTATTTTGTTTAAATATTTTTTGTGTATTTTTTCTCTGGACAGGTTCTCAAAGGTGACCTAAAATTAAACTCCAGACATTTTCTTAAATATTTCCTTATTATATAGTATAGATAAACATCAGTGCGATTAATTTAGGATTAATAATAAAAATTAAACTCTCGAAATGTTTAAGTGGGATCCTTTTTTGTGTGGGTCTAAATTCCTGAACTAGCATAAAATTTTAGGATGGTTAGGAGCTGATTAATTGGTGATACGGTACATGGTTTCTAAAAAATGAAGAAGTAGTAATCATGTACTTTTATTTTTCCCCTTTTTTCCTTATCACTAACCAAAAAATAATGATTCCATGATAAACTTACAAATCATGGGGATATTCTCTACTTGATCCTCTATTATATTTCCAGAAGTTTTAGCTGTCCCTTTTAATAATCTGAATCATCTAAATAAACTCAATTCATCGAAGTCATCAAAATAATTTGACCTTTCATAAATACGCCTACGAAAGCCAAAATCGTTAATTTCCAAAGTGTCTAAAAAATCCTCTAAGAAAATTTCTTCTTCCAATTCCAAATAATCCATATTTTTATACACAAAAATACCACTTGTAGGCTGCGTAGGCGTAGACACACATAAAATGTAGGGTTAAGATTCAAAGCTTAGCCTTAAACGTTGAATAATGCCTCGAATTTGGGAGATTTAATTTGACAGCTAGTTAAGGCAATTAAACTCGGTTTAAAAAGTGACGGTGCAAGATAATCATTTACTTAAAACTTGGTTTAGGTCGTAAACCATATAGTTAACAAATACGGTGCAAGTGGCCCTAAAATAATGTATATACCGATTACACCATTCAGTATATTTCTGATGATATTCGACAACATATTTTCCATATCGATCGTTATATGACATTTTTCCACTAGTTTATCAATATAATTAACAGAATACTTTTTCATTTACGTAGCGTCAATTGGTACACAAAGGATACATCAGTAATCAACGTATCTTTTGAAAAAAAATTTTTTCTCTGTGGTAACATTGGATTCCAAATATTCAAGTACTAAGTTTGCAATGATCGGAGCAGAAATTGGAGATCCCATTGCTGTTCCAAAAATTTGTTTATAGAAGCCGTCACCAAATTGAACATAGGTGGAATTCAAACACAAATCAACCGCCTCGCAAAACGTATCTAAGTTTAATGGTGTGAAGTTTTTTATTTTATTCCATATGTATATATTTTTAATATAATTGATTGCTAGATCCGTAGAAATGTTTGTGTATAAAGATCTAGTGAAATTATCCGGTGATTTGAAGGAATAATTTGCTTTTTAATAAAACTACGAAATTCTCACTAATCGATCACCCCCTCCAAGAATAAGAAATAAATTGGTAAATTATTAAATTTGATAATTAACATACGAAAGACCGTTTGGTTTGTAATTGGTTTGTTCGAAGTAGTTTAGTTTTATTTCTAGTTCTAATATATTTTATATATGGCTCTCTACAATTGGATTTTTTATTAGCCAAATCAAAAAGCCTTTTCCCCCAAGAAAAAAATTATCGACACCCCTGTTGTCAACATCAAGTTATTATATATATTTTTTTATTGATGCCTCATATTACCTTTTTAAAGCACGCCTCAGCGTGTTTAAATCGAACTTCCAAACACGCGCGTTTTTTAAAGTCCCTATGGTAACAACAACAACTTGAGAAACTTAAGTAGCAATGACAACTTTTTAAACGGTTTTATTTAGCTCACCCCGTTTGTTTTATTTATTCTTGGGTCAAATTTAGTAATTCAAATTTCACCCTCTTCCTGTCAACCGATTAATCTGAAATTTTATATACACTTTGGATTTTGGTGACAATACAATTATGTTTATTCATTATCATTATAAATTCAAGATGGCCGCCGCTACAAAATGGCGGATAATTTGTGTTTTATTAATCCCACCAATATGGGTATCAAATGAAAGGACTCAACAAGCAGAATACAATATACTATAAAAAATTGAAATCCAAGATGGCGGCCGCTACAAAATGGCGGATAACGTAGGATTTATCAATCCCATCAACATGGGTATCAAATGAAAGGGCTCAACAAGCAGAATACAATATACTATAAAAAAATTTAAATCCAAGATGGCGGCCGCTACAAAATGGCGGATAACGTAGGTTTTATCAATCCCATCAATATGGGTATCAAATGAAAGTGCTCAACCAGTAGAATACAATATACTATATAAAATTAAAATCCAAGATAACGGCCTCTACAAAATGGCGGATAACGTAGGTTTTATCAATCCCATCAACATGGGTATCAAATGAAAGGTCTCAACAAGTAGAATACAATTTACTATGCAAAATTGAAATCTAAGATGGCCGCCGCTACCAAATGGCTGATAACAATTTTTTATCAATCCCACCAATATGGGTATCAACAAATAAAAGGGCTTGACAAGAAGAATACAGTGCACTATACAACCTCAATATTTAAGATGGGCGCAGCCACTAAATGGCGTATAATAATAAGATTTAAATTTAGAAATTGAATCTGTAATTTAGGTATCTGATTAATCCAGCCTGAATCCACCAGCGGAACTGGAAATATTTGTGGGAGCAAAAGTCATGCTACGGTCCAATATTGACGTTTCAAAGGGATTAGTAAATGGCGCTATAGGCTACATCAACGAAATCGTTTGGCTTCAATTTCGTCTAACTCAGATGTATGCAACAGATGTACCTTCCGTCCGAATTGATTTCGCAAGAGACGGAGTACATCTTATACACCCGAAAGCCATACAGTTTCCAGCTAAGTACAATTACGGGACGGCTGAAAGAAGAATGTTGCCTTTAATACTATCATGGGCTTCTACAATACATAAAATGCAGGGCAGCACTGTGGATCACGCAGTCGTATACTTAGGTGCGAAACTGTTTGAAGAAGGTCAAGCCTACGTGGCTCTTAGTAGAGTAAGATCTTTGCAGGGACTACGTATAGAGGAGTTGGACTGCAATAAACTAACGGGCAAGAAACCTTGCAATAATGAAGCACTAAATGAATTAAACAGAATGCGAAATAAAAACTAAAAACCAAAAAATAAAAATAGGTAAAAAAACTTTTTAAGTTAAACGGTTTTATGTTAAACATACATTGCAATGTTTAAGATAAATGTACTAAAAACCAAAAAATAATAAAATAGATACAGTCGTGGGAATTATAAACATATGCATAGACTAGACTAAAATAAAACCGTGGGGCACGTCAATTGTCTACAAATTATCGACTTAATGTGCGATAGAAGAATCGTTTAACTTGTCGTTAGGCAGTTGGCCCGCAGACGGTGAGGAAATTACTTACTATTTTGTTGCTCATGGAAATTCCAATAGTTATACACTCCATGTAAATAAAAGAGATGTTTCAACTAGTTTATCGTTGGACATTCACACTGCTGGCTGGCGAGGAATCGTTCCACTGCTCGTAGTTTGTCTTTAATCGACAAAACATATGATAAAAGTACTACTCGCTCACCACTATGAAACCCTAAAACTCGCTTATAATCGAGCTTGCTAGCTTGTTTCCACATTCTAGCCCTACTTATCACACGTCCATCGTTGTCGGTTGAGCAACTGCCTAATTATAGTGTAACATTACAAAACAAAAATTTTAATCAACGATTGTAGACAATTGACGTGCCCCACGGTTTTATTTTAGTCTAGTCTATGCATATGTTTATAATTCCCACGACTATTTTATTATTTTTTGGTTTGTAGTACATTTATCTTAAACATTGCAATGTATGTTTAACATAAAACCGTTTAACTTAAAAAGTTTTTTTACCTATTTTTATTTGTAGTAATAATATAATAATAATATTTTATGATGTCAAAGTGTACCGATAAAAAAAGTAGCGTAAAGTATTCGTGCATAACTGGTCTTTCAAACACTTGCTCTATTTCGAGCACTCCGGCTGCGCCGTCGTGCTCGAAATCGCGCGTGTTTGAAAGGCCTCTTTATCCACTTATACTTTAATATATACTATTTCGAGCAGTTTTCAGAAACCAAGCACATTTTGACAAAAGCGGTCGCTCATCTCGTTATTGCTTTTGAAATGTTAGCTTCAGTATTTAATGTAAATAAATGGGTCTATTCTTTTTCTACGTCATTGGCGTATCCTATATATATATATATATATATATATATATACATCTTACTATCATTTCTGCATCCTTTCAAAACTCATACATTTTAGCGTCCACGAGAAAGAAGCCAAATAGAGAACTGGAAGTACGAATATATTATTGCTCACGTCACCCCGATCCCGGCAATGGTCTCAATTTCCAATTATCTTTTAAATAACTATATACGTTATTTTTACATTTTACTATCATTTTTACGACCTTTTAAATGTGAGTTATTGTTGCGTCCCTTGTATAGTTTACTTTCAAACTGCTGTTAATTTTTCTATCAATGTGACGTCCTGCAGTGTTGCCATATTTACTGTATAACTGACAAAGACAGAATAACGGTGAACCTTGTCGAAAAAGTGAGATGTAAATAACATCATACTTTCTACAGATAATGATTCTTTTTTGGATACCTAATTTTACTGCGGAATAATTCTAAAATGCTTTTAGATATTTTTTAAGTTATATTCTCAGGTATCTCGTTCCAAAAATTTCTATTACTTCATTAATATATTTAAGTTTTATTCACTGGCTATTTTAATATGTTATGCATTTTTTGTTTTACTTTTTTATTGACTTAAAAAGTTAGCTATTACAAGAAATTTCACTTGAAATCGCGAAGTATGTCTATATGTATGATATTACGTTCTTTTCAGAAAATGATGTAGCTTTCGAATCGCTCATGAAAACAGTGAGTGCTTTTATTAAGCGTTACTAATAGCATAATGTCGTATCTAATAATAATTTTTTCTGAGGTATCTTTTTCTTTATGAGGAGGAGTTTATAATAGTAAATAAATCCCATCTTCAACGTCGATTTATTAGTTATTATTAAACATCTTCTTGGTTGTGCTGAAAAACCATATAGCGTTCTTACAAGATGCAGAACGTGTTATAAAAGTCGAATACGATATGTGTAACGGTTTCGTCGAAATCATTCAGCCGGAAGAACAAGATCATTTCCGAAGTATATGTAATTAGATTTTTCGTAGGTTGATTATTAAAAGGATACTTACACACGGGATACCTTTAAAATAGTTTAATAACTATTTTATGACGGCTTATTGCCTGGCAACAATCTTGTGTTATAGCTTGTAGAAAAACATTTAGGAGTCTGACACAATTCGTACCCAAAATATAATATTTTTAAATTTTACATTTTTTGGTGTACACGTTTTGCACTTAAATCTTTAATTTTAACCATGTTTTATTTCGAAAAATATCTGGATACCTTTGCAACAAATCTTCACATTCTACTCTTTTAGGGGGCATGCACTTTCTAATGTAAGTAACAAAAATTTTTTTGACGAGACCTTTTTGTTCTGCAGTCCAAGGAATTTTTTGTCTCTTCTTTTTCGCGGAGAAAATATTGGGAGACATTTTTGTTTCATAGAATGAATTATCTATAGCTGGGGCAGATGTAAAAATGGCAGGAGCAACGAGGTTGTATGAATAATTTATATTGTCATCTGAATCAATGGGTTAGAATAAGAATCTTCAAGTAAATCCTCTTCCAAACTAATTTCAATATCATCCAGAACTTGTCCCTTAAAATTACCAGCCTATCCGCTTTCCACTAAAAGAAGCAGCTTAGAAATTTTAGCCGTTTGAAACACATCATCGGACAACCTATACGAATTTTTATGGACATTTACAGTATGCCCCATAAATGATGCCAACTGTTCAATATCCCCGTCATTCATACTAAAAATTTGAGTTAAAGTTGCCAGATGTTTTCTAAGGCGGATTGAAGTAAGAGCATCAGGATTTTTTGCCCCACACGCTTTGGCATATTGATGCATTACTTTGTAACCGCAAATTGCCGATTTTTTTTCTTTATGCTTTTCAAAAATAGTTTAATATACTTCTTTTCAAAAACAAGTGAATAATATGAATTTTGTATCATTACGGTATAAACAATTAAACCACGGCGGGCAACCTGTGACAAGTAAGCTTTAAGAATAAAATTTAAAATATGCTTTAACAACATGGTTATATAATATATATAAAAGATTCATTATTCTGTTTAAATATTCCAGAAATGTTTATTTAAGGATGGAAGCACTTATGGTGAGAAATTATTAGGTATAATAATATAAATTTTACTGTATTTTTCTACAAATTATCATTATTAATAAAGTTTGCTGTCTTGTGCACAATTATTAAAACAAAAGCTAGTAGTAAACATAACGTGTTTGCAGAAAATTTTATTATTAATAGGATTACATATAATAGTAGATTATGCAATGAGGGAAAAAGATGTATTTTATAACCAGGGGGGCATTGAGGGTAAACAGCATTCTCTCTGAGTTGCATATATACTACTCTTTTCACGAACTCATATAATATATAGTGAAAGAAACGTTTCCAAAAATCCAATTTTATTGACATTTACTAATTTTAATAATACCTACTGGTAGTCTTTGGCAATAAATTAGGAAACAAATTTTGATCATCGTGAAAATGCATAAATGAACGAGCTTGATTGAGTTGTTATGTGTTAAAATATGGATGTTGAAGAATTACAATTGCTTGATTATTAAAGTATAAAATGCTGCGGTGGTCGATTTACTACAAGAAAATTAGAAAAAGTTCTAAGAAACAGCTTGATGCATAATAAACATTTTTGGAATAATATTTACCTAGACATTAATATGCCACTTCTGTCACGATTTTGATATAAGAGAAGTTGATTTCTACTCTCGGTCTTAAAAAAAATTCATTATTTTACAAATGCGAAGATTTGAAAGTTTTATGAAGTGGGATATGATGTACGCATTCGTCGACTGAAGCCGACAAAATTTAGAAGCTGCATCTGAATTATATTTGCAAAGGTACTCCCATAGTTTTCAACGTAATCCAACTATTTTCACAAGATTCGGAAACATTTAAAAACGTTTGAATATTTATTTCAAAATAAAGTTATATTGAGTGTTATGTGTTTTAACAAAATGGTAAATTCATATATTTGATACTGTAGCCGCCAGCCTCCTGTGTATATTCAAAATAAAATAAAATATTTTTTCTACTTCCGCTAGTAAAACCGCACTTTGAACACGGGTTTGACATGCACAAAACGACTCTTTAAACACTAGTGTTTAAAATGCGTAAAGTCACATCTCGTTTTTCTTTTGTTTTTTTAAACGTCAAATTAATTTATCTTTTGTATGTTAAATTTCATATTATGTGATAATTTTGTTATTCTGCGTCATTTGATTTGTCAGTCAGCTGTCAGCCATCGTCCGTTATGTTATGAATATAATTAAAATATAATATAATTTTTTCATTTCTGCGGGCGAAGAAAAAGTATAGTAAGCACCTCGTGTTAAAAACGTCTTTAGTCACTCGTTTCACAAAGAACTCGTTCCGCTTCGCTCCACTCGTGCCTAGTAAAACTCGTGACTAAAGTAACCTTTTTGACACTTTGTACTTAATATACTATAAAACTCAGTACCAATTTCCACTGCGTGGCCGAGAAACGATTGTGAATGGTGGAGTGAAGGTCGTGCTGGCAAAAAAAGTGTAGCTGGAGATGTCAGCTTTTTACGAGAGATCATATGTGTTCGTCCGATGTCCGATTATCGCAGTCCATACGAACTGAATCATTTTCAGATACTATTAAACTATTTCAAAGCCCACAGAGTAAAAGTTTTCCGCCTTTGTTTATTTATTTATTCCATATAATTATACAAAATGCCTTTTATTCATTTGTTTTCGAAAATAAATAACTATATATTCTTGAAAAGCTTAAGCAACTTAATAGAATTAAAGCCCACTATATATAAGTTAAGTTTATTGCGTATCCACCGTTGAATTTGTCTCAAAAAAAACTGGCCTGAGATTATAGTATCCATCGAAAATGGGCCAACCTGTACAAATAATAGGACGCGACCCAAAACTTACTTACAAATTTTTCCTTTTTTTCCTACTGCACGGTTAAGACGTTCATTAATGTTTATTTGACACTAAACTACCCATACTATTATAGAAGTATTGGTAATTTGCGGTTTAGTTTTTCGCGCATACGCTTCCCGCCTTTTATATAACACATCAGCTAACTAACCATAAATCGTAAATAAAGTTCATACATATACTTACCAGTCTTACGGGTTCAGGCTGATATTCAAACTTTTTACAAATCACCACTACTAATACGGACGTAACGTTCACCAAAGTTGTAACTATACTATACTCTCGCAAACTAAAGAAATGCCTTTAGTTTAAAATGTATTGTTATCAATACCAGACACTACGTTGCCAAATCTACTGGACGTCGGAATGTTACGAAATTGTAATTTTATGTATATTAAAGTATATTCTGGTGCGCCACCAGCAGAAATTCGTTGAACTAAAACTATACCTTTTTCGTACATTTCCTATCAACTTTGCGTCCATTTGTCCTTGGTTAATACTTAAATATAGAAGTATCTGCAAAAGATGGCAGTTTGACACCCGTGGCTAACCATAGTACTTTAGGTGGTCTATCTTTTCCATATGTTCTATGGCACAAATATTCATCAGAAATTGCCAAAAACGAAAGATGTAGTCTTGCGTCCGATATACGGACGTAAGTTTACAGAGGATGCAGGATTAAATGCAAAAGTCATTCTATCGGATGCAGAAATGATAGTAAGATGTATATATATATATATATATATATATATATATATATATATATATATATATATATATATATATATATATATGTATCACTTTTTGCAAATTAGCCCCTTTGAATCTGTTCCTTAGAACAAAGAACTGGTTCATCAATTTAAAATAACCGATTAAGCCCATCTCTACATTTGACATAGTTCTAACCTAACCTTATTCTTCTCCATATCTTACTTTTTTTAATGACAGCTCCATGTGTTTTCACACTTGTATAAAACCAGTATTACATTTTTATATTTCTGATGGTTTATAAACGAAAAAAATACCATTATGGTGACACCCATTTGAAGAAAAAGTGGAGGACAAAACGCCGGACGAAAGATTTAGATGAGGTACTACAACAATCATTTTTAATCAGTATTTTTTAAGGTTACTTGTATGTTATTTTAGATTGACGAAGATTTGAAACCAGATAATAGCGAAAAACTATTGAATCAAGAAGTCGACTTCGACAAACCAGGTTCCGCTCAACACTATTGCCTTCATTGTGCCAGATATTTCATATCGGATAACGCTTTACAAGATCACTTTAAAACCAAAGTTCACAAGAGACGATTAAAGGCGCTAGAATTAGAACCATACACTGTTGAAGATTCTGAAAGAGCTGCTGGTTTTGGCAATTGGAAGGTACCTAGCAAAAGAAAAATTGAAACACAATCTTCAAAACCTGACAAGGGAGAAGATTTAGAGTCGTCAAGTAAAAAAATGAAAATCGATGATGTTCAGCTATAAACCTATTTTTGATTTTAAATGTATCATTAGGTCTTATTCTTCTGCTTTGTACATCACAGGAGATAAAGCCCAAAAGACTTATGTAGTTTTAAATCCAGTAATAGATTTTGAAAAACATTTAACAAAACCTGACAACCTGATAAGAAATATTGCAGCTAGAGGCTTACCAATAAACGTTGATGATATTGTAAAAAAGTGGATGTTTTTTCAAGATATTCTTAAACGCAAACATACTTTAGATCATACTAGGCAGGATATTTCCCAGAATATCACCCACTTGTTAAAAAAGCCAGATGTCGATCAAACGGAAATTGATAAGTGGAAATTGCACGCCAAAGTAGTCAAAGATGATCTTAAACATCTCAAAGAATTATATTATGATGTTGAAGAATCAACAATGCTACAAATACTTGGTTTACCGAATGATTTACATAATAAAACGCCACTTGTTAAGAAAAACATAGTTTTTACACATTTGATTAAGCCCACAAATACGACTTCAAGTAACATTGACATAGGAATACAAAATGGTTACCTCAAATATTTGGATCCCTTTACTTGTTATCTAAAATCTCATGCGGCCTTGTTGGAATTCAGTACGTTAGAATATTTTAGGAAAATGCTATCAAAGTCAGGTTATTTACAATTTTCTAATCCAAATTTCTGTAGGACGATCATTGCTGAAGGTGAAGAAATTTCTTGCAGTACTGAAAAGATTTTAACTCTCTTTGAGCAAGATTGTGATGAAACTAATTTAAACAGGCTTCATTTGTGCGGTTCTGGAACATTAAAATCATTCATGGCTTATTTTGCCAGACATATCGTGAACCAAGTATTCTTACCTTTGAAATACTTTTCTCTTGGTAGGATTTACCAACCAGTTAATACCGATTGTGGTCCTAGTCTTTTTAATTTGGTCCAACAGAGTGTTGTTAACATTTTTCATGCAGATTTTGAAGATAGTAGGGAAGATTTAGAAAGTATTATTGAGTTAATTTCGAAAATTTATGGTGTACTAGGTGTTCATTATCGTATTGTAATTTTACCCGCTAATGAAATAGAAAAATCGGAAAGTTTGAGGATATCCATTCAGATGTTCTCGAATTATAGAAAGAAGTATATTGAAGTCGGTAATTTATCGTTTTATGACAGTTATATAAGTAAACGATTATTATTTACTTATAGCTGCAATAAGGAGAAAAAGTATCCGAAAATTATTGCTGGTCAGATATTGAATTTTCATAAATTTTTAGGATGTGCTTTGGAGAATATTTCTAGTTATAATGAACTTTCGTTACATGTATTTTTGAAAGAAAAAGTTGATGAATTAAATAGTGTTGTGTAAAGTAGTTTTTTTTTATTTCAATTTTACCATTATGTTGTTTAAAAACACTTTATAATAGGTGATATGAATGTTAATTTGCTAGATGATTCGCAAATGATCAAATATTACAAAGACCTAGTTGCAATAAGAAACTTTAATATAAATAATGTAGACATTGACGAATTTGCAACCAGAGTGTCTAAGTCTCTTATAGACCATGCATGTTCTTAGTGACTATATAGTGGTAAGCTGAGAATTGTAAAGTTAATGTTAAGGAAAACGCACTTTCCGATCACAAATTGATATTAATAGATATTGAATCTTCTGTACAAATTCACAAGCCAAAGGTAGATTATGTAGTCGAATCTGTGAATTATAATAAATTTGTAAATTTATTTAGGGAAAAAGTTTTAAGTATAAACGTGACAAAGTTTCAACAATTAATTGGTTTAGTCAGTTATTGTAAAAAGAAGTCTGAGTACAGTAAAAAATTAAGAATTCCTTCAAATAACACCTGGATGAATAGTGAAGTCCTTTAGATGATAAAAAAAGAGATAACATTTATATAAAAAAGATCAATCAACCCGCGAACGCATACTTAGCCGAGGAGTTTAAAAACATTAAAAATAAGAATTTTAAAAAATCGTTACTATCAAGAAAGATGGAAATTAGCCGGAAATAATATAAGAAAACAATAGGCATTTATAAATATTAGTTTTATAAAAAATAAAAAAGATGAAGTACTTATTGATTCACTTTTGATAGATGATATTGTAAATAGTCAACTAGTTAATAAAATGAATGAGTAGGTGGAACGATTGTAAAGGAAGTAGAAACTGAAATTAATCAATTGAATGATGATTTTTCTGTCGAGAATTATATAACAACTCAATATCGGTACCTCTAACAAATGAACAGGAGTTTGTTAGATATCATTAAGGAACTAAGACAAAACTCAGCACCCGGACACGACGAAATTACTGTTAAGGATATACATAATCTCAGAGAATACATTCTACCAATTCTAGTACATCTCATCAACGAAACCATCCAAAGTGGAATTTTTCCACAAGAACTAAAGATAAGTAAAATCACTCCATTGTTTAAATCGGGAGATAAAAATTCATGAACAATTACAGACCTATATTTCGGTATTGAGTGTATTTTCTAAACTCTTAGAAAAACTAATGAAGAAAAGAATGTTATTTTTCATTGATACCCACCAAAATTGGTCGATAAATTTCAATATGGTTTTATAAAAAACAGTAGCACACACTTGGTGCAATCCGGTAGAATCCGATTGTAGATGCAATCAAAACATTCAATAATCTACCACAGTTTATAAAAGGCTTGAATAATTATAAGAGTTTTGTTAGAAAATTGAAAGTTTATGTAAACGCTAATTAACTGCCTTTGCATCACTGTATTAACTTTGTTATTCTCGAGGCCAGTGTTTAAAGCACTGATTTGAGAATTTTGTACATTAGTTTAATGATATTGTAATAAATGTTTGAATAAACGATATTTCAAAAAAAAGTTAGTAAAATTTTCGATTATCGATGTACGACTTTATAATTTTAATTAAATGGTCAGGCAATTTTAGTTTTATTAGTTTATATAATAACCCCTCATCATGCCATACGGAGTCAAAGGCTTTCTGTATATCTATGGCAACCATTACTGATTTGTTTTTGGCAAAAAAGCCTTCTCTTATATGTAATTAAACACCCTAATGATTTGAGCTACCGTCCTCTGTGACTGCCCCTGAAACCGTATTGCTCGAGATGAGATGAGATGAGATTATGTTATTTTTTATTATTTATATGATTTAAAAAATGTTTTTCTACTACCGTGCGTAAAATACGAACTTTAGACACACTTTCGAGTGCGTAAAACTTTAGTTTACGCACTAGTGCGTAAAGAGTATTTCTTTACGCTCTAGTGCGTAAAGAAAAAGTTCCAATTTGTATGTAGTTCTAGCTATTCTTATAAAAATATAGGTAGGTATAATAAACGGATATTAAATCTGTTTTTTAAATCAGAGATTGAAACATATAGAATTCAGTAAAGTGCATACCTAATAATTTAATAAATAATTATTGTGTACTGAATAATAGAATAGGGTGCATAAGTGGTATCTATATAAGTTGGCTGTGAGTGACTGACATTTCCTCGTGCATTGAATTTGACATTTAAAACTTAAATTGAGATCTTACGATTATACCTATTAAGGTAAGCAAAAGTATTGAACATTTTTAGGAAACTATAATGTTATTTTAGATTCTTTTTTTAGATATCGTAACAGATAAGTACATATAATTATAAAGATGGATTCCTCTGACGATATCTCAGAAGATTATTTCGCAAATACACCACCAAACATATTAGACGTAGCACAGAATGCTTCCAATGATTTATTGCCCCAAAAATCTGCGAATATTTACGAATCAAAATACAATTTGTTTAAAGAATGGTGTAGGAAAAATAAAATAACAAAATATTCCGAAAATGTTCTTGTGGCATATTTTTCAAGCGAATTGAAACACTACCAACCATCCACAACATGGTCGATATTTTCAATGTTGAAGACTACTTTAAAAATCAAAGATAATATTGATATTTCTAAATTTTATAAATTAGTTGCTCTTATTAAAAATAAAAGCAAAGGGCACAAAGTTAAGAAATCAAAAATTTTGGAAAAAGATCACTTGGTAACATTTCTCGAGACGGCTCCTGATTCGACGTTTCTAATGATTAAAGTAAGTATAATTTACAATAGTAAGTACCTGTATTTCATATATAAACAGTTTCCAATAAATTTCATATAAAAAAAATTCTACTTCATAGAATTTTCAGAGAAATGTTTTCCTATTACGTTTGTATATGTACTCAACTTTCACAACGTATAGTGTAGTTATCCGTAGCGTAGTGGCTAAGGTGCGAGACTCACATGCGGGAGGACCCAGGTTCAAGTCGCGCTCATGCCACTTTTTTAATTTTGTGTTAATTTTTAGTGATAATTATTTTTAGGTGGCTTTTATAATTGGTATTTCCGGCGCATGCCGAAGAGAAGAGTTGACAAAACTAACAATAACAGATATTGAAGATAAGGAAACAATATTAATCATTAGAATTCCTGAAACTAAAAATGGGACAGAAAGGGTTTTTACTATTTTAAATCCAACTAATTCAAAAATAGATTATTTGGCTTTTATTAGAAAATATATTGCTTTAAGACCTCCTATGGTGGATACTTCCAGATTCTTTTTAAAATATGTAAATAATAAATGCACAAAACAACCAGTGGGTATAAACACATTTGGCAAAATGCCATCTATTATAGCAAAGTACCTTAATTTACCTGATCCAGCCATGTATACAGGACATTGTTTTAGAAGGTCATCGGCCACCATGTTAGCGAACTCTGGAGGAGACCTCCTAACCGTAAAGAAACACGGAGGCTGGAAGTCGTCTACAGTTGCAGAGAGCTACGTAGACTCTACATTAACTAAACGAAATAATATTTCTAATTTAATATTAATGGATGATGATAATAATTTCCCTTGTACATCCCAAAATAATGGTAATACGATTTTATTGGAAGATAACACCCTTTCTACTACATCCACCCTTGTTACCGGCAATTCTTCATCCTATGGATTAGCTAACATTAGCAATACTACTGTAGTTTCTAAATCCACGGACAACTCTTTAGAGCAAGCTAAAGGATTAAAATTTATTAACTGCACAAATTGCACCTTCAATATTAATATTGTTAATAACTGAATTCGTCTGTTGTTTTATTAATTTGTTCTAATTTTGATTAAAATGTTCAAAATATTAATCAATATATAATATATTTTATTAGGAATCAATAAAAGCGTTATAATTTCTTCTAAAGAAAACTTAAACTTACTTTACGCACTAGTGCGTAAAGAAACATACTTTACGCACTAGTGCGTAAAGAAAATTACTAATAAACTTCTGTATATTGATAAAATTTTCGGTAGTAGAAAAAATATTGTATGCAATTCGTGTGTAAATGCCTTTTTTCGACTCATGTGATTGTCGCATTCGCCTGCGGCTCATGCGACAATATTCACATTCGTCGAAAAAAGGCTACTTTACACACTTGTTACATAAATAACTATTTTAACTTACTTCTATATTTTTTAGGTGTGTTTGTAAAATACCACCCTATTCAAGAATCCCGTAATTTAATCTTGACTCTACAAGTGAGTAATAAATTCATTTTAGTTGATTAATCTCTAGTATTGATTTGAGATATTTAAACTTTGAATGTAGCAATCGTAAACACCTCGCAATATCTCCAACATGTTCCTCCCATTTTAAGTGAGAATCAATTTTTATACATAGGTATTTTCTTTCATGGGTGGATTTTATATTGATATTTTGTAAATTATGAATTTTAATTTCATTATATGGCGGCAAAGAATTTTTATAACTACTGAAGGGCACAAAATAGGTTTTGTCCAAATTAATTGTTAGTTTATATCAAAGCCAATCGATAATTTTTGAAAAATCTGATTGTATGTTTGCCTTTAAATGCTCCCATGTGTCACTGCTGTTTATGACAGTTTTTTCATCAACAAAAAACTGATTAATTTGCTCTTTACTTCAACATCGAAAAGGCTATTAGTATACACACTAAATAAAAGTGAACCTAATATATGGATGACAACGTAAGTTGTGTGAAATAAAATAAATATTCATTGATAATAATAATAGCCTTTATTGCCCAACATATTTATACAAATCCCTTTACAGATCAAAAACAATGGTTATATAATAAAATAAGAAGAAACAACATTAAATTAAGAAAAGAAGAATGAAAAAATATTAAAATTAAAAAACACATTTCACATAGTTATAACGTTCAGTACCACAAGCTTTAATAACTTTAAAATTATTTATAAAAATGCCGCATGTTTTGCACAATAAATTAAAATTATTACACATAACGTTAATTGGTGAATGAAGTAAAACATTTGTTCGAGACCAATCACAATAAAAAGGTAAATGTTGTCTATTGTAGAACTGTGGTACAATAAAATTAATTTTAATATAAAGTCTGAACAAGCAATTAAATTGTGCAAACGCTTATATAAGCAGGACAACGATTTACAAATTCTACGAAATTCAAGACTTTCAAAATTAAAAATAGGTACCTAATAAAATCTGATAATCAGAGCCTCTCTGTGGATAAATGCCACTAACCTTTAAAACTAAATATTTTAGAAACCTTTTCTGAACCGACTCAACCTTGCTGATATGAACATTGTAATAGGGATCCCATACAACAGAGCAATATTCTAACTTAGAGCGTATATGTACTTACGAAAAATATAACATTTTTAAAGTACCTACAAATATCCTTAAATCCACGGCAGTTTCTAACCACAAATCCATAAAATCTCGATGCTTCGGCAACCTTAGAATTAATATGTTCAGTGAAACTAAGTTTGGAATCGAATATCACTCCTAGATCTTTTACAGAAGTAAGACGAGTTAACAAATTCCCATTATAATGTTATAGTAGAAGTGAATTGGGTTTAGTTTTTTAGTGTAGGTCACTACTTGGCATTTTGATAAATTTAATGTCAGTTTATTTTGTAAGCACCATTCGGATACTCTATCCAAATTGGATTGAAGTGTGGATGTTTTATGGGAAGAAACATTTTTAAATCATCTGCATACATGAGTCTACCCGAATCTAAGTGTACCTCCAGGTCATTAATAAATAAAAGAAACAACAAAATGGTCCAAGGTTTGAGCCTTGCGGCACACCTGACTCACTAAGATATTTATTTGAAGAGTGACCATTATAAAAAACAAATTAAAACCTGTTATGAAGGTAAGATTGACAGAACTTCAACAAAGCGGAAGAGAAACCAAATCGATTCAGCTTTTCGATTAAAATCCCATGATCCATTCTGTCAAAAGCCTTTGAAAAATCAGTGTAAATTACGTCTATTTGTTTACCGGCATCCATTATTTCTGATATTTCTTGGGTTATAAGAAGTAAGTTAGTTTCAGTTGACCTTTTGTTGAGGAACCCATGTTGTGCAGGTGAAATAAGGCTACGAATGGATGGATATAAACGGTTGTAAACCACCATTTCAAAAAGTTTTGAAAAATTGGTCAGAATGGATATTGGGCGATAATTATTAATTAGAGTATTTCACCTGATTTAAAAACTGGAACAACCCTAGCTTCTTTCCATTGATCAGGGAAAGTGGAAGATTCTAAAGCCAAATTGAATAATATTTTCAATGGACAAGCTAATAAAGAAATGCAGTCCTTTACGAAAAATGACGGAATATCATCTGATCCAGATGTCATCTTATTTTTCAATTTTTTACCAGCTTCAACAATTTCACTCTCTGTAATATCCCTGATGTCCCCATAAAACTGCGACTCATATAAAAGTCAACTAAATCAGCTCGTGGTACTGATGATGGCACAAACACATTTTCAAAAATCTGACTAAATTTATCCACTATATCCTGTGGCATTGAGTATAGGTTTCATTATCTAAAGACATAATGCCAGGTATGCGTGATGTTCTATTTTTCGCATTGATGTAGGACCAAAACTGTCTTTAGTCGGCAGCAATATTATTTTGAATGTTACTAATATAGGATTGATAAGCACGTCTCACTTACTGATGGTTATTATAGTTTGTGAACGAAGCTCCGTAAACTGTTGCAGAAAACGCTCATTACGTTTTCTAAACTTTTTGATATATTTTTCTTTCTTTTTTATGTTGCTAATAATAGAACTGTTAAACCAAGGAGGAAAATTACGTTTAAAGTGTTTAAAGGTAGGGACAAAACAGTCAAACAATGAATATAAAGTATTGTAAAAACGAGATATACTGCTTGATTTATATTGTTAAAGTCTAATAAAAACTCCCAGTTAATATTTATCAACGAATTATACAAATGTGTATAATTAGAGCTCGTCTAAAGTTATAAGTTTTTCTATGTGTATTTGGTTGAAGTATAGGGGAGACCGGGGATGGTTTGGACACGGGGATACAGTGGACAGGTTCAAATTTCCCGCCCTAAAGTGAATTCTACTGCCGCGATCGATTGTACATATTGGTAACACTGCGAGAGACCAGTTGACAGAAACAAATAACCGTCGTTATAAAATTGTGACTTTTACAGTGCTTGTTTACTTTTAGACACCTATGATATAACTTTTTAAGGTAAGAACGTAAGGTTTTTCTGTAACTTAGTTTAATGTTTTCTGTTTGGCGTTCAATTTGCATGCAATGGAGACTAGTAGGAATATATTCAAGTATGTTTCGTGAAGATGCAATTTTTGGTTCAGATTTCACAGCCAGAAATGTGTGATTACACCTGTTGGGGATACATTGGACAACTGGACACGTTGTCCAATGTATCCCCGATGTATCTGTTGATGTGAACTGTTTTATCTTTTCCAGATGCCACGGGAATTCAAAAGAAAAACTCAACGAACCTTTCCTGAAGGTGATCTACAGCAGGCGGTTGAAGATGTTTTTTAAACAATCGTGGAAGTTTGCGCCATGTGGCAGCTATTCGAAACGTGACGAAGTCTCGTCTTGCACTTTATGTAAAGAAGGCCAGAGAAATGGGCATAGACACTCTGTCGTTCAAACCAAATTTCCATAGAAGACAGGTGTTCTCAGACCAAATGGAGAAAGCATTGGCGGGGTATTTACTACAATGCTCCAAAATATTTTACGGAGTGACACCGAAAAAATGCAGACAAATAGCTTTACAATTCGCTGACGTAAACAATCTAAAATTTCCTGAATCCTGGAAAAGAAAAGGGCAAGCTGGTAGTGACTGGTTTACTGGGTTTATGAAGAGAAATCCTACGTTATCCATTAGAAAACCTGAGGCAACCTCACTTGCCAGAATGACTGCATTCAATAAAACCACGGTCGGCGACTTTTTTGACAAAGTGGACAATGTTATGCAAAGGAAGAAGTTCCGACCTTCAGATATATTTAATCTTGATGAAACGGGAGTCACCACAGTGCCTCCAGTGGCCAAAGTAATTGGACAAAAGGGTGAAAAGCAAGTTGGCCAAGTGACTTCGAGAGAGCGAGGAGAACTGACGACTCAAGTGGGTATAATTTGTGCCAATGGCAATTCTTTACCTCCCGTGTTCATATTCCCACGTGTCCGCTTCGACAAACAGCGAATGATGGCTGGAGCAGCACCTGGAGCTTTAGGATTGGTCCACAAATCTGGTTGGATGACCACCGATAACTTCGTGTTAGTATTGAAATTTTTTAAAGACAATGTGAGGTGTGATAAAGAACATCCTGTGTTGATATTGATGGATAATCACGAGTCTCATATAAGCTTGGAAGGTGTTAATTTCTGCCGAGATAATGGAATTACAATTTTGACACTTCCGCCGCACACTTCCAACCACTTACAACCCCTGGACCGTTGCGTGTTTGGCCCGTTTAAGAAATACTACAGTGAAGCAGTCCACTCATGGATGTTGGCCCATCCCAATGAAACTCTATCAATCTACGCACTTCCTGAGCTATGTTCCAAAGCTTGGGATCGTGCTGCAACTCCTGAAAATGTGAAATCAGGTTTCCTGAAATGTGGTATCTCGCCATTTGATAGAAACATTTTCCAAGACCACGATTTTCTCTGCTCTGCGGTCTCGGATCGTCCATTTCCGGACCCTCTTGTTCCCAGTACTTCTTCGGAACCTATCGTGTCAACATCTAAAGAAGCAGGCAGAGACACTGCTGCTGTGGATCCTTCTATTACAATCAACTGTTCTACAGAGGCTCATACACCAGTTCCCACATCGAGTCATCAGTTTCCCACACCAGTTGCTTCTACATCGGCACAATCGGAGTTCGTTTCTCCAGAACAATTGAATCCGTACCCAAAAGCTAAGCCAAGGAAATTGGGTAAGGGTGGCAGAAAACGTGGGAGAAGTATGATCGCAACAGACACACCAGAAAAAGAAGAACTCGAACTAAAAGAGAGAGTGAAAATGGCAAAGAAAGCCAAGGTAGTGAAGAAGAAGGTATTTGAAAAAAAGAAGACTGTTTTCGAAGAAGATTCTTCAGATGAAGACATGGGAGAAGTCATCATGAAAGATTCTTCTTCTGAATGGGAAGAGGAGGCAGAAAGTGACGAGTGCCTTAGAAGTGGCAACGATGCCGTTGAAGATGACTTTCTAATTGTAAAAGTTCCATCGAAGAAAGGCAAGTTTGCGATGAATTATGTGGCAAAAGTAAAAAGTAAGTTGCGAGACGGACTTGAAGTAAAGTTCTACAGGCGACTGCTTCCGTCTAATCGCTTTCAACCTACAGCCGAAGAAACTTCATTTGTGGATTTTTCACAAGTGATTTTGATCCTTCCGAAAGCGATAGAAGACAAGCGTCCCAGATTCAAAGGCATGCTTTATTTCAACACTGACCTATCGGGATTCTGCCTGCAGTGACTTATTTTGATATACCTACATTTCTACTTTTATATTTAGACAAAATATGAATTAAAAATGTTTCTGTTGCTGTACCTATCACTGTTTGTGTTCTGTCCATACCATCCCCAGGTGCCGTCCAAAGTATCCCCAAACACGGGGATAGTTTGGACAGATGTAGTGCCTCTAATTTCTGGCCTTTTTCTGAAAATATATCAATCTTGGAAAGTTTATATTATGAGTATATAAACCTAAAGGACAAGTCTACACATTAGCCTAAAAACCATAAAGGTAACATTTTTAGACAAATAAATAAAAAATAAAACCCAAAAAGTGTCCAAACCATCCCCGGTCTCCCCTACTGGACTTACTGGGTAAGTTGTAAATGTGTATAAATAGTGAGGGGTGATGTCTGTCCTCAGGAACAACAGGAAGAACATTCCGAATTACGTCGCATTCCATATCAGATAAGACAAGATCCAGAAGATGACCAGAACTATTTCTTATATTATTCATCTGTTGTAAATCATAAAAAGTAATGAACTGATTAATCGCGTTATAATTTCTATTATTAAAGTTGTGATTAATATATTCGGTGATGTTAAAAAATCACCCATACAAAGTAGGTTATCGTTATGTAACATATCAACGGTTTCCAAGCATTCAAAAAAAGATTCCAAAACATCAATGGAGACAGAAGGAGGTATGTATACTAAAAGAACTATAAAAGATTGATTTGCAATTTGACATTTACAGATTAATAAATCAATATTCAAAAAGCTCTGATCAAATAAAGTTGTGTCAATTTTTGTACATATAATTGTGTTTTTAAAAGGTAATAAAACTCCACCAGTAGCCAAACCTGTTTATTGAAGATTGCGGTCTTTTCTGAAGACCTGGTAATCTCTTGAGAATAATTCAGTCATTAACTGACTTTTGTAACCAAGTTTCAGTAATCCCAATAACGTCACATTCACTAACATATGAACAAAAACCATCGATTTTCGAATTAAGACCTCTAACATTTTGGTAAAGACAAATCAGCCCATCATTACTGCCGGGCACATCTAGTTTAAATCTTGAACGATCTTAGGAGTACCGCTGAAAAATTTAATGTGAACCTTCTCACCAGCCTCAGTTCTAACTTTTAAGTTCCTCACATAATCTCTTCAATTTTTCCCTCTGCAACGTGGTCAGATCTACATCTACGTAAATTCTCTTGTTTTTGTTGATTTTCTTCATATTCCTTACCACCAACAGAGCATCATCGGAACTCCTTAATATTACTTTTAGAGGTCGAAATCCATTCTTGTTATTCGTCCCAGTTCTCATTACTGACTATTTGAACCTCTTCAACATCGGTAGTAGTGTCTTTTAAAATATACTTTACTTCATTTAAATCTGCTTGCGGACTTCTCTGTTCAGGTAAGTTATAAATCATAATATTGCACGCCCTTTTTTGTCTTTCGCTTATTTCATTAATAATATTATATTGAGATCATGTGTGGGGTCACGTACTCCTGCTTCACTAATCTGTTCATGTGAAACAGTATCAAACACCTTGGTTAGATCCAGAAATACGCAGATACCTGGTTTACCGTCAATTAATCGATTGTATTTGTTAATTCCGGTAGATAAACCTTCTTGGAACCCATACTGGCTTTTTGAAATATTAACTGTCTCGACCCTTACTTCTAAACATCAGGTAGGCATCAAATGAAATGTAACTTCTGACGATGATATTGATTTATCCAAACAATTGTCAATTTTTTAGAATTTTCAATAACTTTTATTATATTGCGGAATTAACTAGAAACCGTGAGTTTCATTTAAAACACTTAATTTTTGAAATATAGTTTTTTTTTAAAAATGTAACCAATCTTTGTTTTACAGTTTTTTCAAATATTTTTAAACTTTTTATTAAGGAAATTGCAGTTTGACATATTGCTTTTATCTCATTTTTTATGTAGTAGTATTATTTCATATTTGATATTTTTTTAATTTCAGCCTTTATGCCATCTACGCCTGGTGCTTTATTATTTTTAAGAGAGTCTCTTATGCTTTCGTTTTCAGTGGTATCAGCTATTATATTGTTTTTATTTTTTAGGGGTGTTGTTGGTGGTTACAAGATTTTATCAGTTATAATCTCCTGAGAGCTTGAATAATTTTCAAGGTGCGAATTTTCATAAAAAATTGCGCGACAGAGATAAAGTTTCAGCATAATTTTTACCAATACTCATTCAAGCTTGGGTATGTAGATTATAAGAATCAAAAAAAGTACTTCATGTTACAAAAAACTTTATTCACATTTTAGCGACAGGTTTCAAACCAAGGATATCAAAACATTTCTCCAAAATAACAGCAGTAATTTCAGCCAGTAAAATTCTACCAACGTTAACCTTAACAATATCCCCAGAGGAATCTTTCTCGATACAATAACAACTATCATAAAACTCCGTAAAAGTACTAGAAACTTCATAAACATATTCACATAAACTATGCAAAAACAAATCCTTTGTGATTTTGAGAAGGACATCCGGAAAACGGAGGAGAACCTTAGCTAACTTCCATTCTTTTTCATGGTCTAAAGATATGGTATGCGTTTTACTGAATTCTTTTATTTTTTCCGGTGTAAAATTCGCAGTACGAGCTATGGATCTTATACGAGTCAAAGCGTAGAGAAGATAAACTGCAGTGTTACCCTTATCTTCCAACATTTTATCAAACGAAAATATATACTCGTGGTTTCTGTTATGGGAAAGATCAGCATACTTAATACAACCATAAGCTACGGATTCTTGAGCTTTCTTCAGTTCTTCTGGTGTCAAAACCTAAAATAAAAACATAAATAAAATTTAAATGGTTACATATGGGAAAATTAGTTACCTTGTCCCTTTCCTTTTCTTTCAACTTCTCTAGAGCCCTTCTTAGACCTTCTTCTAATAAATCTAGCAATCTTACAGTATCCCCTGACCTGGTCTTAAATTTCTTCTTATCTTCACCTAATACAACACCAAAACCAACATGATCTACACGATGCACAGCAGGATCTAATATTCCTGCTTTTTTGGCACAACTGAACAGTACAGAAAAGTGAGTAGCTTGACCTGCGTCTGTGACATAAATCAACCAATCTGCTTTTTCTTCGCAAAGTCGATACTTTATTGCTGCTAAATCTGATGTATCATAAGTGAAACCTCCATCACTTTTTACTACAGTTAAAGGGATGGATTGTTCACCCCACATCACTTTACGGCCTTCGTCTAATTCTAACAAACCTTTGTTGTCGAGTTCTTCTACAATTTTTTCCATGCGATTCTGATAAAAAGATTCTCCTTTTTCTGTCAATTTTACATCTAGTCGGTCATATATTTTCTGGAATTCTACAATTTCAATTTATTACAATATATTATTGACATAAACACTAAATTTACCTTTTCTAGACACATCGCAAATTAATTCCCACGCTTTCTTATACTGAGGCTCAAATGATTGCAGTTTAACTACGCTGGCGTAAGCTCTCTTCTTAAACTCTTCGTCTTCATCAAATCTCTTCTTAGATTCCTTATAAAATGCTTGTAAATCACCTATAGGAGGTGACTTGACGTTATAATCAGGAAATTTGTCTTCCAAGTGAGCAATAAGCATTCCGAATTGAGTACCCCAATCGCCAACATGATTAATTCTCAAAACATCATGTCCTAGGAACTCTAATAGACGACAAATACTGTCTCCGATGATAGTCGATCTCAAATGTCCTACATGCATTTCCTTTGCGATATTAGGAGAAGAGAAATCAACTAAAACTCTCAACTTTTGGGGCATTTCTGGTGCTTTTATACCATGTTCGAATATTCGAGATAAATTCTTTAAAGCAAAGTTTTTGTTCAAGAAAATATTAATAAATCCTGGCCCAGCTACTTCTAGTTTTTGAATCGCCTCGTGGGATGGTACATGTTCTATAATTTTTTGACCAAGTTCTCTTGGTACCACTTTCTTTCCCAACTGCTTATAGATATTGGCCAAAGGCATAGCAGAATTGCATTGATAATCTCCAAACTTTGGATTGGTTCCTGCTAATGCAATAATAACTGGGGGGTCAGTTATATCAGGAAATGCAGCAGAAATTGCAGTTGAAAATAAATTAATGAGTATATCATTAATGCTTTGCAATCTGGTATCATCCATCGGTAATTTTTTCGCTGACTGAGCAGTTACGGCCTAAATCAATTAAATTGCTATTATAATGAATAATAACTATTGCATCATACTCACTCTATTTAAAATAGACAGACGATGTTTTAATTTAATATTTTCAGTAATCAATTTGTTTAAATTATTATCGCTAGTAGTAGGTTGTAAAACAGTACCGTTAATATTACTTTTCAATTCGTTTAAACGTGTTGTTAGGACTTTAATCTGTTCCAGCTGTAATAATGAACTAGAATTATTTGTCTATAATTACATATTAGTTTATAATACTCACAGCTTTTTCGGCTTCTAAATTATATTTTATGATATCTTTATCCATAATACTGTATATTTTATTTATTTTATATTAAAATAAATAAAATGCGGCTAAACTAAATTTCCAACCTTAAAATATTCTTCTTTTTATGATTAACAAAACATTTAAAACTAGCATCTTCTGTTGTCTTCAACTTATATATTAATTGATCAAAAAGTTGTGGGGGGTAAATGAATAAAATTAAATTTATTTTTATTAATAGAAATAATTATTTTATCCATCGATAAAGTCTAAATTTTAATTTAAAATCTAATATCATTGAGAAAGTAATATATTATTTGTCTATGTCTAATATTTTCATTTATGTAGACATAACCTAAAATTTGACATCGAGATCATAGAATACGATAGAGAATAAAGAGAGTAACAGCTGTATACGAAAAGTGTCCGTCTAAATGCATTAAAATAGAGTGACGCCACATTGGCATCAGGGTAAATTAAAAAGAAAGTCGAAAAGTTTTTGGGTGGAGAAATCAACAAGGTGAATTCGTTGATAGATTACAAAAATTATAAAAATGAAAACATTTTTCATAATAAAATGCTTTACATACTTTTAGACATAGAAGGAGCTTTTGACAATACTCCACACTAAAAGCTGTTTAAGGTGGGTAATTTGTGTTTTAGACTACACAATTTCTTGTACAACATTTGGTTCAATTTCTTGAACGCTTGTATCATACAGCAAATTGTTTCAAAAACGTAGATTGAACAGAAAATTGTGTCGGAAAATAGAACATGTTCGATTTCTACACAATTTCTAGGCCAAGGGCATGCGCAGTTGGGATATATTCTAATATCTTGTAACCTAACATAGTTGATTGTTTGCAGTTTCACGTTTATCAACGTTTATGTGTTAGTTTCATTTATAACAATAAATTAATCAAAAATAATCAACAATTCACACACCAAACGGATCAACCAAAGCCCAAAATTTTTAGGTTGTTTTATGTTTGACATTTCACTAGGATCATAGAACATTACATTTAGCATTGAATAAAAAGTAAAGGAAGGAGCAATAAACACAAGTTTGGTTGATCAGGATGGTTGTTGCATATGGCGGACGGCAATATCCGTTTTACCATAGGCGCGCTATATAAAATTATTTTGTAGCAAATAAAAAAATTAGATACTACATATAGGGACATATTTTTATGCATCAAACTTTTATAATCAATATTTACACATTATAAATAAATCCAATTTGAAAAAATGCAAATAAATATTTCTTAAATGTATAGTGTTACAACAGTTAACTTACTATTTTTATTTTTATGTTACGCCTATGTCTTGACCTTGTCATTCATCAAAATATGAAATGTTTATTTTGCATCTTTTATATTATTTAAAATTAATATAAATTAAAGTATAAAAGAAAACAACTTACCTATGAAAAGTGATGCCTAAAGATTTATTTTTAGGGGTATTGGAGCAACCGCAGGCTGCGAACTAACCATTTTGTTTGTAGTCTAATTACTAATGTTTTAACACTTAAAACACTATTCTAATTAATCCTAATAAACACTTATTTAAATACAAAACAAAAATACAAGAAAAACTAATGAAAAACACTATAAAATTATTATAAAACTTCCAAAAGCAAAAACGTACTCTCCAACCAATGCAACAACAAAATAAAATGAGTCATACTTGGTTGTTCAAGATGGCTACTTCCGTCTTGCTTTCTCTCTATGAGTGTAGATAGTAGCTATCCTTCCTTTACTTTTTATTCAATGACATTTAGCCTTTAACATAAACGATTCAGATTTTAACGCGAGAAAAACGATGTACTGCGCAGAATCACGAACTATTTCTTGAACAATATATTGTACAGTATAATACAGAATCAATTTACTGCCAAACAATTTGTGGTTCCAGATCTTGTACAAGAAATTGAACCAAATCAATAACAGAGGTGTTGTAGATATTGGTAGTTTTCCAATTATGGTGGCTTTGTGCGACTTAGTGCCGCATTATAGATCAGGTCCAAAATGATAGGCACTAAATTCCCAGAAATATTGCATTAAACCGACAACAATTTTAGTCATGCTGTGATTCTAGATTTTGATTCTAGATATCTAGAATAACAGCCTGACTACAATTGTTGTTGGTTTATTGCAATATTTCTGAGAATGTAGTGCCTACTATTTTGGAACAGAACTATAGTAGATGTTTAAATGCAATAGACTAGTTTTTAAATGCGACAGTAGAGTGCATTGGTCTCACTTCAATTTCTATGTTCATGTTAATGGGTGCGCTCAGAAAACACAATTGTTGCACAACCATTTAGTGAATGTTTTGTGAACGCAATTTGATCAGTGAGCGAAATTCAACGGGTGCGTTCCACTTAAGCCCACAACGATTGCAACATCCATTTTATCGTTCCACTTAAGGCAGTGGCGTAACTAGGATGAAGCTTTGGGAGGGAGGGGGTATTAACTACCGGGAGATCTGGATATCGGAAATATTTTCAAATTTTGAGCCCATAACTGCTTTCTTCTTCTTATAAAATTGTTGCCTATAGTTCTTCGCTTTTAGTATATTTCAATAACATAAAGGTTTTCTGTGATTACGTATTGGATTCTTTTATTTTTTAGTGTTCTGGGGGATTCTATCCCCTCATCCCCCCCCACCGTACTTACGCCACTGACTTAAGGATCGTGGTCATCGCAAGCGGTCGTTCAACGTCATAGATGACGTCACTGTTTGCGACCGCGTCTCGCTCTCTTCGCCCATGTAAATTGGTGGATCTGAGTAAGCTTTCATCAAAACGTGGCGGAAATTCAGGTATGGCGATTGTTTTTCATTCTTTTTGTCAAAAACTCCGTTCAAATGTGCATTCCACTTATAACTTTCGCCTATAACGACCGTGGTCTTTATACGTGAGTGGAACGGTTATTTCAGCGGTCGCGCTCGTGGGCGGTTTGGGCTTTAAATGGAACGCACCCAACATGTTTGATGAGCTGATACCATTCTTCTGAGCGATTTTCAAGTGCGCTCACTGAGCACAACACGTTGCTAATTGTGATGTTTTTATATTATTGCAATATACATAATTAATACAAAATAACATTATACGCTTGAATTATTTCTCCATAATAATTCCTGTTTTTTTCACGAATACGATGTCTTCTCACGTTATAATCATGTGGTATGAGTTCCTGAAAATCTTCTTTTGCATGGGCATACTCAATGGACTAGGCAAGAATAATATAGTTACCATGTTGTCGATACCAGTGAAATTGGAGTAGAAGGGAACGAGATAGCTGATGAACTAACAATGAAAGGGGCATAGACACCGTTCTGAGGATCAGAACCCCTTTGTGGAAAGACAAGTGAAGTGATAAACTATGACCAAAAGAGATCGGAAAAATGCCCCAACCTGAGCAAGTCAGCACTAAGAATTTTAATAGGGGTGGACAACTAAATAAAACTCAAACGGGTGGAGACGATTGCAGATTCTGTTGGATAGAGGAAGAAACATCCATCCACATACTTGCTGAATGCAAGGCATTACAGAATCTCAGGACTCGACACCTTGGAGGACGCTGTATAGAATAGGAAGATTTACACAAACTGAAGCCGGCGGATATTCTAAAATATGTCAACGGATCAGGAATAAAAAAACTACAAAATTCAGAGACGATCCTCGGAAGCCGAGTAGAGAATGGGGCATAATAGATTTTTTAGGTCTTAGTGAATCTTAACCCCATCAAGCATACGAGGATGTATTGATATCTAGTTAGCCTAGACCAGTTCCATGCATAAACAAAATATTGCGTTACCATAGCAACGAACAATAACTTATTAATTAGAAGTGTCAGTGTAAAGTTTGACGTCAAAAAAATAAACCAGAGTTACGCAATAAGTTAAAAGAAAAAAGATGTCCACCGAAATTGTGAAAATCGAAAAATTGTAGTATCGAGCCATCATCAAGTACCTGTATTTAAAAGGGTTAAGAGGTAAGCAGATTTACGAAGATATGGTTAATACCCTTGGTGATCTATGTCCTTCGTATACGACCGTGAAAAATTGGACTGCAAGCTTCAAAAGAGGTAAATTTTCCATTGAAGATAATGACCGATCGGTAAGGCCAGTTTCTGTGTCAGTCCCCATAAATATCGATGCAGTTCATGACATGATTTTATCAGACCGTCGAATTGGGCTAAAACGGATATCTGAAGCACTGAATGTCTCATACGAACACGTTCATCATACAGTTCACGTCAATTTGGACATGAGAAAAATTGCTGCAAAATGGATCTCCAAATGTTTGAATGTTGACCAAAAGCGTGCAAGGGTATAAGCATCGCGTTTGATCTGTGCTCGATTTGAAAACGATGTAGACTTCTTAAACCGAATTGTTACTATGGATGAGACTTGGGTACATTTCTACGATCCAGAAACAAAGCAACAATCGATGGAATGGCGACTCATGGGCGACTCTCTGAGACTACAGTAAAATACGCCCAGGGGACAGAACATGCAAATTGTATAAGTGACGTATCTTAGCCACGGAACTAATTGTCACATGCCATTCATGTCAATATAACCGTGTATATAATCTCTTAAACATAAGCTAAAATAGTATATTATATACCGCGGGACTGAAGTAATACATTTAATCCTGAAGGTAAAGTTTATGGCCCGACCGCAGGGAGGGCCATAATTTACCTGAAGGATTAAATGTACTTCAGTCGCAAGGTATATACGATACTTTTCGTACTTCCGGTATGATTTTATTAATTATTTCAATAATTTCAATCAGTTTTTTCTCTCTTCAACTCATTTAATAAACTGTCTTTAAAATAAGTTACCATAGTAACATTGCGTTGTGACAGTTATAATTTAGAAACATTGTCATTACTAGTGTCATTGTAAATTTGAATATTAACGTTAATTACCATTCTAATTAATTATATTTTTCAATAAAATATCCCTTAAATTCGTTTGTTTGTGATTTAATCGTTCCGGGAGTTTCGTCAATATTTAATCCCGGAGGGATTAAATGTGACACTTTAGTACCTGTCACAAGGGAGTGAAGTTGTCACTTTAGGCCCGGAAGTACGAAAAATAAAATAAGAACCACGGACTTAGTGGACTACTAATTGTATATTCGGTTTGACTCCTCTACGGTGGTCGCCATGTTGTGCTAATTTTAAGTTGGCCGGCCTGAGTCACGTGATTCGTACAGGACCGGTTTAAACAATAAATCAGAAATCATTTATAAGATAGGAAAATACGAAACGGTGAGAGAAAAAAGTATACCTACTTTATTATTTATACTAGCTAATGCGAATTGTGTATCTACCTAAGTTGGGATTATGGAAAACATTTTCATAAATTTTAAGAAGTGTTTATTTATAAATTATATTATTATATATTAGTGTTTTAAATGAAACTCAAGGTCTCTAGTTAATTCCACAATATAATACAAGTTATTGAAAATTCTAAAAAATTGACAATTGTTTCGATAAATCAATATCATCATGACGATGATATTGATTTATCGAAACAATTGTCAATTTTTTAGAATTTTCAATAACTTGTATTATATTGTGGAATTAACTAGAGACCTTGAGTTTCATTTAAAAACACTAATATGAGCATATTCCACGAAGTAAGGGTCGAGACAGTCAATATTATTATATATTTTTATTCAAATTCAATTAATCAGGAAATAAATAAAATAACCGTTAATTTTAATTTAATCACGGTCAAGCCCAATTCACATTAATACAATATGGAAATATAAAAAATGCTACAATAACAAAAAAAGAAAAATATATAAAACTAGAACAAGATAGAACAATTGACACATGCAATAAACTTATCTATAAAACAAAAGGAAAAACCTAAAGTATAGTATAAATCACAAGAAAAAAGCAAATATAGTAAGAGGAGTGATAACACATCAAACCAGCAATAAAAGATGTACGCTCTAAAGTGGAAGCTCCAGCAAATGTTTTTTAAACTTGAAAGTGGACACAGAAAAAATTAAAATTCCATCGACAGAATTTGCTAATTTAAGTGTCCTAGGTAGAAAACTATTCATTGCATAGTTGTACCTATAAAATGCGACATGAAACGTTTGTACCTGCCTAGAAAGACGAGAAGGGACAACTAAATATATTTTAGAGAGAAGCTTGGGACTATCACAAATACCATTTACTATGTTCAACAGCTGTATCAGATCCCTTTGCCTTCAGCGAACCACCAGAGTAGGAATGTTTAAAAAACGTTCTAAGAAATCGTAACAAAGGTAAATGTGCATCTTAAAAGCAATGTATCTTAAAAAATTGTGCTGAACAGCTTCATGTAATACTGGTAAACAATAATCAAGATAAGTTCTGACCAGTGAGCAGTATAGAGATCTAATAGCAGTGATGTTAGTAAAATTAGAAGTGGTTCTCTTTATAAAACCCAACATCTTCATAGATTTTTTAACAACAGCGGTAACATGAGACTTATAATTAAGTGTGGAGTCAAATATAACACCCAAGCCCTTAGTTTGAGCAGCACATTTTAGAGTTTCATTATTAATATTGTAATCAAAAGCTATTGGGTGGTATATTCCATGAAAACGCATTACATGACATTTGGATGCATTTAGATTCACACCATTAAGTGTACACCAATTTTATAGACTATCTAAATCATATTGTAATATTAGAGCATCATCCATGCCACTAATCACACTAAAACATGTCAGGTGGTCATCAGCAAATAACAAGGCTTTGCTACCTTGAAAACAATGCATTATATCATTAATAAATATGTTAAATAATAATGGTCCTAAATGAGACCCTTGGGGAACTCCAGAGGTTACTGGAAAAGTATGAGAATATTCATGAGTAACTCTGACCATTTGTAAACTATTCGTAAGGTAATCACTTAGCCATTGTAATACAAGACCGTCAACACCATAATGAAAAAGTTTATGTAGCAAGAGCTCATGATTAACCCTGTCAAAAGCTTTAGAGAAATCAGTGTACACATAATCAATCTGCAGACCCCCTTCCAAACCATCAAACAAAAAGTCAACATATGTGAGTAAACCCAATTCTGCAGACCTTTCAGAAGTGAAGCCAAATTGTTGTGATGTCATAATACTCGAACAGTCATAGGTGAGATAGTCTAAAATAATACTATCAAAGACTTTGAGAATTATGCTAAGAATTGATATAGGACGATAGTTTGAGATGTCTGATTTTCTACCCAATTTATACACTGATGTGACGTATGAAGTTTTCCAATGATCTGGAAGTTCGCCTGTAACAAGAGACTTATATATGAAAGAGCGGACGAGATAAAAGGAAGCTAAATTCCCTAAGAATGGAAGTTATTCCGTCAGGACCGGGGCGTTTTTTGATATCAAGTTTAGATAACTTTGCATAGATGTTCGAAGCCAGAGGTTGATTTGAATAAATTGATGAGAAATGTTTAGCAAATAGATTTGCAATATCATTCCCGTTACCAGCAGTAAGGTCCCCAAGAGTCATTTCAGAAGGTATAGTGTTATTCACCCTCCTACTGTTTACACACTTCCAAAAAACTTAACATTATCTGTAACACAATTTCAGTATATTTTACATAATTTCGGTAGCACCCTCGTGATAAAAGTTTACACTGAGCCCTGAATCTACTAAATTCCATTTAGTTTACAGGACACCTAGTAATTTTGTGAGCCACTTCTTTCTCGCACAAATGCCTCTTCAACTTCAGAGTATACCAACATGGAAACCTCTTCTTGCAAATCTTTTTCAGCGGAACAAAGCAATTTATTATAGTGTACATTATATTGTAAAATATGGACACCATTTCAGTCAATTGATTCCATTGATTCATAATTTGTACGATTAAAATCGTAGTTTTCGCCTCCTGCTTGTTTTACTGCAAATTTTTAGTTTGTTTTTGCATACTCTTAATTGCCTCTTCAAAAAGCGAATCTTCTCTCAATTTTACATTGGTATCTTCTGTGGAAGGTTTGCTGAAAATAGAACATTTCTTTAGACTAGTTAAACTTTGGTAATAAGGCATTATATAAATGCTACGTAAAGTTTATATAAATAAAATACATGTTACATTTTGATTTTAAAGAAAATTTGATATTAAACATACCTATACGGATGAAAGAATTGTACCATCCATACTATATCAGAAGAATGAGCAGATGGAGACGAGTCTGAATCACTCCGTTTTATTGGAGAAAGTTATGTCGGCGATTTTGGTGAACTACTTTGAGGTGAATCAATACTTTCCAGCTTGCTGCTACGATTAAAAAATATTTTTTGATTATTTGTTAGTACTAAGTGAAAATTAACATACCATGTACGTGGATGTGAGCTAGGTAAATAACTTTTCTCCATGTGATCTACTTCAAAACATTGAGGTAGTTTTTGGGTTGGAATTGACCCTATTCTTAAACGTTTCCGTTCGCCTGCCACTTCAAAATTGGTTTGTCCAAAATGTTCGGAGCACACCCTTTCATAGGCAATATTATAAGCTGGATCTTTTCCAAATGCTACCAACCAGGACCTTTTAAGCGTATTGTCACTGGGACATCTACAAATTGGAGAAAAAGGAAAATGTAAATTAACTTACATACAAAAAAAATCATATAACTTACTTATGAAATGTTACACCCACTTTCAAACGAGAAATGTAAGTAGCGTTAGAGCAACCTCGTGCAAAACAGGAAGGCATTTTAGCAGTTTGTAGCTAGTCTCCTACAGTTCTATATCTTACAAATAACACTATACTATTAAGTACCTTACTAAAATAACACTACTTATAAAATGTAATTAACCACTATTAATTTGCAATAAACACGAATATAATCCAAAAGTTAACACACAAATATCAAACTTGCGCTTAACTCAATAAAATACAAAGCGAAAATTGCGAAATGTGACCTGATGCCACTCCTGACGCTGTCACAAATCAGTCAAATCGCATTGCAACAACGGAACAAAGGCAACAGAAATTGACAGAATGAAAATGGCGCGTCAGTTCATCCAGCTAAATTCTAATTGGTTAATCAATTCTATTATGCTGTCAATTATTTCGCGCAACCAACCAACGTTCCATCCTCAATATCAAGAAAACGCATATGAACTGTGGCTTCTTAATACCAACTTAAAATTAGCCCAACATGGCGGCCATGTGTAGGCAAAAAGAGGGGTCATTTCGGATGTATGGGAAACATATACTATTAGAAGTCCATGGATCCTAAAGTCCGTGGAACCACGGACTTAGGATCCATGGACTACTAATTGTATATTCGGTTTGACTCCTCTACGGTGGTCGCCATGTTGTGCTAATTTTAAGTTGGCCGGCCTGAGTCACGTGATTCGTACAGGACCTAAGTCCGTGATAAGAACTCATAGATTAAAAAATAAAAGAAGAACTTAACCTATAACTACCTACGATTTTGGTATAAGTAATAAAACGTAATGCTTTTTAAGTAATAATTGCTTTTCATTTTAAAAATGTTAACCAGTTCTAGAGTTTTATTAAAATATAATGTCAGTAAGGAAGTGTTTCAAAGTGCGTTGTTGTCACAAGCCGTACCCAAATTAAAGAAAAAAGGAAGAGAATTGCTTATTAGCTGTAAACGATCAAACCTGAATCACTATGCTGGAGTTTATTATGGTAAATTAGACGAAGTACCTTTAGCTTCAAAAGGATGGGCACATACTAAATCGAAAGGGGACGTTTTTACCGTTAACAAATTAGAAGATATAAAGAGCCCAACGTATTCATTCCGGGACGTAGGTATCCATCCAAACTTAATCCCAGTTCTGAAGAATCTATGTATAAAAGAATTAACCGAATTTCAATATAGAGCTATTAATGAAATACGATTAGGTATTGTTGTAGTAACGTAGCGATTAATATAGTGTTTATTTATATAATTATTCAAGGAAACCATGCGATGCTTGCTGCTGAAACGGGCTGTGGAAAGACACTAGCTTACCTCATACCAATAGTCCAGGACTTGATTAATAAAAAAGCTGAAAATGCAAATACTCCGAAGGCAGTAGTTATAGTGCCCAATAGAGAATTAGCATACCAAGTCGGAGAAGTAGCAGAATTATTAGGTAAAGCTGTAGGGCTCGCTACAAAAACTATCGTTGGAGGTAAAACAAAGTCTTTAATGATGAATCCTGTTTTTGAGGACATAGATATTTTAGTAGCCACCCCAGGGGCGTTAGGAAAACTTTCAACAGTTGGAATATATAAACTAAGTGATGTGAGTTATTTATTTATTGAAACTATCTAAACTAAATATACTTTTTTAGGTAAAATATACAGTTTTAGATGAAGCTGATACTTTAATTGACGATAGTTTCATAGACCGAATGGAAGGTTTAATAAAAAGGATGTCGCAATCACAACTTCTACTAGTTTCAGCTACAATACCAAGAAAACTCCCTCCTGTCCTTGCACCTATAGAAACGACACTAAAACACGTAGTTTCCCCAAAAATCCACAAACCTCTTTTAAATATAACCCAGAAGTTCCTAAGGTTAACAAAATCCTCGAAACCTGGACATTTGTTAAAGCTGGCCAAGGAAAACAATCAACCGATGTTAATTTTCACTAATAAAAATGAAACATGTAATTGGGTAGCTTTGTTTTTGAGAGAAAATGGTGTAAACTGTGCGAATATTAATGGTGATATGAACTACTTTATCAGAATAGATCAGTGGAATCAGTTTGCTAGAGGAGACGTACAAATATTGTCAGCTACTGATATAGGAAGCAGAGGATTAAATACAGTGCAAGTGAGGCATGTTTTGAATTACGATTTTCCACTGTACGCTGCAGATTACTTACATAGAATTGGAAGAGTTGGAAGATTAGGTAGCGCGGAATCATGCAAAGTTACTAACTTCGTTGCTGGGTTTCCGGAAGTTAAAATGGTGCAACAAATAGAGGTGAATGATTCTTCTTAAAATCGTTATTTCTGTTAATTTTATTTCACTTTCAGCTTGCCATAAGACGGAACCAACCATTGGAAAATGTTGATGGTAATATTACAAATTTAGTTCAAAGGAAAATAGAAAGAAATCAAAGGGATGCAGTTTAAAGAGACAATAAATGTTTGTATTTTAATATTAATAAATAAATGTATACACATTTTCAACTTTGGTATTTGTTTTTTTTGTTTCTGCTGAATTATAGGCACGACAAAAATAAATTGATAAATGTCCGGTAAGGAAGAAATAAAAATGTGTATTATTCGGTATACAGTCTATCAAATTGATTTTTATTTTGATGTCACTAACAGTAAACATGAGTAAACACAAATTGTATACATTCAATCCTTTTCTACCGACAGTAGAAACCTAAACATTCATCTATCCTATTAGGAACTATGGAGGGAAGAGGAATGAACTATCTCATATGAGGGAAAAGTTTGAAAAGTGTCCAACTATAAACAATCAATAATCGTTCAAAAATCCTCCAACCTCTCCTTTTTAAAATTTACCCGGCGGCTACTGTGGCGCCACCGCTAAATACAGTGGCGTATCTAGCCGCGGGGGGGGGGGGGGGGCATAAGAGGGCGTTTTATGATTATTTAGGAGCAGGCTTATTGTAATGAAAATAGGGTATTTTCATAGATATTATAGCCTAACATGGATGCGCCTTGTCACTATTCAGCTCATAGTATCGTGTGTCCTACTAGTAGTGTGAGATAGATGGAGATAGAAAGGTGGCAAAAAGCGCGAGCCAGCAATGGAAAATACATACAAAATTGAAATTAAGTTTGTCTATTTATAGTTTATTAGGAAGTTTGGCTTGGGAATTAATTAAAATAAATTTTGCAAACGTAATTATTTTTTTTATCTTCTAAACATAAATATATGTAGAAACTCGTTCTAAATTATAATTATACATAAAAATTAAATTGAATTGAATTTTTATAGGCATTTTTTCCTTTTTTGAACACTATAACACAATTTATATAGGTAGGCACTGAAAGGCATAGTTTCCGTATTATTCGGCTTATTTACTGATGTTTAAAATGAATTAATTTAGTAAATCCAGGCCGAATACAAGGAAGTACAATTTTATGGCCAGCTTGATCACCCGATCTCGCTCCTTGCGATTTTATTTGTGCGGAAGAAAGATCTAACAACTTAAAAGAGCTGAAAGTAAAAATTGGAGATGGGGTCGCACTTATCAGTCCCAATTTGTTGGCTGAGGTAAAGCGATCATTTTACAACTGCTTGGGATACTGTCTTTCCCAAGAAGGAGGTCTATTTGAAGATTTAATTTATTAGAAATTAATTGTAATTTATTGGTTTTTTAAATTTGTGTTTTAACATTATAATTTTTATGTTTAAAGTTGAAATCACAATCTTTGCAATTATAATACCCAATACGCCAATCTATCTAAAGCTCTATAGTGCAGACCTCAGACTAGGAAAGAGAGGGGACTCGTAACGCTGTCAACTATTGTGATACCAATGCCCACCAAGTCATAAACTTCATTATCGTTATATAATAGTTCTAAAGGACTAAAATTTTTATTTTATAAATTAATCTTTATACATGGGAAATTTAAAAATAAATCTATATTGATTTATTTAACTTATATCAAAATTGTAGGCATTAGTAATTAGTAATTATGATCTTTTGGGGTTAGGAATTCCGAGAAACTGAACAATAAATTCGTTAATTTTCAATGAAAAAGTTTCGTAATGTCTTTTTTACTAACATAATTGCATTTATTATAAAATACGTTTTAACTCACTAGTGGGGTTTTATGATTAAAAGCTTATTTTTTAAGATATAAAGAAAAAAGTAGCTACCAAAAAAATAAGTTAGGAGTAACTTACCTATGAAACGAAATTTCAGGTTCTTTCTTTTTGCTAGAACTCTTACACTGATAATCACAACAATTGACCATATTAACAAAATCAAAAGTCCACTTTAAAATCATTTTAATCGCTCAATAATCGCAAAAAACTCTCAGGTGTTCACTATAGCGTTGACCACCAAAAAATGGCGTCGGCTTTGAAATATGCATCAAACCGTCACCACAGCTTGCATAGAGAGTTACGCGTCCCCTCTCTTTCCTAGTCTAAGGCTGGATCCACATGCATCCGTGATCACGGACGTACGTTTGCGTTTCACGGATGGCCGAAAATATGATCATCCACATGTGTCAATCAGTTCACGCATTCGTTTATGGTACCAAACGTCAAAACAACCTCAAAATATCCTAATATTTTTGTCGTTACCGTATGACTGATACACCGATCTTCTTAAATTATGAGTGTTTGCCGTGTTAGTGTAAATAATAGGACTTTAATAATTTCCTGTTTACACAGACAATTTGTGAATGCTGCTCCCTGGGCACAAAGCAATTTAGAGAAAAAAATAGAAATAGCATTCCTAATGTATCTACAAAACAATAGGTTTATCACACAAAACCCACAAAAAAGAGCAATGTGGGCAAGACAAATTTTTATGGAAGTAGTGGGCGAATCACCAAAATAAGAACCTAACCTCAATCACGCATGAAAAGTTGAAATTAACCAACTTCAATCCGTTGTGACCTTGAAACGTGCGTGATTTTGATCCCTAAAATTTCATTAGTTTATATTGATCACGTGGTATACAACGGATACGTATCACGGATGCATGTGGATCCAGCCTAAGGTGCAGACACACACCTCAAAAATTTGACAGTTGCGACCAAGTGTAAATTGGTCAACACTTTTCACTTATTCCATGTTCCTATTTATGGAGAGTAGAGGAAAGGAGAACTGTCTCTGTGTATGGAAAAGTGTCCGTTAGAATGTAGTATTTAGCCAGTGGCGTAGCCAGACGGGGGCCAGGGGGCGGCGGTCTTCGTGTTGTTTCGGAAAGTGGTTATTGCGATAAGAAAGGCAAGTATTTTTGTTTACAGTATCAATCAGTATATTTCTGACTTTTCAAGAGGGAGTTTCTCATTTTTATTTTTGTGTAATGGATAAAAAGAAGAAAAAGTCGGGTGCTCAATTCAGAAAAGAAGATCGCGAAAAAAAGTTGAAATCAGCATCAACAATAAGCAGAAAATTACAGGATTTCTTCAAAAATACTACCGGAGCCGATACTAGTAGGTGAGAAAATTATATTTTTATTTCTATTATGTTTCTTTTTGAGTAAAACTTTGCAATAATATATACATTATTAAACGCTATTGTAGTATTAAATATGTTCCCGGCATTCCCCTCGAGGTACCGAGTTTTGATTTTTCAGTTCAAAAGACAGTGAGAAAGGTACATGCAAAAAATTTCCGAGTATCCACGGCGATGACGATATAGGGGTGAAAATGGTCGAAATGGAACCTAACCAGGAAATGGTCGAAATGGAATCTGGCCAGGAAATGGTTGAAAAGAATCTGACCTTGTGGAATTTTGACAGGTCTATAGAGTCAACATTATTTAGCCATCATTGTGGAACTATTTCAGAGTATATCTCAGATCCCTTACTATTTGAAGATAAACACATGACAACATAATTAATTAGAGAATTAATTTTGGAAGGACCCTGCCAACCAGGACTCAAAGAAAATTATAATTTTAAATTGGATTCCTACAATAGGCGATTTAGTGTAATTTGGTACTATAAATCTGGAAATGAAGGACAACAAATACGAGAATGGTTAGTTTATTCGCCCAGGGCTAATAAAATGTTTTTTTTTGTTGACTCATGCCAATTTATAATAAAAGTGCCTGGGCTGATCCCAATAAAGGAAATAAAAACTTTAAAAAGGGCATTCAAAAAATGGTACAACATATGAGGGAAACGAAATTCATCGCCATATGCAAAATAAATATATTATCAAAATTGCGCCTCATTAAAAATCATACAGTCATACAGCAACAGCTGCAAAAAGAAAATCAAGAATTGAAAAGAAACCGGGAAATGTTGTTATATACGAATTTTCGATTTAGTTTTGCTTGGCCAAACAAAATATATCATTTAGATCGAATTACGATAGACATTTGTTCGTGATGACCACAATCAGATGTTTCATCTGCTATTAAAGAAATATGTTTTCGTAAAGTGCATTTTTTGGTCCTTCTGTTAAATGAGACTTCAGCAAAGGATGATATTGAGAAACAAGGTGAATTAATTCTAGAAAAAGTCCACTTTCAGAACTATTTTTTTTTCATTATGGCAACGGAATTATCTTCCACCTTTTGCTAAACACACTGTAATATCTATGAGTCTTTTCATTACGTCACGGTTTCACAGACGTTCTTCATCTTGTTTTTTTAAGAGCGCCACTCGTGAATCATATCAAGCAAGGTATCGATACTTCTTGTTTTAGAGTATTTTTTCCAGACACTGAAACTATGTACGTGACATTGTGAAATTTGATGGCATTTGAATTTCTCTGTAGCACGTTTCCAATTTTTGAAGCCACTTTCAGTGAAACATTTTTCAACGTGACCTGTTGAAAAACTAGTTCCTCAACTGTGATAAACCACCATTCAATTATTTATAAATCTACAGTGACTATATACAAGACAGTGGCGACAATTATGGTCGTCCTAGTGATTGGTTACCTATGTCACGTGGTATCGGCCGCCATTAGTTTGCTAAATGTTTGTTTATTTACCATTGGGTTATATTGTATTCTTACCACAGTTTTTGGTTTTTGAAAGTTTTCGTGCAAAATTTGGTGTTTAAGTGATATTTGTAAAAATTCTGGACTGAAGACTTATTCATGTATGGTTTAGAGTAACAAAACATATATTATTCAAATATGAATTTTTGCCTTTTTATAACCAAATGTCCTTGGTTCTTACAGTGAATTTTGAGCATAGTTTTAGACATTGAATTCATCAATTAAATTAGAACAAATTTATTCTCGAGTTTTACCAGTTGTTTCTTGTTATTTGTAAAACCTCTTAGATCTATAAAACGTTGCATAAGAATTAAAGTCTTAAACATTATTTTGTTTGTATTTGTAATAGGACAATGCCTGGCTGAGCTGATGTAAATTGCAGTAATTCTGCAAGAAAGGGTTTTATTATGAAACATTTTCCAAAAGATTCTGAAATAAGAAGGAGGCAGTGGTTCATTAAAACCAGAAGGGACAATTGCCAGTATTTTTATGTCAAAAAAATGTGTGAAGAAAATTTAGTTCTAAATATACTCGATTGTAGTAAAATTTAATAAAGTTATTAAACGATACATTGCATTCAGATTAGAAATAAGTTCAAAAAAGAATAAGAGTGCTTCTAAAAAATTAGCTAGTAAGTCCGTTGCTGGTCATTTGTTATGAATCTTCAATAAACAATTGCAATACAACAATTTTTATTTTATTATTTATTTGCTTGATTGTTTTTTAAATAAACTTAAAATCTCTGAGACAAATTCAAAAATATTGGGGCATTATGACATGTACACTGGCCAAAAATGTTAGATATAGGTAAGCTTCATATTATCTTCTTTATTAATAGCGTAAAACATTTATTACATAAATATTAAATAGGTATGTGTTTCATTTTTTCTGGTGGAGTTTCAATGTCAGAATTGCAGGTACAGTCTGTAACATATAAAAACGTTCATTGATTAATTTCAGATTAGATGAAAAAATAAACATAGGGTAATTATTTCCTAATTATGTACTGAAATTGGAGATAATTCTGACTAAAACCGTAATAGTCCAAATTTGTATCCCAACAAGTCAAATTAAAATATTTTATTACTTATTTTATTTGTTTCTATTCACACAAGATTAGGGACTAACATCCCTCTGTGGCATATATCTATCTAATTAACTACCTGCTTTTATTAAGAGGTCTGGTGCATTCTTTCCGCTCCGAATATATTTGCGGTTATCATAGACCTACACTACACATTACGATTTATTGTAGTATCTATTTAGCATGACATATAAAACATTATAGTCCAGAATTTAAGATATTACCTTATATCTTTATCAGATGGTAAAAACTGATACATCCATAATTTTGCGTGCAACAACATTACATCCTTGAAGATTTTTATCAACATCCCATCCTTCAAGATTTTTATTAACATCCGTCCACTTTTTCCAAAAATATTTTATGATATGCCTTATAAAAGAGCTTTTATTTAAAATTACACATTCAAAACTAGTTTAAAAGTGGTAAAACTCTTTTAAAAAGGGTTATTTAGTTGCATGTAGTCAAATGTAAACAAACCAAAATTAGCAAACTAATGGCGGATGGGCGGAGCTTATACCCAACTGTCGCCACTGTCTTGTATATAAATCATACTCCTACCGCCACCTCCCCGTTAGTAGCGAACTTACCCTTTAACATCTAATTGTTTCCTACTTATAGTTTTATGCTAGCTTTGACTTTCGATACCAGTCTAAAAATGATTCAATTTTCAACATCCAACCAATCCAACCTGTGTTGTCCCTGTTCCCTGTTACAATTCTACCCTCAACCGACAAGTACGTAACCTACTAACCGAGAGTCTTATAATTAACATGTGGCAGCATAACCGAAAAATATATATTTAATAATATCTCATCCATCCTCAATCAATGTACTTAAAAAACATATGAAAGTTGAAGTGAAATCAACCAATAGTACAACAGGTAGGATAGTTATTCGAACCAATGTGTAATGTGTTTAGCCTCTGTAAAAAGTGTAAATTTATAGGTCTGTAAGATAATCTATAACTCAACAGGGTAATTGCTACAAATTCTGCGTACAACTGAATCTTACAGGAACCTGTTAAATGGTTACAGATTTGGTAAATATTTACATGTGTATTGACTGGTGTCGTATGTCATTACAGTAATCAATTTATTTATTTTTTTGATAAAAATTTAACAAAAATGGACAATGAAATGGCAATATTCATTGGAATTCTGATAGAAGAAGACTATAATTGGTAAAATATATTCCCCTTATTATAACAAGTTGGTAATTGGATAATATTTATAGATATCATTTTTAGGAACTTTATGAGAATTCAAAGAAAACGTCTGAGTGATCAAATGGATCCCAAATACAGCATTTATTCAAATGTTTAGGCTTAATTAAGAATGTGCAATAAATTTAATAAATAGTTTACAACCACACATTAGAATTAGAAATAATAGCTGTATTTCACTTGTGAAAAAAGTAAGTACGTATTTACATATATATGTGAATTATTATTGGTTACTTTAAAATTTTATTTTAACAGGTGCTTCTTACCCTCCATTTTGTAAGTCTAGGGTCTTATCAAAATTCAATAGGAACAAGTGCTTGGTTGTCTGCGAGTCAACCTACTGTTAGCAGATCAATTAGCGAGATTTGTTCAGCAATTGTTCAAGAATTATTACCAATCTGGGTAAAATTTCCTACTAAAAATGAGGAAATTTTGAATGTCAAACAAGGGTAGCCAACAATGAGACAGTTTTAATATATTAACTAAAAAAATATTTTTAGATTTTTTAGAAAATATGGTTTCGAGGTGTGTTGGGGGCTATTGATGGTACTCATGTAGAAATTCTTGCTCCCTCTGTAACTGATATAAATCATCCACCTTCTGTATACCTATATAAATAGAAAGGGAAACATTCTATAAATGTAATGCTGGTATCAGATGCTCACAATAAAATTATAGAATGTAATGCAAGATTTCCTGGTTCCGTGCATGATGCCGCAGTGTGGCAAGGTTAGTGCTATAAGAAATCATTTGCAAATTAGTTATCAGAATGGCGATCATACTAGTCATTTAATAGGAGATAGTGGTTATCCTTTAGAACCTTGGTTATTTACACCTTTTTTAAATCCGCAGAACCAACAAGAGGAAGCATTTAACAACACTCTGACATCTGCACGTAATGTTATTGAAAGAACCAATGGCATTTTGAAAGGAAGATTCCTCTGTTTGTCCAGACATCGCACACTTGTATATCATCCTGTGAGGGCAGCCAATATTATTTATACATGCTGTGTGCTGCACAATATGGCCCTAACTGCAGGTTTGAATCTAGATGAAAAAGAAATTGAATATCCACAAGAAAATGATCACATTGACAATCCAGCTGCAAATGGAAATCTTGCAATTAGGAAGAGAAGCATATGTAAGAGATAATTATTAATATTTTAGGAAAATAAAAAATTTATCAAGCTATAATATTTCTACTTGTAACAAAATGATAAAAAAATAAATCATTCAAATAAATTAAAAAAATCAGTTTTCTTCAACAACATTCCCATTGTTAAATTAATAAAAAATAAATAAAGTAATAGAACATAAAACTTTCAAATAAATAAAAAACATTCTTACTAAATACTTACAATAATAAACTAATAAAAACAAAAATTAAAATTAAAACAATCCTTACAAAAAAATATAATTTCCAAATTCTTAGCCTATGTCAAATTTTAACTTCAAAATCTAGTTGTTGTTTACGAATTTCAATATTTTCTTTTTCTACATTAATAAATGCATCTGTAAATTCCTTGATATGCTTAAAAAAATTTCTGTTAAGGTAACATTAGCTTTTGTTGCTTTAATTAAATTTTCAGACAGCTCGGATAAGGGCTTAGGTCTTACTCGCTTATGAGGAGTTGTTGTTCGGGGTGTTACATTTTCAACATTTATTATTACAGTTTCTGTTGAAACATCTTCTTGTTCTGGTTCTTCTTCATAAAATATTTCATTTTCATTATTTGTTACATCGCCAGCAGTTAATGGAATGCCCTCATATGTGGCAACATGTTCATTTCCAGTAACTGTTACCATACCCCAAGCACTCAATGCCCTTTCTTCTAATGGGGTTAATATTGCTTCTGAAACAGGACCTCCACCAGTTTGAATTCTATGATGATGAATTTTTCTATATTTCGCTTTGGTACCATATCTCCAATCTGAAAATCTCTAGAATGCAAAATGTAATACTGGCAACTCCTTTATATAATTTTACAAACCTTTTTCCACTCTTCAATGGACAATGCAGGGCCTTGTCCTACTGCATTTAATTTGTACACTAACTCTTCCCATTTCTTATGTATATAATTTTGGCCCATAGTGGGATTGATTGTATTGCTTCTGAATGCATAATCATTTTTAATTGCTTCTAAATACATTTCGTACTGTTCTGAGGTTGTATTTTTCAGTCTCTTCCTTTTTTTATTTCCTTCATTAGATAAACAGACATTCTTTACAGGAGTATGTGACATAGTATAGCTTTATTCAAATGGAATATTTTTGTAGTTGGATTTTGTTTAAGTTATAGGTTAGAAATATCGAAATTTGACGTACAGTAGTTCAAATGTCTGTATTTCAGCGAGTTACATACAATATCACAGAATCGCAAAGTTACAGATTCTGTAAAATTCCATTTACAGAACCTCGTAAGGTACAGATTCGTAGATGATTACGAAAAACACAGAATCGACCTATTAGTGAGATTTGTACTGTAAAGTGCCATTTTGTAAATATAGTTACATTCAAGAAAACCCTAGTTTTTCTTCATGACCTTTGGAGAGTGCATTTTCCATCACAAAGAAACTGCAGCAAAAACAAAATGCAGCATCTTTAGCAGGACTGTATATTAGCCAATTGTATATTTTATACCAACCTTCTTGAAAACTACGTATACTTTTACCGAAATGACTCCTTCGAAAATCATTTAAAACAGGTTGATACGGTCCATCTGCTAATCGAGCTTCACGTTCTATACGATCTAGTGGTAAATTAACTAATCGTATCTTCTCTATGAATATCGCTTGATTTTGCTTTGATTTCGACATTTACTTGACAAACTATAATATAACAAATAATAGAATATTAGAAAGATGGCAAAAAACCCGCTTTTCCAAAACACAATTCATTTTAACAATAAAAAACTGCTTCTTCCTATCATTGCGGCTACACCTTTGATTTTTTTAGTGCGCGGCACGTGCAACGAAATCCCGCTCTCCAGTGTCTACTCGGCTCTTTTTGCCATGATTTCAAAAAGCCGACAAAGCGGTATCTTTAGCGGCAATGGTGTCGACAAAGGCGGCACGCCGCGTCGTAAAAAGATAACAGTAGGTATATTTATATTTGTTGTGCTTTTGAAAGCACCTTAAAATTATAAAACGTTTTTAATAGATTGATATTTTGAGGAATTGGGGTGGACCGATTAGGGTAAAAAATTCACAACCCGGTAGTTGTTAGACAAAATAAACACTAGTCATTTTTATTTTCACAGCACTGTAAACAGCATTGAAGGCATATAGGTCGTTTGCATTGAAAACAAACATAAACTGTGTTTATTTTATCCTGAGATAGACATATGTAGCAATATTTGCAGGGTGGGCCATGAACCACTCTGCCCCCCTTGTAGGCACGCCTATGTTATTGTGTACAAAGTGTTTAATTTATTTTCTCGAGCCGAATAACGGACTTGGGATGGATTATGCCTGGTAAATAATGGAAAACTCGATTCATCGTTAAAAACAACACTGTAAAGAAAATTGTAAACTTTTTTTCATAACTGCTTCGCAAAATTCCATTCGCCTGATATCCGTTTCATACATTTCCTGACACTTCCTGAATTGAAGAGTGGAAGTACCAAACGCACTAAGTACCAAATTCATAAATATGAGATAATCAAGAAAACAAGTGTATCAAATGTATTTTTTGTACTTTTTACCTGAAAAATTCTCAACATTTCCTAACAAGTGGAAGAAGTAACTCATAAAATATTAGGCTAAAAATTTTATTATAACATTCAAATTAATATTGTTTTGTTTAACTAAAACTGAAAAGGCATAAGTGCCAAGTTATGAATTTAGCAAAGGTTATAAGTAATAACAAAAGATGAGTCCTAAGGGCCACTTAATTTATAGGTTATAAGTACCAACTAGAGGTGAGTGGAACTGCTACTAGGTCCCAAGCTTTCCTCTTGTATGTTGAGAAGTTCTCTGTAAAATGCTTTATGTTCAGGATTTTCCAGGTAAGGAATCATAGACGTTAATGATTTTTTTTATTCACAGAAATCTTATTTTCAGGGGGTAAAAGTGATAATTTTGCAGATTTTAGGTCTTCAAGAGTTTTTCCGTTTTTCAGTATATTGACTGGTTTCCATGCCTCGATATCGGAGAAGGTTTCTTTCATTTGAAGAATCGTTGGATTATTACAATCAACTTTTATTCTTATCGCTTTACTTATATTCAATTTTTTTGTGTTGAGATACGTATCAGCAGCTTCTTCTATATTCCAAAATCCATTTACGGACATGTCAATAACTTGAAAAGGAGGATCATATTTTGCGGAAGTTATCACTTCGTGTAAATCATTGGGTATTATTGCCTTCATAACGCGTTTCCTTTTCTCAATCAGAGCGAAGTCCCTATCACAACACATAAAGCTGTGGCCACTAATAAGGAAATTATACTCTATTGTGTCAAAAACTTGATGGAGAACAAGGAACACCAAAACAAATATTACCATTCTGTTCTTATTTTGCCCCGTACAGTTGTCACTCCATAGTAGCAAATGCTTTTTTTCCGTAACACCAGAATTTAAGACTTTAAGAAGGGTAGATGCAACCTCGTTACCTCCTCGACCACTGACGCCTTCATGCCACGTGTACATAAAAGCATGGTTCTTGTCAGATAAATGAATCCCCAGATTGTAACAAGATAATTGGGACAGGTAAAACATATCCGAATGGGTCAAAGTGGGGACAAATAGGACCTGTTGTAAATCAAACGAAATAGAACATTTATCGCTACCAGGAAGTTGTGAATCAGCGTTTTCCTTTTTCATATATGCCATAGCTTTCTCCACTTTCCGATGGTGAAGTTCCAATTGAGCTTTTGCCTTGGTGCCGTCACTATTATTCTGCTTTGACTCACAGTTTAGCCTATCACACGTATGGCATGTATCAACTCTAGGGCGATGAAAGCTTAATTTCGGAAAATCGCTTTTGAATACCCCCCTATAAAACTTATAGCTCACGGAAGACCCTTTGTTTTTTTCTAAAAATGATTTAAAAAGTCTGTGGATATTTAAATCGGGACTCAAAAACTGCTTCTCTGATTTGGCACGTGAGTAGTGCGAGACATCTCTGGGGAAGGAATTTATATGTTGATGGATCAGCTGACGGTCATTATCTGTAAATTTGCTTGGCTTATTATTTGAACGCCTGTCTGTAAATGTGGTATCTCCCATTGTCTTCTTATTTATTAGACCAACTAAACGTTTTTGAGTAACGTCAAAAATATCCATAAATGTCTTTCTGCATATTTGAACGAAATTTCCATCTTGATCTGGAACTGTATACGATATAGTTGTTTGTCTTTTACTGTCCAATGCAGTTTCATACTTTCCATGCCGACGTCTTTTTATTTTCACTAAATTTACCAACCCCATTAAATATGTGCCTTGAGTTTTATAGTTTTCGGCATAAAATCTTTCAAAAAGTTGAAGCTTTCGTTCATACGTTATTTTTTTGCAGTCATAATATCATTTGCACTGCACCTGAAAAAGGAATGCACACAGTTAAGTGGAATCCCACGAACAAACTAATTTTATTTTCATTGGTATGAAACATTATGTCCCCCTAGCATTTCAAACAAAAACATTTGTGTAAGCTCCCTAAACTACTACACACATTCCCGCCATCACTACACTCTCCCGCCATAACCTAAACTTTCTTACCTGTTCATTAGGCGGATTTTTGTGACCAACTTCAGTCTTATTTCTCTTAAGATATGTCTTTCCAGCATGCCTTTTCTTCCTTTGTTCTTCTATAGACCTTCCTTTATTCTTTTCTGGATCAATTTCCATGATTACACCGTAAATTCAGCCCAATACACACACAAACTAAGACGTACTTTTACTGTGAGTAAACATTGGCACTTATAACCATTCTCCATAAAACCTCCTGGACTGTAGTACCCAGCGTCATCTTATTTTCGTTTATATAAGCTAAGAAATTAGATAGCACTTAGAACCTTTGAGGAGGTATTGGCGACGCCATTTAGAACCATTTTAAGAAAATACTCAGAATATTTAGATTTTGGTACTTAGTGCCTTTGGTACTTCCACTCTTCAATTTTGTAATAGCGGTAGGGATTTATATTTTTGTAAGATTCTGTTGACATGTGGTTTCACTGGAACCTACAACTTCTCTCTGAGATAACATGTGGTTTTCTTCCAACGTTGCGCAAATCATGATGTCCCTATTTTCTGGTTCATTCTGAGACTGGCGCTTATTATGTTCTTTGTGTGAAATGCAACCGTGCATTTCAAAAGTATGAATTATACGGTGTATAGTTGAGAGTGATGGTGACAAGTGTCTGTCACGAAATTCCGCCTCAAACAAACCATTTATTTGCCGAATTTGGTTGCCATGAATATGCCATTTCACAATTTGTACTTTTTCAACAATCATAAACATACATTTTAAATGAATAATATATACTTTTCGCTATTGACAAAAGCACAAAATTTGAAAGTGACAGTTGCGGATAAGTATAAATTGGTCATCATGTTTACCGTGTTCCTAGAACGGTGGATGAATCTGTACACTTAACAATAGGACTTTTAAGTAATGACACACATAATGTTGAAAATTGATAGCGACAAACATTAATTAGGTTCGATCATGCATATAGGAGTTGTGTGTCTTTTGTTGAAGTTGAGTTCTATGATAAAATACTGAACGCATCTCACAACTGATGGATAAAAGATAAAATATATCACTTGTTACTTGGGGGAAGTAGTTTTATAGCGGGATAGACAGGCTTGATATGATGTAAAAGCTATTAAAAATATGTCAAAATAAAAACACTTGAAGATCTGATGTTTCATTAGAAGACAAGGAACCCACAAACAATAGGAAAACAAAATGGATTGATAACCCCCTGTTCAGTAAATGTTCAGCATGGGGGTCCGCCATCGTTTGACAATTTCTATTGGCAGTGTTAGAAATAATTTTAAATATCGTAACAAGTAGGTTGTTGTTTATTAGTAACTAAAAAAGGAGAACTGTCAATTTAAATATTTTTATGTCATGTAATGTTAGCTGCTAATTTTTCTTAAAATAAATTGTATATTTCAACCGGGATAATTACTTTAAAAACTGAAAACCTAGAAGGCAGCACTTATTTCTTACTTCAAAGTATGTGTGGCGACACTGAATGTCACATCAATCGACCTTTAGTTCCGGTAAATAATTTCATTTTGTCCAATTTATTTGTGGGATATTGTGGCTTATCTTCGGTGCGTTTATTGTTACAGGAAAGTAAGTATTCAAATATTGAATGAAATAATTTTATAGTCATAGTACATTAGAGAGCAGTCGGTTATAATTTTGTCTACCTGTTCTTAATTTTATGATTCCTAATTAGTTCATAGTTCCAAAATAAGTAGCACTTTTCATAGCATTATAATCCCAGTTTAATCGTACATTATTTCAATATATTATTCCTAGAAAAAGTTTTTTAGAAAGCTATTATTTGTCAGCTGCTCTTTAAATCTTGTTTTCACTTATTCAGTGTCACCAACTTACTATATTTTTTTATAAATTCAATGTAGCCAACGTAAATTGTCACGCGACGCGTCATTCTAGTAAATATTTTCCATAAATCGCGACCGATGCAGCGCTTAATATATAAAGTTTCGTACATTGCAAGCGTCAAATTTCAAGGTTAAACATGAATAAAATCAGATGTGTGAGTTTACACAACTCGTTCTTTCATGTTGCGTATTCGATCGAATAAATACTCTTATTGCGTACTCTCATTTGGAAAATATATTATTTTCGAGAAATTCGGTTCTCAAAATAATAAACAAATAAAAAACAATGTAATAGCTAGCAATTCCTCACTGTTTTGTTATCATTATGAATTTTGTTTGGATAATGTTGTTTGTTGCTTCATATTTTTTTTACTTTTGAGTTTTGAGACTTTTCGGCGTCGTCGTGCGTTACGCGACTTTGCCCTTATGTACGGCGCGAGCCTGGGTGTACGCAAAATAAATGTATGAGAGGAAATGAATAAAAACTAGCAATACTCATTTAATATATTTACAATAAATTAATACTAAATAACGTGTCAAATTGTCTCTAACTTATACATGGCGAGTTACCCAACCAATTTAATCGTGAACACAAGTTTTAAGTTCTGTACAAAGTCCTAATTTAAATAAGAACCAAAAAATTCTTATCTAATTTTCACTATTAACCCACAGTTTGTTCGATTTTTAAAACCGTGTGTCATCAGGCATGCGTTCGAAATAGGCAACATTGTCTTCTTCTACTCTATAATCGTGAATCCATCTACTTCCTTTACGCAAACTTCCGTCAATTCCATCTTTCCAAACGCCAGCGGGTAAATATATCTATAAATAAGAAGAAATTTCAAGTATAATTTAAAAAAATTGTGTATAAGATATTTCTGCATTTCTGCGAGACAAAATTTTACTTTATATTTTAATTAAATTTTGTTATAGTATTTAGTATAATACGTCAGATTTAATAAACGATATTATATTAAATAGCTAGTAGCAAGTTATCTGGGTCGATAACTGTAAGCGACTAAATAATTTACGGTAAATAAAATAGACTACTTGAAATATATCTATGATAAGTGATCTCTATATTAACTGTAAATGTTTAATTTTAGCAATAAGGTTTTTTCTGTGGTCTTGTCCCCTATTTAACCGATTTTTTTTCTACTGCAAGTGAATATTCGCTAATGGCTAGCGAATTTTTTTCTCTGTGTAATGTTATCATTCAAGTGTCGAGACAAGAATATTATTATTTCCTGTTCCGAAATCACCTGTTCTAAATACTGTGCTTGGGAAAATATCGATAAAACATAGCTACTCATGTTACTGTTTCTTTTATATCAAATTTACCGAAATATAATTTTTCTCTGACATAGCCTTGCTCTGCTTCCCCTAGTATTGTTTTAAAAAAGTAATCTCAAAGTCTTTAAAACTGTTAATATTCACATGTGCATGTGAACCAGAGCAATGCTTGATTGTGTAAATGAGACCTTATTGTCTCCTTCAAGTCTTCTATTTCACTGATATCTCTTAGAGACATCTCAAGAAAATTATGGGATGCATTTTCTGTGTATCCCCATCAAATTTCAAGTTACTTTCCCCATGATTGTAAATATAATACCCCTTGAATATTATTATTTTGTTTTGTTTTATTTTTCATATTTTCAATTTCTTTTTCTAATTCAATCATTTTCTTCTTGAAATCTTCTTTTATTTCCCTTTCTTATATTGTAAAATCCTGTGTGTTTCTATCTTCTTTAATTTGTTTTAATTTCTTATCCATTTCCCATATTAATTCCTTTTGTGTTTTCAGGTTCATTTCCTCCGCTATCGATAGGTTCAATTGGATACCTTGTTCCACATCGTGTATCCTTGCGTTGGTTTTCATTATGCTCCATTCCACTCTTTCTATTTGTTCCTTTCCTTCTTCCCGTAATTTAATTTCCATGTCTTCTATCTCCTGTTTTCTAATTATGCCTTCTTGTATTAGGGTTTCCATGTAGTTTGTTCATTTTCTCTTCTTGTTCTCTCTTATTTTCTTCAAATTGTCTTCTCATTTCCACTAAACGTTCTGAAAATTTTTCTTCTTGTTTGTCTAAGTTTCTATTGATTTCTTCTTTTATCTCATCTTTTGTACCTTTTATTTCGTCTTTGATATCTTCTTTCGTCCTTTTCATGTCTTCTTTTGTGCTTTTAATATCTTCTTTTGTCTTCATAATATCTTCTTTCGTGCTTTTAATATCAGCCATTATTATCTTCATCATACTCATCAGTTCCTCGTTTTCACTAGGTCTCTGCTTAGTATAATGGTGAACTTCTTCTACCATACTATCTCCCTTTTCCTGGTCTGCTACTTCTTCATCTTGTATAGCTGTTGCCAATCGTTCCTTTAATGTTTGCTTATTCCCCTTAGTGTCCATGTTCCTCGATTTTAATTGTTCCTTCAACTCTTCCACCGTTAACTCTTCAATATTTATTTTCCTGTCAGCCAATATAAGTTTTACCAAATTTTTCCCAGATATCTCAAAAATAATGACCTGTTCCTGTCACTGGTTCGTTCGAACTCTTCGTTGTGTCAATCAAAAATATTGTAGTACAAGCGTTATACTTTGAGCTTGCCAAAATTTCTTTGGCTGTACAAGCGCTACACTTTGAGGTTTGCCAGTATTGTAGTATACGAGCGCTCCACGATGTGCTTGTCAGTATTGTATATACGAGCGCTTCACGTTGGGTCGCCAGATTTGTTGTATATTATTTTATTGCCTCACGTTGGGCCAGCCAGATTTTGTTGTATATTTTATTGCCTCACGTTGGGCCAGCCAGATTGTTGTATAATTTTATTGCCTCACGTTGGGCGCCAGATTGTTGTATATTTTATAGCCACACGTTGGGCCCAGATTGTTGTATAGTTTATTTGGTTGGTTTTCCCTATTAAAGGAGAGCCAATTAATAAATACAACTTATAAAATGATACATTTTAGTTCAAGATAAATATGAGTTGATTTTGGTTATAGTTATTTAATTTAAACGTTATTTTTCAAATTATGGGCTCCAGAATTGGTCCGTTTACAAGCGAATACCAAGATCTTTGTCTTGTCATAAAAATTTAATTCTTTATTATTATTATTATTCTTATTACCTCAGGTATGTGTTCGGCACTGAGCGCTCGCCAGCAACAGGAAACTATAGGTAGAGATATCAGAGAAACACACAAGAGATCATAGATAAATATTTTAATACAACAGTAAAAATTCAAAAATGGTTATTAATATTTCATAAAAAAATCTGGAATACATCATACGATTCAAATATCAAAAATTCAAAACCTTCACGTAAATTCAATTACAATTTCTTTTTACGCTATTTTATTTAAATTTCTTACTAAGTGAATTTCAATCAAATATGTACATCTAATATTTTGTAACCATGATCATGTTTACCACGTCCGTCAATCCCAACTCTAAATCGTTCCAATATCGTTGCGTTCGAGTAATTTTGTGAAAGGTTATTTAATGTTACATGGAAACAAAGCGTGGTGTTTCGAAAATGTTATTTGTTATTGAAAGAATATAATTTGGTGAGTAGTAATGTGTTTATTTTATTAGTGTAAAATCAGTGGAGGTTGAACCTTTAAATCTAGTTATTATATAAAAATTAGTAGCAATAATTAATCCCTAACCTAACATTTGAGAATTTAATTTTATTATGGTTTTTTATAGGAGAGATTTATATACACAAGAAATTAGAAAGTTCGTTGTTGGTTTCTCCTCAACTCTGTAGATAATACAAGGATCGTTCGTGGTTACGATGGAATAAAAGTTCGAACTCAGGATTGGAAAGTAATAAATTGTGGATTATTTTCCTGGATTGTTTCACAATTATCAGTAATACAAATCGACGATCAGCAAAATTGTTTGAATAAGGTAAATTTGTTTTATCTTACCAAGTTCTTGTAGATAACACTAACTTTCGTGTTTTATGCACTTATTTGTTTTAAAGACGGGTTATTATTGTTAATTTATACTTATATGCGTTATCTAAGATTTTAATTGACTTTTTATTGAATTTGTTGCAGTTATTTTTACTTTTTTGCAATAATTTTGGAGAAAGAAATTTACGTGACTATCGTCTTTTAAACCAGCGATGCTTCTCCCCAAGCCAAAAATCAACAACGTTCACTTGTTTTTGATTTTGTTTTATTATTTCTCGTTGTTAGGTGAAATAATTGTTTTTTCCAAATCAAATTATCCATTCTTGCGTTCTCTTCGATATTTTAACTGTGTTTTATTAAGTTTCAAAACCGCACTATTTTCACTCCTAACTACACTTACCGAACTATCAATGAACGTCAATTTCCGCATTAAATATTTTCATTTGACGTTATGATGCAATTTGATCAAAAAGTTTATACTCTATACAGGGTTTATTCGAAAGTAACTATAAGTAATAAAGATACAATTATTGAATTTTGTTTCAGAATTCATGTTGTTCTTTATACAGGGTTTTTTATAAATACTTATCAGAATATAATTGTTGAAATTTACTCATAATTGTTTTATTCTTCAAAATATAATTATTGAGATTTATTCTTAATGTTTTATTGTTCTCTAAATTAAATAGATGTCTGATAAATCATTTTAAAATGTATACAGTGTGTAGGTTAGCTTATTTCTTGACATGTCTCATTTAGATAGCATGTCGTTATGAATTATTTATTGAATTATTCATTAGAAATTAATATCATTCAAGTGATTAGTTTATTTTCCCCGTAGCTATGTTTCACTTTAGTATGTATGTATCTATAGATACATTTTTTTTGTTAATAGATTAGGTTATAGTTTGAATACTTTCAATTTATAGGTAGGAAAAATTTAAGTTCAATTTTTAGTTACATATTTTCCAATGTTCTGAAGTATAGTTCAGTGATTAATTCAATTCAATATAATATATTTCAATCTGAAATAACAGTGAATTAAGGTGAAACATTGTGTAAACTACGAGTTTGTCAATTTCCTCGTTTTACCCTATTTATCCGTACCTTAATCCCTAGTTTTCATTGGCAAAACTTGGATAGGACAGCCGGAGATGGGGTTCCTTTGTTTCATCCAGATATTTGGTAAGTGTTCCATTTAGAATTAAATTAGAATCTACAGTCCCCTGTTAGTTTTTAGAATCATACCGTACAATTATTGTTTTCTTTTTTCCAATTTAACCATTTATGGTCCATCATTTCATATTTCACTCAACATCATTATTGATTTAATGGAGTTAAATTGAATGAAATGTCAAATGATGGACTATGAATGGCTATTTTCAAGTAAAATACAGTAAATTTAAATATACCACCAAAACCTAAAATTACAGAAACCTTTTTAACATCACTAAATTGATTAGTCGACAGGCTCTTTAGATGGCGCCACAATCAATATCTCATCTATCTGTGGGTTATCTGTGGTATGTACTAGATACTTTCAAATTGTTACTTACTTCTCTTTCTCTAGCTCCGCTGTATAAAATAGGAGCTACGATAATTTCATCACCGATAGAAAATTCATCAGATGCTAAATGACAGTAAGGATCATCTGAATCCAACATCCACAAGGGTCTTATGATGGGTAAACCTAGATTTAAAGATACTCTGGCAAATTTTTTCAACTTGGGCGTTATCTAAAGCAAAAATTGGATTTTTTTTATTAAACTTGCGGAACAAATAATAGCAGAATAGTTACTGTATTATTACTTACATAATCGTATCGTCGTTTCGCCAATTCCTTTGCTAATGCAGAAATATTCTTTTGAGAATAACTACTCGGATGATGTCTGTATCTGACAACTGGTAAAAATGTTGCTAGCTGTAACCATCTTATATACAACTCTGGATCTTCGAGAATGATATGTTCAGTGCCATTTACGATAACAACGTCTTCAGTACTGGCGTAATCACCTCCAACAGCACCAGGTATAAGAAAGGGGGATCCTAGGATACCGTAAGTTAAAACAGTAGGTATGACATTTCTAAGACCTTCCCAGGAAAATTCGAATTCGGGCAGTACTACGAAGCTTGGAGACTTTGGTCGTTCTATAGCACTGCTTACTCCGAATAGAGTCACTTTTCCCTGCAAACTGTTAGTGAATATAGTTTTGTATTCGTCAGGATTCAGTAGAGCCCTTTGGCATTGGTAATAAAGGGGCATGTTATACGCTATACCCATATCTAAGTAAAACGAATCTATATTATGGGTTTGTATGATATTATTCAGTTTATCCAGTAACCAAGTGACTGTATTGGGGTTTGTTATATCCAAAACGCCTGCGCTTTGAACGTTCTTGTATCTGGTAAGTGCTGGTATTCTTCTATCACTGAATCTTTCAGATATCAGAAGATTTTCCTTAACAGCTTCGGCGAAATTATAACTTTCTGTCGATATGAACGGTTGTATGGTAAAAACTACACGAAATCCGCGTCTCCTTAGCTTCCTCATCAAATTGGTGAAATCCGGAAATCTCTTTTTGTCCAATTCGAAGTCGCCGATTTGGTTCTGCCAAAATTCGTTCAACAGGATGTGACCTTGTTTTAAAGTTCCCACAGAATTTGTGATTTTCGTTGTGATGTTGTCCGTGATAACTGAAATAGAGAACAATTATTTGAAAAATGGATGCGTTAGTTCAATATTTTTGATTAAATTAAAAATGACGTTGCAGTTTTAAATTCAATCAAAAAGAAAGCAGAAAATAATAACCTAATAATTACAAAATCTGACTAGGGGAATGCCACTGTTATATTAAAAACTGAAGATTATAACCCAATAATAAATAACTTTATAGAATCTAGCGATGTACAAATTCTTAGAGCACACCCAACAAAAAAGTTTTCTAATAATGTAGGAGATATTGTTAATAATTCAAATGATCATTTAAGTGATTATGAAAAGAAATACATCATAAATTAGCATTCTCAGTGTTCACAATTATATGGAACCGTTAAATTACATAAACTATCGAATCCAATTAGACCTGTAGTAAAATACATTACAATTTCAAAACTTCCTACATTCATCGACTATTTTGACGATCTGACATTACTGCAATGTCTTGACGACATAAATGATTTGTGACATGCAACGTATTTGTATTCAAAATTCTGTATTTCACTCTGTGTGTGACACATGATTGTAAAGCTATCTTACCTTCTGTCAAATATTCTTTCCTCTCGGGCATTTCCCAAACAGGTTCTGTCAAAAAGTAGTCTATAATGTTACTGTCTTCTTTCTTCAAACCGTCCCAGAGCGTATGTTCGCTGAGGAAAACGTGTAATTGCGACATGTTAGTGCTGGTACACATACTGTAATTCAGTTGAGCGGTGCTAGTGAATTTATTAAAGAATGCAAAGTTGTCGTATTGAGCTCTCAGGCAGAACTGTTTCTTCGGTAAATCCTTGATGGAAATGTAAAGAGGTGTTTCGTTATCTATAATAATAGCCATACCTAAAAATTGAAATGAGAATGACAATGAATATTTTCACTAATAATACCACTACAGGTTAAAACAATTTCGGATTTAATTTAAACTAAATTTCTATCGCATGTGTGGCTACATTTCTATCGAAAAGTGCATATACTTAAATTTGTTAATTAATCGGTTCTAAAGATAACCCAATCAATAAAAAAACTTTTGTACCAAAATAATGTATAAGCAATATAGCTTTATTGGGTTTAGACGTCCCTCGATGTAAACATTTGTGTTAAAATTTTCATAAAGAAGCCTCCAATTATTGACGGTAAATTAGTCACTGCCAGAAATAATGTCATGTTGCCGTGTTGTTTGTGACTTTTCTACTCATGTATTGTCATCGATTTTTGAGGTTATAGTTACGTGCTTTATAAAATTTTCTTGTGAGAAATATTTAAAATCAAAACTGTTTTTGTTTTCAATACAACAAAGCATTTTCTTCTGTGATTGTTAAAATGCTCAAACAGCTGAATAGCCGATGCAAAGAACTTGTGGCTTCATTAGAGAATTATTTTGAACAAGAAAGGAATAATAATGGTCCTTTGTTGCCCTTAAATGCTGTGCAAGAGGTAGCTAATACGTGAATAAAATATCCTGGAAATGAAAACGGATTTATTGAAGGTGCTAGAGCAATATTTTGTTCACAAACTCAACTTAATGACTATCATGGGGAAATGAACCAGGCAAATTTCTTGAAATAGTTTGAATATCAGTTGTTGCAAAATTTAGAAAATCCTTCTCTAATTATACTTGATAATGTACCTTATCACAGCATGTTATTGCATAAAACTCCAAATACAGTATGGTCAAAATGTGCTATTCAGGAATGGTTGACAGTAAAAAACATTCCCTATTCTCACATGATGTTCAAAACAGAACTGTTGCAAATCGTTTCTCAGTAAATATACAGATATATTCTTACTTATTGCCATTTATTTTAAACATTTTTTTGTTTTTTTTTAGAAATAAGCCACCAATCAAGTATATAGTGGACGATATGGCAGAACAGTATGGACACAAAGTTTTACGTCTTCCTCCTTACCATTGCATATTCAACTCTATCGTGATCGTCCAGAAATTAGTCCGATAGTTATAAATTTTAATAGTGAAGAGAGTGACACTGATGTTGAATCAGATGAAGAAGATGAACAAGAATTTGAATCTGCCTAGTTTCATTTCACAATATGTTGATTTGTTTAATGTTAGTTTTTGTCTTTGATAATACGTTCATTATTGAAAATATTTTATTTTATTGCTTGTATTTTTATTATATTTATGTATTAAAAGATTTGCTAAGTCAGTAATAACCTTACCACTTTTATTGTAGAATTCCTTACTTTGAGAAATCTATTCATAAATTTAATTAACAAAAAACGTAAATGAAAAAACTCCACACTATATTAAACGAAAACTATCAAACTATTGATAATTTTGTAGTTTTCATTTATAATATTGTGAAATTTTCTACATTTACGTTTTTTGTTGACTTCAGTTATTTCCTGTTAATTTCCATATTTCGTGAATACTGTGACAACGCTACAAATGTTCACAATGATGACGTAAACGCAACTTTATTTGGTTTTTACTATACTTATTATTATACTAGTTCGACTGTCGTATCGATCGGTTGTCTTTGTTTTGTATTTATTTTCGCAGTCCGACTATTACTCAATACGTGTGTTTGTTTAGATTTTAGTTAATTTAGTTACTTGAGTTACATTCTTACACAATGCAACGTAGCAAGAAATATGATACTTTTATTAAACCTATATATTGTAGAAAACCATATTTAGTTAGTTAGTTCTTTTGTTGCGCTTTAAAAATAAAATAAAAATTTTTAAAAATAAGTTTTTCGTTTTCGAACTTTAACTGGCGCAGTCAGTAGGATCCGGTGTAACAATTTGTTCTACCCTAATGTAATATAGCAGCCGAGCGTGGAAAATGAAAATCCAGTCCGATTTAGGCGGGGACCTCCTGGACATAAAGCGGTAGAATTACCTTTGCCAGGCCAGAGTTGATCTATTTGTTCAGCCTCGTATCCAAATGCACTGCTCACACTAGAGGGAAAGTCGTGGTAGGGATCTGAATAAAGTTTCGGTAACCACAAATGCATATAGAAAAATATATATTATATCTTTCATTGTATAAAATATGACCAACAAGCAAAAGCTCAGAGGCAGAGGAAAATAAAGTAGACCAGGCAATGGAAATGGACAAGAAAATGGAAAAGATGAAGAATAGTACAAATAAAATGATTACAGAAAAGCAACAACTTAAGGTAAACTCCGGCGTTAAACGAAAACAAAAAGAAAAACAATATGGAATGAGAATAGGAACATGGAACGTGAGAGGTACATTTGAGGAGGGGGCCATAAAACACTTGATCAATGAAATGCGAAAATACAAATTAGATGTGTTAGCAATACAAGAAACTAAACAAAAAGGGAAAGTAATTAAAGAGATAGACGATTATATGTTCTTTAATAGTGGAGTAGATAATAGAATGCTGAGTACAGGATTTATAGTAAGCAGTCAACTTAAAGCAAATATTATAGATTTTGAGGGAGTATCAGATAAACTATGTAGAATAAGAATCAAAGGAAAACACAGGAAAACGACATTAGTTAATGCGCATGTCCCTTCTGAGGACAAAGATGAAGACACGAAAGCAAAGTTCTATGAAGAACTGGAACAAGCAGTCAATAAAATACCGAAATTTGATGTTAAATGTGTAATAGGGAATATGAATGCAAAAGTCGGACAAGAAGAAGAGTATATAAAAGTAACGGGAGGGAAAAGTAGACACGCACTCAGTAATGATAATGGCAAGCGACTCATAGAATTTGCTTTAGAAAATAAAATGAAAATCGTAAGCACGTCATTTGACCATAAGAACATCTACAAGGAAACCTGGTTATCACGAAATGGCATAACAAAAAACCAAATAGATCACGTCTTAATAGAAATGAAGCACTTAAAAAGGGTAACAGATGTACGAAATTATAGAGGAGCTGATGCGGATAGTGACCACTTTTTAGTAATTACAAAACTGAAACCAGATAAGCCACCTAGAATTGAACAAGATAATAAAAAACGGAAAAAATCCGATTTAGAAAAATTGAAGGACGAGACCAAAGAAATCAATAGAGAATTAAATTTAAGACCTTGCGTCGAGCAACTAGAAGAAGAATGATCACAGATAGAAACTGTAATGAGAGATGTAACAAATAGGATACTAGGGAGCCCCAAGAGAAGAAAAAAAGATAAGTGGTTTGATGAACAATGTAAACAGGCGTTGGAAAAAAGAAATAAAATCAGACAAAGACTATTAAAAGGAAACAGTGAAGAAAATAGGTTAGAGTATAAAAACGCAAGGAAAGAAGTTAAACAAATATGCAGAAAGAACAAAAGAAATTACTTTGAAAGGGAATTATTAAAAATTGAAGAAGCTTATAAAAATAAAGAAGTGAGAAAATTTTATCATGAAATAAGAGAAGGGAAAGGCCACAACCGGAAAGCACCTTATTTTTTGAAAAGCAAAGAGGCATATCTAATAGGGGATAGGGAAGAAAAAATAAATAGATTTGCACAGTATTTTGAGGAATTACTAAATGATGGTGAGGAAGAACTAGGCGAAAATGATAACGAATTGGAGGAAGAAAATTGTTATGGGGAAGATCTAAAGATCTAGCCATAACGGTCCCAAAAAAACTGGAGGGGACAGAATGCTTAAAACATATGAAGAATAATAAGAGTGCAGAAGAAAACAATATTCCAATAGAAATTTTAAAATATGGAGGCGAACAATTAACGGAGAGAATATGGTAGTTGTTGAAACAAGTATGGCGAGAAGAAAAAATCCCTAAAAATTGGAACAAGGCATTAATAATTCCAATCCACAAAAAAGGTTCCAAGGAAGAATGCGATAACTACCGCGGAATAGCACTTTTAGATGTAACATACAAAGTTTTGGCGAAAATACTTAAAAATCGATTAGACAAATACCACAATGAAAATGTAGGAGAATACCAAGGAGGTTTTAAAGCAGGTAGATCGACAATAGACCAAATTTTCATTGTGAAACAACTTCAGGAGAATGCTTACGAACAAAATTTAAGTCTGCATATGCTATTTATCGATTACAGACAGGCCTATGATACTATCAAAAGAAAAAAAATGTATGAGGCAATGAGAAAGTTAAAAACACCAGTTAAATTGAGAAGACTAGTGGAAATGACCATACAAAAAACCGAGAGCAAAGTAATTTTGGAGGGCAGTACTTCTAACGAATTCAAGATAGAGAAAGTTCTGAGACAAGGAGACCCATTATCCACAACCCTCTTTAACCTAGTTCAGGAAATTATACTAAGAGAAAGTGGTATAAAAACCCTACGTTTAATTTATGTGAATAAACGTCAGTGACTAGCATATGCGGACGACATAGTACTTATGGCAAGATCCAGGAAAGAACTGCTAAGCGTATTTAAGCTACTGGAAGAGAAGGCAAGAGAATATGGTCTAGTCATCAACGAGAAAAAAACAAAATACATGGTAATGAAGGATAATGAAAAAACCGATATTATTATAAATTGTAATGGAAACAGAAGCTACAAAATAGAAAAAGTGGAACCAATCGAATATTTGGGAGTCACTATCACAAATAAAGGAGACGAAGAAAGGGAAATAGAAAAAAGGTTAACTAAAGGTAGTAAAGCAGCAGGAATTGTATCACAGATGTTTAACTCAAAAGACATATCACGAACAGCTAAAATAAGAATGTACCAAACAATAATAAGACCGTCAGTTACTTACGCTTGTGAAACCCGGACAATGAACAAAAAAGAGCAGAATAAACTAGAGATATGGGAACGTAAAATGCTCAGAAAGATTTATGGTGGAATAAAAGAAAATGGAATATACAGAAGAATAACAAACAGAGAATTATCAGATTTGTATAATCACCCAAGTATAACCCATATAATTAAAGCACAGAGAGCGAGATGGTTAGGACATATAGGTAGAATGGCAGAAGATAGATGGGTAAAACGAGTGCTGAAAGTTGGAGAAGGTGGTAAAAAGAGAAGAGGAAGACCAAGGAAGAAATGGTTGGAGGAGGTTAGGAGAGACCTGAGATCAGTGGGAGTAAGGGACTGGCAAAACGAGGCGAGGAATAGAGAAAAATGGAGAGAGAGAGTGAAAGATCTGATATATATTAATATATATTTTTTATAATTAATGTTAATTTTATTTTATTTAATAAATGCCTCTACGTTGGGATGCCATTTTATTATATATTTTATAATTTAAAATTTATTTATGTTTAATGCTTATTAATTTATTAATTATTGTTTATTGATTTAATTGTTTGTGGGCGCCAGAATTGGTTCGCTTACCACGAATTCCAATTCAAAATACTATATAAGTTAAAAAATATTGTAGATTTGTTTTATCTTGTCGTTACTATATCTCAGGAATGGGATTCGGCACTTGACGCTTGTCAGTAACAGGTAAGATATCAAAGAAACGCAAGACGAACATAGACAAACGATTTTAATTAAATATAGATAGTGAAATAACGACATTTTTTTATCAATTAATGAATTAGTAATACATATTAGATTCAATGGAATACTGTTAGCTAAAATCTTCGCATAAACGATTTTCATTAGTTGTAAATATTATTTACCTCAAACGTAGCAAGTAAATTTCGCTTGATTATCATTATTCTATGTGTTCTGAATGTACATTCATACCGCTTCAATCCCAACTCTCGCTATTGCTAATACAATCGTCGTGTGGTGTGTTATTCTGTGGTGGATATAATTTAGTCTACAAGATGAAGAAAAAAGTGACGTGTTTGGGATATATTATTATGATTTATTGTATAAATTTTGGTAAGTACTTGTTTAATATGAGTTTAGTGTTTCGTGTCCGATATATTAGTAGTTTTTATAGGAGAAGTTCAATATATACACGAGGAATAGTGTTCATAGTTAGTTCTTCATGACCCTGAATGTGATGCATTGGAGAAAACGATCGTCTATGATTTCACCAGTAGAAATATCTTATCAATAGCAAGATATATGGATAGTCATCGAAATTATATTAATAAGGTAATTGTTCAATCTTACCAAATCTAAACGATATCACAATTTTCTCACTTATTTATTAATATACGAATGATATTTTTAGTTAGTTTACTTTTCAAGATTCTGCTAAACACTTTAGTTAACGTTTCTTTATGATTTTGTTTAAATTATATTAGTTTCTTAAAGATTTGGACAAGAAAAATTTAACACGTCCTCCATCTATTTAATTCACATGGCGTCTCTCTAGCTCAGAATCAACAACATTCAAATGTTTTTCCTTTTGTTTTTCATTGTTCATTTGTTAATAAATAAACATTGTTTTTATTAAATCAAAATATCTATTTCTGCGTTATTGTAGATAAATTCACTGTGTTTCTATGCACTTCTGCAGTTTACTCCGAATCACTCTACCCGAACTATTAACAGAACGTTGGTTTCCGAGTTAATATTTTGATTCTGACGACGTTTCATACAAATAATTGAAAAGTTTATGCAATATACAGGGTTTCTGAAAGTGTTTACAAAATATAAAATTATAATAGTTGAATTTTGTTTCAAAATTCATGTGATCCTATATACAGTGATCATTATAATTATGTTTGACGTAATTTACTTGTCGTTGTTATATTTTCTGTACTTTGAAATATACTTTAAAGAAAATAGTTACTAAATTAAATAGTAATCTCTTAAATCAATTTATCAATTGTATACTATTCGTAAATATTTCTTGACATGTTTAAACTATATCTTTATGGATTATTTCCCTCTATTGAATATTTACTACTACTAAAATTCACATTATCTGAATGATGCTAATTATTTAATTTAACCTGGTAGATATGTTTCACTTTAATATATATATATATATATATATATATATATATATTGTAATATGTTTAATATTATATACTTAATATTCTTTAATTGTAATTGCCCTACGATGTGGAGACAACTTATAATATGTTGTCGCAGCGACAATTATTGTACATGCAACTTAAGTACGTATTCTATTTCAATTTTGACAGTAGTTGTCAAAAAAATTATGCCCGGCGCCAATAAATATCAATCTAAATATGAATTTATATACAATCGACCTATTACTCCTATCTCAGGGTGAGATCAAAGTTGTTCAAAATTAATTCTTCAAATTTACTTGTTTTTTTTAACGTTTTCCAAATTAAATGTTTCACTATTATCAAACTCTCGAATAACTGTTAATTCAATATAATAAAACGCCCTTAATTTATTTTATGACATTTACTATTTCACTGTTATTGAAAATCAACCAAAAGTCACTGATTAAATTGAAAATTCTATAAATGTAAAATGATAAGTTCAATGAGATTGGATACTAAATGAATACTACCGTGAGTTAGAATCAAATTTATATATTATACTATCAGATACACAAATTCAACAAAATTATTATTCCCAAAAATACCCTAAAAGAACAACAGTCGTAATCTCTACAAAAACTTGACATTAGGATACAACTATGCTAGAATTTAGCCTAATTAATAATTATTATCAAACGTTCTACTTGTGTAATTTACACTTGACGTGTATCAATGTCTAATAACGAAATTTCTGCTCAAATTGTCTATTCACTTGATGTTGAAACTGATATATGTATCGATAATTTTGGTATATTTCAAAATTTCTTATATAGATGCATCTAAATTTTCAACTGTATTTAAAAAGGCCTGATATTTCTCGAGAAATAAATTTAAAAACTGGAGTGGACTCACCAAATGGATCAGGAAAACTCGTACTTATTCAAAACGTATTTAGAATTCTGCTAACTTTCTAAATATATACTATTTAGAAAACTGGAACCACATACACTTTTTACGATGCAATTCTTATCCGAATTATGCACGCACTGGCTTTATCATATGGGTTATTTATCTGATTGTATGATATATACAATTTATACAATCTACCAAAAAATTGATGTTGTCTCTTCAAAGGATAAAAAACTACTGACTAAATTTTAATAAAATAAATAATCCTCCTTTCCGTTGGTTACCGATTTTTCTTGTTTTTTAAAAAATTACTAATCTATGATTTTCAATAACCAAGTGAGATTTTGAAATTCTTTTATTACATTTATAATGTTGCTAGCAGAGACCTCTATATTTTGCAATTTCAAATATTTTCTCCAAATCCTATTATGTTCTATCTATCATAAGATATATTCTACTCAAATGTCATCGAAATTATGAAATGTCATGTTTGATATTTCTACTGAATCTTTCAAAATTTGTTAATTTACATATAGTACAGTGTGTATCGAAAGTATGGCAGCCAAAATTAAATAAATTTCCTTATGTTATACTTATTCTTTAAATTTCAAATAGAGGATCTGTATTAATATATATGCATATATATATATATATATATATATATATATATATATATATATATATATATTGAACTAGTCATCTAGTTTTGCAAATATATTGAAATAAATAAACATAATAAAAAGGTCTTATTATAACGGAAGGAGTGTCAGTAGACACAACCATTAGAATAAACTCAATAACAAGTCAAATATTAAAATATAAAAAGATTGAAATATGAATAAATCGGGTGAAATATTGATGTGAATGTTTTAAAAAGGGATGAAGAATAAAATTCCAACACTATATTAGTTAAATAGATAGTAACTATTACCTGTACCAGTAATTCTGATTGGTTGTCAAAGTCACGGAATTACGTATTACACTGAACACAGCCATAGCAATTTCTGCGGGACGAAACGTCATATAATAGCTTGAAACCTAAATTAAGAGAAAAGAATAATCAGTTTAACAATAACTTAACATTGTTTACATAATTTTTTTTGAAGTAGCAAAGGTTTAGAATACCATGTTTCATTCATTCATTGCAAAGGGTTGAAACTAGATGGAAAAGATAGTTGGAACACAGCCCCAACGTATAAAAAGGAAATGAATATTTACAAGAAGTAATGCCTGCTAGGGAATTTTCATTACCAACTTAAAATCATTGCTTATTGATTATATATGAAATTTAATTACAAAAACAAAAATAATCAGGAGTTTATGTATAATAACTATAAAATAAGACTCAAATTAAAATAGAATCAATTACATATAGGTTAATTAATAATATAGGTTGTAATATTTGTAAAAATAAACATTTCTCATATTAGCTAAATAACATGAATATAAGAAAATTGACTATTGTACGAGGAAAAGAGGACTTAATTAAAATTCCTTAATACAATAGAAATCTAAGTGTGTCAGTGTTATTACCCTCCAGGACAATATATTTATATTTTTTAATAATAGTAACTAAAAGACTGGAGAATAACAATTTTAGTGATAAAAAAACAAATAAGTGAGCTATGGACTAGGGAAGCCAAAAGACTTGTTGATTTTAAAAACAAAAGAAGGTGGATTAATGGTGGTGATAGAGGATGCGTCGTTAGAAGATTGCTCTCTGTATAAAATTGTATAAATGTGTTTAAAAGTTGAAATTATAAAAATAAGTTAAATAAAACTAATCTTAGGAGTATCCTATAAAGTGTAAGGAGTGAATAGTGTAGTAGGAGCGTGTCTCTTATGAGATATCTTCAAAATTTGAAGATGCGAGTGCAGCCAGCAGTGATAGCAGAAATAAGGTCTGTGTAATTTGTTTAAACTTATTTGGAATTCCAATTAACATTTTAAAGTGTACACTCAAATTTTTAGTTGAACATTCGAATCACATAACACATAAAAAGGCCAAAAACATTAAAATATGATGCATCATAAATTTTTATATAGAGAATTAGATCTTTAATATCTATAAAATTAATGTACTCACCTTGTGTAAATTTATCCACTTGAAATATCACGTGTATCATGTATGTTACATTAAATCCTATACCTTCCTTCCAGCTATTGCATGCATAACTTTAAACTATCACTTTCTTGACCTTTAAACACACACATATATAGTTTATAAATTCTCACGTATATGTAATTGATTGTAGAAACTTGATTATTATAACAAATTTATTTATCACAAGCCCGCTAGCGTCGTGTTGACTGTGAAACGTTGTTTATGGAAGGGAAACCTCCTTCTTTCATGTACATTGTAGTAGCGCATGCGTTTGGAGATTTAGCGCCGACGCAGTAGTGGGAACATTTTGTTATAGAGAATACATGTATGATATAGGGTGGCACAATTCCATAAAAATAAATGTATAAACCAAATTAATAGTTTCAAAAATATTTTATTATGCTCCAATCAAGTTAAAAATTTTCAAATTATTTATTAAATAGCTTTACATTTATGTGTTGGTTTTTCTTTATTCTCACATCCATGATTAAATTCTCAATATCTTAGTTGTCGTATTTCAATCGTTTTATTTAACAGATATTGTTTCTTTCAGAGGTTGTAAGTTAAAGGTAAGATTAAGAATATATTTCCTCAATCTTTGATTGTTATCTCCAGAACTCAAAGGGAGGATTCTCATGCTTCCGACTCATTAAATAAACATTACAAATAAATAATTGATTAAAAAAAATCTGAGCTAGTCAATCAAGGAAATAAGTATTAAATGGCGCCCATAAATAAATATAAACTTAAACAACCAAAGGAATAATTATTAAAAAATATATAAAATAATAAAAATATATATATATATATATATATATATATATATATATATATATATATATATAACAGAAAATTAAATAATACAAAAAATTTGTTTTGTTTTGGGAGTTCTGTTCTTGTAATAATAGATAATACAGAAGTTTAACAAATTGGTTAGTTGTTAACAGTTAAACTTTTATAAAGTTTCGTCTTGTCACTTTTCATTCTGTCAAAAAAGAATTGCAGTTGTAATACCCTCCTGCTGGTGCATCAGCAAGAAAAAAATCGCGAAAAATACACTGCTTTCATGGCAACGTTAGAAAATGCTTGTGTTTTATTGGTTGAATGTTATTGGCGTACAATTTTTAGTTATATTTTGCTCACCTTTTGATACTGAACACACAAAAAGTCCAACTCACCTTTTGAATTTATGAAATATCTTTTCAGTACGTTGCCCCATTCGTCCGTTTGTATATTTCCAGTGATGAACGGTTGGTAGAAGTGGCTGCCTTTTTCTAAGGGCCATGCGTTTTCTGCTGTTTGCCCTCCGCCGTACCAATGAGCGTCTGACATGTCGAAACAATCCGTAGGCGCCAGATTGTCTGATAGAGATATCCACTGCAAGTTGTAACATGTTACATTTGATCCCAAGTCGTAAAAATTCATGTATAATCGTGCCCTAGAAATAGAAAGTATTCTCAAAATTGACGCCTGTATAAACTAACGAAATTTATATTTTTTCAATAGTACCAATTTCCGAGATACAAGGCGTTAAAGTTCTTTCTTATTTGTGGTATCTTTAATTGTTTCTCATAAATGGAACACTTATTATCTACCTGTTCATCCACTCCAAACACAGGCTTCCATCTTCCCTGGAATCTTCCGGAAGACAGTTTAAAACTGGATCGTAATCTATGGTTATTCCTAGAGTTAATTGGACGATATCTTCGCCTTCTTCGTTGAATATTTTAACGGTTCTTGTTTCTTTGTTGAACTTCATATTGCCGAAATAAACTTTCGCTAAGACTTTTTGATGGTAAAGAATATATGCCGTACTGATTAGTACCACGATGGTGGTGAACAGGAAACCTACGAAAACTTTGGTTTTGTATTCCGGAGATTTCTTTCTTCTCATTATTTGTGGGATATTCTAAAAAAAAGATTAATTCACTGGGTGGCCCATTAGGGGAAAGGGGGGCACATTCAATCTTGGGGCACTTTCAACCAGTGTCGATTTTTATGGAATTAATTTGAATTTACCGCCGAAAAAATTCATACGTACCCGTTAGTTGTTACGGTTGTAATGAACCGTAAAACGGGATGTAGGTTTATTGTGGATTTGGTAAATTTAAAAATTGCCCACGTTGGGCGCCATTTGTTACGATTTTTAGTTTGAATCGTTACTTATAGTTAATTTAAAACACTTGCACACCTTCCTACTATGTTGTTACCTCCTCAATCTCAGGGTCAAGAGGTAAAAATAAGAAAGTTGTTACCTTACTCAATTTGTTGAAGACCTTCCACATTATACTGGTTATAAGACTCTTAAGCAGGCCAGGTATTTTCCAAAAAAATATAAAGGTGATTGATAAACTGCATAAGTCAACAGATGAATCGGTTTATTTTTATCTACCTACCCTAAGAAAAGAAATGAAAGAATTATTAACATCTCCAAAACTTTTAATCTCCCAACTTTATGAGTTTAATACCTTAAAGACAATAGTACATTAGTGTTTACTAAGAATTTAGTAAACAATACCTTAATGAAAATAGTACATTAGTGTACTGAAATTTGACAGTAATTTACTGAAAATATACTACTCACTTAGCTCATATTAAATGAGTAACTACCACTCCCTTTTTGCAATTGCAGAAAGTTTACATTTCAATAAAAAAAAGCTAGTAATAACTAGTGTAATTACATTGTTACAAGAATTATGGTTTATTGAAAACCTAACCACTTGAAAGAAAAAAATAAATAGATATGTTACATTAAATTGTTTTGGAGATTAACTTTATCTTAAAAATATATATATATATATATATATATATATATATATATATATATAACTTTATAGCTTATGAGCATTATCAGGCCCATTCCCTGTTGGTTATCGGTGACCCAGAAACGGTAGCAACGACCAAAGGTTGGTTTTATTTTTGTTTTACTGGAACACTTCTTCCACCCATGATAACTGGCATCTGGCCATAAATATGGATATAAACAAAAATACTTCTGCCTACAGGAGCCAACTGACAGTACTATCAGTGATCCCCAACCACAACGTAAACTGTGGTTTTTCAAACCACCTCCCATCAACAATAAATCCTGTCCTACTAGTAGGACATAAAATAAGGACATCAAAAATGCCTAAAAAATCATAATTACAAACTAATAATTTTATACAAAAACTACAACAAAATGGTTTCTTACCAACACCAACAAAAAATCCTCTAACATGTGAGCTTCCTTCTCAAAAATACTTTTAAATTTCCTATTGTCTGCTTACTGCCAAATTTATTTAACAGTTATCTCAATGAGATGAGACTGTCGGTATCAGATATTTTTATGTAAATCTATTCAGCCACAACACGTGTTCCACCCAAAAGGCAAAGAAAGAGAGATCACAGATCACTTCAATCTTTCACGAAACAACTGAATGAATTTCTCATATCAGAGTTTATCGACCTGACGTCAGTACTTAAGGTGGGTTCACCTTATAACCACAGACCTTTAAAGTAAGAGACGCATGCATAGATCTATACAACCTTTTAAATGAAAGCGTCGGCGTACGTATATTTAAATTTTTAAATTTACCAAATCCACAATAAACCTACATCCCGTTTTACGGTTCATTACAACCGTAACATAGTAGACCCTCAGCCACTACCAGTAAGGTTTGTTGATGGTGTGTGCTTGTTGTGCGAAAAATAAAATAAATCGTGATTTTACCTAATTCAAGGTAAGTTTTGTCGTGTCAGAAAATTATTCTCTGTCCGTTCTTATAAATACTATCGAATTTTCCCACTAATATCGTAGCACATATATTTAGAGTTAAATTTTGGGATAGCCCTAACCTAAAAAGTAACTTTGAGAATTAGAGAGTGTTTGTTGTTCAAAGTCATTATGAGGCAGATTCCACCACCTAAGACTGGGGCACTTTCAACCAGTTGAAAGTGCCCCACTAATGATTTTCAATTAGATTTGGATTTGAAATTATTAGAGATTTCATTAAAAATACACTATCCATTAAGAAAAGTTGTATAAACCCGGCATTAATTTGATTATTGTTTGAAAATAGGTAAATTTCTTTTCAGATGGTCCGAACATATAAAAAAAACGACGAGAACGGAAATCAACGAAAAAGACATGACTAATGCAATTAAAAACGTGTTAAGTAAAAGAATGTCAGAAAGAGAAGCTGCTACAACATTTAATATCAAACGAGACACCCTACATTCCAGAATTAAAAAAATTAAAACACAATATCCTACAGAAGAGTTACTAGCCAGTAAATTCAATGAAGACTCTGGGAATGAAAGCGACAGCTCCAATGAGAACAAAAATCTTTATTCCAGCAAATATACGGCTTCTCAAGTTTTTTCAAAGAGTCAGGAAGATGAGCTCGTAAAATATATTCAGCTTTCTTCTAACATGAATTACGGTCTAACATATAAGCAGATAAGAACTTTAGCTTATGACTATTCGAGCGTTTTGCCCGGATGCAAGGTTCCTGACAAGTGGAAGGCTGCGAAGATAGCTCTGGCATCGATTGGCTTAGGGGCTTTATGAAGAGAAATAAACAACAAATATCTCTAAGAAAACCAGAAAGCACTAGTTTAGCCCGATCAACTGGGTTTAATCAAAAAAATGTGTCAGAATTCTTCGAAAATTATACTTTTGCATCGCAAAAGTATAAGTTTAAGCCTGAACAGATATATAGATGAGACGGGAGTCACCACAGTTCTAAAACCAGTAAAAATTGTGTCCACTAAAGGCAAGAAACAAGTATGCCAAATATCATCTGCAGAACGAGGCGAATTGACCACATTTGTGGGAATAATAAGTGCTGTGGGTAGCGCACTCTCTCCAGTTTATGTTTTCCCCAGAACACGTAATCCTGACGAATATTTGATTGTCGCACCCATTTCTAGCTTAGCATTAGGAAACCATTCTGGCTGGATGACAGGAGATCTATTTCTACGTGTACTCGAGCATATTAAGCAGCAAACAAACTGCTCAATTGAAAATAAAATACTGTTGTTGTTGGATAACCATGAATCCCATATTACCGTGAAAGGGATAAATTATTGCCGTAGTAATGGGATCGTCATTCTTTCATTTCCATACATCACACAAGCTCCAACCTCTAGATGTCGGTGTTTACGGCCCATTCAAGAACTATTGCGCAACTGCCTTCAATGACTTCAAATCCTGGAAAAACGATAACAATTAGGCAGATTGCCCATCTAACGAAAATTGCTTACCAAAATGCTTTCACACAGAATAATATTACAACATCATTCCAGAAACCAGGGATTTGGCCTTTGAATAGACTGGCGTTTCAAGAAGAGGAATTTTTGCCGAGTTTTGCAAATTATGAGGAAGAACATGACCAACAACAGACTGATGCTTATTCTTCATTGTTCATAGCTGAGAATGGTTCGTCATCTTTAACAAGAGATCCAAAGCCAGAATGTAACTATGTTCGATCTTTTTTTATTCTATTATTAAATACATTTTCTCAAATTGCAGATACTCGATCAACGCCGCATAAAGACACTCCCAAAAACTAATCCTTAGAAGGTTCTTCTACACCTCCACCCTTAAGAAATATTTCAAGAATCTCGTTTGTTAATGAGGATCTTGACAAAAATAGGAAAGGTAATATAGAATAGCACTCTACTCTCTTGATTTTATTTGAAGCTTTTTTACAGACTTACTTTCAACATCTGCTGTCCACAAAATTACTCCGGAGACTGTCAGGCCGATTCCTAGACCTACTATAAAAAAAACTAAGAACATGAAAGAAAAGAAAAGGAAGTCTAGAATTTTTACAGAGACACCTGAAAAGAATCGCTTGGAAGAAATCGAACGGGAGAGAGAAAGGCGTAAACGAATTAAAGAAGAGAGGAATAGAAAAAGAGTTCTCAAACAAGTATTTCCAGAACAGAAAGAAGATTATGTTGCAACAAAGAAGAAAAGAAAGATAAGCACAAGTAGTTCAGATACTGACGAGTCGATTGAACTTGCATCGGACGATATGTCGTATGATTTTAGTGACATGGAGAGTGCCAACCTCCTTACAGATGATGATATAATTCAACAAAATGATTTTGTTTTGGTGAAATTTCCTTTAAAGACTAGCATATTGGAAGAGTCGTAGAAGTTATAAACTTGAATGAATTTGTAATAAAATTTTTGCGTCGTAAGACGCCAGGCTTCAAATTCTACTACCCCTTGGTCGAAGATACATCTACAGTTGACCGTTACGACTTAGTTCTAAAATTACCACAGCCCAACTCATCCAAGACTGCTCGGACTTCTTCCTTACTAACTTTCAATATTAACTTATCCATGTATAATATCAAATAAGTTGTATGTTTTGATTATACTTATGTTTCAATATTTTTCTCACTAGGTATTGTTACCAAAATAAAGAGTTGCACTGATCTGTGGTATAATTTCATTGCTGGTTGAAACTGCCCCAGGACGTGGTTGATTGTGCCTCACCGGAGGGGCACTATCAACCAAATGCAAGCTTTTTTTAACTGATAATGTTTTTGAAAAAATAAATTTACCGATAATATTTCCTAGACAAAATGTAAGTAAAAGTATCAAATATTGCTATGCCGGGAAGAAACTATAATTATTTGACACCATTTTGTCAATATCTGCAATCTTTGGTGATTTGGTTTAATGTGCCCAGTAGTATGTGCTAGGAGAGTTCTGGGACACTACTTCAAAAATCTCCGCTTGGTGGCGCTGAGAGTGGCGGCGCGCGCGTTTTTAATTTTAGGCCGCCATTTTTAGTCCTGTTTTAAAAATCTGAAAAAAAACTTCAGTGAGATTCGATCGCATAACCTTCGCGTCTATAGCAAGGCATTCAACACATGCCGCCATAAGCTCTCATATATATTATTAGCGAAGAAAGGTATTGCTGCCGCGCGCACGCTTCTTGCTGTAAAATGTGACGTAGTCGAGAAAGATCCGTTAGGATGATAAGGCGGGGCTGGTGCACGCTTCTTGCTGTAAAATGTGACGTAGTCGAGAAAGATCCGTTAGGATGATAAGGCGGCGCGCTACCGGGGGGGGGGCTTAAAGTAACTTATGTTGAAATATTACTAAGAATTTCGTACCGGGTGGCTTGAAAGTAACATATAATATTTTATGCGTGACACGCAGTAATTGAATCTTTGGGGGGAGGGGTTTTTTAAAAAATATATATGTTGTTAATAATGTGTTGGGAGATTAGTTTCTTGAGGATAACAGAAGGGTGAAGATCATGTTAATAATTATATTAGCTGCAGCGCTATGTCCAGCACTTTGTGTTGTCGACCAGCAGTATGCTATGGATTATTTACAACGCTTCGGATACGCAAATGAAAATGATTTGACTAAACTTGAGGATTATTTGTTGAGTTTTCAAGAAAAATATAATATTCCTGCAACGGGAGAATTAGATGAAGATACAATACAACTTATGAATAGGCCAAGATGTTCTGTAAGTGAAACAGCTTCCGACGATGATCATTCTTTTAGAGTTAGATCAAAATGGACCAAATTTGATTTGAAATGGTTCTTCCCTCAGGCAAATCAAGCATATCTTGATGTAATCGAAAAGGCTTTTGAAGTGTGGAGTAACAGTTCAAAGTTCAAATTTGAATTAATACACAAAACAAGACCTTATGCTCCTGATATATCTATCACTGTTGTACATGGAAAACACTATTTTCGTGCAGATTGCCAAGGTAGAGATGAATGTCCCAGCGCATTTGATGGTCCTGGAAAGGTGTTGGCACATGGTTATTTCCCAAATGGCAACAGCTGTATAGAACTTCATATTGATGCTGATGAAAAGTGGGATTTAAGTTTAGATGGATCAAGTTCAGATGATGGGACTAGTCTACTCATGGTATTAATTCATGAAATTGGACATATCCTAGGTATATCCCATAGTGATAATAAACAAGCAATAATGTATCCATGGTATCAACGAAACGCGACCCCAAAATTGGATGAAGATGATAAAATGGCTCTTGAAGCTCTTTATGGGCCCACCAATAAATATGCAAATAATCCTTTCAAACCTACGCCACCGACTACAGGTCATCATAGGCCCCATCCACCAAATAAAAATTTATGCGACATAACGCCGGAGTATATGTTTACTGCGATGGCTGGTACATTTGAAAATTATCACTTATATATTATTTATAAAGATTTTCTATGGAAAATGGATTTGAATTCGAAACTTATTCCCTCAGAACCAGAAATGCTCGATGATTATCTACCCGAAGAAGTGGGCTCCATAATTCAGATTTTTCAAAGTTCTACCGGTAATTTAATAGCAGTCAATAAAGATGTTCGTAAATACTATATAGCAGATTTCCCAGGTTTGCGAATACTTGAGCAAGGTAATTTACTTATACCAAAAAATTCTCAAATAAACACAATGTTTCAAAGCAACCACGGAAAAATGTATGTATTTTATAATAACAATAATTATATTGAATATGATAAGAACTTAAAAAATGTCTTAAATAGAGGACAAATTAAAGATATTTTCCCTGGACTACCCGCAGATGTTACAGGAGCATTCCAGTACATTGACGGGCACATGTACTTTTTCAAAAACACCACATACTACAAATATAATGAGTTTACCAAAAAACTTGTTGCAGCCGGACCCTTCAATTGGAACCTATTTGATATCCCATGTCCTAATGGAGACCTTTTAAATCATCTCAAGACTTTATTAACAAAAATAATTTCTTTTTATCAATAATATTTTTAAAATAAACTTTTGCAAATAATTAAATTGTTTTTCTGAAATTCTGTAATCACAACAGGAAATGATAAATATGAAAATCAACTCACCACAGAAATTTTGTGAAATTGATATGACTCAACCCACAATTAGAAAAAATCAACATAACAACAGGAAATGCGATATATCAAACGCATACAAAAATAATAGTTTATCACAATTTCACGAAAGTGATATGGAATCCTTGAAAAAAGGTATAAATACATTTTTTTGGTATTACGACAACGATAGTTCCATATTGACAATGTTTTCATACAATTTATTAAATATTTCGCTACCGACGTTAGGATTCGAACCATCGATCACACATTCTCATGCGTTAATAGTCTTTTAGCATGCTAGCAAGACCTCCAAGTTATTATCATATCAGAGTATATTGTGAAAGCGAATTTAGAATTTATCGAAATATTACATTTATTTTTAATTCAGATTGTATCACAACAACAACAAATATTCAACTGTTAGACGTTATCTGCATCGTTTTTAGATTATTATCGTATACGGGATGTACAAAGACGCCATAAGGGCACAAGCATCTCTGATTAGTCAGTTTGGAGTCAAATAAACACCATTATGATGAAGTCAATGACCAGAGGGTTTACAAGAATCATACCTGAAGACAGTGACCAGAGGGTGTCGTTGATCAATGGTAAAGAAGAAGAGATAAGCGATAAGTTTTACAATAATATACCGATATACGATGTGTTGTCATAAATATGTTACTACGATGATCAGTATACAAGATGTCTACGATACCAAAAGGACACAAACATCTCTGATTAGTCAGTTTGGAGTCGAATAAACACCATTGTAATGAAGTCAATGACCAGAGGGTTTACAAGAATCATACCTGAAGACAATGACCAAAGGGTGCCGTTGATCAATGGGAAAGAAGAAGAGATAAGCGATAAGTTTTTCAATAATATACCGATATACGAGGTGTTGTCATAAATATGTTACTACGATGATCAGTATACAAGATGTCTACGATACCAAAAGGGCACAAGCACCTCTGATTAGTCAGTTTGGGGTCAAATAAACACCATTATGATGAAGTCAATGACCACAGAGGGTTTACAAGAATCATACCTGAAGACAATGACCACAGAGGGTGTCGTTAATTGATGGGAAAGAAGAAGAGATAAGCGATAAGTTTTACAATAATATACCGATATACAGGGTGTTGTCATAAATATGTTACTATGATGATCGGTATACAAGACGTCAACAATGTCATAAGGGCACAAGCATCTCTGATTGGTCAGATTGGAGACAAATAAACATCATTGTGATGAAGACAATGACCACAGAGGGTTTACAAGAATCATACCTGAAGATAATGACCAGAGGGTGTCGTTGATTGATGGGAAAGAAGAAGAGATGAAGAGATAAGCGATAAGTTTTGCAAATATACAAGGAGTATCAAAAGAGTCATCTGAAGAAGTGATCGACAATGACCAGAGGGTGCCGTTAACCATCGCCGTATGTGTCGTATGACAAATGTGTCTTATGTCGAATGGACCTTCCGTCGTATGCCCCATCTGTTCTGTGATATCATGTAAATGGTGTGACGTAAGCAACGTTACCATTAGGACGCTAGCATATCTCTGATTGGTCAGATTGAAGTCGAATAAACGACCCCATGATTGTTAGACTATTATCGTATACATGATGTACAAAGACGCCATAAGGGCACTAGCATCTCTCTGATTGGTCGGATCGAAGTTGAATAAACACCATTGTGAAGAAGAGATAAACCACTACGTTCGATATACGGGGTGTTTGTCATAAAATTCGTTATTTCTTTCCCGTTATCAATTATTGTGGTTTTTTTTTATACGAGACGTCTGACGTTTGACACGTGACGTATGACAAGTAACGTGTGACACGTGACGTATGACGTCTAACACGCGACGTTAAACACGTGACGGTTGACGTTACAAACGACGTTTGACACGTTACACGCGACGTTAGACGTGCCGTTAGACACGTGACGTATGACGTTTAACATGACACACGACGTTTGACATTACGGGAAAAATCTAAAGCTACGTTTCGATGATCATCATCACATCTAAACACGAGACGTTTGATACGTGACGTATGACGTTCAACACGTGACGTTGAACACGTGACGTTTGACGTATGACGTTTGACACGTTACACGCGACGTTACGTGACGTATGACGTTCAACACGCGACGTTAAACACGTGACGTTTGACGTGTGACGTTTGACACGTTACACGCGATGTTAGACGTGGCGTTAGACACGTGACATTTGACGTTAAACGTGACGAGGTCTCTATAATATTAGTATTTGTTAAACTCTCATGTAATATACTGGTTGAGAATATACAGGATGTCTTAATAAAAATGCGAATCATTCCATAAACAATTTATTATTTAGACATTACAATGGTAATACAGTATTCAAAAACCAATGCCGGAGACGCTCTACATTTCTTTGGGCACAAGAGTATAGACCAGTAGCGTGACAAGGATTTGGATCTCGTTCAAAGTTTCCTGTAGCACATGGTGTTCCATCAAACTTGCAAACATCAATAATGTGGGGAAACACACCAAAAATGTGACATTTCTTTAGTAGAAATTCTGCTTTCTGATGTCCGCGTACGTATATAAAATCGGCAGCATACAATAGCTTAGTTGCCAATATATCATTTAATTTGGAGTACTCAATGTCACCTGAAGAGTATCGAATACCATGCACATTCTTCTCCAAGTATGACACCGTCTTCTTATCCTGGTCGCTTAACGTAGAAATTGATTGGCATGGTAGGAATATGTAGTGACTTTGCTTAAAACCAACTTCAATGGTGAGTTCTTTGACAACAAAGAATCCATCTATAACGAAACCTTGAATGTCTACGAGTGCAACTCTCATGATGACGTCTGCTCGAATACTGACGTACTGCACTTCAATTTAGAGTCTTGACTATTTCTGTGAGGGGGAAATACTCCATTACGCAGTCGTGTATTATAACACAATATACTTTGGTGTTTTCGGGAAAACCAATGTTTGCTTCAATGTCAAGTTTTACATCGACTGTGGACGATTTCATACTTTCTTCTTGTTTCGAGCAATCGATAACAAACAATGCACGCTTCTTGAAAGAGGGATAATCCAACAGAGGGCGCTTCTGTGCTGAATTCGTATAGCTAGGATAAAATTCTGTATAGTTGAAATAGACCTCATTGTAATCATTTTTAGTGAAATCCAACTGCATTCTTTCATTGGGATAATATTCCCCATTTAGCGATAGTCTGATACTTTGAATGTCGGCGTTGTCGAATAAAGTGGGGTCGGCTGTGCTGTTGTCACGTTTGTTGGTTTGAAAGAAAACAATAACATAACGAGGTCGTTCGACTGAAGTTGTAGTTTTAACAGCCCAAACTTCACGTCTAGCATTTCTGGTAATTGCGGGCAGTTCGTGTATCTCCCACTTTCTAAATGGAATAACTATAGGCTGATCCTTTTGAATGGCCTTCATAAGTTCCAACTTAATATCATCATTAGGATAGATATGCCTGATTTTCAATTCGATGCTGGTAATGTTGATGTTAACGGTTGTAGTGGAAAGTGTACCAGAAACGTTTTTTTCTGTGATAAGCACACAATCGTTATCGTTTCGAGCTCGAACCAAACGTATTGTTTGTCGTCCACACGTAATCATAGGATAGTCGTTGAAAATGTTGAAAATATGCTTTAGAGGAATTTGAAGGTTAAATGATTTGTCGCTGGTATTCAGGATGGGGTCTTTGGGATAATTCCACCCAGCTATAGCCATATGATTGGAATCTTCTTGATTGTAGCATGTCATGGCACGTACAGCGCTAACGATTCCAGGATCCCGAACAGTTTCCATCTCTCTTGCACTTTCACTATATGTACACGAATCGAAAAGGAAAGCACCAACATTATTTGCCAGCTTCACATCACCCCCTCCATGCACAGTGAGTGATCCTTTAATACACAACAAAGTTTCATTCATTGCAAAAAACGAATCAACTTGATTGATGCTGAATTCCACAATGTCGCTGCAACTGAACGATTTGATGAACGGAGCATATGTTCTGTACTCAGCTTTGCGAATCGATTCATCGAAACTAGGCTTGCGATAGATATCAAACATTGAAGGCATATCGTTCATACGAGAACGTTTTACATACTCGGTCGTCATTGTCGTTGTTTTTTCAACAAAAAACCCAAAGACTGCAAATACAATGTATTAGCAAATGTGAGCCGCTTCTGATGCTGCTTTGAAGAATGCCGCGTAACTAATGGCGTTGAATGTGCAGCAGAACGTCTTATATGATTAATTATCAATCCCATCTGTTGCTTCTCGCTCTAAGCTCCAACACCAAAGTGCTCTTTTCACCACGAAAGTTTATAGGATGACCGTCTTGGTCCACAGCCAACACTGTAATGTTGGTTATTTCACGTTGTGGTATAACAGGTAAATAAAGTAAATTATGTGGTGTTTCGTCAATGGCGTACCCAGGATCCACTTTTATGATAAATTCGTAAATAGTATGAGCAGGTCTGTCTGCGTCGAAGGCTCCCGTGGTAATGTTACATTCGAAACGTATGCTAGATACTTTTATAATTTTGACGGGTAGATCTGAAGAGTGCCATCGTTTGGGTTCGAGTATCTCTGTTGAAAATCCTAGTATCTTTCCTAGACTGTTGGGTTGTTCAAACGAAATTCTATATTTACTGAAAATCATGCACTGTAACGTATTATTGTTGGGTTTTAGTGCAAATATAGTTCCCGGTCTAAGTGAATTGCTGCCACTCAACTTCTCGAGTATATACGTTTCAATATCGGCGATTTCGTAACATCCTGTAGGTAAATCGAAACTTTGTAGCTTGTTGTTGTCATCATAGTAGTAAAACTTGCAATCTTCAATGTTTGGTATGCTATGGTATGAGTGGAATGAACGCAGCGCTAATTCGTAGTCTTTCTCCGGATGGAGTACAATAGGTGTAGGCGGTTGGAAGGTAAATACGTGATTTGAACTGTTTACTCTCAACAACTGCGACATGATGACTGATGTAAGTCGACGTATGAAGGCAGTTTAAATAATACATAGAATACTTTACAAGATTTATTTGACACACAAAATACATTTCAAGGTTTACTTAATGCACGTTGACAAAGAAAACAAGATGCTTGAGAACTTGCAGGACCGTCCCAATGCGTCGTCCAATCGGAGCGGTTGTAGTGAACGAAGCACGGCAGACGAATTTGTAGTCCATAACTTGTTTTGTAATCATTAGGAAGTTTATGCCATATATCTAGCAATTCAGACGGACTAACACATTCTATCAGGTATCGAATGGGAACGTCTTTTAGTTCTTCAGCAGTAAAACTTCTCAGAGGTTTTTGGTGTTGCGTTAATAATTTAATGTTCTCCATTGTTCCAAGGATGTTGAAGTAGAAATTTCAAACACAAATGTCCACAATTGAACTGATTGTAGTTTTGTAACTGATTGTTGTTATAAAAAATTTCAACTTTCCTTCCTCCCAGATACTTTACAAGTTCTTTGGGTGGCTTCAAATTACCAAATGAATCGAAATAATCAATGACATTATTTTTCTTTATATATGCTACCCAATGTGTTCCACTGTTTTTGGACGAGTCCAAGTTAACCACTGCACACTCTTGTTGTCGAGGACCGGATTTAGGTAGAGTGTCTCGCATGAAAACGCCTCGAAAATGTTTAATATTATATAATTTTGCATAATGTGCAATATCGGTGTCGTACAGTGGACGATTCGGTAGCTTCATCGCGAGTTTTTTGGCTTTTTCAAATACAATCCAAATCCTCGACCTCCAGCATACTTTTTCAGATATAGGCCATTTCCAACATGTTCCATAGCCTTATTATGACGTATGTCTTCTTCCAATTTCTTTCGAGCATTATTAGCATCAATAACAGTCTTTGCAACTCCTGCAGCTCCACCCGATAACGCTCCAAGAGCTGAAAGTCCAGCAAATAAAGGTATAAGAGGAAGAAAACCTCCAGATTTAGGTACAGGTATTACGCGAGGTACGTTAACTTGCTTCGATCCACCAAATTCGTGAATAAGTGCTTTAGCTGCTCTTAGGGCGTACATAGCAGTCTGTTTTAGAGATGATCCTTTTTTCATGGATTTCCCCACTTTCGCAACAAAATTTCGATGGAAGGAACGTCGTTTGTTTGATCCCATCCCCAACTTTCGTTTAACCTTCATGCCGCCTGTAACAAGTAATGCAGCAGTCTTTTCTCCCAGAGTAGCGTCTTTTGCTTTGACTCGATCCCAAGCTTTATCTTCCAACACTTTGTCGGCTTTGTGACGTTCTTCAAGAGACTTGTTTTGCGAATATGCAATATCGTGCTGTTTACAAGCGTTGTCTAAAGGATTAATACCAACGTCACCACGTGCCAGACGTTTTTGTAACTTTGTTCCTGCTGTAAATGGAGAGAGAGTATAAGTATTTAACAGTTATAGTCACGTGATCACTTACGTCCACAATAATTGTAGGCGGGTAAATGAAGTTCAATTGGTAATTTATTGATTAGAGAATTTAAAAGACCTTCTCCCTCAAACACCAACATTAAGACTGATCTGAGACGATGTGATGATAGCCATATATATTGAAAACACTTTAATTGCACTCACCACAAAATGAGGATCGTTCAACAAGAACAGACGCTACCCATTGAAAATCTAGACTTTACATCTAAACCAAGTGTTGGTAAACATGGAAAACTACTACCAAATTCATTTCGGGCCATCATCTGCGGTCCTAGTGGGTGTGGTAAAACAAACGTCATGTTATCACTTTTATTCAATCCAAATGGCGCTAAATTCAAAAATGTTTACGTCTATTCCAAGTCATTGTTTCAGCCGAAATATCAATTGCTGCAGGAAGTACTAGGAGAAGTTAAAGGTGTCGGTTACTTTCCATTTAAAGACAATGAGGAAATTGTTAGTCCAAACGAAGCGAGATCCAACTCGATATTCATATTCGATGATGTCGCCTGCGATGGTCAACAGAAAATTCGGGAATATTATTCAATGTGTAGGCACAGAGACATTGATGCGGCCTACCTATGTCAAACATACTCAAAAATACCGAAACAACTCATACGAGACAATTGTAATATGATTGTGTTATTCAAGCAGGATGAAATTAACCTAAAGCATATATTTGATGAGCACGTGTCACCAGATATGACATTTGAAGAATTTAAAAAGATTTGCTCAGACTGTTGGTCGACCGACAAATATGGAACGTTGGTAATTGTAAAGGATTTTGCTTTAAATAGCGGTAGGTATCGTATTGGCTTCGATAAATATATAAAGGTGTAAGTCAAGTGTACATGCTACTAGTCTGCATCATCATGTCCGACGATAAGGTTGCAATTGCTTTGCGTAAGAAGAAAGTTAATGAATTGGCGAGATCAATTCGCAAGAAATATTTAGCGTTAAAATTGGGCAAATCAGAGCGCGATGAGTCTCTTAATAAACTATTTAAACCGATATCTACACCGCTAAAGGAAATTGTAGAGTCCTCAAAGACATTGCAGAAAACCATTTCAAATTTGAATCCAATTAAAAAGGAGGAGGAGGTAAAAAAAGAAGAAGAAAAACTAGATGATGTGTTTGTAGCACCGTCTTTTCTGGAATCGGAATCTGTAGCTGAAACAGATGAGGCGGGAGATATTATACGCCCTGAATCTCCAGAGGAGATGCGTCCTGACGTTTCGCATGAAGCTTTTCAAGAATATATGGAACAATACCCCGCCATCAGTTTAAAATACATTGAGGATTATTTTCAAAAAGATGATAAAATTGACAAAAATTATGGTCCTATCTATGATGATATGTTTGGGTGGATGTTGGGTAAACGTCGAATTGCCTTTGATAAAACAAACGGTAATATAAACGTGCTACAGGATGGTAACAAAGAGGCGGGATACTTGCCTGGAACTCGAGGATTGTACGAGCTGTTATTTTACAACGATCCGCAATATGAAGAGGAAGATTTAAAACATTACAAAATTCTGTTAAACAATACACAAGTCCATCTTGATACTCTCAATCGCCTTAAAGGTTCAAGTACTGACAAATACAAATATATAATTAAACCATTATTTAAAATACCGCGATCAGACTCGGTACCGAGTAGATCACAAAATATGTCTCCAACTCAACGATCTGGCTCCATGTCAACTAGAACTCGCCTGAAATCAATTCCACTTAATAAGGGAAGAGGACTTGGCTTAACGTACAACGAAAAACCTATGGAATATATTTATTGGGATGATCCAAATGAATTGGTGGAACGTTTGAAATTATTGATTGCTTCAAAAGAGGCAGGTAATACGTCCAACGACAACGAAATAGTTGCCATCATAAATGAGCTAAAAGAAGCCAATATAATTGAATAACCGAAAAAGTCTACTCATTTCAATCATGCCTGTCGATAAGTTCGGACACCGACGTCGTCATGCTAATGAACGGATTACACCTTATATGCCGAAAGTAGCACACACTCCGGACGGTAATATTGATGCTGAAAATGTGAGAATCTGTAATGTTAAGACGCCGACTACAAGTAGCGATGCTGTCAATAAACTTTATGTCGATGAGCAAATGCAAGTGTATCATAATGAACTTGGAGTACTTCAAAACAAAATCAACGACATTAATTCATTTATTTCGAGAAATCCGCCAGTCGCAGCTCGAGATATGGCAACTAAAAAGTACGTCGATGATGTGATTGTTGTGACCAAAGATAATATGAGACAAGAATTCAAATCTTTTGTTCAAGGTTTTGGGGAAATATTTTTAAAAGATATACAACAACAATTCCAAGGAAAAATCGATAAGCATGAAGTATCCATAAACGAATTACGAACAAATTACTTGAAGAAAGGTATCAAATAGTATCGAAAAGATATCATCAGTTGAGAACGTGTATGCGCTTACGAAGCATGTCGTCCAAAATACAGCTTGTTAACGAACTCCACAAACCGATGCGTAAAAATTATCCGCGCAGACGTACAATTGTCAAAGGTATAGATGATTTATGGCAAATGGATTTAGCCGAAATGCGACCTTACGCTCATCAAAATAAAAACCATAAAATGATTCTAGTCGTTATCGATTGTTTTTCAAAGTTTTTGTGGACACGACCATTAAAGACAAAGACTGGCGAAGAGCTTACTCGTGCATTCTCGGACATTCTCGCACACGCAGATCGAACGCCCAAAAATCTTCAATCGGACCAAGGAACGGAATTTTACAACAACAAGTTTCAACAATTAATGAAAAAACATGGAATTAATCACTATAGCGTATTTAGTACAAAAAAAGCTGCAATGGCCGAACGAGTAATACGATCATTGAAATCAAAACTATATAAACATTTCAGTTTAAATGGCACCTACAAATGGATAGATATTCTACCAGAAATTACAAACGAATACAATAATACAAAGCATTCAACTACCAAGTATAAGCCCTCCCAAGTCAATAAATCCAACGAAGAAGCTATTTTAAACCAAACCTATAAACATCTAAAGATTGCAGGACCACGAAAATTCAAAGTCGGTGATATTGTTCGTATAAGCAAGTCGAAACATGTCTTTGAAAAAGGATACACACCCAATTGGACGACAGAACTATTCAAAATCATTAAAGTGAAAATAACCAATCCTGCCACCTATTTGCTTGAGGACATGTATGGAGTACCAATCAGTGGAGGGTTTTATGAGGAAGAGCTGCAGAAAACGTCAAATCCAGACATTTACTTGGTGGAAAAGGTACTTAGAAGAAAAGGCAACAAAATGTATGTTAAATGGCTTGGATTAGACGGAAAGTATAATAGTTGGATTGGAAAAACAGATGTTGTTGTTGTGTAACCACTTTTCATTTCAAGTTATGAGAACTGTGGTTTTGTAGCGAAGAGAATTAACCGCAAAGATAGATAGGAGTTGATATAAATTGGAGTGAGCTGTAGGTTAGATTGTTAGTCGTCAATATGAGTTCTCAAGATAGCGGTTTTAGTAGCTGTGCTACAGAAAATTATAATTATAGTGCTGAATTAGATCGTATTTTGGAAATGTATGAAATAGCTGCTAAAAAAGAAGATCAGTACCTGTTGTATATCGAGTATCCTACACATACGAATTTCCAAATTGGTTGTGGTTTAAGTCCCGCAAGAACGTTCAGTAGCGCAATCACTCTATCAGCAACGAATAAACCTACGAAAATCTCCTTCAGCACTTTCGAATGGGCTACGTTTATCGATATTTTAAATAATAATTCATTCATAGATGAACCACTTCCAGCGTTTTACGATGATTATGAGCCGGAGACGATACAATGTGGCGACTACTGTACCATTCATCAAGTAATATTCGATTGTGTAAAATGGTTGGAAGTAATCAAACACGGCGTCAGCTTCCCTTTAACTCAACAAGATGTTCATCAAATTCTACAACTCCATTATCATCTAATTTCCCCTCGTCTCACCCATTTGGAATCTCTAAATTTTGGTGAATACTACAGAAATGTGATTGAACTTATTAGGAATTTTGCTCAAAATAATGGACATTTAAGTAAATTTGAGTTATTGTATACTATATGTGATTGTAGTGATAGCGTATTGTCTGTAGCACTTAGAGAATTTATATATTTCTATAAAGCTAAAGTTGTAAATGATTTAGATGCTGTAATAAATTGATTAATTAACATTATTGTTTGTTTTTATTTCCTCACGTCCTTCTCACGTCACGTGAGTCGTTTGAAGAATTTACTAAACAAAGTTACTATTGGTCACAAGCACGATCAATATACAAGATGTTGATGAAAAAAAAATTCATAACTAAGTATTACATTTTTATTGATAAATATTTATAATTTTGTGTAACAGAGTTTTTAATTGATTCAATAGCGTATCTTCAGGGCAGGGTACTCCAAATAGACTCCAAGTAAATGGTTTCGCATCAACAACTTTACGGATATATTCACTGTATTTGTAATATATGTCTTTGTAGAAAAAGTAAATGTATCCATCTGTATATCGAAATGCAGATGTTACGCCTTCGGGAACTCCTGGAAAGACGTCATGCAAATATCCTCTATTAATAGTATGCCCTTCTGCATTAAATTCAATGTAGGAATTGTTATTGTACAGCAGATACATCTGACCGCTATTGGTTTGAAATACAGCATTAATTACGACATATCGGGGTATGGGAAGCGGAAAAGAGTCATATATATTCAAATTTGGAAATGCAGCTGCATAATATTGATTGTTGCTGAACGTAACTAAATCCCCCACAGAGTTTTGAAACACATGAGAGACGTTTGAGGATGCCAGTTCTTTTGGTAGGTAATCGACAATTAATTCTGAGGTTTTTGGTATATGCATATCGTTTAAATCTAGTCTCTATAAATATTTTTCGTGTCCCACATACATTCTATAGTTTGGAAAAAGTGGGGCCATCGCGAGAAACATAAAGTCCGGAGTACGAATTTCACACAGGTTCTTTTTATTTCCTCCTCCTCCTCTTTCTATAGGCATAATTCTTCTTCTGGGTTCAGATCGTGGCGTTGATTTTACTGTAGTTGTCGTCGCTGTAGTGAATGTAGAATTTTCGATGTATTTTCTTTGCGCCCCATACAAAGCTATCGTCGCGTTTTTATCGTCTTCATCCAGTTCTACTCTATCTGTTTGATACCAAGGGTACATGATGGCCGATTTAACTTCGCTATGCGCTAAGCCGATAGCATGTCCAATTTCATGAGTTAAAACCATTAAAAAACTAACCATCCCTTCTGGAACCTTGAAATCATCTCCAAAATACCAGTTTAGGTTCATATCTAGATGAATTTCAATACATTTACTATATGGGTTGGGATAATAAGAGTGACCCAACACACCATTACCAAGATCGAATGGACATTGATCAGTTCCATGACAGTCGCTTCGAAAATAGTGCTTTCTATTGGTGATAGTTATAGTAATGTCTGGTTTTATTTTGGTCATTTTCACATTTTTGAACTTCAAATTGGATGCTGATTGCCATGTATCAAAAGCAAGCTTCGCTGTTTTTAAATGCGCGTCGGTAGCTTGTGGAAAATACCAAAGTAATTCTGTTTTGTTCCATTTTGAATGTATAACATAATTATTATCACCCTTTATACATCGAGGTCTCTTCATCAAATCAATAGTTTCTTTATTAGGCGTTCCATCTACAGGAAGATTATATTTTTCTTGAAAATTAATAAGAACGGCTTCAAAGTCAGTTAATGAATTTTGACTTGAATTCATATAACCATATTTCTCGAAAAATGATTTAGCGTACGACACATTATCATTTTCGGTGCATGAGGCTGCAGAAACTAGGATCAATACATATATACTCTTCAACATCTTGAATGATACTAATCATTAGAGAATACAAAAACGTTATTTTATATTTTTTTTCTTATTGATATGATAAAATTAGAACATATTCGTTATTTCTTTCCCGTTATCAATTATTGTGGTTTTTTGATATTTCACATTGCTGTTTTTTCATCGATTATGAATGTAGCTAATATAATGAATTTATTCTCTACATTATTTTTTACTCCACCGTATATATAGGGAACATCGAATTCTGATTATAAAAATAATATGTTTTATTCGTCAGCAATACTGCAAAGTTTAATTTTAAACCTTGTGGTGAAAATGATAATGGATTATTGAAAAACATGTTTACAATTTTGATAAATTTTAATATTTTTACATAATGAAAATGCCCCCCGGTAGCGCGCCGCCTTATCATCCTAACGGATCTTTCTCGACTACGTCACATTTTACAGCAAGAACCCGGTAGCGCGCCGCCTTATCATCCTAACGGATCTTTCTCGACTACGTCACATTTTACAGCAAGAAGCGTGCGCGCGGCAGCAATACCTTTCTTCGCTAATAATATATATGAGAGCTTATGGCGGCATGTGTTGAATGCCTTGCTATAGACGCGAAGGTTATGCGATCGAATCTCACTGAAGTTTTTTTTTCAGATTTTTAAAACAGGACTAAAAATGGCGGCCTAAAATTAAAAACGCGCGCGCCGCCACTCTCAGCGCCACCAAGCGGAGATTTTTGAAGTAGTGTCCCAGAACTCTCCTAGCACATACTACTGTGCCCCCCTTTCCCCTAAGCAAGGTATCTCGGAAAGTATTTGTCCCAGGTTGCGGGGGAAATATTAATAGTAAAAGTGGCCAAGAGAAATTGCTGGAAATTATTTTCAATCTCAAAATTTCACCCCTAGACGACGTTACTGCTATGTTCAAATCTAAAATAATTATTATCTCAGAAAATCGCAGAATGATAATGTAATGTTTTTCTTATTTAATTAAACTGTAACAGTCTAAATAAGACTGGTCGCAAAAACAATGTCTAGATAAGATAGTCACAATCATAAACAGTTCCAAGAAATCCCTATGCATCCGCCATTCTTTTAACTTTCATACATGGCTTAGACAGAGTCGGAATCAGGGACTATACCAGTATGCTGTTTCGTAACATTACCCCCTCCTTAAATGGAAGTTCCTCCTGGAACTTTTGTGTAGCCGAGACTGTATGTTTGAATCGGCAACTGGCCGCATTTCTAAACTTTCCGACCTTATGGAAATAGCAGGGCACCGTCTTCATCGGATACTGATAACGGGGGCTTTAGCTGCAAATTAATATCTGGACACCTGTATCTTGGAAGATAACCCCTACCATGTTCCTGATGACTCGCCAATCCAACTGGTGCAACGGTTTATTTTTAATCGAGACCTTTCCTTGGTAACAAATATTAAATTATCCTCAATTGTTATAAATATTGTAATTTAATTATTATCATTTATTTATTTTTCCTATACTTACTACGTAAGAACTGATATTTCCGTAAAAGAATTCTCTTGGGACATTCCGTATGACCTATCTGACCTTTATTCTTATATGCAAATATTAAATTTAGCACATCCAATCGATCTACTAAAACTGGAAGCTCACTTGTAGCTACCTCGAAGCATAATACTAGGCAGTACTTACCAAATCTTTCGCGGGAGGGCAGAAGACACCCATCCGTTACGGGTAGTACTATGGTAGTCTGGGAGTAGATGGTGTGTAACACCCGTTGTGGTTTTAAACTTTTGATTTTGAAGAATCATCCATTCGTGGGAATTATTTTGAAACCACTTTGATAAGTCTGACCATCGTAGTTTTCGATAAATTGTATATTTTTGGTGTGTCAGACTTATAAACCTGTTTTAAGGGATTTTGGATATCTACTTTTATCAACCACCATTTTGGATCAGAACTGTTCATAATAGATTATCTAAAGGAGCGAACGGTCTTTGAAGTATAGTAGTCTTTGTCAGTTACATCAGACCTGGTAATTGGAGTCACTTTAGATTGTTTTACACCACTAACCCCGTGCATAAGGGCTTCATGTAAGGAACTGTTCCTCTTGGAATACCTAGTTCTTACTATTTGGAGTGGTGTTCCAAAGATTGGAAGTTGAACACGAGGAATCAGTAGCGTACTTCGTCAGGGATCATCATTACGCAAGTTTTCATTATTTTCTTTTATTACCAAGCCTAGTACGGTCAATTATTTATTTGATTAAACTAAACTATCAAAAGAAACTCTTAATTCTAAGAAATAAACATATGGGTGTTTAATTATTTCTGCGTTTTAGGGTGTATACTTTTATTAATTGTTAAGCGTTAATTAATGCTACGGATTTCTTTTCTAATCAATTAAAACATTATTCCACGTACCGGTGATTACATAGATTTTGCGCATGCGCCTGAGCTCAAGCGACATTGTTTTATTTTTTTTTTAAAGCATGCATTAATATCGTCTGTAGTAAATTGGTTAGTAGTTTCGTAATTGTAGAGGTACTTGATCTTTGTTTAACTATAATTTATAATTATAACAAAAATAAATATTCAGGTAATCTCCTTAACGACCAAATATATATCAATCAGTCTCCTTCATTGAACCTCTTTACCTAGAAGATAGCTTAGGAATGTTTGTAGTCAATGAATTTCCAGGTAATTTCTTTCAATACCATTGTTAACCTTAGTAAATGTATATATTAAGACATTTTTATATTTTACCTTCATTCGTTTTGACAAAGCTACTGTGTTAGTGAAACGCGTCAACAAGTTTAAATTGAACATTAGTTCAAATAAATGAAGATTTAAGCAAACTATATTGTTTTATATCATCGTTCAGTATGGATCTTCATCAAGTAAAAGCCTCATCTATTCAATAATTTATAACTTATAATTAGTCTGTAAAGTCAAGTACATGCTTGTAGATGCTTTATCGAATTTTTACAGACTGAACTGGTATTGTTTGACTCACGATATTATGCTTTCTATTTGGGAACAGCTACTATTTTTTTTCTTCTGTAACATTATCTGGGTTCCATAATTGCTTAATAGTAAGTGTTATCGCTCATTTTTTTTAATTTCTTACTATCGCTCATGACTTTTAGTTATTTCACATTCATTATTGACTACTGCTGCTGTCGAATAAACGTAGTTAAGAGATTCACGACTTTTATTCTTTTTGTATTGGCACGTATTTGGTAAGTTTAGAGGTGTTGGATGAAAATCAGGTAGTTGCCCGGGGCAAACTTACCTGGAGCCCTTATTAAGATCATTATTTTTATTTGAACACAATTTTGAACCCCTCCCATCTCCGCGAGAACTGGAGGCAACTCCTACGGTCGTAGGTGGCGACTTAGGTTTTAGCGAAGTTCAGCTGGTATTGTTGAAGGATTACTTTTTATAGGTATTATCATTAGCAGCTGTCGGTCGCACTGGTTACTCGCTATCTTAGTCATAGCCAGTTTCTTCACGCTGGATTCTAACACATGGTCTCGGAGGTTTCGAAGTGCTTCCCACACATTGCGGTAGGTAGGTCGATTTCGAAATTCATTTTTAGTTACCACGTAGAAAACGTACCGCGAATTATGTTTCAGTTTCAGTGTCTTGCCAGAGTCTGGAATCTGCTCTTCAAGTTTTTCTGATTGCCCGAACTTCTTTCGAAAGACGGTTGCCAACCCTCGTGCGTTCTTGATACGGGCGGGGATGTTGTATGCCAGTGAATAATCTTCCGAGAGAGTGAACAAATCTTGTCGTTGTTCTGAAGTGACTCCATATCTAGCTTTCCCGGTACCTCCATACGCGCCCATAAATTCATCGAAGGTAGAGTCAGACATATCTCGAATATGGTTTACTCCTTTCTCTAGGTCACGGTCTCCTTCGAATAGCACTAGTCGGTTTTGGTGAACTACTTTTGATTTTCCGTTGGGGATCTTGCTTATGCGATATATAACATCATTGATCCTTTTCTTGATTAAGTATGGACCTTCCCAGGATTTTTGTAATTTTGGAGAAAATCCTTTTCTCCTCGTCGGGTTGTGTAATCATACTTTGTCCCCTTCTTTGAAACCGCTTTCTGTGGACTGCGTGTCGTACCGACTTTTCATTCTGTCGCTGGCAACTCGAAGATTTGTTCGAACTAATTCATGAATTTCGTCCAGCCGTCTTCTCAATTGGATCACGTAGTCCTCTCCTGCTAGATCTTCTCCAGGCCGACAGCCAAATCCCAGGTCACAAGGAAGCCTCATTTCACGTCCAATCAGGATTTTCGCAGGTGTTTCACCCGTGGACTCATTAACGGCAGATCGATAACCCAATGCGAATAGGGAAAGATACTGGTCCCAATATCTCTGATGGCTGGAAACTACTTTGGACAGGTATTTTCCAATAGTCCTGTTCATTCTCTCGATCATTCCATCTGACTGTGGATGTGACGCTTTTCGCAAATCTCCTGAAATAGATGGCTTTCCGAAATTTCTTCCCTGGTCATTGTGGACTTCCAATGGCACTCCATATCGGCTGATAAATTCTTTCACCAATACATTCGCGACAATTGTGGCCTCTTGGTTCGGGATAGCGTAAATTTCCACCCACTTTGTGAAATAATCCATTACAACCAGTATGTATTTGCTACCATTTTCTGTCGTCGGAAATGGTCCAGCGATGTCTAAAGCAATCCTTTCGAAAGGGCTTCCAACTTCCAACATTATACTGTTTCATAGGTGCCTTTCTCTTGCGATGTGTTCCATTACTCGTAGCACAAGTCGTACATTTCTTACACCAGTCCTTCACATCATCGGAGCAGTTCATCCAATAAAACCTCTCACGGATTCGCTGGAAGGTTTTCTTCACTCCCCGATGACCTCCCGATGGACTGTCGTGCATATTCTTTAGTACCTTAGCTACTATTGTTCTCGGGATAACTAGCTGTCTCCTCATGTCGGAACCATCATCGTTTCAAGGACTTTTTTCAACAGCCCTTCTTCCAGGACAAAGGAGTCCCACTGAGCATAATATGCCTTGAGTGTCGGTGAAAATCTTGACACTTCTTGCCATGTAGATCGCCGATTTTCTTCCTTCCATTGCCGAATCATCTTCAGGTGAGGATCATTCTCCTGATCTTCTCTAATCCTGGTGGGTGACCATTCTTCATTGACTACTGTAATTCTCGAAACTACAACTTCCTTAGATTTCGACTTGTTGCATTGAGAATAGTCTACAGGGCATGACCGTCTAGGCAAAGAGTTGGCTTTTCGGTGATTCATATCAGTTGGATGTTCACCCCTGTCTCATTTCCCCTGTGACTGGAGTTCTTGGGTTACAGCAGTCTTGGGGCGCTTAGACGGACTGCGTACGTGCTCTAGCTCGCCACACGTCCGGCATTTCATCTTCTTTGGCTCCTTGTCTGCGATACCTTTCAACAAGTTGACGATCTGGTCAAGTTCGTCATCGTCATCTTCTTCCTGCATGGTCCTACCTTTGTTGTACCACGAGCCCTTCGTGGCTGCTTTGCATTTAAGAGGTTTTTGGTTTGCAGGAGTCGTAGGACGCTTACACGAACTACGTTCATGTTCTAGCTCGCCACAATTACAGCACCTGATTTTCTTCGGCTTCTTGTCTACCACACTTTTCAACAAGTTAACGATCTGGTCAAGTCTGTCATCGTCACCTTCTTCCTGTATGGTACTACTTTTGTTGTATCCGGAAGTCATCGTGGCTGCTTCATATTCAAGAGCAACAGTCAATACATCGACCAATGTTTTAGGATGGGCTAATCGAAGGTCTTCTCACATAAGCCGTCAATAAAGGCCTGGATGCCTAAACATTCCATCATACTATCTGGTGCTGATGTATAAGCAAATCGAACTAGTGGGGTATTATCTTGAAGGGTTTCGTCACGTTTCCGCTTTCGGTTCTTCAGCTGGAATCTGTACAAATGTTCCAACTGTTCGTGACCGTATCGCATGTCCAGCTTCTTTTTCAGCTGCTCAAAGTCATCCGTTTTTTCAAGAGGTATCGTCTGAAGTACATCTAAGGCATCTCCCCGAAGCGCGTTAGTTAAGTTAACCGCTTTCTCCTTGTTGGACCAATTATTCACTCTAGCAGCTGCTTCAAATTGTTTCACATAATTGGTCCCCGACATTTTTCCATCGAACGTTGGGGCCTTGACTCGGGTGAAACTACCAATGTCTTCTGTCTTGGTTTGTGTTTCTGGCTTGCAGATCTCGATCTTCTTTTCTTCTGCTGAAGTGTCTTGTGTTCTTAAATCGGCAATTTTTGTCTCTAACTCCTTGATTTTCTCGTCCATCTGGTTTTCCATCATTGTCATCTTATTATCTATGTCTAATTTTATTTTCTCGTTCATCGTTTTCATCTTATTCTCAATATCCGATTTTAGAGACGAAATTTTATTCTTGACTTCAGCAGCAATGTCATTTTTCAATGATAAGATATCTGCGGAAAAATCGTTCTTCATAGCAGAAATCTTCTCATCCATATTAGTAGAAACCTTGTCCATGTTAGCAGAGATATCGTTCTTCATGGTTGAAATCTTCTCGTCCATGACGAGATTACGGTGGAAGCCTCGTCATTGTAAAAATAATTCTGGATCAAAGCAGTCATTTTCCAGTGCTACTTTAAGTCTTTCTACTAATTCACTTTTCTTACCGGAAGTTTCCAACTCAAGATCTTCTAATTCTGCTCTCACTTTCAGATCACATAGTCTCTTGGCCATTTTTACGTAGCAATTTATTTATATTATCCCACTTCTGACACCAATGTAATGTTTTTCTTATTTAATTAAACATTAAACGGGTGGAATAAACTTTAAACACACGGTCTGGCTACTTACGAATTTATTTAAACAATAAAGTACTCACTAACACTTAATTTATTTACACTCAACTATTCACTTAAACTTAATTTATATGCACACAAACTTTACTGTTCGCCATTTCGGTGTATTCTTGTTTATTTGTCGAGATTACGTTTTAAACTAAACTAACTCCTCCGCTGATCGGTCCTTTATATATATTAGTGCCTTTTCTACTAGATAATTCTAGATTGCGGCTTACACAAAAACAATTGGCTCTCGCATTTTCTAGATAAGACTGGTCACAAAAACAATGTCTAGATAAGATAGTCACAATCGTAAACAATTCTAAGAAATCCCTGCGCATCCCCCATAATTATAACTTCCATACATGGCTAGACAGAGTCGGATTCAGTGTGCTGTTTAATAAACAACTTTTTTACAGTCTCCATATTTTAAAAAAAGTAGTGATTTGTTTTAAAACTAAACCCATTATACGATTTGGGCACTTTTAACTGATTTTTGTATATGTGAAAAGAGAGACATTTGACTATTATAAACAACTCCAAGATCCTTGACTTCATACTTCCCAATTAATACTCTTCCTAGATATAGACATAACACAACATTAACACTTAATTTATATTCCTTGGTGTATCTAGTTATGTTGTTTACATCTTTTTGCAGTGATATGCTAGCATAAACAGTTTGAATATTCTTAAACATTTAGAAGTCATCCGCAAATACCAAGCTCTCAGAATACGTAACATAACCTGGAAGATAGTTGATTAAATGAAATGAACAATAGCGGACCGATGTTAGATCCTTGCGGAACTCCCGAGTTAACATGGTATTTGCCAGATGTATACCCATTATGTTTTATCACAAAATGACTGTTATGTAAATAGTTTGATATACGTTTCAATAAATTAGTTGACGTTCCACAAACGTGTAATTTTTTAAGCAATATATCGTGATTAACTTGATCAAAAGTTTTCCTAAAATCTGTATATCTGACAGTTGTGAATTTTAGAACGTATCATTTACTGCTTCCGTTAAATGTAGTAAATTTGTTTTTATTGAGCGCTCCGACGTAAATCCATGCTGTTGTTTAACAGTTATATTATTTTTTATATAATTATAAACTTTTAGACATATTATCTGTTCAAAAGACTTCTAATTTTCAACAATATCCCTGTCTCCAAATTTGTGTTTGAGAGAATACATTGATAATTTCCGTTTGTTCTGCATTTGTAAGTATATTAAAAATATGAAATAAAGTTGTCCCTAGCCATTCATAGCATTCTTTTAGTATGTATGGAGGAATTTCGTCAGAACCAGCTGCTTTTTTGGGGTTTAGTATTTTTATTGCAATCTCATAATCGTTTAATCTCATCATAGAAATATTTAAAATAAGATTATTATTAATTAAATCATTAAAATTAATATTATAATTAGACTTTTCTACGCAAAATAATCAGCAAATTTTTCTGCTGCTTCTCTTTCGACAATTTCTTCGTCCTTAAATCAAAATGTACCTACCTGATTAGCGTAACTATTATTTATATTATGATACGTCCAAAATATGTTTATATTATTACTTAAACTGTCTTCAACTTGACGCAGATTCTTTCTATACTCGGTGTTTATTAATGCAAGTTTTTTATTCGTTGCTATGTACCATGTCATATTTTTTATTCGTTTCGGGTTGTCATTTGTTAGAATTGATTGGTGTAAATGCATAAGTATTTGAACGAAGGTTATTAATCCATAAAACTGATTTGTGTAATCTTTCAGATTTTTTAAGGTACCTATTAACAAGTAATTAATGTCTACAAGTAGTATAGACAGACAGATAAACTTGTAGGTATAATATACTCTCTATGGAAGGTCGCTAGCATTAAATAAATAAAGTATACTCACATGAATTTTTTCTCTAAGTAAACTAGCTATAGAATTTACCGAAGTAATTGAGTTCGTGGGAGAATTAGGCGATAGCTCTCCATCTTCTTGTGGTTTCAACATCCTAGGACTAAGTACGGATTTTCTTCTAACTCGTTGCAAATGATTACTGTAAATTAAATCAAATGTTGCATTATTATACCTGAAACTTCTTTATTGTTGCTTGTTGCATTTACTTCGCGTCTGTGGGACTCTAAAGAATTAAACTGTATAGAACTAAGTGACAAGAATGAGATACGGTAAGCGGATATGATCGTTATGAGTATCATACTGTCATAGGCGGAGTTATTGGGTGTTTTGAACGCCGTTATTTGTTAAATCGTTAATTTTTTAGGCTTATTTCAGGATAAAATAAATAGAGAGTAGTAGTATGACGCGAATTCGGATAAATTTTAATGCAATTTTTCGCCCTGATGATTTGAAAATTAATCAATAAAATTATTGAATAAACTTTGTAAAAATGAATGAAATACTGTAATTAAACTAGAAAAGAAATTTGATACGGTTACCATATTTTTTGTGCGGTATCCATTTCATAATAATCATAACACCAATTTAAAAAAACAACCTAGTGAGAAAAGAGAAGTTATTAGTCAAAAGTACATAATCAAAATTTATCAATTCTGCAAACAAAATTTAACATCAGAGGGAAAAAAATATAAACGTCATAATAGGACAGAAAATAAATTGGATTTGAAAATGCAAGTAAATAGATAAAAGGTATTTATTAGAAATATAAATAAAATTATATATAAATAAGTTAGTAAAAATTATATTAAAAGTGAAAAATAGTGAATGAGAAAAATTTAAAATTTTTTTTATTGGTGGATAACAGGAAAAAACCGGAAATAATCCATGGAGACAAAGTTAATAATTGACATTGATTGATAGATTGAGTAGAGACAGTTTCTTTATGAGAAAGATTATAGAAAAACTAACGAAAAAATCCATTTCAACAGAAGAAAACATAAATAAAAAAAACAACTATTATTAAACTAATATAAGGAGATTGTATTGTATATGTTTATTTACAAATAATTACAATTACAAATCACCAAAAAGATAATATATTAGAATTACAAAACTGTTAAAACCAATGTATAAACAGCGAGAAAAAATACATTACAATAAACAGATAGAAAATCTAGAACGTATTTCTTTACAAAAATGTAAATAAACAAATAAACAGGGGAGGCTAATTACCTATTGTGGCTTATTTTGGATCACTGTAACCTATTAAGACCTATGAGGTTGAACATAGGCACAATGATCCTATATGTCGCCATTTAATTGCCAGTTTTGTTTTCCTTAACATAATGTTAATTCAACTTTCCTTATACACATATATACCTTTTTATCTTAGCAATCAATAATTTTATTAATATCCTTAGCTTCTAGGGATTATACATATTTTTTAAATATTCCTTTTAGCAAACTGATAGAATTTAATCTTCTTATATGAGTCTTATACGTTTCTGGAAGAGAGTTAAACAAACGGGGTGCTATGAATTCGAAGTACCTAGTTCCTACTGTTTTTTCCGCTGTGTTGGTTTGGACAAAATCTTTTGTTTTATTTCTAGTATGATAATGGTGACCAGGAGATTGCAAGTATGAGCGATTTTTAAATAAGTAAACAACTAATCTAAAAATATATAGATGCCTTACGGACATTATATTAGTTTCGTTAAAAAGTTGGTTTGTACTATAGGTTAAATCTTTAAAATGCATTATTTTTATAATTTTTCTTTGCAGAATTTCAACCTGCTCTAGATGAGTAGGCACAGTTCCTCCCCAACCTAATATGCCATATCTAAGACGTGATTCTACAAGAGCATGATATATGATTCTCAGATGCTGTAAGTCCAGTACTCTCCTTATATATTTGAATTTATACAATAAACATCTCAGTGTCTTAGCTACTTCACGTAAGGGAGATGTCCATCGTAGATGTGAGTCTATTGTTAGTCTGAGATACTTTATTTCGTATTTCACAGAAATATCAATATGTATGTTGTTAATAGTAACAGTAATTTTTTCATAAGGAGGCAGTTTGTGTTTGTAACTAGTGAAAGGTACAATAAATGTTTTCGAATACTTGACTGTTAAAATTTTATGACTCAAGATATCAAATAAATGTCTTAGATCGGTTTCTATTTTTTGTTTGAGGCCTTCCCACGTACTGTCTGTATATATTATAGCACTATCATCCGCGAATCCTATTATTTTACCTGTAGAATTATAAGAGAATAGATCATTGATATACACATTAAATAGTATTGGTCCCAGCACAGTTCCCTGGGGAACCCCGAACAATATATTTTTTTCCGTACTGACCTTATCGTTTATCCTTACTATTTGTGTCCTATTTTTTAGATAGCTTTCAAAAAATTTATGAGGCAGACCACGTATTCCTGCATCCCCCAGGACGTCCAACAACTATTCATGGCTCACAGTGTCAAACGCCTTCGCCATATCCAGAAATACAACTGCCGTTGGTTTAGTTTCATCAACAGAACTGTACACAGAAGAAAGCAATGTCTCAATTGCATCATTAGTAGAACGTCTTTCTTGAAAGCCAAATTGATGCTCTGATAATAATTTGTGGTTGGCTATGAATTTAGTTTATCTTTTTTTCACAGATTTTTCCATTAGCTTTGTCAATGTCGTAATAAGTGATATAGGCCGATAGTTGCACATATTGGCCTTGTTGTCCTTTTTGTAGATTGGGGTTACTACAGCTTTTTTAAAAATAGTGGGACATGCGCTTTCTGCAAAGATCAAGTTTATTAAGTCGGCTATAGGTTTAGTCAACTGTTCACTTAATTTTTTAAATATTTCTGCTCGCAGATTGTCTATGCCTGGTGCCTTGTTTGCTTTCAGAGATACTATTAAGTCTCTTATCTCTTCCGTAATTATAGGCATCCAATAAAAGGTCTTATAATTTTTAGATCGCCGAGGAGGGGGTTTAGTCGGTACGGTTATTTTTTGTGCCAAGTTTTTTCCCTCTGTTACAAAGTAACTGTTAAATTCGTCTGCCATATCTGATTTGATCTTATTTTTTCGTCTTTTTCATTAATTATAAAATTAATATCATTTTTTGTTTTATTTTTGTTGTTAACTAGGTTCCACATATATTTTTTATTACTCCCATTTTTTTGTATTTCGGTTCGGTAGTAGTTTTGTTTCATTATTTTAATTAGGTTATTCACGCGTTTGCGGTAAGTGATATATATTTCTCGTTTCTCCACACTATTCAGATCTTACTGAAATTCTCTGTAGATTATTTTTAGTATTAATTGCATTCACAAGTCCTGCCGTAATCCACTTTTGACGCTTTATATAATTTTTTTTAATTTTCATTTCTTTTGTATGTTTTCCTATAAGAATACTTAAGATATTTAGCAATTTTTCAGCTTTTTTGTTTACTTCCTTTATATTAAAGTAATATTCCTAATTATAATTTTGCAGATCATGTCTGGCTTTTTCATAGTTTATGTATGTTTTATACTTAATCGTTTCAGAGTTTCTACAAATAGTTTTTATAGGAAGACTCAGTAGCGTAGCTCGATGGTCTGTTATATTATTTTCATACGTTGCTGCAGTGACATTTTCAAAACATTCTGTGACTGTTCTCAGAAAGATATGGTCCAGGCAACTACGTGAATGATTTTTTATGTGTGTGTATTTATTTATCATTGAGTGTTAATTATATTCATATAATAGGTTTAGATATGTGTTGACAATATCGTTTTCATCTCTTATATTTATATTAATATCGCCAATCATTAAATGAAAATCTAATAAAGAGTAATTAATTTGTTTAAGATAATTCTCTAAACACTAAACAAAGTCCTCAGGTGAGTTGGACGGTGAACGATAAATATTTGTTAAGAAAATTGTTTATTATTGTTCAAATTTATTTTTATCTGCAGAGCCTTTGAGTTTCCAATGTGATAGTTGCGCTATCTGCACTTAAACTGTTTTTTACATATACTACGACTCCATCATTTTTATTTAGTTGTCCTTTGTTATAAAATGTTCTATATCCGTTCATACTAAAAATATCAATGTCATAAATTTGAAAAGTTTCCGTTAGTACAATACAATCAAAGCTGCAGTCCAATTATTCTAACATTATTTTAAATTCATCTATATGTGCATTTAGACTGCAAAGATTTTGATGTATTACACTAAGAGAACTTCCATCGTTTTTGAAATATTTGTTCACTTCTCTTGAACTATAACATTATAAAGTGTTGTAGAATTCTAAAAGAAGGCTCTTGACAAATAGATACAGAAAAGCTGCTTAAATTTAACAAAAGCTGAACCAAACACAGAAAAGTCAACAAAACTAAATACAAAAGAAGTTATAGAAATAGAACAAACAGAAATGGAATTATTAGCTTTTTAAATTTTTTTAAGAAAAATGAGCAGAGGTGTGATAGAAAAAATTTAAGACTTATCGCTGCCTGAGCGCAATCTTCCTCTGTCTTCTTTTAGTTTCTGTAGTTCCGGGAGTACAACCTGTTGATGATTGGCGTTGGTTTTGCTTGATAAGTCCGGAAGTATAGGCTTACTGGTAGTTGGTTTGTTTTTCTTTCCTCTTGTTTCATTGGTTTTTTCAGGTGTTTCCCTTGGTGTATCGTTCTGTTGATAGTTTACAGTTGAGTTGTCAATTTGGCGTTGGCTGTGAAAATTCGGTGTAGAAGGGGCACTATTTATTTTGATCTGTTGGTTATTCAGTTCCTCGTCTTCAGTATTTTCGAGATCACTGGCTTTGTAGGGCTGGTATTCTATAAATAAGGTGTTACCTCTTATGTATGAGTTCAGATTGGGATTTTGTCGGGCCTTTTTTAAATGTTTTCTTTGTATAAAGTTTTCCTCGCGTTGGGCTTCTGTGAGATCATTCGAAATACATATATTTGTCCCCTTCAACTTTTTACAGTTTCTAAGAATTTCATTTTTTTTTTTAGGTAGGACACTAATTCTATTTTAACTGGTCTATTTCCTGAATTTCCCAGTTGATAAAAATCATTAATATCTTCAACATTAATATCAATATCCAGTAGACTTTTAAGAGAGTGTTGTATAATATTGAGTGAGATCTTATCGTACTTCAGACCAAAAATCAAAACATTATTCTTCTTAGCTCCTCTTTCTATAGCCTCTACTTTTACCCTTAGATTTTCGTTTTTACTTTCAAGTTCAGTTAATCGTTTATTCAGCTTCTCCAGCTTCAAAAGAGTTCTAGTCTCGCAAGCATCTATTTTATTTGTTATTTCTTTAGTAATTTCTGTTCTGTTCGTAAGAATTTCTTGCCTTAGACTCTCGATACCTTTTGTATAACTTTGTGCATTTTTTCCATTTTTATTACTAGTCATAGTTGCTTTTATAACAAGCACAAAAAGGTTTTATGTCTTCTTGATGCGAAAGTTGAGCGCTGGAGCTACCTTTGGTGGAATAGGTACTCCGCCGTAAATTTAATTAGTTATAAAAACCGAAGTTAAAACGAGGTAAATATAGTCGGAACACTCGTAAAATATTGGAATGTGATTAACAAAAGGAAGAGGTATTACTTGCCCACAATTGCTCGCGGTCCAAACATTTAGATGAAACAGATACATTAGTTTGCACAATTTAAAAACTTCTACAATCACGAATTTTTGGTACTGTTTAAGCACAAAGGCAAAGTATGTAATGGATGGAGATAAATGAATACAATAGAAAGGAAAGTACTCATCAGAATAGAGTTTAAAATTTAATTAACGAACCAGAGCTACTGTGGAAAAACGATGCCAAAGGTAAAGTAAATATTTCATCTTTCTAAGACGCGAGCAGAGTAACAAAATTTTGGCGATATTCAAATTTCAAAAATAAGCAAATTTCACTTTCACTTGCATCGATATATCCAATTCTTATTAGTGTTTGAAACAAATAGACAATTTCATTTATACAAAGACTATTCTCTCCGTGACAAACTACTGAAAAAAAAAACGATAAGTGCATATTAGTGGTCCATTTGGAAACTAAAAAAACAAAAAATTCCAGTTTTGAATGGAATAAGGTTAGGTTAATTAAGGATTTGATAGTTAGAAGACGTTAGAATATAAAGTAGAAATAAAAAATAATAGTTAATTCCGGGTGGGTTTTAGAGAAATTCGGGTTTATTGAATTTGATAAGAATTAGGTAATAAAAATTTCAGTTTTGAAAGAAAAACCAGAGATCATTGTGTAACATGTCCATCGACCTGTTTCGATGTAATATAATAAATTCCGTGTAATTTCCGCTTGCCGTATCATTAGCCACTCCCAACCATAGAATTAAAACTGAACGTTGAGACAATTGACGTTTATCAATTTCCCCCTGTTCGCTACAAGCTGAAAATCCTCCCTTTTCCGATACCGACGTTGAAGAGAAAACACGTACTCACGTTTTCTCTTGTTCTGAAAGTTTTCTCAATTTGCTGTGGTAAGTTGAAATTTATATTTTATAATCTCTAAGCTTCATTCGATATAATCCCTGAGATAATTTTTATTGCATTTCTGTTCTTTTACATATTCAGAGAAAAATTACAGTTGCACGTGGTTACGGAATCATTATTTTATACCTACATATTCATTTTAAAATAAATACAAATCATTGCTTGATTTTGTGCAAATACTTGAGAGCTTTTTATGTTGCAAAATATCTTTTTTCAATATAAAGAACATTTTAATTACATTTTAAAAACCCATAGAATATTCATTCGTATGAAGGAGACTGGCACTACAGGCTTCAGATATATTTTTTAAAGCACGTTATTTATTCAGATAAGAATTTTTTGGCTCTCATAAGTTTTTCAGAACATTAGTATACTACTAATTTAGTTAAATTGTTTTTTATTGTTTCAATATGGGAGACATATGTTGGGAAGCTTTCAGTAAATTTTATTTTTGTAAATTCAAGTAACTGCCTTCCTTTTAAACCTGAAAAGCTGAACCAACACAATGTGCCCCATTACGATCAAGTTCCTACATATCCCTGATTCTTGTGTACTCTTAGGTAAGCACAGCAGCTACGTCAGAGCTACGTAACAGATTTCATTTATCTAAGACAACTTTACCTTTGAAGACAGCTTCCATTTATGTAAGACACCTTGACCGCTGAAGAAAGCTTCCATTTATGTAAGACACCTTTACCGCTGAAGACAGCTTCCATTTATGTAAGACACCTTTTCCGTTGATGACAGCTTCCATCTATCTACGACACCTTTACCGTTGAAGACAGCTTCCATTGGTCCCAGACATCTTTCACCATAGAAAACACCGTTTCCATTCCTTCAAAACATCTTAAATCACCAGAGTACCGTCAGTTAAGTACATCCTGTATTTTTTCCGTCCCGTTCTAAGGCAGAATTAAATTAATTTTCTTAGATATATTCTCTTTTATTTCTAATCCACCCGGCTGTGAGAGCCACAGGGTATCGTGTTCGGGTTGATTAAGTTTGAGCACATTTTATTTTTAACGTTTTTAATATTAATTTTTTATAGTATTTTAATTTAGAGTAAATTATTTTACACGGTGTTTTCACCTTTATCACCGTAGTTTGTTCTTGTTCTTTCGTAACGTTTGAAAAGGTGGTGGCGCCCTGAACTTTCATAGTCTGATCATCCTCTGTTATACAAAGTGTGTCATTAACTTGGAGTTGGACCACCCTTGAGAAGTCTCATGCAGGGATTTTGTTCAAGTGAACGAATAAGCTTTACAATTGAAATCCAAACAAAAAGAGTTGAGAAATATAATATAAAATAAACGGTTTTAAAGATTAAAACTAACTTTTCCGCATCTGTGAGATGCCTTGAACAATATTCTATCATAACATTGTTACTTGCATTCATAGTGCTAACAAACCGAAATATCTCCAAAAATAACCAAAAATGTAGTATATCTGGATTTATAGGACCCGCTGTATTCACTCTAGTCAGCTGAAAATCAATAGGGTACATCTGTGAGACACCTTGAAAAATATCCAACTCTAAAATTGGTCACTTGTATACATTCTGGAGGCTGTATCGTGCTAACAAACTGAAAATTCTCCAAAAATTTGGTACTTTGATTACCATAGCACCCGATGTACTGGCTTTAGTGTGCTGAATATCAATAGAATTCATCTTTGGGACGCCCTGAATAATATCCAATCATAAAATTGTTCATTTGTATATACTTCGGAGGCTGTATCGTGCTAACAATCAGAAATTTCTCCAAAAATTACAAAATGTCGTACCTAAAGTACTATAGCACCTGTTGTACTGGCTCTGGTGAGCTGAAAATCAATAGCGTTCATCTGTGAGACGTCCTGCATAATATTCAATCATAAAATTATCATAAAATTGGTGACTTCTTGCACTCCAGAAGCTGTATCTTGCTAACAAACTGAAATTTCTTAAAAAATGACAAAAATTTCGTACTTCAAGTCCCATAGCACCCGTTGTATTGGCTCTGGTGAGCTGAAAACCAATAGAGTTAATCTATGAGATGTGCTGAACAATATTCAATCATAAAATTGGTGACTTGTTGCACTCTGGAGGCTGTATAGTGCATACTCACAGAATTTTTTTCTAAAAACCATTTTTTAGTGTAGATCTTGATGAAAAACGTAAAAATAACTCGAAAAATTTTCAAAATTTCAACTTTTTTGGGGCAAACAAATACTTTTCTCGCATATTAGATAGGTTGGGCGGAAAAGTAATAATACAAGGTACCTATTTGAAATAACCTGAAATTTCTACAAGTACTCATCATAAATTGTTCATAATAATAGAAATTTGGTCACGGTATTAAGCAAAATTTGTGAAAGTATTTTGAGATAGTTTAGAAAGAAAAATAAATCAAGAATAGAAGATAGTAGTGGTCCTATTTAAAAGATATCTCTGGAGATATATTGCCAGCTAAATTTGTAAAGAGACCCACGTGAAGTTTAACTTTTAAATTACCAGTGCGTCAACCGCCGTTGCTAGCTCCGCCTCTTTTAAGAATTTATAAAGTTTATAAAAATTGCGAAGGAATTTTTTAAACATAATTTCGCATTTTTTTAATAAACCAGAACAAATTGAAGAAAATTAAAACTGGATTTTGACTTTATTTTTCAAATCAGTTACAGTGTATAAACTATGTAGCACAATAAACTTTTAGGTTGCAAATATTGTTATCTTGGGAAAACTTAGTTTCTCTTTTTCACTGCTGTACATTATAAATAAACGATAAGATTGAGATAAATAAACATCTAGTTACATTTTACTTTGGACCTAACTTCCAAATTGACGTTAATTTATTATATAATGCGATATGTTTTTATGAGACGTATAATGTTTTAGTCATGATTAATTAGAGTATTTAATGACCAGCATAAATATCATGGGATTGACTAATCAGTAAAATTGTTTCAATTTCTCACGTTTCCACAAAAAAATAGCAAAACCATAAATTATTATTTACTATCGACCGACCATTTATGATGTATTTTAACGCAAAATTGTTGATTGATGACCCCTATTAATGATTGGTTTTCGATTAATCAACGACTTTATTATATGCAACCCAACGTACATTCTCTCTCTGCAGAATAAGCTTGAGACGGCTAAAGAACTTTTGGGGACAAATACCACTAAAACTTGTCAAAGTCCATCCTTCAGCTCCACCTTCCTCTTTTATCACATACGAGTAAGTCCAAGAAGACTTAAATATACATTTGTCAAAATGCAATTCAGCAGTAAAAATGAAAGAAGTATAAAGATAAACGAGATAATTAAATCAGGCAATAAACTATACTGGAAGTACCAAACATTACTTCTTGTTCTTCTCGTGCCAAACGCTGTACAGGGTGTCCCAAATTGGTGTGTTTTGCAGGGTATCTCGTAAACTAAAAGAGATAGAAGAAAGGCAGTTAAGATGTTATGACTTCTTTTTTTGTTGAAGTAACGATAGCCTAATTAAATCTTTAGTAACTCCCCGCAGTTGGAAGATACAGGGCGATTATTGAAAACTGTCGAAAACTACAAAGTACTATAACTTCTTAATTAAGAAAAATATAAAAAAACGTTATGAAAACTTTCGATAGATATAATATTAAAGAGTTCAGTGGCGCACAGAATTTTTCTGTTAGGGGGCTCACTAAGGAAATATAATGCAAACTTATGTTGTTTTAAATGGGACACCCTGTATATTTTGACGTTTTTCGCTTTCTTTTTTAATTCTCATTCACCTGCTATGACATATTATATATCCATTTTCAATGGTTGGAGCTACGGTGCAAATAAACCATTTATGGATGTTATCAGGTGAAACACACTTAAAAATTGAACACTCAGTAATGAAATTTAACATTTGATTATAAGGATACTGATGGGGGACAATTTTATTTATCAAAATTATAATTAATAAAAAATAAAACTAGATTAAAAATATGAAAACAATAAACTTATGAAACAACAAGAAATATATTTTATTAGAATGTAAAAATTACATTAAATGTTCAAAATGTCCTCCGTTTTCATTGATTAAAAAGTTTTTCGTTTAAATAATCTTCAACCAATTCAGGATTACCAAAAATAAAATCAGTGAACAGTGAAACAAAGTAGGTAAATATAGCTGATTATTGATTTTAAGTACCTATATTATTATTTTGAAATTATTGAATCCGTTTTTTGGTAAATAACATCACGAAATAAGATGTCTGTATTTTTTTACCGATTTTACTTTTATTTCTAATTATGTTTAACCCGATATGTTGTTATATTTTAGTTTGTTTACCTCAATTGACATGATTGTTATATCTTATAAGAATGTTCATTTCATCAAGTAGGCTTTGGTCCTCTTACCATTGAAAATAAAACAAAACCTGTGTTACCTGTCAGAATTAATTTTACGACGTGCAGTCTTGTCAACAACATGAATTTTGAAAATTATGTAAAATATGATATGCATGTGGCATATATTGAATGTCAAAAGAATGTTATTGATACGTCTGAATTATATTTTCAACGATATCCAGAAAGAAGGCAACCTGACAAGAGAATTTTTAAAAAACTCGATTCAAATTTAATCGAGTATGGATGTTTTGTGAAACCACGGCGTAAGTACGAAAAGAATCATGAAGAAAGAGAGGTAAATACGTTGGGATATATCCAAGCACATCATGAATCTTCTCTACGTCAAATTGAAAATGAAATAGGTGTTCCAAAAACTACTGCAGGAAGGATTTTAAAGAAATATAAATTTAGGCCTTATCGGACATCCGTCCGTCAAAAATTATACCCAAACGATTTTTTGAGAAGAACACAATTTGCACAGTGGTATATAGGAAAATGTAATGAACATCCAAATTTTTATTCAAAGGTAATATTTAGCGATGAAGCTCGCATAAGCAGTGCAGGAATATTTAACAGACATAATGAACTATATTGCAACGACTCAAATCCACACTTAGTTCAGGGGATCAGGAGACAAGGCAGATTCGGCTTTAACGTTAGTTGTTTTGTCAAACATAATAAATTAGTTTATCATATATTTGATGATAAACTAACTGCTGCTGGATATATAGATATCTTGGAAATAAACTTACACCAACTTTTGGAAGAGGAAGTGTTGGCTGATAGGGACACATTTTGGTTCAAACAAGATGGAGCACCTGCCCATAATGCTCTATTCATTGGAGATTATTTAAACGAAAAATTTCTTAATCGGTGGATTGGTACTTATGGACCGGTTAGGTGGCCCCCTCGTTCTCCGGAAGTAAATCCTCCTGATTTTTTTATTCGGGGATTTCAAAAAAATAATATTTACAAGACTAACTTCGAGAGTAGGGAAGATTTATTACAAAATATTCATGCCGCATTTAGAAGAATTAAGCCAGTGCACATTCTCAATTGTGTAAGATCAGTAAGAAAAAGATGTCAATTATTGTTACAACAAAACGGAGGACATTTTGAACATTTAATGTAATTTTTACATTCTAATAAAATTAGTTATAGGTAGATTAGTTGTTACAATATTTCTTGTTGTTTCATAAGTTTATTGTTTTTATTTTTTTAATCTGGTTTTATTTTGTATTAATTATAATTTTGATAAATAAAATTGTCACCCATCAGTATCGTCATAATCAAATGTTAAATTTCATTACTGAGTGTTCAATTTTTTAAGTGTGTTTCACCTGATAACATCCATAAATGGTTTATTTGCACTGAAGCTCCAACCATTGAAAATGGATATATAATATGTCATATCAGGTGAATGAGAATTAAAAAAGAAAACGAAAAACGTCAAAATATACAGGGTGTCCCATTTAAAACAACATAAGTTTGCATTATATTTCCTTAGTGAGCCCCCTAACAAAAAAATTCTGTGCGCCACTGAACTCTTTAATATTATATCTATCGAAAGTTTTTATAACGTTTTTTTATATCTTTCTTAATTAAGAAGTTATAGTACTTTGTAGTTTTCGACAGTTTTCAATAATCGCCCTGTATCTTCCAACTGCAGGGAGTTACTAAAGATTGAATTAGGCTATCGTTACTTTAACAAAAAAAGAAGTCATAACATCTTAACTACTTTTCTTCTATCTCTTTTAGTTTACGATATACCCTGCAAAACATACCAATTTGGGACACCCTGTACAGCGTGTAGCCGATCATCCACCAATAATTAGTCTATAATGCGTAATTGCCCTTCCGCGGCAACTGCGAATATATAACCCACGTTCCTCACTCCGCACCAAATTCTGATATCACGTAACCACGAAAGTTGTTTTCGTCCTGGGCCTCTTTTTCCCTCTATTTTGCCCATTAGTATTAGTCTTAGTATGTCATATTTATTGCCTCGGAGTATGTGCCCCAGATAAGAGATCTTTGTTGTTTTATAGTTGTTAATAGTCCACGCTCGACGTTAGCTCTTCTAAGTACTTCCTCGTTTATGACCCGGTCTACCCATGGGATCCTCAATAACCTGCGGAGTGTCCACATTTCAAAGGCCTCTATGCGGTTCATGGATTTTACTTTAAGTGACCATGTTTCCGCTCCATATGTTATTATGGGCCAAATATAGCATTTCACCATACGAATTCTTATGTTCAGCGACACTTCTCTTCGACATATATATCTTTGAAATTTAATAAAAGCAGTTCTTGCCAGGTATTTAAATTTGTTCTTCTATGGGCTTATCTTCAATCATTCAGTGGAAATTGAAGTAAAGACGCAAGAAAATACAGGTATTTCTTACACCTTATTATTATAAAAACTAAACAAAAGATTTCCTAAAAATGACGGAAATAGGCAGACTGAAGGAGTTTGATCCCAATAAGGAGTCGTTTGGGACTTATGTTAAACGGATGAAGTTGTATTTTACAGTAAATAATACTGAAGAAGATAAAAAGAAAAGCATTTTTTTGCTTTTAATCGGCTCAAAGGTTTATGATATTCTGACTAATCTTGCCATGCCTAATGATCCTGAAAACATTACCTTCGACGAAATCGAAAAACTGTTGTCTGGCTACTTTGAGCCTGCAAAGTTAGAAATAGTTGAGAGATTTCAGTTTTCAAAACGAGATCAGAAAGATCATGAATCTATTAATGAGTATGCTATTGAACTAAAAAGAATGGCTATATCTTGCAATTTTGGGAATTTTCTTCAAGAAGCTTTAAGAGACAGATTTGTAGCAGGAATAAGAAGTGAGAAAATTCAAAAAGAAATTTTAATTAAAAATCGGAATTTCTCAGAGGCATTAAAATTGGCAATAAGTTTGGAGCTTGTAGAAAAAGAGTACAAAGAAATGCAAGCCAAAGAAGTTAATTTCGCCAGGAGAGAATCACAGTATAAGAGGAATAAAGAATATGGAAAATGGGGAAAGTGTAGCGAGTCAAATACTAAAGGAAGCTCTCGAGATTGCTGTAAGTGTTGTGGGAAAGAACATATTGGTAAATGTAAATACTGGGACTATTCATGCAAACGCTGTGGAAAAAAAGGACATTTACTCCAAGTATGCAAAATGAAGAAAGAAAATGTGAGGTATGTTGAAGAACAAGAAAATCAGGAAAATAGTGATGAAGAATCCAGTGATAATGAGCAAGAGGATAGTGTTAATGCTGACAAACTGTTTTACATATCCAACAAGGTCTTCAAGGTGACAAATCAATTTATTTTAAATGTTCAGGTATATTGTAAAACTTTTGACTTTGAAGTAGACGCAGGTGCTTCAGTATCTTTAATAAGTAAACATGATTATGATAAATATTTCTCTAAATATGAATTACATGAATGTAGTACTAAGTTATTTACATTTTCTGGAAATGACATCAGAGTTTTGGGTAAAATTTATGTACCTGTTTGTTTTAAAGAACATAAAAAAGAACTTGGGTTATTGGTTGTCAAAGTGGACTCCATAAGATCTTGTCCAATGTTACTGGGTCGAAACTGGTTAAAAGAGTTAGATATATCATTTCAAATTGTAAATAGTTTGACAACCTCTGACCTCAAGGACAATTCTGTTTGTATTAACAAAATCATAAGTGAATATAAAAATAAGTATTCAGTGTTTTCTCCAGGTAATGGAAAATATAATGGTAGTCAAGTTGATATTGTTTTAGAAGGTAATCCAATACCCATCTTTTGTAAAGCTCGATCGGTACCATATTCTCTTAGAGCAGTTGTATGTAATGAATTGAACAAACTAGAAGAGTTGGGTATTCTGGAAAGGGTTAGTCACAGCAAATGGGCTTCGCCAATTGTCATAGTAGAAAGAGGTATTAGTAGTCAAAAAAAGGTAAGAATTTGCGGTGATTACAAAGTTTCAATAAATCCAGTCTCAAGAACTGAACATTATCCACTGCCGAACCCGAATGATATTTTGGCTATGTTAAGAAAAGGTAAAGTTTTTACTGTAATTGATTTAAAAAATGCTTATCAGCAGCTGGAATTGTCAGAAAGGGCTCAGGAGTTGCTTACTATTAATACTTTACAAGGATTATATAGATATAAAATGATGCCTTTTGGCATTACAAGTGCCCCAGCTATCTTTCAAGCCACTATGGATAAGATATTGTTCGGGTTGGACAACGTTTGTTGTTATATTGATGATATTCTTGTTTGGGATGACGATTTAAATAATTGTAGGCAAAAAGTTGAGACAGTTTTAGGTAGGTTAAGTAATGCGGGTTTAAAAGTAAGTTTTGAAAAGTGTTCATTTTTGAAACCCAGTGTTGATTATCTTGGGTTTACCATTAGCGGTGAGGGAATTAAGCCTACTAAAAAGGGGGTTTTGGCGATAAGAAATGCTCCTAAACCACATGATTTGACATCTTTACGAGCTTTCTTAGGGTTAGTTAATTTTTATGGAAGGTTTATTCCAAATTTATCTGCTTTATTAAGGTCCTTGCATGAACTATTAGAGAAAGATAAACTTTGGAATTGGAGTAAAGAATGTGATGATTGTTTTAATAAATGCAAATCCTTAATAGAAGGTCCTAATATTTTAACTTATTATGACATTACTAAACCATTAATTCTTACTTGTGATGCTTCTCAATATGGAGTAGGTGCAGTGTTATCACATGAAATTGAGGGCGTTGAGAAACCGATTTGCTTTGCATCGCGCACATTGAACAAAGCTGAGAAGGGTTACTCTCAATTAGAAAAGGAAGCGTTAAGTATAATTTTTGGAATAAAACATTTTCACTTGTATCTATATGGTCGGAAATTTTTGATTTATTCTGATCATCGGCCGTTAGAGACTATTTTAGGTTCAAAAAAGGGAATTCCAACATTGGCGGCTGCTCGAATACAGCGGTGGGCCTTACTTTTATCATCATATAATTATGGCATACAGATTGCACATGCAGATGCATTGTCGCGATTACCTTTAGTAGATACTGATGATGCAACTGAGGCTGAAGTGAATTATTTTTCTGTTTTGAAAGAAAAGCCTCTTAGCGCATTAGATATTGCAGCCCATTCGAGCAGGGACTCAGTTTTGTCACAAATTAAAGAATATGTTTTGTCTGGTTGGCCGGATTTTAATAAAAATAATGATCTGACTCCTTACTGGATTAGGCGAAATGAATTAACTATAGACAATGACTGTATTCTATGGGGGAGAAGGGTAATAATTCCAGACTCACTGCGCTCTGAAGTTTTAAAATTATTACATGAACAACATCCCGGTATTGTAAGAAGTAAAATGTTGGCAATGAGTCTCGTATGGTGGCCTAAAATTGATGACAATTTAGAATCAACTGTAAGAGCATGTGAGGTTTGTCAAAAATCTGCTAATTATAAGTCAGAGCCAAATGTTAGTTGGCCAAAATGCACAAGAATTTTTGAACGCATTCATATTGATTTTGCTATGAAATATGGACATAATTTTCTAATAATAATTGATGCCTTTTCTAAGTGGGCTGACATCAAATATATGCCCTCCATTAACTCAAAGGCAACAATTAATGAATTGCGTACGATTTTTGCCAATTTTGGCATACCTGAAAAATTGGTCTCAGATAATGGACCACAGTTCATTTCTGAGGAATTTGAAATTTTTTGCTCCAAGAACGGTATTAACCATATAAAAACCCCTCCATACCATGCAAAATCAAATGGCGCGGCGGAAAGAACAGTTCAAATATTAAAACAAGCGTTGCTTAAGTTAGAATTAGAAAACAACAAAGAACCAATTCAGCACCAACTTGATAATATTTTGTTCGCTTACCGTAATACACCTCAAACAACAACTGGTAAAATTCCAGCAGAAGTGTTTCTTTGTCGTAAACCGCGTACTAGATTGGCTATGTTGAAAGAAAATTTGGAAACGTCGACAGGTAAATTCAAATCAATTAAAACTTTTGATAAAGACGAAACGATTTACGTCAAAACTAAAAGGGGGGAAGACGAAAAATGGATTAAAGGTACTGTTATTGATAAAGTTAGTAATTATACGTATTTAATTGAATCTGCCAATAGGCATGAGTTGGTTCACATTGATGATTTAAAGAAATGTTCTTCTAAGGTATCTAATCTTGAGCAAACAACGAATTCTAAAAATCTAGATGTTTCTATAGTACCCAATTCTTCTTACGATTCAAATCTGTCTAGAATGAATGAGTTGATTAATAATAACCTAAATAGCGACTCATTGAGACATGGTCCCAATGTTGACGCTTCTCTACATAGTGACAGTGACGCACAATCTTCTGACATTATTGGAAACTCACAAAATACACAAATTCAAGAAAAGGAAAAGTCAGTCATTGAAACAGATCAAAATCAAAATTCAGAATTGAGGCGTTCCAGTCGCATTCGTAAACCAACAATAAAATTAGACTTGTAAACTAGCAACTACGTAGGGAATTTACTATTATGTAATAAGCGGGTTGAATGTTAACCTAAAGATTTTTTATTTTATTTTTATATAGCATTTTAATTATGGTATATATATTTGCATATTATAGCTAGAAGGAAGGAGTGTAATGTATTCTCTTATGTATCCGGGAGCGGAACAAGAACGACGGCCAAGTTCGTCTAAAAATGTGAGGTTAGAAAATGTATGAGGCAGCTTGTAAGAAATGTAATAAATAGTTTGGAATAAATTACGAGTCTTATTCCTAAAAATAATAAAGGGAAACATTAAACTCAATTTTTCAAAGCACCCATTGATTCTCCTTCGGAGGCTTTCGTAAAAAATTATGATGATAATATGGAGCCATCGACATCAAGTTCAGTTGAAGTTCAAAAAACTGTAACGTTTATCGAAGCTGATGATAATGAAGTTTTTGATAGTAAGACTGTACAGCTGTCTAAAGATCCAGGTTTGTGGTCGAAAATATTATCTTCAATGCATATTGAACTTCTGATAAAATATGGTCCAACCTATTATAACAATTCAAATTGCGTTTTTCCGAAAGACAAGACTGGGCGAAAATTTTCTGAATCATACTTCACTCGAACTTTGCCAAATAATGAAAAAATCAAGCGTGATTGGCTTCTGTACTCTGTATCGAAAAATTCAGTGTTTTGTTTTTGTTGCAGAATATTCAACCTTAACACCGCAAAAGCCCGATTGGCTGATGAAAATGGCTATAATGATTGGCAACATTTGAGTGGGGCATATCCGAACTCTGCCGCAAAATAAAATTTTACCTGACTTGTATCAATTTGAGGATTACTGAAATGTTCGAACTGTGCCGCAACCATTTAGTTTAATCCTATTAGAGTCATTAGGGTTTATAATAGATAAAATCGGAGGCCCATAGAATTATGTATATTTCTGAAAGGTTTCAAAGATTTCTTGTATTAAATATTTTGAAGAAATCTTGATTGTTTTGATCGATATTTAGGGGATTAGGGGAAGGATGTTGATGCACTTACACTATATAAGAGTTATAGTTGTATTCAGTTACTTCATATCGATCTACAGAAGTTAAGAGTGTAGTAGACATAGCAAACAGTGACCAAAATGGAGAACAAAGCATCTACAATGTATAGTGGAAGAGGAAATAAATTAATAGTGTTGAACAGTTATAAATTTTCGAAAGCTAATACTAGCAAATGTGGAAACATTAGATGGAAGTGCTGTAACGCAAAATGTCCAGTTAGAGTGTACTCCCACGTTTCTGATGAAGAAACAATCACAGAAGTCAAAGGAGAACACAATCATACTATGGAAACGAACCTATCAAGAAAAGCACTGAGTAACAGCATTAAAAGGAAAGCGACTGAAGATCCCACTGAGAAACCCTCCAAACTAATTTGGCAAGAATTGGTGTCAAATAATTTCGCGGAGGATATCAACACCGAAGATATTGACCGAATAAGGAAAAATATTCACGCGGCGAGAAGAAAAATTTTACCCCTATTGCCTAAAAATCATGAAGAAGTATTTAATAGTGTTCGTGAATTACAATTACGAACGAACCGAGAAGAGGAATTTCTATTAACAGCAGACCAGGTATTTAAAATTATTGTGTTCTCCTGTTTTTCCAACCTTAATTTTTTATGTAATTCGGATTGTATTTTGATGGATGGGACTTTTAAATACTGTTCAACTTTTTTTTACCAAATGTTTACCATTCATGGTTTTAAAAACGGCTATTACGTACCTCTTGTTTTTTGTTTGCTGCCGGACAAATCAAGTCAAACATATTCAAATTTGTTTTTAATTTTAAGACAAAAATGTAAAGAAGTAGGCTTAAACTTTCAACCTAAAGAAGTCGTAGTAGATTTTGAACTAAGCATTCATAACGCTATATATGAATGTTTTGGCAGTGATCAAATTCTTTTTGGTTGTAAATTTCATCTCTGTCAAGCTTGGTTTCGTAAGATTCAGGAGTTTCATTTGGTACAAGAGTACAGACAGAAAGGTTCTGTAATTGGCGAATACTTAAAAGTACATTTCGGTATTAATGTATCTTAGTCCTGAGGAAGTTGTAGAATTTTTTTATAATGAACTACATTTTTTGCTTCCGAATGACGAAAGAGTTATAGAATTCCGAAATTATGTCAATAAAACACATATAACGCAAAATTCGATATTTCCACCACTTATTTGGGCAAATAATGCATCCTTTTTTAAGAGAACAACGAATTCTTGTGAGAGTTTTCATTTGCATTTCGGTGCTTCTTTTTACAAAGCACATCCAAACATTGTTCAATTTACTAGTGTGTTATTGGATTTACAAACGGAGGTATACGCGAAAATTCGTTCGGCAAACCAAAGCCAGAAAAAAACCAAAAAAACTATTAATGTTAAAATTAATTTCATTAATGATCATTTGGATCAATATAGGAAAAATGTTATTTCTCGCTTTATATTTGTGAAAACGGTTGCATGTAAAAATCTTCCACACGTTTAATTTTTGGTTTTTTTATATGTTTATGTATATTGAATATATTTTATTGTAATGTAGATGTAATTTTTTAGAAGTGGCAAATATACGTTGAAAATATATGTATGTTATTAATATTTTCTTATATTGAATTTGAGTACCTAAAGTTCAAGGTAAATTGTTAAATCGGATTAGGCTATTAGACCCCTACTGGTTTGGTAGTTAATCTCCAAAATTTTAAACACTGACAGAGTTCGAACAACCCGTAATGACTACCTGCATTTTGTGGCAGAGTTCGGATACTCCGTTTGAGTGAACATTTAAATATTCACGAAAAAAGTAAAACGCATTTCGAAAATCTTAAGACATGGTCTGACTGTTTAACTAGATTTAAAACAAACAATACGATTGATCTAACTCATAAATATTTGTTTAATGCTGAAATTAAATATTGGCATGCAGTTATTGAGCGAGTATTCTATGTTATTCAGTTTTTAGCTAAACAAAATCTGTCCTTTCGCGGTCAAAATTTGAAATTGTTTCAAAATAATAATGGCAATTTCTTAAAATGTGTGGAAATGATTGCCAAATTCGATCCTATAATGGCTGAACATACTAAGAGGGTACAAATGCAAAGCAACAGAATGAATCATTACCTTAGCATCCACATTCAAAATGAAATAATTGAAATAATAGGCAATAATTTGAGAGTAATTATTTATATATGATTAAAGATTCAAAATATTTTTCTTTTATTCTTGATTGTACTCCAGACATGAGCCACCAAGAACAAATTTCTGTCTGTATCAAGTTCGTAAATTTAGATACAGCATCAGGGGAAATTGTTGTTGATGAACGTTTCTTACATTTTGCTCCAATAGAAAAAAGTGTTTTCATTAAAATATGAAGAAATGTGTAATAAAAATACGAGTACTGCATTTTACTTTCATATATTTTTTTATTTGTTTCTGATGTGCGAGGCCCTTAAAAGCGCGGTGCCCGGGGCGGTTGCGCCGGTTGCCCCTGCCTAAGGGCGCCCCTGGTTGTTATTTATTTCTATCTTCCATTCTGTTAAGAATTTATTTTATCATCCAAGGTTTCCTAGATTCTTGTTTATTGTATCCAACCACCCTTTCAGGAGCACCCTTTATGTTTGTTTCAATCGTTTTTCAGTGTTCGTCTTCAGTTTTTTCATCGGATATTGTATTTGTTTCAAAACTCTGTTTCAGTGCTTCGATGACATTGTTCCGTTCATCTGGATTTGTTAAGGTTCTTATGTTATATCTTTTGGTGTTTCGACGTTATTTTATTATTTTACCTTTAAAATTAAAGTCTCCTATTAGGAGTTGTGGTCGGATCCAATATCCGCTCCTGGATATGCAGCTGCTCTTGTAATGTTATTTTGAAATCATCTTTTGATCAAGATATAATCTATTTGATTTCTTGCTACTCTAAGGGGGTTATCCTGAGGAGATTTCCATGTGTATAAGCGTCTTGGGTGTAGATCGTAAAATGTGTTTTTGATTGTTAGATTCGCTTCATTGCAAAATAGAATTAGTGTATCTCCTCGATAATTTCTTTCGCCCAATTTAAATTGGCCCATAACGCCTTCTATCGTTTCCCCTCGTCCCACTTTTGCATTGAAATCCCCTAATACTATTGTTATCTCTTGGGACTTTAGTGATGTTAGGATTTCGTGTAGTTGTTCGTAGATTATTTCGATCTCTTGATCGGGTTTATCTGCCGTTGAGGCGTATGTTTACACAATATTTATATTGTGCGAACATTACTAAAAGATAGAAATCTTAGCACAAATATGAAAATAAAAATTTAGAAAACAATCATAAGGCCAGTATCTAATAACTTACGCAGCTGAAGTATTGAGCTTAATGTAAAATGACGTAGAAAAACTGAGAATGAAGATCCATATGGAAGGTTAAAGGCTTAGTAAAGTACATAAGAGAATACGTTAGTACAGACATATACAAAGAAAATATCCCCCTTCCCTGTTAAAAATAGTTTTGAAGTGGAAGCCAATAGAAAGTAGATCGAGAGGCAGACCGAAAATTAGGTGGGAAGACTAAGTAAATGAGGACCTGGGAACAGTAGGAGTAACGAATTGGAAGAAAATAATGGAAGATAGAAAAGATTGGAGAAGGATGGTAAACATGGGAAAAACCAATACCACTCTGTAGAAGCGGCAATACGAAAAAAGAAGGAAGGAGATCCACCACGAAAAGAGCTCACCAGGTTGGCCAATACTCCTTTTAAGGAGTTTAGGGCCTATATATAGTATATACACCCAAGTTTAGTGTAAATAATGGAGCTCTATGAGAGATCTATTTAAAAGTGTGTATAGATATTAAAAGATACTAGATCCTGTAATTAACGACCCATCATTAAAAATATGTAGAGGTAAAAATTGAAATGCTTGAAAAGTGAGAACATAAAAAATATAACCTCTCTAATCACTAGGATCGTATTACACGAGCTCAAAAGGATTTGTTTTCTTCTTACTTGCTGCAGTATTTCTATTACAAGTTCTAAGTTCTACTAAAGTTTGAATGATATATTTGAGCGAATTTAATATAATAATATATACATGAACAATTTCTTAAAAATATTATTATTTTTTGTTGAAATTATTCATTAAATTCTTTGTTTAAACCTTACGGAATGTCCTTAATCCTATTCTTAGTACATATAGTTGTCGTAGTCACTGTAAAGTGCAATTGCATTAATATTTATTGCTTTTATTAAGTTCAATTTGATAATTTCAGTTCCCTCGTACTTAAATTGAATTGAATTAAAAGTTTAAAGTAGTCAACTTCGTTTCTAGCGCGGCGTCCCAAAAAATCGTGCGACGATTTTTATCTTAAAATTCAATTGATTTGTTGCAAATAGTTCACCTAAATTGTTTTAAAATTACTCACGAGATGTGTTGAAATTCGTCGTCTGTATCTTCTTCGATTGTGTGGACTTTTTCAGGACTTTTGTTCGGTTCGCCATCCTGAAAATTTAGGTATAGGAACATAACTGTTTTCGGTGGAGTATACAGGAATTTCAGAACGATTTTATAAAATTTAATAGATTATCATTATCATATTATATATAAGGAGAATCAAAAATAATCAAATTGGGCTCGACGGACCATTGAGAACATTCCATTTATTCTTTCAATATTAAAATAAAAGTAATTGCTTGCACAATCACGGAAATGTAATTATTTAAAGACATCTAATTGAGCATTAAACCTAGGCATTTCTGTCTGTTTTGTTTTCACTCAATCAGGTGTCTCTCTATTACAGTTACATTTTATGTTGTGCTGATATTGAATACAATACGCTACATTCTATTTATTAATTCAATAAGTAAAAACAAAAGGACAATATTACGAAGACGAAGAACCATAATATAATCAATAAAAACAAAAAATAGACAAACCGCACTGAAGAATACTAGACAAAAACGATGAACCGCTAAGTGTTGCTGTTCTTATATTAAGTGTAAGCTCTTATGTCACACATATTTTCTTTACAATCTATTAGAATTTGTTTATATCGATTTTAAATTTGTTTAATTTGATTATTTGCCTGATGTGTATCGGAACTATATTGAAAAATTTAGGAGCAAAGAATGGAAATAATGTAATGTTTTTCTATTTATTGAAACGTTTTTAGTACGGGTGGGATAAATTTTAAACACACACACTATTCACTAATTATATACACAGTATATTCACTTAAACTAATTTATATAAATAGTTCACTAATTTATATTCACTCATTTACTTGTTTATCTCACGATGTCAAATTATTCACTAACTTATTCGCTGATCGGTCCTTTATATATATTAGTGCCTTTTTTACTAGAGAATTCTAGATTGCGGCTTACACACACAAAAACAATTGGCTCTCGCATTTTCTAGATAAGACTGGTCACAAAAACAATGTTTAGATAAGATAGTCACAATTGTAAACAGTTATAAAAAACCCTGCGTATACGCCATAATTTTAACTTTCATACCTGGATTAGACAGAGTCGGATTTAGGGACTATAGCAGTGTTCTGTTTCGTAACATTACCCCCTCCTTAAATGGAAGTTACTCCTGGAACTTTTGTGTAGGCGAGACTGGATGTTTGAATCGGCAACTGGCCCCATTTCTACACTTTCCGATCTTATTGAAATAGCAGGGCACCGTCTTCATCGGATACTGATAACGGGGTTGTAGCTGCAAATTAATATCTGGACACCGGTATCTTGAAAGATAATCTTTACCATGTTCCTGATGATTCGCCAATCGAACTGGTTACTCGCTATCTTAGGCATAGCCAGTTTCTTCACGATGGCTTCCAACACATGGTCTCGTAGGTTTCGAAGTGCTTCCCACACATCGCGGTAGGTAGATCGATCTTGTAATTCATTTTTAATTACCACGTAGAAGACGTACCGCGAATTATGTTTCAGTTTCAGTGTCTTGCCAGAGGCTGGAATCTGGTCTTAAAGTCTTTCTAATTGCCCGAACTTCTACGGAAAAACGGATGCCAACCCTAGTGCGTTCTTGAGTCGGGCGGGGATGTTGTATGCCAGTGAATAATCTTCCGGGAGAGTGAACAAATCTTGTCGTTGTTCTGAAGTAACTCCATATCTAGCTTTCCCGGTACCTCCATACGCACCCATAAATTCATCGAAGGTAGGGTCAGATACATCTCGAATATAGTTTACTCCTTTCTCTAGGTCATGGTCTCCTTCGAATGGCGCTAGTCGGTTTTGGTGAACTTGGTTTTCCGTTGGGGATCTTGCTTATGCGATATATAACACCATTGATCCTTTTCTTGATTAAGTATGGACCTTCCCAGGATTTTTGTAATTTTGGAGAAAATCCTTTTCTCCTCGTCGGTTTGTGTAACCATACTTTGTCCCCTTCTTTAAAGCCGCCTTCTGTGGCCTGCGTGTCGTACCGACTTTTCATTCTGTCGCTGGCAACTTGAAGATTTATTCGATCTAATTCATGAATATCGTCCAGCCTTCTTCTCAATTGTATCACGTAGTCTTCTCCCGCTAGATCTTCTCCCGCTAGATCTTCTCCAGGCCGACAGCCAAATCCCAGGTCACAAGGATGCCTCATTTCACGTCCAAACAGGATTTTCGCAGGTGTTTCACCTGTGGACTCATTGACGGCAGATCGATAAGCCAATGCGAATAGGGAAAGATACTGGTCCCAATCTCTCTGATGGCTGGAAACCACTTTGGACAGGTATTTTCCAATAGTCCTATTCATTATCTCGACCATTTCATCTGACTGGGGATGTAATGCTGGAATAGGTGGCTTTCGAAATTTCTTCCCTGGTCACTGTGGACTTCCAAGGGCACTCCATATCGGCTGATAAATTCTTTCACCAAAACATCCGTGACAGTTGTGGCCTCTTGATCCGGGATCGCGTAAATTTCCACCCACTTTGTGAAATAATTCATTACAACCAGGATGTATTTACCACCATTTTCTGTCGTCGGAAATGGTCCAGCGATGTCTAAATCAATCCTTTCGTAAGGGCTTCCAACATTATACTGTTCAGGATAGCGTAAACTTCCACCCACTTTGTGAAATAATCCATTACAACCAGTATGTATTTGCTACCATTTTCTGTCGTCGGAAATGGTCCAGCGATATCTAAAGCAATCCTTTCGAAGGGCTTCCAACATTATATTGTTTCATAGGTACTTTTCTCTTGCGATGTGGTCCATTACTCGTAGCACAAGTCGTACATTTCTTACACCAGTTCTTCACATCTTCGGAGCTGTTCATACAATAAAACCTTTCACGGACTCGCTGAAAGGTTTTCTTCACTCCCAGATGACCTCCCGATGGACTGTCGTGTAACTTCTTCAGTGCCTCAGCTAGTCTCGTTTTAGGGATAACTAGCTGTCTCCTCATCTCGGAACCATCATCGTTTTCAAGGACTCTTTTCAACAGCCCTTCTTCCAGGACAAGGGAGTCCTGCTGAGCCCAATACACCTTGCGTTTCGGTGAAAATCTTGACAGTTCTTGACAGGTAGGTCGACGATTTTCTTCCTTCCATTGCCGGATCATCTTCAGGTCAGGATAATTCTCCTGATCTTCTCTGATCCTGATGGGTGACCATTCTTCATTGTCTACTGTAATTCTTGAAACTGCAGCTTCCTTAGATTTGGACTTGTTGCATTGTGAATAGTCTACAGAGCATGACCGTCTAGGCAAAGAGTTGGCTTTTCGGTGATTCACATCAGCTGAATGTTCACCCCTGTCTGATTTCCCCTGTGACTGGAGTTCTTGGGTTACAGGAGTCTTGGGGCGCTTCGACGGACTGCGTACGTGCTCTAGCTCGCCACACTTTCGGCATTTGATCTTTTTCGGCTTCTTGTCTGCCATACATTTCAATTTTTTTTGATTAGTTCCATTGAATTTCTAATTGGATATTTAGATGTATATCCATTACTATTGAGTATATTGTTAAGTTTCTTTGCCAATATATTATTAGGAGTATTAACATAAGAAACTACAGGTCTAATGGGATTCGTTATTTTATGTAATTTAACGGTTCCATATAATTGTGGACAATAAGGATTCTTATTTATGATAGACCTCTTTTCGTAATCACCGAAAACATAATTTGAATTATTAACAATATCTCTAACATTATTAGAAAACTTTTTTGTTGGGTCTGCTCTAAGAACTTTTACATCGCTAGATTCTATAAAGTTATATATCAATTATAATCATCAGTTGTCAATATGACAGTAGCGTTCCCCTTGTCAGATTTTGTAACTGTTAGGTTATTATCTTCCACTTTCTTTTTTATTGAATTTAAAACTGTAATGTCATTTTTTGATTGACGTTTAACTTTTGAAGGTGCAATATTTTTGATTAAATTGGCAATTTTTAGTTTCTCATGAAAAAAATTATTTGAATTAGATTTTAAAACTATTTCTGACTCTGTAGCCATTATCTGTTTAATATTATTCGTAAATTTTGGTGGTATGCTGTACTTTAAACCTTTATTTATTAATTCTATTTCACTATCTGTAAAATTAGTGTCTGAAAGGTTTTCATATCGTGGTGCAAATTGTGTTGGTATGTATTTACTTACAGTTTCATGATGTTTATAGTAATAAACGAAACCAATTAGACCTGTAGTCTCTTATGTTAATATTCCTAATAATATATTGGCAAAGAAACTCAACAATATACTTAATAGTTACGGATATACATCTAAATATTCAATTCGAAATTCAATGGAACTAACACAAAAATTAAAAGCATTCAACTTGCAAGATAGCTTTAAGCTTATTTCATTTGATGTTAACAATATGTTCACTAAAATTATTCCTAAAGAATGTCTAATACTTGTGAAAAAGTTACTAGAAGATAAAAATATTAATCCAGGAATAATATTAGATATACTTAATTTATTTGATGTATGTATTAATCAGAATTATTTCACTTTTGACAATAAGATATATATTCGAAATGAAGGTTTACCAATGGGATGTCCTATATCGCCAATTTTGGCAAACATTTTTATGGACAGTTTAGAGAGAAAAATCTTTGAAAGTAATATTTCAAAAAATGTTTTATTTTGGTATAAATATTAGCTTGTTTTATGGGTAGTGAACGACAGTTAGATATATTTTTCAACCACATTAATAATTTACACCCAAAAATTAAATTTACATTAGAAGCTGAAGGAAATAGTTCAATCAATTTTCTTGATTTAAAAATTCAAAGAGTTAATAATGTACTTGATTATTCGATAAACCGAAAACCAACACACACTGATGTGACTATTCGATACATTTCCAATCATCCCATGTCCCATAAACTAGCGGCATATAATTCAATGATACATAGAGCATTTTCAGTTCCTATGAACAAATGTAATTTTGATTGAGAGATTAACACAATTAGACAAATAGCAACATCCAACGGTTACCATTACATATGATAAATAAACTAATTATTAAAAAAGAGGAAAAGTGACATTACAACTAATATTTCCTTAACAAACTAAAGAAATAAAAACGTATAAAACCATTACATGTGCAGGAAATATTTCTAATAATATTTCAAAGATAAAATATCTTTAGCAACAAATTTCTTTCGATTTTTTTTAAAACAGAAAGTAATATAAGTACAAAGTTGTTAAATGTAAAAACAAAAATATCACCATTAAAGAAATCTGATATATATAATCTTAAATGTCCAGAATGTAATGCTGTCTATTTGGGTCAGACCCTTTTGAAATTCGATACAGTGAACACTTACGAGCATTCAGATTAAAACAAACAGATAAATCCCACTACGCCAGACATCTACTTGACACCAATCATTAATTGACACCTAGCACAGAACTAGAAGTACTACATATTTGTAATAAGAAAGAAGAACTGGATTTCCTTGAAGAATTGGAAATTAGAAGTTCTCCACTTTTAAACTGTCTTCTTAAGTGATAATTGTAATGATCAGCAGATATAGTTTTCCTGGTTTTCTATATCATTGCACTGTTATACTGATCTTAATTGGGAAAAATGATTTCCAGGATATCCCCATAGTTCTAATAATATCTAAGCTTTAATATTTGTAATATCATATCTTCTTTTTTCTATTAACATATATTAAGTCAATTACAATATAGGTCACTTCTTGGACCAGCCAAAAATAATTAAACATCAGGTAGGCATCAAATGAAATGTAACTTCTGTCATTCTGACGATGATATTTAAGTAATATCGAAACTATTGTCAGTCTTTTAGAACTTTTAACATTTTTCAATAAACTGTGGAGTTAACTAGAAACAGTAAGTTTCATTTAAAACACTAATACTTAATATACATTTTATATTTGATGTAAGTAAGTTCTTGAAAACCTATATGTAAAAGTTGTTCCAAGTTTTTATTTTTTTGTTCTTATAAGCGGATTATTTTCTAATTTACTTCAATAAATATATCGTTCTGCATATTTTTCTCGAATTCAATGTTTTTTGTGTTTATTACAAACATATTTAACAAAAAAAAATATAAAAGTTTACGCCGAAATTAGGAACCTCTCAGGGGGGCTAGTTTTGAAATATTTCACTAGTGAAATTTCTCATATTTCGATTGATTTCGATCATCCCAAGTTTTGAACTAATTTCATGTGTGAAATAAAATTCGAATTCGAAAAAAATTCACAAATTTAATTCGAATACTATTTAGCTGTCGAAACTCTTATTTCACTTGCGAAATCTTAATATATTTGACTTGAGGTTAGAATCATCGAATTTTGTGTTTTGGTTTTGTTAGATACTTTGTGTAGTTTTAAGATCCCTTATTTTAGTTTGATTAACTTTTTCAACCTATTTAGTTATTCTTTGTAGTAATTAGCATAGTAATAAATAGTTATTAGTTAGACGAGACGAGACGAGGACGAGGACGCTTTATATTTTTTAAATCTACATGGCAAATTTAGAGGAACTTCAGCAAATAATGCTAAATAATGTAATTCAATTAACTAAGCCTGTTTAAATCTTACCTGTCTCTTAAATAAAACCCCAATAATTTATATTAAGATATATTTTAATTCAATTATTATTATAGTATATTTTTCAACACGATGAAATAAAACAATATAGTTTGTTTAAATCTTCATATACACTACTCCAAGAATTTAACGCACCACCAAAATATAACCAAAAGTTTAAAGTAAATTTTTGTCTAAACTGCTTGTCCGATTTGAATAATTTTTTTTGAATGACAGGTTGACACTTCCAGAGAGTTAGTGTACTACTGTATTTGCATACAAACTTATTTTTGTATAAATACGGGGTGTTGCAATGATAACCTGATTTTTTCATAAAATTTGTAACACCCTGTGGAGGTCAACAGTAACAATATCAACTTAAAATTAAAATCAAACTGTAGCTTTATCTTTTTGTAACATTTTGTTTTTTGATTTACTCTATTATCTTGGCCACAACAAGAGAAAATCAATTTTATAACATAACATGTTTTTTATTAAAATTTATAATAATAAAAGTGAGTAGCAGGCTATGAAAAACAATAAGTTACAGTAAATTGTCATTAGCTAAATACAGGCGTTAAAAAGCATTTCAAAGAAGTGTATTTTTAGTGTTAGCCCTTACGTTTTTTTTGTAAAAACCTTTATTTTAATTAATATGCGACGTGAAACACGAAATCTTACTAGCGAAGAATGTGCGCAAGCATTAATATTGTTCGAGGAAGGCTGGAATTACCGAAGAATTGGTAGACGATTTAATGTATACCATACAACCGGTTCACGAGTTATACAAAGATATAGAGACACTGGAAGTCATGGTCGCAGACCGGGACAAGGAAGGAATCGAATGACAACCCCTAATCAGGACCATTTTTTAAAAATTAAATAGATGAGGCTTTTACTTGATGAAGATCCATACTGAACGATGAAATAAAACAATATAGTTTGTTTAAATCTTCATATATTTGAAATAATGTTCAATTTAAACTTGTTGACGCGTTTCACTAACACAGTAGCTTTGTCAAAACGAATGAAGGTAAAATATAAAAATGTCTTAATATATACAGTGCTAAATCTATTTACTAAGGTTAACAATGGTATTGAAAGATATTACCTGGAAATTCATTCACTAAAAACATTAAGCTTTTAAATTGTCTATTATTTTTATCTGAAGGGAATACTTGTTCTAAAGTCTGTTTTTTTATCTTTTTATTTATGATATTGTCAATTAAATTTGGATCGTAATTATTATTAACTGCTATTTGTTTTATGATATTTAATTCTTTGATATAATTATTAATATTTAATGGGACTGTTAAGAGTCTGTGTATCATACTATTGAAAGCTGCTAGTTTATTACTGAATGGGTGGACCGAACTATTATGAATTGTAATATCTGTATGTGATGGTTTATGAAATATAGAAAAATCATGTTTATTATCTATATTTGAAATAGTAAGGTCTAGAAAGTTTATAGACTTATTTTGTTCAAGTTCTACGGTAAATTTGATATTATTGTGAATCGAGTTTATGTAAGTAATGAAGCTCTCTAATTGTCTATTTGTACCGATGAAGCTAGCTAAAATGTCGTCCACATATCGGTGCCAGTACATAAATTTTTTACTAAGGGGGTGTACATGAATTATTTTTTCTATATTATCCATGAATATTTCTGCTAGTAGGGGGCTGAGAGGGTTGCCCATAATCAAACCATCTTTACTGCTATAAACCTCTCCATTGAAATGAAAATAATTTTGATTCAAACACACTTTTAATAAAGTAATGATATCAGAGTGAATTATAGGATTAACATTATTGTATGTGAGCAAGTTATCAACAAGAGTTATAGTTTCTTTAGGAGGTATACTAGGGAATAGATTTGTTACATCGAACGATATGAATTTAGAATTATGGGGTAGTATTATATCTTGAATATTATTAATTAATTCCGTTGAGTTTTTAACTGAAAATCGAGGTATGAATGAACAATATTTAGAAATGACATCTATGAGAATCTTTGAAATTTTGAATGAAGGTGCTGTGAAATAAGAAACAACTGGCCTGATAGGGTACCCCTCTTTATGGAGTTTAATTAATGAATAAAGTTCAGGGTGTTGCGGATTGGGTAACAATAATTTATATTTTTCTTTATCGTTAATTATTGATTTAACGTTATCTACTGCTAATTTTATTTCTCTCTGAAATTTATTAGTTGGGTCTTTTTTAAGGGTCTCAAAATTGCTTGCCTGAATAAAATTGTTGGTTTTTAATAAATGATCTTCTTTAGGTAATGCTATTACAAGTATTCCCTTCAGATTGAAATAATAGACAATTTAAAAGCTTAACATACTTTGGAACACCATCCTTAAAAATTAAATCATTTTTAGAAACTTTAGACATGAATATTTCCTTTAAAACTGATCACAATTTATCCAAATTCATTAAAAATAATAAATCTAAATCTTCAAAATTATACAAATCAGGAGTTTATAAATTAAAATGTGGTAATGACAATTGTGATAAAATTTATATCGGTAGAACTTTTAGAAATTTTAAAACTAGAATTTCGGAACACAAACGTAGCTATGACAACAAAAAATTAGATTCTAACTATTCAAATCATTTATTAGAAAACCAACACATTTTCGACCCAAATTTTGAAATTCTCCATGTAGTCGGTAAATCCTTTAGTTTAAATTTATTAGAAGCCCTAGAGATTAACAAAAATAAATATTCAGGTAATCTACTTAACGACCAAATAGATATCAATCAGTCTCCTTTATTGAACCTCTTTACCTAGAAGATAGCTTAGGAATGTTTGTAGTGAATGAATTTCCAGGTAATATCTTTCAATGCCATTGTTAACCTTAGTAAATAGATTTAGCACTGTATATATTAAGACATTTTTATATTTCACCTTCATTCGTTTTGACAAAGCTACTGTGTTAGTGAAACGCGTCAACAAGTTTAAATTGAACATTAGTTCAAGTATATGAAGATTTAAACAAACTATATTGTTTTATTTCACCATTTTTTAAGATTATCGGCATTAAGACAACGTTTTGTAACAGCCCGGACCCTTCAAACCCGGCTTCGAGATGCTACTGGTCTACAAATTTGTGGTGAAACAGCTCGTCAGCGACTACGAGAATACAATTTGAGACCTAGAATTGCTGCTCGGGGGCCAGCTCTAACTAGAGATCATCGAAGAGCGAGGCTGAATTTTGCCATGGAACATCGTAATTGGTTAGAAGCGGAATGGCAACAGGTATTATTTACGGATGAGTCAAGATTTTGTTTGTACAATAATGACAGGCGCATACGTGTATATCGACGCCCTAACGAACGATATGCTCAGTGTAATTTCTCAAATAACACATTATTTGGAGGAGGATCTGTGATGGTCTGGGAAGGTATTTCTTTGACTGGTCGCACAGAACTTGTGGTCATAAATAATGGAAGCCTTACAGCTGAAAGGTACATGTTGGAGGTTTTAGACCAACATATAATGCCATATGCGCCATATATAGGGCAAGGATTTTTGTTGATGCACGATAATGCCAGGCCTCATGTTGCTGGAGTTGTGAGGAATTATATAGAGGAAGTTGGCATCGATACCATGGCATGGCCAGCTAGAAGCCCTGATTTAAATCCCATACAGAATCTCTGGGACACTCTTGGGAGGAGGTTACGAGAGGAACGGAACTTGAACACCTTGGAAGACGTGGGGAGGCGACTGATTGAAATATGGGAAGAAATTGACCAAAATAATATATGGTGGCTTATTTTAAGTATGGGCCGTAGGTGCCAAGCAGTTATTTCTGCCAGAGGCGGAAATACTCGCTACTGACTTTTTTTTACGTTTTGTTTCTTTGTTTTTCGTTGTTAAAGTTGGATAATAAATTTTAATAAAAAACATGTTATGCTATAAAATTGATTTTCTCTTGTTGTGGCCAAGATAATAGAGTAAATCAAAAAACAAAATGTTACAAAAAGATAAAGCTACAGTTTGATTTCAATTTTAAGTTGATATTGTTACTGTTGAACTCCACAAATTTTATGAAAAAATCAGGTTGTCATTGCAACACCCCGTATTTATACAAAAATAAGTTTGTATGCAAATACAGTAGTACACTAACTCTCTGGAAGTGTCAACCTGTCATTCAAAAAAAATCATTCAAATCGGACACGCAGTTTAGACAAAAATTTACTTTAGACTTTTGGTTATTTTTTGGTGGTGCGTTAAATTCTTGGAGTAGTGTATTTGAACTAATGTTCAATTTAAACTTGTTGACGCGTTTACCTTCATTCGTTTTGACAAAGCTACTGTGTTAGTGAAACGCGTCAACAAGTTTAAATTGAACATTAGTTCAAATATATGAAGATTTAAACAAACTATATTGTTTTATTTCATCGTTCAGTATGGATCTTCATCAAGTAAAAGCCTCATCTATTCAATATTTTTCAACATTTAGCATCTCATGAAATTAACATATACATATAAATATTTATTACGTATTGGAAATTAATATATTTTTAACCACAATTATTCTTCTTTTTTCTTCATAATTAATTTTTGAATTAATATGAGGGCTATTCCGTTGTTGTCAGATTGTATTGTTCGAATTAAATTCATTTAAGTGAATTTTTTATAATTTCGTTTCACTACCATTCAAAACTAGGTATACTATTTCGATGGTGAAGTAAAAATCGAAATATTTCACTTGTGAATTCAATTTCACTGATATTCAAAACTAGCCCCCCTGGTCGGAATTAGAGTCTTAGTTAAAAATGTACGTCGGAATAAGGAGAATGTGGCATTAAAAAAATATTTGTTTTACCAAGGAAGCACCTTATATTATTTAAAAAATATATTTTTCTACATTCATGCAAAAACCAACACTTTTGTGAAACACATTTAATGGAAAAAGTGGTTCTTTTTTGCACTAGTGCAACAAAATTTTTGTTGCACTCATCTGTCATTCTTGTCAGTTTTGTGATGATTTATGACAAACATAAACATTTAAATAAAATAAAAATCCAGAGCAAGTGTCTGATCCTGCTCTAATACAGCGAAAATATATGTATATCTTACTACTTAGTCTCAACGAGTTACAATTATTGCAAAATTTTTTGATTATTTAATATTTAAATGGTCAAAGCGAAAACCAGCTATGATTAAGTACTGACAAGGTGGAGGCCATAAAGATACAAAAAAAAAGAAGAACGGTTCTGACATGGTAACTGATATTTATTACATATCAGAGTTTTAATATTATTAAAATTTCAGTTCCTAACATATTATATTCCAATTATCCAGTTTTTGCATGAATGTAGAAAAAATATTGTATGCAACTCGTGCAAAACGTGTTTTTTGCACTCGGCGTGTTGACAATTTCACGTCGCATGCAAAAAACACTCACTTTTTGCACTTGTTGCATAAATAACTATTTCCTATATTTCAAAACATATCATTTTACATTTAAAAAATGCCAAACTGGATGTAACAAAGTCAGTTTTTCTAATATTTGAACTCAAACTCAAAAAATCCTAAACTGCGGCGGAATATGTGGTGCTTTTACTATAACAAAACAATTTTTGCAGCATTTCAGCTGGTACGAGGTAGTATGTAAAAGAGAAATGTTTCAGTAACATCTTGTTAAGTGTAGACAAGTATTTTACAACAAAGTTTTATTACTTCCTTTGATCTTTACCGACATCGAATGGATAACATAAAACATGAAAAGTGTTTTAAAACTTTTTGATTTAAAATTCTCTAACAAGTTATAAAACTTTGTTATTTAATATGTTTTGTTACATAGTTTGGACCCGGCTTATAGCTTATTTATGTTAACAATAGAAAATACTTGTTTCTACTTACTGGATCCTTTTCAATAAATACTTTTAGATCGTCCAGATTCGGCATGGATATGCTATTCTTTCTTCTCATAGATAATCTAGGTTTCGGCGTGTATTCTTCAGTCTTATTTTCGCTTGTCTTCTCTGGTGTTCCTTTAGATAAGTCCATATTGTCGCTTAAATTATCAAGATTTTCGTTGGAGGGTGCTGCTAAAATTATTTTCGGTATTTCTTTTTCTTTGGCTGGTATTTTACCATATTTGTATTGTTTTCTGTCCATTTTCGTTAACCAAATTTAAAGCTAAAAGAATATTGTGTTACCTGGACTGATATTATTGGAAATTAATTTTAACTGTGTCTCATGGTACGGACAAAACCGTCATAAAATAAGATATATTACTTTGTAATCGTTAGATCTATAAATAAATCAAATGGATTAATGATTGATGTACGAGGATAAGTCATTGAGACTTAAATTATATTATTAATAATTTAATAAACTATTACATAATTATGAACAAAAATGTCAGCTGAAATGTAAATGACTTAAAAGCTGTCTCCAATAAAATAATATAAACAACAACTTTCTTATTTAATAAAAATTTGGAACATCATCTGAATACTGCTCTATAAAATATAACGTACGCCAAGGGGGCATTTTTGTCCCACCTTCTTATATAATTTTCATATAAGACATTAAATTGGCACAAAATGTCACATTTGCAACGTATCAATTATTCTCATATGGTCTTCATTTAATACAAAACAATTCAGTAGAAATAAAACCGCTAAGAAAACTAAACGTCATTTTACAATGATAACGTTGTCAACAATAGGGTGATACTAAATCATATTGCAACAGGCCCTACGTGTGCGTCAAATGTGGGAATCCCATACCATGTCTAGCTGTAGAACAAGTAAATATACTCTTGCTAAATGTGCATTATGTGGTGGTGTTAAAAAAATCCAACAATAGACTAAATATACAGCCAAACAATACAATAATCACCAATAGTTCAAAGAGATTACGGAAGTCATACATTCAACAAAATATCAGCTACGCTAACAAAACAAAACAAAAGAGTTAAACATGCAAGATCATACATCCGCACAGAACATGGGAGATATGTCCAGTATCCTTAACAGGTTTTTAGATAACTTCAAGTCAATGTTACAGCCAAAATAGCATGGTTGTGAACATGCTTACCACGCTCACAAGCAAGGGCGTAGCCAGGATTTATAATAGGGGGGGGCAAGCCATGGTCCATGGTCGTCCAAAATGTAAAATTTTAGGATAAAAAGAAAATGCAAATTAAAACAAAACTTTGAGATTTTAATTATGCTCAAATTAAACTAATAACATTTTTCTTGGGTTTGAACTAAATTTTTCAAAACTTTCCTCACTATGCAGTCCTGATTTTCTTTCAAATATTTTCGATGCACACTCATCAAACACAACCCAGTGAGTCTGTCATCACCCATTGTACTCCTGAGCCAGGTTTTTACCCTTCGTAGGTTACTGAACGATCTTTTCACGGTAGCAGTAGTGGATTGGAAAGCACTTAATATTAGAAGTGCGTGCCTTGTTGCAGGGAAAAAAATTAGCCTCCTCCAAAAGTACAATGTCCTTTAATTTGTCTTCTGCTAAATTCTTTTTCGTCCACATATTGTACCACAAATCTAATTCTGCAGAGACATCATCCAACTTATAAAATTCCATGAAATATTCTGCATTATTTTTGAAATCTTTTGAAGCCATTTTGAGCATGCTTGAAGGGTGAAGATAAGTTGAAGCAACTTTTTTTTCTCTTTCTCCTGAGAAGAAGTAGGTGTATCAGTTTTTGTTTTCCTCAATTCGACATTCTTAGTAACTACACAAGGATTGCAACAGTTGACTGTTTCCTTATCTAAAAGTGGAATTTTTATCTGATTTAGGCAGCTTCAATGAGATAGCCTACCGCATTGAACACACTTGATGCCAGTAGTTACTGGATTTTTGCACCTTAAGCAATTTAACTCGTTTCTAGAAGACTCGGCCATAATTTATTACAGTTTATGGTCAAATTTATAACCACTGGTGGAGTAAGTCACCGTCCAAAACTTGATTTAACAAAAAACAATGGAAATATTTAGGGACTAGTACTGCCATAAATCAATAAAAACAGAAGTATAATAAAAGGAAAGTACCTGCTAACAATTTGATGTCACACACGAGTACTTATATAAACTCTGGAGTGATTTTTGAAATTTATTAACACTTATTGCCACGTAAATTCACTTCACAAAACAGAGAATGAAATAAGTATACTAGGTTGGAGTACGATACCACCATATATAATAATAATAATAATAATAATAATAATAATAATAATAATAATAATAATAATAATAATAATAACACACAGCCACATAGAAACACAAAACAATATCATAATATCGACCGAAAAAGTTCAATCTGCAATAAAAAAATCACATAACTGGAAAGCTCCTGGCCCTGATCGGATACAAAATTACTGGCTAAAAGCATTAACCGTGCTACATAACAAACTCGCTGAACTAATCACATACATTATCCAAAACCCCTCAGAACTCCCCACCTTCCTGACAAGAGGCATCACGTTCATCAAACCGAAAAATAACGACACCCTAAACCCAGCCAATTATAGACCAGTTACCTGGCTTCCTACCTTATACAAAATAATAACATCCATCATAATGCAACTCATTCAGGAACACCTCGACACTTACCAAACATTAACAGAAGAACAGAAAGGATGCAGAAAACCCAGCCAAGGCTGCGAAGAGCAGCTCATTATAGACTCAGTCATACACCAACAGGCCTTACAGAACAAACGCAACCTCTTTATCACATACATAGACTATAAAAAGGCATTCGAGAAAGTACCGCACAGCTGGCTCCTACATGTCTTGGAAATCTATAAAATCAGTCCAACTACCATTCACTTCCTAAAAAACGCCATGCAAAACTGGTGCACTAACATCCACATACAAAGAGCAACAACTAAACTAACATCCGACACAATTCCAATCAATAGAGGCATATTTCAAGGAGATTCCTTTAGTGGCCTCTGGTTCTGTATATGCCTCAACCCAATTTCACAAGCACTCTCTAACACAAGCTGCTGTTTCCAACTCAAATACAACCAGAATAATAACTATAAAGTCAACCATCAGTTTTACATGGACTATATAAAACTATACACATCTACAAAAAATCAAATGAACTCCCTTATAAAAATCACAGAAACAATATCGACGGACATACAAATGGAATTTGGACTTGACAAGTGCAAAACCAACAGTAAAGAACGAGGTAAATGGACAAACACTAATGGAACAGTCACAACAACTGGCAAAATAGAGCACATGGATGAAGCCAACTCATACAAATATCTAGGATTCGACCAGACAATTAAACTGAACCACACTGAGCTCAAACAAAGACTCATCCAGAAATTCACCTCAAAACTCACCGAACTACTTAAAAGCAAACTCAACTCAAAAAATCTCACAAAAGCTATAAATACGCATGCAGTTTCATTACTGACATACTCATTTGGAGTTTTAAAATGGACACACACAGACTTAGACAACATTAACAGGAACACCAGGACGGAACTCACCAAGCACACCATGCACCACAGGAACGCTTGCATTGAAAGAATCACTCTGCCCCGATTTGAAGGAGGGAGAGGTATTTTGGATATGCACCCACTTCATAATTCACAAATCACGAGCCTCAGGAACTACTTCTACAATAAAGCTACATAAAGTCCTCTTCACTTGGCAATCACAAAAGTCGACAAAAAATATACCCCATTGGAGCTATGCAGCACAAACCTAAGTTTAAAAGACGAACCAACCATACACAACGAAAAAATTAACCTATGGTCAGGGAAAGAAATACATGGACGTTACTACAACCACTCTAAAAATACAAGCGTTGACCAAAGACACTCCCACACATGGCTACACAATGGAAACCTGTTTCCCGAAACAGAAGGATTCATGTTAGCGATCCAAGACGGTATAATCAACACACGCGCATACAGTAAATTCATCATTAAGGACCCGACAGTAACGGATGATAAATGCCGACGATGTCACAATACACGGGAAACAATTGAACATATAACTAATAGCTGTAGCACACTAGCACCCACCAAGTACCTAGATAGACACAATGCCGCCGCAAAAATTATACACCAAAGCATTGCTATTGAACATTCATTATTAAACAAACATACGCCCTACTACACATACACACCATCTGACATACTTGAAAACGCAGACTATAAACTATATTGGGATAAAACTCTCCAATCTGACAAACCCCTATCATGCAATAGACCCGATATTACGTTCACGGACAAGAAGGAGAAGCACACATACCTAATAGACATCTCAATACCAAACGACCACAACGTACCAGCTAAATATTCGGAAAAATCCAAAAGTACATCCCGCTCGCCATAGAACTTGAAAGAATATGGAAACAAAAAACGGTCACTGTCATACCAATCATCATTTCATCAACAGGCCTCACTCACACATCCTTCATCGGACACCTATCAGAACTCAATCAACCCGCAACTATACACAACCAAACACAGAAAGCCGTAATACTACAAACATGCATTGTTAGATCATTCCTCCGACATCAATAGAGTCCTCCTATACTTGGCCTCCACCCGTATAGGCGGAACACACCAGGACAAACCTGTGCCTCAGCTCCATAATAATAATAATAATAATAAAGAAATTTACAAACACTGTGAAGAAAATAATATTATCTCTTCAGAACAGAAAGGGTGTATCAAAAGGGCACAGGGCTGCAAGGAACAACTTTTAATAGATGCTGTTATACTCGAGCAAGCCCTACATAAGAAAAGAAACTTATATACAGTATACATAGATTATCGGAAGGCATTTGATTCTGTACCACATTCATGGTTAATATACACTCTCCATATATACAAAATTGCACCTCCTATTATCGATCTACTTCGTCATCTGATGTCTCAGTGGTCGACAAGTTCAGCTTAGTTATCATGATGGTACTGTTATCACTGACTTGATTAAAATCCAAAAAGGAACTTTTCAAGGGGATTCGCTAAGTCCACTCTGGTTCTGCCTTGCCCTGAACCCGATTTCCTATTTATTAAATGCAAGTAAACACGGATTTACCATCAAGACGAACGGTACAGTCCAACAAAAGGTTACACACTTACTATATATGTACGACATTAAACTTTATGCTGGGACCGAAGCTCATATCAACTCACTACTAACCACTGTAAAAATATTTTCTCAAGACATCCTAATGGAGTTTAGGCTCAAAAAGTGTAGAACCCAGACGCTGATAAAAGGAAAGCATAGTACACACGCATTCGATCTTAACGATGGTAACACTTTAGAAGCAATGCAAGAAGGAGAAACTTTAAATACCTGGTTATGCAACAGTCAGTCCGTACAGAGCATAAGTTTGTGAAGAACCAGATTCGGGATGCGTATATAAGACGGTTGAGGGCAATACTGAAAACAAAACTAAATGCAAAAAATACAACAAGGGCAGTTAACCCCTATGCTATCCCCATCCTAACCTACACATTCGGAGTTATTAAATGGACTGGGACAGAAATAGAGGATATCGAGCGAAAAACTAGAACTACCTTAACTCAATACCGTGCACATCACCATAGGGCAGCTATTGAAAGGCTTACATTACCAAGAAACCAAGGAGGAAGAGGTTTACTTGATATCAACTATCTTCATCAAAAACAATGTGCAGGTTTGCAAAAATATTTTATCCAAACACAGCAGGAGTCTCCATTGTACAGAGCTGTATGTCTGGCCGATAAAGGTTATACCCCACTGGATTTAAGTTCAGCTCATCCATAAATCGCTACACAGAGGGAGCAAGTGAATCTTAAAACGGATACATGGAAAAGAAAAGCGCTGCATGGAAGACATCCACATGATCTGTATGATGAGGGGATAGATACGTAGCACTTTATTCCCTGAAACAGAAGGCTTCATTATAGGCATACAGGACCAGGTCATTGTCACAAAAAATTATCTTAAATATATAGCGAAAGACCCAAGTTTACCGGATGATAAGTGCAGAAAATGTGTTCAAACATCTGAGACAATCCAGCACATCATTGGAGGATGTACAAGCCTAGCACACTTTGAATACCTACACCGCCACAACTGTGTGGCCAAAATGGTTCACCTGAAACTAGCATCTATCAACAAACTCTCAAAAGACCCGGTACCGTATTATCACTATACACCTGAAAATGTCTTGGAGAATGAGAGCTTCCGTCTATATTGGGACAGAACGGTACTAACGGACAGAACAGTGGTGGCAAACCGTCCTGATGTTATTCTCCTTGACAAATCACGAAAAATTACATATATTATTGATGTCGCAGTCCCTAACTCCAACAATATTAATGAAACTTTTCAAACTAAGTTAACTAAATACGCAGACCTGGCCTTCCAGATTAAACAACAGTGGAAACAAGACAGTGTAATAATCCTTCCATTAATTATCAGTACAACTGGAATAGTACCCAACTCTCTTAAAAATAATTTAACAACCCTCAGTCTGCAATCAGCATTAATAGCTGATATGCAGAAATCTGTGATACTTAACACTTGCCGGATTGTTCGTAAATTTTTAAATGTACAATAGTCAGTACAATAATAAATGCTTTTATTGGCCAAACATACAGTGCATACAAGTAAATATATACAAAAAAGGTTCATTATGTTACACAGCAGTTTGCCAAATGGCAGGGTTCAAATTTCTTGAATAAATCAAGAATTTTCTCTTCCACTCAACCAGTTAAATACTTATACCTATACACCAGAACTATGAATATAATTCAATAAATAAAGACATCCATTATCATTTAATATTAACATTTTGTGTATATACATTTGTGTAGAAACCAGAAATTACAAGTTTTATTACAAGGAATATAATAATAGTATTTCATATAAAACCAAAACCATACCAAAATATCCAGGCAACCCCAACAAAAAAAAATATTGAAAAATCCAAAACTGATAACTATTTCGATATTAAAAATAACGAAACAACCACCAACCCCGAACTCCCAAACACTGTCCATCGGAGTGGAACCACTCAGAAATTCTCAGCCCCACTCGAAATAATTATATTAGTAGACTCCACAAAGTATGGGTCCAGATAGTAAATTAAAAGAGAAGAAAATTAATATTGATACTACAGGTATCCATCATCCATTACAGTTTTAAGCTACCATTAAGCAAGTTACTTTTAATTTCACGTTTAAATCTATTCAATTTGAGCACTTTTATATAATCGGGTATCCAGTTACAAATCCTAACTACATTAAATGAAAAGCAGCCCTCAAATAAGGCGGTTGAATGTTTAGGCATCGTTAAGCCACCAACTTGTCTCAGGTTTAGATTGTGTACGTCGGTTCTAAATCTAAGTTTATTGTACAAGTACGCAGGTTTTTGTGTATGTAGAATTTTATAGTATAATACACATTCACGTACCTTGCGACGTTCTTCCAAAGTAAGCCACTGCAATTCTTCATAATAGGATGAAGTAGGTGTTTTTCTTTTTAATCCACCTGATGCAACAGTTCTAGATACGCTGTAATCTTAGTAAGTCTCTTTTTAACAATCTAGGCCCAAAAACCGCATCGCCGTAATTTAACTGTGATAATACGAGTGATTCATAGAATATCATCTTTGTTTTTTTTGTCCGGCTGCTGTATATTAATTTGAGATTAGCAAAGGCGCGACGAGCGATTAACGTTACATGGGACGAATAGCGTAAATCAGAGACAATGATCAATCCCAATTTTTTTGCAATATGATCTATATTAATTATATCATCATCAATTTTTAAGTCCATTAATCTTAAGCACCTCTTCCCGGCCATAATCTTCCAAATAAAAGTGCAACTGATTTAGCACTATTTAGTGATAGACAAAAATTATTGGATATAGTTATCAGTGTCTTTAAATCTTCATTTACATGCTGACACGACACAACCGCATCTTCTTCCTTAAAAGAATAATACAACTGTGCATCATCCGCATAAAAATTAGACGAACAGTGTTGCAATTTCTTATAAAATACATAAGTATGAATTATAAAGAGAACTGGCCCAAGGATAGAGCCTTGAGGCACTCCACAATTAATTTTTAAAAATGCAGAAGTCCTATTGCAGTAGATAACTGCTTGCTGACGATTACTGAGGTAGCTACGAAACAAATTTATAGCACTTGTATCTAAAGCAATAAAATTTAACAGGGAAAACAGTAACTCATGATTTATACGATCGAAGGCTTTGGAATAATCTAGCAAAACTAAAGCTACTAATTTATTAGCGTTTAGAGATGCATGGATATCATCGGTTACTTTTAAGAGAGCTGTTGTGCAACTATGTAATTGTCTGAATCCGGACTGATGAGCTGGTAAAATATTATTACAATCTAGGAATTTGTTGTTTATTTACAATTTTATCAATCACTTTTGATACACAACATAAAATACTTATAGGTCGCAAATCTCTAAGACTAGCTGGATTATTATTTTTGGGAAATGGTAAAACATGTACACGTTTCCAGATAGCAGGATACACACCTTTCTTTATACAAAAATTGAATATGTGTGTTAAAAGCGGTAAAATAACTGAAAAACAATATATCTTATCGATGCTAAGTTGATCGACACCTATGGCTTTAGATTTAATTGACAGTAACATCTCGTATACATCGGAGTCGCATGTTTGAGCAAATTTAAAATGTTATTATTTTCAATACTTACATTGTAGTATGATATTAAATTAGGATCAACGTTAAATTCACTTTTAGAAGAATCAACAAAAAATTCATTAATACTATTTAGGTTCTGCAAATTATCTGGTATTAAAGTATTAATATTTTTACTGTAAATATTTAATTCTTTCAAGACCTTCCATAGTTTTCTACTTTCCCCGTGACGTACACGAAATTCCAAGTAGGCTTTTTTTTCTCTGGCTATAGCTCCATTCGTATAATTTCTTAGCTCTTTGTAATAATTCCAATGGCTTAGCAATTTTGTTTTCTAATATTTATTCAAAGCTTTATCTCTCATAGACATCATTAACCGGATATTATCCGTTAGCCAAGGAGCTTTCTTCTTTTTTATTTCAACTGTTTTGATAGGGGCAAGCTTGTCAAAAATATTTCTTAACTCATTATTAAATATTGATACTTTATCGTCTATAGTCTGAGCATAATAGACCTGGTTTAAATCACTACTAATTATTTCACGTATTAATTCATCATTACTAAGAGAACGGAAATCTCTATACTTATACAGGAAAGGTTGAATCATTGATTTTTCTGTATAGAGAGAACAGGACACCAAACAGTGATCAGAAAAAAGTGAATGCACTGAAGGTTGTCTAACATCTGAATGATTTGAACATATTATTAAGTCAAGTAGCGACATACCAGTTACACTACATCTAGTTGGTTCATTAATTATTTGCTTTAGATCAAAAGAATCTAAGAATTCTAATTTATATTAAATAGACAAATACACTGTTCACTTTTAAATTAAGTTCATTTGGATATTCACGAGATTAACTTGTAGACTGACTCCTAGTTCGCAGGTAGTGGCGTATATATTAAAAAGCCTTCGGGAACATTCTTGAAATTTCTCGATTGCGGCTTCTGACAAACAACCGACTTTCTTAGAATCCCTAAGAAAGCAGTCACAAAAAAAAGATAGTCCTTTCCAGAAATCGTTGCGCTCCTGCCAAAATTTCAGCGTTAGATATCGAACTAGAACAAAGTTGGCTTCAGGGACTACTATAGTGTGCAGCTTCGTAAAATTATGCTCTTTGCATTCTTCTCCTATGCCACAAACCTATACGTATCTTCCCGTCTTTGTTCCATTTTGTATTGACTATTAACAAATCATTCCTTTTACAAAATTTTATCGGGGGTAATACCACAAGAGCTCAGATTTAGCCAGATATTTTTTGTGGTTGTTTTCTCATACTTACTTTCATTGGCAATTTAACTCGATCTGTTCAGGCAAAATCACTCGAGCTACGCTCTCGTGATTTTGCCACAACAGCTCTCGTTAAATTGCCAATGAAAGTAAGTATGAGAAAACCACCGGAAAAAATATCCTGCTAAATCTGAGCTCGCGTGGTATTTGGTAAGACAATCCCATGAATAAAAAACTCAATTCAATTAAACTTTATTTAACAAACTATTTCTGCCTTGCAAATATTTCCAAATCTCGACATACTTTTTGGAATTGTTATATGCTGTTTAATTCATTCTGTTTTTGACATTTATAATTGTCAAATTGACGTGCATAGCTTGGTAAACAGACAGTACCTAAATGCTAGGGTTGCTACGGTAACGTAATTTATCCGGTCTCGTCTCACTCTCCCTATATGATTTCCACCATCCCCTACAGTCTTATACCAAAAATATTAATTCAGTCCCCGTAAATATTTAAGTAGAATACCTAATTATTTATTAATGTCTTCCATTTTGTCCTATTCTTTGGCTTCCGTCCATGTCTTATTTGCTGAATATTATTATTCTATGTTAGTTTCGACCAACCTTGTAATTTGTTTTTTATTATTCTATCTTCTTTATTTTTAAATTCCTTCCTATTGTTACACCCACTACTTTCTCGACCGAACAGGTCATTCTAATGCCATGTAATCTTTTTGTTTTCTTTTTTACATACATGACTTACGTAAAATTCATTCAAGAAAAAACGTGACATCGAACAAGTACAGATATTATACAATAGTCAAGGTGAGGGAATTTCAGCGTATTTAACAAACCAGAATACTAATCAATTACCTAAGTGTTTTTATAATTACACATGTTAACTAGATTATACCGGGGTGGAGCGATATGTATGACCGTATATTGTGAGATTTGTCAAACCGAAATTGAGAGGAGCTGCTTATTACTTTTCCGCCAACCTATCTAATATGCGAGAAAAGTATTGGTTTACCCACAAAAAAGTTGGATATTTGAAATTTTTTTTTGAGTTATTTTTACGTTATCCATCAACAAAACACGAAAAAACGGTTTTTAGAAAAAAAATCCTGTGTGTATGTCGTCGTCGTCGTCGTCGGCCACTTTTCCTTGCGAGTCTTGTTAGCACGATACAGCCTCCGGAGTGCAATAAGTCACCAATTTTATGATGGAATATTGTTAAGGACATTTCACAGATGAACCCTATTGATTTTCAGCTCACCAGAGCCAGTACAACGGGTGCTATGGTACTTGAAGTACGACATTTTGTCGTTTTTCGAGAAATTTCAGTTTGTTAGCACGATACAGCCTCCGGATTTCAACAAGTCACCAATTTTATGATTGAATATTATTCAGGTCATCTCACTGATGAACCCTATTGATTTTCAGCTCACCAGAGCCAATACAACCGGTGCCACAGTACTTTAAGTACGATATTTTTGTCATTTTTGGAGAAGTTTCAGTTTGTTAGCACGATACAGCCTCCGGAGTATATACAAGTGATGAATTTTATGATTGTATATTATTCAGAGCGTCTTAAAGATGAACCCTATTGATATTGAGCTAACTAAAGCCAGTACAATGGGTGCTGTGGTACTTGAAGTACCAAATTTTTGTCATTTTTGGAGAATTTTCAGTTTGTTAGCACGATACAGCCTCCAGAGAGTATACGATTGATCAACTTTATGAATAAGTATTGTTCAAGGTGTCTCACTGATGTACCCTATTGATTTTCAGTTGACTAGAGGGAGTACAGCGGGTCCTATAAAACTAGATATACTAAATTTTTGGTTATTTTTGGAGAAATTTCGGTTTGTTAGCACGATACATCCTCCGACGTGTATACAAGTAACAATTTTATGATAGAATATTGTTCAGGGCCACAGATGCGGAAAAGTTAGTTTTAATCCTTAAAACCGTTTATTTTTTTTGTGATTCATAATCTAAACTGTCGTTTCTGTTATTATTTTCTATAGAAAGTGGATGGTTAATTTGCCAATATAAACCAGAGTAACAAACATGCTTTTATAAGTTTTATCCAATTTACTCAAAAAATCTAAATTGTAATTAATTTTATTTCTGTCAACTATAACATAACTTATTCTTAACTAAGAAGGTTGACTTATATTAAATAGATCAACACAAATTTTTATATATTTCCTACATAAGATGACAGGTGGCAAGACCTGAAAAAAGGGAAAAGGATGTGATAATTTGAGCTTGCTACTAAACTATAAGTATCAACAAGATGCTACGTAGAAATGTATGAAAATTGATATTTTAAAGTGATCATTTGATACAGAAATCGATCTATATGTAAATTGCGCCGTCTAGCGGGAAACGAAATATAATTATCTAGTACGAAATTGTCATAAAACTTTATTATTATCAACATATTTTCAAACAAAGATCAACACTAATGAATTAATTATACAATCGTTATTTACTTGGTTTCTTGTCTTGCATGTTAGTTGATAACTCTTGGACAAATATTGAATACATGTTATTTATTCGGTTAACGTTTAGAAGGATTTCAATATTTTCTCTTACATAGGACATGAAAAAAGTTAAGCTGGGTAAGTTATTTTTGAACCCACATTTAGTGCCAATTTTTTTTAATCAACTTATTTAATGCAGCTTATTTATTTACTTTGTTTTAAGGCAAAACGTGGCTAAACTTTCGTTTAGCTGAAATCAGTTATGGAAAAACTGTTGCCATGGCAACGATTGTGGTGATTAGTAGTAGACAAAAACCCAAATCATATGGTGAGGAAATGCGCGGTTGCCAAGTTGACCTCACTTTCTTTTAGCTGAAATCAGTTATGGAAAAACTGTTGCCATGATAGCCATTGACATGGTAACTCGTACACAAGAACCTTCATAATATGGTGAGGAAATGCGCGGTTGCCAAGTTGACCCCACTTTCGTTTAGCTGAAATCATTTATGGAAATACTGTTTTCATGGCAACGATTGTTGTGATTAGTAGTAAACAAAAACCCAAATCATATGGTGAGTAAATGCATGGTTGCCAAGTTGACCACTATCGTTTTGCTGAAATCAGTTATTGTAAAACAAAAACCTAAATATTACGGTGAAGAAATGCGCGGTTACCAAATCAACAGCCTCAACATGTCTGAAACTAGTTTTGCGTAAAATCCGCTGTCCTGGCAAACGTTTTGATGGTGAAGAAAGGGTGAAAACCTTAATTTTACAATGCTGATACGCGCGTTTACCAAGTTAACCACTTGTGCTCATCTGAAAGTAGTTATTTTGAACAGGGGAAGGAAATATAATCATTGGATTCACCCTTCCCCTTCTTGAATAACCTGATGTGCGCGTCACAAAGTATTGGATATTTTTCAAGACTGGGAAGGGCGAATGCTTGAAAAATATCCAATACTTTCTGACGCGCACATCAGGTTATTCAAGAAGGGGAAGGGTGAATCCAATGGTTATATTCCCTTCCCCTGTTCAAAATAATTTCTTTTTATTGTTGATTTAAAAAGTTGTTTACATCGAAGTTAGTTGAAATATTTCGAATCATTTCACATTACATATGATTATTCACATTATTCAATACTATCAGGAATACGTACATACACAATAACCAAATGGAAAATGTTTATGAACAGCTATCAACAGACTGTGAAAAATGCGCGCCGGGTCGACGTTTCGCAATTCACCATAGGATTTGGGTTTTTGTTTACTACTAATCACTAGAATCGTTGCCGTATCAACAGTTTTTCCATAACTGATTTCAGCTAAAAGAAAGTTGACCCCACTTTCGTTTAGCTGAAATCAGTTATGGAAAAACTGTTACCATGGCAGCCATTGACATGGTAACTCGTACACAAGAACCTAAATAATATGGTGAGGAAATGCGCGGTTGCCAAGTTGACCCCACTTTCGTTTAGCTGAAATCATTTATGGAAATACTGTTTTCATGGCAACGATTGTTGTGATTAGTAGTAAACAAAAACTCAAATCATATGGTGAGTAAATGCATGGTTGCCAAGTTGACCACTATCGTTTAGATGAAATCAGTAATATGGTGAAGAAATGCGCGGTTACCAAATCAACAACCCCAGCATGTCTGAAACTAGTTTTTCGTGAAATCCGCTGTCCTGGCAACCGTTTTGATGGTGAAGAAAGGGTGAAAACCTTAATTTTACAATGCTGATACGCGCGTCTACCAAGGTAACCACTTGTGCTCATCTGAAAGTAGTTATTTTGAACAGGGGAAGGGAATATAATCATTGGATTCGCCCTTCCCCTTCTTGAAAAATATCCAATACTTTGTGACGCGCACATCAGGTTATACAAGAAGGGGAAAAGTGAATCCAATGATTATATTCCCTTCCCCTGTTCAAAATAATTTCTTTTTATTGTTGTTGTTTTATTGTTGATATTAAATAGTTGTTTACATCGAAGTTAGTTGAAATATTTCGAATCATTACACATGATTATCCACATTATTCAATACTATCAGGAATACGTACATACACAATAATATAATAAATACGAATACCAAAGAGATAAATTTAATGTAGAAAATTTCAGAACACACGGGAAAACATATTTTATTTCTAATAAAAATAAAAAGTAGAATGCGACCCACATTTTGTTTAGAAACCAAAACAGCTTTGAAACAAATAAAACATTTTACTAGGTCAAAGTGAAATAATTGTTTTGTATACAACCATTTGATAACGTAAAATTTAGGACGCTTCAAAACAAAAAAGTTGATTTTGCAATTCAACAAAAAAAACCCAAACCTAATTCGGGGGGATAGTAAAAACCAAGTACAGAGAGCGGTAGCAGACAGACAGTGTCGGGGCGAAGGCGCGAAGGGGAAAGGCCTTTCCCTATCATGGTAACGGGTAGCAGTTCTTTTTAGTGTTAGCGGTTTCAGAGGAAAAGTTCTCTCCGTTGTGTCAGGGTGTAATAGGGATACTTAGATATCCTTGACGGTGAACACTGTCCCCCTTTCGTGACACAAAACGGGAAGAATCACCCTCTACGCTAAGTTTTTCAACATAGCACGATACCGGTTACTGGCACTACCCGCGGTGGCTAAAAAGATAGCGAAGAATAAGCAGTAGCCAGGCCAGAGAAAGGAAGTTTTCCAACGCCGTAAGTTTTTGAACAAATTGAGATTTAAACTTTGTTTTTTTTATGAGACATTTATTCGTTTATTATTTTGCTCTGGTTCTGAACTTGGTAGTTAGAAATTCAATCTTATACATAGGGAGTAGCGATAACAAATATATTTGTTTTATTGTCTGTTCTTTCAAGGGGACTGGAGACACTTGGTCGTTTTCAGTTAAATATTGAATGTCCAGGCTCACAATTTGGGGCACAGCTCGTTCTGTAATATATAAAAATTTACCGTCTGTGATGATATAATCAGATTTCGCAGAGTATCGCCAACTTGACAAGAGTTAGTTTTTTTTTTCTAATTAGTTAGTTATTATTTTGTTGCGCCACATAATTCGCTTCCACCTCGTAGGTAGGATAGAAAAAAAGAGTTACCGCAAGGTTAATTTGTACTTGGTATCAAAAGGGCCGGAGCGTATGATTTACCTTTTTCTTATGTTTCAGGGAACTTGTTCCGATAAATAATTTAAAATTGTTTTCTTTTGTTCAGACGTGATCAGAAATTTCTTTCAGATTTAGTAAAATAAATAAACATTGTAGGTGATTCAAAGACCTGGAATTTTTTTGCAACTCGGAACTTTCGCCAACGAACGCGAGTGTCGACATATACTTTATTGTTCTTAGCTCAGCAGAATTGGTTAAGATATTACTTTCAATTTTTCTTTCAAGGTCAAAGACACGGTACCACCGTAGACTAGCATAACATTTCGGTTAGGGGTAAATAAATATAATTTTCTTTCTTGTACGCCTCGAGACAGGAGAATATCGAACTAAGGATTAAAACATACCCTCGTGCATTTTGAAATACTTAAGCGATAAGGGGTTAATTTCTTTGTTCCAGCTCAAGGCGAGGGTTATATCATATTTTTTTGTGATAGTTATATGTTATACAGGGGTAGGTTTAAGATGTACAATTTATGGATAAGTGTATAGGTAGTTTTATACCGGGGGAACTTTTATAATTTGTTTGATAATGGGATTTTTATTTTATATATACATATACATACAGATAAAGTTTTATTATATTTTTTTATGACAACTTTGTGGTTCCACCATATTTTATTTATCATACCTACCCCGAATTTCCCCCTAGAGTGTATATCAACCTTGGATACGAGACCGAACCGGGAGAACAATCCTGTCCTGGCAAAGGATATCAAACCGTTTTAAGACCAGGCGTACCTAGCTCAAATCGGACTGGATTTGCCTTACACGCTCAGCAGCACATTGGAGAAAAGAATTGGTGACCCTAAGGTCGGGATCAATATACCGAAAAAAAGGTAGGATTTTATTACAAGTGGTGACAGCATTTATTAGACTGGTGACAGCGTTTTTTTTATTAATAAACAGTATAGTTAAACGAGGAGTTATTACACTGGTGACTGGTTAGTCACTTATTATTACACTGGTGTCAGCGGTTTGCGAACCATTTTCAATTGATACAAAACCCACCCAGGGAGGGTGTGTTATCAGAATAACCAAATGGAAAATGTTTATGAACAGCTATCAACAGACTGTGAAAAATGTGCGCCGGGTCGACGTTTCGCAATTCACCATATGATTTGGGTTTTTGTTTACTACTAATCACTACAATCGTTGCCATAACAACAGTTTTTCCATAACTGATTTCAGCTAAACGAAAGTGAGGTTAACTTGGCAACCGCGCATTTCCTCACCATATGATTTAGGGTTTTGTGTACCCGTTACCATGGTAATGGCTGCCATGGCAACAGTGTTTCCATAACTGATTTCAGCTAAACGAAAGTTGACCCAATTCAAGTTAAGATGGGTAATTTATTCTTGAACCCACATTTAGTGCCAATTTTTTAATGCAACTTATTTATTTACTTTGTTTTAAGGCAAAACGTTATATATTCTCCCACAAAACACTCCTTAAATGCAAGACGAGCGGAATAAATTGTACGGGGACAGAGCCGTACCGAGGCACACTTTTTTTTTGGGGGGGGGGAGGTAAACTATAAAAAACCAACTAAATTTTTGTATATGTATTAATATAAACAAGTATAGGCTTTAACATATTAATAATGCAACCTACTATCAAAATCTTAAAAATCCAAATTTAAACTATTAGATTATAATACTTACAAAATATACCTGTTTGAAAAATAGGAACAAAAACACCTTACTTAAGAAATATAAACGAAAACAATTCAAAAATATACATACCGTAAAACGGGGCGACTTGATACCATCATTTTTGGAATATTCGATACCCTACCGCCGTTTATTTACCGTTCTAATTCAAATAAACATTATTTTAAATTACTTTGAGGTGGTGGCTATTGGACACAACGCTTAAAAAAGTTGAACCTCCCTCCACTCCCTAGGAAAAAAATATGGAAGGTCTTTTTTCAAGTCACCCCATGTTAGGACGGTACCAGAGGCTGGTGTTCCAAACCTAGATTTTTCAAACACTTCTTTTGGTAAATCGACAATTGCATCTTGTTCTTCCGTTCTTTGCTTGTCTGTTTTTGGTATCTTGCATAAATTTTTATTTCTATTCAGTGGTAATAGACCGGTCGCTTCAAAGCCTGATTGCATATTTTTTCCATACTCTCTGAAAGTCTATTTAATGCCTGTGTTAATAAGCGTGGGAATACTTTTTTTCACAGTTCCTTTATTATGTTTTTTCCATTCAAGAACTATCTTTCTCCAAGTGATCTTAATTGGACGAAAAATACTAACATCTAATGGCTGCGTAAGGTGCGTACTGTTAGGAGGCAAAATCACAAAACGAATGTCATTCTCCGTACATTTCGAAATAACATTGGCCGAAATGTGGCTTGCCAAATTATCTCCAATAAAAACTTTAGGACCCGGTGGCAAAGATCGAAAATATGGCAATACTATGTTATTAAACTAATCTTCAAAAATATTTGTATCAAACCATCCAGAACGAGAGCGATTATATCTGGCTCCGGTTGGTCGAAATTCCGTCCAAGTGCTCCATAAGTAGTCTGCCTTATAGACTATGTAGACCTGAAGCTGCACAAGCAAACATGACGGAAGTAGCTGTTTTAGATGTATCCATTACTTTCTCCGCTCTTTTAGAAGTCCTACGAACGATAACATTCACGCGGCCACGCGTAAAATTAATCTCATAGTAATTTACTATTGCGTTGGATGGAACATCTTTTAGACTTTCTGATAAGTGGTCGAAATATGTATTAATACTATCAGGGCAAACTTTGGCTCTACTTCATTTTATTTATTGAGACATTCTTTTAGTCAGCTCCTCCTTATGTCGCTTTAGAAATTTTTGCAGCCAGGTTTCACAAGGTCTGTTGTCTCGGAATTGTGGCAATTTTTTTCCACTTCTGTCCAAGAAGTAGGATTTTACTATCTCTTTTATATCGTTTCACAGGGATAACCCCAGTTCGCTGCAATAGATATAGACCGAACCAGATACTTTTCCTCTTCGATCGACATTGCAGTTTGACCTCCAATTTATTTTGTGTGTAGTCCTTTAGCTTTTCTATATTAAGTTATAAAAGGAATTTCATATTCTTCCCTTAAATCTTCTAATTTTCTACCTTGTTTGTGTAGCTGTAGTACTCGCTGGAGCGTGTCTCCGCTATTATCCCGATATTTCCGACTTCCCGGTTTCCTTTTGTATATACGCACCATTTTTCAAGTCGCCCCTGAAATAACATAAAAAAATAAAATGATACGCCACTGGCAAGTAAGAAGGAAAAGGAAGGCTTTTATGTTAGAGAACGATTGCCTGATATATAACTACTCTTGAAAAAAATACGGCGATATTCCAGTCTTTTTAGGGATCTCTGTACAATAGGAAGTTTGCAGGTTGAAAAAAATCAAGCTTCTTACCTTTTTTTTGGAGATGCACAACACAATAACATTGAGTAAATAACCAGTACCACAACATAAACTTAACTAAGAAGCATGGCAGGCATAAATGCAGACTCAATTTGAGATTAAAATGTCAACCGCCAGAGCACAGCATCGGTTTTAACTGGAAAAAGCAAAATTTTTCAATTCACTCCGGTGTTTTCAAGTAGCCCCATTCTACGGTACTTAAAAAGTGAAAAGAAATTAACGAAAAAAATATTATTTGTGCCAACTGTGTTTGAATTTGGAACCAACTGCCTGGGCTTTGGAGGGGGTGGCTCCCCCCCTGTCCCCCCTTGGTCACGGCCCTGTACGGGGGAATCATTTCGATACCATAATGGCAAAAAGTTACATGTGACATTTGCATTATTTTGAGATAATGAGGTTAGAAAAAAATGCACAATTTATATGTTGAAAATTATTTGCATTTTTTTTTGAAAATAATGATTTTTTTACAATATCACTTTATTTATTATTGCAAACAAAATAAAAACAATTAAATTAATATGACGTTCTTATTAACGAAAATAAATGCACTTATGACATTTTGTCACGCATGGCAAATCAGAAAAAAAACGTAACCTACACTTATGACATTATGTCACATTAATTAACCATGCTATAGCAACATATTTTTACTTTGTCTATAATACACTGAATAATCGGTAGGATCTAAGATTCTAAAATCTCTTCTTCCTCGTCCGACTTTATTATACAGTTATCAATAAATTCGTCAGAACTATGTTTATTGGTCTTGAGTGATTTATAAAAGTCATGGTAAACTGTGGGGATGTCACCTCGATTACAAAGTGTTACCAAACTCTCATCTATTGGTAAAGTTTCTATAAATTTTTACTTGATTGAAATGCTTTCGCCTAAATTTTTACTTCGTCTTGAAGGTTTCAGGTTAATTTCTTTGAAGTTTTCATCTTCATAACTGGTTATAAAATATATCTTATCTTTCTTGACGTGCATCCATTTTATCTTCATCCATTGGACTGCTGAACCCTCAGTGTCTTTGTTCAGATTTCCACTCGGAATCAACTTTATTTTTAAATGTTTTAAATCTAAAAAATCGTTGTACTCCAAATGTTCAACTGTTAAAGAGTATTTTCTGCTTGCACATCTGAAAATTATTGGCCACTCAAGCGGAGAATAAACAGGAGCTCCTTTCTTGGCTCTTTCAATGAGGCTGTGAATGGAATCAACCTCCATTTGCGTGTGGCCCGTTTCCAAAAATTTTAAATTAATTTCATCAAAATGTGTTGCATTTGCAACATACAGCAAAAGAACTGCTATGAACCTATTTCGGTTTTGACCACCGCAAGAGTCTGATGTGTTACAGTTCTTACTGTCTGTGGTAGAGAACACAATAATTTAAATAAGGCTGTCCCAATCTCATCAGAACCCCGTTTCCGTCTGTTTCATTCCATACGTAACATATGCCTTTATTTTCTGTCAAATTTATGTGTATAATAGAAGGAAGACACATTTGAAAATGGATAATAGAGAACTGCTTGTAAATCAAAGGCAAATGCTTTGTGCCTGCTATTTTCTTTTGCTAATATTTTGTCTTTCTCTGCTCTAGAAGTTTTTGTTTTTTAAGTGCTCTTCCTAAAAAATTTCGTTTACTTTTTTTTCATCTTCTGTTTAATTTTTATGCTTTTCGCATACCCTATATGCATCTTTTTTTGGATGATGAAAGCTTAGATTATATTCTGTATTGAATATTTTGCTGTATGTTCCAAATTTAATATTACACTGAATATTATCATTATTGCATTTTTCTTTAAATAAGTCAAACATTTTAGATATACTCAAATCTGAGCTCAAATATTGTCGTTTTGTTCGCTTGTGGCAGTAGTGGCTTCATAACCGAGGAAACGATTCAATGTAAGTTCTAATTCTTTGTCTATCTGTTTCTGACAATTTATGGTGTGGCGGAAGTCGTGCTCTTTTATCGTCACTAACAAAAGGAGATAGTTCATCCACTTGTTTCTTTTTTGCTATAAAAACTGTTCTTTCGCCGATATCAAGCGTTCTCAAAAAGAATCGTTTACAAACTTTTTCTTTGGATACGTTGGTAGGATTGTTAAGATGATATATATGTACCATTTCTCTCTTTCTTATTGGCTGTAACGGCTCTTCTTCTTGTTACTGCCACATAATCGACAGCTTGGCAAATAAAATCTCTTTGCCTGATGTACGAACCAATAGCCCAATAATTGCTGTTAATTACTTTTCTTTCGGCTTCAGTAAATTTACTATTACATTTTGAACAATCAATCTCAGTCCTTCCCTTATTTTAATGTTTTCTACATTCTGTAGAATAGTTTTTGGTCAGTTTTACTGTTCGTCTCCATTTTGTCGCCAAATTCAATCCATTTGTTCCTCTTTATATCGCTCATAATTTTCTGTGATTCTATTATTTGAGTACAGTTTCCATTTTTGTTTTTTGATATTTATTTGATTCTTTATTTCCTCAGACCACCAGGCAGTTTGTTTCTTGTAGTTTTCCTACTACAGTCACAGATCTCTCTAGCTATCTCTAGAAGCATATTTTTAAAATTATCTCTCATTGTATCCAAATTGATATTTTCGATAGAAAAACTCAAATAAATGTGAAAATAATAACAAAAATATGACAATAACACATTATAATTTAAATCTGTTTAAAAATGATTCGAAACCGATTTTGATGAATAAATACTTTTAACTAGAGAACAACTTCTATAATTATAGCAACGACTACCCTTATTTGTAACAAACTGAAGAAGAACCATAAAATGAAGAAACTCTTATGGCAATCTTGCATGAGTTATCGATTTGTTAGGAAAGCTCCACCCACTACTGTGACATCACGCTTAGGTAGTTTACTAAAGATCTATTTGAATAATTTGAAAGAAAGTGAGTTTCTCAAACGCAAACGGACACTTTTGCCGAGTCTAAAAGAATAATGTAGATATAACAAGTTTCTCTAAAACAAATATTTTTGAAACGTGGTAATGTACACTTTTGCTAACTCAAAGAGAGTAATTATTTCTATACCAAATATTTCTTCAATTTGAAAATAGATTCATTGCAACTACAACCAGTGCTAAAGTTCGGGGTGATATAAAAATGATTCTTATTTATAACTTCTAATGAAAACAGTTAATGCATTTCGCAGTGACAATTTAACTCTTTCGGTTTACTTTAATTGGAAATAATATGAATAGAAACTAAGATCCTACATAATTATTCACTTGAACGATAAGATAATGTAAGATAACCTAAAAACAGTTCACATATTTATGTTTTAATAACAAAATTTTAAGAACAAATTCAACGTACATACCAAGAAATATATTAATTATAAAAAAATCCAGTATTTTCACTTATTTCCCTAAATCATATCTTCTGTAATTCACCAATTTACAACAATTTAAAATGGAAACATTGAAAGGTATAACATAATTTATAATTCACACATATCGTCATCGATGTTTTACTAAACAATTATAAGATTAGATATTTATTTATTTGCTGGCTTATTTGATGCTTATATCGTACGTAAGCTCAGAAATATAAAATACAAGGGGGCTATGAATAATTAGAAGAATATTGGATACCGGCAATCTCACATGATAACTGAGTTTGTTGCTGATATCTTATGGTAACGAAGAGTGGGGAAATTCGTTAGAATTTCATTATTTGAATACTACCGTATAACCTTGCAAAATGTGGAATTTATGAATATGAATAAATTAGAACAAACAACTACAGGTTTATTAGATAATATCGAGGGCATCATGCTAGAAGGGCGTATCAACAAAAAGTTTAGTTTTCAGGAGAGGAAAAAATATTTCACAAATCTAAAAAATATTGTACAGGGTTATTTGTTGTAAATTTATTATTACTTTTAAATGCATTTTGATAAGTTTAAAAGTTATCTAATTAATAAAGTAATAATAGTTTGTTTTTGTTTATACGCCCTTTTCGCTCGATAAAATTTTTGCTTTTTTATAAATTAAGGGGCGTACGTATAATTGGGTGAGTATAAAGTGAAATAGAATTTAGAGATGAAAAACATTGTATTTAAAAAAAAATAGATTATTAATAAAATTTCACTTAATTTCTAAATAACTTCCGTTTGGTCATCTTCATTCTCATTGCGTGGAGACTAATCTCATCGTCAGAGGAATCACTTTTGTCGTTATTGCTTATTATTATTGCCAGATGTATGAGGCAGATTTACGTAAAATTGATGATATTCAGCGGGAATTGTATTATTTTTACATAGATCCATTATATTTGAATATTTGATGCCAGTAATAGGCAATTGGCTCTTGTAAGCCTTTTTAAGTATTGGAATTGAGGTAAATCTACTGCCTCTTTTCACGCCTGTTTGAAGTTCAGTGTAATCATTCCAATATTCCAATTTGAAAAAAGGCTGTTTGGACTATTTTTCTTAAATAGTAATTATTTTACTTCTTTCCAATTGAGAGTGGAACCATCAATCGCCTTATGTGTGTTAGGCATTGTTCTATTTTTCAAATCTTTATAGTCCTTGAAATCTCCAAAACTTAATCTAGTTGTTTTATACTGAGGTCCTTTTCTCTTAGCCAAGCCTATCACTGTCAGCCAATCATTAGGCCAATAAATTTTTGTAAATGCACTTGCTTTTTCAATTGTAGCGTGCATGGAATCACATTCCATGGGAGTATGTCCGGGTTCAAGAAATTTCATTTCTATGCTTTTCAATGTAGGGTGCATGGTTAAAGAGTGCTGCAACATGCACGCTACAATTGCATTCTTATTTTGTCCTGGGAAAGAATCAGAGTAGAGAATCAGATGCTCAACCACAGATGGAATACCCATGTGACAATTCCATTCAATTCTAACCCCCCTATGTCACACAGACTAGCAGCATATAATTCAATGATACATAGAGCTTTTTCAGTTCCTATGAACAAATGTAATTTTGAGAGAGAGATTAATACAATTAGACAAATAGCAACATCTAACGGTTATCCATTAGATATGATAAATAAGCTAATTAGTAAAAAAGAAGAAAAAGTGGCATTACAACTAATATATCCTGAACAAGCTGATGAAATTAAAACTTATAAAACCATCACATATGCAGGAAATATTTCTAATAATATTTCAAAGATAATATCTTCAGCAACGAATACAATTTCTTTTAAAACAGAAAGTAACGTTAGTACGAAATTGTTAAATGTAAAAACAAAAATACCACTATTAAAGAAGTCAGGTATACATAAACTCAAATGTCCAGAATGTAATGCTGTCTATTTGGGTCAGACCCTTAGGAATTTTGAAATACGATACAGTGAGCACTTACGAGCATACAGATTAAAACAACCAGATAAATCCCACTACGCAAAACATCTACTTGACACCAATCATTCATTGACACCTAACACAGAACTAGAAGTGCTGCATATTTGTGAGAAGAAACAAGAACTGGATTTCCTTGAAGAATTGGAAATTAGAAGACATTTAAGAAACCCACAATATGAAGTTGTCAATGAACAGTTGAATCTAGGGAATTCTCCACTAATAAACTGTCTTCTTAAGTGATAATTGTAAAGATCAGCAGATAGAGTTTCCCTGGTTTTCTATATCATTGCACAGTTATACTGATCTTAATTGGAAAAATGATATCCAGGATATCACCATAGGGCTAATAATATCTAAGCTTCAATATTTGTAATATCACATCTTCTTCTTTTTTCTATAAACATATATTAAACCAATCACAAGTTAGGTTACTCCTTGGTCTAGCCAAAAATAACTACTAAACATCAGGTAGGCATAAAATTAAATGTAACTTCTGTCATTCTGACGATGATATTGATTTATCGAAACAATTGTCAATTTTTTAGAATTTTCAATAACTTTTATTATATTGTGGAATTAACTAGAGACCATGAGTTTCATTTAAAAACACTAATATGAGCATATTCCAAGAAGTAAGGGTCGAGACAGTCAAGTCACCCATTATGAAGTTATTGACGCAGGTTGCTATTTCGTTTGCTCCTCGTTTTCCGTTAATTTCATCCCACAGGAAGCAGTGATACTTCAAAGATAGTTAAATTAAAAGTAGCAAGTTTTCTTTTATGAAAAATTGGATTTGCGTGGTATAACGGAGAGTAAAGCACCGCTTCTAAATCAAAGTTTGCGGTCAGAACAGTATTGTTTGCTATTGCTAATTTTTTATCGGTTTCTTTAGATTCATTAGCTGCGTTCTTTCTTCGTATGTGGAGTAAATATTCATCTTTTCGCGCCAATTTTTCATCATTATTTCTAGTTTCATAATTATGGCACCAACATTGATCCTTCCTTGGTGCGAAAAAGGCAATATTCTTTTTTAGGAGTACTTCTTTATAATAGGTTTTAGAAACAGACCGTGCATTTTTTTCGGTGCAGTAAGTAATGTACAGGTCGTACATTTTCTCCCTATTTAATACTGCTTCTAAATACTATTTTTGTGTGTCTTTCCTACACCAGTGACTTGGCATTCTGGTGAAAGAATCTATGTGTTCTTCGACAATCCTATGTCGCTCATCTGAAGTTTTATTTACAGGTACACGTTTGTCACACACACCCCTCTTATCTGGGCTTGGAATTCCAACTGAGGATCGCAATGATTTGTTTAATGCAACGCGTAACATTTTTTCGCTGATGGAGAGAGTATTTAAAAAAATGTTTTGCATACTTTATAGACTTGACCTTGATAGGCCAATGAGTAGGTCTGAGTAAATTTTCCTCGTGAATTTGTGGTTCTAGATGTTGAACCTTGAAACTTTTTAACAAACTGACAAATGTAATCTCGTTTTCTGTTAATACATCCGAGGACCCAGAATTGCTTAAAAATGTCACTTCTGCCTTATTCATTTATTTTAGTCTTACATTTGAGAGCGCAACTGATAGGACATGGTGGCTTTAGCATTTTTTTTGGTCGTATGATACCTGATGCATTTTGGTATTGTTCGCCGAAGGAGCGTTGACTTTTGCTAATGTTTCTCTTCCATGCTGACTCCAACTTTCGTTTATTTCTTTTTTGTTTATTATTTTGTTGCTTTCCTACTTGCTCCACAACATATTCATTTTCTGGAATGGCTACAGCTATTACTGTTTCCTGTTCTTCATTTTGTACTGACTTTGTTGAAGCTGAATTTGTACCATCACCTTCTACAACAAGATTTGGATCTTGGTCAGAATCATAATAGGGCTCAGATACGTCACTTTCTAAAAAACGAATAAGTATGTGTAAATTTTAAAATTAAAATAGGTAAGTATAACTTATTCTCACCGTATAGCCCTGTTTCATTATTATTGTTGACTGATTGGTTACAGCAGTTTGGTGCCTTGTTTATAGTTAAATTGATTCCACTTGCTAAAACAAAAATTTGAAAATTATGGGTACCTCCTATCTGTAAAAAATACGCACTTGATGCTTGTGGCTCATCACTCTCATTATTGTTGTTTTTCTCTGTCATTAAAATCTCGATTAATACCTGAAATAAAGTAGAAGTACCGTAGTTATAAAAATAAGAGCATAGGTAACCTGAAATGTTACGCACCAGATTCAACTGTGTTTGAAGATTCTGCTACCGCATCCATCGTATCTTGTACACTCTTTAGCATATTAAAAATCTTTTGAGTTCTAGTAGACATTTTCACTACAAATTATAAACTATTATAAATGATTTGACAAACCGAGACAGCGAAGCACATTTAAATATTCGAAAATATAAAAGTGAGGTTATAAGCTGGACGTTTAGACGCCCTAAACTTAGCGACGATTAACGGGCGTATAAACATACGCCCTGTTAGCTTGTTACCAAATAGGAAAGTAGGTGGTTACGCCATTTTTACATGGCAATAACTGTCTACAGATGACAGCTGGCAATACGTCTTTTTAGCAGGACGCGCATTTGGTTTAGAGTTATTCAATGGGCGTAAAAAGATAATTTCTCCAAAAATGCTGATACGCCCTTTTAGCATGATGCCCTCGATATATTGGCAGAAAATAAGTATTAGATAATGTCATGCTATCATTTAACATTAAGATTTTGTAGATAAGAATTACTGAAGAATGTAAGCGTCTCAAAAATATTCTGAAATGTGGATATATTAATATGGAAAAGAACATGCTACATACTGTATATAAATATTCAATACGAATTTGGTTACCACTTAAATACTAAGGAATAGCAGAAAAGAAAAACTACTCGATAGATGAAACTAATATGAATCGAACCAAAGAAATACATAAAAACTTTATAATGTACCTTGTATATACATACATGGTGGAGATAACATTAGTTCCAGCTGTTTATAGAAAATCTATAGAAATTATAAGCGCCTCCGTGTCTATGTTGGTTGTTGTCTCGTATATTCGAGATCTTCTAATATTAATGACACAAATGTTGCGTTTGACTATCCTGTTGAATTCTGTTATATTTTCTCAAGTTTCATTCAACACCTTTGCTCCCAGGTTTCACACCCTTTCTTGGTTGTACCGTACTGAGGACGGCTAATGAGCCAGAACATGCATGTCTGCGGTTACCACTCTATTCAGTAGCACCTTTAAATTGTAGGGTTGTAATGGTAGTGTCCACCGGACTAAGCGACCGGTTGGCGTCATCAAGCTTAGTAGCCATTTTAGGGGTTGGTGGTCTGTAGTGACGATCGTTGAAGACGTTTCAATATATTCTCAGAATTTGGAGACGCCCCAGATGATAGCTAATGCCTCTCTCTCCGTTGTGGAGTAGTTTCGTTCGGCGTTCGTTAGAAGGCGGCTGGCATATTCGATTAGGTGTTCATCGGCACCCTCCCCTAGACAAGAACTGAATTGATGGAATAACCACTGGCATCGGTTTTTATGATCAACGGTTCCCTTTCATTCGCTTGTCTTAGCGGAGTATCACTCTATTCTACGATGTTGTTACCATCGCCTGGAAGCCTACCAAGTAGAGGGTGGAAAATATTTTCAATATCTGCTACATTAATTCACCCGTTAATAGCACTAAAAAGGAATTTGTAACTTTTTTGTTTTTAAAATAATTTTTCCTAATTTCCCAATAGGTAAAGTAAAAATAAAGGGTAAAAGGGGTAAATTACTGATTGAACAGTAATAATTTTAATCCGGACTTTCGTGCAAATATCTATAATACCTTTCCTAACAAACAAATATAAACTTAAATCAACAAGCAGAATATACAAGCGGTAAGTAATCATTCATTTTGTTTTGTTTATTTGTTGTATCATCCACTTCTGGTAAATTAATAACTGTACGTTTACTATCTATTGATAAGGTCATTTATTAATACTAATTCTGATAACTTTTGTGTATGGTTGTAATAAAAACTTTAATTATAACTTTATAAATACTTGTGCCATATCTCATTATCTTCATCATATAACCTTGTTTTTGTACTTTTTTTCCCAGAAATGCATTAAAATTTGCGTTTGAAAATTTTCGATATCAATTTTTCTATTTTTTATTATTTTCTTGTCTATAATACTCTCAACTCTTTTCATTTCATTTTTAATTATCCTAATAAAAACTCTTGGATCAATTATTTTCATATTTCTATCAAGTTTTACTCCTATTTCGACATTTTCTGTATAAATTATTCGTCTTCCCTTTTCTCTTGTGTTTTCTTCCATTTCATCTATAGTTTCTTGTAATTTTTTTTTTAATTTTCTTCAATTCCCAATTAAATTGTTTCCCCCTATTATCATTATTATTTCTTTTACCATATGTCACTATTTGTTTTACTATATTAACATCTAAGTTTCTTATTTTCCAATAAATATTTTTTTCATAAATTTGCATAACTTCTTCGCTTCCTAGCTTCTGTAAATTAATATCTACCATATCTTCATTTATTTGTCGATGTATTTTTATAAATTGTATTTCTTCAGTTTCCTTCTCATTTCGTTTATTTAATTCCATTTGAATTGCTCTAGATAAATTTTCTTCTAAGCATCTATCTAATTCTTGAACTTCTACTACCTGTTATTCAAATTATTTCATATTAACTCCATTTTCTTGAATTTCTATTTTCAAATTCTTATTTTGTTCTTCCATATATATTTTCTTCTCGGCAATTTGTTTCCTAAATTGCTCGTTTTCATCTCTAATTTTCTTAATTTCATTTAAGGTTTCCGTGTTTTCTTCTTCTATTTTCTTTTCCAGCCTGTTCTTGTTTCCAGTGATATTATTAATATCTCCCTTAATCTCTTCCCTCATTGTATTCATATCTCCCCTCATATTCTTTTCCATACTATTCATATTCTCATTTTGTTTGTCCAATTTTTCATTTAAATTATTTTCCATACTATTCATATTCTCATTTTGTTTGTCCATTTTTTTATTTAAATTCTTTTCCATACTATTCATATTCTGATTTAAACTGATCAAAAATTGCATTAATTGGTTATTGCTAATTGTATTTTCCCTTCTTTCTTGTCTCCTATCCTCTTGTTCTTGGGCTTCCGCTCTCTGAATATCTATAAGATTCTGTTCCTGTTCATGTTGATCTCCCTCTGATTGTTCTGTTCTTTGTTCCAAATAGTGCACCTGAAAATCACCTCTTCCATTACTCCTTTCTTCCCTTTCTTCGTCAGATCCACTTTCTATTCCTACTTGTTTCCCATCCCTCAATGTCATTCTGTTTTCCATGTTAATTTTATTTCAAATATTACTCAAGTTTCTAAAATTTCCTAAACCTTTGTTATTATTTGAACCTTCTTACTATTTGAGCCTCACGTTGTTGGTGCCAATTATTGTAGTATAGCCGCAAGTTGCTAGCGACAATTATTGTATATGCGGCTTATGCAGCGTATTTTTATTATATTGTACACACGCTTAAACGGCGTATGTTATGTATTTCACAAATTGACAGTTGTTGCCAAAATTTTGAATTTTTCCTTATGACTAAGTTTTGCTTTATTCATTTGGCATTTATGGCAATTCTTTACATACTTCCTTACATCTTTCTCCTCATTTTTCCACTTAAAATTTGCTCTTAGTTTCTTTAATAATCTATTATTTCCTACATGTTCTCCAAACATTGGATCATTGTGGTATCTTTCTAAAATCTTTTGGATCTCTTCTTTCTGCTGTACCGTTTTTGGTACATCGCATATACATACTTGAATATTTTTTAACCTTTGATTTCCTTCTTCTTTAAACTCTTATACTGTGCACTTTTTGAATATATCATCATTTGTATATATCTTCATTCCTTTTACTTCATATTTTACCGATAGCTCCTCAAGCTTTTCGAACGTTCGTCCTAGGTCGAAGTTGTGTATTTCGGTAAATAAGGCTTCACTAAATTTCAATTTATTTTTTATCCGAATGCTCATCCTTAGCGAGATACGGTTATTTTCAAAGTGTAAAATTGACAATTTATTCACCTCTTACTTGTTTAAAACGTTTAACGCTGAAAATTTTATTCAAAGTTTTCGGATTAGTTTCGTTATTTTCCTTAAATGTTGATTTATTCCATCCTGTATGTACTTCTAATTGATTTTTCCTTTCTTCTAGTTCTTTTAAACTGTACACGTTGTCATTAATCATTAATGTATTATCAATTACCTTAGCTTTAGCTCCACTTTCTCTCGCCTGTTTCATGTATCTTATTAGCTGTTTCCTCTGTTCCAATATATCTTTTGAGTAATCATCATCAATATATATCTTCGTTCCTTTTAATTTATTCGTTCCTTCCAAAGTAACTACTTTCTTATTCACGTATTTCATCATTATTAGTACTGGTCTATTTTTGTTACTGTTTTTGTTTCCTAATCTTTTACATTTCAGAATATCTGATTTAACATCTACTGTATTATTAACCTTTTTCATTACGGCTTCTAATTTATTTTCTAGTTGTTCCTCATCTTCTTCGTTGTCTTTTTCTATACCATGTATTATTAAATTCTTTTCTCTAAAATTTTTCTGAGTCTGTGTCATGTTTCCTTGCAAAAATTCTGTTTTTTCCTTTAGTTCCATATTTTCCATCCTTAATTCGTAGTTTTCTTTCTTTAACTGTGCTATTCGTCTGCTCAATTCTTCCATTTTATCTTCTATCTTGCATATTATCACGTTATTGCTTACTCGATTTTTGTAATTTCCATTTTTATTGAATTTCCTATCCTTATTAAAATCTGCGTATCTGCCGTAGTTATTTTCTTGATTAAACTGTCTGAATGTACTTCCTGAATGATTACCGTTATAATAAAATCCTCTGTTGTTTCCTCTCCAATGATTGTTTCTAAAGTCAAAGTTTGGCTACCTGAAGAAATTCCTGTTATCCTTCATGTGCAAAACTTGTTGTTGTCCTACTATACCCTTTACTGATACTAATTTGGATAGTACTTCTTGCGTAGTTTCTAAACTTCCCGCTGCTATTATTGTTTTTGTTGCATCCGTTGTGGCATTCGTAGTTACTGCCTTAATCGTTGCTTCCTTAGTATATTTTTCGGCTAGTCGTTCCGGCATCCCTTCTGACACGTATGCTGCCTGTAGTCTCTCTGCTAATTTTTCTATCTCCGTCGCGTACTGAGTTACGTCTTTTCCATTTTGTCTTACTTTACTAAGTTTCGCTAAGAGAAGGTTTGGGTTGCCTCCTCTTATTCCTGATTTTAGTTTATTTTTGATTTCTATAATGGAGTTTTCAGTCGTGATCAAACTTCTGGCTTTTCCCGTTAGTCTCATCTTAATTAGTAAAATAGCATTTTCTTCGTTACCTGTCGCGTTTATTTGTAGCAAATCTAATAGTCGGAGAGCTGGCAGCAAAAATCGGCAAGAGTTTAGTAATGGCCCATAATTCAATACGGTTTATTATTGAGGGTGTACAAGAGTCAGCACCCACCCGCAAGGTCAGGTAGTGGAACACCTGATGGCGGCGCGCTTTGATGTATGTAAAACTACGACATTCTCTACAAGTGTTTAGTAATAATTGAAAATTGGCAGAAAACTAGTTTATAGTATAAAAATACGGGAGAAAGTGGTCAGACTCGATTGTTGTGGAACGCGGCGAGTCAGCACGCCACATAAGTTGTCGCCAGAACGATGTCGGTGCAAGAGCTTAGTAATGACTGAAAATTCTCGTACTGCTTTATTATTATATATAATGTAATAAAAAAATAGTCAGACCACAAATTAATGGAACGGAGGTAGTCAGCAGTCGCTCAAAGTTCGGATATCGAGTACGCGCGGTTGTTCGGAGCGCGTGCGGATATATGCTTTTAGTTCCATATATATTATCATTAAATTTCACTTTATATCAAAATTTATTTCATAAAAAATTATTATTAAATAATCATGAAAATGGTTCGTTTTTATGGAATTTTGCAATAATAATAATTAAAACTTACATTTATATTTAAATATAATATTATAGTGAAATTTCATAACTGTGAATATAATTTCGCTTGTAATATTCAAAACAACTTTAATACATTATAAGTAGAGGCAGAAACAAAATAAATACGTTATCCAAAACATCTGCTCGATTGGACCGTTATATTATATTATATTATGCGAGCGAGGGGACAGCAGTATATACCGGTGATGGGATGAGACAGCCTCTGGGTCTGTTTGTATACCTGGAACAGAGAATCGAAAATTCTAGAAAGTCTCCCCCCTTCCCCTCAATTTGAGAAGCGTTTAGTGTTTAGTGTAGCGTCTAAGCCTCAGTCACTGATTATATATACTCCCTTAGATAGCCGACTCTCGCCTTCCCTCCAAAACACGTTTCACTAGCGACGCTCGCGACATGAGGATGAACTAGGGTTAAAGGCACCAATTATGAAATTAGTATAAGCTCACTGATAAATGATACCATGAGCGCAAAATAGCGTAACTCAGTTTTAATCGTCCAAAGCGCCAACATATAATGTTGGTTATACTTCGACGCCTTGGTAAATTAAAACCATTATACAAAAAACGAGTTACACCATTTTACACTTATTGCATCAAATATATGGCGCTAATAATGTTAATTTTTGCAAGCAGTTAAAAGTAGAAAAGAGATGCTTGAAAAAATTACTTTAGATAAATATAATGCTAATAATAATATTTGGAGATCCGAATCTTCGCACATTACATCTGATAATGAAACAAATATTTTGCATGTTTCACTGTTGCATTGCGGCAATGATTAATAGGATTAGGAGAAAAATTTAAAAAATAAACAAAATTTATTATACACAACAATATTCTAGGATGCTGAAGTATTTTTCAGCTGAGTGACACAAAAGAGCCACTTCCAAACTGACATTTGATCGAAAATGACAACATTTGATGACAGTTTTCGATTTATTTACAAAAATAAGGTGAAGTACATCTACGAATAAAAAACTTTATTGCCAACATAGCAAAACACTAAAACATCATTTTAAAGATTCAAAGAAATACTGCACACACAATGATTAGAAAAAGGCAGAAAATACATAAAAAGTTTTAAACGCATTGTTTAACTGTATTATTTTTTTTATTTCTACCTTTTAAGACTAAGTGTCTCTGCCATGCAATTTTTTAAAAGATGTCATTATCTAACACATTGTACTCTACCTGCCCTTTTAAAATTGAATTTATATTTTTAAAATATGTGAATATAAAAAAATTAAAAAATAATTAATGTACAATGAAAACATATCATGATGTTCATATAAAAAAGGGTTGAAAATATTACTTTTCATAACCAATGACAGTTTTCTTTTAAATTTTACATCTAAAATGTATTTATGAGTACAGACCATAAAGACTGACACCGTGTTTGAAAACATTCGCCGGAATTGGGTCTTTGTCTTTATCAAATCAGCAGGCTTATATTCGGAATAGGTGTTACCTCCTCACAAGCTAAACTTGTAGATATAGCAGGAGTTATGGCCACCTTATTTGCTAAAAATGAATATATTAAGTAACAAAAATAATATTTAAGTTAGTTTGTTTAAATAGTTGAAATTACAGATATACCCTTCTGTACAAATGCATCTTTAATATTTTAGTTATTATTATACATACTTGGAATATTTAACGATGGTACAGCATTAAATTTAAAATTGGTTCGATTCTGATTGGTAATAAATTTCATATCACAAGAGAAATGTAGATCACAAATCCTAAGTGCGTGCCTTTGTTTAGTATTTACGTCAACAAAATCGTTTCTTCCTATAGCCAGGCACCATTGTCGTCTAATTTATAAATCAAAATATGTATAAATTCGTAATTACTTAATTAATTCAGAATATCTTACCTCTGGATCTTTTGGTAAACAATGCAATATTTTTGTATTACTGCAACCAGGAATGGAACACATAAAAACCATTTTGATAATAATTATATTATAAGAGTAACTGTAAAATCACAAATGTAAATTGAACAATATATACTGTCCACAGTTTGGAAAAAGATATAACCACAGATTATGAATGAAAAGGTTATATATTTATGAAATACTAAATCTTCTTTTCCGTGATTTCTGGTCTCTGTCAGAGTTATTCTTTGTCTTCGAGAACGACGCTCACGACACATGCGACATGAGGAATAACTGCAAATAAAAAACTGTCAAACATCGAGAGTGAACACCCCATGGCCTCAGTCGCAGACGATTGGTACAGTGACGAAGTAGCATTTTGTTTCGCGCGTATAAAATGCCTCCCACCTGCGTCATTTGCTTACAAAAAGATACAAATGTTACACTTTTTGTTGAGAAAACTCTTGCAAAATGTAAAGAAATATTAAGTAGGTATTCGTTGTGAGAATAATTTGAATTATAATAGTGTAGGGGTTGTGTCGGAGAGGTAGTACCTTTTGTCTGAGACGGTCACTCCAAGCGTCATAGACGGGCGGAGGTTTCAGATAACTGGTCCTCACGAGACACCCAACTCTCACTTGGTGGCTCCAAGCGCCACACCCTGGTACACTGTGTTGACCCACAGGCTAAACCAAGTGAGGGTAGCCAGATATGGTAAAACGACACCGGCCGATCGTCGGGATAAACGATCCACTCCATAGCCAACAGCTACGGGTGGATGAGCTACTGGAGACAGGGCACTCTTTTGTCCAGGGGTTGGGAAACTGGCCCCGAAGGCGGATGAGCAGATAACTGCCAACGGCATAAGAATACGAAAGGCAACGGGAAACCATCGTATTAAAGGCTTGAGGCATCCCTAGTATTATCAGCATGGCTAATACAACAAATAGAAAAGTTTTCACTGATCATGGATATCGGAATCCAGGATCCGGCAGGGGAGGAAAAACTAAGGACTGCAAGGCCTCCCAGGTCGTCAACCTGCGAAATCCTTGCAAGATAGCAACGTGGAATGTAAAAACACTATATCAAGCCGGAAAAGTCCATAATGCCATTAAAGAGATGAACAGATTAAATATAAAAATTTTGGGAATTAGTGAGATGAGATGGCCAGGTTCAGGGCAATGTCTGATAGATGAACATCAAGTCTACTATTCAGGAACAAATACAAATGCTCATCAGTATGGAGTAGGTATTATTGTTCACAAAAACGTAGAAAAACACGTCAAAAGTTTTACTCCAATAAGTGAAAGAACCTTGTTATTACAAATCAACGCAAGTCCTGTTCCGATAAACATCATACAGGTATATGCTCCCACAGCTGATAAAACCATAGAGGAAGTTGAAGAATTCTACAGCGAAATAACAAATGTATACAGTAGACTTCCCAAACACCACCTAACGGTGATAATGGGCGATTTCAATGCGAAGATAGGCAACGGAGGTGAGGGAGAATATGTTGGACCTCATGGATTAGGTGAAAGGAACGAGCGTGGCGATCGATTGGCAATATTCGCAGCAGACAAAAAAGCGGCAATACTTAATACGTTTTTTAAACTACCACCAAGAAGGTTATACACATGGAGATCACCACTAGACTCTAAAGAACATATAGTCAGAAATCAAATTGATTATATGTTAGTAAATAAGAGATTCCAGAACGCATTCACATCTGTTAAAACATATCCTGGGGCAGATATAATGTCAGACCATAACCCATTAGTTGGCACCTTAAAGCTAAAACTAAAAGCTGTGAAAAAGACAACAAAGAAAGACCGTTATGACATGCGAAAATTAAAAAACCCGGACACGAAGGAAAAAGTAAGACATCACTTAGCAGAACAACTGCAAGAAACAAATATCAATAATGATGTGAAATTTGAATTAGACAGAATAAAAAACATTGCTACAAGCGTCAGTGAAAAATATTTAAAATCAGATCAAAACATCAAAAGAAAAACATGGATGACAGACGAAATTCTACATATGATGGAACAAAGACGACTTATGAAAGACACACCCGCATATTCAGCAATTCACAAGCAAATACAAAGAAAAATCAAGGATGCCAAAGAAAAGAAATTACAAGAAGATTGCCAGGAAATAGAAGCCCTACAGGAAAAGTATGATAGTTTTAACATGTATAAAAAGGTTAAAGAAACGGCTGGGTTGATCAAGCCCAGAACAATATGTAAACTGACCGACAAACAAGGAAATCTAGTAATAGACAAACAAGACAAGATAAAGGTATGGAGCAACTACATCTCAGAACTATTTAAAGATGCAAGACCGCAGCGGCCACAGATAATAGATAAATCAGGTCCTGCCATCACCGTCGATGAAGTGCAATCAGCGGTGCAACAAATGAAAGATGGAAGAGCTCCTGGACCAGACAACTTTAGATCTGAAATTCTCAAACTTTTCGACGAATCTGGAATCACACAACTAACAGAGATGTTCAATCTCATCTATGAAAAAGGCGAACTACCGAAAGATTGGGTACTGTCGGAATTTGTTATAATACCAAAGAAACCAGGAGCAAAGAGATGCGAAGATCATAGAACTATCAGTCTCATGAGTCATCTATTGAAACTATTCCTGAAAATTATTCACAGAAGAATATACAAAAAGTGTGAAGATTATATGTCGGAAACTCAATTCGGTTTCCGAGATGCGGTAGGTACTAGAGAGGCACTATTCAGTGTACAGGTATTATTCCAGAGATGTAGAGACGTCAACTGCGACGTATATGCTTGTTTTGTAGACTACAGTAAAGCTTTTGATCGAGTACAACATCACAAACTAGTGGAAATATTAAATACTGTTGGGATCGATGGAAGAGACTTGGAAATAATATCGAGACTATATTGGGATCAGTCAGCATATGTGTCCGTAGAAGGAGAAAAATCAGATGCCATAAAGATCGCACGAGGTGTAAGGCAAGGATGCGTATTGCCCCCTCTATTATTTAATGTTTATTCAGAATACATATTTAGAGAGGCTCTCGAGGACGTAGATGAAGGAATATTACTAAATGGTAAAAGATTAAACAACATCAGATACGCTGACGATACAGTGATTATGGCTGGAGACCTCAATGGATTACAACAACTAATGAACAGAGTGTATTCAGTTAGTCTAGAATACGGTCTCGATATAAATGTCAACAAAACGAAGTACATGGTAATCAGCAAAAGTCAGATTCCACAGGAGCACCTCACCCTAAATCAGCTACAAATTGAGAGGGTCGGTAAATACACATATTTAGGAACTACACTCAATGACCAATGGGACCACTCACAAGAAATCCGCTGTAGAATAGAGAAAGCAAGGGCCGTATTTCTCAAAATGGCATCAGTTTTTAAAAGTCGATCTCTGACGTTAACTACCAAAATAAGACTCCTTCGCTGCTACGTTTTCTCCGTCTTACTGTACGGGGTCGAATCATGGACCTTGACCGACGCAACAACAAAAAAACTCGAAAGCTTTGAAATGTGGCTCTATCGTAGAATATTAAGAATCTCATGGACAGACCATGTGTCCAACGTAGAGGTCTGCAGAAAAATGCAGAAAGACACCGAATTAATAAAAACGATAAAGATCCGCAAGCTAGAATATTTCGGTCATATAATGCGAAATGAGAAAAGGTTCAGTCTATTACAAAATATCTTGCAAGGGAAGATCCCTAGTAAACGTGGCCCAGGACGACGGAGAAATTCATGGCTAAAAAATCTCAGGACATGGTTTTCAACAACTACTACAGGACTATTCCGTGCAGCAGCAAATAAAATCATAATAGCCAGAATGATCGCCAACATCCGGACCGGATAGGCACTAGAAGAAGAAGATTGCCGTCAACTCCAAACCAAATTGAAGGTTACCATGTACAGTGCTACAGAAAATTGACGGCTTTGGGAAAGCGTTTCAGAAGAGCAGTTTCTGACTCACAGTAAGTTTGCATTATGTACACTGACAAAAGTTCAATATATAAATAGTAAATATTACTACAACATTTTTTACAATCTATACACATTAAATAAAAAAATTCTACAATTCAATACACAGTGTGTTAAACAGCTATCATACTTTTATTACATTTCTAATATTATTTTTGTATTGTCTATACTGCACTTAATTATTTTTATTTAATTGAAATATATTTTGTCACATATCAAGTGTAAATACATCGACCCTTAATGATCCACAAGCGAGCACTTCAATTGCCCAAGTAACAGCTTCGTCCGATTATCAGAAGAGGTGAGATATTTATTAAACATAATAATAGTACACTCAACGTGCAAAATTTTTATTAATTAAAATATACGTTTTCACAGTTCAAGTGCTAGTCTACCGATGCCTTCTGATGTAGACGCGAGTAATTCGGCTGTTCCGCCCGCTTCGATAAGCGATCCGTCCGATTTTCAATCGAAGTAAGATATTTATTATAACATAATATAATAATTTTCAACTGCAAAGAAACAGTGTCTCTGTGTGTTATTGTAATATTGTATTTATATTGTATTCACTGCTCTATTGATTTTAATTAATTAAAATATACGTTTTCACAGTTCAAGTTCTAGTGTACCGATGCCTTCTGACGTAGATGCGAGTAACTCAGCTGCCGAAATCGCGATACCAATGCGTCATGTTCGGAAACGAGGTAAAGTATTTATTTCAATTAATGAATTTATTTTATACTGCTGTATTGTAATGGTATTATAAATGAATATTATTTTACAGTAATGAGGAAACTAGCGGCGGTTCAATTATATGCATATTTTGCGGTAAAGCAAGAAAAAGGTTGAATTATCGGTATCAGATATTGCACTTATCAAACAATAATAGCATTGCGAGTTCCTTGTTATTGAATGCGAAAAAAGTTAATGATTATGAATTCGTTAATAAAAGCGAAGATTATGTGCGTGCTAGGCGTGTCATCGCTTATCATTTGCCTTGCCGAAATGATTATCTTCGTCAGTGCGAGCGTTCTCAGCCCAAGGAGAAAACTCAGTACCACCACGAACGAGAATGTCACAGTATTGCTTATAAGGAAGTCTGTGATTATATTGAAGATATAATTTTTGAGCAAAAGAAATGCGTCTTACTAAAGCAGTTGCACATTATGTACGTCGAGCGACTGACGGATGAGTTCCTGACACGTTGTCATTGTTCACCAAATCCGTTTTTGCTGATTACTTGGAGCAAAAATTAAGGAAAACGTACGGTAAGCATATTAATGTACTTATTGAAAAAAATAAGACATTTATTGCACCCCAGAATGTAGAGCGATTGAAGACTGCAAAGCATATAACACTGGCGATGGCTTTAAAAAGTTTAACTAGTAGTAGGAATGTCGTAGATATCATTAATAGATATGGTCATTGCTGCAGTTACACTGTTACTGAGGAGTTAGAAACTGAAGCAACCTACTTTGCAAGTTCTCGATCACAAATCTGTCCTGATGATATAGTACGAAAACCAAATCTCAGTACGGGTTTGGCCGATGCCGATGCTCAAAAATATTTAACTTCGTCAATATTATATACGATAATAAATTATATTTATGTTAAAATAACTTTTTTACTACCATTTTGTAATTTTATAAAACGGGAAATAGATATCCGCACGCGCTCCGAACAACCGCGCGTACTCGATATCCGCACTTTGAGCGACTGCTGACTACCTCCGTTCCATTAATTTGTGGTCTGACTATTTTTTTATTACATTATATATAATAATAAAGCAGTACGGGAGTTTTCAGTCATTACTAAGCTCTTGCACCGACATCGTTCCGGCGACAACTTATGTGTCGTGCTGACTCGCCGCGTTCCACAACAATCGAGTCTGACCACTTTCTCCCGTTTTTTATACTATAAACTAGTTTTCTGCTAATTTCCAATTATTACTAAACACTTGTAGAGCATGTCGTAGTTTTACATACATCAAAGCGCGCCGCCACCAGGTGTTCCACTACCTGACCTTGCGGGTGGGTGCTGACTCATGTACACCCTCAATACTAAACCATATTGAATTATGGGCCATTACTAAACTCTTGCCGATTTTTTCTGCCAGCTCTTGGACTATAATGAGTCTATAAATGATTGCAACTTGCTTGCTTCTCCGATGAATTCCGGCGGTAAAACCTTATTCGCAAAATTAAAAAAATCATTCATACTTGTCGCCTTTTTCAATTGTTTGCTTATTGTTTGTACTACACAAGTATCGCTTTCCTCAAATATAGAGGTAGGTATTTTAATAATGCAATTTAACGCTTGAAATGCCCTAGCAGTTTTATCTCTAATCCTATCTGAATAATTTTTACAACTCTCTTGTTGTACTAAACATAAATTTTTCCAATTTTTTGCTATTAACTTAGCAAAATTATTGTAAAGACCTATTATACTATTAATTACTTAAATATGAATATCTGGATTTTTAGGAGTTTCCTTTTTCAAAACCCTTTTTCCCTGTTTATTAATTTCTTTTACAATTGACCTTAACTTATCTTCAAAATCTTCCCACGTTATTGACATTTATGAGATTCGTTCATAAGACTAGAGTGCATAAGTACTTACAATTTTTATACAGTCAAAGTTCCTGATGTCTGCTTCGCTGCAATGCCTCGGTTGATGTCCCTTTTCAACGCTCTTCGATGACCATACAAATTTCAGGATAAAAGCTACTGTTATGATATATAATAGAACCATTATATGCGTTGCAAAACTGTCTTGCTGTACCATAAAATTATTGTTAACCGTGCCTGTTTCTTTTACCTCTTGTTTAGTAGGTGAGTTTCTCTTCTAACCAAATTTATATAAAAGACCATATACTTCCACTTGCCATTACCATTTGTTTTGCGGGGATATTTACCATTTATTGTTGAATATTACCATTTGCTTTGCAGGAATATTTACCATTTATTGTCGAATATTACCATTTACCATTACCATTTGCTTTGTTGGAATATTTACCATTTATTGTCGAATATTACTATTTACCATTACGATTTGCTTTGCAGGATCGCCATGAAGTGGTTACTTAGCAAGTGCTCCTTGTATAGACTACTTTAACCATGAAACTATTTATCTTGGAGAAACACTTACTTCCCAACCATTCTTCAAGGGTTGAATAAACACCATCATTTAAAAATTCACTGGGATAAAATATATTTGAGAAATAATAACACATATTATAATTACACTGTACATACATTTAAACTATTCAGAATAATAATAATGAATCACCGTGAATTGGTCGACGCTCTCTATTTATAGGAAGCGTGCAATTAAAAATGTCAATTACCCTTATCCATGACCTTCGGGATTCAAAACGAATGTGATATTTACATTTTCCTGTGAACGTGCTTTCGATGTGTTTGATTGACCTCGATAGATCACTGCCCGCTGACCACATTAATTATATTCAGGACTTCCCACCCTAATTTTCTCGAAATGTGTGTATTTTAAAAAAAAATTCTGGGACACGTCAACAAATATATCGAAGGAGACAACTTCTTATCATAAAGGCAACGCGCCCCCTTTCACCCCCCGCCAGGGGGAGTTGCCAACTTCAAAATCTTAAATGGGAAGGGATATCGAGTTATACCCCATTTTGAAGGTATTTTTAATCTCTATACGTCGGCTTTCGTTTTTTTTAATTGATCGATTCGTTGTCGAAATATTTAGGAAAATCTGTTTGCTGCTTCGTACCATTAAAATAAAAACTGCAATTGTTTGTTTTGTTATTCCATTCAACTTTTTTGTATAAAAAAATGTTTTTGGTAGAGAAAATAAAAGACATGATACCTATTGAATTGTTTACCATACTTATCAGTTGTGTGAAAAAGCAATTTATTAAAAATGGTTTACACTTTAGCTGAAAAAGTTGAAATAGTGTTAATTTACGGCACCGAAAACCAATGTGCTCGACGAACTGCTGCAATATTTAACGAAAGGCACCCAGATAAGAATACCTCTCATAGGTATATCCTAAATCTAACCGCCAAATTTACTCAAACAGGATCTGTTGCAAATTTAAAACATGATCAGCCAAGAGTTTTGAAGCCACTCAAATTGAAGTGATAGGTTACTTTGGTATGAATCCTAATACTTCGTTACGTACCATTTCTGCTGCAACTGGAATTTCCTTAGGCTCTGTCCACAAAATTACAAAAATTAATAAACTCCATCCCTATAAAATGAAAGTATGTCAAGAGTTAAGTGAAGACGATTTTGACAGAAGAATTGAGTTTTGTGAACAAATGACTACAATTATTAATAATAATAACGAATTTTTAAAAAATATCTGCTTCACTGATGAGTGTACTTTTTATTTCAATGGTTTTCTCAACAAACATAATTGCAGATATTGGAGCAATGAAAATGACCATGTATTTGTCGAAGGGCATACCCAGCATCCCCAAAAAATTAATGTATGGGCCGGTATACTAGGAAATCAAGTAATTGGTCCATTGTTTATAAATGGAAATCTAAATGGTGAGATTTACTTGAATATGCTAGAAAATACGATCAATCCGTTAATTACCGAAGCAATTGAAAATCAACTGGATAGAGATGGTAACAACTTTCATGACGAAAATGAGTTATATTTACAGCAAGATGGAGCTCCCCCTCATTATGTGCTTCCGGTCCGTCAATGGTTAAACAATGTATTTCCCGGTAAATGGATAGGGCGAAGAGGACCTATAGAGTGGCCAGCTAGGTCCACAGATCTAGCACCATGTGATTTTTTTCTATGGGGACATTTAAAATCAGTTGTTTACACACCCCTGCCACAAAATATAGGAGACCTTCGACAAAGGATTACTGCAGAATGTCGAGCAATTCGAACAGAAGTGTTTGAAAATGTGCGTCACGAATTTGAACAGCGGTTATACCATTGTTTGGCCAACAATGGGCAACATTTTGAGCAATTATTAAATTGAAAATCTGTGTACAATATTGTAATTTAGTTTTGATAAAAGGAATGAGAATAAACAGTTGCAGTTTTTATTTTAATCGTTCGAAGCAGCAATAGATTTTACTAAATATCTCGACAACGAATCGATCAATTTAAAAAAAACAAAAACCGACGTGTAGAGATTAAAAAGGCCTTTAAAATCAGGTATAACTCGATACCCCTTCCTATTTAAGATTTTGAAGTTGGCAACTTCCCCTGGCGGGAGGTGAAAGGGGGCGCGTTGCCTTTATGATAAAAAGTTGTCCCCTTCGACATATTTGTTGACGTGTCCCAGGATTTTTTTTAAAATACACATATTCCGAGAAAATTAGAGTGGGAAGTCCTGAAATTAACAATGTCTTTTCTTTTGATAATGTCTTTTTGGATCATCACACCAAGTTTTTTTCCAAATTAAATATTTTTTTTTTAACAAAATCAATATTATTTATATTTAAACGGATACAATGTATATATGAATATATAAATAAATTTTGCAGAAAAAAAAATAAGACATTGATTCACAAGGAAAATATACAATTAAAAAACTAATAAAAAAAATTATTAAACTTAAAGTTGGGATTTTGTGTCATCTTGTTCATAGAAGAGAACATATGCTCCTCCACTGACTAAAGATTTCCACGATATTAATAGCACTCTTGAATCGTAATATTCGTGCCACTGTCCCGTGTAGGAATGTCGGCAAAATTCTGTGTAGTGACCATCGTAAGTGCTTCCACAGTGATTTGATATAGCGTAGAGGTTGTACATACAAGGTGCCACATTATCAGCCGCGTAATGGTTCATATCAAGCCCTTCTATTGGAAAATCTATTGAATCATTAAGTTTTCCACTAAAACTTTCTGTTTGCGAAAAGCGCTTCAGGTGAATAACCAGTATTTTCGGAAATTTATGAATTGAGAATGATTTAATTTATTATAATTCTTATTCCTGATGTAACTGTAGATTCTATATTATACAGGGCTATTTAATTTCTTTCTGACATCTACTAAATTTTAATGAAATTATCTATCGCTAAAATTCAACAAATGTCACCTTCAAAAAAAATCAAAAAATTTTTATTGCGTGAAATGTGAAATAAATTTAATTTTAATTAAGTTTCTTCTAATAATTATAAATGAATTCACAGTAAGTCAAAATGAAAATATTAATCACCAAATGGTGAAAAGAAATCTTAGTTTCTATTAGTAAATTGAAATTATCCTTAACTCCCAAATGATTTACTTTAAGTATTAAACATTCTTGGAATCTTCTTTTATATGAGAAAAATTTGATATTAACATAACTATAACAAAATTTACATGTCCATTATTACTATAAAATATATAGTACTCACTTACCATATTCATATAAAAAATTCATAATCTGAAGAATATCCAAATAAACAACTATCACTATATATTTATGAAATTTTTATAGATCAGAATATTGTTTTAATATCTTTTTGCTGGCGAGGGCATTCCGTAAATGAGGTTCTCTACTAAAATATCTGTGTAACTCGTTTCTACCCACACTAAGTGAAAAATTAGTGATTCCATCAAACTGAATTTTGTATGACAATTTAAGAAAATTGTGAAATTTCTCATTATTTTCAAGGAGATTCAATTATACCACAATTGTTTATGTCCCGAATTATTTCAATAATCAGCTCGCTTATGTTGGAATCCAATAAAAGAAAAAGTGATGCGGATGTTCATTTTATTCCTAATAGTAAACATATTTTTCTAGTCATGTAACATACATTTATAATAATCATAATTTGTGAAATTAACTGTTTCGACCCTTACTTCATGGAATATGCTCATATTAGTGTTTTTAAATGAATCTCACGGTCTCTAGTTAATTCCACAATATAATAAAAGTTATTGAAAATTCTAAAAAATTGACAATTGTTTCGATAAATCAATATCATCGTCAGAATGACAGAAGTTATTTTATGCCTACCTGATGTTTAGTAGTTATTTTTGGCTAGACCAAGAAGTAACCTAACTTGTGATTGGCTTAATATATGTTTATAGAAAAAAGAAGAAGATGTGATATTACAAATATTGAAGCTTAGATATTATTAGCCCTATGGTGATATCCTGGATATCATTTTTCCAATTAAAATCAGTATAACTGTGCAGTGATATAGAAAACCAGGAAAACTATATCTGCTGATCTTTACAATTATCACTTAAGAAGACAGTTTATTAGTGGAGAACTCCCTAGATTTAACTGTTCATTGACAACTTCATATTGTGAGTTTCTTAAATGTCTTCTGATTTCCAGTTCTTCAAGGAAATCCAGTTCTTGTTTCTTTTCACGAATATGCAGCACTTCTAGTTCTGTGTTATGTGTCAATGAATGATTGGTGTCAAGTAGATGTTTTGCGTAGTGGGATTTATCTGGTTGTTTTAATCTGTATGCTCGTGAGTGCTCACTGTATCGTATTTCAAAATTCCTAAGGGTCTGACCCAAATAGACAGCATTACATTCAGGACATTTGAGTTTATATATACCTGACTTCTTTAATAGTGGTATTTTTGTTTTTACATTTAACAATTTTGTACTAACGTTACTTTCTGTTTTAAAAGAAATTGTTGTATTCGTTGCTGAAGATATTATCTTTGAAATATTATTAGAAATATTTCCTGCATATGTGATGGTTTTATAAGTTTTAATTTCATCAGCTTGTTTAGGATATATTAGTTGTAATGCCACTTTTTCTTCTTTTTTACTAATTAGCTTATTTATCATATCTAATGGATAACCGTTAGATGTTGCTATTTGTCTAATTGTATTAACCACTCTATCAAAATTACATTTGTTCATAGGAACTGAAAAAGCTCTATGTATCATCACATATGCAGGAAACATTTCTAACAATATTTCAAAGATAATATCTTCAGCAATGAATACAACAATTTCTTTTAAAACAGAAAGTAACGTTAGTATAAAATTGTTGAATGTAAAAACAAAAATACCACTATTAAAGAAGTCAGGTATATATAAACTCAAATGTCCAGAATGTAATGCTGTCTATTTAGGTCAGACCCTTAGGAATTTTGAAATACGATACAGTGAACACTTACGAGCATACAGATTAAAACAACCAGTTAAATCCCACTACGCAAAATATCTACTTGACACCAATCATTCATTGACACCTAATACAGAACGTGCTGCATACTTGTGAAAAGAAACAAGAACTGGATTTCCTTGAAGAAGTGGAAATTAGAAGACATTTAAGAAACCCACAATATGAAGTTGTCAATGAACAGTTAAATATAGGGAGTTCTCCACTAATAAACTGTCTTCTTAAGTGATAATTGTAAAGATCAGCAGATATAGTTTTCCTGGTTTTCTATATAATTGCACAGTTATACTGGTCTTAATTGAAAAATGATATCCAGGATATCACCACAGGGCTAATAATATCTAAGCTTCAATATTTGTAATATCACATCTTCTTCTTTTTTCTATTAACATATATTAAGTCAATCACAAGTTAGGTCACTTCTTGGTCTAGCCAAAAATAACTACTAAACATCAGGTAAGCATAAAATGAAATGTAACTTCTGTCATTCTGACGATGATATTGATTTATTGAAACAATTGTCAATTTTTTAGAATTTTCAATAACTTTTATTATATTGTGGAATTAACTAGAGACCGTGAGTTTCAATTAAAAACACTAACATAATTTGTAGTTAGGTAGTAGTTAATTCATACAATGAATAAGGTCGTAGAAATAATGGTGTATGTAATGTATGCTCCTCTTCATTTCCATTCATCGCATAATATTCTATTACGGTTTTCTATACAGGTAAAACAAAAGATAAATCGTCATTTCCTGAACATTCTTCTATAGATCCGATAGAGTTTTGGAAAATTTGGGACACTATTGGGTCTGTTAAACATATTGCACCACCTCCTCTAACTGATTGATGTTGCTGAAACAAAATAAATAATCTACATATTGATTCAGACTTGATAAAAATAAACAAATGGCTAGAATACATTGGATGAAAAACAGAAAACCAATTTGCACACAATTGTGTTTACTCAAAAAAGGAAAAATGTTTATTTGTGTAAAAAGAGAAGAAATAAAAGTTTGTATTGGCCTTTTTACCATTTTTGAGGCTACTCCTGGTAACAAATAACCCACGTACGTACTATATTACGGGGCTAAAATCCAGCTTTGTGTCGTCCAAAAAGCGCCAGCTTAGATGTCTCATAACAGATTTTAACAAATTCAAAGATTTTTGAGATTTGATAATTTTGAAAACTGTCATGAAAGAAAAATTACCGGCACACTAGCCCCTATACGATAGGAGTACATCTGTACCCTTCTTGCAATCTAATGTAACTTTTGGCGTTCGTATTATGAAGAATAAAAGGAGAGTCAATACAATAATGCATTTCAAGTTCTAATTATAAGTTATAAGAATGCTGTTTTTCGCAAACTGCTCATCGAAAAAGAATAAGCAAGTGTGCCATTTGAAAGATAATTTAACACCCATCAAAATGATGTGTCACTTGACACCCTTCCCCCATCCTAGGAGATTGATCCACGAGGGCTACAAAAAATATTCATTACCTCCCTTGAAAATAAAATTGACCTCTTTTTTCGATGTCTTGTATTATTTACTGGAAGGAAGATCTAGTAATAACCAGGGGTTATTTTTTTTGTTTCAAACGAAAATACCCCTGTCACCAGATGTAATAAATTGGAGTTTGTTTAAAAGAGTTTATAATACAAATTATTCGATGTACTTATCTCCTTACGTCCAGCAAATTCCGTTCCTAGAATATAGAAGTCTGATACCTCGGTTCTTAAAAATTCTCCAGTATTCCTCCCTCAAATCGAAAGGTAGCCGCTCTCACTAGGGGCGTACTGATCCGAGGGTAATATACTCTGAAATAAGAGAGAAAGGTCTTCGAGGACAAGCTGTAAAGGGAACCTTGGGAGCAAGAACTTCGTCGACGCAGGGTTCGCTTGGGTTTACAGATGCCAAGACTGGATTTTTGGTCAGACAAGTCAATCGATACGCGTACCTATTTCCCATTAGGTACTAGCGTTTCTAATGATTAAAGTAAGTATAATTTACAATATTTCATTTATAAAGGTTTCTAAAAATTTTCATATAAAAAAAATTCTACTTTATCTTCAGAGAAATGGTATCCTATTGCGTTTGTATACTCAAATTTCAAAACATTTGATTAAGTTCTGCATAGCGTAGTGGCTAAAGTACTAGACTCACATGCGGGAAGTTCTAGATTCAAGTTGCGCTGATGCCATTTTTTAAATTTTTTTTACTTATTTAGTAATCATTATTTTTAGGTGGCATTTATCATTGGTATTTCCGGGGCATGCCAAGAGAAGAGTTGACAAAACTAAGAATCGAATATATTGAAGATAAGGAAACAATCCTAATGATTGCCTTTCTTGCGTTGGCTTGTAATGGCGAGGCAAACCAAAACTGGTTAATACGGAGTTTCATCCTCCTCCCCACAGAATCTACACTCGTCAGTTTCTGCTAGATCTATTCTCATTAGGTGCTTCCTAAAGCGGTAGTGTCCTGTAAGAAATGTTTATTTCTACTGAGGTCCAAATATTTTTTGGATCTAGCAGTGTCAAAGTTCCTCAGGATCTTATTGGAATGTTCCAACCCGGTAAGGCACCGCCAAAGTGCTTCTCTTTTGGTTTCCTCCTTCGTCCGAAACTCTTTCTTATAGGAGCATTTTCCTACACTACAGAAAGGCTCCGGGCTAATAAAGGGCGTTAGCGCTCCTTTCCTGGCAAGTGTATTGGCCTCTTCATTTCCTGTGATTCCCGAGTGGCCAGGAAACCTGACTAAAGATGCCCTGTTATTCTTGCCTAGTTCATCAAGTTTTCTTCGGCACTCCCATGCCAACTTTGAGTCAATGACATGGGAGCTCAATGCTTTGATAGCTGCTTGACTATCAGAATGGATCGATATGTCACATTTCTGATAGTTTCTTTCTAGGTTCATTTCCACGCATCTTCCAATCGCAAGTATTTCTGCCTGAGAGACGCTCGGGAAGGAGCCTAACGATAATGATTATCTAGTGCCAGGCCCAAATACTCCAGCGCCTGCTCCAGTGGTCGTTTTTGAACCATCCGTATACCATCTAATGTTGTTTTCTTTGAGAGTTTGGATGTTGTATTCCCTTTTCCAGTCTCTCTTCGTATTTAGCATCGTAGTGAAATTCTTTTCGATACTTACTTTCTTGATCATTTCGTCACTGGGAAGATTCGCTGATGAGATGTATTTTGTTAGAGAGGACCAGGCTCCTTGATTTTTAATACTCTCATTGTCTGAACCTTCCTTAGACATTCTAAGAATTGCCTCTTTCTATCACCAGATGTACAGGTGTGAGATCTGTAATGATCTCAAGTGCCCTAGTTGGACACGTTCTCATAGCTCCAGTGATGCACACACAGGTAAGCCTTTGAACTTTGTTGAGGGTCTTCCTTACTGACTGGCTTTTGTATGCCAAACTATTGCCCCATACGTAATTGCTGGTCTCACAATCATGGCGTACATCCATCGCAGTATTTTTGGGTTACAGCTCCCCCTCTTACCAGCTAGATTTCTGCACGCCATCAAAGCTCTTATTGCTTTATTAGCAGTAATTTCAACAGAAGCTTACTGACTAGGGTTATCTCTGGATATTTAACTTCTGATTTCCATTCTATGATTTCCCCGTTCAAGGATATGGGTTTCATGGCTGGAAGTATTCTTTTCCGGGTAAATGGAATTACTATGATCTTGTTTGGGTTAATATTTAGCCCCACTGACAAGCACCATTGCTCAATGATTCTGAGGCCCTTTTGTAATAAATCACACAAGGTGCTCTCGAACTTGCCTCTGACTATTAGAACTATGTCATCAGCATAGCCCATGCGTCCAATGCCAAGCTCCGTTAGCCTGTAAAGCAACTCATCTACTACCAGGCTCCATAGAAGGGGAGATATCACTCCCCCTTGAGGTGTCCCCCAAGTGGCTTTAACTGAGGCGGTTTGATTCCCCACCTGTATCTCAGTTATCCTCGTCGTCAACAAGTCATATATTCATTTTACAATAGTTTCATTCACTCCTCGCCTTTTTAGTGCTTCTTTGACAGACACATGAGTTGTATTGTCAAAGGCTCCAGATATATCCAGGAATGCGCACATTGCGATTTATTTGTTGTTCAGAGTTCTCTGGATGACTTCGGTCAGCTGATACAGAGCCGTCTCAGTTGATCGATCCGCTCTGTAGGCATGCTGACATTTATGAAGTGGTATATACTCCAGATTCTCAGTTCTTATGTAGTTATCCACTACTTTCTCCATCGTTTTGAGTAGGAACCATGTTAGACAGATGGGTCTAAAAGATCGGGGATCAGTCCCATCTTTTTTCCCTATTTTTGGTATGAAGGTTTGCCCTTCTCCATTTTCTAGGTATTAGACCCACTGCTAGACTGTTTATTGTGATCTTCAGCAGGTGAGAAAGACTCTCCTCTATCCCTTGCTGGTACTTATTGCCCATTCCAACCGTTGTCTGGTAAATATTTTCTTAGCAATGTCCCAATCTTCCTTGCGGGATTTTTTGGTGTAATTCATTGCTATTTCAATACTTGTTGCTGGTTCACTACCTGGAAAGTGGGTTCTAAGAAGAAAAATCGATCGTTCCTCTTCACCTTCCGTGTATGATCCGTCTGGATTTTTCAGCGACATTGTGAGGTAAGTTCCCCCATTTGCCATGATCTTCTGTAGTCTGGCCGCTGTGTTAGTGGAAGTGATCTTTTCGCAAAAGGCTTGAAAATTGAGCCTATTGACCTTCCTAATCTCTTTATTGTACTGAGTAAGCTTCTCAGCGAACCTCTGCCAATTACCGTCACGTTTGGCTCTATTAAAGAGCCGACGGACCTCTTTTCTGAGGTTTGACAGGTTCTCATTCCACCAAGGAGCGTCCTTTTCTGAACGAGCTTTCGACAGTGGGCAACTGGAATGAAAACTTCCATTATTGCCTTACTGATCTGTTACCGAGTTACTCAGCCTCTATTGAACCCCCTCCTTTATCTCTCCCTGACCGTCCTCGACTACCATGGCAATATCTTCCTCGGAGTTAGAGCAGGTTTATTGATCTCGAGTCAGAATCTCGACCCCCCAGGCTGCTCTGCCCAGTTTCCCGGGATGCAGAGGCGATCTACGCATCCCCAGTCACCCCAGCAGAGCCAGAGGAGATCTTGGGCTGACCCAAGGTCAAGCTTTTGCCTTTTTCCCCTTTTCCAGAGGTTCCGGATATGGAGGGTATCTCCATGTCCTTTGAATCCTCCTCGGGGTTCTTTTTCTTTCCAATCCCCGAGAAGTATAGCGCGTAACCTCCTGCCTTCAGAGCCTTCCCGGATTGGTGATCGATCCCAATCGTGAGAATAGTTCCCTGTCCGTCTTTTTTAGAGTTTAGGATCTTCCAAGCCGCAGTACTGAGGTTGAACTTCTGAATATCGACAAGTTGGAGGATCTTCCCCAATTTCATGTCGTGGCTTCTTGGGAAGAACACCGTTATGGTGACCGGCTTTGGGATGTCGTCTCCACTTCGAGCCACCAATTCGGGTCCTTCCCAAGAGTTCAATTTCGGCGCTGACCTCATGAGCCAGGCTGCCGATTCTTGTGACCCACAGTCCACCAGTATCATTCCACAACGGAAATGGATACCCGAGAAGTGGATTCCCTTCTCTTTGCTCTGGCACAGCTCTTCCACCAGAGTGTCTTCCAGTGTGGAGAGCTGTTCTGCTTTCAGGATGACCCCTGGATAATCCAGCTTACAGCATTATCTGTGACGATTTTTTAACCAGTAATCCTGGAACAACAATCAGATTACAAGAAATTGGCTCTCTTTTCGGAAAGGCTTATTTGAAAGCAGCAACAGTTGCAAATGCTGTAAACGGGTTCAAAGTAACGGGAATAGAACCACTTGATTCAGATGTTTTCTCAGAAATTGACTTTGCACCCGCTAATACTACTGATAAGCCCCCTGTGACTACACCCTCAACAACACCTCAATCTGTTATACCAGAAGTTTTGTCTAAATCAGACCTATCAACCGATGTCCCAACAATTGATGGTGATTTGGATGCTGCACCTTCTACAGTAGTTCAACTTATTCCATCAACATCTAGGATTTCAGGAGTCAAAAATTCTCAACAATTGACAAAAAATTTACCGTCTTCATCTCTTCAACTTATTCCATCAACATCTAGGATTTCACCAGTGGAAAACTCTCAACAATTGATAAAAAATTTACCGCCTTCATCTCTTACGTTCCCCACCAAACATTTTTATTCTAAATTCACAAGCCTTCCACCATTATCAGTTGCAGAAGTCAAAATTACAAAACAAAGAAAGTCAAAAGTGCCATCGCTAATCATTTCAAGCACACCAGTAAAGACTGCTTTGGAGAGAGTAGCAGAGGAAAAACTAGAAAAATAGAGAAAACAGATAGAAAGAAATGAGAAAAAGAAGAAAGTAAATGAACTTAAACAAGACAAAATGCAGCAACAGAAAATTAAAAAGCAACAGAATAAAGTCAAAATACAAGAGAAAAAAGGAAAAGGCAAAAATTCAAGAAAAGGAGTCAGCAGTACCAGTGGTAAAGCGCAAAATAAATTTTAGCTCAGATTCTTCAGACTCATCAGTTACAGTTGAATTTATTGACAGTGATGACGACAACGATCCATTAATTTTCGAAAATGAGAAAAACTGTATCATCTGTGACGATCCAGGCAAAGATAATGAACTCTGGTTTCAGTGTATTAGGTGTCTTAAATGGGCTCATGCAGATTGTACTGGCCTTGACCAAAAAGAGGCGAAACGAAAACTCTGGTTTTGTGACTTTTGCAGTTAGACATTCTATTCAGTTGTTTGATAGTTTTTATTTTTTGATAAATTCGGTTTTATTTCTTGTTTTTCCAATGTGTATTTTGTTTTTTATTACTATAATGGCAGATCTCATTTTTTTAATAATTAATTAAAACCGGTCTCAAAACACAAGAATTGCATAATTCATTTTGATGAATATATAATAATGATAATTGAAAAATATAACTATTATAACCTGATACAAGGTGCATTACATATTGCATGAAAGGACATGTGCTATTTAATAATATGGATACCAAGTGACAGCACTACGGAAATTGCTAGAAATTATAAATGGAAGAAAAATATACATACTTTAAAAACATTCCACCTTTCAAAATTTGTACCATTTATATTAACATGATAAAATGTTTTCATGATTATAAATTTTTGTTTGTTTCATGCTAAGAAAATTAAACTGCGGAAAAGTTGCAAATTTACATGATTTAAAATAGGCCATTTAGTCTGAAAACACAGAACGTCAAGTCACAACTTTGCCTCAATCTAATTATATTTGTATCAGTTTCAGAGTTCCTGTTGGTTGCTTTCAAATTTTATTTGCCACGTAGGCTGTTTTTTCAACTACATGTGTAAATATATTCAATTTTATCTAGAAACAAATAATATAAACAAAGAGTTTCCAAATTTATTATACAAAGAAATATTTACTTGTAATACAATGCTTTACATTTAATAGAAAGAGGAAAGTGAGGTACAGTTAAGAATTTAAATTTAAAATAACAAACGTTTGAAAAACTTACAAAGCAACTTGTAACTAATAAAAAATTTAAAGCGAAAGATCTGTAATGACAAATAATAATGTATATTTTGTGGGAAGATCGATGTATACAGTACAAAATCAAACATACAATCAACATATACAAGTTTGCTTCTACCTTGTTTGCAAAGATTGATCATATGTGTTGTGGAGATTGGAACTGAAACATTTTTCCTTCATTATACAAAAAAATAGTTGGTTCATTCTCTTTTTTCCATGACAGATACACATATATGTGATCACCTGAATGGTGAATATTTTTTAATACATTATTGGTACTATTACTTTTCCATCCAGCCCATCTAATATGCGAGAAAAGTATAGGTTTACCCAAAAAAAAGTTGGAATTTTGTATTTTTTTGAGTTGTTTTTACGTTTTTCAGCAAGAACAACACAAAAAAATGGTTTTTAGAAAAGAAAACCTATCTGTATAACTCGATACAGCCCCCGAAGTGCAACAAGTAGACAAAATTAACTTTTTAGTCGTCCTTTGTTTTACAATTTTTTTTTAATATCAACAACTAAGACTATTACTAAGTCATCCTTTAATAATAATTTAGTTCCTTATTTTCTTTGATTTTTTGAAATGCTTATATAATCAAACAATTTGCAAGGAAATTTTGACTATTAGCTAGACAAAGTTTTAAAATATTTATGGTTCAAAGATTTTTAAAATATAATGTTACCTACTTCATTCATTAATTTTATTCAACAATTACTATTATCTATGGTGCATAGGCTAAGGCAAGCTAAAAAGTGGATAACCATCCTAATTTCTTATAAAATCTTTGGACAGGTTGTTAAGAGAAAAACAAATACACCTTGTCATTCTCTTCTTAAAACTGTTCTTAACAAGACTTATTGTATGACGGAGGTAATGGAGTATGGAACTTATAAGGAAAAAGTGGCTAAGAGCATTTTTGAGCAAGTACAAAATGTTGCGGGGGTTGATTCAGGATTGTGGGTAGATGTTCAACACGGGTTTCTAGGTGCTTCTCCTGATGGTAAATATATTTAACATAACAAATAATCACCATGTGTTATAAATTCTTTTTGTATATTAAATGACATACATTTATTGATAAAATATTTTAGGGCTTGTAGGTGATGATGCACTTCTTGAAATAAAATGCCTCCACACTGCATCAAAACTGAATTTACAAACAAATACAATAAGCGAAATAATTGACCTCATGAAGAACAAAATTTGTCTAGAAAAACACAACAATAAAATTCAACTTAAGGGGAATCACAATTACTATTCTCAGGTATAAACATGATATATGTATTCCAAAGAACAAAAACTCAAAATCATTCTCACATAATATATTTTATCACTTTGATGTATTTACCAGCAATGAATAAGAATAACATTAAAAAGTAGTTATTTGTGTAATAGGTGCAAAAAGTGCATTTTTGTTGCAACGAAGCATGAAGCACTAAACACAATCTTGTGGAGTAAATATAAATAGCATTTACGAAGCACAAATTTACTTATTTAGCATGAAAATTACTTGATTATAATCACTTACAAAGACAATACACACTAAACTACAATACTACAAATTTGAGATATTTTTATGAACACAAAACATATGACAACAGCATTTGACCCATAGAGAAAGTTATAATATTATTTGTCTATGAATTGACCGTCGTCTTCTGTCATTGTTCTATATCGTTCTATACAGCGCCATGCATCAAGACGGTGGAGCGGTTGAACTAAAGTAAAAAGATGTTCGTTTGCAAAAATTTGCGCACAACAAATCTCAAAAAATACATTGAATTGAGATTTCATATTTTCAGAATCGAATTCTCTAGGCTTCCTTTTGGGGATCAGGTTTTGGTGTCCAGATTGGTGACCACAAATTGTCAAAACTGTCAAAATCACACCATCACTTAATGGCTTATATCTTTTTTATAACAATGTAAAACTCAACCAAAATACCTGATCCCCAAGACAAAGGTCCAAGTTATATTGTGTTAAAATTTCAACACTTAATTTCCCCGCGTTCTTTAGATTTGTTGTGTACAAAATGACCTAAATTTTGTTGCAAATCATGGGTGCCAACTGTTTTCAGGTTCCTAAAACGTGAGGCCCCTCTTAAGGTCGTCATCTTACCCGACTTCCTGACTTTTATCAGTGGTATGTTTCTATTCGAAATACAATTTATATATTTACATGGTGTTTAAGAATTAAATATGATTGTGAATTGTTTTTTATACATATATGCACCCGACTATCCTGTGGGTTTCTCAAATTGCTTTATCTATACATCTATATCCGTATTTATTACAATATAGAGGGTGGGATGTTTTATATTAAAAATAATGTTTTATGATATACATACCGCTCTATTGATGTCGCTAACACAAACCCATGTTTTTGTGGAAGCCGCAGTCGAGACCGCCCATTTTGAGTGGTCTACAGTTGATTTATAGTTAATTTCGTCTACATGCAAGTTGATTGTTTCTATATTATAAACACTGAAATAAAATTGAGCGAAAATTATTAGAGAATTCAACTAAGAGTATTTTAAAGAATATAGTTTTAACTTTAACAGATTTTCAAATGAAACTAACTGGTTCTAAATAATTCCACAATATAATCATATTTTATATCGAAACAGTTGTCAATTATGACAGATTTCGACGGCCATCTCATGCCAAAAAGATCATTGTCAAAAATCGATGCTCACTTGTAATCTCCTGAACAGTTGGACGTTAGCCTTCCAGAACCTCTCGGCCAAGTTTGAACGTCCAGATCAGTTCCCAAATGTGGTGCTACGAGATCTTCGTATATATCTTTATCGAATTTATTATGTTTGGCGAAAGATGTGAAAGGAACGTTATTTTTGGATTTGATTTCGGTGATATGGGCCCAAGGTTTTTCATTTATAGTAACATTCATAGCTGCTTTTGCCAATTCCGACACTTCTGATTCCATACTTTCCAAAATATGCGCGTTGTAAATATAGGGTACGTTGTACTGCAATTGTACACCTACAAAAAACAAAAAAAGGCTAGTGAACATCAATATGCTTCATGTTTCTATCTACAGTAGAACCTCTTTAATCCGGACTAATTGGGACCGGGGGGTTTCGGATTATCAAATCGTTCGGATTACAGAACGTGCCTAAAATGGGTTAAAAGTGTTAAAGAAAGAAGAGAAATGTGAAATACTGTATTCTTTAAGTACATAATTAAATTTCATAACCATAGAGTAAAAAAGTATTACAGTAGAAAAACGTATACACTACTATAATGTAAAATTATATGTATGTACGTACATATTCATTAAATCAAAGTCTTAAAGTTTGAAAAGTGTGTCATTTTCTTCTGAATCAGTGATACTTTAAGACCATCAATTGCGGTAAGCAGTATTCGGGTTGCCTTTCGTACCAGTTCATTGCCATCTCTAATGAACTAAACGCGTCGGCATGGGATGGTCCCAAATCAGAAGTTTCTTCATCTTCACTGCTCTCCTCAGATTCGTTTTCCTCGGTGACGATGGAAAGAATTCCATCTTCATTATAAATCTGATATCCTGGATCATTCTTGTCACTATTGATCCACTCTGTTGCGTCAGTTACGTCACATTCCTCAAACCCAGGAATAGCGTGACAAAGATCGACAATTTCTCCGACTATTTGAGATTCTTCATGTTCTTCACCACAATTACAATTTTCGACTTCATTGTTCTCAGGCATAGGCCATAGCTTGTTCCAAGCTTTCGTCAGACTTTCCCATGTTACATTTTCCCAAGAATCCCCAGAGTATAGCAACAGTCCTTTATATTTATTTTTTTTTGTAAACGCAATCACACTTTCTTCGTCTCTCTCTGCTAAAAGTAGCCGTCGAAGCAATTCTTTCCTGTACAATCTCTTGGTTTTCGCAACGACTCCCTGATCCATTGGCAGTGTATTAATGTCAGAATGAGAGGGGGCATTGTCGATTATTAACAGGGATGAATGTGTTTGAATACCAATCGAGATAAATATCAGCTGACATAGCTTTTGTGCTTTGTAAGTAACAGGAAGACATTTTATGTTTTTGAAACAACGGGGCTTCTTACTTTTACCAATAAACAGCAATGGAAGAGAGTGAGTGCTACTTGCATTTGCGCAAACCATAGCCGTTATACTGTCTTTGCTTACTTTGTATCCAGGAGCTCGAGTTTCGTTACGGGATGCAAGAGATTTTCTCGGCAATGAGCGCCAATTCACACCGGTCTCGTCAGCATTGTAAACATCATCCCTTGAAAACCCTGCATTAACTACAGTTTCTTTAAATGTTTTTACAAATGCTTCTGAAGCCACAGCGTCACCAGATAAGCTTTTCCCTTGAACATCAAATTGTCTTATTTCATACCGTTGCTTAAATTTACTCAGCCAGCCACTGCTAGCATTAAAGTCAAGAGGGCTGTTAAGTTTCTGATTGAAATCAAGAGCCTTTTCGCAAAGAAGTGGACCTGATATTGGTTCACCCAAGCTCCTTCTTTGTGTGAACCACAAATACAGCGCGTCCTCAAGAGCCAAATTATCAGCTGGTTTTAAGGTTTTCCAGTTCTTAGGTCCTTCACTACTGTCCTGTCTACATTATGGCATCTTGTTTCGATTTAATATCGGTGATCGTCGACTTACCAACTCCATACTCCCTGGCCAACGATGCACCACTTTCATCTTTTCTATGATTTCTAGTTTTTTTTTTCATGTTTAAAGTGTTATGTTTGCGTTTTAGTGACGACATTGTAACGTACTGTACTGATACACAATCTTCAACTAAGAACTGTACCGTAGAGTCATAGTAGAGCCATAGACAAATAATAATATAAGAGACAGTTTGATGCATAGGCGGTATGTGGCACAACGTTTCTGCGCAAGTTCCCCGCGCATGGAGTCTCTACTGTCGCAAACTACAAGACTGTTTTACATAAACAAAATAGAACTAAATATCATAAATTTTAATACATTTCAAAATATCGCCTTTAAAATATCCTAGTATATTAACTTTTATGTCATTAAAAATGAAAATATTCAATGAAATTGACTGTCTCGACCCTTACTTCGTGAAATATGCTCATATTAGTGTTTTTAAATGAAACTCAAGGTCTCTAGTTAATTCCACAATATAATACAAGTTATTGAAAATTGTAAAAAATTGACAATTGTTTCGATAAATCAATTGATTTATCGAAACAATTGTCAATTTTTTACAATTTTCAATAACTTGTATTATATTGTGGAATTAACTAGAGACCTTGAGTTTCATTTAAAAACACGAAAATATTCAAAACCAATCTTACATTGGTTGGTGTGAATCTGGTTTCTGTTTGTCAAATGCAAAGTGACAATGTCAAAAATAACAATTTCGAAAAAGAAGACAATACAAGAGTGAGTATTTTTTAATTTATTTAGAATTTAGTTTTAATAAAGTAAATAAAATTAAGTGGACCTTTAAAATGTCACCACCAGGTAAAATTCGTCGTAGTTGTATAGCAAAAAATTGTAATAATACAACAGTGGTACAAAATTTTAGAAATTCCTTATACATCCAAAGATCAAAGGTTGTGTGAAGATCATTTTGATGATGAGGCATTAACTAATTCATTACGCAAAAGACTTAATAAACTTGCTTTACCTTTGCAACTCTTCCATCATACACCACCAAAAGTAATTGAAGATAATAATAATAATACTCAAGCTTTTGAAATTACAGTATAGCCCGTAAAAAGAAAGCTTATTTTTTGTAACAATAATGATAGTCTTAAAGAAACTGAATTTGAGCCTAAAAAGCAATGTTTGGAATCTAGTATTCTAAGTAAAATAAACGAAACTAGGGTCAGTAATTTATCTCCCAAGAAAAAGAAAATGTATTACATTAATAAAGATCAGAGAAATAGAATTTGTAAATTAAAAAAGGCACTTATCAGTAGTAATAACAAAATTAAAAAGCAGTTAAATTGTCAGAATCAAAGTTATTTCAAAATTTTAATTCAAAATTAGATCCAGCAGGCATGGAGTTTTTAAAAAGTAGTACTGCTAACACTAAGAAACATAAACCTTCACGGTCAATAACGGATAAGGCCCTTTCATTAGCCATTTATAAGAAGGGACCACGAGCATATAATTTTTTAAAACGTTTTATAGCTTTGATAGGCTTGAAGAAAGGGTTGTCAAAATGAAGCAGATAGATAAAAATTGTGTCCTCTTATTTGAAGAAATAGCTTTAAAAGAACAATTGACTTTGGATGTGGCTAATGACAAACGAACTCTTTGCAAAAAGTCATATAAATTTTGATTGGTTCACTTGTCGAGAACATAAATAATACGTATTTTCTCATTTCATAAAAGTCTGTGTCCCCTTATTAATTAAAAAATATTATAATGATGGTAAGAGGACTAACAAACAAAAATAATAATTATTTTTTGGTAACAATGTACTGCGTTTAATTTTTTTTGTTTCAGACCTGTTCCTGTCTTCATGTAAAGGGGAATCTACTTTTTAAATGCTTTTTATTAAAATATTTGATGTAATATTAGATAAACTTTCTTAAGTATAATGCTGTAATTTGAGTAGAAATATGTAATTTTGTGATTAATAATAATTTGTAACTGTATGGTAAATTAATGATATAGGTAATAATAGTTTTTTTATGTTTTGTGTTACCAATTTAAAACATTATTTAATATTCAAGCTAGTGTGCCATTTTTATTTTTAGTTTTCGCTAAGTATATGTTTATGTTGTGTATTTATACAACTGTAGGTTTCCTCTGATTTACATGTTTTGTCTTTTTAATTAATTTAAAGAAAGTAAATGTGAAGTTTCTTGTTTTCTGAAATGAAAAAGTTAAAAAAAGGTGAGAGCTGGGCAGCTATGGGGTTGGCGGAGGCTGCAATAGAATTTTTTTGAAAAATGTACAGTCGTATAAATGCCTATTTATAATGCGTGTGGTAGGAAAAATAACTTTGAAAATAAAATTGTGTGGAAACACTGTTAAGTGATATTAGAATAATTGTTTTAATAATAGGAGATATTATTGAAAACTTAAATTTTTTGATTATTGTAACTGATAATTTAATCAGATGTTTTTGTACTTTAATATTATCGTTAACTATTAGAATAAGAATTTTAAAGTTATCAATGTAATAACAGGTATAAATAACAGACCTATGTATAGTAAACAAATATTTTATTAATTTGTTTTTATATTATGTGCAGATTAATAAAAATTTCAAATGTGTGCTGTTTTATTATTTATTACCTAAATTATTTGTCTCAAAATTGTTTATTATTATTATTTCATTACAAAAATAAAATATAATTTTTTGGAATGAAATAATTATATAATAAACAATTTTAAGACAAACTGTAAAATTTACCTACCTATAATCCAAACTACCAAATTTAAATATCCCGCCTGTAAGAATTATGGACTTAGCACAACATAGAGAAATAAACATATTAAGAGAGTCTTTGTTCCTGTATAAACAGCTGGCATCGCGTCGATCACAGCGCACCCCTTACGGTTGTCGGAACTAATTCTTACAGGCGGGATATTTAAATTTGGTTGTTTGGATTATGGGTAGGTAAATTTTACAGTTCGTCTTAAAATTGTTTTTTATATAATTATTTCAGTCCAAGAAATAAAATCATATTTAATTTTTTGTAATGAAATAATTATAATAAACAATTTTGAGACAAATAATTTTGCTAATAAATAATAAAACGGCATAAATTTGAATTTTTTATTAACCGGCTGATAATATAAAAACAAATTAATAGAATATTTAGATAAATCAAAAAATAGCAAACATTTAATTTTTTTTATTAACCTGCATATAATAAAAAATTATTTATCACAAAACTACATATTTTTACTAAAATTACATTACATTATATTTAAGAGAGTTAACTCAATAGAATTCAGATCAAATTGCTCAAGTTATTTTAAAATTGTTGACAACAAATATTTCAATAAAAAGGAGTTAAAAACTAAATTCCCCATTTCCATGAAGACAGGAACAGGTCTGAAACAAAAATGAAATTAAACGCAGTACACCGAAAAAATATTTTTGTTTGTTAGCCCTTTCACCGTCATCATATTTTTTAATTAATAAGGGGACACAAACTTTCAGGAGTTGAGAAAATACGTATGATTTATGTTCTCGACAGGTGAACCAATCAAAATGGATTTGGAATAACGACCGATAACTTTTTTACAAGTTTAGAACTTGCTAACAAGTTGTGGAAAAAAAATATTACTTTATGTGGAACCCTCCGGAAAAATAAAACATTTATTCCCAGGGAACTTCTACCGGCATCGTACAAGAAAGAGTTTTCAAGTATGTTTTCTTTTAGAAATCAAAGAACGCTAGTATCCTATGTTCCAAAACAAAAACATGCTGTCATCTTACTTTCAAGTGAGCATACTGATAGTAAAGTAGCTGGAGAAGAACAGCACTATAAACCAGAAATTATTCTTCATGACAACAAAACAAAAGGTGCTGTCGACACTTCAGATAAGTTGGCCAAAGAATATACAGTGCAAAGTCAAACCGCTGGCCAATGGCAATATTTTCGCATCTTATAGATATCGCAGGAATAAATGCTCATAAATTGTGGTTACTGCAAAACCCGGATTGGCGAAAAAACAGTTTGGATAAACGTAAAATGTATATTTTGGGACTAGGAAAAGAACTCATAAAGAAAAACGTTTTCCGGCGATATGATAATAAATACATTCAGACGAATAGAAAACGGCATATGACAGACGATTTTCCCGAACTACTGGATGCAACAGAACATAGAGTTGAACAACAAAACATTATCAGGGGGCGCTTCCATATGTGTCAAAGAGGAAAAGACAGAAAATCCTGAAAAATATGTATTAGTGATTAGGGTATTTTGTATTTTTTAGTGATGATTTTTGACTAATAAATGGTTAATAGTAAAACTTTAATAAAACTTCTTTTCTATATATTTAATTTAAAAAAATACAGCATTTCTGCAATTTTACGCATGGGGTCTTCTCGGACCCCAGTTAGTCCTTTTCGTAAAATTTTGATGTCCGTCCCATGAAGGTTAAAATTTTGATTTAATAGTGGTTTAATATCCCACTAGACAAAAGTTACATACCGACTTGGTTAATATTTTCCAAATCCATAGAAACGCAAATAAATGATTGTCCATATCTTTTGCCAGTATTAGGATATATGTAAGCAGAGCCTTCATCGGGAAACTTTGGTAGCGAATGAATGAGCCAAAAACCTCCTTCTGAATTAGCCAGTACTACACCTTTAGTGTGTCCTAAGGTAGAAGAAGCCGTATGGTGAGGTGGTTGATCGTTGTAGAAGATATACGACAGACTATCCTAGTTTCAATAAATAAATAAAAATCATTAAAGTTGTAAAAAAAACGGGGAAGACGCATTAATACAGAGAAAACCAGATACATTGCTCACAATAGTTAATTGAACACACATTTACTTCTTGATAATTTTAACTATATTGGGATCCGCGATTAAGATCGCAGCGCTACCTAACTGTCAAGTCGAAATTACTGTAGACGTGATAAAATTGTTTGTTTATGTGGTGTTAATCATATACATAAAAATAAAGTATATAGCTGAAGTAAGACGTTCGACCTTTCTACTAATTGAGGCAGCCATTTTGATCTTTAATTGTCAAATTAAAAGCGCGAAATTTTAAATTTCGTTTGATTTCAATCAAAGGGAAAATGACATAGGATTTCCAAATGCAATGTAATTTTCTCTTCAATTGATTCAAAATAAAAATAAATAAAAATAGAAAATTTTAACATAATTTCACAACTTTATTCAATACTTGGCAAAAATCAATACTACTTTTCAACAATTCAATTCATTAACGTATCAAACTATTGACTGACTGATTCTGCCACAACTGATCTCTATTTATATATAAAAAGAACTTTCCAGGAAGGAGTAGAATATTCTATAACATACTAGAACGCCAATATGGAACAAAATAGACAAATCTTTGAAATTTTAGACTGTCACCTTGACAGGTGACTGTGACTACTCCGCCTATTCAGCCCTCTAGTTTTGCATTCTCCTGTTTTCTAATGGAAAAGAAAAAATGCGGCAAGTCGTATTCACTTTTATGTTTATAAGCTCTGAAGGACCAACCGTAATGTTACGATAATAACTGCTTCCATATGTATGAGTTGTTTGTTATGTTAAATGAAAATCGATGTGTATATGAGGAGTGTAGTTCCAAAATTCGCCTAATCCAAAAAAATTAAAAAAATCTCTAGCATACCTGCTTCCAATTTGGGGATGCCATGCATTTTGGCCAATGCAGAAGAGAAAGTTTCCTTTAATTTTGCGCCCGGGCAGTTGACGAAATCTATTATATGGTGTCCATTGCTCTTGTTAACTCCAGAGCTGGTTACTTGACAAATAAATTTGTTGTATATTTTAACCCTCGCGTTAGATGTGAGCCACGTAATGCAGTCTATGCCAACTGTTTTATCATTGTTTACAATAACGTTGCATCTTTCCTTGTACTATCCGTGGAAGCAGAAGTTAAAGTTATTGGTTAAATAATTAATCATTTCCTCTTTGTTAAAAACTCCTGCAAAACCCTGCGCTATGTCCAAGTCCGTTAGGTAGTAATCTTCCTTCCGGAGTTGCTCCAATAAATTTGGTATTTCGTTAAGTAGCCTGTCGATTTTAATGCCCGTCAATTCTACTTTGTATGGAATGCGCACATGTTCTTTATGTTTCTTTTTAATAATTTCCAAATTTTCTCCAACTACTTCTCTTGTTCCAATGGAAAGCGGGTTATTACTTAGTAAGAGGAAAGGCAGCTTAGCCTTAACTCCATGTTTTGCAGAAAGCGATTCGCCAAACTTTCCACGTATATAGCTATTAAAAGAACCACATATTTCTTTTTTAACAAGTTTAGAATTTCCATCGCAGTCCTCTAAACCGCATACCTTTACAGGTATTATGTTGTATCAAAACGGTTCTGTAATTCGTATAATTCCATCTCCCAGTGGGTGTTCGCTTTCCGTGTAATTATTATTTCCAATATCTGTAACCATATTGTTACCTTCCAAATTTTCCAACAGGAGTCACAATCCAAATCTCTCATCGGTCGGTTTGACCTTCCTGCCGTAAAGTTGGGAAATACTAAATATTTTGGAGCTTGCTATGTTAACAGTTCCAGCGAAAATCGAATACTAAGCGTTAAAAATGTTACTTCCCGTATTTATGCTATCGCAGAAAGGCGTGCGAGAAAGGGTGGAGATCACCGAAAGTAAAGTAATGTGGGTTTCTTACCTATATGAGGATGACAAACGATTTATTGTTCCTGGTTCTGTTGAAACCTTATCATGGGGGCAGTATTCTATTGATGCTTATATGGATGTCGATGCCATTTGAATAATCTGCTCTCTTAAAATTTATATATTATGAGAATAAAAATTAATGTTAATTTAGTTCATTATTTTGATTTATTACACTTTTCAATTTTATTGCGCAATAAAATGTTTGTTTATTCAATTGTTTATTTATTTTGATATATACCACATTTTTCTAAAAATACATTATCAACTGACTGAGCAGGGGTGACGTCATCAGCATACAAGGCACAAGGTGGATGCGCACAAGATGGCTGACGGCCGTCTCAGATTGACGCATGCGCAGTTCGAATTGAGCCAAAAATGACCACGATGGTCTTTGGTAATTTCCAATGTTATTGTACATAAGGAATGAGCTAGAATCAGTACTGCTCCTTTACTCACCCTTTTAATTTGGAGTTACAAGGGTTTAATAATTTGTGCAGTAACCGTAGAGCTTAAAAATCACTGAATCGAATTTTTTGGAGTTACGAGGCTTCTAATTAGACCGTCGATGTATGTTTTTGTATACTAAGAAGAGAAACGATAATTATTCAACAAACAATCTAAATTATCCGCTAATAAAACCAAGTAGTATAACCTTACTTTTCCAAACTCTGGTTGTTACTTACTACTGATTAGCAATTAATCAGATTCAACACCTGTTACATTCAAGCAAACGTTATTTATAGTGATTAACACACCGAATCGTTGGATGGAGCTTCTTGTTCATAAATATTGGCCGGTATCCCGTTTTATCCGTCTATCCTGTTTCATCGAACTCTCCCCTGCATATTCCTTTAATTATTTTGAGCAGTATATTTGGAAATAAGGGGGAATTAGGAGAAAAAATAGATCAATTGAAAACTCATTAACAGTGAAACAGTATGTATGAATAACGCTAGGCTAAACATTCAAGGAGGATGAGGGAAGGAGTACAGAAAGGCTATCAAGCTTATGGAATGGATAAGAACTGTAACAGTGTCAAATTAACACAGAAGGGAGAAAGTTGAGCAAAGAAAACAATGGAATGGGATAGGGACAGATAATAAATCAACTCAGAAAAAATCTAGATTAAAAGACAAACACTGTGAATTTGAAAGGAAGTGCAAGCACTAAAGGACACAGGAATAATGGAAAATAAAATAATAATAACAGTAAATTATATAAAAAGAGGATTTTAAAATGCCGATAGGCTTGATAATGATAACAATTCTAGATATATATGAAAAAAAATTCTATGAAGGACATGTTAATTAGATATAAGTACCTGAAGTACAAATATCTAATCACTATCCACTTCAAACAAGATATTTATCTATTGCATAGAACTCGTGATACTAAAATTAATTCATTATCAAAAATAGGAATTTACGCACCTTATCCTGATAATATTTCTTCAAGGTATTTCCGGCGAGAGAACTTTCATCAGCTATGGAAAGTTTGGATAGTGTCCATGATGCAAATTCGTCCGAAGTTAGATAAACGTAACCATGACCTTCTTCGACTATGGTACCATGACCGTGTTGCTGCGGAATTTTGTAGGCGATGAACCTGAAATATATTCGTGTGTTTATATAAATGGAATTCACCGCATGGAGATATGTCAAGTTGGAAATAAAAAAAAAACGAATTTATAATTGAAGTTGGTAGTAATTCGTTGAATTTGATCATTGCCAGTTCCTACTTTTGACAATATTAGTAACTGAATGCTAATTAATAACAGAATATTAGTATTATATCAAAAATAAGTAAAAATCAACGATACTTGATGAAATAAATTGCTTCTCTGGTTTGGACCTATAAAAAGAATGGACGAAAAGAAGAAAGAAAAAGTAAATTTCTAGGTAATGTCTTTGATATTGAAATGCTAGAAATGAGACAAAATGACTTACTAAGAAGAAATGAAAAAAAAAGGTGATAAAAGAACCCATACTGCTCAAAACCCGAATAAAGGTATTTACTGGGTTCAGTGTAAGAAGAAGGAGACGATGGTTTTATTTTTTAGATAATAAGCTCATGTGGAGGGAAGACATAGTAAAGAAAATAGAAAACATACCTAAGAACAAGAATTATTATCTAGATCTTGAAAATGAAAAATTAACTACAAAATTGTACTCAAATCAATTTGGACGTATATAATAGAGATATGTTTCTCGGTGACAAAGGAGTCAATCAAAAGTTTTTATATATATATATCTATATCTATATCTATATATATATATATATATATATATATATATAAAAGAAGATGTAGGAATATCGCGTGATATGTTAACAACAACAACAAAGAGATTCATGGGTAATTAACGGAAAATAAAGGGCTACTGAAACAGAGTGGTAACCGCGGACATGCATGTTTCTAGCTCATTTGCCTTCGTCAGCACAGTATAACCAAATAAGGATGTGAAATTTGGGAGCAAAGATGTTAATCGAAACATGGGAAAACACAAAACAACGGATTTCAGCAGGGAAACCAAACGCTCATTTGTGCCTTCAATTGGAAGATCCCGAGTTTTCAGGACAACAACCAAGATCGACACGGAGGCGCATATAGCCCCCCCGCCATGAACCTTCCGACCCACAGTAAATAACAAAGAAGATGTAGGAATATCGCGTGATATGTTAACAACAACAACAAAGAGATGGTATATATTTTATTCAGGCATAAAACATATTAGAAAAATTTAAAAATTCAATATTTAGATGTGTATCAAAGTTATACATATGCGTCCAAAACTCAAACGGAGGAGTCTCATGCTGCCGACTATCATATAAATTATAAATAAATTTATATTTCACAGATTATCATCAGGAGCTAGCCGAAGGTAAAGTAAAAAAGGTAAATTATATAATACAATAAAACAAATAATAATATATAAAATTCTCATCAGTAAAAGTAAAAAATAAATAATTATAATATATATATATATATATATATATATATATGTATATATATATATATATATATATATATAAATAATTTGAAGAAAGATATTTGCCAACTTATTTGTAATGGATATTTTTGTGGGGATGTGGCAATAAGACACCAGAGTAAATTCTTTTAGATATTTATTCCCGAGCTTTCGAATAACTTTTATTCATTATCAAGGGCTAAAATTGATTGGTCAATGTTATCATTATTAACAATTAAACGAAATAATAAATACTTACATTGACCAATCAATTTTAGCCCTTGATAATGTTATTCGAAAGCTCGGGAATAAATATCTTTACTCTGGTGTCTTATTGCCACATCCCCACAAAAATATCCATTATATACAAATATATATGTATGTGTTATAACGGAATTTGTAAGCACGATAGAGGGCGTATTTTTCGACGGATAGTAACCAAACTCGCTAAAAAAATCGGTTAGGCCAAAATCTTCTATGAGTTCGTTAATGAGCCAAGTCGGCTCGGTAAAAAAAATGGCGGCCTGTCAAAGTTGATAAAAAATCGTATTTCCTTTGATTTTCACAAAATAGTTACTAAGCTTTTTTATAGAACTTAACACGTTCTACAGCTTTTTTATAGAACTTAACACGTTCTACAGCTTTTGTATTTAACATTTTTCTCTAAATCTTACAATAAAACATTTATTTAAGAAAATTCACAAATTTACCAGATTTTTTTTATTTTTGATTTGATGCCAAAATGTTACTGTGGTTTTTTGTATCTAATTTTTATTTTGGGTTTATGCAAAAATGTTACTGAAATAAGCCTGTCCAATTGGTCCTGTGCCATTGGGATTTTTTTTAAGTTACAAAGGGAGTTATAACTTCAGATTCAAATATTTTTGTACAATCATTAAATAAAGTGATCTTAAAAACATGAATACAACAAACGATATAATTTAAAATATACAGTATGCTGAATATGGTAGTTTAGTTTGAATAAATAAATTAATGATTCCTAGCTTTTTAATGTAAATAAACATGTAGGCAGCAAACACAGAGTTTTCAGATGATATTTTGGATTGATGAGATGCTTTTAAATATTTGGATGCCAAAACGATGAAAAATAAACGGTTTTAAAGATTAAAACTAACTTTTCCGCATCTGTGGCCCTGAACAATATTCTATCATAAAAATGTTACTTGTATACACTTCGGGGGATGAATCGTGCTAACAAACTGAAATTTCTCCAAACTTAACCAAAAATTTAGTATATCTGGATTTATAGAATCCGCTGTACTCGCTCTAGTCAAATTAAAATCAATAGGGTACATCTGTGAGAAACCTTGAACAATATTCAATCATAAAATGTATCAATCGTATACTCTCTGGGGGCTGTATCGTGCTAACAAACTGAAAATACTCCAAAAATGACAAAAATTTGGTACTTCAAGTACCATAACACCCGTTTTACTGGCTTTAGTGAGCTGAATATCAATAGGGTGCATCTTTAACATGCTCTGAATAATATCCAATCATAAAATTGGTCACTTGTATATACGAACGATGAAATAAAACAATATAGTTTGTTTAAATCTTCATATATTTGAACTAATGTTCAATTTAAACTTGTTGACGCGTTTCACTAACACAGTAGCTTTGTCAAAACGAATGAAGGTAAAATATAAAAATGTCTTAATATATACAGTGCTAAATCTATTTACTAAGGGTAACAATGGTATTAAAAGATATTACCTGGAAAGTCATTCACTACAAACATTCCTAAGCTATCTTCTAGGTAAAGAGGTTCAATAAAGGAGACTGATTGATATATATTTGGTCGTTAAGGAGATTACCTGAATATTTATTTTTGTTAATCTCTAGGGCTTCTAATAAATTTAAACTAAAGGATTTACCGACTACATGGAGAATTTCAAAGTTTGGGTCGAAAATGTGTTGGTTTTCTAATACATGATTTGAATAGTTAGAATCTAATTTTTTGTTGTCATAGCTACGTTTGTGTTCTAGTTTTAAAATTTCTAAAAGTTCTACCGATATAAATTTTATCACAATTGTCATTACCACATTTTAATTTATAAACTCCTGATTTGTTTAATTTTGAAGATTTAGATTTATTATTTTTAATGAATTTGGATACATTGTGATCAGTTTTAAAGGAAATATTCATGTCTAAAGTTTCTAAAAATGATTTAATTTTTAAGGATGGTGGTCCAAAGTATGTTAAGCTTTTAAATTGTCTATTATTTTTATCTGAAGGGAATACTTGTTCTAAAGTCTGTTTTTTTATCTTTTTATTTATGATATTGTCAATTAAATTTGGATCGTAATTATTATTAACTGCTATTTGTTTTATGATATTTAATTCTTTGGTATAATTATTAATATTTAATGGGACTGTTAAGAGTCTGTGTATCATACTATTGAAAGCTGCTAGTTTATGACTGAATGGGTGGACCGAACTATTATGAATTGTAATATCTGTATGTGATGGTTTATGAAATATAGAAAAATCATGTTTATTATTTATATTTGAAATTGTAAGGTCTAGAAAGTTTATAGACTTATTTTGTTCAAGTTCTACGGTAAATTTGATATTATTGTGAATCGAGTTTATGTAAGTAATGAAGCTAGCTAAAATGTCGTCCACATATCGGTGCCAGTACATAAATTTTTTACTATGGGGGTGTTCATGAATTATTTTTTCTATATTATCCATGAATATTTCTGCTAGTAGGGGGCTGAGAGGGTTGCCCATAATCAAACCATCTTTACTGCTATAAACCTCTCCATTGAAATGAAAATAATTTTGATTCAAACACACTTTTAATAAAGTAATGATATCAGAGTGAATTATAGGATTAACATTATTGTATGTGAGCAAGTTATCAACAAGAGTTATAGTTTCTTTAGGCGGTATACCAGAAATCACGTATTCCCTAGATATATGAAATTAAAAACAGACAACAAGAGCAGTCCAGCCAACAAAGCCAGTATCTATGGCAAAGAAAAATGGTTAAAAGAAGAAAAGAACATTCAGTATAGTAAGAGATATATTTTTAGTATTTATGTTAAGGTAATTCATTCACAACTATCACATATACTACATCCCATAGAGTTTGACATTTTAGATAGGGACATAAGAGATAAGATTAAAGTAATTATTCACAAAAAGTACCAAGGACAAAAACGTAAATTAAAGTCATTATTAACCAACAAACCAGTATCAAGAAACCCACAAACCAAATTCTCAGAACATAAATTTTTTAATAGATTCGTCAATCTTTCAAATACAATTTTTTCAGATAAAGAAATTCAATTATTACAAAAAGGTTTTAAACATAATATTCAACCCACATGTTCATTGGATAACTTCAACAAACTAGGTATAGAAACAGAAATTAACTTGTATAATATTCCAAATAATTCTAATCTAAAACACAAAGCTTCAGAAATTATTAAAAAAGAATTCGTCGAGTTTAACAAACCCAATTTTGAATTATCAGCCGCCAAATCAATTCAACAAAAATCAAAGTCAGATAGTCTTATTTTCACAAAAGCAGATAAAGGAAATACGGTAATAGCATTACCTAAAGAAGATTATTTATTAAAAACCAACAATTTTATTCAGGCAAGCAATTTTGAGACCCTTAAAAAAGACCCAACTAATAAATTTCAGAGAGAAATAAAATTAGCAGTAGATAACGTAAAATCAATAATTAACGATAAAGAAAAATATAACTTATTTTTACCCAATCCGCAACACCCTGAACTTTATTCATTAATTAAACTCCATAAAGAGGGGTACCCTATCAGGCCAGTTGTTTCTTATTTCACAGCACCTTCATTCAAAATTTCAAAGATTCTCATAGATGTCATTTCTAAATATTGTTCCTTCATACCTCGATTTTCAGTTAAAAACTCAACGGAATTAATTAATAATATTCAAGATATAATACTACCCCATAATTCTAAATTCATATCGTTCGATGTAACAAATCTATTCCCTTGTATACCTCCTAAAGAAACTATAACTCTTGTTGATAACTTGCTCACATACAATAATGTTAATCCTATAATTCACTCTGATATCATTACTTTATTAAAAGTGTGTTTGAATCAAAATTATTTTCATTTCAATGGAGAGGTTTATAGCAGTAAAGATGGTTTGATTATGGGCAACCCTCTCAGCCCCCTACTAGCAGAAATATTCATGGATAATATAGAAAAAATAATTCATGAACACCCCCATAGTAAAAAATTTATGTACTGGCACCGATATGTGGACGACATTTTAGCTAGCTTCATCGGTACAAATAGACAATTAGAGAGCTTCATTACTTACATAAACTCGATTCACAATAATATCAAATTTACCGTAGAACTTGAACAAAATAAGTCTATAAACTTTCTAGACCTTACAATTTCAAATATAAAAAATAAACATGATTTTTCTATATTTCATAAACCATCACATACAGATATTTCAATTCATTATAGTTCGGTCCACCCATTCAGTCATAAACTAGCAGCTTTCAATAGTATGATACACAGACTCTTAACAGTCCCATTGAATATTAATAATTATACCAAAGAATTGAATATCATAAAACAAATAGCAGTTAATAATAATTACGATCCAAATTTAATTGACAATATCATAAATAAAAAGATAAAAAACCAGACTTTAGAACAAGTATTCCCTTCAGATAAAAATAATAGACAATTTAAAAGCTTAACATACTTTGGACCACCATCCTTAAAAATTAAATCATTTTTAGAAACTTTAGACATGAATATTTCCTTTAAAACTGATCACAATTTATCCAAATTCATTAAAAATAATAAATCTAAATCTTCAAAATTAAACAAATCAGGAGTTTATAAATTAAAATGTGGTAATGACAATTGTGATAAAATTTATATCGGTAGAACTTTTAGAAATTTTAAAACTAGAATTTCGGAACACAAACGTAGCTATGACAACAAAAAATTAGATTCTAACTATTCAAATCATTTATTAGAAAACCAACACATTTTCGACCCAAATTTTGAAATTCTCCATGTAGTCGGTAAATCCTTTAGTTTAAATTAATTAGAATCCCTAGAGATTAACAAAAATAAATATTCAGGTAATCTCCTTAACGACCAAATAGATATCAATCAGTCTCCTTTATTGAACCTCTTCACCTAGAAGATAGCTTAGGAATGTTTGTAGTGAATGAATTTCCAGGTAATATCTTTTAATACCATTGTTAACCTTAGTAAATAGATTTAGCACTGTATATATTAAGACATTTTTATATTTTACCTTCATTCGTTTTGACAAAGCTACTGTGTTAGTGAAACGCGTCAACAAGTTTAAATTGAACATTAGTTCAAATATATGAAGATTTAAACAAACTATATTGTTTTATTTCATCGTTCAGTATGGATCTTCATCAAGTAAAAGCCTCATCTATTCAACACTTGTATATACTCCGGAGGCTGTATCGTGCTAACAAACTGAAACTTCTACAAAAATGACAAAAATATCGTACTTAAAGTACTGTAGCACCTGTTGTATTGGCTCTGGTGAGCTGAAAATCAATAGGGTTCATCAGTGAGATGTCCTGAATAATATTCAATCATAAAATTGGTGACTTGTTGAACTCAGGAGGCTGTATCGTGCTAACAAACTGAAATTTCCCAAAAAATTACAAAATGTCGTACTTCAAGTACCACAGCACCTGTTGTACTGGCTCTGGTGCACTGAAAATCAATAGGGTTCATCTGTGACATGTCCTTAACAATATTCAATCATACAATTGCTCACTTATTGCACTCCGGAGGCTGTATCGTGCTAACAAGACATGTAAGGAAAAGTGACCGACGACAACGACGACGACATACACACAGAATTTTTTTTCTAAAAACCGTTTTTAAGTTTTGTTGTTGATGGAAAACGTACAAATTACTGAAAAATTTTTTTCAAAATTCCAACTTTTTTTCCAAATGCCAACTTTTTTTGGGGTAAAAAAATACTTTTCTCGCATATAGAAAGGTTGGGCGGAAAAGTAAAAATTGATTGAGATTGAAAAAATAAAAATATTATCAGTTGAGAAGTTTTGAAAGAAAAAACAAAGAACATTGAAATCTTAATTAAAAGATATTAAACAAAAAGAAATACAATATAAAATAATACACAGAACCTATTTGAAAAAACAATCTGAAATTTCTACAAATACTTGTCATAAATTGTTATCATGATAATAGAAAATTTGGTAAAGGTATTTAGCAAAATATGTGGAAGTGTAAAAGTTGAGCTTGTATAGGAAGAAAAATATATCAAGAAAAGAAGAGTGTAGTGGTCCTATTTAAAGGATATCTCTGTAGATATATTGCCAGCTAAATTTGTAAAGAGAAGCTGTGACGGGCAATGTTTTTCTTTATAGAAGAGGGAACTTCACAATTTTATTTATTTTTGTTGGAGTAACTTGTTTGAAGTTATTAGAAGATTCCAGTTGTATCACATTCCATTCTAGCACAATAATTTGCAGAAATATTTTGTTCCGATTCCTGTTTTCTTTATAAAATATGTTCTAAATTCGTTTCAGTTACCTTTTTTCTTTTATCTCGATTTGGAAACCCTGTTTTTCATAAGTTTTTCAGGGAGTTATGAATGCCTATATGAGAAACACTTGATTATTAATTCATTCTACTTTCAGGTAGGATGACACTCTATAATAGTAAAGAGCCACAATTTTCAACATTTTTGTAGTGCTTCCCAGTCGAATTGCTAGACCACCGGCTTCTAAGATACAAGAAGGGAAGACCTTCCCTCAAAATATATAAAATTCAACTGCGGAACATAATAAATTCTGTGACAAAAAGTTGTATATAAAGATATTTTAAATTGAAAAAGACTGGAGTAAATTCGTTTATAAATAAATAAATAAAGGAATATCGTGGGTATAGAGGCAAAACCCGGTAAGTCTAAAAATTCCGAAATTGAGTTAAACATGTATTCGGGTGTAGTTTTCAACGTTCTTTCGAACGATATACCCAGATATCCCATTTTCGCTGTTCTTAATATTACAAACAGTATTGGACAAACCCGATATATTCTCTTAAAACAATTAATTACTATAGAAAAGTAAGGTAAGTAGACTTATGTAGTCTTTCTTCGATTTTGTTGTCACATTAACGTAGTGTCTAATAGGCAAAGGACGGTATCACGTCTTATAGGATTTTGGCTTTCCTTAAGTTTTAATCATGATGAAAATTAACAATGCACAACACCACATAACTTTATTTAACTGGTTTTAGAAAAATATATCATCTACTGGAAGTGTACAGACAATTCAACATAAGTAGAGATATAGGTTTTTACAGTTTTTTTTTCATAGAAGTGCAAGAATGAAGCGAATACTGCAATTAGCAGCGTTATAGAACGATGATGATAATTTTATAAGTAAGTTCTAATTTTGTAAACATAACTTCACATTTTAACAATATTTCATTTATTTCGGTACCAGCAAATCACCCATCATGCAGTAAAGATTCAGGTAGGTGTTCCATATTATAAAAAATATTAGTTTAGCTTGTAAAATCTACCAGAAAGTTTGACACACAGTAGTTATCGAACATTTCACTGTTTATTTTAATTATAATAATTGCAGTCTAGAGAATAGTTAAATAATACGCTGTTTTAAGGACGCATCTGCGTAATTATTTGCTTTTATTGCAAGATCAAATAATTAAACTAAACTTGTCCCACACATATTTTTTATATTTTTCTAAAATAACGTAGCATAAATAACAGCATATCACAAGATTTTTTCAACATTTAACTTATTTAGTGTTTTTAAATGAAACTCAAGGTCTCTAGTTAATTCCACAATATAATACAAGTTATTGTATTATATTGTGGAATTAACTAGAGACCTTGAGTTTCATTTAAAAACACTAATATGAGCATATTCCACGAAGTAAGGGTCGAGACAGTCAATTTCATTTAACTTATTTTTTACAGAGACGATCGATCAGATTAGCCCAACTTCGCAAACAAGCGATGAAGATAAAAGAATTTTTAGCAACGACTCGAACGATGATCCAACTTTTTTCCGACAGAAGTTTGTCTTCGGAGTCATCCGATGTCGATACGGATGTAGGCAATAGCATCAACATTAAAGATAACTTAAAAAACTCTTATTCATATGTCAAAGTAATCGTTGAGGATATTCTAGAGAATGTATTTAAACAATTTCGCACAGGAAAAAAGTGGAAAAAAGCAAATCCAACGGAGTGGAAAAGAGAAATTGCAAAGAAAAGGCGAAATAATGGTGAGGAATATATTTCAAACAAAAAGTTGCGCTTGGCAAAATGTCCAAAATTCGTGAATTGCCATGCATGTAGATTATTTATGTGCTCCAAAATATTTAATGAAGATGATGATCGTCTTAGTATTTGCAGAGCGTATTGGTGCATGGAGTTTTTGGGTCGGAAGAATTCTATTTTGAGCAATGTGAAAGTTGAACCAGCGAAAACAAGATGTTTGATCAGATCGTCACATAAGAAAGCAAAATCATACAGTAAAAAGTGTTATTTAACTAAAAATAATGAGAAGCATCAAGTATGCCAGAATTTTTTTACAGCAACTCTCTCAATATACCCGGACGTTATAGAAGATGCTATAAAAAAAGCCACTGATTCTGGAACATACTCTTCTGAAGATAGACGTGGTAAAAAAGAGCCAGCTAATAAAATGAAATTAGAAGATATCCAACTAGTAAAGGATCACATACTGTCTTTTCCTACCATGGAATTTCACTATTGGAGAAAAGAAAGCAAAAAACAATATCTCAGTAGTAATCTAAATATAAAAAAAATGTTTAATCTTTATAAGGAATTCTGTGACGCAAAGGGCCATCAAGCTGCTTCGCACTTTAAATATAGAAGCCTTTTTAGTGAGAATTTTAATTTCAGCGTTTTTAAACAAAAAAAAGCCAGTGTGTGTTATGCACAAATTATGATGGCGCCGATGAAAATGCAAAATGCATATTACAAGAAAAATATGACGAGCACCTTAGAAGAAACAAAATTTGCCAGAAAGCTAAGCAAATAGACAAAAAGAGAGCAGCAAATGAAGATGATTTTATGTCAGTTATATTCGGCAAAGTCAGTCAACTTTATTACAGTAGGAAATTAGTTGTTTATAACTTTACAGTCTATGAGGCACCCTCGCCAAACAATGCTTTTTGTTTATTTTGGAACGAAATTAATGGCAAGAAAGGCAGCTGTGATTGGTACATGTATTTTATAGTATCTTAAAGAGTGTTTGCTCTTCACTATAAAACATGTAACTCTATTCTGACACCTGTGGGGGACAAAACAGAAAACAGTCATAGCAGCTGTACTTCTTTGGGCTGTTCAAAGTATCGCTAATCTTCAAATTATTGAACAAAAGTTCACCGTAAGCGGTCACACATACATGGAAGTTGATTCCATGCACATCAGCATCGAAACGGCTAGTAAAAATTTGAGCATCAATAGCGTGAATGACTGACTTAATGTTCTTAAGTCTGCAAGAAAACAAAGACCATGTTAAGGAATTTAAATACAATGAATTTCTGGACTTGAAGAATCTTACAGAACGTATTATGAAAAATGGAACTAAGGACAATGAAGATGGAAAGGTGAAGTGGTTATTAATCAACAGAATTAAATATGTAAAAGGAGAGAAGAACAAAATTTATTTTGACTACTATATGTCTTAGGAATTTTTGAAGAAAGCTTATCTCAATGTTCATCTCCAGCTACTGTACAGACGAGGTCAAGTAAGAGGCACTAATGTCATATCTCATACTAGAGAATTTTCAGGGACTTTAGATGAGGTGTACAAAAGCCATAAGCGCAAAAAAGAAAAGTGATTTGTAAACCCTTTGTAAAAAAAATATCATTCCAGAAGAATTTCACGCCTGGTTTGCAAACTTAAAAACATCTTCGACTATAGTAGATCGGATTCCAGATGTCGATATTAATGTGAATTCCGGCGCCGAAAGAAATTTGATTTTTGATCACTACTCTCTCCAAGGAATAACATTATTTTTTTATTTTTGCTAACCTTTTATAAGCATTTTGTATTTCAGTGTTATTTGTTACAAAATTAAAATTAGTGTACTTTTTCAATAAAATGCATTTAATTGAAATCAACTTTTATATAGTAAATACAAAAAACGTTTGGGCAAAAACCCGGTAAGTCGTGGTTTTTTTGTGATAATTGACTTAGATAAAAAAATAAATTATTAAGGAAGATATGTTATTACATATAAATAATATATCATATATATTTAAAGATTTCAAACAAACAAAATTACTAATACAATTAATTGACATAACAACCCATTACAATTCTGAAAAATCTTTAATCGCGATTATAACCGAACTAGGTTTTGCTGACATACCGGGTTTTGCCTCTATGCCCACGATATGTCCTACAACAGTCATGGTAAAAGGATTAGGATCTTATATTTTAATCACTCACCAATCTACCGGGTTATTATTTTCATCTCGGCAATGTAAGGCATTAGCTGTGAAAACAGATAAGAGGCAACATAATAATACTATGGTAGCCATGATTAAATTAGACGAATCTAACGATACAATAGATGTAAAGATAAGATTCAGACAATTATAATATGTGGATATTCAAAGTATATTCAGTAACGGACTCAAATAATGTTTTTAGTATAGCAGTAAGAGGATTTTGGATGGCGAAAAACTTTAATAGGATTTTGACCACGGTAAATGGTAGTATTGTTAGTATTAGATAGAGGGAAAATATACCTAGTATCCGCGAATTATCACTAAAAGATTAATATGGCACTTTGTCGTACGGAATTAAAAAATCCACAAATTATATCGAGGGCATCATGCTAGAAGGGCCTATCAACATTTTTTGAGAAGTTTACATTTTACGCCCATAGAGTAATAGTCCGGGAAAGTGAGGTCAAAAATCTGTTAACTATCAAAACTTTCCCATAACTGATTTTCCATTTTTTAATGAAAATATATTGACCCAGCATCACTCTCCTAGATTGTCTAATAATTTCCACTGGAGCTTGCGACGCAGCTTGCAAGCACAGCTCAGACCACCTAAAATTTATGCTCGTGTCATTCCTGGATGTGTTCTTACAAAAAAATCGTTGAGATGAAAATTGAAGCAAATCTTATGCTCTTGAAGGTGACGTAAATAGTTTTTTTAAAAAAAAAATTCCGATCTTAAATTTTCCAAAAATTGAAAAAATTTACGAAAATTATATTTTTGGTTGGTAATTATGAATAAAATATTAATATCGAGGTCAAAACATAGATAAACATAGAGGGCAGACTTACATTTTTTCAGATTTGGAAAATTCAAATTGGCGGCTGCGCAAATTGGAAACAAATTTTTTTTTTGAATCGCGTCTAAATTTATGAACATTGACGATATTGAGAAACGGTTTGTTGCAATCGACAGAGGGAAAGTTATATTTTTATAAATAACATAAACAAAATTTAAAAAAAAATTTTTACATAATTTTTTAGAACATTTACCGAAAATAAAAATTTTGACATCTAGTTTTTTCTCATTTCTTAAAAATATCTTTTTACGTTATAAATATGTTTGTTTTTGAAAGACGAGTATTTTGAAAAAATATTTTTCAAATGCGACTTTTACAAGCTGATATAAACAAATTCAAAATCTGCTAGATACTGTCATAATATTAATTGAAATTTTCAAATTTTGATCACTTCCCTAGGTTGTTGAATCCCAACTCAACCTAAACACAATTTTTCATTTTTCTACCGTCAATTGGTCCATTGAAAAGAGAACAGTAATCCTAGCTCGCTCGGCCAAAGGGTGCGACGGCAGTTGCTTGGCGTTCTGGTGGGGGGTCAGCGCTCATTCTCTTCGAACGCCCAAAAGACCCTTACTAACATGACTGACGACGTACTTGTACCCGACGAAATATTGAACATTATTTCGTGTTCTTGTACTACAAGGTGTGGTTGTAAAAAAGTTGGCATACATTGTACGATATTATGTAAAATTTGCGAAGGCAAAAACTGTTGTAACATCGAAATTGTAAGTACGGTATTTGACAATGACGAGGATGATAATGAATCTCTGAGTGATGAGCTAAATTTTGATATGACTCAATTAGTTGATTATGAACTTGCAATTGATAGTAGCAATAATATCGATGAGGATTTGTTTGCTAATGATAATGACGAGAAAAATTGTACAGAGCCATTTCCTCAGAGACCAAAAAGGGCGAGAATTTGTAGAAAATAGATGTAAATTTGTAAATAAATATTATTCTTAGTATCTACGTTTCGAAATATGTATAATATATATAATAAATTGATTTATAGATATAAATTATAAATATCATTGTACCTTATTTCTAGCAATATGTATGTTTGATAATAACCATACTATTAGCAAACCACAACTGCAAAATTTTTACAAAGAAAACCAAAATAAAAGCTTGAGCTTCGTTCAACTGCGAACGAGCGCTGACCCCCCACCACAACGCCAAGCAGCTGCTGCCGCACCGTTTGGCCGAGCGAGCTAGGATTACTGTTCTCTTTTGAATGGACCAATTGACGGTAGAAAAATGAAAATTTGTGTTTAAGTTGAGTTGGGATTCGACAACCTAGAAAAGTGATCAAAATTTGAAAATTTCAATCAGTATTATCACAGAATCTAACAGACTTTGAATTTGTTTATCTCAACTTGTAAAAGCCGCATCTAAAAAATTTTTTTTAAATACTCGTCTTTCAAAGACACACATATTTATAACGTGAAAACATGTTTTAAACAAATTTTTCAACGCCAAAATGAGAAAAAACTAGATGGAAAATTTTTTATTTTCGGTAAATGTTCTAAAAAATTATGTAAAAAAATTAAAAAAAAATTGTTAATGTTATTTATAAAAATATAACTTTCACTCTGTCGATTGCAACAAACCGTTTCTCAATATCGTTAATGTTCATAAATTTAAACGCGATTGAAAAAAAATGTTTTTCCAATTTGCGCAGCCGCCATTTTGAATTTTCTAATTCTGAAAAAATGTAAATTTTTAGAAGTTTGCCCTCTATGTTTATCTATGTTTTGACCTCGATATTAATATTTTATTTATAATTACCAACCAAAAATATAATTTTCGTAAATTTTTTCAATTTTTTGAAAATTTAAGATCGGAAAATTTTTTTTTTTGAAAAAACTATTTACATCACCTTCAAGAGCATAAGATTTGCTTCAATTTTCATCTCTATGATTTTTTTGTAAGAACACATCCAGAAATGACACGAGCATAAATCACTTGAATTTTAGGTGGTCTGAACTGTGCTTGCAAGCTGCGTCGCAAGCTCAAGCAGAAATTATTAGACAATCTAGGAGAGTGATGCTGGGTCAATATATTTTCATTTAAAAATGAAAAATCAATTATGGGAAACTTTTGACTATTATTTCCATACTTTCCCGGACTATAACTCTAAACCAAATGCGCGTCCTGCTAAAAAGACGTATTGCCAGCTGTCATCTGTAGACAGTTATTGCCATGTAAAAATGGCGTAATCACCTACTTCCCTATTTGGTAACAAGCTAAAAGGGCGTATGTTTATACGCCCGTAAATCGTCGCTAAGTTTAGGGCGTATAAACGTCCAGCTTATAACCTCACTTTTATATTTTTGAATATTCGAATGTTCTTCGCTGTCTCGGCTTGTCAAATCTACTAGAACTCAAAAGATTTTTAATATGCTAAAGAGTGTACAAGATACGATGGATGCGGTAGCAGAATCTTCAAACACAGTTGAATCTGGTGCGTAACATTTTAGGTTACCTATGCTCTTATTTTTATAACTACGGTACTTCTACTTTATTTCAGGTATTAATCGAGATTTTAATGACATAAAGAAAAACAACAATAATGAGAGTGACGAGCCACAAGCATCAAGTGCGTATTTTTACAGATAGGAGGTACCCATAATTTTCAAATTTTTTTTAGCAAGTGGAATCAATTTAACTATAAACAAGGCACCAAACTGCTGTAATCAATCAGTCAATAATAATAATGAAACAGGGCTATACGGTGAGAATAAGTTATACTTACCTATTTTAATTTTAAAATTTACACATACTTATTCGTTTTTTAGAAAGTGACGTATCTGAGCCCTATTATGATTCTGATCAAGATCCAAATTTTGTTGTAGAAGATGATGGTACAAATTCAGCTTCAACAAAGTCAGTACAAAATGAAGAACAGGAAGCAGTAATAGCTGTAGCCATGCCAGAAAATGAACATGTTGTGGAGCAAGTAGGAAAGCAACAAAATATTAAACAAAAAAGAAATAAACGAAAGTTGGAGTCAGCATGGAAGAGAAACATCAGCAAAAGACAACGCTCCTTCGGCGAACAATACCAAAATGCATCAGGTGTCATACGACCAAAAAAAAAATGCGAAAGTCACCATGTCCTATCAGTTGCACTCTCAAATGTAACACTAAAATAAATGAAGAAGGCAGAAGTGACATTTTTAAGCAATTCTGGGCCCTCGGATGTATTAACAGAAAACGAGATTACATTTGTCAGTTTGTTAAAAAGTTTCAAGCTTCAACATCTAGAACCATAAAGTCACGAAGAAAATTTACTCAGACCTACTCATTGGCCTATCAAGGTCAAGTCTATAAAGTTTGCAAAACATTTTTTTTAAATACTCTCTCCATCAGCGAAAAAATGTTACGCTTTGCATTAAACAAATCATTGCGATCCTCAGTTGGAACGCCAAGCCCAGATAAGAAGGGTGTGTGTAACAAACGTGTACCTGTAAATAAAACTTCAGATGAGCGACATAGGATTGTGGACGAACACATAGATTCTTTCCCCAGAATGCCAAGTCACTGGTGTAGGAAAGACACACAAAAAGAGTATTTAGAAGCAGTATTAAACAGGGAGAAAATGTACGACCTGTACATTACTTACTGCACCGAAAAAAATGCACGGCCTGTTTCTAAAACCTATTATAAAGAAGTACTCCTAAAAAAGAATATTGCCTTTTTCGCACCAAGGAAGGATCAATGGTGCCATGATTATGAAACTAGAAATAATGATGAAAAATTGGCGCGAAAAGATGAATATTTACTCCACATATGAAGAAAGAACGCAGCTAATGAATCTAAAGAAGCCGATAAAAAATTAGCAATAGCAAACAATACTGTTCTGACCGCAAACTTTGATTTAGTAGCGGTACTTTACTCTCCGTTATACCACGCAAATCCAATTTTTTATAAAAGAAAACTTGCTACTTTTAATTTAACTATCTTTGAAGTATCCAAAAAATAGGGTCACTGCTTCCTGTGGGATGAAATTAACGGAAAAAAGGAGCAAACGAAATAGCAACATGCGTCAATAACTTCATAATGGGTATTCCATCTGTGGTTGGGCATCAGATTATCTACTCTGATTCTTGCCCAGGACAAAATAAGAATGCAATTGTAGCGTGCATGTTGCAGCACTCTTTAACCATGCACCCTACATTGAAAATCATAGAAATGAAATTTCTTGAACTTGGACATACTGACATGGAATGTGATTCCATGCACGCTACAATGGAAAAAGCAAGTGCATTTACAAAAATTTATTGGCCTAATGATTGGCGGACAGTGATAGGCTTGGCAAAGAGAAAAGGACCTCAGTATAAAACAACTAGATTAACTTTTGGAGATTTCAAGGACTATAAAGATTTGAAAAATAGAACAATTCCTAACACACATAAGGCGATTGATGGTTCCAATCTCAATTGGAAAGAAGTAAAATGTTTACTATTTAATAAAATACTCCAAACATCCTTTTTCTCAAATTGGAATATTGGAATGATTACACTGAACTTGAAACAGACGTGAAAAGAGGCCGTAGATTTACCTCAATTCCAATACTTAAAAAGGCTTACAAGAGCCAGTTGCCTATTCATCAAATATTCAAATTTAATGGATCTATGTCAAAATAATACAATTCCCGCCGAATATCATCAATTTTACGTAAATCTGCCTCATACATCTGGCAATAATAAGCAACAGAATCAAACTAACGACAAAAGTGATTCCTCTGACGATGAGATTAGTCTCCACGCAATGAGAATGAAGATGACCAAACGGAAGTTATTTAGAAATTAAGTGAAATTCTATTAGTGTTTTTAAATGAAACTCAAGGTCTCTAGTTAATTCCACAATATAATACAAGTTATTGAAAATTCTAAAAAATTGACAATTGTTTCGATAAATCAATATCATCGTCAGAATGACAGAAGTTACATTTCATTTTATGCCTACCTGATGTTTAGTAGTTAATTTTGGCTAGACCAAGAAGTAACCTAACTTGTGATTGGCTTAATATATGTTTATAGAAAAAAGAAGAAGATGTGATATTACAAATATTGAAGCTTAGATATTATTAGCCCTATGGTGATATCCTGGATATCATTTTTCCAATTAAGATCAGTATAACTGTGCAATGATATAGAAAACCAGGAAAACTATATCTGCTGATCTTTACAATTATCACTTAAGAAGACAGTTTATTAGTGGAGAATTCCCTAGATTTAACTGTTCATTGACAACTTCATATTGTGGGTTTCTTAAATGTCTTCTAATTTCCAGTTCTTCAAGGAAATCCAGTTCTTGTTTCTTTTCACAAATATGCAGTACTTCTAGTTCTGTGTTAGGTGTCAATGAATGATTGGTGTCAAGTAGATGTTTTGCGTAGTGGGATTTATCTAGTTGTTTTAATCTGTATGCTCGTAAGTGCTCACTGTATCGTACTTCAAAATTCCTAAGGGTCTGACCCAAATAGACAGCATTACATTCTGGACATTTGAGTTTATATATACCTGACTTTAATAGTGGTATATTTGTTTTTACATTTAACAATTTTGTACTAACGTTACTTTCTGTTTTAAAAGAAATTCTTGTATTCATTGCTGAAGATATTATCTTTGAAATATTATTAGAAATATTTCCTGCATATGTGATGGTTTTATAAGTTTTAATTTCATCAGCTTGTTTAGGATGTATTAGTTGTAATGCCACTTTTTTCTCTTTTTTACTAATTAGCCTATTTATCATATCTAATGGATAACCGTTAGATGTTGCTATTTGTCTAATTGTATTAATCTCTCTATCAAAATTACATTTGTTCATAGGAACTGAAAAAGCTCTATGTATCATTGAATTATATGCCGCTAGTCTGTGTGAGACAGGGTGATTAGAATTGAATGGAATTGTCACATCAGTCTGTGTTGGTTTTCGGTAAATTGAATAATCAAGTACATTATTAACTCTTTGAATTTTCAAATCAAGAAAATTGATTGAGTTATTTTCTTCAATTTCTAATGTAAATTTAATTTTCGGGTGTAAATTATTGATGTGGTTGAAAAATACATCTAATTGTCGTTCACTACCCATAAAACAAGCTAATATGTCATCTACATATCTATACCAAAATAAAATATTTTTCGAAATATTACTTTCAAAGATCTTTCTTTCTAAATTGTCCATAAAAATGTTTGCTAAAATAGGTGATATAGTCAATTTATGAAATTCTATTAATAATCTATATTTTTTTGAAATACAATGTTGTTCAGTTCTAAATCCTATTTTACTTTATACTCACCCAATTATACGTACGCCCCTTAAATTATCAAAAAAGCTAAAATTTTATCGAGCGAAAAGGGCGTATAAACATAAACATACTATTATTACTTTATTAATTAGATAACTTTTGAAAGTAATAATAAATTTACAACAAATAACCCTCTACAATATTTTTTAGATTCGTAAAAACATTTTTTTCCTCTCCTTAAAACTAAACTTTTTATTGATACGCCCTTCTAGCATGATGCCCTCGATATTAATCGCTTTATTCACCTGTATTTGGAAGTAAAAAAATGTGCAACAAGTTCCCAGTTCTTTTTGGGACATGTGGAATTACTATTCATTAAAAAAATTCTGCATATTTTGTATCTATCAGCCGTGATAGTGGTACCATTCTCTCAGAATATCACTTCACTGCCAAGCTGGTGTCTACATACGAATTTTCATGTTAAGTCGATATCTTCTGCTGATTCTTTTATTCCTATTATTTATGTCATTGCTGCAGATGCGATTTCCCATAGCCTTTCACTTTGAATCATTTTACTTAAAATTTCTTCTACAGTGACCACTTCGATATCTCCATAGTCATCAATAGTTTTCCTTATTTCGCTAAATCCTCAACAATTCACAGTATTTATATCGTTTTGTTTCGTTTTTCCCTGCTCTCTTCTTGAAATTATTGAAACATTCGTGGTTTGTATGGATTTGCGTAAGTTGGTAATTTATTTTTCGATGCTTATCTAGCCTTAGTGTTAGTTTCTACATCTATTGTGCCTTGGTCATCTCGTCATTCCATCTTCTTTGCCACTTTTCAGCGGATGAAGTTTCCGCTAAGTTCCTTACTACGAGACATTTGGATCTCTCCTATTTTGAATCGTGGGAGTTCATTTGCTTCTATTGGATTCATCAGATATTCGTTTCTTGTTGGTAATAGTACTCATATGATTTATTTCACCTTATGTTTCGTCAATTTAAGGGTGGTCCTATATCTTTTGTTTGGTATCCTTCTCCCCGTATGACATCATTTAGTTATGTGAAGTATCATTTAATTTTTTCCTTCTCTTATCGTTTTATCCAGTTACTCCTTTACATTCTTGTTTTCTTTCCCTTGTGGTCTGCGTAGTCTAGTAAAATAATGCTCTGTCTGCTCACCGAGAGGACTCGGGATCGAACCCGGGCCTAGACAAAACATCATAATTAAAAATTAATTCGGAGAGTAACTTGTCTGAAGACAATGGCAAACCACCGACAGTATTTTCTGCCCAGTACAGCCTCTCAACATAGACGTTCTGATCCCCTGTTAAACTGTAGGTTCTTTCTATCGGTGGTAACTGGAAGGAGCACAACATAGGTAGAAGTGAGAGGTTGCCAACATCCAATCACGGATATGGCACTGTAAAGGTACGGTTTCGCTCGTGCGATTGCGACTGCGATTGCGACTGCGATTGCGACTGCGACTGCGATTGCGACTGCGATTGCGACTGCGACTGCGATTGCGACTGCGATTGCGACTGCGATTGCGACTACGACTTATATGGTTTCGCTGGTGCGATTCATACGACTGCGACTGCGATTGCGAATGGTTGTGTTTCGGTGAAACGTCTAGAACTACGACAGGAACAGTTCTAAATTGATAGAAGGCAAGAGAGGTAGAATGGATGACGTCGATCTTCTGACTCTTGTCTTGTTAGAAAAAGAGGAAGATGATGAATATTTATTACAACGCTATTGCGAAAAAGATGCAAGACACATGAAATATTCCGGAGACGTGCAGAAAAAGGATGTTTTAATCCTCTTATAAATGCCCATTTAGAAGAAGATGAAAAGAAATTTAGAGAATTTTTTCGATTAAATCCTGAACAGATGAATTTTGTTTTGTCACTAATAGAAAATGACATAACGAAACCTGGAACAAATTTCGTGAAATTTCCGATTAGTGCGAAGGAAAAGTTAGCATTAACATTAGGGTAAGTAATATGAAAATAATAATTGGTAGATTGCTGCAAATATCTTTTATTTTAAATAAACTTTGGTTCTACGTAAGATGAATAAAAACATAAATAATATTCTGTACTTATACAAATAAAAGAGAATTCTAATAGTAATAATAAAAAACCAAATGGCTAACTTATAACCTAGCTATTCCTATTGCAAGTTTGGGTCGTTCCCAGGAATATTTTGATATGTTAATGGAGTATTGTGTGATGGATTGGAATGTTCAGGGTTGTACGAATAGAAAAAGGAACTTAACGAGTTACTTGGTTCAATGGATGTTGAAGCGGGATTGAGGATAGGTGCATTGTTTTGTTTTTGTGTGAAAGAAGAGGAGAAAGTAGGGTTTGAGTTACATAATTGCAACGGAGTCGAGATTCTTCCAGAAACTGGAGCAGGAACATAAGTAGCTGCTTTTTGCTCCAAGTTACATACGAGAGTTAAAATTGCAAGTTTTGCTTCATTTATAAGAGCACGTGGAAGTTTTTTAACAGACATGGAGACACTTTTCATGAATAAATCTACATCGTCTTCTTTCTCTGCTTTCTGACTATTTTTGTGTATGACTTCAATGAGATCCATACGCTTTTGAGTTCTTTCATGAAATTCTGATAAAGAAGACGTCTGTAATTTTCAAGTTTTCGATTTTCTTTCGTCGAATTCGGAATCATCCCATGTAGATTCTTCCTCATGTGCAGATTCGGTTTCATGGTGACTGCCAAATAAATCGTCTTTTCTACTTTCATCCACCAAAGTGCTTTTTGAAGTTCGTTCGTGTTTGACGTTAGAAAGAAAGGCAAGACGATTGTAAAGTGACCATTTAATTGGTTTATCGCATGAAGAGGAACCAGTTCTCAATTTCAGTTTTTTCGTATGCCTGAAATACGTATCCTTTATATTTCGCCATCGTTTCTTGCAATCCTCTACTGCAAATAAGAATAAACAGTCATAGCGTGGTCTTTTAAAATTCATTGCGTAAACTTTGAATAATTAAATTAGAACTTAATTTTATGGAACATTAGGTATTTAAAAATTCATTTATTTTTGTTCCAGGTATATGGCTGCCGGAGAATCTTTTAGATGTCTTGCATTTTCTTTTCGAATCTCACACAGTTATATCAGCAGTATTATTAAAGAAACTCTATCAGCTTTATGTACGAACTTGATGCCTATTTTCATTCCTACACCCACAAAAGAAAGTTTAAGAAGAAATGCGGTTGAATTTTGGAAACGATGGAATTTTCCCAACTGTGTTGGAGCCATCGACGGCAAACACATTAGAATTTTTTCACCTGAAAAATCCGGATCTTTATATTTCAATTATAAGGACTATTTCTCTATAGTTATGTTAGCACTGGTTGATGCAAATTATAAGTTCATCATTTTGGATGTGGGATCGTATGGGAAAGAAGGTGACAGTTCCATATTCAATAAATACGCTCTTGGCAAAAAAAATATTACTACACTCCCAGTGTTTTTTCCCGTCAGACCATTTATTGCCTAATACAAATACAGTATTGCCACATATAATTGTCGGTGTTCAAGATTGTATAATCTTGAAATTTATTTGTTAAGATACATTTAAAATATGTGAGACATTTGTATGCCTTCCTTTTTTTATTGTATATATTTAAGGCGTAAATTCATTTTAGTTTATAGCTTTGTAGAAATATGTTGCAGAATTGATAAGATCTTTCTATTGTAGTGAATTCAAAGGATATTTTAATTTTATTTTCAGATAACTTTGTAAATATCACGTTTTCCAACAATGATTGTAAATTCTTTTGTATGGGCAGATGAATGACACCTTTTTGAAAGTCGACATTGTCCTATAGTTAAGAAGTGAGAAAAAAGCACGTTTCACCCTATTTGTATACTGGATTGTAAAAACCTTAATTTTAGTGTCAATTCTGCATGTATTTTATGGTCGAGGTTCGGAAGACATGAAAAACATTTTTGAATTACCTTTCTGAGTAAATAGGTTACAATTGCTATTGTTGTATTTCATAGAAACTTAACTTACTATTGGCGGCAACCATAGTTGAATCTTGTCTGGAAAAAACCGATAAGTCAGGTGATGCTGGCCAATAGGAAATATTTATTTTCGTTTGGTCAACCCAATCCACGTGTAAACACGCCCCTCGCAGATTTCTACTTAACACGTCTCACAACGTGAAGAAATCAGTTACACACTCATCGAAAGAGCGCAATGCTCAACAGCAAAGTTAGTTTTTAACTCATCGAATCGAGCGCAACGCTCAACATCAGTTACACACTCATCGAAAGAGCGCAATGCTCAACAGCAAAGTTAGTTTTTAACTCATCGAATCGAGCGCAACGCTCAACATCAGTTCTACACTCATCGAGTCGAGCACAACGCTCAAAAGCAAAGTTTTTAACTCATCGTAACGAGCGCAAGGCTCAACAACCAAGTTAGTTTTTCACTCGTCAGTTCTACACTTCTAGACGCGAGTTTTACATTCATCGACGCGAGTTTTACACACTCATCGAATCGAGCTCAGCGCTCAATAACAAAGTTAGTTTAAAATTCATCTAATCGTAACATAAAGTGTCTTCCGGTCTGAAACCATAGAAATTCAGCGTTCACAACTCAACTTTGTAACATTTTGTAAATTTGTACATAATAAATTATTAATTTCGACATTAACTTTGTCAGATTAAGATTATTTATTTAGTTGAATGTCCACGCCAGTTGACGAAGTTCAATTAAAATATAGTCGGGGATGAAGCATTTCGTTTACATAAAAATATTATGAAACCGTTTAATAAAGCAACATCTGCTTCTGATCGGTCAAAAGCCTTATTCAATTACAGATTGAGTAGAGCACGAAGAGTTAGTGAAAACGCTTTTGGTTTGCTTTCTGAGGTATTCCGTGTATCTTACACACATATATCAATTAAACCAGAGATATGCGACGATATGATAATGGCTGCTTGTTGCTTGCATAATTTATTGCGAGAAGAATATTTGGAAAAAAAGGACTTCCTTATTATGAGTATAACCCTAACCAAAAATAAACAAATATTTTTCATAATTTAACAAGAGCGGGAGGGTATCAAAATGATGAAGGGTTTAGCGTCAGAGATCGATTTCTGAATTTCTTCCTACAAGAGGGAGCTGTCGAATGGCAAGACAACCAAATTTCAAAAACAAATTGAACCCTCGCCCCCGTTTTGAAATTTTGACCTGTTTTTAAATAAAGTACAGGATGAGTGTTATCTGGAATAAATTCATTAGTTCGAATACTAATAATTTGCTCGGTCCTTGAACTTACATTGAACTATATTTTCCAATTTGATTTTTCTTGTAATTGTGGCAAGGAATAAAAATTTAATATTGGGCAGTTATGTAGGTACTACAACTTTATAATCGTTTTAAAAATAACCATCAAAGTGAGTGTTTCCATTTAAAATAATTGTCAATGACGTCATATCTTTAAATTGGGACGCCCTGTATACATTATTATGGTGCACAAAAAGGGCATTTTTCAAAAAAACGTGAACCTATTAGTATTCGACCTAATAGTTTTTTTCCAAATTACAGACTCACTCTGTATATTGAAAAGTATAAATTTCATTTATATTGGTTTATTTATTTAGGTTAGGTTATTTTTTATTTTGTCAAACTGTATATATCCACATGTATCTTGTATCTTAAATGAATATATTTTACACTTTCATACTACCCGTATACTTTATTCTATGTATAGGTAAAAATTATTTGCAATTTCCAGATATAAAGGACCGAGTACGATAATTTTTCCACAACATTTAAATCCTCAATAAATTTTACTTACTATCTTTTCCTACTGCGATGGAAACAATGTCGTACAGAGATGGGTATTTTTGAATCTCGTCTAGCAAGATTTCGTCGTTGTTCGCTGAAAAAACGAGCCATTTTTCCCTTGCTGCGAATTGACTGGTCTGTCTCTATCTAGCAGTCGGAACGCAACGGCTGCGACTCGATCACAGTCGCGTTCAGTCGGAACGCACGAGCGAAACCCTAAACATACAATATCATTGAAGCACTGAAGCAGTCGTTTGCGATTAGTCGCAGTCGCAATCGCACCGGTGAAACCGTACCTTTAGAATTCTTCCCATTACATCTCGGTTTGTATAGTGACGCCTCTTGTGTAGTTTCTCCTCTTTAGAATGCATTACTCTCTTTGTTCTGCAATCTTGTTGGTCCACCAATAGGGCGCGCTGTTGTTATGAGCTATTTTAATTCTGGCTCTGGCGTAAAAAAATTTGCTGTGATTGTGCAGAGATCAATTTTCTTTAGTTCTTCTGCCAGCTGATTTTTATATTTTTACTTATCAATAAAGACTTTTCCTTTAAGTTCCATTTTTTTCGGGGCTGAATCATTGATTTCATATAGTACGTGTTTGTGTGGCGTTAGTGGCTCGTTTTTGAGCACTTCGTGTCGTTATGGTTATAGACTAGACAAATTTTCGGGATATGGAAATTTTAGAAGCATTTCGTATTACTTTTTGGCAAAGGGTGTTTTTCTACTATTTCAACCCCTCTGAATCCGAAAATGCCGGTTGCAAAAGCCGGAAGTGAGATATTCCACGTTTGCAAGGAGTACACAGTTTGAGGCAAAAGACATTGGCTTTTCAACAACTACAATTTTTTGTGTTACAATATCCTTTGCAATGATAGACAGCTACTTTTGGACACATCTTAGAAATGGGATCCAGTGTCATTAAATGAGGAACAACTTGTTCTCTCTGAACAATCCAACCACAATCCTGCAGCCTGGATAGTGACGGATTGGGGATATGCCCTTTGGTTGCGTTGCTTCCTCAAACAAGGGAGATTTAGCGGTAAAATTCGGATTCAGAGGGGTCAAATTAGTACAAAAACACATTTTGCCAAAAAGACTATTAGACCATTAAGTGAATAAAGTCAATAAATTTTTTTTTGTTTATAATTGTTCTCACATGAACAATATGAACATGTATCGCTTTTTCCAAAATTGGTGGAAAGATAGATTTTTTGTCCTAAATAAAACCCTATTTTTTATTTTGAAAAATATCAATTCGTTTCAGAAATATTGCAAAAATGGTGTAATGCTTAGAATGAAACTTCACTACCAAAAATCGACATGGGAATCTCTGATAAGGCTCATTTTCTTTGTTATGTCTATTTTCAAGTTATTGGGAAAATATAATATGCATATGGCGAAGAAAATTGGAGAAAATTATAATTAGCATTTTGATTTCGAAATTTTTCAACAAGTTAAAAAATTTATTGTTGCATACTATTGCCTTACTTTATCTATTTAATAATAGGGTTTGAAGTATTGAAAATTATTTCAAACATTTAAATACATTTTTTCCCACTGATGCTTTTTGTATGAACTAAATATTTTCTTAGTGTTTTAAATGAAACTCACTGTTTCTAGCTAATTCCACAAAATAATAAAAATTGTTGAAAATTCTAAAAACTTGACAATTTTCTCGATAAATCAATATCATCGTCAGAATGACATATGTTAGATTTCATTTGATGCCTACCTGATGTTTAGTAGTTATTTTTGGCTAGACCAAGAATTCACCTAAATGTGATGTTAATAGAAAAAAGAAAAAGATGTGATATTACAAATATTTAAGCTTAGATATTATTAGCCCTATTGTGATATCCAGGATATCATTTTTCCAATTAAGATCAGTATAACTGTGCAATGATATAGAAAACCAGGAAAACTATATCTGCTGATCTTTACAATTATCACTTAAGATGATAGTTTATTAGTGGAGAACTCCCTAGATTTATATGTTCATTGACAATTTCATATTGTGGGTTTTTTAAATGTCTTCTAATTTTCAATTCTCCAAGGAAGCCCAGTTCTTGTTTCTTTTCACAAATAGCAGCACTTCTAGTTCTGTGTTAGGTGTCAATGAATGATTGTTGTCAAGTAGATGTTTTGCGTATTGGGATTTATCTGGTTGTTTTAATCTGTATGCTCGTAAGTGTTCACTGTATCGGATTTCAAAATTTCTAAGGGTCTGACCCAAATAGACAGCATTACAGTCTGGACATTTGAGTTTATATATACCTGATTTCTTTAATTTTGGTATTTTTGTTTTTACATTTAATAATTTTGTACTAACATTACTTTCTGTTTCAAAAGAAATTGTTGTATTCGTTGCTAAAGATATTATCTTTGAAATATTTCCTGCATATGTAATGGTTTTATAAGTTTTTATTTCATCATTTTGTTTAGGAAATATTAGTTGTAATGCCACTTTTTCCTCTTTTTTATTAATTAGCTTATTTCAAATGAAATGTAACTTCTGTCATTCTGACGATGATATTGAATTATCGAAACAATTGTCAATTTTTTAGAATTTTCAAATTTTTTTATTATATTGTGGAATTAGCTAGAAACAGTGAGGTTCATTTAAAACACTAATATGAGTAGATTCCACGAAGTAAGGGTCGAGACAGTTAACTTCATTAAATATTTTCTTGTTGAGGCTAATACATATCTGGGATATTTGTACAAAAAGGAGAAGAGAGACATTTTTTTCGGAGATTTGTTAGATATGTCTCATATTTTTAGATACGTCAAATACAGATCTTATCAAAAATAAAGTGGCGTGATCTAAAATATGTCAAGTAGCTACCACATTTTCCTATCGAAAATAATTTTACATAAAAATGAGTATAATTTATAAATAAATTTTGTTATCAATATATAACACCCAATTTGGATTACCTCTAAAGAACAAGGGAATGGGGACGAACACGTTAGATTTAAAAAAAAGCAAAAAGGAATGTTATATTTTATGTTTTCTTATCTTTATTGGGATCTGTTGCTAAGGGATGCGCTACAACTCAGCGTTAAAGTTTCATCATTATTATTTTCAGAAATTGTGAGCGTAAATTTTCACTACAAAATTCATATAAGAAACTCTTTTTAACTAGCAATCTGCAGGTCACAGACAGAGCTGGGCCGGGTACTGATAAATTGTAATCGAGTACTGGGTACCGGGTACTGTTCATAATTGAAGAACGAGTACAAACTACCGAGGATATTACTCATTGGATATACTCAGAGTAAAGTACTTAGAGTACAAGTACCCGAATTTTACGAGTACGTATTTCAAGCACCCTCTTCATATATGTTTCACAGACTTTGTGGTGCTTTCCAGAGAACTCTTGATCATCTTTCTTGTGGGAAGACATAATTGGCACAAGGCTTCATATTGGATTTTCTCATAACATTTTTAAACTTCGAAAAATTTTCCATCAAGCTTCGGACTGTTCTTACATTTTTCGATATGATCTACTCTTGCAGTGGACGAAGATGTGGAATTATTGGACTATTTTCAGGTACTATATCTCCATTTTTTTTGGAAACATTGTAATAGACACTAGAGGTCGAAGCCAAGGCCGATGGTTTGGGATTTTTGAAAAAATCTATTATTTTGCTAGACTTCTTTTTTTCTGGAGGAATATAATCCACATCACTCTCTGAAGAATTGTGGTATGGGTCTTGAACTTCATCACTCGAATTAAAAGTTTCCATAGCGCTATAAATAACAGCCAAGGTAAAGGTTATATGAAATACAAAGTGTAAAAAATAACTTTGAATTAATAAAATTATTAAAAAACATTTAAAATGCAGTAGGCATATCCACTTGTTTTAATTTCCAGCCTTGTTGTACTGCTATGGACATAAGAATTCGTATTGTTGAAAGCCTGCTGACTAACTAAACTCATCGGCTATCTTTTTAGTGCCATCTTCTTTTAATTTATAATTATTTGGTATTTGAGCTGGAGTCCAACTATTCATCTTTATACTTCGGCTCTTTATACGATTCAGACAATAAATAATAAGCTTAATAAATTTCATTTTCATCTAGATAATTTGATCTTTTAATTTTTCTTCCAGATCTAGTTTGAGTTTCATTTTCCATTATTTCGTCGTTGTCATTTTCAATTTCTTCTTCGCTCTCTTAATAAATTTCCTCTCTGTTTTCTTCTCTGCATCATGAAATTCCTCTTCATCTGTTTCTTCTTCGTTTGATTCATGTGGTTGAATTTTTTATTCAACTTTTCCTCCATTGTATTTTCATGATTTTGTTTGTATTCTAAAATACTTTCGTCAAAACGTACGTCCCTGGACTTGATAACTTTATTTTATGAAGGTATCCAGAGTCTATAGCCCACTCCACAGTATACCACCATCACATCTTTTTTCCCCTTTGGTTCATGTTTATTTTCCCTTGGTAGTTGTAGAGGAAGGGACCCAAATTTGAAACACTTTTTTTGTAAATCCGAAAAAAAAATCATCACTGAGTAAATTTTTATTATTATTGTACAAAATCGCTTGCTTGGTGTATTAACAAAACATCGTAATAAAAAATCTACATTCAAATAGCTACTGAAGTTATTTAACTTGAAGTTTGTTTTTGTCAATTTTCCCATAAAATAATAGGTTGCCTAATTTGAGACACACTGATGTCCCAATTTAAGACAGATTTCCTAATTTGGGATACTACTAAAAAAAACAGTTTCTTCGCAGAAAGAACATATAAAATTAGCATCTTTAATTTCCCTACAATCTTCATGGGCCCATCTGCCGCAGCGAACACATTTTGCCCATAGCTCGCAATGCTTGTCCTCGGAAAATCTTCCGGAACAAAATAAACATTCAGCATCAGTTCCTTCGGATTCGTCTCAAGAGGAATTAGCCAATATAATACTGCTGTCGCTTTCTGAGCTTGAACTAGAAGAAATCCAGCATTTTTTTCTCTTCTGCTCTAATCCCGAAGTGGAAGGTTGGTCCTGTTTTGAAACCGTTGATTTCTGTTTTCGTACAATTGCAGTAGATTTTTTTACCAGTTTCTTTGATTGTTTTTCTTTTGGTTCTAGCTCTTCACTATTGTTTTTTTTAGGTATAGTATTTTTCCCTTTTCTTTTTTCTAAACTATCTTGTAATTCATCTTTGTAAGGAGTTAAGGTAATTATTGATGAATTGAATAGATGAGGCTTTTACTTGATGAAGATCCATACCGAACGATGAAATAAAACAATATAGTTTGTTTAAATCTTCATATATTTGAACTAATGTTCAATTTAAACTTGTTGACGCGTTTCACTAACACAGTAGCTTTGTCAAAACGAATGAAGGTAAAATATAAAAATGTCTTAATATATACAGTGCTAAATCTATTTACTAAGATTAACAATGGTAATAAAAGATATTACCTGGAAATTCATTCACTACAAACATTCCTAAGCTATCTTCTAGGTAAAGAGGTTCAATAAAGGAGACTGATTGATATCTATTTGGTCGTTAAGTAGATTACCTGAATATTTATTTTTGTTAATCTCTAGGGCTTCTAATAAATTTAAACTAAAGGATTTACCGACTACATGGAGAATTTCAAAATTTGGGTCGAAAATGTGTTGGTTTTCTAATAAATGATTTGAATAGTTAGAATCTAATTTTTTGTTGTCATAGCTACGTTTGTGTTCCGAAATTCTAGTTTTAAAATTTCTAAAAGTTCTACCGATATAAATTTTATCACAATTGTCATTACCACATTTTACTTTATAAACTCCTGATTTGTTTAATTTTGAAGATTTAGATTTATTATTTTTAATAAACTCGATTCACAATAATATCAAATTTACCGTAGAACTTGAACAAAATAAGTCTATAAACTTTCTAGACCTTACTATTTCAAATATAAATAATAAACATGATTTTTCTATATTTCATAAACCATCACATACAGATATTACAATTCATAATAGTTTGGTCCACCCATTCAGTCATAAACTAGCAGCTTTCAATAGTATGATACACAAACTCTTAACAGTCCCATTAAATATTAATAATTATATCAAAGAATTAAATATCATAAAACAAATAGCAGTTAATAATAATTACGATCCAAATTTAATTGACAATATCATACATAAAAAGATAAAAAAACAGACTTTAGAACAAGTATTCCCTTCAGATAAAAATAATAGACAATTTAAAAGCTTAACATACTTTGGAACACCATCCTTAAAAATTATATCATTTTTAGAAACTTTAGACATGAATATTTCCTTTAAAACTGATCACAATTTATCCAAATTCATTAAAAATAATAAATCTAAATCTTCAAAATTAAACAAATCAGGAGTTTATAAATTAAAATGTGGTAATGACAATTGTGATAAAATTTATATCGGTAGAACTTTTAGAAATTTTAAAACTAGAATTTCGGAACACAAACGTAGCTATGACAACAAAAAATTAGATTTTAACTATTCAAATCATTTATTAGAAAACCAACACATTTTCGACCCAAATTTTGAAATTCTCCATGTAGTCGGTAAATCCTTTAGTTTAAATTTATTAGAAGCCCTAGAGATTAACAAAAATAAATATTCAGGTAATCTACTTAACGACCAAATAGATATCAATCAGTCTCCTTTATTGAACCTCTTTACCTAAAAGATAGCTTAGGAATGTTTGTAGTGAATGAATTTCCAGGTAATATCTTTTAATACCATTGTTAACCTTAGTCAATAGATTTAGCACTGTATATATTAAGACATTTTTATATTTTACCTTCATTCGTTTTGACAAAGCTACTGTGTTAGTGAAACGCGTCAACAAGTTTAAATTGAACATTAGTTCAAATATATGAAGATTTAAACAAACTATATTGTTTTATTTCATCGTTAATTATTGATGCTTTCCCAGCCCTAACCAGAGAAACTAAGGTGAATTAGTTTCTCTGGTTTTGTATTCAGGTAGAGGACAAATATCCGTGGGAGAAAAATATTCTCTCTGAGGCTTATTTGGTGAGGACGGACTTGGTGTACGTTCATTTCTTTCTGACGTTGGTAGAGCCATTGCTTCATTTTCATTTTGGTTGCTCAGATGATTTTCCTGATGATTTGATTTTTCGGAGAGGTGTTCTTCTTGAAGGCCTGTTTTGTTTTCCATTACATTATGCACGACAAAATCATGGTCTCTGAAGGTGTTTCTATTCAAAGGAACTAGTCCCGTTTTTCTAAAACCATCGCACGATGTTTCCATAGTGGCAACTCTATTGTAGGCTTTGCCAAAAATACTAGCAATTGCGTATGGGGATACAGTACTTGAATAGTTCTCCCGAAGCCAATTCCCTATCTCCTGAGCGTAATAGGTTTTTTACGGAGACATAAATGAAACATCTGAAGGCTGCATTTTATTGGTAGAATGTGGCGGAAGACAAATTATCGTCACATAATTTTGTTTTGCCAAAAATATGAGAGCAATGTTTCTTGTGTGGGAGTAGTGTCCATCCAACACAAGTAGAACAGGGTCAGCAGCTGTGGGTTTCGTGAATTTGATAAAATGACTTAACCATCTTATAAAAATATCCGATTGAACCCAACCAGAAATGTGACAGTCAGCTACGGCTCCAGTTGGAGCACCAATCATTAGCCCGGACCCCCGGTGTAATTTTTTGAGGCTCGAAAACAGATTTTATAAATTTTTACAGCAAAATTGAGAATATTTTGAATAACCTTATACTGGACATGGATAACCTAATTACTGTCAGGTTTATGACATGGCTATCAGATGATTGACCCACAGTTTGTTCAAAATTGATTGATTTTTGAGGACGTTAAGGACTAACCAATTAGTTAATTATTTTTTAAGTATTCATACTTTCCTTCACAATTTTACAGGTCCACACGTTTTGCTTTTCCCATTGTATATGTTTATATTTATCAATCTGCAATATTTATTTGAAAAGAACAGGAACACTTCTACCAGCTGAATTATTTCCAACAATTATCTGCTAATAACAAGATAACTAATGGATGTTGAAAACGTTGTTACTAAAAACATACATATGACTTAATCATGTATTTTGATGAACTTTGTGATTATTAACGTCAAATGACTCATTAGGTTACAAATCAGTTTTGCGTCTTTGAAATATATCGTTGGAAAATATTTATTTAATAAAAGCTGTGGCAGTATTCCGAAGATGTTGATACCACTGGCAGTACTAGTGACCGTTGCTTTACCTGTTTTCGGAACTGAATGTAACTTTTTTCAAAAAATATGGAAAAGCGATTGTTCAAGTGATGAAATAAATGCACCGGTAGTTAAAACTTGCGGTTATTTCGACACATTTTTTCGGAATAATAATTGTGATGATAATGAAGTATCTCCTCAGATTTGCGGTTCAGGCAATGAAAGCTGTAAATACAATCCAGACGTAGATTTGACAGTGGTAAGTAAAATGTTTCTAATGCTTTCTTGTCCTCACCTAAATTCTCTCCTTTTCTCCTAGTCTTTGATCTGTAGTATAAATTTTCCAATTCATGTAGAACTTTTCCAATCTTTTGAATCTAATTTTCTATTTCTTCGAATTTTATGCACTAAATCAGTGGTTCCCAACTTTTCTCGATCATGGAAGAGTTTGATTTTTTTTGCTCGTAGGGACTATAAACTTTAATCAAAAACTGATTTATGGCCTTTAAATGCGACATTACAGTACCTCACACTGTAACGTTGTTGCCTAGCAATACTTACCGGATTCCTATACAATTCAATATTAGTATATACTGTACATCTCTTATTTCTTAATCCTGCATTTACTTTAAATCACTTGAAATACTATTTTATTATTTTCTTTTATGAAATTGCCTCCAATAGAAATCTACCAAAAAAGACTTGCAAGAGTCTTAGTGCAAGACCAATACTGGATCCTGCAAGACCAAGATCACTTATTACATTGCAAGACCAAGACCACATATTCAAGAATAAGAATAACCCGGTATTGGTTTTGGTCTTGCATTTACTCATCACTAACCATAATTTTAATTTCTTTTAGCCTCAGATTATAGCCAGACATGGTTACCCTTCAGAATCCCATACCGTTGTTACCGATGATGGATTCATCTTGGAAATACACAGGATTCCTAAAATAAATGGTTCGGGTCCTATACAACCTATTTTCTTACAACACGGCTTAATGGGAAGCAGTGCTGATTGGGTTATCAATGGTAATCAAACATTAGGTAATACTTTTTAATAAATACCTACGTACTGAAATTATTTATTATTCACAGATTTATAATACAATTTTTTATATTTTATTTCTGATCCTTCTTAGATTGAGTGTACTGTGGGGCTCTCTATAAAAATAAGAAAGTTATTTTATTATTAAATTAAACTATTATAATTATATATTAAAAAAATACAATTTTTAAGAGTACACTATACTAAAACTTACTTGTTTCGCAATCTTACGTTGTGTGTATGCTAGGGTCGCTTTTTGTCACGAAAAGGTTGTTTTCGTTATAGATAAGGAAGGTTTTTCAGTGTTGATTTTACCTTTGTACAAATAGGTTATGCGAAGCAATTAACAAAACCGGTCCATAGTTCTTATCAGTGCCAACTTTGTTTTCTTACACGTGTTTATTTAAAATATTCCGATTAGAGTTTTTAACTAAATAATTTTTCCCCCATCATGGGGATAAAAAAGGGACGTCATTCTCGACGCAAGTGGAGTCAATTATGTTATGTGATGATGATCAAATGTTACCGATTAATAACCCTCCAAGCAGCATCGAGGTTTCTGCAGTAAAAAACCATTTCCAAAAAAGTTCAACGTATTGTCAGATAAGTACAATTTATCTACTATTTGGGTATACATTGAAAATATTAAAAGTAGTAATTTGGGAAGGCTACATCCGATGACTGTTGGTCACATACTTTTTAAACAATTAAAGCTTACTAATATATTAGAAATTAAAAGTATAGGTAAAAATCGAATAAAAGTTTTATTAAAATCGTTTCTTGAGGCTAATCAAATAGTTAAAAATCCTTTGTTGGGAAATCATAATTTGGTAGCTTATATTCCAAATCATCTACTCGAATCGAAGGGTATCATTAGGGGCGTTGACACTAAATATGACGAAAAATATTTGTTAGAGAATGTCTACCTCTCCGGTAATAAACATGTATCGTACTAAACGTAAAATCCAAAGAGAGGGTAACACAATTGATTATGTACCAAAAAAACCATTATTATTCTTTTGAAGGTAATATTATACCAAAATATGTTGCATTTAATAAAGTATATTGTCAGGTAGAACAATTTATAGGTATAGTTCAATGTTATCGTTGTTTGAAGTATGGACATGTTTTTAAACAGTGTGAAAACACCCAAGAACGATGTATACAATGCGGCGAAATAAAAACAGAGGAACACAGTTGCAATAAGGACAAAATTTATTGTATTCATTGTAAATTTAACGATCACCTATCTATATCTAAAAAATGCCCTCAATATGAGAAACAGAAAAAAATTAAAACTATTATGGTTGAACAAAAAACGTCATTTCTGGAAGCCAGAAAATACTGTGAAAACTCTATTTCTTCTTTTGTAAGTCATAATTCTTTTTCAGGCTTATCAAATTATAATAAATATTTCCCCAGTTTTACTAATCAAGTTAATAATAATACAACACAAACTATGATAAAAAATACTAGGGAGAGCAATAGTTTAATTTCGTCGCTACCAAGTATCAGTGGCACAAAAAACTACTCAGTTCCAATGAAAAAGAAAATAAAATCAGACTCTCCGTCCAATCAGTCTCCTTCTGGCTCGCCTATGTTTCCTTTTACTTTTGGTCCTAGTCAACCATTACCTGCTAACCCCTATAAATCCAATTTTAAAGGTATTGAAAGTGAAAAACAGAATATTGCTGACATTGTCTCCAAATTTGTATTCAATCTATTGGATAATATTTCCTCAGTAGAAGACTTGCAATCAATTAATAAAAGTTCAATAATCAGTAGCATATACTCGTAACAAGTACAGTTAATAATTATTAATGGCTCAGAAAGTTTCAGTTAACATTACCTATGCAGTGGAATGCTAGACCAGCTGTGGCAAATATAAACAGTTTGCAACACTTTTTAAATTCTAGAAGAATAAATGTGGCACTTATTACTGAAACTTGGTTTAAAACAAATATACAATATTGTTATAATGGTTATAATATGATCCGTAAAGACCGACATGACGGCTATGGTGGTGTTGCCATTTTAGTTCATCATTCAATAAGTTTTTGTGAATTCAAAATTAATATGAATGTGTGTAGAGGCGTGGAAATGTGTGGCATAAAAATTAAATATGGTAAATCGGAGCTAAGCCTTTTTTCTGTTTATAAACCACCTAAAATTAAATGTTCTGCTAATGATTGGCTTACACTTTTTTCACAAGCAAAAAATCCTATAATTGTGGGCGGTGATTTCAATGCACATCATTCGTTGTGGGGTGCACATCATAATGACACAGTTGGTATACAGCTAATCCAAGTTGCAGATGATCTTAATCTAACAGTAATGAATAATGGACAACCCACAGTTTTAACTCGTCCTAATCAAAATGTTTCTGCCATAGATATCACCTTTTGTTCTCCTGAACTTGCTTATAAAATTAATTGGTCAGTATTAGATGATACATACAAGCATTCGAGATGTGGGCATATCGAAGAATCCTCAGAATAAGCTGGGTGAGCAGAACAATGAACAAGGAGGTATTGAGAAGAATGGGAAAGGAGAAGGAAATAATCAACACAATCAAAATCAGAAAATTGCAATATATGGGTCACGTAATGAGAGGGGAGAGGTATACACTGTTGCAAACTATTATACAAGGTAAAATACAGGGTAAAAGAAGTATAGGAAGAAGACGCATCTCCTGGTTGAACAACCTAAGGCAGTGGTACAACAGTAGCTCTGTTGATTTGTTCAGATCCGCAGCTTCAAAGATAAAAATCGCCATGATGATAGCCAACCTTCTTAAAGGAGACGGCACGTAAAGAAGAAGAAGATGATACATTAGGATGGAATCATTTTGTTATTCTTATGGAGCTTCCAATTGACCAAGTTATCCATGAATTTCCCCTTAAAAATAAATGGAACATTAAAAAAGCTAACTGGCCATTGTATACTGGGACAATTGAAAATATTCTCCAAGGAGATTTCACATTAAACTCCACATCAGATAAATATCAAATCTTAATCAGCAGTAAGAATCAAGCTGCACACATTGCGATAACACAATTCAAAAATATTAAAAACTTAAAACGTTACCCACCTTGGTGGAATTCAGATTGCGAAAAGATTTTGGAAGATAGACATTTGGCTTTTTCGACTTATAAAAAAACTTCGAATTTCCAGAACTTTTTCCTTTGTCAAGAAATGATGGCAAGAACAAAAAAAAATTTAAAGCTATAGCTAAACAAAACTGGATTGAGTATGTTTCTTCTCTTAATAAGTCTGCTTCGTCCTCTTCTCTTTGGAAACAATCTGGAAAGATTTATAGAAAACCAATCTCCAATGTCAAGCCTTTAGATGATATCTGGATGGCAGAATTTTTTGACAAAATTTCTCCTCCCTTTGCTGCTATGTAATTTCCTGATCTAACTTCATCTAGTGATCAAAACCATTTTCTTTCAAAACCCATAACTTTAACAGAGTTAAACTATGTTCTTAAAAATCGCATCAGTACTAGTCCAGGACTTGATGAAATTAAATATCCTATGATTGATAACCTTCCTGTTATTGCTAAATGTATGTTGATTGATATATTTAATGACATACTGAATAATCTATCCATAGTTAATGAGTTGAAGGATGTCATCATAATTCCTATTCTCAAGCCAGGTAAAGATTTCAATCATGCTGAATCCTATCGCTCTATATCACTTATGTCTTGTATGTTGAAAACTTTAGAACGTACCATTAAGCACAGACTTGGTTAGGTTTTTTAAGCTAGTTTTTTGTATGGAGAGATAAGGTTAAAATTGATGTTTGAGGATTTTGAAGAGTTAAATGGATATTATGAACGAATTTTAAGCAGAAATTATGTGTGTAGGTATAGAAATGTGTAATGATTATTTTACAGGGGTGGAATATAACTGTAATTAATTCATGATTTACTGAAAGAATTTAAGCTTGTCTTGAATTCGTACATTACTTACTAATTCAATAGTCCATCCACATAAACCCGAAACAGTCCTCTCAGTCATGCAATAGTTCTTTTCATATTTCTGGAACACACTCAGACATTTGAAACGATTTCATATACATAAATACCATTATCCAATATACAAATATTCATTTTAAAACCAAATCTTCACTGTCCAACTTAAGATTCTTCTTAAAAATTCTTTTTCTCAAACAAACTTTCATTACTAATCAAGTATTCCATCAATTGTTTTTTTGTCTAAGATTCCACACTTATTTCTTCATATAATTACAAATGTCATAACTTTATTTTAATTGTCACTGTCAAATTAACTTAACCTATGATCTTCCACTCGCAACTCATTTAACACACTGAAAACAGTAATTTCAATACTAATAAATCAAATTTGGTATAAAAACGTGCAACGACTACTCCGTCAAAGAGCTACTCAGGCGTGGGTTATATGCTAATAGAGACTCTGGGAGTAGGTCTTACCGGTTTTCGGGCAATCCTACTTGTTTTTACGTTACGAGACTGAAAAACAAGTGGGCGTCACCCTGAGTCCTACTAGTCTATAAGTTACCTCACATCAACTAATCCCAGTCAACAAAACAAGAAGTTGGAAGGTTATAAAAAATGAACAAAGTTATTTAATATTTACAAGTAGATTTATTAAATAAAAATTAGATATTGAAAGAAAATTGAAATTTCAAAATGTTATAAAAATAAACGGTTTTAAAGATTAAAACTAACTTTTCCGCATCTGTGGCTCTGAACAATATTCTATCATAAAATTGTTACTTGTATACACTTCGGGGGATGTATCGTGCTAACAAACCGAAATTTCTCCAAAAATAACCAAAAATTTAGTATATCTAGTTTTATAGGACCCGCTGTACTCGCTCTAGTCAACTGAAAATCAATAGGGTACATCTGTGAGACACCTTGAACAATACTTATTCATAAAGTTGATCAATCGTATACTCTCTGGAGGCTGTATCGTGCTAACAAACTCAAAATTCTCCAAAAATGACAAAAATTTGGTACTTCAAGTACCACAGCACCCGTTGTACTGGCTTTAGTGAGCTCAATATCAATAGGGTTCATCTTTAAGACGCTCTGAATAATATCCAATCATAAAATTCATCACTTGTATATACTCCGGAGGCTGTATCGTGCTAACAAACTGAAACTTCTCCAAATATGACAAAAATATCGTACTTAAAGTACTGTAGCACCGGTTGCATTGGCTCTGGTGAGCTGAAAATCAATAGGGTTCATCAGTGAGATGCCCTGAATAATATTCAATCATAAAATTGGTGACTTGTTGAACTCCGGAGGCTGTATCGTGCTAACAAACTGAAATTTCTCGAAAAACGACAAAATGTCGTACTTCAAGTACCATAGCACCCGTTGTATTGGCTCTGGTGAGCTGAAAATCAATAGGGTTCATCTGTGAAATGTCCTTAACAATATTCCATCATAAAATTGGTGACTTATTGCACTCCGGAGGCTGTATCGTGCTAACAAGACTTGCAAGGAAAAGTGGCCGACGACAACGACGACGACGACGACGACGACATACACACAGGATTTTTTTTCTAAAAACCGTTTTTACGTGTTGTTGTTGATGGATAACGTAAAAATAACTCCAAAAAAATTTTCAAATTTCCAACTTTTTTGTGGGTAAACCAATACTTTTCTCGCATATTAGATAGGTTGGCGGAAAAGTAAAATTAGTTTCTGAAGGAAAATTGAAATTTAAACATGAATTATGAATTTTACAAAAGAATATATTAAATTACATATGGTACAAACTAATGAAGTTAATTAATCCATGTACTGTAGTGGGAAATAATCGATAATGTTATACGATTATGGACGTTAGTACTTTCCTTGCAATTTTTTCCTTTTCCAACGATGAATCTCTTGACTTACAAAGGAATCAGGAAACAATCAGCTGCATCAAGTCGGCGGCTTTGAGTAGAGCCCTCGGTCTAAGCTGGTAGAAAGTTCAAGCCCTGGTCCCAGCCGGTAAAGTTCAAGCTGGTAAAATTTCAGCCGGTAAAAGGCTTAAGCCGGCAAAAAAGGTTTAGGCCGGTAAAAAAGTGCTAGAAAAGAAAGAAAAGAATTAGATATAGTTCTTGAATTCAGTAAAATGCAGGATGTCTGAAGATGGAAATTACAGTAGGTACAAATAACATAAGTACAAAATTATGAAATGATATCTAACAACGTGGTTCATATATCATGTATTTTACAATATTTTGAGAAAATTTATTTATTTTAGAAATAAAAAGCAGAATAAAAATCATAAGAAAGGCTACTAATTCATTTAATTTCATTTTAATGACTTCTCAACGTAGAATTGCATTGTTATAAAAAAATATAAAGAACCAGAACAACGTGGTTCATGTTTCCTGTATCTTGCAATATTTTAATAGAGATTTTAGAAATAAAAGCACAATAAGAATCTTAAGAAAAGTTACTAATTCATTTAATTTTAATTTAACATTTCTTCAACGTAAAATTCCATTGTTAAAAAAAATAATATAAAGAACCAGAACGAAATATATACAAAAAAAAAGAAATCGATATAATATATCTCTGGTACTGAATGATTTAAAGAAAAGTAATTTGAAACTATTAAATACAATGAAAGAAAGAATTATCGAAGGGATATTATACATTTTAAGCGAAACTACTCACCATTCATATGAATGCACTTCGATACGGCAGGACGAGAGAACTTAACAGTAACGACATTTTCGTTAAAAGAAGGGCAGAAACTGAGCGCGCCTCGACTTAAACATCCTAATGAAAGCTAACTCATCCGAAAACTCAAAATTCGACAACCATCGACAAGAATTATTATTCGATGTTACGAGGGGTAAACGAAATTTACGTTACTCTTTCATCGACGAGAAATAGTACGAGTGGTGAACGAAATTCACGTTACAAACAGTTTAATCATTGAACTATTTGCATAATTTTGTAACAAAAAATATTTTAGAGTATATCATAACAATTAATTACATTATCCTTTATTTGTTAACTCAAGAAACACTAAATAAATTTATATAAAATAATTATTCACTCAGAGTCTGCCTCACTGTCGTCACTGGGGAAAAAAGAATTATCGGTTATACAGGGTGGGGCACTATGAATGAACTATTTTCTCTGGCGTCTTAACGGCAAATAAAATTAGACGTAGAATTAAGTAGATTACTTAGGACTATAATTTAAGAATATTTTGAAATATACAGGGTGCTCCAAAAAAGCGTGCCGTATCAATGTTAGGTTCCTTTAAATGGAACACCCTGTATTTTATAACATTTTTGAATTGTACTATTAAAAATAATGTAAGTTCATTAACATTTCCCTATACATATCTAGTTCAGCTTCCAGGATAAATCGATTTTACATAGTTTGTAGACCCTCCGAAAAAATACAATAACTTCAAAATAAAAACGAATAACCACATTTGCTTCAAAAAATTTCACTAAGAGCTTTTAACATTCTGTTTCCAATATTTACTGGTATGCTATAATATACAGGGTGTTTTTAATTTGACAGTATAACACTAACCATTTAATACATAAATTTCTGGCTTTATTTAAATGGAACACCCTGTATTTGTTGGGACTGTTCAACGTGGGAATTTCGTACCTTTCAGTTGGTATTCGTTGCCTATATCTAACTCTGATAGTTTTCGAGAAATTTTAAATTCGTTTTTTAATATTCAATTATTTGCTGACATATAGCGCGCCGTGCAGTCGCTCGCGACGCTCGAATTTGAAATAGCATTTCTTTTTTTCTTTTTAATATTTAGATCTGAAACTTACCCAAAAACTTCTTTAGGTATTGCATTTTAATACTGGATAATTAGTTTTTAGAAATTCGAAACTTCGTAACACAACTATTGCATTTGTACGACAAAACTCGGAACACGTAAAAGTAAACAATTGTAAATTTCTTGTTTAAGTGTTAATTGTCGCAGAATTTTCGGAGTAGGCTTGTTGTTTAGATCTTTAGATACGCAATAGTCATAAAAAATTACATAATGATACATTGATAAATGTGGAAGATATAGCGAGATAACACAGAAAAACGCCAAATTCAATTGTCTCAATTTTACCCGAAATTGCCGTTTTTTCCATGTTCCCCCAATTTTATCGTAAAAATAATTTCATATTCGTATTCAGCGACCCCGAAAACATAAAGTAAAAGTGGTCTTAGCGATTAGTACTTCCGTGGTCACTATTAGGTCAATTTGGGGGTGCGTCCCGCTCGCCTATAGTTTGTAATTAAATTTCAAATTTTCGACGGGGTCAAAAAGACGTCAGGTCTGTAATTACGTTATTTATTTTATTTTCCCGATGCATTATTTTCTTGTTTTTTTTTTAAAATTAGAAATGAATTTTGACGATCAACCTGGTCCTTCCAAGAGGGTAACGTATGGCGACAAGAACTACGAAGAAACATTATTAATCTGGGCTAATGAGATACTTTCTAGTGACAATGACGCAGATTCCGACGCTGAATATATTCCAAGTGACCATGAGAGCGAATCGGAAATCGAATTGGACGAAGATATGGAAAAAGAAGAACTTACAAATAAAGAAAAACCAAAGTGAAAACTCAGAGATACACACTGAATCCAATTATTTCTATGAGCGAAACCGTTTCAAATGGGCCAAACAGTCTCTATATAATAAGAGCACACGTATTTTGCAGCAAAATATTGTTATAAAATGTCCAGGTTCAAAAAAAGTAAATAGCCAAAATGCCGATCCCGAAGAAGCCTGGAATTTTTTTTTTGATGATAAGATCCTCACGCACATTCTACAGTGGTCTAATGCGCGTATGCAAATTATCAGATCAAAATATGGAAATGTAAATAACAGTGATACTCGGGACATTGATATTATATAATTCAAAGCCTTTCTCGGATTGTTACTACTAACATCTATTTATAAATCCAATCATGAAAATATAAGATCGATTTTTGCTACCGATGGATCAGGTAGAGACATATTTAGATGTGTAACAAACTCCAATAGGTTTGCAATAATTCTGACTTGTTTACGTTTTGATGATCCCGAAACTAGACCCGAAATAAAAAAAAAACAATTCCTTTAGCTCCGATTTCAGAAATATTCAATGCTTTTATTAAGAACTGCCCTAGCGTTTACGCTTTAGGTACGGGAGTATGTGTAGATGAGATGTTAGTTTCATTTCGAGGCGGGTCAAAGTTTAAGATGTATATGTCTGCAAAACCCTGTAAGTACGGTATAAAAATAATGGCCCTGACAGATTCTCGAACCGCATATCTTTACAGTGGTTACATATATTGTGGTAAAGATTCTGATGGTTTTGATTTATCCGACGAAGAAAAAAAATACTCTAAACCAACACAGGCAGTGCTAAAACTTACAAAACCAATTCACGGCACAAACCGAAATGTTACTGCCGATAATTGGTTTTCCTCGATAGAGTTGGTAAATGTGTTGAAGACAAAAAAACTGACCTATGTAGGAACTTTAAAAAAAACAAAAGGGAAATTCCAACGGACTTCCTACCCAGTAGAAAAAGGCCTGTTGGCTCCAGCTTATATGGTTTTACCAGAGACATGACTATAATATCCCATGTACCAAAACAAAACAGGGCAGTACTATTGGTCTCTTCAATGCATCACAATGAAAATATTGACAGTGATAACGGAAAACCAGAAATAATATTTTATTATAATTGTAATAAGGGTGGAGTCAATACTTTAGACCAGTGGTTCCCAACCTTTTCTGGACCACCGCCCCCTATAGAAGAGAACAAAAATTTAACCGCCCCCCCCCCAGTCGCTGGTTAGTCCAAAGTAGTTAATTTTATTTGAATATCATCTGTACCGTCCCAATTGATCTGTATTTAGCTTTAATTTCAGTTAATGTCTAAATTTTATTTTAGAGGAATGATGAAGTAGAAATTTATTAAACGACTACCAAATGTACAATAAAATTGTTTATTAAACTTTTAAATATAAACACAGAATCAATAAGAAATACAATCACAATAGAAATAAGAAATGCAATACAATAAGAAATACAAAATTAATAATAAAGAAAAAGTCAATGAGACTATTGAGGCTGGTGGATTGTTACCAGTTTGTTAATATCGGGTTCCAATTTCGTTAACATCAATCGCAGATCGCCACGTTCAGTGATGTATAGTCTGTTCCTCATCTTTGACAGCAAATCAGTTACTGCACTGAATGCACGCTCAGCCATATAGGGCGAAGGAAATGCAATTAACTTCTGTACTATTGTCCACAATCCAGGATAGAGAACTGGTATTGGTGTTTGAAGCCAGAACTCTTGATATCCACGTTTGAATTTTACTTTCAGTTCTTCGTTAGTTGTGAGTTCTAATAGCTCCTCTTCAAAATTTGATGAGCCTTCAGTATCTGTGTTTGCGAAAGGATCTATAACCCAACTTGGTATTTCTATGTAAAATATCTTGAAAACGCTCTGTAAAATCAACATGAAGAACTTCCAAGTGGTGGCAGTAAATAAGTAAATCTTCCGGTTTTGCAGACACTGTTGACAATGAGGGAAAATGGTTGTACTCACCTCTACCAAGACTTTTTTTGAATATAAGAAGTTTTCCTGCAAAAGCAGCTATGACGTTTTTAGTTCTAATTAAATTTAAATCATCACCTTGCAATTGTAGATTAACTTGATTAAATACTTTAAACAGGTCCGTCAAATAAGCGATGTCATTTTTTGACGTAATCAGGTTTTCGCGCAATTGTTCGTTTTCTTCAAGAAATTCCAACACTGAGTCAAATAGATCGAAAAAACGATTCAGACAGACACCTTTAGAGAGCCAACGTACTTCTGTGTGCAGCAGCAAGCGATTGTAGTCTTCATCATTTCCATTGCGAAGCTTATGAAACAAACGGTCATTCAATGAATTACTTCTAATGATATTGATTGCTGTAATAACGTTATCGAGGGACGCATGCAGACGTTCATTTAATTTTTTTACAACCAAATGCTGACGGTGAATAATACAATGTACGGCGAGTACATTTGGCACTGCTTTTTTCAAATGTGCTATAAAACCCTTATGACGCCCGGTCATTGCTGGAGCACCATCCGTAGCAGCACACAAAATATTGCTAATAGGAATTTCTTTCTCTTGAAAAAATTCTTGCATGATATTAAATATAGAATGTCCCTTTGTATCAGATTCCTAATTCTTAGCAAATAATAACTCTTGATGAATTTTTTCTTCTTTTATAAATCGTACGTATGATAAGAGTAGAGCTTCGTTACTTGGTAGAGTTGATTCATCGAGTTGAACTGAAAATTTGCAAGTCTTTAGGTAATCGCATAATGATATTTCAACGTTATTTGCCATTTCATCTATTCTTCTTTGCACTGAAGTATTACTGAGAGGAATTTTTTTAATGATATCAAATGGTGTCTTATGATGGAGAACAGTTTTTAATATCTCTTCGACTGCCAGCAAAATTAATTCCTCGCCAATGGTGTGTGGTTTTCCTGACTTTGCGATTAACAATGAAACGTTATATGAGGCCCGTAACCCATCATCGTCTCGTTTAGAAGACGATGCAAAAAGGTTTGATATAGTTGGCTGTTTCAAATATTGTTTTTCGAGTTCTTGAAAATAGAATATATCTTTGTTCTTCTTATCAGGATGCATTTTATGTAAATGCGCTTGTAGCCTATAAGGTTTCATAGCTACATTTGAAAAAACTTTTCGGCAAATTAAACACAAAGGTAATGATTTGTTTGTAGAAGATTCCGCAAATCCATATTTTATATATTCAATACTGTATTGCCGGCATTTCTTTTTTAATTTAGAACTAGATTCAGCCATTTTCATACAAAAATTAAATTCCCAATAGATTTATAGATAGTAATGTTTATAAAATGACACACCACTCACGATTATTTACTACGGCAGAGCTTATGATTCACGATTATATATCGCGGCCAAGCACATACAAGTAACTAACAAAAAATTCGTAGAGCTGTTGCTTTTATACATTTCATTTCGTGCATGATTCAACTTGTATGTGTGCGAACATGTCGAAACATGTTATTTTGTATGAACATCGCGCGTTCCCTTATCAACGTGCGAGGACAAGTCATATACTTCTATTCTGAACTAAAAAAAATTATTATAATTATTATTAATGCTAATTTAAAACTGCTTATTAACCCTTATTAAATCATTTTTATTTCACCATTCCTCTTGACTGCTTATTATTTGCTTCTGAATCCGCTACCGCCCCCCTAAAAGGCTGCAGCGCCCACATGGGGGCGGTATCGCCCCCGCTTTAGACGAAAAGTGTAGCGTATATTCAACAAGTCGACGAACACAACGATGGCCAATGGCTATCTTTTTTAGAATGTTAGATATTGCATCTGTTAATTCGTTTGTAGTTCATCAGTCCTATAGAGATAATGCAAAACTTCAACGATATGATTTTATAAAACAATTAGGAATGAAGCTACTGGTTCCAGAAGTGAAGCAAAGGTTTCAAAATTTTCGTATTGCCCGTGAAGTTAGAATGTGTATCGGACGTGTATTGAAAATAAAGGACGAACTGGATGAATATAATAACGAAGAGGAAAAATTTAAAAAAAGAAAGAACTGCAGACGGTGTCCTTCAAATAAAAGAAGAAAAACATCTCATTTTTATGCTATATGCAAAATTCCCATTTGCATGGAATGCACAAGAAGAGTTTGTAGAGACTGCATAGCTTGAAAAATACAGGTTGTAAACCTATTGCACGTTTTGCCATGATTTATTTTTTTGTTGCTAATATGTTTTTTCATTTCGTATTTGTTAGTTTGTTTGGATTTTAACACCAAATAGTATATTTGTTTTTTTTTCCTTAATTATTAATACCAAATTTATGGATATGTCAAAAATACCAAAATTTTGTATCTTTACATATATATTAATACATATCCTCTATCTAAATTCTAAAGAAAACATTGAAATCAAGAAAATATGCATATTTAGATGTAATACTAGTGATACACACTGTATTATCAAGAATTTGAAAGGTTCAATATACCAATAAAATTTGACATTTCAATTTCATGTGACATTACTGCAGAATAGACTTAATGACAGATCGATTTTAAAACGATTTGAAAAACCAGAATACAGATGTCTCTATTAGTACAATGGCACTTATAAAAAATAATGAAAATCTCTCTTGGTATATAAAAACGTAAATTTGTATTTTTTTTTAAAAAAAGAATTCTTGGTAACCAAAGGAGAAGAGAGTTATTTATGGAAACAGTTTAGTTAGTTGATTCATAACATCGCGAGAGACAACATCGAAATAAGAGTTGTCTCAGAATTTTTTTAAATAGAGTTGAATTTTAATATATTGAGAGACAACATCGGAATAAGAGTTGTCTCAAATTTATTGGAGAATATCAGAATAATTTGTAGCATTATTATCAAATTAACACAATTTGCCTTTGAAAGCCAGTGCGTGTATTATTCACAGAGAATTACAGCGGTAATGTGCGAGTGTTGTTCCAGTTTCTAAATAAGTCGTTTAGAAAATTGTTCCAGATATTCTAAAACGCTTTTAGAATACAAACAAGTCTATCTGTATCCAGTTTGGTGAGTCCAGTCCATATTATATATTATTTCTCGAGAATCAATAGGCCTTTAGTAAAAAATATTTCGAAAGTAGATGCATCTGATGAATTAAATATTTGATCCAATTATAGTAACATTATTGATATATCATTTTACGTGAACTCAAGACAAATTTTGAAAAAGACAATTTACAAGGAAATTGGGGAATGTTTCATTGAAATATAAGTCATTTTGGACTTTTGTTAAAGTATTTAGATAAGAATTTCTAATTTTAGATTGTTTATAATATTAAGGTGTTGATAGAAAATTCTATTTTTGCGAATTCGTTTGTGATATTTTTTGAAAAGTTTTAATTTTTGTAAGTGTTTATTTGATAATATAATATATAAATTTGAATTCTAATCACCTTTTGGCTCTCTTTTCATAAGCAATTTTCATTACATTTGATGATTTCATCCTATAGAAAATTTAGTACAAGAAGTGACATTTGGTTTAATTTCTGACAGTAATTTCATATGTGTCATAAGATAATTTAATTGTCTTATAGTGTATTGGACAAACAGTTACTTTCGATTTGAATAGTATAATACGTGATTTAGAAAATTATTTGGAAATTTATAAATTTTGAATTATTCTTTGAAAGCTTTGATCCCTCCCTGAGAAAAGAGTGAGTTGATTGATATTGTGTATTAATTTATCTTTCAGGATATAAAATTTAATATTTAATTAGCCGGGCATATTAATTTGACAACTGCAGTCATTAAAAATTTTATAGGTTATATTTAGCTAAAGGTGTTTTTACAATTGTATATTGTGACGACAGCTACAAATTAAATTCAGCATCATATAAATACATATTCACATATACAAATATACAAACAGTATTAAATAGAACATTGAACATATTATAAATTTGTCACCCAAACGTGGGGCAAATATTATTAATAAAACATAGGATATATACCATAATATGTTCTGTAAAAGCTGTTTTTTGTTATAAATCGAATAACTTTCTTAAAAGGTACCTTGAGGAGGTTGTTGTGTTGGTATAATAAAGATATATTTGTTTATTGTCTTATTTTACATTTGTTAGAACGTTTTGAACATAGGGGTCAATGTGACCACAGGTCTGTTATAGTGTAACTAAATTATCACGTCTGTGGTTACGGGTTAAAGGCCTGATGTTTTTTCATTGAAATATTGCATTATTTTTAATAATTAAAAATTTGGAATTCGGGTATTCGGAACTGGAATCGAGATTAAAATCTAAGTAAAAATCGTTTCTAGAAAACACGGATATGATTTATATTGCGTGGGACCGAATAACAATTTATAAACTTTATAACACTATTCACTACGATATGTACAACTTTTCCTATATATTTAAATTCAGATGCTGTCCGTTCAAGATATCAAATCAAACTGACTTTCATTTTTCAATTAACAAACCATTATATCTTAGTTACACATTTTTTTTCTTAAAAAAAACTAAATTTGTTTGTTGACCTGCATTGTTAATATTCCGAAAATTCTATTAAATATTGAGATTTGTTATTATTTTATTACAAATTGAATATCCACAGTGACATCTGATCTCATCTTGTGATATTTCTTTTAATTATGACATGACTTATCTATTATTTATCATATTCTGTGTGAAATGTCATACGAAACTCAAAATATACAAATTTGACACGTACTGGGTATTTCAAATGTATTGAATCTCATATATAAAATAACTGATTTTTTTTTTAATTTCAAATAACAGAACTGTATTAAAATATCGAATCACACTCATATCAAATTGTATATTCTTAGATTGTAACAATTTTTGCATATCTTCTTTTAATGAAGATGTTGTGGAAACCTTTTCTACCTCTTACGGCTGTAGTAAGATGCATTGTCCATTACAATTATAGCACCGCAATTGTCGATCATAAGTCTTATGTAAAACCGGCTGTGATTTGACCAATCAGGAATCTACAGAATCGCCAACTTAAATTCAATTCAGTCCTCCTAGATTAAAAATATACGTTATACGATACGTTATACGATTAACAAACATTTCTATATCAATTTATCTAAACTCTAATTAGGTTTAATTATAATAATAACAATATCATTACAGAACATAAAAACACCTTGTGGATATATTTAAAATTAGGTCACCAATGAAAGTTATTATTATTTTTTTAGCGTTTTTTCTGGCCGATCGTGGTTACGACGTATGGTTGGGAAATTGCAGAGGAAATATATATTCAAGAGGTCATGTGTCTCTACCAATTAACCATCCTACATATTGGAATTTTAGGTGAGCAAAAAAAATTAAAGTCTCAAGTGTTAATTTGTTATTAAAGAAGATTACAGATGTTGGTCAACAACATCATATAATCTAATTTGGAAGCTTTAAAAAATTATAGAAAGAACTAATAACGTCTCAACATATAGGGTGATCCATTTAAACGAACTGAGACATTTTTTATACTCGTGTTGAATCACCACACATTAAAAACAACTTTATTCATAAAATATTGAAGTTTTGTAGACAATAATAAAAGAAATTGTACAAAATAAATTGTTTATCGTCATCCTCTTGCTCTATATTGGCATAAATGCCTTGTTTTTTTCACATTATTGCCCTTACTCAGTCATTTGGGAGGTTGTCTATCTGCCTTCTTCTAGATCTTCCTAGACTCCTTCGTCCTGCTGGTGATCTATCCTAATTATTTCTACTGTTCTGTCATACTGTTCATATTTTTATTATTTATAAAGATACAGGGTGCTAAACCATACACTATTTCGTAATAAAATTGCGCCAATAAATATATTATTTCATGAGCGGTGTGGCAGGTGGCGCCTTTCTGCTGAAACCACATGTCGTTCAGATCCACACCATCCAGTTTAGTATACAAGAACACAGTTAGAATGTTTCTGTAATGAATTCCATTTACAGTCACTGCATTTTCGGCCTCATTTAAAAAAAATAAGGCCCAATCTGGCCAAAATCCGCCCCAGACTGTGGCTGCATTTGTTTCTCAAGGACCCCAAATTCGACAATTTTGTTTGTTGACTCTTATTAAGACACCCTTCATATTTGTTTCCAAAGTAAAGTATTTACATTTACTCAATAATTTATCTGAACGCTTCTAACACAACAGCATCTTTTCACTTTCATTTAATATATTGTTCCAGCTTTCATGAAATGGGTACTAAAGATCTACCGAAAGTAATTTCGTATATTAGCAAAGTCACCAATAAACCTGGAGAAATAATTTACATTGGACATTCGATGGGAACAACTATGTTCTACGTTTTCGCCTCTGAATTTCCAGTTCTTGCTAAGAATGTTAAGGTGATGATTGGAATGGGATCGGCAGCGTATATGGCACATATTAAGTCACCTATCAGATATTTTGCACCACTGACTACTGAATTAGAGGTGAGAAGGTTATTTTATTTGTTACAAACTTGTACAGGCATCTGAATTAGCTGCATCTCTATTTGGGTTGTTATTTGTTTGAATGGTAGCCATTTTTATCATAGATAAATACTTTTAATACGGGGAAGAATGTACTAAGTCCGAAGCCACAGAGCTTTGTCGAGTGCTGCGCCATCTATTGTGGTGGAAGGTTACTATTCACCAACAGGGATAAAATAAAGGAGGAGACCTACATGATTAGTCACAGTTTACTACCTACTACTAGATGACAAGCCAAGTAAATACTGAAGGTTTTTTAAATTATGCCTATATTGTTTTATCTTAAATAATCAAATGAAAACAGTCACACAAAGTTTAAACACTTTTTGAAACAGCCTGTTATTTTATTTTGGCTTAAAAGTAGAATAGGTTGTTTCAAAAAGTTGTTTAAAGCTTTTATCCGTTTTTATTAACCAGGATAGTTTATTAAAAGACGAATGTCGACAAATAGTTTCAAAAATTTAATTTAAAATTGTGTTTATAAAATAGTACAGGTGATTTTCTTTATTTTCATCTCAAACTTAAGATAAGAATAATTTATTGATAATAGCATGTGCTAACAAATATTACATATATGATACAATATAATGGATATACATTTTTCAAAAAGTTCAGATTTTTTAAAGGTTTCAGCAGCATACCTTTTTAACAGCAGCTGACGACTTCATCTAAACTGGGTAGCTCTTTTTTTAAATTGAGTGGCTATTTGATAGAGACGTCTGGCTTTTGGTGATAGGTCTTTAACCCTAGAGACATTCACCTCAGCAAGTAAATCAGATCTTTCTAAATTAAAAAATAATATCATTAGCAATAAAAAATAATATGAATATGCAATATACATTGCATTTAGATAACATTTTTGTTGAAATGTTAAATTTTAAACCCTATATTAGACAATATTCTAATTGAAGTATACAGTCAAAACTTGATGTAATCAAATAATATGAAATTATGCATTTCTGAGTACCTAATAATTTTTTAAGTTTTTTAATAAATCAAAATATTGACCTATACCTAATATCTACTATTTCTGTGAAAATGTCTTTGTTAAACACCTATATATTAATAAATTAATTAATTATTCACTCACTTCTTTTGGGAGTAACTGTGGCATTCAAGTCTGCTGGTGTGACAGAAGTAGAATCTTGAACAGCATGTGTTGATAATTTCAGCTCGGGTTCAACTGAATAGCTACAACTAGCCTCATTAATAGCACATGGTTCTTGTGCTTTTTTAGCTCTCAGTTTTACAAATTGAGCATTTAAAACTTCCTGTAACTTTAAAGTCCTAGGACTCTCAGTTACAGATACAGTGCCAATTTGTGGTACAGCTAAAGAGGTTGATGGTTCAGCTTCAATTATTGAGGAAGAAACATCATCAGTTACTGTTTCTAAAAGATTCTAGAAAATTATTGAATAAATGTATCCTAGTTAGTTGTTAGTTTTTTTTTCTTTAATTATTATAGATAAATCTGGTAAATTGGCTGATGGGAAAACTCCTCTTTTCAGAACTTTAATTGGACCAAAATCTTTAGGTAAAAAGTGTAAGGCACACACTCTACAATTGTTGTAAATATTCTCAGATGTAATTTTCTCATTCAACCTTCTGTTTCCACATGAATTTACCCATTTGTCAAAATTTACTTTATTTTAAAAATTGACATCCAAACAACTTGGTTTGGTAAATTCACAGATGACGGTATTACAGCAATCAGTAAAATAAAGTTCGTTAGTAATCTTCCAAGCGAATAGATGGCGTTAAAAATGCAGTTTAGCAGTGGCTATAAAAGATCGCAGGGCATGATTTTTATCCATCTAAACACTAAAAACCACTTCTTTACTAATTATTTATAATCATTAATTTTTTTAGTGGCTTCGGAAACATTTTGGATTCAACGAATTTTTACCTAACAGTAAACTAATGAAAATTCTGTCAACTGAGTGCGAATTATTTAAAATAGATGAAAAGATATGCGAGAATCTGATATTTGCAATTAGCGGATTCAACAAGGAAGAATTTAATATTGTAAGAGTTCCCTCCACTAACAATTAAAATCGTATTTAATGTAAGCGATTTTCAGGACATCCTTCCAGTTCTACTATCCAAAGATCCCGCGGGATCCTCTACTAAAACAATTATACACTACTCTCAAGAAATTAGAAACTTGGGTAATTTCCAAAAATATGATTACGGAAAGGATGGTAATTTAATAGAATATGGTAATATTGAGCCACCCTTGTATAATATCAGCAATATTAGAAATCCAATATATTTGATGTATGCAAAGAACGATTGGCTTTCGAGTCCAGTGGTAAGATTCAAAAATATTTTATGAATTTTAACGAAAATAATTGCAATATAATATAAGTAGGGACATCTATACTATAATACCAGTACTACAAGTATAATACAGATAGAAAACTGAAAAAAATCAATCTTACTTTTAATAGTATTATTACTATAGTCTAGATGTCACTGCGTGTCTATTTATATCAAATAATATAGAAAATTTCAATTTAGTATAGAATAGAAAGAAAGAAATAAGGTTTGTTCCAACCGAAGTAAATACCGTTTTATTACCGTCACAGAAAACGGATCCTTTTGTGATTACCGTAAAATCTCAGTAACGCAGCAAATTTGATGTAAATTACACATACTTATTATATTCACTTATCAGCAGGTCAACTGGGTTTGTATCGTAATTGTACGGTTTTTGTGTTGGTTGGAACAGACCTATAATATGAAATAGGAATAATATACTATTTGTATCAAAAATGATCGCTTTACAATTAAATTTCTTCATTATTACTTGTCACTTGATACACTAGATGACGGCGTAATTTATTTTTGATATTTTGATACATTATGTCTATTTCGGTATAATTTACGGTTTAATATTGAAGATCTAGGTTCAAACTGTGTAAATAATTGATAATATATTTTATTAGGAATTCAATATCATATAGAACATTGAGTTAGTAGTGGTTATTGTATAACTTTTCGTATAAAAAAGCCATAGAAAACTGCTAAAATTTGGAAGCACTTTTATAAGTGCTTACGTTATAATATAGATGTCGCTGTATATTTTATAAAATATATGAAAAAATTTAAAATTGATGTGGTAATTTCTACAAATATAAATAACAGGAAACTGAAGCGAAATAATACGAATTTCATTGTTAATATCATTCTAAGAACCCGCGCAGACAGGGAAAGCGTTTACTCCGCATCCATCCGGTCCAGTTCTAAAGGTCAGTTAACCATTCGGAGCTAACGTACCGTCTCAGAGACCGACAGCTTGCATTTTTCACGAAAACTTTCGAATGTGTTACGATACAGCCCGATGGCTTTTAGTACCTTCCTATCCCGAATACTTCTCCTCACTGTTAAATCGTGAGTTGCATGTGTCTAACATATCAGATGTTCTGAACCAATTCGGTCTCAGCAACGGATGTTAGTCTTGAAGTAACACGTGGTCGGTGCTAAAGACGGACGTTAGCTTCAGTGTAACTGATAACTGTGTCAAATAAGGTAAGATGAAAATTTATTTACAAACACAGTTACTTTCTCATTTGTGTATCCCATTATTTATTTATCGTTATTTAGATTCTATTGAAGAAAATGGCTTCAGGGAGTTACGAAGACGAATAAATAAGGCTGCAGCGTCTTTGGGATGAAGCTGAATCCGATGTAAGTGAGGAAGATGCTTATGACAGCGACAGTAGTCTTGGAGAAGATAACGTAGAATTTCAGAACGAGAATACAGACACCGATCAAGATATGTCTGATGAGGAAACTGAAGTTATTGAACCAAACTTGAGTCGACATCGTGAAGCTTATTTTATAGCAAAAGATGGCACAAAGTGGAAGAAACATTTAGAATACTGTAAAAATATCAGAACTCGTGCGGACAATATTAACGCAATTGCCGGGAGTAAAAGGAGAAGCAAAGCAGAAGACAGTAGCAGCCGAAATTTGTTCCTTGTTTGTAACAGATGAAATGATAGAAAATATTGTTACATACACCAATATGGAGATTGAAACGAAGCAATATTCAGAAACTAACAGAACGGCGAGGCCAACGGACAAAGATGAAATAAAGGCTCTGCTTGGATTGCTTTATATTGCGGGTAAAATGAGAAGTAATAATCACAACGATATCTTTCAAGCAGATGGCATGGGATTCGTGATATTCAGACTGACAATGTCATTACAAAGATTCGAACTATTGCTCCAGAATTTTCGTCTAGACGACAAAGCGACAAGACTAGAACGGCAAAAATATGATAAACTGGCAGCAGTGAGAACTTTTTATGACAAATTTAATGCTAATCTACCAAAGTACTTCTCTCTTTCTCAGTACGCAACTGTTGACGAAATGTTGTGGGGATTTAGAGGACGTTGTGGGTTCAGAGTTTATATGCCGTCTAAACCCAATAAATACGGAATTAAAGTATATTCTCTGGTCGATGTAAAGATGTTTTACACTGCCAAACTGGAGTTATATGTGGGTCAACAACCAACAGGTCCATATAAGATTGACACATCAAATATCTCTTTGGTTCCTAGGCTGTGTGAACCATTGTGGGGGTCCAGACGCAATGTAACAACGGATAATCTTTTTACTAGCACTGAATTAGCTAATAAACTTCTCAAGGACTACAAATTAACACTCACGGGTACCCTGAGAAAGAATAAGCCACAGACTCCAGAAGAGATGAAATTAAAAAGACCAGAGAAGACTTCTATGTTCGCTTTCCAAGAGACATGTACTCTAGTATCGTATATTCCTCGGAAGAACAAGAATGTATTTCTTCTCTCAACAATGCACAGAGATGATGCAATAGACAGAACAACAGGTAAACCTGACATGATCATTGATTATAACAGAACCAAAGGTGGTGTAGACACTGTCGATAAATTATGTGCGGCGTACAACTGTGCACGTATAACGCGACGTTGGCCGATGGTCATGTTCTATGGTGCGCTAAATATAGCAGGCATTAACGCGTATGTCATATATAAGAACAATGTACAGACAAAACATCGAAGAGGAGTCTTTTTAGAAAATCTGGGCAACCAGTTTCTCGAACCACATACAAAGAAACGTTTTTATACCAAAAACCTTCCCAAAACAATTAAGTTGAGAATTGGAGAAATTTACAACATCACTGACGAAGCAAATGAAGCCCCTACAAATTTGGTATATGGTCGATGTTCTTATTGTTCAAGTAAAAAAAGCAGAAAAACAAAATATCGTTGTTTTAAATGTAAGAAATTCATGTGTTTGGAACATGTGACGACAGCATGCAAAGAATGCGTTGAAATTATTGACTAAATTCAAAAGTAAAAATTCAAGCCATAAAATGAAAGTATGGTATTTTGTGACTTTTTCATAAAAGACTGGTATTTAATGAACGTTCATTTCGTTTTTCACTTTATAATAATTAATCAATTAGTTTTTTTTCTATTGTTGTTTGTTACTGTAAGATTATTCTAATAAATAAGTTTAAATGCATTTAATTTTGTTATAAGCCTTGAACGGGGAAATGATAATAAGCAAGAGTGGTTTATTTTCTTCAATTAAGTCACAAATCTGATCAACACTTCCATCTCATGGGCCATATGGTCATTTTCATCCATCGGTCTCAGATACCGACGTTAGCTTGTATGATTCAACAAAACATGTTATCTTCTCCGAAAGGTTAAGTTGCCCCCCCCCAACAGATATTTACAACAAAATCATATTCGGTCGTTATGCTCTCTCAATGACCAATATGCTTCATGAATTATTTTCTTTGCGCCACAATCCTCGAGAGACTGCAGCTGTTTGTTTAGGGGGGGGTCAAATTAACGCTAGTCTTCCCAATCAGAATTTTCAAATTTTGTACTTTGCACCATCAAGCTCTTGTAATGCACCATAATGCTCCATCAATACAATATTTGGCACCCCTCTCCTCAGCTAGTAGTATCGCATTATTCAGAGTAAAGTTGCCCCCCCCCCCAATTTGAAAAAAATATATACTGCAGCTGAATCAACTTCTGATGCACTCATATGCACTATCAAGAAAAACAAAATCCCCCCTCCGCCTACTTAATTTAATCTCAATATATACGTAAAGTTGGCCCCCCAGTGATAATTTTCATAAAAAATTAAATCTAAAGTTTACGCTACAGCTCCTGACAGTATTGACGTTTTAAAACAACGAATTGTTTAAGAATGTAGGGACACCTTTTATAGAGTCAATATTTTAACAATTGGCACCCAACGTGGGACATACAAAAAATTTGTATATAAAAAAATTGACATTAAATAAATTGGTTTAAAAATTTTGAAGATCTTAATAAAGAATTATTAATAAAACATTAAATTTATTAAATTTTATATTGACAAATAAAAGCAAAATGGAAAGAAGAATGACACTCAGAGATGGTAAACAAATACGAACAGAAGAACGAGAAGGAAGGAGACATGGAATGGGTGATATTCAAGTACAATATTTGAAACAAGGGAGTCATAATCTGGAGAATAATGAAGAGACAAGGGAAGCAAAAGAACTGAACCTATTGAAGAACTTGAAGAAACAATGAGAAATAGAGAACAGGTGGTAGGACAGAATCAAGGAGAAGGAGGTGGAAGTAGAAGTGAACAAAATAGAATGATGGAAATTCTTAGGGTTTGTAATGAACTAGATTGGTGGAGTGGACTGTTTGTCGTTCACTACTGCACCTAAGTAGATGTGTTGTTTGTTAGCTTCGATAAGGTTACGGAAGGAAGGACCAGTCGTAATTTTAAGTAACGTTTAATAAACACTTAAATACGACAATTTAAACACGTAAATCACTTTACAACAAAATAGTAACAAGATAGAGCAACAAGAATATCCACAGAGAATTGATAGTTGGTTACTGTTTTCTTAAAGATACTAAATGCTCGTGAGGTAATTATGTATATTGTTCTGATAATTCTCGAACGACGTCACAGAGAATTGCACGTTTTTATATTGCGTCGTAACGCGAGAGATATTTTAATACTTCAGGTAAATCGTAACTTTTCTCGTTTTTAAGTTTAAAATTGATGATTCGTTGATCTATATAAGTTTTAACGCGCACTGTATGTTTTCGAATACTTTTTTATGTCGACCGTTCGACATTGGTTTTTAGTTCTGTACTCTTTTCTGTAGATATAAGTTTTTTGGGGGTAGGACTTTCTCTTTCAGACTATAACTCTGTTAGTTGAATGGTGATATTTTTTGACATAAAGTTAATTACCCACTTTACGGTGAAGCGATAAATAGTGTCCTGTTAGTTAATTTATGTTAATCCATAAAACATTCATTTCGAATACTTAAGATTTCCCTATTCATTGGTGTAAGGGATTGAAATATTGTTCACGGTGCTAATTGAAGTTATTTGTAGTAACATTTTAATAGTTTTAGAAAGTTCCCTAATCTCTATTTTATAAAAAAAACTTTTGTTAAACAGGTACTTAAAGCTAAACATTATTTTACTAATAGGCGTTTAAGACCATTAAAGTGAATAATAAGGGTTTGACGTTACAATAGACATTCAAACATGTCCGAGAATTCACAGTAAAGTGAAATGTCTTACGATTGATTTGTCATTGTGATATATATATATATATATATATATATATATATATATATATATATATATATATAATAAGCAACGAATAGATTAGTGGGTATTGCACTAATCTATTCGTTGCTTATTGTTCATATGTCACGCACTATTCGTACATCTTGTTATTATATATATATATATATATATATATATATATATATATATATATATATATTGAACCAGATATCATAGATAGTAAGAGAATTAGTTCTATAAAAATATGTTGCTAGTATGAAAATATATGAAAATAATATAATTTAAGAAAACAAGTAAAAAGGAAACACTTTTCTTAATTTAAACAACATATCAAGTAAAGATATATTAAATAATTGCCTATAACAATATAATAAATAATGAAATTACCTCAATAATAACATAAAATATAGAGATTGCCTAACCAATGTAATGATGTAAATAAAGTTGCCTAAGACGAAGATTATTTTCCATAACATAATCAGCTGTTCATCTGAAATGAAAACAAATATTATTATAGTTAATTCATTATAATCATTAATTTAAGAATAAAAACAAATACAAATATTGAATAGAATATAATTCAATAGATTTTCATAGATAAACAAATAATGACATATATACAAATGATATATGGTAAATAAAATAAACGTTGAATCAATAAATAATAATTTGTTAAAGTTTATTATAAATAATATAATGCAAAGAGTATAGACAAATAACATAAAAGAATTTATATTTATAAATAATGAGTGTAACAGTGATAGACTGTCAATAACAATATTGGATGTTGTACCATTTAAATGTATCTATGTATAACCAACTTTAATTTATTTGTATGATAAAAAAAACTCATAGGAACTCTATAAATGAACTAATAATGTAAAAGAGTGTATGTATGAAACTTTTCTAATAAGTGAAAGAAGTTTCAATTAATTTGATTGCAAAGGACAATATGTTATTGGTTATAAAATATGACAGAACAAATTGGGAATCAACAAATAAACTTTGAAATAGTGACCTAAAGAAAAACAAAAGACTGTTTTGTTGAAAAAAGTGGAGAATCGAGGGGACGCTTGAAAAGAATGGGGAAGCTGGTGTCAAGAAGCGAGGAGTGTGTGTGAGAATGTTCCAGAAATTTCAAGAAATTCCCAGTTTAACACAATTAAAACTATAAAGTACTATAAAAAACAATCTTATTAATACTCACAGTTAATTATATCGAGTTTTTCGGCAAGAATCTTCGAAATTTCTCATCATTTTTGGTTTTTGGAGCTTCAGAGGAGTATTCCTGGGGTCCAGAGACATTCATCCCAATTCAAGAACAACAGGTCAGTGTGTTTAAAATATTATTGGCCAATAATCAGAGTAAAAACTCAAATAAGTACTTGATTTCATAAATTGATAAACATTTGCGAATATGCTCGATCTGAAAAAGAAAGAGAACAGACTTTATATAGTTAATTAATTGCATAAATCGTTAATATTAATAAAAAGGCCGAAATTAAATAAATTAAAATATGTACTTACGCCATGTTCTAATCGCATAAATATGGTGCTCGAAATTTTATTAATGTAATAACTATGTCCATCTGTAAATAATTCCTATATTTCTATATATGTATATAACTTTTTTCTTTCCACAGCAATTTGTATCATATATATGTATGATCTATATATAAATTCTTTTATGTGTTTGAACCATTCACTTGTCTGCATCGTCAACAAACTATGTTGGTATATGTATAGATGCTTCTTACATGTAAGAATTGTTCGTTTTATGCTAAAGCGCATGACTAGTTTTTTCACGCACGCGCACTGAAGAAATTATCAAAATAAATAAGTAGGTATAATATATCCATAGGCGTCTCAAATTATTATTATCAAATATAAAATATTGAATTTAAAATTAAATCTATTTAAAAATAAAGTGTTTTCTTTTTATTTAAACAAATACAACATTATAAAAAGCCAGGACTCAAAGAGAAAAAGGGTTTCATGCTCCCGAATTGATAAATATAACAACTATATAAAAAAAAACAATAACTGAGCTAGCCAAATAAACAAAAATTCTAAATAATAAACATCTACATTTAAATTTCATAATAAAAGTAAGTAAATAATACAGTGTATGTTAATAATATATATATATATATATATTATAATTGATAATTTATAAATTGGATATTTTAATAGCCTCACGTTGGGCCGACAATTTATAATTGAATGATGATAATTATAATTTATGATAATTTTATGGCTAGCTCAGATTATATTATTTGTTTATTTTATTATAGTTTTATATTTTATCGGAGAACATGAGAAACTTCTCTCGTTGGGTTCTGGATATGATAATCAAAGATTGAAGAAATACATATACATAATCTTACCTTTTAATTACAACCTCTGAAAGAAATAATATCTATTAAATAAAACGATTGAAATATGATAATAGTGATATTGATACTTTAACCATAGATGTAAGAATAAAAGAAAACCAACACATTAATGTCAATATGTTTAATAAATGAATTTCAATTTTTAATCTGATTAGAACATAATAAATTATTTTGTAACTGTTAATTTATTTTGCACATTTATTCTTAAGGAATTGTGCCACCCTATATCATACATACATTCTTGGAAACAAAATGATATAATTTCTGCGTCGGCGCTATATCTCCAAACGCATGCGCTGCTACAGTATACATGTAAGAAAGAAGTTTCCTTCCATACACAACGTTTATATTCAACACACTGTTAGCGTGTCTGTGATGAAAATTGTTGGTTATAATTATTAAATGTTTTTATAATCAATTACATATAAGTAATACTTTATAAACTATATGTGTACGTGTATTTAAAAAAACAAGAAAGTGATAGATGAAAGTTATGCATGCAAAAGCTGAAAATAAGTAATGAAATAGAATTGAGCACGCATGATGTACGTGATATTTTACGAGGATAAATTTACAACAGGTGAGTTTCAATATTATCTTAAAATTATAATTCTCTATAGATGAATTTTATAATGCATTATATGTTACTGTTCTTTGGCCTTTTTATATGATATATATCAATTGAATGTTCTATTGAATTTTGAGTGTACACTTTAAAATGTTTATTGGAATTCCAAATAGATTTAATCAAAATACACAGACCTTATCTTTCTTGCTATTACTGCCGGCTGCACTTACATCTTCCAAACTTGCCGATATCTCCTTAGAGATATGCTCCTACGGCACTCTTTAATACTTACACAGGATCTGATACACTTATGATTAGTTTGTCATAAAATGTTTATATAATTTTAACTTTTAACTGTTTTTTAAAGAAAATTTTTGCAGAGAGAGCAATCTTACAGAGACGCATCCCTCATCACCATTCTAAATCCACTCATTTGTTTTTCAAAATCAACAACTATCCCGGCTTCACTAGTCCATAGCACTCTTATTTGTTTTTTTATCACAGAAATTGTTATTCTCCAGTCTTTTAGTGACTATTTTGAAAAAACATAAATTTATTGTCCTGGAGGGTATTGACACTGATTCATTTAAATCTCTATCGTATTAAGGAATTTTAATTAAGTCCTTCTTTCCTCTTACAATAGTCCATTTTCTTATATTTACCTTGTTTAGCTAATTTACAAAATGTTTATTTTTACAAATATTACAACCTATATTATTAATTAACCTATATGTAATTGATTCTAATTTAATTTTGCGTCTTGTTTGATACTTATTATACATATACTCCTTATTATTTTTGTTTTTGTAATTAAATTTTATATCTATAATCTATAAACAATGATTTAGGTTGGTATTGAAAAATTCCCTAGCATGACTTTACTTCCTATAAATATTCATTTCCTCAATATGTTTGGGGCTGTGTTCCAACTATCTTTCCCATCTAGTTTCAACCCTTTTCAATGAATGAATGAATACATGGTATTCTAAATTTATGCTACTACAAAAATAATATGTAAATAATGTTAAATTATCGTTAGACTAATTATTCTTTTCTCTTACTTTAGGTTTCAAGCTATTGTGTGACATTTCATCCTGCCGAAATTGTTATGGCTGTGTTCAGTGCAATTCCGAATTCCATGACTTTGACAACCAATCAGAATTACTGGTACAGGTAATATTTACTCTTTAATTAGCTAATATAGTGTTGTAATTTCTATTCTTCATCCTTTTCAAAACTTCACATCAATATATTATCCAATCTATACATATTTCAATCTTTTTATATTTTAATCTTTGACTTTTTATTGAGTTTATTCTAATGGTTGTGTCTACTGACACTTCTTACGTTACAATAAGACTTGTTTATTATGTTTGTTTATTTCATTATATTTACAAAACTAGAGGATTAGTTCAATATATATATATATATATACATCTTGCCATCTCACAACAGAAATGTTATTATATATTATTTAATTATCAGAATAACACTATAATCAGAAAATTTGATATTCAGAGGGAAGAAATAAAAGCAAATAATCAGAGAATGAGAAGAAATAAAACAAAAAATAAAGACAAGTAGTGAAAGAATGGAGGAGAAGATAGAAAATGTTGGAATAATCTAAAAGATACACCGAAGAAAGAATCCATGAACCAAAACAAGAAATTAGAAATGAAATGTTAGGAAGATTAATGAAAATGGAAGAAATACAATCATACAATCGACAGAAATAGAAAGTTTAAAGAAAAATGGTAATGAATTAAAGATTGAAATAGGAGAGAATACTAAAAAAATAAAAGGAAATAGCGAAAGGATAACGAAATTAGACAGAGAAATAATTAAGACAAATAAAAACATAGAAGAAGATTTGAATAAAGAATTAAAAATGAATTTTAAGATAAAGGAAGAAGAGAACAACAAAGGAAAATCCTATAGGTGAAAAATATTAAAATATTAGTTTTAGTGAACAATGTCATTCCTGATAAAAAGTTTTGCTTGTTCTGAAACCCCATAAATTGAAATAAAATTCAAGTTTTTCAAAACCCGTCTCATTTTCCCGTCTCAGTTTCATGCTAAGAAAATTCAATTGCGGAAAAGTTGCAAATTTACATGATTGAAAATATGCCATTTAGTCTGAAAGCTCAGAACATCATGTCACAACTTTGCCTCAATCAAATCATATTTGTAGGAGGTTCAGAGTAGGCTCTTTTTTCAACAAACATATTCAATTTTATCTAAAAACTAATGATATAAACAAAAACGTTTCCAGAATTCTTTATTGCCCAGAGAAATATTTACTTGTAATACAATGGTTTACAGTTAATAAAAAGGTACAATGTGGAATTAACAATTTAAAATAGCAAACGTTTAAAAAATCATAAAAAGCAACTTATAAAAAATGTAAAGCGAAAGATCTGTAATGACAAGTAATAATGTATATGTCATAGGGAGATCGATATAGGTATACAGTACAAAATCAAACATACAATGAAAACGTACAAGTTTGCTTCTACCTTGTTTGCAAAGATTGATCATGTACATAAAAATAGTTGGCTAATTTTCTTTTCTCCGTTCATAAAATGAGAGCTACACAAAAAGCTCTGGGATCTGGTTCTATTGTTCTAGAAATATTGTATAAACACACAAAATAAAATGTTAATTTATCATTATGTAGGTACCTTGTCAGCTTCATCTATTTGCTTCTTACATTTGGGTCCTTTGGAAATCTATAAAACATACAGTTCTCTCTGACATTATAATGCTTACAGTCTGGTGGCCAGGACAGTGCTATTATTCTTTATGTGAAGATGATACAGATAGAAAAAGAATTAAAACAATTGTATTTCATAAGTTTATAATAGCATGTTTAGGTTAGATAACTCTTTTATTAAAATTATATTATTATACATACCTATTTTGGCTGGAATCGAATATATCTCTTTGTGAAAGTCTTAGTGTATATATAAATGCCTAAATCAGCAGTTATATTTAAAATATAAGGGAATAATTTCTGGTCCAAAATCACACCAATGGTATCTAAATGGCTAGTTATGTTTGTTTGGATACAAAATTGACATAACCTAAGATTATGTCGTCACCACTAATAGCGCGTATTGGTTTGCATCTGCGCGGGTCTAAACCTGAAATTCATCCTTCATTATTGGTTCTCACATAGTATATAGATAGCGTTACACAACAATTTATTATTTTATTTTTAATATATTTTGGTATTTCAGGATGTTTTACGGTTTGCCAGTGAACTGAAACATTTAGCAGGACTCTACGAAATTAAAATGGATTCTTTTAATCACGTTGATTACATATTTGGAAAAGACGCTAAGGATTTAGTTTACAAACCTTTATACCAATTTCTAGGCAACTATACGGACTTCCCAACTACTGTCAAAATGAGTAAATTTAGAGAAAATTTGTAACACAAACATTATAAATAGTTGATAATATATTCTAAATATAGTATAAAAATTGTCACAAATTCAGTATACGTGGTATCATCATAGGTTTTAAATTAAATACTTAAACACACTTCAAATTATTTATTTTCCTAATTTAGTTCCGTTTGATATATCAATTTATTTCTTGACAAGTTGATGCTATCGCAAATTATTAAAATCCATTCGAAATTATTTTCGCGATATTGAAATAATTAGAATATTAAATGTTTTCATGGACATAGGTGACAAATTACGTACAAAATGTATACGGGGTGTTAAAATAGTAACAACAAAAAAAGTATCGGTTAAACATTTATTTTATTAGTCCATACTGATGTACGGTTTAATATCATGACAACTAAGATTTTTTTAAATAGCAACCTGACTGAATCTTTCAAAAGAATGCGTTGTTTCTCACTGATAATTACATTATATGGTGCAATTCATACATATAAATATGAAATTAATAAATATTTGCGTCGTAAAAAGTAATTCCTATATAAAAGCATTTCAGTGATTACTGATATACAGGGTGTCCCAAATAAGAGTGAGTGATTTTAAACATATATGCCCAGCTTATTAATTGGAGGTTTTGTTGTAAAAATTGAAGTGTATACACGTGTATTGATTTGCTTCTACAAAATCAAATATATTGTAGTAAAAATTGTAAGCACCTGAGTGAAACTTATATGGTGAAAATTCTAATATTTTCGTTAATAATCTGGTAAAAAAACTGTGAGTAATCATTAAGATTTTGTTGATAATCTGCTATAAACATAACTAATTCATTTCACAAGTGTAAAGACTGCCAGTTTAAAGTCCAGTTTTTATTATTAATCAAAAACAACTAATTAGTTTCTAAATGTTCTTTCCACCACAAGTAAAGTCAAAATAAAATGGATGACAACAAGATCTCAGAAGATATAACAAATGCTGTACTCTACACTATGTTACTAAAAGCTATTAAGGACCAAACAACGGAGATAAAGTCTGAAATAAATTAGTGTTTTAAATGAAACTCACGGTTTCTAGTTAATTCCACAATATAATAAAAATTATTGAAAATTCTAAAAAATTGTTTCGATGGTATTGATTTATAGAAAGAATTGTCAATTTTTTAGAATTTTCAATAATTTTTATTATATTGTGAAATTAACTAGAAACCGTGAGTTTCATTTGAAACACTCTTAGATTTTTATAATGATTCTGTAAATAATTTATATATAATATTTTTATTTTCATATTCTGACCATATTAATTTCGGTCCTTGAAAATGAATATGTAACATATTCGGAAGCTCAGAAAAAGTATTAAAAAGAGCACACTTTGGTATTTAATTATACCTGATTGGTTTTATGAAATAATTTTAATTAGTCTTGTACCAAGCCTTTTAGTTTTTAGACGTTATTGAATTCCAGACTCTAAAATGAGCAGATTCCACGAAGTAAGGGTCGAGACAGTTAATTTCTGGAATAAATAATAGCATTCAAGAAATATCTGATAAAGTAGATGTTGCTGAAGTGAAAACAAAAAATTTACAAAATAATGTATTACACCTTGAACGAAGATTTAGACGCAATAATATGATAATTTTTGGTCTAGCAGTAAACAAAAATGATCTACTAAATAAAACTTTAGAATTTATAAATAATACTTGTAACACGAATATACAAAAGAATAGTATAAATAACATTTATGATGTTGTGAACAAAAATAATGGAAAGTCCCATATTGTCCTTGAGTTTATTTCTTATATAGAAAAACAAAACATCTTCATAAATATAACGCAATTAAAAAATACTGGTGTTTTTATTACCAATAATATGTGCTATGAAGATAGACAAACACAAAATTTATTGAGAGAACATCTTAAAAACGCCAAAAAACGTAACTTACAAGCAAATATTAGAGGGAATAATAATAATAATAATAATACTTTATTCATCCTTTTTGATCATAGTACATGATGTAGGACAGGTCAAACAGAGAAGAGGATATTACATTGAATACGACTTACTTATTAAACACTTAAATTAAAATCGTTTGCTTAAAAACTCTGACACCTCATAGAAACATTCGACAATTAAAAAATTGAACACATTGAAATCGCTCTCACATCTTATACAGCTGGTCAAATGATTAAGGAATTGAATTCCTTTATAGACAGGACTTTTTTCAAACAATGAGGTTTCATGTTTCGGTGGCCGTATAAGTTTTCGAGATCTGGTTGGGTAATCATGGAAATCAGAATTAGGACTAATTTCACTGAAATTACTTTTTGCATATAATATGCACTTGTAGATGTAAATAGAATAAAAAGTTAGTACACCGAAATCTTTGAAATGGTTTCTGCATGTTTCTCTATAATCCAAATTAAAAATTAGACGGACAATCCTTTTTTGAGAAATAAAAATCCTCGAGGCATTTACCGCACCCCTCCACAGAATGAGATTATAGGAAATATGGGAGTATACTATTGCATAATAAACATTGATCAGTTGACTAGTTGTAAATATATTTTTTAGCTGTAATATTGCAAAGTAACTACTATTTAATTTTTTACAAATGTGGTTGATATGGGTATTCCAACTCATATCCTTATCGAGGTAGGTTCCCAGAAATTTCGTAGAACTCGAAAAATAAACAGCAGTTCCCCCAACTGAGATACAGCTATTTTCAGGAATATATGTTCTTGTAGAAAAATGCATGAGGATGGTTTTTGTCGAATTTACTATCAAAGAATTTCTTTCACACCAACTGATAAATTCTCTTGATAAAATATTCATCTTTAATAGCAGCTCATCCGGAGATTCAGAATCAATTGCCAATGTGGTGTCATCTGCATATAGTATTAAATGATTAGTGCTAACATATTTAGAAAGATCATGTATGTATAATAAAAATATCAGAGGCCCTAAGATTGACCCCTGAGGTACGCCAATTTCCACAGGTTGGGGGAGGGACTTCTGATCTTCAATTCTGACAATAAGTTTACGGGCTTCTAAGTATGATTTCAGCCACGATAGAAATTTTCCCCGAAATCCTAAATCTCGTAGTTTATTTATTGCTATATCAGCACGAACCGAGTCAAAAGCTTTTGAATGATCAAAGAAGAGCGCCCCCACATACCTCTTTCTATCCAATGAGGTGTGGATAAAATTAAGAAGAGCTACGGATGCACTCTCCGTCGATCTGCCAGGTAAGAAACCATGCTGATGGTCCAATATAACATTATACTTTTTGAGAAAAGAAAACATTTGTTTATAAATACACTTTTCTATCACTTTACATATCACAGTCTGGACAGTTACTGGCCGATAATTGTCAAGGCTGAGAAGGCTATCTTTTTTATGTATTGGTGAAACAACTCCTATCTTTAGACTTGATGGAAAAGTTTCTGTTTCCACTGAGTAGTTGATAATGTCTGCTAGAGTACAAGCGATTTGTGGACCGATACTTTTGATGATCTTTGTCGAAAGACAGTCAACACCCTCGGCATTAACATTTTTTAGGCAGTTAATTACATCCAATACATCTTCAGGGATAACAGGTTTGAAATAAAAAGTATTAGCGACATACATTGTCGTATAACTTTCAAAACCACAGTTAGCAAAGAGGGTATTTATTGCTTTTTTCAGTATTCGTTGCAAAAAAATTGGCAAACAAATTAGCAATTTCATATTTATTTTGAGTTATTTTACCATTTATATCAATGGTATCAATAGTAGATTGTCTCTTTTTTCCAATTTTTTGTTGTACTGTTCGCCATATATATATATATATATATATATATATATATATTATCATGTATTTAAATATTGAGTAATAACATTTACTTATTTATTAATGATCCTATATTGGGATGCTACTTTATTATGGATCTTATATTTATGAGTATTTATTTTTTTTAATGATTGTGGGCGCCAGAATTGGTTTAGCTAACCGCTAATTTCCAATTCAAAATTTTATTTAGTAACAAAATTATGAGTTATGTAACTTTATGACACTATACCTCAGGGATGAGATTCGGCACTTGGTGATCGGCAGTAACAAGAAACTGAAAGGTAAGATATCAAAGCAAAGAAAGGAAAAACATAGATAAATAGATTTTAATTGTGAGTAGTTGTTTGAATAATGAACATTTTCTGAATCATAATTGTATAATCATATTAATTAAACCTTTGCGTAAGTACGTTTTTTTTTATTTTTTAATGCATACTATTGAATATGAAACATATCAAATAAATTTCGCTTCCTATAACTTATCTCTATGTGTTTTTGAAAGCTTCCACAAACCATTCAATCTCTACTCTAATAATTTGTTAATGTTGACGTGACGTTGAGTTATTCTATGGTAATGATAATTCAGTTATTAAATAAAGAATGAAAACCAAGTGTGTTTGTGAGGCAAACTGATGATTTATCGTAATGATTTGGTGAGTATTATTTCCTTTAATGTAAGTTGAATGTTCTATCCCAATCTAGTGGAGATTGAATATCTATATCTAATAATTTTACCAACGAATAAATTTTTACACAATATAACCTAACAAATGAAAATTATGAACGATGTTTTATAGGACAAATATGTTACACACGAAAGGAAAAGTCTATGCTTGGCATCTTCTTGTCTCTGGGATGAAACATTTGGAAGAAATACGATCGCCTATGATCATATATGCGAAATCTTGATATTAAAATGATGTGACGTGATTTATCTCGCCAGGAGCAACAATTTATTCACAGAAGATACGTGAATGAGCAAACGAAAAGCAGATTAATAGAGGTAAATTGTTCATCTTACCAATTCTCGGCGTTTCACTAATTTTTCACTTTTTATTATGTATTCGATAGAAAGTTTCTGTTATTTTATAGCATCATTGTTTTTAAATACTATGATTAATTCTTTAAACTTAAAATATATCAAAATGTTTGAGATTTATAAAAAATTTAGAGGAGAGAAATTTTAATGCGTCCTCACATTATTGAATCTACACCGCGTCTCCCAAGCTCTCAATCAACAACTTTTAGTTGTTTTTAATTTTTTGTTTTATTTTTCAATTGTTTATAAATAAACATCATTGTTTTCAAATCCAAATATCTGTTTTCTATGTTATTGTAGATAAGTTCACTTTGTTCTTATGCATTCCTAATGTCACTCCGAAATTACACCGTTCGAACTATTAACCGAACGTCATTTTACGATGACATTTTGACCTTGAAGTTTATACCAAAATAATCAATAATTTACATAACATACAGGGTTTCTGAAAAGTGTCTATAATATATAAAATTACAATTATGGAATTTTATTTTGAAATTCATGTAATATTATACCGTGATAATCATTGTTATGTACCAAATTAATGTTTACGTAATTTATTTGTTACGTCTGTGTTTTCTGTCATGAAATATAATTTGAAGAAAAATAATTGCAAACTTAAATAGCAATTTTTTTATATGCAATATTAGTTGTATCTTGTTTGTAAGTGTTTCTTCACATATTTATACTCATATTTAAATTGTTGTCTTATGGACTATTATGCAATTTATTGGATTTATTGTCATCTATTACTAAGATTCACATTAACTTAGTGATATCTCTGTTTTAATTTATCTTGATAGATAATTTTCAGTTTAATATATATATATATATATATATATATATATATATATATATATATATATATATATTTGTTTTTCTTTTACATTTTTATTTTCAAGACTTTTTTGGTAGAACAATTTTCTTGATTTGTTAATTTCAGTGACATAATCATGTTTTAACCTGTTATAATTTGAATGATCATCGGGATTTGCGGAAAATTTTGTTAACCAAAACAAATTCCTAAGATCACTACCCATCCGCACAAGATCGAGATCAACCCATGATTTTCTGGTTACATTAGATACGTTTTTTGTTAAAATAGGGCAAATAAAATCAATATGGAAACATATAGTATATAAAAATTCATTATATACAAAATCAACACTTGAGATATTTTTATGATTTAGATATTCATGGACGGACAGAAAACTTTCATTGTCTAGATGAGTTTGTAAACTCAGTAAATTGGATGCTGATACATTCCTAAAACTTGTCTTTCTGTTTATTTATTTATGACATGGAATACAAACGGGACGAACCCAAATACAGTATTCACAAGTATATAATTAATAAAATGTAGACTGATAATTGCAAATATTAAATTATTATCACTATGAAATTAAAACGCAGCTTCATCACTCAAATACAGCTTTTTTAGCTTACTACAAAAAGTGAAAAATTTATCATGAAATATATCAATGTCAGCGTGGTTACAAACTGAGTTAAATTATTTACAACACCTATGGAGAGGAGAGTTTAAATAATAATTGTTAGCACTGAAATTAATATAAAAAAGTTTAAAATCTCTTGTATCATAGGCCGGAACATTGAATCCAATGAGGCTGGTAATCTCATTTGAGTCAATAAGATTATTAACAATTTTATATACAAATTTAACATCGTTTATTTGACGTCTATCTTCCAGGGGAATTAAACTCAAGTTCCGCCTAACTGAAACAATATTATCCTTAGGAAACAACTTCTTCTTGCAGTACTTTATAAATTTATTCTGGATATGGTCAAGTCTATCGATGTAAACAATATACTGTGGATTACAAATTATTGATCCGAAGCTCAAGACACTATTTACATAGGCCATAAATAGAGTTCGTAATGAATGTGAGGTCTTAAAGTCATGACAAGTCCTGATAATAGACCCCAACGCCCGATTAGCTTTCTTTGATATACCAATCTTACGACAAACTTCGGTATATGGGTTATTTTAGGAGATATCAAAAAATGTTAACAACAAAAATAGTAGATGCCGTCAAGGTGCATATTTTGAAATTATCTCGAACTATACAGAGTGTTGCATAACTCCGTTACAAACCAAACATACGACTTTTTAAATGAGAACCCCTGTATATTATACCAAATTCGAATTGCTCACATTTTTTAGAAGCTTTTGATATAAGGTTTTGCTACGTTATACAGAGTCCTTCAAAAGGTATGGACACGTTTATGTGAAAATCGTAGTTAAGTCAACGCTCTGTAGCTTATTGTACGTTGAAGAAAAAAATTTTATTTTCCCTAAAAGAGTATCATAATATGATGCGATATCTCCGTATTTTATTAAATTTTAATTATGTCACCTTTTGTATACAGGGTGGACGGAAACTCGAACCTTTCATTTTCTCTCTTCTTTCAAATGGAACACCCTGTATTTTTTAGCACAAATAGAATCTTCGATCATGTAACTTTAATTTTTGTTAAGTATTCTCTATACCCAAAGTTTATGAAAACAGAGTTATTTTGTAATATCTATTGTAAATCATAATTATTAACTTATGTGAAAAAATAAACGTTGAATGTAACAAAAAATCCTAAATAATAATAAATCTTAATAAACTATTTATTCTGAGCAAAACAAATCATCAAAAGTATAATCCTAACCGTAATATTAAACATGTTCAAAGTGTTCACCGTTAACATCAATGCAATGCTGCAGTCTAAGTTCAAATGAATGACTAACATTTCTCAGCATAAAAACGTTAACAGATCAAAATGCCGCTCTGATTCTTTCTGTCATATTCTCTCTAGTAGTAGGGGGAGTTTTATAATCCTCATTTTTTATAAAACCCCAAAAAAGGAAATCCACTTTTGTTACATTGAAACGATCCATTAGTTTTTCAAATGCTCTTTTGTTAGGTGCCTTTCGGTCTGGAAATCTTTGAACTTTAGACGCAAGCAAGCAATTTTTGTTACATTCACCTAATACCCGAATCATGTCCACCATTTCTTGAGTAGAAAAATGTACACTATTCATCCTCAATGATTGTTACTTTATTTAAAGAAACAATAAATCGCAGGTGACACTTAATTACTGTTGTTTTAAAAAAATAAAATATAACGACTGACGTTTATGTCAAATGTCAATCAAGGCTTACTGAGAAAATGTGATAGTTTACATCATTGCATTAATGTTAACAGTGAACACTTTGAACATTTAGTTTCACATTACGGTTAGGATTATACTTTTGATGATTTGTTTTGCTCAGAGTAAATAGTTTATTAAGATTTATTATTATTTAGGATTTTTTATTACGTTCAACGTTTATTTTTTCACATAAGTTAATAATTATGATTTACAATAGATATAACAAAATAACTCTGTTTTCATAAACTTTGATTATAGGGAATACTTAACAAAAATTAAAGTTACCTGATCGAAGATTCTATTTGCGCTAAAAAATACAGGGTGTTCCATTTGAAAGAAGAGAGAAAATGAAAGGTTCGAGTTTCCGTCCACCCTGTATACAAAAGGTGACATAATTAAAATTTAATAAAATACGGAGATATTGCATCGTATTATGATACTCTGTTAGGGAAAATAAATTTTTTTTCTTCAACGTACAATATGCTACAGAGCGTTGACTTAACTACGATTTTCACATAAACGTGTCCATACCTTTTGAAGGACTCGGTATAACGTTGCAAAACCTTATATCAAATGCTTCAAAAAAATGTGAGAAATTCGAATTCGGTATAATATACAGGGGTTCTCTTTTAAAAATTCGTATGTTTGGTTTGTACCGGAGTTATACAACACTCTGTACAGTTCGAGATAATTTCAAAATATGCACCTTAAAGGCATCTACTATTTTTGTTGTTAACATTTTTTGATATCTCTTAAAATAACCCATATAGTGAAGTTTGTCGTAAGATTGGTACACCCTGTATAATTGATATGCTGGTCGAAAATAAGTTTTGAATCAAAATAAATTCCTAGATCTTTTATCTGTGATACCTTTTCTATTGGATGGTTTTCAATAAAATATTGATAATCAAGTATGCATCGTTTTCTAGAGAAAGTTATCGAGAAGCATTTTTTTAAATTCAAGAAAAGAAAGTTTTTTTTGCAATATGCAACAAGTCTGTTTAAGTCACTTTGTATCAATTGAGAATCCCAACATTACCAACTTTGAGATACATTTTTAAATCATCCGCATATTTTTTGTACTTAGAAAATTTGAAACATTGAGATATGTCGTTGGTGTAGATATTAAATAATAACGGTCCCAAGTGGGATCCTTGAGGTACCCCTGAAGTTATATCACTGAAGGGTGATACATATTTACCTATGACTACTGCCTGTGACCTGTTACTTATGTAAGATTTGAACCATCTGAGTAGATTACCATGTATACCGACTGCACTAAGTTTATCCAACAAAGTAGAATGATCAATTTTGTCAAAGGCCCTGCTGAAGTCGGTATACACAGCATCCACCTGAAATCCTTCATGCATGTATTCTAATAAATATTCACTATAACTAAAGAGGTTCGTTTCAACAGAACGTTTTTGGATGCTGATACATTCCTAAAACTTGTCTTTCTGTTATTCAGCTTATTCTCGCAAAATGTACATAATATACCCGTACGATATTTTACATGAATGTTTAGTCCCAAATGATCACCAAGCTGCATATCAATCACGCTTTCATTGTATTCAAACGTCATATTAGTTAAAAAGTAGTCAACTTTAGTTTTTGTCCTTTTCATGTTTTTATTTGTGAAAATCCGTGTTGGCTCACAATTTTTTAAGTTTAAGTTAAAACTCTCCATCAAGTCAATGAATAATGTTCTTTCACGTGATACATTCAAATAATCAATGTTCATGTCTCCACAAAGAATAGTACAATCATAATTACTGAAACAAAAATGTAGGACCTTAAAAAGTTGGTCCATGAACATCTCAATGTTTACTGATGGGGATCTATATATATTCACAAGACAACAGCTTCTTTCTTGCAAAAAAAAGGATATATTACATACTTCAAAGTCAATATCAATTGAAAAAGTCTAGGTTTTTAAATTTAATCATCTTTTTAACAAGTATCAAAACCCCACCATGAATTCTGTTGATACGATTGAAATGAGTAGCCAATATATAATCGTTAAATCTCACTAAATCAATATTATCATTATTACACCAGGTTTCAGAAAGGCACAAAATATCAGGTTTGTTACATTCCAATATTAAATCAATTCTATTGGTCTGATTAGTTAGGGATTGACAATTTACATTTATGATTTCAAAGGTTTTAGTTGATTTTTCTGTATAAGTACACTTACATACATTTCCACATATATTACTTTGAGAATACACTGGAGTTACATGTTCTAGACTTTGGACGCAACTGAAAAAACTGCTGGGTATGGGCTCCATGTGACCATATTGCTGGATTCATGGCAGTATTAAAGTTATACCCATATACACTTACTTTGAAAGAGCTGTAAATCTCCGGATATTTCGAATTTAATGATATTACCACTACTTCCGGGAAATGTGGTTTTACTATTTCACGTAGATCATCTGCTGTCATGATGGGGTCCACTCTGTAAATATGAAGATCCACAAATTTGGGAACCCCCTTAATACCCTTGCCGTTTACAATTATTTCATTATTATTTCCAACAACAAGTTGTTTTCTATTTCTTTTTCCTCGAACTTCTCTTCATTTATTGTAGTTTTCTCTGGGGCTATTCTCATTTAAATTTATAACTTCGTCAATTTTTTGTTCAGTATTTATTTTCATTAAAGCAGCTGACACGTCAGTCTTTGAAATAACTGATTGAATAGATTGAATAGAATAGAATAAATTGGTAATTGATGGAAAATTGTTTGCGCTCCAAGATCTGAGAATATTGGAAGAGGAATCTGAAGAAGAAATTAACGATTTGGGGGAAGATACAAAACAATCGGAAGCAACAGAAACGAATATACAAAAATCGGATGAAAATATTGAAAATTAAAAACGCAAAAGGTGTAAAATTAATTATAGTCCACAATTCGAGTGCAACTTAAGAAGTAAAAAATAAGCATAATTATTTTGTATCTAAATATTGTATTTTTGTTACTTCCCAAGTATTGCTACTTTTTTCCCCTTAATTAATTAGGTTAGTATTCTTTGAAATAAATTTTGTAAATCGATTATTGAATGATTTGACCTGTTATTAATCTTAAGAAGGAGCTAGTTTTGTGAATTTCTAGTATAATTTGTAAAAAAACATGTCGAAATTTATGAAAATGTCATGTAAACACACGTTCGATAATTAGTAAATTTTGAGAAATTTAAAGATACTGTTTCCAATAAATTTGACATTATTACTGTTTCGGAAACTTGGTTGAAACCAGAAATTGCAGATCAAATTATATCTTTGCCAGATTACAAACTCTATAGCAAAGATCGTCTCCAGGGTAGAGGAGAAGGCGTGGCAATTTATTTGAAAAGTAATATTAAATATAAACTAATTCATAATATACTGAACAAATATGGATTGAAGTCGAGTTTAATCATAAAAAAGTAGCCATTAGTTCACTTTATTCACCTCATGTTCGTGAATCTCAATTGTTTGTTGATGAACTAGAAAATGTAGTAAGTGAGATTATTCACAAGTACGAATATTTAATTCGTTTAGGCGATCTTAATATAGACAATCTAGATCCAGAAAGTATAGAGTGTAAGTATCTACAAAAATTCTTAGATTCTTTTGATCTAAAACAAATAATTAATGAACCAACTAGATGTAGTGCAACTGGTATGTCGCTACTTTACTTAATAATATGTTCAAATCATTCAGATGTTAGACAACCTTCAGTGCATTCACTTTTTTCTGATCACTGTTTGGTGTTCAGTTCTCTCTATTCAGAAAAATCAATGATTCAACCTTTCCTGTATGGGTATAGAGATTTCCGTTCTCTTAGTAATGATTAATTGATACGTGAAATAATTAGTAGTGATTTATGTTGATATGTAACGCTAAAAATCGACTACGTTGGTTTTGTGTCATATGTCAATGAATACAATATACTTTCGCCTATTTTTCCAACATGTAAGAAGTATAATGTAGAATAGTTAATACAGGATAAATAAAGTTTAAAGTATATTTGACTAATCCTTTACATAAACCATCAATTTAAACCAGGTCTATTATGCTCAGACTATAGACGATAAAGTATCAATATTTAATATTGAATTAAGAAATATTTTTGACAAACTTGCCTATATCAAAACAGTTAAAATAAAAAAGAAGAAAGCTCCTTGGCTAACGGATATTATCCGGTTAATGATGTCTATGAGATAAAGCTTTAAATAAATATAAGGAAGCAAAATTGCAAAACCATTGGAATTATCACAAAGAGCTAAGAAATTATACGAATGGAGCTATAGCCAGAGAAAAAAAGCCTACTTGAAATTTCGTGTACGTCACGGGGAAAGTAGAAAACTATGGAAGGTCTTGAAAGAATTAAATATTTACAGTAAAAATATTAATACTTTAATACCAGATAATTTGCAGAACCTAAATAGTATTAATGGATTTTTTGTTGATTCTTCTAAAAATGAATTTAACGTTGATCCTAATTTAATATCATACTACAATGTAGGTATTGAAAATAATAACAATTTCAAGTTTGCTCAAACATGCGACTCCGAAGTATACGAGATGTTACTGTCAATTAAATCTAAAGCCATAGGTGTCGATCAACTTAGCATCGATAAGATATATTGTTGTCCAGTTATTTTACCGCTTTTAACACACATATTCAATTTTTGTATAAAGAAAGGTGTGTATCCTGCTATCTGGAAACGTGTACATCTTTTACCATTGCCCAAAAATAATAATCCAGCTAGTCTTAGAGATTTGCGTATTTTATGTTGTGTATCATAAGTGATTGAGAACATTGTAAATAAACAACTTATTAAGTTCCTAGATTGTAATAATATTTTACCAGCTTATCAGTCCGGATTCAGACAATTACATAGTTGCACAACAGCTCTCTTAAAAGTAACCGATGATATCCATGCATCTCTGGACGCTAATAAATTAGTAGCTTTAGTTTTGCTAAATTATTCCAAAGCCTTCGATCGTATAAATCCTGAGTTATTGTTTTACCTGTTAAATTTTATTGGTTTAAATACAAGTGCTATAAATTTGTTTCGTAGCTACCTCAGTAATCGTCAGCAAGCAGTTATCTACTGCAACAGGACTTCTGCATTTTTAAAAATCAATTGTAGAGTGCCTCAAGGCTCTATACTTGGGCCAGTTCTTTTTATAATTTATACACATGTATTTTATAAGAAATTGTAACACTGTTCGTCTAATTTTTATGCGGATGATGCACAGTTGTATTATTCTTTTAAGGAAGAAGATGCGGCTGTGTCGTGTCAGCATGTAAATGAAGATTTAAAGTCACTTATAGCTATATCCAATACCTATTGTCTATCACTAAATAGTGCTTAATCAGTTGCACTTTTATTTGGAAAGCCAAAGGCCAGGAAGAGGTGCTTTAGATTAATGAACTTAAAAATTGATGATGATATAATTAATATAGATGATAGTGCAAAAAATTTGGGATTGATCATTGACTCTGATTTACGGTATCCGGAAAATTCTTCGAAAGCAATTCTTCGAAAACAATTCTTCGAAAACAATTCTTCGAAAATCAATTCTTCGAAAATGAAATTCTTCGAATAAACAATTCTTCGACTAATAATTCTTCGAATAACAATTCTTCGAAGTATCCAAAAGGAATGACTTTGTTCAGAGATATAAATCAGGTATAATTTATCTAATCCCAAGCTTGCAACTGACGATAATCCCTTGGAAATTAGTTTTAATTTAACCCTGTGCAAGTAAATATGGATGCAGAATTTGTTTGTGATACAAATCAGGTATAATTTACCTAATCCCAAGTTTGCAACTGACCTGAGTGGGTATAAAAGGGATTGTTTTCCATAAAATAAAATTAGTTTTAATTTAACCCTGTGCAAGTAAATATGGATGCAGAATTTGTTTGTTCAGAAAAAGGAAAACGTAAATTGTTGTTCGAGGGACATTTTTATTTTAAAGATGTTGAAAAAGTGTATTGGAAGTGCGCATTTTTTGAAAAAAGAAAAACAAACTGTCCAGCGAGAATAATTACTGTCGACGATAAAATCAGTAAAATAACAAAAGAACATAATCATATTGCTGACGCCTCAGAGGTGGAAGCGACCAAAGTGTACGAAAAAATTCGAATGAACTCGAAAATAAGTAATGATCCTCCGCACAGAATTATATCAATTGCTTCGACTACATGTTCCATAACGGCAGCTCCCAAGCTTCCAAGTGTTAGCAGTATGAAACGGAGTATTCGCAATATCAGATAAAAAAATCTACAAGGACCAGCTCTTCCTACTAATAGAAGCGAAATAATATTTTTGGAGGAATATACGAAAACCTACAAAAATGAAAATTTTTTGCTATATGATGCCGGTCCAGTGGACGAGAGAATATTAATTTTTACTACAGAACAAAATCTCCAATTATTGTCTAACAGTAAGCATTGGTATATTGATGGCACATTTAAAACCGTGCCGTTATTATTCCAACAATTACTAACCGTTCACGGACTGCAACACAGTTTATCGGTACCTTTAGTTTATGCACTCTTACCAAAAAAATCAGAACGAATTTATGATCAATTTTTTCAAGAACTTAAAAATTTGAAATCATCTTTAGTGCCTGCAACGATTACCACTGACTTCGAAAAAGCATTGATTAATGCCTGCAATAGTGCTTTTCCAAGTTGTAGAAAAAGAGGCTGTTTTTTCCACTTCAGTCAATGCATTTTTCGAATGATTCAAAGGAATGGATTAAAAAAACGCTATGAGACTGACAGTGAATTTGCTTTCAAACTAAAAATGTTGTGTGCTATTGCTTTTGTCCCAGTGGATGATATAGTTATGGCTTTTGAACAATTATATGATAGTGAAATATTTCCGTCAGAAGCCGAAAGTGTTATTAATTATTTGAAGATACGTGGATTGGGCGACCAAATCGAAAACAGCGAAAACCATCACAATATCCATACGAATTGTGGAATCTATATCAAACAGTTTTGGATGATTTACCGAGAACAAATGATTCGGTAAAAGGATGGCATCGAAGTTTTGAAACACAAGTATCAGCAGTTCACCCCAACTTGTGGAAATTTATAAAATGTATAAAAAATGAGCAAAGTCTAAATGAACTTCGTGTAGAACAATATTTAAGCGGATTTGAACCACAAACACCAAGAAAGAAGTACAAAGATTGTAATCAACGAATCAAAACTCTTGTAAATCAGTATGATAAAAATAATATAATAGAATACATTAGAGGTTTAGCTCACAACATATCATATTAATCTATAATATTTTTCTTACCTTGGTATTTGATAGTGTTTATGTCATTTATCTGTAATTTTTACTGTAACCTTTTACTATACTGTAAACTTTTACTGTAATTTATTAATAAAATGTTGACATAATTATAACAAATAAAAAAAGTAGTGTTTTATTTCCAGTTCCTAGGTATTCTCAAAAAAGAAAATGACCTTATAATTCTCATTTATTATTAGTATGTTCCGCATCATACGTTTATATATCATGCGAGAAATATTGATTATTTTCTAATGAAAACTTATCCCAGATTTTAGTAAATCCAAATAATAAAGCTGTCGAAGAATTATTAGTCGAAGAATTGTTTATTCGAAGAATATGGTATTCGAAGAATCGCATTTTCGAAGAATTGATTTTCGAAGAATTGTTTTCGAAGAATTGTTTTCGAAGAATTGCTTTCGAAGAAAATTCCTAGATCCCTGATTTACGCTATTCGTTCCATGTAACTTTAATCGTTCGTTGCGCCTTTGCTAATCTCAAATTAATATACAGCAGCCGGACAATGCTTACAAAAATAAAACCAAAGATGATATTATGTGAATCACTCGTATTATCACAGTTAAATTACGGCGATGCGGTTTTTGAGCCTAGATTGTTAAAAAGAGACGTACTAAGATTACAGCGTATCCAGGTTTATGTGTGGATTAAGAAGAAAAACACCTACTTCATCCTATTATAAAGAATTGCAGTGACTTATTTTGGAAGAATGTCGCAAGGTATGTGAATGTGAATTATACTATAAAATTCTACGTACACAAAAACCTCCGTACTTATACAATAAACTTAGATTTAGAACCGACGTACACAATCTAAACCTGAGACAAGTTGGTCGCTTAACGATTCCTAAACATTCAACCGCCTTATTTGAGGGCTGCTTTTCATTTAATGTAGTTAGGATTTGGAACTGGATACGCGATTATTTAAAAGCACTCACATTGGGGTGTTTGGGGTTGGTGGTTGTTTCGTTATTTTTAAGATCGAAATAGTTATCAGTTTTGGATTTTTCAATATTACTTTTATCTAATATACGAGAAAAGTATTGGTTTACCCCAAAAAAATTTGGAATTTTGAATTTTTTTTTGAGATATTTTCACGTTTTCCATCAACAGCAACACGAAAAAACGGTTTCCTTACATGTCTTGTTAGCACGATACATCCTCCGGAGTGCAATAAGTGAGCAATTTTATGATTGAATATTGCCACGGACATGTCACAGATGAACCCTATTGATTTTTAGTTCACCAGAGCCAGTACAACGGGTGCTATGGTACTTGAAGTACGACATTTTGTCATTTTTAGAGAAATTTCAGTTTGTTAGAACGATACAGCCTCCGGAGTTCAACAAGTCACCAATTTTATGATTGAATATTATTCAGAACATCTCACTGATGAACCTTATAGAATTTCAGCTCACAAGATCCAATATTATTGGCCTTTTAATGTTAATATGACATCCATCAATAGCTCCAATAACAACACTTATGCCATGTTTCTCTTTGGAACCATCCACAACTGCAACTGCTTTCTCTGCATCTGGCCACTTAATATACTCTTGGGAGTGATTTACCAGAAATTTCATAACCCTTTTGATAGTTGTGAAGGTAGCACTCTTAAAACAATGGAATAATTCAGCTATTTGCCTAAATGCCACGGTATTGGCAAGATAGCAAAGTGTCATCAAAAACGCTTTATCGGGCGATATTTTCTCTCTTCCTTCTGGATGGCTTGGTAAAAATTTGGACGAAGCAAGTTTTTCTGAAATAAACAATGCAAATCATTAGTTATTTGCCACAAAAATGGTTATTTATGTCTCAAGTGCTTATATTAATATTAAATGGATGGATACGGGTACAATATTCACATATTTCTTTGCTCATTCGAAATGCTTCCCTAAACTGGATGTCTCATATTGTGGCACTGTTGTATCTACATATTCAACGATTTTCGCTATTTTTTTGCGAGATTTTGTCTCATATTCTTGTTCTATAGAAGAATCACTTGAGCTTGATTCACTATCTGAGGTTGCAATTAACTCATCTTCGTCGTCATCACCAAATAAAACTTTTAATGTTGGAATATTAGCCATAATACAAATCTTAGGTCAAAGAACTATTATTTGAAACTAAAAATACCAAAATCAAGCGTGGTTATCGGTAGTAATACCTCAAGTGATTGAATTTTCGCGATAAGTCTGTCGATTCAGTTTTGAACGAAACTGAATTGTTTCGAGAAAATACCACGAGTCCGCAGGACGAGTGGTGTTTTCTCGAATCAATTCAGTTGAGATCATAAATGAAAGACAGACTTATGAGATAAATTCAATCACGAGTGGAATTTTATTAGACTATTTCACAAACAGAGTGAAAGATAAAAAATCTGAAATTCGGCAGGATTAGAGGAAATTGGCAAAAAAGTTGACCTGAGAAATCAATAAATTTCAATGAACAGAAAACATTGACATCGAAAGAAATACTACACTACCAACAATAACCATAACATACTGAAATATTTTTCAATTATAATTATTATAAATGGTACAGTTATTATATACAATGTTTTGAGCTTGATTATTTGAACACGCGCTTGTACTTGCAATATTTGTTACATCTTGATTGCTATAATTTCTGACATTTGCTATAAGTTTTTCGTGATGTTGTTTACTAAGTTGGATGTAGGGTTTAAGCGAATTAGAGCTCGAATGTCCAGTAATTTTTATGGTTTCCTGTTCTCCTACTCCTCTACATAAAAGTTCACTGACTGCAGTTGCTCGATTTGAATGGTTGGTAATTTTTTGCTTTTTCACATCAAGCCCTATATTCTGAGCTGATGTTTTGGTCCATTTACTGATCGTATTGATCCCTAGAGGCATATTTTTGTACCAAGGAGTGCAATGATCACCAGGCGTCCAATGTCCATTCACGGTGAGAAACAACCTATTAGATCTTACATTATTACCTCGTTTTGAAATCATCTTTTTATAAAGTCTCACGGGGCACATTATTGCATTTTGCACATTTTCAATCAACCATTTGCTGTTCGCACATCGCTGACCACCTCCTTGGCAAGTTTTTGAAAAAACTGTGTTATATTCGATTCTGCCGGTAGGCGCCCCCTTATTATCTAATTCTTCTTTAAAATAATCTAACAAACAATATGCAGCTTCACCTCCTCTCGAAGCAAGTTCTACTGCTGCGATATGGAAATATTTCTTTTGGAGTCCTGTGGGTGTATTTTCATCCCATTGTGTACATATTGCTTGATGTTCTTCATGGGTCAACGGTGCCGAACTGATCTTTAGTTTCTGTACGTTACCTTGAAGCAGCTTGCGTTTTGTATCTCGCGCATTTCTGGCCGATTGAAAAATAATATCTTTGAATGGGTCGAAACTTCGTCCATATTCATTATAGAATTTTTCTTGCAATAATCTAGCACTCACATTCCAAATCGTCTTCAAAACACATTCCTTGTAATCAGAACCATCGATTTTCCTCATGTTGAAGCCCCAGTCCTTCAAAATAATAGCTAGTCTCTCGACAGGCGTTGCTTCATCTAATAGGTATTTTCGTTCATCGCAAAATCTGGTAAATTGCTTCCAAATGTACTCCTTCGATTTCCTCGTATTTTTCGGTACATTTTCATCGATTTTTTCGTTGATTGATTCGATAGAATTCATCCCAAATCTACTCATTTTTGAATGCGTGCACAGCGTAATCACTTATATTTGACGTTTAACTGTCACATGCACTGTAAACAAATCTGAAAACACTGAACTTGATAGGCCAATCAGAGTCAAGAGTCAAGTTTGGTATTATCGGTAAGCCGAACTTGACTAGAGCTTCTGATTGGTTCACTTCGTAGGTGAGTGAAATAGTCAGAGATATTGATAAATTGATATAGGTTATGTTTATGTTTATATGTGACGGCAGACCGCGCGCTTCAATTGAGAGACGTCGTTCTTTTTGGTGCTTACTCACATCACTTTATCTCAGATCACCTTAACTGAAGTGATCAGTCAAAAAGAACGTACCTAATGTGCCACAAAATACATTTATGCTACACTTCTGCTCTACTTGATACGCTACTGATATTGATTTATTGAATTTTAGAAAACCACCTAGATAGCGACATATCTTGAATCCCACAACTATTCAAATGAATTAATGGAATTAGAAAGCAAGTTCATAGACTAAATAACAGGTTTTTTAATGTTCTAATAAATTAGTATAAAATAAACCTAATAATAGTGTTATAGTTTGATGACAGTGATATTAAAATCGCATCATCTCCAAGTAATACAGAAATTTCGTTAATTTTTTAGATGATGCATTCTTTTTATAAATTTTTTAAGTCTGGTTGAAAGATATTGGAAATTTAGAGGAATTTCGCTGTTTTAGAATTTTTTTCGAAACGTAATATACAGTGCGTATATAATATACAGTGCGGTCAGTATTGTAAAATGGGCGAACACTTATCGATATTGTCTTGTCTCTTGAGAAAAATTTAACGAATCTCTCGTGCGAAACATTTTCCCGAAATTGAATAAATAAAAAACTTTTCCATCTGATCCGATCTCAAATTAGCAAACATACTAGACAGGATGGTTAATTCCCAAATCTACGACAACCATATGCAAAAAATATACTACGGGCTGAATACATATTATAGGAAACAGAGAGAGGACTCCATTCTACGCTCTATTCCAATTTTGCAAATATACACTTTGGAACAATATAATATACAGGGTGGGGCACTATGGATGAACTATTCGCTGGCGTCTTAACGGCAAATAAAATTAGAAGTAAACGGTTTTAAAGATTAAAACTAACTTTTCCGCATGTGTGGCCCTGAGCAATATTCTATCATAAAATTGCTACTTGTATACAATTCGGGGGATGTATGGTGCTAACAAACCGAAATTTCTCCAAAAATTACCAAAAATTTAGTACATCTAGTTTTATAGGACCCGCTGTATTCGCTCTAGTCAAATGAAAATCAATAGGGTACATCTGTGAGATACCTTGAACAATACTTATTCATAAAGTTGATCAGTCGTATACTCTCTGGAGGCTGTATCGTGCTAACAAACTGAAAATTCTCCAAAAATGACAAAAATTTGGTACTTCAAGTACCACAGCACCCGTTGTACTGGCTTTAGTGAGCTCAATATCAATAAGGTTCATCTTTAAGACGCTATGAATAATATCCAATCATAAAATTCATCACTTGTATATACTCCGGAGGCTGTATCGTGCTAACAAACTGAAACTTCTCCAAAAATGACAAAAATATCGTATTAGTGTTTTTAAATGAAACTCAAGGTCTCTAGTTAATTCCACAATATAATACAAGTTATTGAAAATTCTAAAAAATTGACAATTGTTTCGATAAATGAATATTATCGTCAGAATGACAGAAGTTACATTTCATTTTATGCCTACCTGATGTTTAGTAGTTATTTTTGGCTAGACCAAGAAGTAACCTAACTTGTGATTGCAATGATATAGAAAACCAGGAAAACTATATCATTGCACAGTTATACTGATCTTAATTGGAAAAATGATATCCAGGATATCACCATAGGGCTAATAATATCTAAGCTTCAATATTTGTAATATCACATCTTCTTCTTTTTTCTATAAACATATATTAAGCCAATCACAAGTTAGGTTACTTCTTGGTCTAGCCAAAAATAACTACAAAACATCAGGTATGCATAAAATGAAATGTAACTTCTGTCATGTTCTAGAGACCTTGAGTTTCATTTAAAAACACTAATATGAGCATATTCCACGAAGTTAGGGTCGAGACAGTCAATTTCATTAAAAAATATCGTACTTAAAGTACTGTAGCACCGGTTGTATTGGCTCTGGTGAGCTGGAAATCAATAGGGTTCATCAGTGAGATGCCCTGAATAATATTCAATCATAAAATTGGTGACTTGTTGAACTCCGGAGGCTGTATCTTGCTAACAAACTGAAATTTCTCGAAAAACGACAAAATGTCGTACTTCAAGTACCATAGCACCCGTTGTACTGGCTCTGGTGAGCTGAAAATCAATAGGGTTCATCAGTGAGATGCCCTGAATGATATTCAATCATAAAATTGGTGACTTGCTGAACTCCGGAGGCTATATCGTGCTAACAAACTGAAATTTCTCGAAAAACGACAAAATGTCGTACTTCAAGTACCATAGCACCCGTTGTACTGGCTCTGGTGAGCTGAAAATCAATAGGGTTCATCTGTGAAATGTCCTTAACAATATTCCATCATAAAATTGGTGACTTATTGCACTCCGGAGGCTGTATCGTGCTAACAAGACTTGCAAGGAAAAGTAGCCGACGACAACGACGACGACGACGACGACGACGACGACATACACACAGGATTTTTTTTCTAAAAACCGTTTTCTCGTGTTGTTGTTGATGGATAACGTAAAAATAACTCAAAAAAAATGTATTTCATACATAAATTTCTGGCTTAATTTAAATGGAACACCCTGTATCTGTTAGGTCTGTTCAACATAGGAATTTATTACCTTTCAGTTGGTATTGGGGTTGCCTATATCTAACTCTGATAGTTTTCGAGAAATTTTAAATTTGTTTTTTAATATTCAATTATTTGCTGATATCTAGTTACCTATGACATGATGATACTCCGATGGAAAGTTTTTAAAAATTTGAAATTTGTTATTTTGACAGTAAGTGCTTTGTTGTATGATTTATTATTGTAAAATTAAAGGTCTCTTAAATCAGAATTTTATTAAGGGTACACAATCATTAATTTTGCATTAAGATTAGTAAAAAAACTTACAAAAAATTTAAAGAAAGTATTCAAAATCATGCCTATCGTGTTAGATACAAGCTTGAACTCTTTTAAAAAAAATATTGTTCATTTTTTTTAATATTTCTGGTGTTATTCTTTAAAAATCTCGCATTATCCTATTCTTCATGTACTCTGAAGTGGGTAGCTGTGTACTGTATTTGATTTTTAATATTATTCACTTATCTGGCATCTAGTTACCTATGAAATGTCATTCAAATAGGTATTATTTTAATAACAATCCATCTGTCAAATAAATTTGTATAGTGTGTATTGTATTTGTATAGTGTTGATGTATTATTAAGTTTTAATCATTGACATAGTTATTAATCCCTGGTTAAACATGAAAAAGTACTCTAACGAAAAAAGAATAGATATGATCTTAATTATTGGTGAGTGTCAGGAGAACTGTTTTTTAGCAAGTAGATTATACGCTCAAAAGTATCCAAATAGAGATCATCCTAACAGAAATGTTTTTAAAAGACTACTGCAAGTATTCAAAACTGCTGGAAGCGTGCAATGTACAAAAAATTCTAGACGAAAATCTGCAATTACAGACGATTCAGAATTTGAAGTAATGGGTGCGCTTGTTGAGAATAAACATACTAGTCAAAGATGTATTAGTAAGTAAGTAGAAATAAGCAAGAGAAGTGTCGCTAGGATAATTAAAAAACACAAATTTCATCCATACCATAATCAAATGCACCAGCAACTTTTTGATAGGGACTTTGAAAATCGTATTGAGTTTTGTTTATGGGTTATGGACAAAGTGGCAGGGTCTGAATATTTTTTTGATTTTGTTCTGTTTACGGATGAAGCTACGTTGCATAAAAACGGTTTAGAAAACATACATAATTACTATAACGACGAAAATCCGCATTACTTCCGAAGTGTTGATCATCAACATCGTTGGTCATTAAATGTAGGGGCAGGAATCGTTGGAGCCCACATAATAGGGCCTTATTTTTTCAATGGAACGCTAACTGGAAGAAAATTTCGTAAATTTTTACGTAACAAACTACCCGAACTTTTAGCTAACGTTCCACTAGCTACAAGACAAAAAATGTGGCTGCAGTTAGATGGTGTGTCTGTTCATTACAGTGTAATTGTTCGGCGTTACCTAAACACTATTTTTCCACAAACATGGATTGGGCGAGGGGGTCCTTATGTTTGGCCGGCAAGATCCTCATGCTTGACGCCATTAGACTATTTTCTTTGGGGTTACATAAAAACTATTTTGGCTACAATACAGAGCCAACCAATCCTGAGAACATGAAGGATAGGATAAGGAGAGCGTTTCAAACAGTAACACCAGAAATGTTAGAGAAAGTGTACAATAACTTTTTTAAAAGAGTTGAAATTTGTATCCAACAAAATGGGCGTCACTTTGAACACCTTCTTTAATTTTTTTGTGGTTATTTTTTTATAATTTTGAAGCTTATTGAATCTGTATGCCCAATAATAGTGTACTTACCCTGAATAAAATCCTAATTTGAGAAACCTTTAATTCATCAATAATGAAACATACAACAAAGCACTTACTATCAAAATAACAAATTTTAAATTCTTAAAAACTTTCTATCGGAGTATCATCGTGTCATAGGTAACTAGATGTCTGCAAATAATTGAATATTAAAAAACAAATTTAAAATTTCTCGAAAACTATCAGAGCTAGATATAGGCAACCCTAATACCAACTGAAAGGTAATAAATTCCCACGTTAAACAGGCTCAACAGATACAGGGTGTTCCATTTAAATTAATCCAGAAATTTATGTATTAGATGGTTAGTATTATACTGTCATATTAAAAACACCCTGTATATTATAGCATACCAGTAAATATTGGAAACAGAATATTAAAAGCTTTTAGTGAGATAGTGTAAAGCAAATGTGGTTATTCGTTATTATTTTGAAGTCATTGTATTTTTTCGGAGGGTCTACAAATTATGTAAAATCGACTTATCCTGGAAACTGAACTAGATAAGTATAGGAAAATTTTAATGAACTTACATTATTTTTAATAGTAAATTCAAAAATTTGATAAAATACAGGGTGTTCCATTTAAAGGAACCTAACTTTGATACGGCGCGCTTTTTTGGAGCACCCTGTATATTCCAAAATATTTTTAAATTATAGTCTTAATTAATCTACTTAATTCTTTATCTAATTTTTTCTAATTTTATTTGCCGCTTAGACGCCTGAGAATACTTCATTCATAATGCCCCACCCTGTATAATAGTGTATTATGCAACAAGTGGGGAAAGTTCAACTTTTCTCACGAGTGTGGCATGAGCTTGGAGGACGAGTGAGAAGAGTACACGAGCGAGAAAAGTACTTTTCTCACATGTTGCACACTATACTTTTTCTACATCTGCACAAATAGTTGCTCGCTTACTCCTTTTTTGACCAAGTTAGACACAACTGTAGCCCTCGTAGAATGGTTCGTTATTTTTATTTCCTTGGCGTCAATGTCTACCTCAGAGGCTGCTTCGTTAAACCAGGTTGACATCGTGTTTTGTCCAGCAGGACAGTTTTTAAACCAATTCGATGACTTCCATTTTGGGTTCGGTGTTAGAAGAATTTGTCAACTTTAATTGAATTACAACGTTTTTCAATTCACTTATAAAACAGTCTAACTGAACAAACTCCAGGAATTTTTGTATTTTCAATTAGCCACTTGCTATCAGAAATTTTTTTTATCCACCCTGTGCGGTCTTTCGCAGCAGCTCCTTCTCCACCTCTCCAAGCTAATTCGTGGGAAACGATGTAAAAGAATTTTTTGTTGTAAACCACTTGATGTATCCTCATCCCATATTTTTAATATTAGTCCGGGAAAGTAAGGTCGAAAAATCTGTTAACTATCAAAACATTCCCATAACTGATTTTTCATTTTTAAATTGAAATATATTGACCCAGCATCACTCTCCTAGATTGTCTAATAATTTCCGCTTGAGCTTGCGATGCAGCTTGGAAGCACAGCTCAGACCACCTAAAATTCAAGTGATTTATGCTCGTGTCATTCCTGGATGTGTTCTTACAAAAAAATCGTGGAAATGAAAATTGAAGCAAATCTTATGCTCTTGAAGGTGACGTAAATAGTTTTTTTAAAAAAAATTCAGATCTTAAATTTTCCAAAAATTTACGAAAATTATATTTTTGGTTGGTAATTATAAATAAAATATTAATATCGAGGTCAAAACATAGATAAACATAGAGGGCAAACTTCTAAGAATTTACATTTTTTCAGATTTGGAAAATTCAAAATGGCGGCTGCGCAAATTTGAAACAATTTTTTTTCAATCGCGTCTAAATTTATTAACATTAACGATATTGAGAAACGGTTTGTTGCAATCGACAGAGTGAAAGTTATATTTTTATAAATAACATAAACAAAATTTTTAAAAATTTTTTTACATAATTTTTTATAAAAATTTACCGAAAACAAAAATTTTTACATCTAGTTTTATCTCATTTTGGCGTTGAAAAATTTCTTGAAAATATTTTTTTACGTTATAAATATGTTTGTTTTTGAAAGACGACTATTTTGAAAAAATAATTTTTCAGATGCGACTTTTACAAGCTGAGATAAACAAATTCAAAATCTGCTAGATACTGTCATAATATTAATTGAAATTTTCAAATTTTGATCACTTCGCTAGGTTGTTGAATCCCAATTCAACTTAAATACAATTTCCCATTTTTCTACCGTTAATTGGTCCATTCAAAAGAGAACAGTAATCCTAGCTCGCTCGGCCAAACGGTGCGGCGGCAGCTGCTTGGCGTTCTGGTGGGAGGTCAGCGCTGATTCTCTTCGAACGTCCAAAAGACCCTTACTAACATAACTGACGACGTACTTGTACCCGACGAATTATTGAACATTATTTCGTGTTCTTGTACCACAGGGTGTGGTTGTAAAAAAGTTGGCATACATTGTACGATATTATGTAAAAAATGCGAAGGCAAAAACTGTTGTAACATCGAAATTGTAAGTACGGTATGTGACAATGACGAGGATGATAATGAATCTCTAAGTGATAAGCTAAATTTTGATATGACTCACTTAGTTAATTTTGAACTTGCAATTGATAGTAGCAATAATATCGATGAGGATTTGTTTGCTAATGATAATGACGAGGAAAATTGTATAGAGCCATTTCCTCAGAGACCAAAAAGGGCGAGAATTTGTAGAAAATAGATGTAAATTTGTAAATAAATATTATACTTAGTGAAATTGACTGTCTCGACCCTTACTTCGTGGAATATGCTCATATTAGTGTTTTTAAATGAAACTCAAGGTCTCTAGTTAATTCCACAATATAATACAAATTATTGAAAATTCTAAAAAATTGACAATTGTTTCGATAAATCAATATCATCGTCAGAATGACAGAAGTTACATTTCATTTTATGCCTACCTGATGTTTAGTAGTTATATTTGGCTAGACCAAGAAGTAACCTAACTTGTGATTGGCTTAATATATGTTTATAGAAAAAAGAAGAAGATGTGATATTACAAATATTGAAGCTTAGATATTATTTGCTCTATGGTGATATCCTGGATATCATTTTTCCAATTAAGATCAGTATAACTGTGCAATGATATAGAAAACCAGGAAAACTATATCTGCTGATCTTTACAATTATCACTTAAGAAGACAGTTTATTAGTGGAGAATTCCCTAGATTTAACTGTTCATTGACAACTTCATATTGTGGGTTTCTCAAATGTTTTCTATATCATTGCACAGTTATACTGATCTTAATTGGAAAAATGATATCCAGGATATCACCATAGGGCTAATAATATCTAAGCTTCAATATTTGTAATATCACATCTTCTTCTTTTTTCTATAAGCATATATTAAGCCAATCACAAGTTAGGTTACTTCTTGGTCTAGCCAAATATAACTACTAAACATCAGGTAGGCATAAAATGAAATGTAACTTCTGTCATTCTGACGATGATATTGATTTATCGAAACAATTGTCAATTTTTTAGAATTTTCAATAATTTGTATTATATTGTGGAATTAACTAGAGACCTTGAGTTTCATTTAAAAACACTAATTATACTTAGTATCTACGTTTCGAATTATGTATAATATATGTATATGGATTTATAGATATAAATTATAAATATCATTGTACCTTATTTCTAGCAATATGTAATGGTTGATAATAACCATACTATTAGCAAACCACCAATGCAAAATTTTTACAAAGAAAACCAAAATAAAAGCTTGAGCTTCGTTCAACTGCGAACGAACGCTGACCCCCCACCACAACGCCAAGCAGCTGCCGCCGCACCGTTTGGCCGAGCGAGCTAGGATTACTATTCTCTTTTGAATGGACTAATTGACGGTAGAAAAATGAAAATTTGTGTTTAAGTTGAGTTGGGATTCGACAACCTAGCGAAGTGATCAAAATTTGAAAATTTCAATCAATATTATCACAGAATCTAACAGACAGATCTAACTTGTTTATCTCAACTTGTAGAAGTCGCGTCTAAAAAAATTTTTTTTAAATACTCGTCTTTCAAAGATACACATATTTATAACGTGAAAACATATTTTAAACAAATTTTTCAACGCCAAAATGAGAAAAAACTAGATGGAAAAATTTTTATTTTCGGTAAATGCTCTAAAAAATTATGTAAAAAAATTTTGTTTATGTTATTTATAAAAATATAACTTTCACTCTGTCGATTGCAACAAACCGTTTCTCAATATCGTTAATGTTCATAAATTTAAACGCGATTGAAAAAAAAAATTGTTTCCAATTTGGGCAGCCGCCATTTTGAATTTTCCAAATCTGAAAAAATGTAAATTTTTAGAAGTTTGCCCTCTATGTTTATCTATCTATAATTACCAACCAAAAATATAATTTTCGTAAATTTTTTCAATTTTTGGAAAATTTAAGATCGGAAATTTTTTTTAAAAAAAAACTATTTACGTCACCTTCAAGAGCATAAAATTTGCTTCAATTTTCATCTCTGCGAATTTTTTTGTAAGAACACATCCAGAAATGACACGAGCATAAATCACTTGAATTTTAGGTGGTCTGAGCTGTGCTTGCAAGCTGCGTCGCAAGCTCAAGCGGAAATTATTAGACAATCTAGGAGAGTGATGATGGGTCAATATATTTTCATTTCAAAAATGAAAAATCAATTATGGGAAACTTTTGACTTTTATTTTCTTACTTTCCCGGACTATGATGGTTTATAATCTTCGCTTGTTAAAGCTGCCGCACTTCTCTTTCTTTTTTCTGGGTCCTTTTGAAGCTGTCTTCTCTTTGCGTCGCGAGCTGCTCTAGCACCTCTAAATTCCACATCATCAAAAGGATCAAATTTAATCTGATACTTTCCAAAAAAAAGTTTGAAGTTGTTTTGTTGTAGAGTTGTAAATGTTGTTTTTTCTATGTAAGATCTATTTTTATGTTAAAAAATAACACATTTTATTTAGAAAACGTTTATTATTAATATTACAAAAATAATACAATAAGTAACATCAAAATATTCTATTAATAGTTAAGTAAGAATATTAAAGTAAGGGAGAGTTGGGTAATGGTGCGCGGCGGGTAATCGTGAACTCCAACTTATTTTGAATTTCGCGGCATATAGAGGTCAGTTGGGCGATGCCGCAGGGTACGACACGTCACGCGCATATTCGCCGATCCCACTCAGTTCAGCATAGGCCATAAAATGCGGTGTTCCTATTGGTGGTTACTAGTTAACCAATTTCTCTAAACTCGTGTGCTGTTGACGTTTAGAAATTTATTGTAAACAAAGCATAGTCGAAAATCAGTACTTTTGTTATTATATATATTCTTTGAGTTTCATTATCAAAAATGACTGGAAAACAGCCGTCTAATTTTACATATACGGAAAAGATTGTGGAAGAATGTTCAATAACGTTTAGAATAAAAGAAATTAACAACGAATCTGCTGCAAATGTAAGTAACAAGAGATATTATAAAATATGTACCTAGATACTAAAAAATTAACTCGAATCTTGAATACTTGAATTTTTACATATTTTAGGATTGGTTGGATGCTTGTTCAAAAGAAAATATTGTTACTTGGAGAACTTTAAGAACATACCCAAATTCAGGAAAAGTTAATATTTTCAAAGTTTGGTTGCGTTGTCAACATTCGACGGATAAAAGAGCCAAAGGAATTCGTTCTACAAAAAATACAAATTGCCCCGCTGAACTATTAATTGTTATTAAAAGGTATTATTCAGTTCTAAATTTTAGTTTAACTTTTATATTAAGTAACTTATTTATTTTAAAAATACATAATTTCCTCTCAAACGAACTTGTGACTTTTATAAAATAGGTACATATAATAAAATTAAAGTCTGAATTAGTAATACATATTATGTTAATATCAACATTTTAAGAAAATATTATTTTAGGTATCTTCCCCAATCAAGAGCGAAAAATCAAGACCCATTAACAAAAGATTTTCCAGCTATTGTAACACTAAAACTTAAGCACAATCATGAATTGAATTCTGCTGCAGTTCTTCGTTATGGGGATCTCTTACCAGAAATAAAAGAGAAATTATGTCTTTTATTTCGTAATGGCCATAATGCAGCTTCAGCCATAAAGTCGCATAAGATTGACTTGATGTTGGAATTTGGAGATAAATATTATAAAATAGCAGCAAACGCCTGATATTTACCCAGTCTTTCAGTTGTAGATAAACTTTTTCATAATGAGTTTAAAGCTGAATATGGAAATGTTAGTGGGGAAGATATGTTGCAAGGTGTAGAAAGACTGCTTAAAGAGTATGTAGAAAATAAAAAGCAGTTTTTAGACATTCCAGTGATGGGAAGCATTATTTTATTGTAATATGCACTCCTATAATGTTAAGAGCCCATGAGAAAATTTCACAAAGTGGTGAACTAGTCATGGTTGATGCTTCTGGTGGTGTCGATAAACAGAGGCATAGAGTGTACTTCCTTGTAACACCATGTGCGGCAGGAGGTTTACCACTGGCTACAATTATATCTGACACAGAGAAAGAATATGTATTTTCTAAATCACTTAGCTGCCTTAAAGATTTACTTGGTGAATCAGCGTTTTATTTCGCAAAAGAACCAAAAGTTTTTATAACTGATAATGACTTAAAAGAACTCACTGACTTGCAAGGAAATTTTCCTACTTCCATTAAACTTTTGTGTCAGTTTCATATGCTGAAGTCAATATGGTCATGGTTGTCTAATGCCAAACACAAGATTCAAAAAGAACATAGGCAAGAAATTTATTTTAATTTTAAAAAAATATTATATTCATTTGATGAAAACACAGCAATTGAACATCTAAATTTATTTAAATCTCATGCAAAGAATTATAAGTATGAAAATTTACTTCATCATATTGATGAATTGTGGAAAAAAAAGGAATCTTGTGTTTCCTTTTATAGACACAGTCTACCGATTCGCTGCAATAATACAACAAATTATGTAGAAGTAGTTTTTCGGATCCTCAAAGACTGTATTTTAGATAGAGTAATGGCATTTAATTTAACTCAGTTGGTGACTTTATCATCACACGATATGAACTCTACATGAAGCAACGACTAACTGATTTTAGTAATGGCAGATACTCTAACTCAATGTTAAAAAAATGCTGCCATATGAATGTGATTTAACAGAATTTGACATACACTTAGACAGAGATCACATTTACAAAGTAAAAACAAAAAACTGTGAAGAATGTTATTTTCTAGACATTATAAGAGGAATTTGCTCATGTAATTCAGGGAAGTCTGGAAAACTCTGTAGACATTAATCAGCTGTGGTTTTACAGGTAGAAAATGATATTAACACATAATTTAATTTATACTGTGAAAATATAAAAACCGACATTTTCTATGTTGCACAAGGAACATTGCCGCCTCTGGGGTGGTTTACTCCTTTACATAAAAATGTCAGAAGTGATAGTATTTTATCAACTGAAACTTATAGTTACAAAGTAAATGAGGAAGTTTCATTAGAAGTTGTCATTAATGGAACTGAAAATAATAATGTTACTGCAAAACAATCTGCCATTTCAGAAGAAGAAGAACAACAACTTCAAGATATTTTTAGACGAATTAATACGGGTTTAGAGTCCAGTCCAGACATATTTGTTCCTGCTGTCAGAAAAATGTTAAAAAATGCACAACAATTTGTTGCAAAAACGGAATCGGGCTTCATATCTGCTTTGCATACATTTGGATCCTACAGTGGGCTTAAGGCAGTTAAAGCTAAAAAGACAGGAAATGCCCGTAGATGTCACAAGGTTCAGATTGGTGTGCAACCAACTGCTGTTACAAGAAGAAAACTTTTATTAGCTGGAAAAAGAAAAATTAGTGCAGGAAGACCTACGTCCCAGCAACGTCCAGAGTTAAAAAACCTAAGAGAACATGACTATACATCATTTGGATCCTTACCGACCAGGCAAAGAAAAGTGCCTCATAATTTACAATCTTGTGTCTTTGACAACAAATCTTTGGGTGCATAAAACCGCTGTGTTCATTACATTTTATATTAGGGATAGTGTTTATCTATTTATTAAATAAATTTGTGAAAATAATTGTTTTTTAACGCTTAAAAACCCGTATTTGGAAAATTTTATCCGGATAAAATTTTTTTTTGGATTTTCAGACCCTTTGGAATATGAATGTAAGAAAAAGTCAACTTTGATGTTTTATAACTCGGTTTGTATTATGAATGAAAAGTTGCAGTTTTTTTAATAATAGTATGAACAATCCTCTTTCGATTTTCACCAATTTCAGTCTTTCCATTGCTTATACGTAGTACAACAACTTACGGTAATTTTTTACAAAGAATTGTACTCCAACTTTAACCCTGTATATTTAATACCAATATAAAATGGACGAATTAAAATATGGTAAGTAATTGAGATGCATCTTTCCTTTATCGAATCGCATAAGAAAGGAATCGAGATATAACATAGTTTCGTAATTTTAGAATTTTTTATGGAAGCACGTTAAAAAAATTTCAAATGTTTTGTGGTCCTGTCCAAAAAATTGGAAATTTTGGTTTACAGTGAATGTGTGGAAAAATTGTGCAGTAAATTTTGTTCTTATAGGAATTAAAAAATATTTTCTAAATTTTTTTCAAGTAAACTTCCTATTAAAGAAATATTGGATGAAATGTAATAGCCTCGTTACATAAGGTCAAGTCATATGCTGGGTACATCAACTAGTTTAGGTATTAATAATATGTAGTTACAACTGTGTTGTAAAGCAAATAAGTCACAAGACAAAAAAAAGAACTAGACGCAACATATATTGGAAACAAAATAATAACAAAATTAATGTTTTGTAATTTCAATCAAGTATTATTGTCGTTTAAAATTTAATTTATATTATATTGCGGTTTATTCTGAAAATCTCACTCATTTTGCACGGTGTATTATAAAATTTCAATGAGTATAAAAATTTTAGGCATATTCAAACTTTACTGTTCACATTCCTTCATATTTAAATAACGCGCAAAATTTAATGACCAATCAGAAGGGCGCTGTTGATATTGAATATGCACGTCACGCGACTTCCGAATGCAATCGGACGTGACGCCAGTACGCACACGACCGAGGTGAAAGCACATGGTCGGTTTGTTTACTTTTTTTTGTAATTTTTGGGTGCTCCAAAATAAGGCGGTGAGTCCACAATTTTTATCCATTAATTTCGCATGAGGTATCTCTTTGAAATGTAGTGTTTGAGGAATGTTTTAGTATTGTCCAACTTCAATTGAATTAGTTTTTTCTATGAAAATTTTGGTAATTATCCAAAACAAACACAGAAGCGTAATCGTGCGCACCCCTCACGTAGTTGAATAGTAACAAATATGTTTTTTGTATTTTGATTTCAGATGCCTCAGAAATACACTCGTAAGACAACGATCCTTTCCTACACAGCCGAACATCTGCAAAACACGCTCTGGATGCAATAAGAAATGATGGCAGAAAAATCAGTGAAGTGGGAAGATGTTTTAAAATACCCGAATCGACGCTGAGAAAAAACTCTCAGAAGATGATCTCAAGCTACCTCGTCTAGACCGTAAGACTGTATTCACCCACGATACTGAAGTCGAGTTGAAGGAATATATTCTGTTGCTTTCTAAATCATTCTATGGATTGACTCCTGGTGGGCTCAGAAGGCAAGCATTTAGGTATGCAGAGCATCACTCAATCAATCACAATTTTAATCGACAAAAGGGTCTTGCTGGAAAAGCATAGCTTCATGGTTTTCTGAAAAGATTTCCTGAGATAAAACTTAGGCAGCCGGAGGGAACCAGTTTGAATCGGATCGCATCCTTCAATAAAGAAGCTGTGGAACTATTTTACTCCAATCTTCAGATTCTGATGCAGAAATTCAAGTTTGAACCAAGCAGAATATTTAACATGGACGAGAGTGGAATAACAACGGTCCAAGCCAAATGTCCAAAGGTTTACGGAGTCAAAGGAGCAAAAAAAGTTGGTTCGGCTATTTCTGCTGAACGAGGAAGAACTATAAGGGGTGTCTTTTGTGCCAGTGCAGCAGGAAATTACATTCCTCCTATGCTTATTTATACTCGGAAAAGGATGCCAGCAACTCTTCAAAAAAACGGCCCCGTGGGGGCCCTTTATCGATATTCGAAGAATGGATAGACCAATTCTGAGCTATTTCTGGACTGATTGTCTCACATAGTAAAGCACTCAAAACCTACAGCTACCGACCCCATACTTTTGGTTTTAGACAACCATTCAAGCCACATTTCGATCTTCGCTTATAATTTCTGTAGAGAGAACAATATCCATATGGTGTCTCTTCCACCACACACTTCGGATCACCTTCAGCCGCTGGACTTGGCATTTTTCAGTCCATTGAAGAACGCTCTTTACCGAGAATATGATCTGTACCTCTCTACAACTGGCCATCAAAAAATAACAGAGTATGATATAGCTGAACTATTGAACAAGGTCTTCATGAAAGTCGCGACGATGGGGAAGTGTGTTTCAGGATTTCGCACTGCGGGAATCTGCCCATTGGATCCGGACAAGTTCAAAGAAGACGATTTTGCTCCTTCCAAGCATGTAAGAGAATACGCAATAGAAGGCTGTTCTGCTGATGACTCTGCTGTATCTGGAGCTGAAGCTGCTAATTCATTGCCCGATATTGGTACAAATTCTTCAATCGATTTGAAAGTCTCTCAGCCTAGTACATCCAAAGATAATTCTTTTCTGGCCCTAGCACCTATACCTAAGAAACAGGTCAACAAAGAAATGAAAAGAAAACCACCCAAAAAGGAGAACTCAAAAATCCTCACAAGCACCCCTGTCGGGAAAGAATTAGAAGCGGCTGATGAAAAAAATAGATTGAGGGAAGAAAGTCTGAAAAGAAAAAATGATGACAAAACGGACAAAAAGAAATTGGTCCGCAGATGCTTCAGCAGTGAAACCACAAGCAACAATAAACTCAAAGGAAAAAAGAGACTGAAGAAAGATGCAGAATCTGACTCATCAGACGACTCCATGGATGAAGATTTGTCTTACATATGTGACGACGACGAACTGGACGATGTTGAACTGAGCTTCATACCTCCTCCGCTGCCAAAGCCTTCGAGCCCCAACGATATTTGTGGCATATGTGGGGAATTTGTCAAAAACGAAGTATGGTACCGCTGTGTGTTGTGTGCTTCATGGGACCATGCGGCGTGCACATGTGCAGACACGGCAGAAAACTATAAGTGTGACGATGGCTCATAAAACAATTTTGATTTCATGTTAACTTTCAGAAAAAAAACTTGATTTGTGAAATGTATTGTAATTTTTTCAAACAAGGCTTAGTGCCTAACCCATGCGCGTCATTAACCGCCGGGTCGGGTAAATGTGCGCAAATGCATTTCCACATATTTCAAATTTATACTCCTTACGTCAATACTTTATGCAAATATTGTTTTACTTACAATAAAGTAGAAGAATTAGTGACTCTGAATTTGTCCTCAATGTTAGAAAACCTTCATTCTTATGGAGACAAACACATTTTCTGCTTAACTGCGCACCATTTCCCAACCCTCCCTTATTAGTATGATAATATAGTTAAATGAAATTAACTGTATCTACTCATATCAGTGTTTTGTATTCTAAAAAATTGACAATTGTTTCGATAAATCAAAATATGATCGTCAGAATGACAGAAGTTACTTCTGTCAATCTGACGATGATATTGATTTATCGAAACAATTGTCAATTTTTTAGAATTCTCAACAATTTTTATTATATTGTGGTATTAACTAGAAACCGTGAGTTTCATTTAAAACACTAATATTATAGTTCTTGATCAATGTCCATAGAAGCATTTTTACAAACATTGCATGTGGTTATCTTCTCGCTGCGATTTTTGCAAACACATTTTTTACATGCGTTGTAGTTTTATTGTTCTTATGAGCATTGCACAAATGGCAAGGTCCGATCCGCTTTTCATTTGTCCTTATTGATACTTTTTCTTGTGGTTTATATTTAGAAAGAAACAGTTGAATGTCTTCTGGAAGCATGTTCATCTCCTAACTCTTTCTCATGTGATCTTCCATTAAAGCGAAACCCAAGTTTGAAAGAAAAATATCCTATTCTGAGGGTTATCTGAGTTTGCTCGAAACACGATTTCTAAGTTTATGCCGGCTATATCAAGAAATCTAAAAAAACGCAAGTGGCCATCTTCTAGTTGTTCTTTGCATCACACTTCTGATTCACAACGTCACACCACACTTTGTCGTATTATAGTGATGGGTCATACAAGGTTTTTTTGGTTTCTAAGTAAATTTCTCCTGTATTATCCATGGTTGATAATAAAATTACTGCTCTATTCTTTTTTTGGGACAGAAGGAGACCATGGTCTTATCATATTGAAATCCAAATAGAGCTGTTCTTATGAGGCAAAAAGTCTACGGAAATTTCTCTTTTATTCCTGTTTAGGGTTTCGGTTAGAGTTAAACCATGTTCCAAGAGGTATTCAGCTGAGGGATAACTTGTATAATAATTATCAGTTATCAAGTTTCTGTTAGAATTCTCTATAGGATGTATTAATCTCTTGACTATGTCTGTAGAATTATTGGAAACAACATATGTGCCTTCTTTCTGCCTTTCACAGTAAATCTCGAAATTCCAAGTATAAAAAGTTTTGCTGTCCCACAGCCATATTTCACTGGCTTGGTACGAATATATTGTTTAAATCCATATCGGCCTCGGAATGGGTGGAGCATTTCATCTATAGTAACAAATTTTCCAAGACTGTAATTTTGTTGACAGTTTTGTGAAAACATTGTATAGAAATCTCTTATTGCGGCTAATTCATCACTTTTTTGGCGGACAGCTCTGGTTTTTATGTCATCAAAGCGATTAGATCGCAATAAAAAAAGAAATATCTTATAACTGAAGGTAGCTCGTAAAACCATCATACCGGTACCATTTGTGGCCCACAATTCCAAAACATTTGTATGATGTCGCTTTTTCACTAAAATTATAAATAAGGCTCCAATTAAAGCCGTTATCTCATTTAGGAAAGTTAAAATGCAGTCCCGTTCTCTTGAATATTCGATAGTTGATCTTTTCTTTTCAATGTATATATTTGTATGTTTTACGAATTCTTCCAGCATATCACCGGTATTGGAAAGTTGAAAAAAAGATAGTTCTGAAAGGGTTTCTCTTGCGCGGTGAGTGGGACTAGGGACAGTTTTGATGATTTTTTTTTGACTTTGTCTTTGTAAGTATTCCCAATGGGTTGCTTATCCAAAGAGTAAAATCGTCTCTACCAACAAAAAAACGACTTCAAATTTCTCCAGAGAATAATTATCATCTTCGTCAGCGGACTGCTCAGAATCGCTCTCGTGGTTAACCTGCTCTATTTCTTCTTCTTCACCCTCACTGTCATCTGTAAAATCAACGACTTCTTCTTCATCTTCGTCCTATATTCGGCTAGCAAACTGCTCTAATTATTCTTGTGATAAATACTTTCGAGCCCTACAATAAAACGGCACAAGATAGTATACCTAACCGAAATAATCCTATGTATTATTTTTGATTAGATTAGATTAGAATAGATTTTAACGGGGTTACAATGCACTGAAACCTAAGGTTCATTATGCCCCCCCTATCAGAGCTGTTCTCGCTACTACTACAGCTCGCCATCCAGTTCCAAGGTTCTAATGAACTCTAGTATTTGGAACGGCTTCAACGAGGTTATATCATCACTCTTATAAGCTTCTTGTCCGAAGCATTTCTTGCGTTTGCCTGTAATGGTGAGGCATTCCAGAACTAGTTGATCCGGAGTTTCATCCTCCTACCCACAGAATCTACACTCGTCAGTTTCTGCTAGACCTAGTCCCATTAGGTACTTCCTAAGGCTGCAGTGTCCTGTAAGGAGGTGTAGCTTATTTTTACTGAGGTCCAAATATTTTTTGGATCTACCAGCGTCAAAGTTCCGCAGGAACTTTTTGGAATGTTCCAACGCCAGAGTGATTCTCTTTCGGTTTCCCCCTTCTTCCGAAACTCTTTCTTATAGGAGCATTTTCCTACACCACAGGAAGGCCGCGGGCCAATAAAGGGCGTTTGTGCTCCTTTCCTGGCAAGTGTATTGGCCTCTTCATTTCCTGTGATTCCCGAGCGGCCAGGAACCCAGACTAAAGAGACCCTGTTATTCCTGCCTAATTCATCAAGTTTTCTTAGGCACTCCCATGCCAACTTTGAGTCAATGACATGGGAGCTCAATGCTTCGATAGCTGCTTGATTGACTATCAGAATGGATCGATATGTCACATTGCTGATAGTTTCTTTCTAGGATCATTTCCACGCATCATTCAATCGCAAGTATTTCTGCATGAAAGACGCTCGGGAAGGAGCCTAACGATAATGAGTATCTAAGGCCCAAATACTCTAGCGCCTGCACCAGTGGTGGCTTTTGAACCATCCGTATACCATCTGATGGTGTCGTCTTTGAAAGTTTGGGTGGTGTATTCCCTTTCCCAGGATCTCCTCGTATTTAGCATCGTAGTGAAATTCTTTTCGATACTCACTTTCTTGATCATTTCGTCACGAAGATTCGGTGATAAGATGTATTTTGTAAGAGAGGACCAGGCTCCCTGATTTTTAATACTCTCATTGTCTGAACCTTCCTTAGATATTTTAAGAATTGCCTCTTGGGCAGATCTTTCTATCACCAGATGTAGAGGTGTGAGATCTGTAATGATCTCAAGTGCCCTAGTTAGACACGTTCTCATAGCTCCAGTGATGCACACACAGGCAAGCCTTTGAACTTTGTCGAGGGTCTTCCTCGTGCTGTACTGATTTGCTTTTGTATGCCAAACTATTGATCCATACGTAATTGCTGGTCTCACAATCATGGCGTACATCCATCGCGGTATTTTCGGGTTACAGCCCCACCTCTTACCACCTAGATTTCTGCACGCCATCAGAGCTCTTATTGCTTTACTAGCAGTTATTTCAGCATGCTTATTCCACAGAAGCTTACTGTCTAGGGTTATCCCTAGAAATTTAACTTTCCATTCTATGATTTCCTCGTTTAAGGATATGGGTTTCATGGCTGGACGTGTTCTTTTCCGGGTAAATGAAATTACTATGGTCTTATTTGGGTTAATGTTTAGTCCCACTGACAAGCACCATTGCTCAATGATTCTGAGGCCCTTTTGTAATAAACGACACAATGTGCTCTCGAACTTGCCTCTGACTATTATAACTATGTCATCAGCATAGCCCATACATATATAGAAGGGGAGATATCACTCCTCCTTGAGGTGTCCTGCGAGTGGCTTTAACTGAGGTGGTTTGATTCCCCACCTGTGTCTCAGCTATCCTCGTCGTCAACAACCCATACATCCATTTTACAATGGTTTCATTTACTCCTCGCCTTTTCATTGCTTCTTTGATAGACACATGAGTTGTGTTGTCAAAGGCCAAAGACATATCCAGGAATGCGCACATTACGATTTAATTGTTGTTCAGAGTTCTCTGGATGACTTCGGTCAGCTGATACAGAGCCGTGTCAGTTGATCGACCCGCTCTGTAGGCATGCTGACATTTAGGAAGTGGTATATTCTACAGATTCTCCTTTCTTATGTAGTTATCTACTACTTTCTCCATCGTTTTGAGTAGGAACGATGTTAGACAGATGGGTCTAAAAGATCGGGGATCAGTCCCATCCTTTTCCCCTATTTTTGGTATGAAGGTTACCCTTGCCCTTCTCCATTTTCTAGGTATTAGACCCACTGCTAGACTGCTTTTTGTAATATTCAGCAGGTGAGGAAGAATCTCCTCTATCCCTTTCTGCAGGAGTGCTGGAAATATTCCATCCACTCCTGGCGACTTATATGGTTGAAAGGTACTTATTGCCCATTCCAACCGTTGCCTGGTAAATATTTTCTTAGAAATGTCCTAATCTTCCTTGCGGGATTTTTAGGTGTAATTCATTGCTATTTCAATGCTTGTTCGCTACCTGGAAGGTGAGTTCTAAGAAGAAGAATAGATCGTTCCTCTTCACCTTCCGTGTATGATCCGTATAGCTTTTTCAGTGACATTGTGGGGTTTGTTCTCTCCATGACCTTTTGTAGTCTGGCCGCTATGTGAGTGGAAGTGATTTTCTCGCAAAAGGCTTAAAAATTAAGCCTTTTGGCCTTATTAATCTCTTTATTGTACCGAGTAAGCTTCTCAGTGTATCTCTGCCAATTACCGTCACGTTTGGCTCCATTAAAGAGCCGACGGACCTCTTTTCTGAGATTTGACAGGTTCTCATTCGACCAAGGAGCGCATTTTTCTGAACGAGCTTTTGACAGTGGGCAACTGGAATGAAAAGCTTCCATTATTGCCTCACTGATTTGTTCGACACTTTGTTCCAGGTCGTAGTGCGGGTGATTTACCCCATTCACTTCGACTTGTTCCAAATTGTCCTTCAGATTGGTGTTGTAAAGAGACCAATCAGTATTTCTAGGATTTCGGATTGTAGGAATCGAAGTGGCATTTCCCTCTATCCTAAATTCGATGATCCTATGGTCGGAAAGTGATGGCTCGCTCATTACCCTCTAAACTTTTACATTTTTCCTGGAAGCAACATTAATAACTGTTACGTCCAGGACCTTTTCTCTTGCTCTCGTGACAAAATGGGGGTTGTCCCCACATTTAAGCTCTCAAGGTTATTTGCTGAGAGATATCCTAATAAACACTCACCTTTTGCGTTGTTATTAGTGCTTCCCCACACGGTATTATGTACGTGGGCATCACAACCAATTATAATTGGCAGCCGTCTGCTATTGCGGTGTCTCACTAGCTCTTGTACTTATTGCGGTGTCATCGGCCCTTCTCCAGCGAAGTAGGCAGAGGCAATGACGATGTCTCGGTCGACACCCCCAATGTTGTGGTGAACAATTATTGGAACAAGGTCCCGTGACACGTATTCTGAAACACAAATATATTTTATGTTATTTCTTATGATTACACAGGCACGCGGAGATGCTTGCCTTTGATCATAAATCAATTTAGAATCCTTACATGCCAAACCTTTGATTTGGCCTTCTTTGTTGATCCATGGTTCTTGGATCAGTATAATAACCAGTTGTTGCGAACAACCTTGCAATCACAGCTGAAGCTCCCTTCGCGTGATGCAGGTTAATCTGAGCTACATTCGTGAACGTGAAGGTGAATTATTATGGATGAAAGAGGCCGAGTTACTCAGCCTCTATTGATCCCCCTCCTTTGTCTCTCCCTGACCCTCCTCGACTACCATGGCAATATCTTCCTCGGAGTTAGAGCAGGTTTCTTGATCTCGAGTCAGACTCTCGACCCCCAGGCTGCTCCGCCCAGTTTCCAGGGATGCAGAGGCGATCTCCGCATCCCCAGTCACCCCAGCAGAGCCGGAGGAGATCTCGGACTGACCCAAGGTGAAGCTTTCGCCTTTTTCCCCTTTTCCAGAGGTTCCGGACATGGAGGGTATCTCCACGTCCTTTGGATCCTCTTCGGGGTTCTTTTTCTTTCCCATTCCCGAAAAGTTTAGCGCGTAACCTCCTGACTTCAGAGCCTCCTCAGATTGGTGATCGATCCTAATCGTGAGGATAGTTCCCTGTCCCTCTTTTTTAGAGTTCAGGATCTTCCAAGCTCCACTAGTGAGGTTGGAGCTCTCAACCTCGACAAGTTGGAGGATCTTCTCCAATTTCATGTCGTGGCTTCTTGGGAAGAACACCGTTATGGTGACCGGCTTTGGGATGTCGTCTCCACTTCGAGCCACCAATTCGGGTCCTTCCCAAGAGTACAATTTCGGCGCTGACCTCATGAGCCAGTCTGCCGATTCTTGTGACCCACAGTCCACCATATCATTCCACAACGGAAATGGATACCTGAGAAGTTGATTCCCTTCTCTTTGCTCTGGCACAGCTCTTCCACCAGAGTGTCTTCCAGTGTGGAGAGCTGCTCTGCTTACAGGATGACCCCTGGATAATCCTTGGGCATCATTCCCACCCTAAAAGCCTTCTCTGTTTTGACAGCTGCTGCGTAACCAGTGGCTTGCCCGGTTGCATATTTCAAAACTGCACATTGATACGAAACACTAAACCAGTAGCTAAATGCCGCGCTACCATTAGCTGGATTTCGACCAACGTCATTCCCTACGCGAGGCGAAGAGGGGGCAAGCGGTTTCCATCTTATAAATAGAGAAAAATTAAAACATCCAAATGCAAAGTTGCTTTAAATAATTTTTTTTCCATAATATAAGCTTCGGGATTTTCTTAGTTTGATTAAGTATAATTTAAAGATATTTTTGATCTCAAAATGCTGTCAGTCTTAATTATACACATTAAATAAGTTTCATTATGATATAATGCGGAAAATAGATACATATATTTGCTCATTGAAATTCTTAGAAGATTTATTTCTGTCCAAGACTGCAAGACACAAAACTAGCAAGCTTGAGATTCTTGTAAAATTATGAATTACAAAACTGTGATTATTATTCCATAGTTTTTGCCTCATATCATGAGGCTTACTTCTGGTAAAATAGAATTATAATTTTTGTCTTATAGCCCAGGGACAAGCTAAAAGTACTCCCCTGTTTGCTGGTTTATTAATATATATTAGAACTATGTTCGTTAGAACACACCTGTATATGGACTTTTGCAATAGAATATTTTAGTTCCATAATGATTGCTTTAACAAATTTAGAAAACGTATTCTGCACCCCTTTTCAATTTATGACAACCCTAAGTGCCTGTTTTATGTCACATTTTAAAATAATATATGAATTATTGTGACTAAAATAACAAAAAAGCTTCATACAAAATAATTATTTTATTGCATTGTACAGGGTTATTCACTATAAATTACCCACCCCTTATCATCGTTATTATTGCCTACAGAAAAAAAAGTTGAACGTTAAAGTTGTGTGCTTGTGACTAAATTTTGATAAAATGCTATTAAACACCCAGTGGCGTGCAGATTTCAGGGGATACAAATTTTTAAATATTTTTTTCAAATGGTACACCCTGTATATTATTGAATTTTTGGAGTGGTCTTTTTTCCTGATTTCAAAAATATACCATATGTTACCCCTATCTTATAACGTTTTTGAGTTATTAGAGGTGAGGAAGAAAAAGTTCAAATATTGAAAACTAGAAAACAAAAAATTTATTTAGGAAATTTAAATAACATGATAAGTCATAAAAGATCTTCAATATGCCCACCATTATTGTCTATGCATAATTGATAACGTCTTCTTATATTTATAAGTGCATCGGAAATTGCTTCATTATTGACATTCAGATTCATTATTTCAAGACGAATCGTGTCTTTAATTAATTGAATATTATTATTATTGTTATTACCAATGTCTTTTAGAAATCCCCAGAAAAATGAATCCATAGGGGTCACAAGTGTGGACTGTTAGGTGGCCATTTAATGCTCCCATTATTTCCTATCCATATTGTGAATACATTATTCAAATGTTCTTGAACGGGTAGGACATTATGAGGGGTTGCCCCATCTTGCATCCAAATCATACTAGCAAGCTCGTCTTCCGAAAAATTTTGTATAAGGATATTTTCTACTTCTGGGATAAGTATTTCTTGATAGGTAACTCCTGTCAATATATAATCATAAAATATTGGGCCAACAATTTTATTTCTAAAAACAGTTTTTCTTCCTGATTTCTTTATTTGTTTAACCAATCTTTTTCTGTTGTCCTTTCTTTCCCACGACCTTCGATTTTTCCTATTGAAAACTCCTGCCGTGGAAAAAAATGACTCATCAGTCCATAATATTTTAGTTAGATAATCGGTATCTGCATTCAAGTTGTGAATCATTTGTTGGCAAAATTCCAGCTTTTTCCTCTCATGAGCCTCTGTTAAAACTTGCAGGGGTAAAATTTTATATGGTTTGTAGTTGTGTTTTTTCAACGTACGTTGGATTTTGGAATAACTTTTACCTAATTGATCTGCTATATCCTTTATACTACATTCAGAATTTTCTAAAAAATAATGCATTGTTTCAAAAAAGTCTATTCGCGAATTAATATGTAAAGGCTTACCTTCGAAATGAAGCAGTATATCTAGCTGTTCTTCCTGGTTTTCTTGAATAACACGCAGAAATGTCACTAAACAAACATAATATAGTTGTCATTTCCATAGCTCACTTGAAAAATATTAACTTTCATAGGATAGGTATTTACAGTAACAACTTATCCAAGTGGGTTTAGGCGAATTCATGCACGACATAACTTAGTTTTAACTTTAGACTGAACTTAGATTGCCTTAATAATACATGTTGGGTGTTCATGCACAACTTAACATAAAGATAGACACAAGTGCAGAAAGTGTATTTATTATCTCGGAACTTGTCGTTCGAGCATTTAATTCGGTAGTGTATCTTAATTCTGAACTGAGCGATGAGTTATTTAAATAATTAGAATCATATCCAGTTCGCGATATTCACAGCATAATTCGAATAAAATCGACGTTTCCAGTCGGCAATTTATGACGAAGGCGGTTCTTTCTACCATCTTCCTCTATCTAATAATCATTTTATTTTTCGTTTTCGTTAAGATGTCTAATGGACATGCGCAGCACCTGATTTGCACGAAGAATTGAAAGTTGGCCAACTTATGACTTTCTTAAATCACTCTTAAGTCCTTAAGTCGCGTGCATGAACATTGCCATAAAAAATTATAGTTTCATCTTAAGTTTATGATTAAGTTATGTTATCTCTCCCTTCCTACCTATAAACTCTACTGCTTTCCTCACCTTGCTTTTGTCAATTCCCTCCCCTATTATGACCATCACCTCTCCCTTACCTTGCCTTTGTCCGACCATTTCGGTCATACTTAAAATCGTCTCATATATGCCCTCACCCTCGTCTTCTCTCATTTTCGCCACGTAATAGAACCACGTCGTTTGGCCCCTCTTACTCTTCTGACAGTTCTCTATAACGTCGCACCCCCCTTCCTCGCAACTGTCCATCAGGGTCCATATCTCCTTGTTATACCTCTAGGCGATATCTTTTATTCCCCTCTCTGAGTCTCCTTTACTTATAATTACGCAATTTCCTTTTTCCAAAAGTATCTCCTCTATATTGCCCCTTTCCCATTTTGTTGTTTCAAAAACTTCTTCACCCATTCAATATCCTTGATTTTATTATATTCTCTATAGTTCCCCCCCTTGTTGAGGTCTTCTTTTATCTTCTCCGTTGCCTCCTTTATCCTAGAGACCACCTATAGACGCGCCGGGCTGGTGCTTCACCCCCTCCACATCAATAAATATCCCGACGAACAGAGACGAACTACGTACATATCTACTGATGTGGTAATTAAATGCAGTTATAATTTGGAAACGAAAAAATATCTTAAATAAATAACTATCCTAGCAAAATAGTGCAAAGATTTATAAATTTAAGGTAAAAAATACAAAATACAAATTATTTATTATATTGTACACATCTTTTATGTATTATTGTATCAATCTTTCATTGAATAAAATTATTATTATCGCTCTGAATGGTGGTCGTAAAGAGGACACAACGATGAATATTTTGCGATTCCACCGCTTTGCAGAATCAATGACGACAAATAAGATGAATAATCTTTCACTACTTCCACCAACGGAAAGCGCAGTCCACCAACACGTTTTCCGGACATATCTACAGGTACAAACGTGGCTCGGAATTTTCAAAGATCCTCAGGAATGGGGTTGGCAACAGACAGACAGACGGGCTTGAACCAATTTGCATCACCACAGCCGCACCCGCTCCATCTGAACTTTTAAAACTCATTTCGTGCAAATGTAAAGGAAAGTGTGAGGCTGCTTGTGGGTCCAGGAAAGCAGGAATTAGTTGCTCCGTAATTTGCCTGCACTGTAGTGGACAGACATGCATCAATGTCGCCAGAGTCGAGATTTTATTCAACGACGATCACGATGATGATGATTTTATGAGTCTACCGAGGAAGAAATTCTATAGCCAGGACCATCAAAACGACGAAAAATATGTGAAAAAAATGACCAACTGTAATTACTATTTTTTGCTGCATAAAAATTACTTTCATGTCTTTGATGTATAATTTGGCTGGTTTATTAATTTATTTTGTATTGCAATAATTCCCTGAACAACCATTCATCCATTTTGACGTGTGGATACAATTGTGCCAGCGGCTAAATCAAAACCGGGCACAGTCTTACTGACTTTGTGGAGCGCTAGAGGTCGTAATTTCACTAAAAAATAAAAAATGAAAAAACGAATTCGTAGGTCTGAACACGCTCTCCAAGTTTTGTACTGAACGTTTTTCGATATCTTTCGCGAGAAAAAAGGAAATAGCGAAAAACAATTTTTTCTCCTCAAATTTTTGGGTTTTTTGATCGATATCTCAATAACGATGATCGATACGTGAAATTTGCATGAAACCTTAATTATAGATCGTACCAAGGGCAACAAAAAAGTATTGTATACACATTTTTTTATCTCAACGGAGAACCGAGTTATGATGAAAAAACTGAGTTTAACCCTTTTTTCAAGATGGCGGAAAACCCACAAGGTTATTTTGGTCGAGAATTTGAACTTAAGCTTTTCTAGCCTCCCCCAACGTAATATCCAAAATTAGGCTTTTTCGGTTCATTGGCATTTCCAAATGTAAATAATGACTGGACTATAAATTGTTATGGCTTAATGTAAAATCATGGTATAACCTGAAAATTGTCATGTTTGGGTTTGAGTTCGTCTGGTTCTGGACATAAGCTTTTCATTTTTGAGAATCAGCATTTTTATATGTCTTGGCTACTGTCGACTAAAATACTTATTAATTTCTGCAAACAAATGATATAATTTCTATTTTTTAATAACAGTGTAGATACTTTTCAAAATGAATAAAATAAACAAATGGAGAATTTATATGACATTCTTGTAGATATAAGGGTCACGAGACGTATTCTTTAATTCCTATCTAAACTACTAAACTATTTTAATAATTTAATCTAACAAAGGTAGAAAAATAATGAAAGTCTCGAGTTATGATAATTGTTCCACAAAATATTTTAATTTCGAATCAGCATGTCACGTGAGTGGAAATTTAAAAAAGTGGGTAGAAAGACAACCGCTTCTGCGGACGAACCAGTGACAGTGACCGTCAAACTACCTGCCCGCGCGGGATACACCGCGCCGTCAAGTCGACAAAGTTGACATAATTTGAAAGTATACGCGCATATTTACGTTTATTTTGCCGCCAAAATAATCATGGCATTCTCAATTAAAATGTATTAATTTCTAACGTCTCAGTTTTCCCTTCGCAAGTTTCCTTTTCCCTAACCTTTACAACATTTAATATCATTCGCTTAATCTTTCTATAATTCGGTAAATTAGTTTGTGAATATGGTTCATAAAAACAGCTACGATTTGGAAAAGAAAATTCCTTCATTGGAAAAGACTGCAAAGATTTCCTTAGGTAAGTCATTGCTTAAAATTATACTTTATTTTACTGATTCAGTATTATTGTTGAAGCGGGGTTCGGACCAAGAGGTTTTACTGAATCAGGTGTTACTGAACGAAAAATGAATGTCAAAACACATTTTCATTAATAATTATCAGAAATTCGTACTTTCAGTAAAAGTGAAAACCACTTCTAATTTTTCTTCATTTTGACTGATTATTATCAAATAATGAATGTAAACCGATGTGTAAGAAGATTATTTTCAGCGTTTTGTTCAGTTTTGCTAATTTTGAGGTAGGGTGAATTTTTGTGAAAAACTCAACGGTATAATTGAAGCATCGCGCTAATGAAATGCAATAAGTATACAGGGTACTGCATTAGTGCGACGAAGTCCAATAATTACTCAGTTATACGAGATACGAAAAAAATGTATTTACGTAAAAATTAAAACACACATAGTAGCATATTTTCAAAATGTTTTGAAACATACTCATATTGACACAGGAAACCAAGCATACATTTTTGTTGTAATGTAGGATTTTGTAATGCTATACAGGGCAGTTTAAAATAATAACAATTATTATAATGTTTATTCAGTAATAATGTAAAATTTACAATTTACAATGTGTACAATATTTTATGAATAAATAGAGACAATCACAGAAGCTGATGTAGGTACAGCTTGTGCGTGATAAGCAAATTAATTCTATGTAAGGTCCATGCAATATAAGATACAGACATCTACAGTAATATAACAAACACTACAAAATAAGACATATAGTATAAAAGTAAAATGTGTATGAGTATGAGAGATGAGTAATATAATACGGTATCCGCCAAAATAAACAGTACCGAAACAGAGAGTGCTGTGGAGTTGTTTATGTAATATGGATTTGTCATATTTGACTTAATTGTCATTAGTTGATATATTAATAGTACGCTGCAGTTAAATTTGATTTAAAAATGGTTCTAACAACGGAAGAAAAAGTTTTTTTGGTAGAGCATTATTTTCGTTCATACGGAAAAGGTCGTAATGATGGTCCAAGCTTAGAATAGGTGTCAATAAAATATCAACAAAAATTTAATAAAGCAGCTCCTAGTAAAAGTGTGATGTTAGCTGTTGTTGAAAAATTTCGTCGCACTGGTAGTGTATTGTGTCAACGTAAAGGTTCTTCAGGTCGTCGAAAAACAGTGTGCACTAACGAAAATGAGGGACGTGTTTTTAACCAAGTTGTGCAATCACCTCAAAGAAGTCTTGTAAGAACTGCATGTAAACTCAACATTAGTGAAACGTCTTTACGTCGCATATTCAAATCAATTGGTGGTTATCCATACCGTATTCAAGTTGGACAACGACTAAATGCTGCGGACAAACGTGCAAGAGAAATTTACTGTGGTCGCATGTTGAGTTTAATTTACGAAGATCCCGAATTTTTGAAAAACATATGGTTTTCAGACGAGAGTCACGTTCATCTTAGCGGCTATATTAATCGACCAACAACCAGATTCCTTGGATTTGAACGTCCTGATGTCATTGTAGAGAAACCACTCCACAGTCTTCGAGTTACCGTTTGGTGCGCGGTATCTGGTCATGGAATGATTGGTCCTTATTTCGTTGAAGATGATAATCAGAATCCACTAACTGTCAACCAAGAGCGTTATAGAGAGAAAATTATTATACCTTTTGTGAGAGATCTAAATAACTTTTGCCGTTCACGAAATCTACAGTTTCGCACACAATGGTTCCAACAAGATGGTGCAACGAGCCATACAGCTGTGCACACCTAAGACTTACTCCGTCAGCATTTCGATAATAGAATAATTTCTCGGGGAACAGACTCCGAATATCCTTCTCATTCACCTGATCTGACGGATACATTTGGGGCATAATGAAGGACAAAATATTTCACTCCGAAAATCCGCCGGCGAATATTGCCGAACTACGGGAAATAATACAGAATATTTTTCGGCAGTTACATCAACCACTTTTTATAAATATGTTTATTGACTTACAAAATCGATATGAAGCTTGTTTGCGTCGAAATGGTGAACACTTTCATTACAGAAATTAAAAATTTATTTTTATTTTTATTTTCGGTACTGTTTATTTTGGCAGATACTGTATAATGAGTAGGAATAATATAATATGTATAGTTATAGGATTAACCGAGGCATATACAATAAAATATGTAATTAAAAAAATATTCATTACAAAATATAGAGAATTACATCAGAGTACATAAATGTATAACTATAATAATGTTTATTCAGTAATAATGGAAAATTTACAATGTGTACAATATTTTATGAATAAACAGAGACAATCACGGAAGCTGATGTAGGTACAGCCTGTGCGTGATAAGCAAATTAATTCTATACAAGGTACATGCTATATAACAGAAGATACAGAAATCTACAGTAATATAACAAACACTACAAAATAAGCCATATAGTATAAAAGTAAAATGTGTATGAGTATGAGAGACGAGTAATATAATATAATGAGTAGGAATAATATGTATAGTTATAGGATTAACCAAGACATATACAATAAGATATGTAATTAAAAAAAATATACCTTACAAATTATAGAGAATTACATCAGAGTACATAACTGTTAAACTATAATAATGTTTATTCAGTAATAATGGAAAATTTACAATTTACAATGTGTACAATAATTTATGAATAAACAGAGACGATCACAGAAGCCAATGTAGGTACAGCTTGTGCGTGATAAGCAAATTAATTTTATATAAGGTCCATGCTATATAACATAAGATACAGCCCACTATGCAAATAAATATTACAGTTATGTTAATTCAAAATCACATTGTGATAATGTTCTTCCTTTTTTTCCTCTTGTTTTCATCACATGCACGTCTATACAACCGCTTATGCCCAGCTTGTGGATGTTAAATTTTGTGATGTTTCAACTTAACTTCTCAGCGATGTTAAAGCGCTGCCTTTTTACATTACTGTGATGTTACTAGAACTTCCTCAAAAGGAAGATGGAGATGATTTTCGCAGGTTGTTTGTGGGATGCAGATTTCATATATTTTCTTGTTTAATTTTATCCTGAACCCAACGAGAGTAAGTGATCTCATGCTCTCCATTAAAACATTAAACTAATAAATAAAAATATGAATCATATAATCCTGAGCTAGCCAATCCAATTTAAAAAAAACATAGATAAATATCAACCATAGATAAACTTCAGAAATATAATTAAATAAATAATAAAAAGTAATAAAACAATAATAATATTATATATATATATATATATATATATATATATATAACACTATGTACACCGTGTAGTACTACATGGGGCCATATTATCTGTAAATAAGCAACTAGACAAGTTGGGTAACTAAGCTGTTCAGTGTGAGGATTATAAAGCACCCTAGAAATATATTTCTTTTATTTCTGGCTCCTCCACGACCCACTCTACCGGTTCGAATAGAACAACCGTATAATTTCGAGCTAGTCAAACCTATGAATTAATTTGTTAAAACCTTTTATGTTTTCCTAGTAATAGTGGTGAAGTACTCTAACTGATACCCACCGTAGCAAATGATAATTGAATACAAATTTATTTTTATTTACTGGTTTGCAGAGTGTTAAAGAGGAGGTCTTTTTTGCCAATAATTGGCCATATCTTTTTAAAACACCCATATAAATATTAGAATGCTATATTTTTGTAACGCTCTCGGTGAGATCTTTTCGATTTTTGAACAAAATATAGTACGTTCCATTTAAAAAAAATGTAAGTTTGTGCTGCTACGTGCTTTTGGAATATCCTGTAGAATCGAAAGTATTTTCAAAATGTGCCCTCAGTAACTGTGTTAGCTCACACAAAACTTTGAAGTTTTATCTCTTACCACAACGATGTAATCCTCCGATGTCAGAAGATTGCCCCACTCTGTATATCCCCAGTACGTCCGATTTGAGTCCTGGAGTACCAAAACTGGAATTGGACGTCCCCAAAACGTAGATCGTACCAAATCTGACCGTCCCCAGTACATCGGTACGTTTTGGTCGGATGTACTCTATATGTTTTGGGGACATACTTGTGTTATATGGGCTAGTATACATATAATTGAGAATTTTGTAACCCTTCCTGTACATAATATCAGAAATTATATAAATTATAAATATGAGTTTCAAAAATGTTTTCAGCATGTTTTGTTTCAAAACCTTCCAAGTAGATATAAAATATTTTCGGTAGATTCACTTATAATATTTACTCCTTTGTTATTAATGTACACTTTACCTTGAAAATAAAGATAATTATTTATTTATTAAATGGAAATTTATACACTATTTAAACCAGCCATTTGTGGTAGGTATTAATTTAGATAAAAATATGTTTTATAATAATTATTAAGTATGTACGTAGAATCCGATAAAATAATCGGTAATGAACCGCAAAATATATATTTTACATCTACATTTATTATAGTGTAGTGCAGAAAATATTCCAACAAAAAATTAAATATAATTAGTTTTTTCGGGTATAATATACACGTACAGTTGCGGCCAAAAAAATGGGACAGTTGTTGTTGCCTAGTGTGACTGTAACTTTTTCGTTTCCGGGAAAAATGGGATAGTTTTGTCGTATACCTAAATGATAATAACACTAAAGTATAAATAATATTGTTTTTCATTATTAGGTAAATATCAAAGGCTACAAAATAATTTTTAATTTGCAATAAAAAACAACAATTGGAGGGTTCAGAAGCCAAACAGCGTAAGTCATTATTTTCCTAAAATTGACTGATGTAGTGCAAGTCCCACCGCAATGTTCAGACTTTCGGTTGACAAAGCTTTAATATATCAGTAATAGATGGCGAAACTTATTCTAACCAAAGACTAGAAATGCCAAATTGTTCGGATGTCAGTTAGTGTAAGTTATTTTAATGTCGCACTAGGTTAATGGTATGTTATTTTACCTTTAAAATACAATCATTACGCTGTGCAAGTTATACAATGAGTGAAAATATACCTGATACCTGTTAGAAACTGATCCTTACTCTGATAGTGGATCCGAATATGCACCAAACAGTGAGGAAAATTCATCTGAAGCTGGTAAGTGATTTCTAACCTCTAAAGAATGTACAATTTTGTGGAAATACTTTCTGCGCTTAATTTTATTAATTGTTTTTTAATTAAAGTATTTAAATTTGTAAAATCACAGACGAATTTTTTTGACTCACACTGATTGACCTCTGAAATATTTTTTTTAGATTATTCAGAATTTTCTGGAGATAATGAAGCCGAGGTGGAAAATGGCGAAGTCGAGAATGAGGTTGGTACCAACATAGAGGCTGCAACTAAAGGTAGAAAACGCAAAAGGAACCAAAGTGTATGGAAGCGAGTAGTCAATACTGCTAATAGGCACACTGGGAAAGCTTACATGAATAGAAGCGGTAGACATGTACCTGAAAAAACTTTTAAAAATGTTGATTGTAAATGTGCGCGGCGATGTTTTACCAACGTGCAACCTGAAGAACGACAAATTATTTTTAAGTCTTTTTAAAAATTAAGTGATAATACGAAGCAAAATATTTATCTTTGTGGGCTTATTCATAATAGCACTGTTAAGCAGCGCCGTGCTAGGAATTCGTCAAGACCACCAAAATCAAAATCAATAAAATATTTTTTAACCACCGCAGTAATGTCAATTCCTGTGTGTAAAAAATTTTTTATGGACACATTTCAAGTTAGCGACGCTCGTATCTATAAAATATCATGTCATTCGGAGCCATCCGTCTGCATTGATAAAAGGGGCCATAGAAAACCAACCAATAAAATCGATGTCACAAAAGTCAAAGAACATATTCAGTCTTTTCCTTCGTACAAAAGCCATTATACCCGTCGAGATACTCCAAACAGGAGATATTTGAATTCAGATTTGAATATAAGAAAAATGTTTGAGCTATATAAAGAGAAATGCGAACAAGAAGGCTCAGAACAAGTCAAACAAAAAATGTGTTATCATGTCTTTTCTACAAATTTTAATCTTCATTTTAAGCCACCAGCTAAAGATACCTGCCAGATATGCGACAATTTGCAGAATGTCATCAATTTTGAGAAAAACAATGAAAAAAAACGTAAAGCAACGTCAGATAAGGAACTTCATCTAAGAAAGGCGGAACTAGCAAGAAAATCATTAAACAATGATAAACTTTCAGCTGATGAAAACACTTACGTTTTTACATTCGATCTAGAAAAGGCTCTTCCATTTCCAAAACTTATCACTTCTGTTGCTTACTATAAAGTAAAAATGTATGTTTATAACTTGGGAGTTCATACTTTCAATGACAATAAAGGATACATGTTTATGTGGGATGTAACCGAGGGGTCTCGGGGTTCCCAAGAAATTGCATCTTGCCTGGTAAAACATTTGAAAGAGCATGCTAACAATTTTAATCATATCATTATGTACTCAGACTGTTGCACAGGCCAGAACCGAAATATTAAATTGAGCTTAACCTTGCTAAAGCTTGTGCAAGAGCCAGAAATAACTGCATCTTTTATTGACCACAAATTTCTCGTGTCTTGACACAGTTATCTTCCAAGCGACGCCGATTTTGGAGTCATTGAGTCAAAATCAAGAAAAAAAGAATTTATGTTTGGTCCTAAAGATTGGGTCAGTTTAGTTGCAACTGCCAAAAAAACTAATCCATTTCATGTAACAGAAATGAAGAGGGAAGAGTTTCTCTCGACGAAACCGTTAGAAGAGTCTATTTGCAATAGAAAAACTAATACGGAAGGGGTAAAGTTAATTGGCTACAAATAAAATGGCTTAGATATTCCAAGAATAAACCAAAATCAATTTTCTATAAAGAAACTTTGCAACATGAGTTTCCATTTTATGAGATCAACATTGCAAAGCCTCCATCAAAAGGAAGACCTTCCAATTTGCCTAATATTGCTCAGGAGCCACTCTATCTAAATCGCAGACCTGTGAAGGCCTTAAAGAAAAAGCACTCATTTTATAAAAGTTTGCCATTACTAAACGACAGAACACGAGCTTCAACTTCAAAACAAGTTAATGTAGAAGCAGAAAATGTCAGTGACAGTGACGATTCAGATTACATAGATTGATTTTTAGAAAAATGTTCAGTGGACACTTAGCATAAGTCAGATTTTTTTTTCAAACTTCAGTATTTTCGTGTTAGTTTTCTTGTATTAAGGTGTATAAGTATGTTATCTATCAATAAAAAAATGCTTTGCAATTTTATAGGACTGTTATTTTTTATAACTAATTTCACAAAAAAATTATTTATTCAATTTCTTTTTTTAAAGACTGATTGGCTTCTTAACCCTCCAATTAATATTTAGTAATCCCACCATTATGCTCTATATCTTGTCTTAATCTACTGGTCATCGATCTATATAATGTGGAACAATATTCTTCAATTACTTCATCCCAAGCATTATTTATAGCTTCCAACAAACCTTCATGCTCTAAAGTAAACTCCATTCTTGCTTCTTTGTGAAAATTGTTTAACCTTACGGTAGTCGCACCTCTTAGTTAGACTCGCAGTGGGTCTCTCAGACCCCTTCAAGTTTAAATTTTTTATTCTGATATTTAAAAAAAATACGTTTATTTAAGAACATTTGTTGTTTATTAGAATATTAAGACACCCCTGACACAAAATTTTAAGTTCTAACTCAATTAAAAATGCACAAAAAAAATAAGAATGCAAAGAACACATTTCATGGCATCGTCGTATATTTTTGTTTTCTTTTCCAAATATTTTATGTTAAAATGCCATATGTCCTGTCAAAGTTCTAAAAAAAAGTGGAAAAAATAGAACTAGTAAAAACAGTTCGCATATAAGGGCATCTCAGTTCACTAAAAATTAACTATTTTTTTCGCAACAATCGTTACAAACAACGAAGTAATGTTCCAAACACAAGTATATTTTACATTTTGTGCAATAATACCTTGTTTTTCGCTTTTTACCTTTACACTTAGAGCAGTTTCCTCTACGGTTATCTCTTTCTGGCATCTCTTCTGGCTCCTGTATACCTAAAATTGCATTTATTCTACTAGTTATGTTTCGCGGAACATTTTTGTTTATCGTACGCTGTCTCACATGTTCGTCAATAAGTTCAAATGATAGTTTTTCCAAAAAATTTCGTCTGGCCAACAATTTACTTTGGTCAATGTTTCCTTCTTATATAACTTGGGAATTTATACCAGCCACGTCCATCATACTAAAGAATACTACCATCGGCCACCATCTTGTGTTGCAGGCACCACACTTGGTTTCATTGTATGTCGTTCTTATTTCAGGTTTCAGTTTTTTTCCAGTATTCTTATCAAGGGCGTCACTCTCATGCAAACTTGATAATAAAAGCACAACTTTGCCCTTTCTGGGGATGTACGAAACTAGTGTTGAGTTATTTCTGAATCCAAACATACTAGAAAATGGTGAACGAATTTTACCATGGAGAAATAGTGGGGGCACTTCTCGTTTATTTTTCTTTATTGTATCCACAATTGTTAGTCGGTGGTTGAGGAACATGTAATCAACTAATTGAACACTGGTGAACCAATTATTTATAGTAATGTTTCTTCCAGTATTCCACACGGGTTCAGTAAGCCTTTTGACAATACTAGCTGCATCATTATTTACTTTGAACGGTCCTTCCGGTTGAGTTCCGACATATACCTCCATATTTTTAGTATAGTACATTCTTGCATCTGCCTGAGCAAAAATTTTAATACCATATTTATTCGGCTTATTTGGCATGTATTGCTTGAAACTGCAACGTCCCCTAAAAGCCTCTAATTTTCCATCTATCGTTAGATACGATTTTTTACAGTTTTCGACAAATAAATCAAAAATGTGTTTTACTGGTGCCAACTTGTCTATAGTTTTCCTAGCGATTCGGGTATCTTTATCGTAAAATCGTATGTATCTCATTAGAAAACGAAATCTTACAATAGACATTGTAAGTCTGAAGATCTCTATGCCTGTACCATTTGTAGCCCACAATTGCTCAATGTTTAGCCTACCACTCTTGGTTATCCCAGCGAGATATAATAGACCAAGTAGAGCTAATATTTCACTTTGACTAGTCAATTTAGAATCTCTTTCCCGAGCAAAGTTTGGTATGCTTGATGAAATAAATTTATTAGTGTTTTCGACAATCACATTGATAATTTCTTCATCAAAAGAACATTTCCAACAATCTATGGGAGTATTTTTTCCTTTACATTGAGCCGTTACTTCAGGTAAATGAGTGACTATATGTCACATTTTGTGATGGTTTCATTTTACGCCACTTAGTACTTCCGTCTTTTCCCAAATACCACGGTCCCGTGTCTACGTCCTCTTGTTCGTTATCTGATATCTCTTCTTCGGTATCAGATTCTTGATCTCTGGTTTCATAATTATCAATATCTTGGACCATATGCTCATCATCGTCATATATCTCTTCGTCTGTCTGAGCTTCATCAAGTAAACGCGCAAGACGAGCTTACTCTTCTTCATAACTACACATTATAATTTCCTACGAAAACAAATAATTGTAAGTAAAGAAAACAATTTAGAAGTGTTACATTTTTACCTCATCAAGTAATATTCAAAATAAAAAATAGCTCTACAAATAACACCGTTAGTAGCCGCAGGGGGTCTCACAGACTTCAACTGATGCTAACTCCGCAAGTAACACACATAAACTAATGCGAATTGGTGTAAGCCTAAGCAGGTACTTTCCGGAAAAGTACCGAAAATGACCGAATGTAACATTCGTATATTACCGAGTTATAACTGAATTTAGAACTTCTAGATCTGTGAGACCCCGTGCGACTACTGTAAGGTTAATAGTAGTTTCATTGCTGCTGCGTGGCATTTCAACTCAGACTGTGCTAGTCTGCGACGGTCCGTATGACAGGGTGTTGAAAAATTTGTTGCTGGAACAGCTTGAACTCGTGTATCAAATGGATTTGCTTTTAAATGGTTATACAAAGCATCATCCTGTTCAGCAGTTGACTTTCTCGGACGTCCTGAGCCTGGAGTTCTACGAATTCTTCCCTCATTTCGCCATCTTCTCTAAATACTTGAAACTGAGTTCTTGCTTACATTGTTATATGCCGCAGTTTGCCTCACTGACCACCCATCGTCTATTTTTGCTATTATTTCACCTTTCGTCACTGAATTTATATGCGGTATAATTACTTTCAAATTTGGAATTGTCCGACAGATGTCAAATATTCAATGTTGAAATATGACATATTCATAAGATAAATTCAAGCAGCTAGAATTAGGTAAAAATCTGCTAATAATAATAATAAAATAATGATAATAAACTTTATTGCTTATAGAGTATACATTCATAGCAAGGGTTCGGTTGACAGTGCATGAATAATTAAATATTTAAATATTTATAGTTCCATCTTTGGTCTACATATTATAAGGCAAATATACATAAAGAAAAAATAACAAACAAAAAATTAAGATTTACATACAATGCATTAAAAAATAATAAAAAATAGCACATATAATGGACGCATGGAACTAACTAAATTATTTTTTTGTCTATTGGACTAATCCGAAACCAACGAAAGAGCTCAAAAATCATCATTCGTTAATCACGAATGCTCGGAGCTTTAGAATATTCCATATGTAAGCAGAAATACATTTTGCATCATTAACATTGACGTTATTTAGAGTTTCTATGAGAGATTGAATATTTCTGAGAGTCATAATTCGGTGATCTCATAGAGGTGTATATATGGGACACTAAAAAGCATATGGAAGATAGTTTCCGGTTCTTCCATGTTACATACAGTGCAGCGTTCTCATGGGTCAATTATATACGAGCAGCCATTCACGGTAAATTATATACGCAGCTGGTTGGTTTAACGTAACTGGGAAATAGTGCGGGTAACCTGCATATGCATTTTCTGGATTAAATAAGAACTGGGCAACGAACAGCTAGAAAGTGATTTATATAATGTAAGGAATGAGCTGTTTTGTTTTCGTGTAACGTCTAAGAAATGTAGCTTTTGGTTATACCGTGAGAGCAACGACTTTCTATTAATTTTTAGTTTACCAGCGCTAATATTATACCAAATATCAGATGCGTCAATGAAATCAAAATACGACTCTACTTTGCTTTGCCCAATTAAATGTCTCATCACATAGAGGCAATAATTTCAGCTGCCGTTTGAAACATAACTTAGGGTATCTGCAATCATTCATTAGAAGTATCTTAATAATCCAATTTAATGTTATCTTGAACAAATTATACGACAATTTTACCCAACCTGCATCAAGTCGTAGAGTATTGTTCTGAAGTATTTAAGGGCACCATCAACTCTTTTTAGAAAAGATACCTGAACACGCTCTTTAATATCTGGATACCTTATCCCCAAATAGGCAATGCGTTGTACATAATAGTAGCAATAAGAGATTCAAATAGTTTTATCCGCGAAGACAAATTATCTATTTTCATTTTAGCCATTAAAGATAATACTGGTCCTATAGCTTGCTTTGCCTTACTTGCTATTGTTTTTGACATCTCGAAAAATACGCCAGATGATGTTAATAATACTCCTAGATAATTATAATGGTTTGTCATAGAGATTAAACATTCGTTAAAATAAAATGTATAAGACTTTTGTTGAAACCCACCTCTAGACAAAGACATGATCTTAGTTTTTGTAGTGTTAACCGTAAAATTATTTTTAGCGCAGTATTTTTCAAAGATTTGCAATTTTTTTCCTACATCAACTTCAGAAAATGCCAGTATTACAATATCGTCTGCATACAAAAAAGTTAATATTTCATTCCTATCATCAATGATTGCCTGGAGTTCTACGAATTCTTCCCTCATTTCGCCATCTTCTCAAAACACTTGAAACTGAGTTCTTGCTTACATTGTAATATGCCGCAGTTTGTCTCACTGACCACCCATCGTCTATTTTTGCTATTATTCCACCTTTCGTCACTGAATTTATATGCGGTATAATTACTTTCAAATTTGGAATTGTCCGACAGATGTCAAATATTCAATGTTGAAATATGACATATTCATAAGATAAATTCAAGCAGCTAGAATTAGATAAAAATCTGCTATAGTTTAATTACGATAAAAAGACGATGACGTTGCAAAACAAAATATTGTGATGTTGCCAAGTTGTAGTTTTTTCCTTTACTTAACGAAAACTAGAAAAGTCAATCTGACGTTACATTGACAGTTCTCCTTTTTCATTGTTCCGTGCCTAGTAGGGCGTAAGTCAAAAATATTTATTTAAAAATAAAAGGCTTGTATGATAGGCTTGATTAATTTATTATAAATATTTATTAGTGAAAAACTATGGACTACAACTTCAAGAAACAGTTACCAATCATTCTATATTCGAATTAACATTTAATTATTGTACATAGAAGAGGGTTAAATGACAAACTGTAGGTCGTTATACCTTATTCTATGCTCTATAGAATCCTCTTCAAGAGCACTGCAAGGGTTTACGCAAAAAGGAATCAATACAAGCTGTAATCATCTTCATGCAAATTTAAATATTGTCTTTTTATACAATATCTATTATATTTATTATAATAGAAATAGAATGGAAAAGAAAAATATAGATACACAAAATAAACTTTTGTTACAAGATATAAAAATAAAAAATCTCCAATTTTATCAGTATTATTTATGTAGAGATACTGTGGTCGTTGTTTTAATTTGTGTATTATAAAATAACTGTGCCTAATTAATTTAATAATAGTTATTAGTGATTTTGAAAAGGTGGAAATAAAGCAAATTGGATAAATATATACAAAAAATAAACGGTTTTAAAGATTCTAGTCAACTGAAAATCACTAGGGTACATCTGTGAGACACTTTGAACAATATTCAATCATATAATTGATCAATCGTATACTCTCTGGAGGCTGTATCGTGCTATCAAACTTAAAATTCTCCAAAAATGACGAAAATTTGGTACTTCAAGTACCATAGCACCCGTTGTATTGGCTTTACCGAGCTGAATATCAATAGGGTTCATCTTTGAGAAGCTCTGAATAATATCCAATAATAAAATTGGTCACTTGTTTATACTCCGGAGGCTGTATCGCAGCGGCGTGCAGTGGCATTAGGAGTAGGGTGGCAGTTGGTACGAAACAAATGAAAATGTGCCCCTGGCAAAAAGTTTTGGAAGTGCGTTCGCTATTTTATTAAAAAAATTAAACACAACAAATGTAACAACAAAAACGATTAAAAACTATTAGAATTAAACACAAACCGAAACCAAAAATATCCATTTTTTATAAATGAGTTCAAGACGACGGTGTTTAATCAAAAATGCATTTATCACATCATCATAAAACGTAAGGTTACGTTTTAAATCTAGCAATAGTTCTTTCTCCAGGGAAATTGTTGACAAACTGCTAAGTCGCTCTTGTCCTTGAGTATTGCATAGGTATGTGTGAATGCGTTTTAGTCCAGATAATGAACGTTCTGCAGATGCTGAACTAGCGGGTATTGTCACAATTAATTTTGCTAACTTAATTATTTGAGGAAACACATTTTTTTTCATGACAAAATTGTATAATTTTGTAGACATTCATGCCGCCTTTGAATTCTGGTGATGAATACAAACAATGTAGCTCATTTTTCAATCTGTCAAAATCAAACTTTGTTTCATATCTTATTTTTAATTCATTAAATATTTTCTCTGGAAATTTACTTGTAAACATTTCAAAACAGTCTGGATAAAAAATGCGAAAAAAATTTAGTTGACTAATTTCTCTGTACCGATCACTAATTTCATTTTTAATGTTATCTACTATTTCTCTAAAAATTCTTGTGTAATGCGTCGTAATGTCACTTATATTTCGTTTTTTTTGAGGCTCGCCATAAACTCTTAGACTTTTTGCATAAATTTCCTCGAATTTCGTAAAAAAAATGTCCAAAAACGCTTTGAAATTTTCAATTTTTTTAACACAATAACCCATATCGAAGAGTTTTGACTGTATTATATTATATAGTACATCCGTGTGGCCAAATATTCCATTGAAACTGTCCAAAAAATAATTAAATTCAAAATATTCCAATGTAAATAAATACATTCTAGCTGCCGAAAGAGTTTCTCCATCCCAATTTGCTTGATTCTCAAGCATGTCATTAAACATGGTTTTTAAATTATAAAGTTCACTAAAAATTACATTTACCGTTCTGGAGTTATAAGCCCATCGAGTCTGAACTACACGTGGTAACTTTTTAGTGCAAAATCGGTTATAGAATTCAGAACGTTTCGTACTGGTATGGAGAGATGTGCTCAAATTTTTAATTGTTCCAAAAAAGGCTTTGGTTTCCGCGATTCCTTCGCAGGACTTAGACAGAACTAAGTTTAAAATATGAGCATTACAACATACATATAAGGCGTCAAGACAAATTTCCCGCACTTTTTGTTGAACTCCATTTTTATTAGATGATAAAACAGCTGCTCCATCGTAAGTTTGAGCTACTAGTTTGGAAGTACATTCATATTCACTTAAAATGTCTGTAATTATTTTGGTTAGCGCGTCGGCAGTTCGATTTGAACTTACGTCGATAAAACCCATAAAACTATCAACTGTTTCATTCGATTCTGTAAAATATCTAAAAATCACACAGAGTTGCTCTTTACCGCTCATATCTGGTGTCTCGTCAATCATAATCGCCACGAAATCCGTTTTCTGCAACTCTTTCCGTATTTTGCTCTAAGTACAAAATCGATTGCAGATATCAAATAATTTTGTATTCGATTGGAAAATCCAGAAAAAACATTTCTTTATTTCATTTTCATTTGATTCGTTTCGATGATTTTCAAGCATCCCATCATAACTAACCAAAAGTTGTACGAACTCGATAAAGTTGTCTCTGTTGGATGACTCAGTGTTTTCTATATGTCCGCGGAATGGTAGTTCTTGCTTTCCCAAGAAGTCTTCGCATTAGGTTACGATTTCTATCCACCCTAGAATTATGTCGCTCTATTTCCTCTCTAAATTGGTGAGAAAAGTTGAGGTCTATCCTATTTTGTCCAAAGTTGCACAAAGAAAGAGCAGATTTCAAATGATTTTCACATTGGTCATGTTTTTTGCAGCATTAGTAAAATTATTTAAGTCTGCACACATTCTTTTCTTTCTAAAATATTAGACATGACCAACAGAACATCTTATTTATATGTTTACAACCTGTAAGCCAACTAAAGTTTTCGTAAAATTTATTGCTAAAATACCTGTTACAGTTTTTCTTTTTCTGCACAATATAAAGTACAGGGGTTGGCCGACCAGTCGCAATAATGGCATGTTTTCAAATGTTCTGCAGCTAAACGGAATTATTTTCAGCCGTTGTACACAATTTTCACTTTCGTCACATTCACACTGCATTTTCACAATTCAATTTATCTTTAAACTCTCCACTATAACACTATTTAACTTGGTAAAATTACTAAATTAAAAGCCAAACTATTGTAAAGATATTGAAAATAATTAGTATACCTACCCGGTATACTATACCGTCAATAATATTAGCTCCGTCAAGCTACCCCACCCCCCGGTTAGATTTTTGTTACCAAAATGCTAGCACACATAAAGGGCACCTAGCACAACAATTCTTATAGCTAGCACACCAACAGCTCACAATAAAAATGCTTTTGAATTCGGGTGGGGCCAGGTTAACGCTAGCCCCCCCTGGCTGGAATTTTTTCACCAAAATGCTAGCACAGATGTAGGACACCTAGCACAACCTAGCACACCATTTTTTATAGCTAGCACACCAACAGCTCACAATAAAAAGGCTTTGGAATTCGGCTAGGGCCAGGTTAACGCTAGCCCCCTCCGGTTGGAATTTTTTCGCCAAAATGCTAGCACAAAGAAAAAACACCTAGCACAAAATTTTTAATAGCTAGTACATCAACAATGCTTTTGAATTCAGGGGGTGGGGGGCGTCTGCAAAATAATGCTATGGTTACACGAATGAATGAAAATGTTGGATGTATTTGTCCCTAAACATCATTTTCCGATAAAAAATGGCCCCTAAACAGATGGTGCCAGACTGTGCGTGATATCTATATTTTCCCATCTAGCAGGGTATTTGATTAATTAATAATTGACTATTATTTAATTAATAATTATCTATTTATTTTCAATTAATGCTAAAAAACGAAAGAATACAAAAAACCTACACTTTTAAAAATAATTTTGTTAAAATAATAGTAATTTTAATAAAACAAAATAATTAAATTCAACCATTTAGTCACGGAATCAGAAACAATCCGTGCACGAATAAGTTGCAAATTACGTCACACTATAAAAAAGGCAACGACAAACGTTTGCGTACAGACATGTTGGATAACTAAATGTCTAAAAAAGCGAAGCCGTGTTGGATATGTCCTTTGGACAAAGTTGTACAATCTGGGAAGGGGCGGCTGAGATCCCTAAAAATGTTCCAATATATTGAGAATACATGTTTTAGACTGATCGTGGTTCACTGTAGTCCTTATTTAAAAGAAACACTCAAACTTTATATTTAAATTTGCCAGAATATTTATTGCCGAAGTTGATGTTTGATTAACCATTGTAATGATAACATAAATTTTGCATTTCACTATCAGATTTTTTTTAAATTCCCAAGTTAACTTAGAACGTGCAGCTTTTAATTCTTAGACCCGGTTAATCAGAGCTTCAAATATTTCTGTGGCATATCATAAGACACCAACACTACTATGTATTTTATGTTTTTAGTATGTAACTGGCAATGTATGTTTGTTCGGTTGCAATCTTGCAACTCAATTTTGAAGCAGATATCTTCAACCGATTGATTTGAAATTCTGTATATACATCTAGTTTGCATGCCAATCCATGTTTAGGTATGTGACATCATTCTAAATTCAACATGGCGGATCACCTAAGTTGCCGGACTAAAGAAAGTGGACTAATTTTTTTACTTTCTTACAATATGGGTATTAAATGGAAGGCAGCAAAATTGATGACATAGGTATTTTTATTTTTCTAAACACTAGGTATAATCCATCTGAAGTTCTCATCGGACTTTTTAAAAGGGTCGTTAAACCAAGTCTATCGTTAAAATTTGAATCATTTTTATAATGCCGTTTTTATGGGTATTAAGAGTAAATAAAATCCTTGTAGGTACATCCAAACTAGCCGAATCAGATGTTTGAGTTAAGAAAGGGTTTCCACGAAGGGTTGATGGTTGTAATAATATGTATTCTTTCTAATAATATCACAAGTAACATGGACTATATAAGTAAAACTAATGATCTAACTATTTTCATGAGTGTAATTCGATAGAATACTTCTCGATTAGACGACATAAAACTGTATTAATGCGAAATTTAAATTATTTAAACAACATTACATGGTATTTAAACACCCTTTTTGGTTCATTTTCAATCACTTATTTTTGGATTAAACTTGAAGAATCGTTTTCAAACCGTGACATTTTTATGATATTTTAAACTAAAATTATGATAATAACAACAATTGTTACTTAGACGTTACTTAGATACGGACTTAAAAGGGAAATTATCGGCATTGCCGGAGAGTTATCTCCGAAAACATCGTGCTTCATTTGGAATTTTTACCATAGTGGAATATTCCGAAAATTTTTCATAACTACAGTAAGAAACAATTAAACTAGCCGATTTACATATATATTCGACCTATTCATTTATCCATTTATTTATTCATCGAGTAAGTATAGCGTTATTTCACTGACCTCCGTCCCACTCCCCAGAATTAAAAGTGTAGTTGCTGTGCTAGCTTTAAAAAATGGTGTGCTAGATTGTGATAGGTGTCCTTCGTTTGTGCTAGCATTTTGGTGAAAAAATTCCGACCGGGGGGGCTAGCGTTAACCTGGCCCCACCCGAATTCAAAAGCATTTTTATTGTGAGCAGTTGGTGTGCTAGCGATAAAAATTGTTGTGCTAGGTGCCCTTTATGTGTGCTAGCATTTTGGTAGAAAAAATCTAACCGGGGGGGGGGGTGGCAGCTTGACGGACCTAATAATATTGACACTTACTAGTTGAGCGAAAGATGCGAGATCACTGATCAGGCCGCCTAGTATCTCCGAAATAATTCTCGAGTAACGCCGAGTCGCACCATCCTTTTTCAGCGCACAGAACCACACGTATACATACACGCTGTTGACGACCGTAGGTGCAGACTTTAAATCTCTGTTTGTTTCCATATAATCGCTACATGTCCACCTTAATACGCGCTCTTATGGGACACCTATATGGGAAATATGAATTGTGCGTAAAAGCAAGATTGCATTATTTTGGATTTGAGAAACCACAGAAATGTTTACGTTTGCTTAATAAATTATATAGATGTATATAAGTAGCTGATATAAGATTTAATGAAGGAAGTAGTAAAAATAAATTATGGTATAATATAAATTAATTTTAAAAGTTGCTAGGGTAGGCAATGCCTTTTTGCCTGTATTGTTTGCACGCCGCTGCTGTATCGTGCTAACAAACTGAAACTTCTCCAAAAATGACAAAAATATCGTACTTAAAGTACTGTAGCACCTGTTGTATTGGATCTGGTGAGCTGGAAATCCATAGGGTTCAACTATGAGATGTGCTGAATGATATTCAATCATAAAATTGGTAACTTGTTGAACTTCGGAGGCTGTATCGTGCTAACAAACTGAAATTTCTCAAAAAATGACAAAATGTTGTACTTCAAGTACCATAGCACCCGTTGTACTGGCTCTGGCGAGCTGAAAATCAATAGGGCTCATCTGTGACATGGCCTTAACAATATTCAATCATAAAATTGGTGACTTATTGCACTCCAGAGGCTTTATCGTGCTAACAAGACATGTAAGAAAAAGTGGCCGACGACAGCGACGACGACGACATACACACGGGATTTTTTTTCTAAGAACCGTTTTTTCGTGTTGTTGATGGCAAACGTAAAAATAACTCAAAAAAAATTACGAAATTCCAACTTTTTTTGGGGTAAACCAATACTTTTCTCGCATATTAGATAGATTGGGCGAAAAAGTAAAATTATTATATATCCAATTAGGTACCTGTCACTGCCTTTTCTCTTCACTTTCTAAGTTGATATTTATTTGTTTTATTTACATATAAAACCATGTTTCAAATGAAGCAGGCTACTAGTATCTCCCTGTATGTACAATCAAGAAAAACTATTACTACGTTTTCTTACAGCTCGTAGATCGTAGCTCGTGTTTCTATGTCCTACTACTGATGAATACTGATCATCATAGGAATGCCTTATATCAAGTTTGTCACTATATTTTACAATTTGTGAAAGTATTAACCGTCAATTGACTGAAATTGGCATCATTTTAAAATGCGTTCATTAATTCAAATCAACAAAGAGATTTGAAATTAGACAAAAAAGAGAAAGTCGAACTGATAACAGATATATAATGAAGACAGGGCGATTCATTACACCTAAATAAAATGTAACTGCTTACTGAATTACGTTTTGTTTAAACATTTAAAAAATATTTGTGCTCAGTACTTTAAAACTGTTTCTCGTATCCATTTCATATTTGGTAGAAAGTGTAGACACTGTACACCCTACTAAATTATGCTAAACAATCATTTCTGGCTACTATCAGAGGCGTACGACAGGGGCAAGTGACTGGTTAATCGTTCCCAAATTCTACGCCACTGGCGGAATAGAAATTTTAGCAAAATCTTTGGAGTTTCCTATACTTTTTACATAAATATTCTACTCTTTCCTCATAACGATAAAGTCAATATTTCCCGAGATATTTTAAGTTAAACAGGAAGCTGCACAATTTTGGAATTTTGATGTGTAATAACTTTGTCGATGTTTTGGGCCAGTGAGTAATGTAACCAGAATCCACTTTCTATCATTAAATAAACATTCAATATCACAAAATACCAAATTAGACTAATGATATGTAATCTGTAATGTAATATTAAGTGAACATTAATAAATAATAGATGTATGTAAATACCACATTCACCAGCAGTATTTTCCTAGCTTAATAAAGAAAAAATTAACCCCAATCCAAAACATACGTATCGCTCTCAGATTTCAATTTACACGATCCACTTGAATTTATTTTCTTTGATTTTCACAAATATTTTGATGGTATTTTAGGCTTTCGAGACCTCCGTCAATTAAAATTAAATTTGAACTTAAATTCCAAATTAATATTTAACAACTCCATACAAATACCTCTCCAGTATCTAACAGATTTTGAAACGCAAAAAATAGAAAATCCTGCCAATTCTTCAGTTTCAAAATGTAGGGTAAAGTGGGCAAATGTCGGTCACTTAAGAAACATTTTTTTTCTAAGTAAAAAATAAGTCGTAATTTCAAATAAAATGTTTTCTATACTTTTATGATAAAAAAAAACAAAAATGTGCATTTGACTGGCATTGTCATACAGATAGCGGAATTCCGGTCACTTATGCGGACAATACCGGTCAAGCAGAAAAATGCTTTAAATATAATTAAGTAAACTTCAAATAAGCATTTTTCACCAAAATATTATTTATTGAAATAAAAATAAAATAGTAACGAAAACAATCTAACTATCTAAGTAAAAGGCTGACATTCATCACATGTGTATCCTACAGGTGTGTCCCATCCACTGCATTCAGAATGTGCCCATCTTCCGCTTAGGGTACATCTGTACCACTGCTCATTATTCTTTCCATAATCATTACATATCAAACATACATCTTCATCGACATCTTCATTATCATCATATTGAACATCAACATCAGAATCTGATGAGTTTTCATCAAATAATTTTCTTTTATGGGATTCTCTCTTATTTCTTAAATTATTCCTTTTTTCATCAAGATTCATTTTAGAAGGTTGTGCCTTTAATTTCTTCTTTTCCTTTACCTGTTTCTTGGCTTCCTTTTCTTCCAACTCTTCCTTCAATGGTGTAGCTGTAAGTATTTTCGCCTGCTGTTTTTGCCTTCAGTGGCGGCGCCAGGGGTGGGCGCGGTTGGGCGAGCGCCCAACCTAAATTGTTCTCGCCCAACCGTCTACCCAACCTGTTAAATGGAGAAAAATAATAGCAAGCCTAATGAATAGAATAAAAGAAAACTTAAACCATCGCTTTCAATATTGGATCGTACTATAAGAAATATTATTTTGAGCTATACAAAAACTGAATAAGTAAAATATCTATATTATTTTATTTTACTTGTTGCTGTCTATTTGATTTATTGCATTTACGGCATGCTTTGTCTGAAGACGCCCGCTTATCAGTCGGAAGCCTTTTAATGTATCATAAAATAAAAACCCGCTTTGTCGGTCCGGTCGGTAGTCAGGGTAGTCTGTACTACATAGAACTTTTTTTGACACGTGCGGTCGCAATATTGTTGTTACAAATCTCTTGCAAGTGGAAGGGTGTCTAATGCCGGGTCCACATTAAACCGACAAAACAAAAACCTAAAACAAAACATCTTTAAAACTTTTATGCAACAAAACAGTTTCGAAACAAAGTCCACACCGCAGACCATTTATTCAAAACAAAACAGTAACAAACACTCCATGTTTCAGTTTTGTTTTTGCAGTCCACACTAGAAGCATGTTTCGTTACCGTTTCCGTAATGTTGAAGAAGACGACGATTTCGTATTAATGGCTGGATATTATTATATTTTTTTAAATTTGAAGCGGAAAAAAAGACGTTTTTGGGTGAGGCCCACTTTACGAAGGCGAACGAGTCATGGAGTCGAAAATTTAATTACAGATATCCGTGAAGACGATATTGGTTTATCAGGCGAGATACGTTCTAGTTTTACCAATTTTTTGCGAATGTCAAACGAAGATCTTGAAAGCTTATTAGAATTAGTTGGGCCAGTCATACACAAGAAAAATACGAATTTTAGAAATTCTATTTCCATAACAGAACGCTTAGCTGTTACCTTAAGATTTCTGGCAACCGGTGATTCATATCATAGTCTCTTGTATCAGACAAGAATATCTAAGCAATCAATTTCACAAATTGTTCCAGAAACATGTGAAGCTTTAGTACAAGTTCTGAATGGTTTTGTTAAGGTAAGTAAATTAGCTTGCAATTATTTTTAATTGAAAACGCAATCGTATAATTTAATGGCATGTATTTTAATTTATTAAAAATAAGTACAGAATATATATTTTAAAAAAATAAACACCTTGTCGACGAAGTTGATTATTCTCGGTCCCATTCATCAGTAACTATCGTGTTTTCATTCGTAAAGTCCATAGCTGATTGTGATGTCGGCTGAACAGCTGCGAGCGGCTCCAGGTAAGTGGGATTTGGCAGAGATTGTACACTGGACAGCTGTGAGTACGACTGGACGCTCGGCGGATTTGAATAAGTCTGCGAAATGGAAGAATGGTCAGTGGTAGTGGAATTTGGCAAAGATTGTACACTGGCTAGCTGTGAGTATGACTGAATGCTAGATGGATTTGAATAACTCTGCGAAATGGAAGAAGATGCTGGCGAGACTGTTGGTAAGCAAACGTATTGTGAGAGTTCTTGATGTACATGAGAAGTTTGAGGGGGTTCATTGTATTTGCCTAATTCGGCTTCGTGTAGTAGATTATTTATTTGATGTTCTATGGTTATCTGTGCGTAACGAGTCGGTAAATTGCGCAGTTTTCGTGCAACAATCTCGCCAAATATATCAAAATCGTCAGGCTGGGTTTTACGTTCTTGCCTGTCGTGATGCACAGACTTTATCATCGAATATATTTCTTCACATCGCTTGTCGGTAGTATTTTTTGCTACCGGCTTTTTCTTTATTGCTGATGTATTTTGTTCATGCGAAGTCGATTTTTCAATAGATGAATGGGGAACTTCATTCCTAGATGCGTCTAGTTCTGTACCATCGTCATTATCGACAATAACTTCCGTTATTTCTTCTTCCCCTTCTTCGCTGCTATAGGATTCGTCCGATCTCTGTAACAAAGAGAAAAAAAGTAGCAATTACTGTGAATTTTTTAATAAAAAGGGAAGTCAAGTTCAGTCTAATTTAAGAAGATGTAACCCTCCGTTATTTATTTTTTGTTTAGGGTCATTTAGGGATTTTTTAGGAGATTTATGTAATATAATTCTAGTGACAGTCATGTATTTTAATTTGTTCAGAAGAAGGCATTAATTGACAGTGTAACTCTAAATCACGATATTTTTGTTTCAGACACCTAGCAGTGAAGAGGAATGGAAACAGATTAGCAACGATTATAATAAAATTTGGAACTTTCCTTTATGTCTAGGCGCAATGGACGGAAAGCATATTTTAATTGAAGCTCCTGCTGTTAGTGGGAGTGAATTTTACAACTATAAAGGTACATTTGTATTGTACTTTTTGCAATAGTGGACGCAAATTATAATTTTCTTTACGCTAACGTTGGATGTCAAGGCCGTATTTCAGACGGCGGTGTATTTAAAAATACCTCCTTTTATAAATTGATGGTAGATGGACGATTAAACTTGCCCCCAAAAACTATTCTTGCTGGAAGGAAAAACGAATCTCCTTATGTCTTTGTTGCGGACGATGCTTTTCCCCTTACTCCTCATATAATGAAGCCATATAGTGGTCATCAAGAAAAAGGGTCTATAAAAGGAATATTTAATTACAGGCTTAGCCGCGCGCGAAGAGTTGTGGAGAATGCATTCGGTATTTTGGCAGCCAAATTTCGCGTGCTTCGCAAACCTATATTACTACAACCCAAAAAGACTGAACAATTGGTTATGGCGTGCATTTACCTTCACAATTACTTACGGAAAAGCTTGTCATCTAGAAATAGGTACACACCACCAGGGAGTTTCGATATTGAACACTTAGATAGTGGTACACTTGAAAATGGTGAATGGAGAAAGATGACTGAAAATCAGCAATCTTTTCGAAGTTTAAGTCGCACTGCTCGAAAACCCTCACTGGAAGCCGCAGCCATTAGATATGAATTCGCAGAGTACTTTGTTTCAGACCAAGGGTAAGTTCCTTGGCAAATAAAATACTGCTAGTTAATAAAACTTGTAACTTTCTGCATATAAACATATTCTAGTTGTTAATAAATAAGCATGTTAATTACTTACTTGTTTATCTATGGACAATCCTCCAGCTTCTTGACTTTTACGCGGTTTGTTCTTGTTCTTAAGAAAACTCATAAGCGCATATCCAAACCATTTTGGTATAAACTTTTGTCCCGAACCAGATTTTTTGCACTGTTTATAATTCCTTCTTTCTCTTTGATATTGAGAGTTGATATTTCTTATTTTTCTCTCAATTTCTTCCTCTGACAAATTTAGAGATCGTCCAATTTGCTTTAAAGCATCAGCCTTTTTATAGCGATTTTTATATTCACTATTTGTTGGATCCCATAACAATGGGGTTTCTCGATACAATTCTATTAATTTACAAGTGTTATCCACAGTCCACTTCGTTTTTTCCGACATCGTTTCACAGTAACAAATAAACATACGCGAACGATACTTTAAGTTTTGTTTCTCTGTCCACACTGAATCGACACAGTTCCCGATAAAGCGAACAAAATAGAAACCTTTTGATATTTACCGACAAGCGACGGGACTCGAAATTGTTGCGGAATCCGGCGACAAAACAGTGCCGAGACAAAAAAGTCGCTGAAATGTTGCATCTTTGTTGCAGAATTGTTGAAAAACATGAAGTTTCTGTTTTGTTTCTCTTTTGTCGGTTTTATGTGGACCCGGCTTAATAAAATAGATGTTATGTATTTCTTTACAATTTCATTTAATCTTTTCTTTTAAAAGAGGTTACTTGTTTTCTCTTTTACTTCCTTGGAATACATATAAATTTAATTTTTGAAAATTTAATTGTCGTTTAAAATGAGTGTTAAACGCATTATCAGTGACTTTTTTAAATCGAAACCAAGTGTTCATAGTGCAAATTTATTAGAAATAAGTGAAACGGTTGATGCTGGAGCAAATGGATGCGAAAGTGACAATTTTGCAGAAGACAGCAACATTTATCCTAAAAGAAGGAAAGTACAGGAAGATGACACAGTTCAAGATGATGATTCCCCTTTATTAAGCGGTGATGAAAATGATAGTTCTAAGTCCGACACGTAAATTTGTTATGTTAGAGAGATTATACTACTTAAGTCATTAGGTACTTATAAAAATTATTCTTTGATATAGGATGCACGTCAGCGACGCTGACAAAAATCCTACAACTATGAGTGATTTAGCCCAGTCTCTAGATGAACCTCCAAGACAACCGGATTTGCTCAATTTCCCAAAAACAAGATTTAGTCCGGATCTCCGTTCTTTTAAATCAGACTTTTATAAAACCTATCCGTGGATTGAATACAGTGTTTTAAAAGATGCTGTGTTTTGTTATCCATGTAGATTTTTTTCATTGCATACAAAAGGAACATTTTCATCCAAAACATTCATTTCTGAGGGTTATAAAAACTGGAAAAGAGCTTCAGAAACCAAAGCTGGATTTAAATATCATAATAATAGCTTTCAGCACAAAAGTGCTATGGTAGCTTGGAATTCGTATAAAAATACTAAAAGTCAACAGTCAGTAGCAGCTCAAATAAGTACTGCGCATACTGAATTGATTCTACAAAACCGGGAGTACATTAAATCTATTTTACGGTGTATAATTTATTTATCTACCCAGGGTCTTGCTCTTAGAGGACACGAGGAGTCCAATACTAGTCAAAATAGAGGTAATTTTTTGAAATTATTAGATTTGATGTCACGTGATAATACCACTATTTCAAAAAGACTACTTGAGTGCCCAAAGAATGCATCACTCAATTCAAAATGACCTTATACATTGTTTAGCCGAACTATCTGTAAAACATATTAGTAGCGAAATTAAAGAAGCCCGTTATTTTGCCCTTATGGCTGATGAAACCAAAGACTTAAGTAAAATTGAGCAGTTATCAATTATAGTAAGATATTATTTAAACGGTGTGTTGTACGAGCGGTTTTTGGGCTATGAAGCTGCAGACAAATTAGATGCAACGTCATTGTTCCAGTTTATTAAAAAACGATTTTAAGTGAATGTGAAATCGACTTAAGTTGTTGCGTGGAGCAAACGTTATGAGTGGTAAGGTTAAGGGGGTACAAGCATTGTTAAAAAAAGAAGTTCCACAGGCTATTTACGTACACTGCTTTAATCATGCCTCAAATTTAGTAGTAGTAGATATATGTAAAAACTTAAAAGACTGCAATGTTTTTTTTCTGTTCATGAAAACCTTTATGTTTTTGTTAGTGGCTCTTCCATACATAGTACATTTTTAAAAATCCAAAAAGACGTACATCCAGAAGATAAGCCTGTTGAACTAAAAAGACTTAGTGATACGAGGTGGACTTTACATATATCTAGCTGTTTGGCTGTAAAAAAAACATTGCCAGCAATATTAATTTTATTAAACCCGTACGTAACAGAAAATAATGTTCGCTCTCCAGATGCAAATGGACTTTTAAACAATATTAATTTTACTTTTTTATTCAATTTAGAGGTTTTCTGTGAATTCTTAACAAAAATAAAGAATGTTTCTGATTATCTACAAAGCAAAGACAGTGACATTCTAAAAAGTTTAACATTAGTGGAATCAACTTAACTGTCTCGACCCTTACTTCGTGGAATATGCTCATATTCTGACGATGATATTGATTTATCGAAACAATTGTCAATTTTTTAGAATTTTCAATAACTTTTATTATATTGTGGAATTAACTAGAGACCGTGAGTTTAATTTAAAAACACTAATTAGTGGAATCACTAAAACAGTTCTTTGTATCATATAGGCAAGATTGTGAATTTGAAAAGTTATGGACTACGACAGTACAAAACGCCTCGGATAATAATATTAACTTGGATGATGTTAATATTAAAAGATCAAGAAAATTGCCAGAGTGTTTTTTATCCCATTTATTATTACTAGTTGAAATTTTACAAATTTGAAATATTTAAATTAGGTACGCGGATATCTGTATCGGGTATCGCCCAACCGAAAAGAAAAAGCTGGCGCCGCCACTGCTTCTGTTTCTGTGCTAGTTTAGGAATGGGAAGAATTTGTTGAAAAGAGAGAAATACTGAAGAAGTTGAAGGAATTTCGTGTTGCTCTTCATTTGTAGAAGTCTTTGGTAGAGCATCATCGCTTGCTACAGCTTGGGGATCATTGCTAAAAGACTATCAGCTTTGTTATCTTGTATGGCAATGACGTCCTGATTCAATAACTCGGAAGGCAAAAAGTGTTGTTCATTAAAAACGTTGCAGTTAAGAGGATAGATATCAACGCTTCTGAAACCACCTTTTCCTTTGCTAATTGTAGCCACAGTTGAATAAGCTTTATTGAATAAAGACGCAACATCATAAGGAGTGATACGTTTCATCAACTGCGTCTTCATAAATAAATTGCACTGATTTCTGTATTCGGCTTTCAGGGGCCCGTAGAAGACCACATCTAATGGCTGTATTTTATGTGAACTGTGTGGTGGAATTGATACCATAACAATATGATTTTCTTTGCAAAACTCGTACGACTTCAAAGGAATATGGCTGGAGTGGTTGTCTACAATTATTAAAACCGGCTCGTCTTTCGTGGGTTTAGCGTGATTTCTAAAATGCGTTAACCAGTCACAAAAAAGATTTTCATCGATCCAGCCATTCAGTGAACGTTTATAAAGAGCTTCTGCAGGTCCATCTTTTTCCAGATGAGGGCTTAGTCTCTTTCTGGGGAAGATAAACATGGGCGGAATAAATCCCTCTGCACACATTCATAGCACACATGACGGTAATATTTCGGCCTCTTTCGCCACTAGTTACCACACCAACTCTTTTTTGTCCTTTGGTTGCGAGTATCTTTCCTGGATCCTGGACAGTTGTGATTCCCGTTTCATCTGCATTATATATTTTGCTAGGGGAAAAGTTATATTTTGACATCACTTCTTCCACCAGTTTATAAAATCTAGCTATTTCATCCTTGTTGAAACCAGTCAGATTTAGACTGGTAGCCTTAGCTTTTCGTACTGATATGGTGGGATTGCGTCTGATGAAACTTCTCAGCCAGTCTTTTCCAGCCAGCCTTTGCGTTGCGTTGAAATTATGTATAATATGGTTTCTCTCAGTAAACTCAACAACAAACCTTCTTAGTTCTTATGTGGTAACACCGTGAAAAATGGACGCCAAGTGTTTAATTTGATCAGCAATTTCCAGTTCCTGTTCAGTTGAAAACACAGGTTTTCTTCCCATTGTAGGTGCTGCGTCTTTTTTTATTTTTTACCCTTTCTTGTAGCGTTGAAAATGGAATTGCGTATTTTTTTGAAGCTTGTCTTATACTCGTTCCATTTTGAATATCTTCTATCGCTTGCTTCAAATTATCTCTGGTCCATTTTGCTTTACTAGTTAATCTTTTTCGATTTCGAGACATCTGTAAAGACAATTAAAAATGAAATAACCATTAACATAAACAGTGGGTAATGCCGGTCACTTGACCGATATTACCCACCTGTGTTGACCGACATTACCCGCCTGTAACGATTTTTATTATGAGTCATTTTTTTATGAGAAAAAAATGTTTTTTATTCTATCTTTTTATAGGACACTAAAGAAGAAAAGTCAACCTTTATGTATCAACTAAGTTTTTATGAATAGAGAGAAGGATTTTATCTCCAAACCTTATTTCACTTACCGTAAATCTTACATCAGAATTGCCGAAAACACGTGGTGATCTGCACTAACCAAAGTTTTGACACAAACTGAATATCAATCGGCTGTCGAAAATCGTAGGTCAGCTGGCATATTTGAGGCCACATTGCATTGTTGCCAAACCTAGTAATAATCATTTTTAAGTTCTGACCGGCATTGTCCATCTGACCGGTATTTGCCCACCTTACCCTATTAGGACAGTTCATACCAGTTAATCCCAGACAGTGTCCGACGATGAAACTAGAACTAGAATAACTAGAATAACTTAAATATTAAAAATGAATAACAAATATAAAAACCGGAGTAGTCACAATAGAATTAACTCATCAATAACTCCGATCACTCTTAAATAATCGAGCCCACCTTATATGGGAAAATGGTTCACCGTCAAATTTCTTGAATTTTTGATATGTTGTAGAATTGATTATTCTGATGAAATGTTTCAATGGGCGCAACACGATCCTATGACTATTTTTCGAGATATAGGGTGTTGAATATGAGACATTTTCACTTTTCATCACTCCGTGTCTCCCAAGTTATGATTATCTTTGGTGGTATTATCATCACATCTTTGTATGAAAAATTCATGAGAAATTCATTTCCGAATCTTTTCGTATTACAGGGCGATTTCACTTGATAATAATGCTATTTTAAGACTTTCATAATTTTGTTCTTTTATAAAGAGAAAATGCGAAAAAGGTTGAATTATCACGTAATATTATAAATTCATTTCATCTTTAATAATCACAGTTGATACAATTCATACAAGGTGATTAACGAATATAGGAAATAGGAATATACGATTACCAGCAGAATTTACGTCGAGAATCTACTCATTATATTCAAATAGAAAGATATACGTAAGGATACAGAATGAATTGTTAGAGCCTAGGTTAGCTAATGTTGGTTTGCCACAAGGGGGAATACTAAGTCCCTTGCTATATATAATGTATACGTCAGATTTGTTTAAGAAAGCAGGAAATAATACTAAAGTACTGGAATTTGCCGATGACGTATGCGTATACCAAGGAAATATTTCAAATACCGCTCTGCAATCAACAGAACTATCAAAGAGTTACACTTCTCTGGAGAAATGGTGTCATGCGAAGGGTTTAAATATATCTACAAAGAAAACTCAGCTATGTATTTTTTCCAAGAAAAGAAACTTACCATCTAATTTAAAAATTAACGAAGTAGAATTCAAAGTGGAGTCAAAAATTAAATATCTGGGAATAATCCTGGATAGGAAACTGCTTTGGAAAAATCACATCGAATACTTAATAAACAGGGCCGAAAATGGAGTGAATGTGTTGAGAACAGTAAGTCATACGAATTGGGAAGCAGATCCGAGTACATCTCTCTTATTTTATAGATCTTTCATCAGATCAATTTTAGATTATGGGTCTGTATTTTATTCACAAGCAGCACAGACCCATCTAAGAAAATTGGAAATAGTAACGAATAAGTGTGTGCGTCTATCACTAGGAGCAATGAAAACTATACCAATTAGTAATTTATATGTAGAAGCGGTAGAAATGCCACTAAAGTATAGAAGACAATATCTAACATTCAAATTCATTTTCAAATTGCACAAAAAACAAAGTAAACTGCCAAATAAGATTCATGAATTATATATATTAGATTTAACAACAAAATATTGGCAGAAAAAAGCAACTTTACCAATAATAGAAGTTTATGCACAATACCTACCTGTTTCCAACGAAATAGAAATAAAAACAAGAAATTACGTAGAGCTAGATACAGATCCTAAGGTTTATTATCTAAGAAACTACATAGAATATCCAGAAAAGATAAGAAATTTGATGTTTAGAGGTGATATACAAACACTTTTTCCTCATCATCTTCAGATATACACTGATGCTTCAAAAATTAGATCGCAACTGGGTATTGCTTACTGGGATCCAGTCAACCAAATCAGAAGACAATGCAGTTTGAATGGCAAATTTTCTATATACTCTGCTGAATTAATAACCATACTGGAAGCCCTACAGTACATTCAAAAATTAGATAACAACAAGTTCGTTATTATCTCCGATTGTAGAAGTGCCTTAGAAAAAATCAATAATATAAACAATATATTAGACAAAACAAAAATCAATAACACCATTGGGGATATAGTAAAAACGTTACATGAATTGGAACTAACTCAGAAACATATAAAATTTGTCTGGGTTAAGGCTCATTGTGGTATAGCTAACAACGAGGAAGTAGATAAGCTAGCAAAAGGCGCCATAGACGAGGGTGAGGGGTCCAATTATAAATGCTCAAAAGAAGACATGTTTGCGTGGGCGAAAGCTAAGGTTTCAAGCAGTTGGAATGATGATTATAAAAATTCAACAAAAGGACTTTTTTAAAAAAGTATTCAACCAAATATTCCAAGCAAACCATGGTTCCAGCAATCACAATTGAATAAGGTATATCTAAAATTTGTAGACTCAGATTCAATCACACATTAGTTCAGTCACATCTATTTAAAATTAATCTTGAAGATTCACCCATGTGCGATTGCGGAGTGGAAGGAAACGCAGAGCATAAAATTTTAGGATGCATATTGATTCAAAATCAAGTTAAAGAGCTGAATAAATTTATTTATAATAAGAACAATCAAATAATGGTCCCTTATAATTTATCAGAACTAATTAGATCAAATAACTTTGAATTATACAAAAAACTATATTCGCATATATGTAAAATCGGACTTAAAATTTAAATAGATAAATACTAGAATACTTATATTATGTACATTAAAACCATATCCATAAATGTATCTCCATACCTATTGTGTATCCTAGTCAATCCGTGGTCCTCTTGTTTGTTGAAGTCGCTCTGATCGACCCCTGAGCGCAAAGTGTCCCTGTTATTAAAAGAAAAACAAACAAAAAATAGGAAAAAAAGAAAAAAATACAAAAAGCAAAATATATACAAAAAAATAATAAAAAAATAATAATAAGAAAGGAGAAAAATAAATAAATAATAAAAAAAAGGAAAAAAAATTGAAAAAAAAAACAATTAAAAAAAATATTAAATAATAAAAAAGATGTGAATTCTAAAATGTAGATAAAAAAAATGTATCATAGTAGAATAGGTATAAGATTTAAGTTTAAAAAATATGTACATCCTTGAGCAAAATGTTAAGCTGGCGATTGGACATAGTATCCGCAGCCAAGGTAAACCAAATCACACACCACACGAATATAGGAAAGTAACGAATTTTGGTTTTTCAGACATCTTGTAGTCATAAACCCACCGATAGTGACAAAATTCTCGTGAAGGATGTTAAATGATGTATTTCATCGTATATAGAATCGAATGATGTCAATTTCATAAATAACGTATACTTTATTAAATCAAAACCATGGTTTTTTTCATCACCCTATATCTCATAAGGGAGTACTAAAAGGTAGCGATATTTTTTCATGGGAGAACTCGAAATACTTTCATTCATATCGTACAAAATTTTCAACGGAATCCTATGACGAGGTTTTCATATACAAGGCGAACAATTTGTGAAAAAAGCTATGATCTGTACATTTCCCCATTGCTCCAGTTTTCGGCGGGCTTGTATAGATCAGTAATAATACCGTACCATAGCGTACCTTATGCATGTTTCAATTCCGCCATCCATCTCGGCGCCATACGCAAAATAAGACGTTCTGATTGGTTGCGTTGTATCGGTTAAGTGGGTGCTGAGATCGTGGTCGGAATTGAAAGCGTAGTGCCGAGATCGACGGCGGAATAGGAAGCTTTATTCGGGTTTTTGTTTCTGGGCAGTCCGTAAACCAATCTGGAATTGCGCAGAACTAGTTGCGTACTTTATTCAGGCCTAAGAACTATTCTCGGACCGTTTGAAAATGGACAGAGTTTGAAAAACCCCGAACATCCCTCATGGTCTATAGAACTGAACTAACCTAACTAATTTGACAATTGACTTTTGAAGCATTTTGGCAATTTTCCTTAATTTTTTGGTATTAATAATATTAAGGAGTCTTGGATAATAACGGTAAGTTCTACCTGTATAGAGTAAAATTTCTTCCTATTTAAGTAGGATTCAGGGTCTTCTGATGGTGCATCAATCCTTATGTGTGTTCCATCAATGCATCCAATTACATTAGGAAATCCCATCTCTGAAAACTCTTCTGAAATGTGTATACACTCTGCTTGAGAAGGCCAAACAATTATTTGGTGAGACATATTTGATAAAAACATTGTGACATTCTCAACTGCAGTATGCAACGTGCTTACAGATAAATTGAAACGATCAGCAATATCTCTAAAGGAAATTGCTTCAGTAGAGGCAAACCACAAGAAGGTCAGTATGCATTTTTCACTACTGATCCTTTTAAAGCTAGTATATTTCTTTGGAAAATACTCAGATTCTTCAAAAGCTACCCTTAGCTTTTCAACTGTTTTTCTGGGAAGCCTAAAAAAGAAAAAAAATATTTTTTGATACTTTGTAATAAATAGCAATTGTTCATAATAAATTAACAAAAAAAATTACCTAAAATGTTGCACAAACTGCTTCTCACTATATTGGGGGACAGTCTCTTCCACAAAGTTTTCGTTTTTGGTATTGTCTTGTAAGACTTCTGGAATTATAACATTACTGATCACATCAAGGACATCATCTTCACTTGATGATGATGATGATGAACTCTGCTCAAATATTTCCATATTTTCCATGAAATCATTAACATCCATTTCGTAAATATTAAGTTTGAAAAGTAATAATCCAAAACAAACAACACACGATAACCTAACCTCTTTAAAATAGCTCCCACCCTTCTCCATTACAAATGATTTGAGCATGCGTAAAAATAATCCGAAAATCGTACTTGCTCGAGACTGGGGACTGGTTTAGACGGTTTTCGAACCGTCCTAGAATTGTTCTAAAATTAACCCGAACGCCAAACTACGGATGCCAGAACCATTCTGTTAGAACCCGAACAAGCCAATTTTGACTGCGAAAACTCCGGACAGTCTTAGAATAGTAATTGCATGAACCCGAATAAAGCTGAAATCAGCTTAAAGTATGATTTCCTATGGAAATAATAAACACATGCAATGATGATGATATTGATTTATCGAAACAATTCTCAATTTTTTAGAATTTTCAATAACTTTTATTATTTTGTGGAATTAACTAGAAACCGTGAGTTTCATTTAAAACACTATTACATTCATAATAGTATTTATTGTATTAGGTGATAGTACATAAACAATGGAAATAAGTTAACCCTTACGTACTGACGAAAATAAATTGATTTTTTGCAAAAATTGTAATATTTTATATAAAATTTACTTTAAAAGATTTAGTACATACATTATATTGAGATAGTATAAATTATTTAAACAAAACAAACTTTTAATAAGCATTTATTATCAGATGATACAAAAACAAATAAAACATAAAATTGACACATTTTAAACGTGATTAAATATTGACTAAACGAAAAAAGATAGAAACGTGCGGTTTCCACCAAGGAGTTTGATATTTTAAAAAGTTTTTCCCCAATAACATTAAAAAAATTTCCCAATTATACAGGACGATAAAAAAAATTGGCTATTTAAAAAAATTACTTGATTTATTTAAATAGAATGCCCTGTATATTTTTACATCATTCGAAAGCTGGGTTCTTTAGCTTTTTAAAAATGCCAGCATGTTTAATTTAATTTGTACAAATAAAGAAGGTACGTGAATTTTTGTGAGTGCCTGCATTCTTATTAATTTCCATATTGCCAGTAAATTTTCAATTTTTTAAAGTAACGGATTTTCTGCATTTTTAATTTTTTTGTCATTTATATACTGAAAGAAGTAACGTTTGGTAACTTCTACTTATTTCAGTGTATAAATGACAAAAAAAAAATGGAAAATCTAATGGCCATTTGGAAATTAATAAGAATGCACGCACTCATAAAACTTCATGTATCTTCTTTATTTGTACAAATTAAATTAAACATGCTGGCATTTTTTAAAACCAAAAGAACTCAGCTTTCGAATGATTAAAAACTTACAGGGCGTTTTATTTAAATAAATCAAGTAATTTTCAGTTGAAACTAGGCAATTTTTTCTTCACCCTGTATAACTGTGAAATTTTTTTAATGTGATTGGGGAATAACTTTTTTAAATTTCAAACTCATTGGTGGAAACCGCACATTTCTATATTTTTTCGTTTAGTCAATAATCGCGTTTAAAATATGTCAATTTATAAATGCCAAACAAGTTAAATAATTAAATTTAAAGAAAACTAGGGACTTCCTAATAAGTAAACAGAAATTCGAAAAACTATGAAAGTTCCAGGTTTTTATAATCTAATCCAGCTATTACTTTGGCAGCGTCTTTTAGACACCTTCAGATAAAAGTCTGAAAAAATAAATAACATATTTCCATTGGACAACACGTCAGTATTTAAGGAGAACAAGAAATGGTGCTGAGATGGATGGCGGAATTGAAACATGCGTACCGTATCCCCCGAAGAAAAGCCACGAGTCGAATTAACATTTGCAACATCGTCTAGAAGGCGATTCAATGGAGAAGTTATGTTTTCATGCTTAGTGTTTTTTAGAAGTCATATTATACTTGTCACATTCGCAGAAGTTCCTTATTTCGAATTTCCACTCTATAAAACAATATAATTGCAACAGTCTCAAAATAGCATTATATTACTTATTGATCTCCAGTCTGGAACTAACTTATCTAATCCGTTCCTTCGTAGAAGTGGAATAAAATTTTCCTCTGTGCAAATTATTAGTGGTAAGACAAAGCTATTTTGATTGTTCCAGACATTTGACTTAGTTACTGTGACCATAACTTGACCTTTAACATTAATTTTACCTGATACTGATGAAAGCTTACAAGCACTCTGACTGATTATTCTATCTGAGAATGAACGGTTAAACAATTTAATTCGTTCGTAATAATTTCTTGTCGAGTAGAATTGCTATTTTTAAAAACTTCAGCACATTCAATTAAATTTTGTTTCTCAAATAGTTTGAAAACTGTTAGTTCACCCCACCTGTAACATGCAGATGTCGTATCACAGCCAGTTATTGCGTGTAAAAACAGTACATGATTTTGACACTTTGCAAAAGTAGATAAACTTTTTGAAGAATACATTTCCGATTGAAGTTGAGCTTTTCCTGGTTTTAATAAGAAGGGAGTGTGTTTCAATTTACCTGATATTCTTAAAGTTATAACTTATGTATATTTTATATTAGTAGTGTAAGTTACAATGACCGATAGAAAAATATTTTAACATATATTACAACTATAGAGATGTATATATATACGTGGCGTACTCATGCATATTATGACGATTACAACTTTTTGAATCGTTATATCTCAAAAACGGTGGCTCGTACAGAAAAAAGTATTGATAAATTTTTGTAGATAATTTTATGCTCTATAATTTTTGTCCGAGGTATTTTCATGATAAAACTTACCGTTTTGCTGAGAATCGCGAAAAACTCATTTTTTTTACCTTTGACCTTGAATAAAATTTTTTCCATACAGGGGAAAGATGGGGAACTTTCAAATTTTATTTTTAATCATATTTTTAACAATCTCACTAATTTTCAGCTTGATGAGAATTTATGTACCTTCGCTCTCATTTTTAGATCTAGATTGACCGGACTATACCTAGTAATTTTTAATATTAGAACAGATTTAGCGTGTAAGTTGATTATAAAGTTGTTTGTTAATAATCATTTTTTTTAAATTTGAGGTTGTAAGTAGGGTGAATACGAAATACATTGTTGTCGGATGTTTAATCAATTTGAAACTGTTCAATAAAATTCGATGTCATGTTTTATCCCCTTTTTAAATAAAATTGACAGTTTGTCCAAATACATGAGATAATGAAGAAAAAACCTTTAAAACTATTATTCAAGACGTTCTTATTGTATTCAATGAAAAGTCAGCGGTTATGCTGTGTGAAATACCTATTCAATAAAGTTAAAATTCCTGTGATTACACCACATCAACACTGTTTAAAATAATCAATTTAGTCATACTACTGTTTACACTCTATTTATTATTTCTGTTGTGGTTTGACCTCCTAATTTCCGGATAAAAAATAGATGTATACAAGGTTCAAAGTATGCAAATAACGTCTTCATAGAATATTAAGTATACTAAAGTCGTTCGACATCATGTTTTTACCTACGTGAACTAATTACGGAATACTTTGACCCATCGTTTAAAGAATTGCCGTAAAGTTTTTGCTTTTATCAAGGCCTGCTTGCTTTCACCAAGTACTGCAATATTATGCAAACAGTGTTGAAGATATGAAGATATTTTTATTATTATCTTTATTGCATTTAAGATATTTACAAAATCTTATTGCAAGGGTCCTAACCACAACAAAATTAATAAGTAAGAAATAGTATTTGACATTTCGATATTTCAGGAAAGTCAATATTTGCAATATCTGTCAGATAGATCGTTCTGTACGGTTGGTATAGAGGGCACTCAAAAAATATGTGGTAGCCAGATTCTGGCGCTTTTAGATTACATATTGTGCAGATTTCTTCGCTGTTTATTACGTATGCTGAACCTTTATAAGTAAACTTAATCATTTTTTTGCTACACGTTCGGATGTGTGCTCTAATTTTAAGGACATGTGATGGTAGGTTTCGTTTTCAGTAAGAGTTGTCGGGGGTAATGCCACAAGAGCTCAGATTTAGCCGGATATTTTTTGTGGTTGTTTTCGAATACTTACTTTCATTGGCAATTTAACGAGAGCTGTTCTGACAAAATCACGAGAGAATCTGAACAGATCGAGTTAAATTGCCAATGAAAGTAAGTATGAGAAAACCACCGGAAAAAATATCCTGCTAAATCTGAGCTCGCGTGGTATTTGGTAAGACAATCCAATGAATCCATATGGAGGAATGAGTTTTCTTGGTATTTTCTGGAGTTGATTTTTCAATCTCCCTCACTATTTCTGCTTTGCAAATATTTCCAAATCTCGACATACTTTTTGGAATTGTTAAATGCTGTTTAATTCATTCTGTTTTTGACATTTATAATTGTCAAATTGACGTGCATTGCTTGGTAAACAGACAGTACCTAAATGCTAGGGTTGCTACGGTAACGTAATTTATCCGATATTTTTATCCACTTGCAAACTCTCTTCCTTCCTATTTAGCCGACAGCAAACTACGATTTTTGTATTCACAAATGGGAATTATTATACATGAATGGGATTGTCATTAAAAAATTTATATAACCAGAGATTTTCAGAAGAAGCCAGGCTATTAAGATCATCTGATCTTAGCTTATTTTCATATAAGGCAAGTATTTCATTACGGATTTTTAAAGATTTAGTTCTGTTATTTATTAAAAGATTCCAAAGATCAATTCTGCTTAACAAAGTGAAGACAGATTTTACTTGTGCCACCCAGTTATAAGTATTATCACAACGATCGTCGTCCGATAGTTGGAGTAGACGTAGAAAACAAATTTTTGGTAGACGTAAGTCGTCCATTGCTATAACTTTTGATAGCCAACATAAAGCGTTTTTAAAAACAGTGTAATCTAACAAAAACTTTGCGTATTTTGAGCCTAAGATGTATTTGAGTAACTGCATTCAGAATAAATACATTATCCATGCAACCTCTGCCGACCCGGAAGTCAGACTGTGTCTCAGGGAGTATATTGCACGAATCACAAAATTTTGACAGTCTTTCTAAAATAAAAGATGTGAGAAGCTTGCTCATACAGTTAATAAGAGCAATTCCTCTTTAGTTCTCAGGGTCATCAATAGGTCCCTTTGTATGTAACATAGACATTATAATATTGTGCCATTCGGAGGGAATTTCTTCTATTTCGAAAATAGTATTAAAAATGAGCATATGTATAAAACCCAATTTTGTGGTAGATATTTATAAAATTCATATGAAATTCCATCAGATCCAGGCGCTTTATTATTTTTACATTTCTCAAAGCAATTTTTTAATTCAGAGAAAGTAATCGGACAGGCGAGATCAGGATGTTGAGCATCGCAAAATTGAATAGCCAGCTGTATCCTGGGTGTACTAAATTGATCATAATAATTCTCCCAAATCTCCAAAGAAATGGAGGAGATTTTGGTCGAGAATTTGAAGCTATTTATCTCCTTCCATAAGCCAGCTTGATCGCGTGCGTTAGAGATGGCTAAAATTAAATTTTGATCAAAATTTCTTTTTTTGTTTTTTAATAACGTCTTATACAACTTTTTTCCATCATTATATTGACTTTTAAACGTATCTACAAAATTATTTTTACTGCATAATTTAAGTAATGATTTGAGATTGCGTTTAGAAGCATCACACTCCGCATCAAACCATCTGTTATTACGTATTCTACTGGAGACTGAACTCTTATAAACTAAATTTAAAGACTCAGCAGTATTTTTGATAGTGTTAACTATATTAGTATAGTTTAAATCAGTACTGTTAAACAAACCTACTGAAGGAGAAGTTCTCATTAGTTGTTTATATTCCGACAACACAGAGTAGTTTCACAGAATATGTTTGTGACTTTAGGCATTCTTGTTCATCAATTTTAAACGAGATTTTCAGTAATAGAGGAAAGTGATCTGAGTTTGTTACTAGATTTAAAACTTATAACCTCTCTATAACAAACAAGCAGGGATTATTACAAAAAGCGAGATCTATGACACTGTCACATCGAGTGCTTGAGTAAGTAAATTTAGCGGGTCTATCGCTAATGATGGATCCGTTTACTAATGAAAGATTGTGACTTGCCTTAAAATCTAATAAGGACCGACCCTTATAGTTAATTTTTATTTTTTTTTATTTTAGCTTAACGTGCCTCGACAGCGCAGGTCATTGGCACAGAAAAATAATTACAAATATTTACATGATACTGAATAACAACTATTACTATTTTTTAAATTAGATTTTATGGTAGAGATGCGTAGCTTTCAGAAACTGTAAGACTTTCTTGATCTCGGTGGGACAGTGGAGCATTTCCTTGAGGTTAGGCCTTAGGTCGAATCGTTTATATGTAGCGGAAAATTGTTTGCAGTCAGTAAGTATGTGCTTGACGGTCAGTATAGTATTACAGCTATGGCAAACAGGACGATTTCCTGAAGACATCAGATGACCGTGTGTGAGTTTGGTGTGGCTGATTCGAATTCTTCTGATTATAGCGGCCTCTCTCCTTGTTAAAAAGCTAAGGGAGAGAGGAGAAGTAGATGAATGAATATTGTGAAGTGCTGTCGTACTGTTGCGCCACAGATGTCGCCAAGATTCTTGCGTGACGTTTTTGAAATGGAACTTGAGGTCGCTGGCGAGTTGGACTATGTGTTTTGGATTGTCGCTAGAGGCAGCTACTTTCGCGTGGCGATCGGCAGTTTCGTTACCAGCAATTCCAATGTGTGATGGTAGCCAGATGAGAGAGACTGTTATATCATGAGCAACGAGAGTTTGATATATATCATGTATGCTCTGGACAATTGGGTGGTCAGTGAAGATTGCTTTAATTGATAAAATGGATGAAAGGGAATCAGTGCATATTGCAATATTTTTGTGGGGGAGGGAGATATATTTAAAAGCCTGAAGAATGCTGTGAAGCTCACCTGTATGGACACTACACACTGAAGGTAAAGTAAAGGAGCCTATGAGTTCATGTTTCGAGGTAACTGCACAACCAACTCCGGAGTCAGTTTTCGAAGCATCAGTGTAAAGTGTTAAATCGTAAGATTTTTTTTGTAATAATTCAAGGAATGCTTTCTTTACAAGTGCAGTGGGCGACTCATGTTTATTAAAAATGGTGAGTGACGTATCGATTATAGGAATGATTTTGGTCCAAGGAGGAGAAGAAGGTAGTGGGAGCGGGGATGTCAGAGAGAGGTCAGTATCTTTGACTAAAGGAGTGAGCAATTGGGGAAGAGATTTGATAATTGTTCGAGGGTTAGTAGGGAGATTAGTCGTTGAAGTGAAAAGTGAGTGAACAGGATTGAATGGATTGGAGGAAACTGAGGCAGCATAAGAAAGAAGTAGGGATTGTCGTCTTAAGGGGAGGGGTGATTCATTAGCTTCAATATGGAGACTATCAGCAGGGCTAGAGCGGAAGGCCCCAAGGCAGAGACGGAGAGCGGTATTGTGAACAGAATTCAGCAAATCTGTGACAGATTTGGGGGCTGACATGTAAATAAAGCAACCATAGTCAAGCTTCGAACGGATGAGAGCTCTGTAAACTCTTAATAATACGATTTCGTCGGAACCCCAGTGAAAGTGACAGAGCGTTTTTATTATGTTTAATCTCTTTAGACAGATGCCTTTGAGTTCATGGATATGGTGTTTCCAGTTAAGTCGAGAGTCGAAGGTTATTCCGAGAATTTTACATTGATTTACAGTGGGTAAGGGTGAATTATTAAATAGAATGTGAGGTAGAGGAGAAGATCTTCTTTTTGAAAACTTGATTAGTTTTGATTTATTTGGAGATAAGGATAATCCCAGGTAAGAAGATCTATCCTGTAGAAGGTTTACTGCGGTTTGAAGGAGTTTGCAAGTGGATGAGATCGATTTACCATGACAATAAACAATTAGGTCATCAGCATATTGGACATATTTTATGGGAGCAGGAAACTTGCAACAGAGCTCGTTTATTGTGAGGATGAATAGAGTAGAACTTAATACTGATCCTTGAGGGACACCAGCATTTTGTGGGTGAGACAAGGAGAGTTTGCCATTAGCGGAAACTCTGAAGGTTCTACAAGTTAGGAAATTATGAATGAACGATAGAATGTTGCCATGAAGATTATATTGGGAAAGTTTATTTAGTATTGCCGTTCTAGATATCGAGTCAAAGGCACCTTCAATATCAAAGATGGCTGCAACGATCTCCTGGTGATTGTTTATTGCTGAAGAGATATGTGTTTGGAGAAGAACAAGGTTATCGCGAGTGGATCGATGACGCCGGAAGCCGGATTGGGCATTAGGAATGATTTTGTACTTTTCAAGAAACCAAAGTAGTCTTCTATTGATCATTTTCTCCAGGAGTTTGCAGGTAGTGCAAGTGAGTGAAATCGGTCGGAAGGAATTGGGCGATAAGGTGGATTGCTCTGCTTTTTTTATTGGAATAATTATGGATTTGCGCCATGCGTCAGGGAACTGATTAGTATTCCAGAGTAGGTTATAGATTTCGAGAAGCTTAGAGAGAGATGGATTGGATAGTTTTTTGAGAAAGATGTAAGGAACATTATCAGGGCCGGCGGCAGAGTTTCTACAAGTAAACAAGGCAGATTTAAGTTCATTTAGGCTGAAAGGGGCGTTTACGGAAGCAACGTCATCAGGGTTTGACTGAAAAGTGGAGGAAGGCTGAATATGAGAATTGTGATAAACAGAATTGGGGTTACGAATAATGAATTTGTCATCAAAATTTTGTGCGAGTGACTCGGCAATTGTTTGGTTGTCGGAGATAACAGTGCCATTCAATATTAAGGAGGGAATTTTAGTATTGGTTTTCTCGCCTTGAATTTGTGAAATTTTTTTCCAGACTTGACTGGGATTTGTATTATGATTCAGCGAGGTGGTATAACTTTGCCATGAAGATTTTTTGCTTTGCTTGACTACGAATTTAGCTTTAGCTTTGAGCTGTTTGTGTAGGAGAAGGTTTTCTTGTGTTCTATTTCGTCTAAACCTGTTAAGAGCATGTTTGGACTCTCGGGTGGCATTTTCGCATGCTGAATTCCACCAAGGCACAGTTTTTTGTGCAGAGGAAGTGACTGATTTACCGATGTGAGTCTCTGCAGCGGCAAGTATGTTGTCAGTGAACATTTTTAGAGTGTCATTTATGTTTGCAGAAATAGCTAAAGATGATAAATAAGTTTGGGAGAGAGAGGTAAACTCAAACCAGTTTGCGTTTTTTAAGTGCCAGAAGCTTCTAGTTATAGTTTCTTTATTATAATAATTGGATATAATGATAGGAAAATGGTTGCTATCATGAAGGTCATCTGAAACTTGCCAGGAAAGGGAGAGTGCAGTTTTAGGGTCACATAAGCTGAGGTCAAGGGCAGAAAAGGAGCCGGAGGAAACGACCCTTATAGTTAATTGTTTGGTCTAAAGTTAACATATTTTCTAATAGATTCGTATTGTGTACATGAATTTCAGGAATAGAGGATAATTCACCTACTCTACAGTTAAAATCGCCTATTGAAAGTAGTATTTGATTGTTATGTGTGTCAGTTATATCTGATAATGACAACTGAAACAAATCTAAAATATTATCAATATCCAAATCTGGCTTAAAATAACAAAAACATAAAATCATAATCTGATCCTTATGCCATTTTACAAATTACCCACCAGGGGGTGGTCTCAAAGACCGTTACTGTAAACGCTTTATTATAGAAGATGATTAAACCTCCGCTTGCACGGCCTTGTGACCTCTCCCGAACGGCTGCTGAAAAAATATAGTAATATTTGCTTGATAGTTGGTCTGGAAGTTTCGCAAATACAGAGAATGTCAAAGCTCATTGCATTATCTGAGATAAGGTCGTAAATATTATTGATTCCATGAACATTCCAGAAAATCACATTCATACTTCTCTTATAGGGTTTGGAAACTGAAGTTAGTGGTACTGCTCTTGGATGTTATTTGGGATGGCCCCTCTATTTCCAATTCTTTTATGCTTCACTTTTCCATTTTCGTCTTGTGAAGATGTTTCGCTAACAGTTCTACCCATCTTTGATTTTGGTGTTTGATGGACAGTGATTCTATTGTTAAACTCTTGTGGCATTACAACATTGCTCAATGTGTCCGTCGTATACACTTTTCCATGAATAAAGAGTTTATTGTATTTCAAATTAGCTTTGCTTCCTCGTAACCTTGTCTCTTTTAAAGGGTTTTTTAAGTATTTTCCTTTGATCCTGAACATATTTAGAGTAGTCTTCATTAATAAAAATGTTGGTACCCTGAAGTTTTTTCGATGCTTTTAGTATGTCCATTTGTTTGTTCCAGTCTTTCATCTGCATTAACACTGGTCTTATCTTATTTGCTTTCTGGTATCCAATTCTCCTAATTTCTTCGATATGGATTGAGTCGTCGATATCTACTTCAAGTTTTGTTAAAATTTCTTTGATTTTTATTTTCATGGATGCAGCATTTTCATCTTTATCTTCATTCAGACTATATATTATGATGTTCTCTCTTCTGATTTCTTTCTCTAATTCCTCAAATCTTCTTTCTTGCTGTTTAACTACTTTCTTCAACTCTTCATTCTCAGATTTCAGAAATGAATTTACTTTTTGATTTTGCTTTATTTCCTCCTGGATTCCATCCAAATTTTGTTCTACCCCCGTATCTATCTCTTCCATTCATAATTTCTGTTAGCGTATTTTCCATATTGTTTTCCTTAATTTAGTTAAACTTTGACTTTGAATGTTTACTGTAAAATATTTGTGTTCTACCTATGGAAGTACAATTACAGTTGATAAAGCACTACAGCCGGTTTTGAATTGTTGACTATCTTATCGGCTTATTAAATATTGTAATGTTTTTCTTATTTATTAAAAGTTTTTATTACGGGTGGGATGAATTTCAAACACTCGGTATGGCTACTTACTAATTTATTTAAACACTAACTCACTAACACTTAATTTATATATACTTAACTAATCACTTAAATCTAATTTATATGCACACAAACTTGATTATTAATTAGCACTTTACTGTTTGGTGTATTTTTTGTTTATTTCTCGAGATCACTTTTTCAACTCACTCCTCCGCTGATCGGTCCTTATTTATATTAATGTCTTTCTTACTAGAGAATTCTGGTCTTTTCTAGATAACTCTGGTCACAAAAACAATGTTTACATAAGATATTCGTGAAGTCGTAAACAGTTATATAAAAAAGTGCGTATCCGCCATAATTTTAACTTTTATACCTGGCTTAGACAGAGTCGGTTTTAGTGTGCTGTTTCGTAACATTACCCCCTCATTAAATGGAAGTTCCTCCTGGAACTTTTGTGTAGCCGAGACTGGATGTTTGAATCGGCAACTGGCTCCATTTCTACACTTTCCGATCTTATGGAAATAGCAGGGCACCGTCTTCATGGGATACTGATAACGAGGGTTGTAGCTGCAAATTAATATCTGGACACCGGTATCTTGAAAGATAATCTCTACCATGTTCCTGATGATTCGCCAATCCAACTGGTTACTCGCTATCTTAGGCATAGCCAGTTTCTTCACGTTGGATTCCAACACATGGTCTCGGAGGTTTCGAAGTGCTTCCCACACATCGCGGTAGGTAGATCGATCTTGAAATTCATTTTTAGTTACCACTTAGAAAACGTACCGTGAATTATGTTTCAGTTTCAGTGTCTTGCCAGGGGCTGGAATCTGGTCTTCAAGTTTTTCTAATTGCCCGAACTTCTTTCGAAAGACGGTTGCCAACCCTCGTGCGTTCTTGATACGGGCGGGAATGTTGTATGCCAGTGAATAATCTTCCGGGAGAGTGAACAAATCTTGTTGTAGTTCCGAAGTGACTCCATATCTAGCTGTCCCGGTACCTCCATACGCGCCCATAAATTCATCGAAGGTAGGGTCAGACACATCTTGAATAATGTTTACTCCTTCCTCTAGGTCATGGTCTCCTTCGAATGGGGCTAGTCGGTTTTGGTGAACTACTTATGGTTTTCCGTTGGGGATCTTGCTTATGCGATATATAACATCATTGATCCTTTTTTTGTTTAAGTATGGACCTTCCCAGGATTTTTGTAATTTTGGAGAAACTCCTTTTCTCCTCTTCGGGTTGTGTAACCATACTTTGTCTCCTTCTTTAAAACCGACTTCTGTGGCCTGCGTGTCGTACCGACTTTTCATTATGTCGCTGGCAACTTGAAGATTGGTTCGAACTAATTCATGCATATCGTCCAGCCTTCTTCTCAATTGGATCCCGTAGTCTTCGCCTGCTAGATCTTCTCCAGGCCGACAGCCAAATTCCAGGTCACAGGAAGCCTCATTTCACGTCCAAACAGGATTTTCGCAGGCGTTTCACCTGTGGACTCTCATTGACGGCAGATCGATAAGCCAATGCGAATAGGGAGAGATACTAGTCCCAATCTCTCTGATGGCTGGATACTACTTTGGACAGGTATTTTCCAATAGTCCTATTCATTCTCTCGACCATTCCATCTGACTGTGGATGTAAAGCTGTTGTCCTGGTCTTCTTCATTCCCAGCTTGTCGCAAATCTCCTGGAATAGATGGCTTTCAAAATTTCTTCCCTGGTCACTGTGGACTTCCAAGGGCACTCCATATCGACTGATGAATTCTTTCACCAATACATCCGCGACAGTTGTGGCCTCTTGGTTCAGGATAGCGTAAACTTCCACCCACTTTGTGAAATAATCCATTACAACCAGTATGTATTTGCTACCATTTTCTGTCGTCGGAAATGGTCCAGCGATATCTAAAGCAATCCTTTCGAAGGGCTTCCAACATTATATTCTTTCATAGGTACTTTTCTCTTGCGATGTGGTCCATTACTCGTAGCACAAGTCGTACATTTATTACACCAGTCCTTCACATCGTCGGAGCTGTTCATCCAATAAAACCTTTCACGGACTCGCTGAAGGGTTTTCTTCACTCCCAGATGACCTCCCGATGGACTGTCGTGTAACTTCTTCAGTACCTCAGCTACTCTTGTTCTCGGGATAACTAGCTGTCTCCTCATCTCGGAACCATCATCGTTTTCAAGGACTCTTTTCAACAGCCCTTCTTTAAGGACAAGAGAGTCCCACTGAGCCCAATACGCCTTGAGTTTCGGTGAAAACTTTGACACTTATTGCTAGGTCGCCAATTTTCTTTCTTCCATTGCCGGATCATCTTCAGGTGAGGATCATTCTCCTGGTCTTCTCTGATCCTGGTGGGTGACCATTCCTCGTTGACTACAGTAGTTCTTGAAACTGCAGCTTCCCTAGATTCCACCTTGTTGCAGTGGGAGCAGTCTGTTGGGCACGGCCGTCTGGACAGGGAGTCGGCATTTCGGTGACTCACACCGGCTCGATGTTCGATGTTGAAATCATATTCTTGAAGTCGTTCAATCCATCTAGCGATCTGGCCTTCGGGATTCTTGAACTGCATCAACCACTTGAGTGCTGCATGATCAGTCCGGAATAAAAACTTCCTACCATAGAGATACTGGTGAAAGTGTTCCACGCACTTCACTACTGCCAAAAGTTCTCTTCTTCTGACGCAGTAGTTTCGTTCTGGTTTGGAGACGAAATTTCATTTTCAACGTCAGCGGCAAATGTCGTTTTTCATTAATAAGATATCGGCAGATATATCGTTCTTCAAAATAGAAATATCGTTCTTTATAGCCGAAATCTTCTCGTCCATGTTCTCTTCCATGGCAGAAATCTTCTCGTCCATGTTAGCGGAAATATTAGCAGAAATGTCGTGCTTCATAGCAGAAATCTTCTGTTCCATGGCAGAAATCTTCTCGTCCATGCTAGCCGAAATATTAGCAGAAATGTCGTTCTTCATAGCAGAAATCTTCTTGTCCATGTTCTCTTCCATGGCAGAAATCTTCTCGTCCATGCTAGCCGAAATATTAGCAGAAATGTCGTTCTTCATAGCAGAAATCTTCTTGTCCATGTTCTCTTCCATGGCAGAAATTTTCTCGTCCATGTTAGCAGAAATTGACGAGATTAAGGTGGAAGCCTCGTCATTAAATAAAACTATTTCTGGTTCAAAGCCGTCATTTTTCAGTGCCACTTTAAGTCTTTCTACTAATTCACTTTTCTTACCGGACGTTTCCAACTCACGATCTTACAATTCTGCCCTTAATTCCGTCACTTTCAGATCCCTTAATCTCTTGGCCATTTTTACGTAGATATTTATTTATATTATCCCACTTCTGACACCAATGTAATGTTTTTCTTATTTATGAAAAGTTTTTATTACGGGTGGGATAAATTAAAAAAAAAATAAACACTCGGTATGGCTACTTACTAATTTATTTAAACACTAACTCACTAACACTTAATTTATATATACTTAACTAATCACTTATATTTAATTTATATGCACACAATCTTGATTATTAATTAGCACTTTACTGTTCGGTGTATTTTTTGTTTGTTTCTCGAGATCACTTTTTCAACTCACTCCTCCGCTGATCGGTCCTTATTTATATTAATGCCTTTCTTACTAGAGAATTCTGGGCTGCGGCTTACACAAAAACAATTGGTTCTGGCCTTTTCTAGATAACTCTGGTCACAAAAACAATGTTTACATAAGATAGTCGTGAAGTCGTAAACAGTTATAAAAAAGTGCGTATTTGCCATAATTTTAACTTTTATACCTGGCTTAGACAGAGTCGGTTTTAGGGACTATACCAGTGTGCTGTTTCGTAACAATATGGTTATTGTGGCTTCAAATTAATTTTTAATATAGCCAGCAAATTAACTATTTTTTCTTTTACTCGTTATTCAAAGATAATTTATAACAAATTTAAGTACTTGTCTTCACCAATCTTGCATTTGTAACTCAACTTTTAACCACCATTTATGCACTTCTTGTGAAGAGCGATGATTAACACAACTGTTTACTATTGTTGGCAGCTGCGGAACCCCAAGATATGAAGATAATGAAGATTAATGCAAAGTAATACAAAGACAATCGCAATGGGTGAAGAAAAATGTCTGGTGGATAACACACATATTGCTTTTAGACAATAAATTGAGACAGAGAGAGAGAGAGAGAGAGAAAAAGAGAGGGAGAGAGAGAGATAAGCTTTATTGCCATGAAAAATTATACAATTTTATGGACAAAGCGACATAATTTAAAAATAGATAAAAATATAAAAAAAGTATATAAATAATAATATAAACAAATATCAAAAATACTGACTATACTAACAATACATAATATATAAAAATACAAATTTAAATTAATAATTATAATACAATGTTAGCATCGTACATCATACCAAATATTGAACTACATTAATGTAACTCAAAAGTCTAGGGCAGGTTGCAGAATCCTGCCACTGAATAATAAGGTCTCTCAAGCAGAAACGTCGTTGTCGATCTCCGGAACCTATTAAATTTATTTGCCACTTTTAATTCTAAAGTTTTTTGGCATTGAAGGTGATGGAATTTTTTACCAGATCAGAGGTGGGTATTGTTATGTAAATATCGAAATTTTTTCTACTAGTAGGGTAACTATGAATTGGTCTCTCAGTTAAATTGTGAAAATGTTTGCGAACCAAACACACGGATTCCAAAATTAATAGAGCAGGAAGAGTTAAAAGTTTGTATTTTTCAAAATAGAATTCGCAATGCGTCCTACTACACAAACCATTAATGTAACGAATAGCTCTTTTTTGTAGTTTGAAGATGCAAAGAGGTGTGAACTACAAGACCCCCAGAAAGGCAAACCATAGTGTTTCGCGTTCTCGTTGTATTTTAGCGATTTCGCAAAATCCGAGAAGGTTGTTTACTTTTGTTGACTACGAAGGACCAACCGTGGTAGAATTTGTTGTAACTTAGATGAGTTATAAGGATAAATAATATGAATTTGGTTGCATTTTCACTGTATATTAAAAATGTATTATACATATTGTTCATTTTGCTGAATAATTAATAGTATCACTGAGTGTTGGCTGTATGAGTATTATTTATCACATTATCTGATATTAAGAAATTATTGTTTCAGTTTTATGCCGGTAATGCCGACGAATTATTATAACTTGCGTACCATTTGGTATGATGAACGGATGAGAAGTCAAAGAAAGTCGGGTTGAATTCGTATTTATGTGCTGTTCAGTGTGGGTAAGAGTAAGGGAAATCATGTGGGATATTGACCAATAGGTGATGAAAGTTTTAACTTTAACCGTCATAAACGGCGGGTGAGTCGAGTGTTGCAGTTGTCGTTTTTATGTCATTCTGTTATTTTCGCTATAGATAAGGAAAGCTTTCAAGATAGTTTTTGCGTGGAGCGATAATGATAAAATGGAGATTTGAGGTCTTTGAAATGTCGAATAGATATTATGAAATAATTTTAAGGCAGAAATTATGTGGGTTTTATGTGAAAGGGACGTTAAAAATGGATATTTGCGTTGTTAAGGAAATATTGAATAAATAAGAAGAAAGATATTTTTTATTCATGATGTATATGGAGTGTGTAACTTTTGATATACGGGGTGAAGAAAAGTAATGATTACAGGAAGAATTTGAGGGTGAATTCAAATTCGTACAGACTTAATGACAAAACAAGCCGAGGATATTTTTTTCGCTAAAGTGTCTACATGTACAGACCATTTAAGAGCACTGTCTATATGGAGACCAAGAAATTTAATCGAATTTGAAGATCTTATTAAGTCATTGTGAAGTTTGAGAGGTTAAAAAACTCCTTTGTGAGATAAAACTAAAGTTTTCTCAGTGCTAGAACAAAACCAGTTCGAGTCAGACCAGGGCTTAATATTAATGAGATCTTTGCCTATGGTAGAATGTAAAGTTCGAATGTATGAACTGCTCCAGGTTACACTAATGTCATCAGCAAATAAAGTGAATTTACCATTAATTCGTAAGACTGTGACATCGTCAATACCACGGATGCCACAATATTCTAGTTTGTCTATAAAAATTTCATGGTCAATACAATCGAAGGCTTTTGTGAAATCACAAAAAACCGAAACCGTGAAAAGTTTATTATTAAGTGAGGTATATAAATTTCATTAGGAACAGAAAACATTGCGTCATTAGTACATTTATTAAGTAGGAAACCGAATTATTGGAATTTCAAGATTTTATATTTGAAAAGGAAAGACAATGAACGGTTTCTCATTAGTCTTTCGATTATCTTCGATAAGATTGGTAATTAGGCAATAGGACGACAGTTACTAGTATTATGATTCTCGCCACCCTTGTGGAGAGGAGCAATTATAGCTGTTTTTAGACAGTTAGGAAAGAGACCTTTTTCAAAGGATTCATTGATTAGAGAACATAAAACGTTAATCACCGCATCTGGAATATTTGAAAATAACTTAGCTGATAACCCATCAATGCCACAGGAAGTTTTTTTTTGAATGCTGAGTATGGTTTGCACTAGCTCAAATTTATTTATTGGTCTAAGGAAGAAACTCTCAGTAATTATTTTAGAAGGAACGAGGAGAGAAAGAGCATCACGACTTGGAGAAATTTGAGAGCTAATATTATACTGTTTACGAAATAATTGTTAAAGTCGTCTGGGTCGAGTTCAATGCAGTTTGAGGAACGAGTCTTGTTTCTTAGATCATTGATAACAGACCAAGTTTTTCTCGAGTTGTGTTTATTAGATTTGATAGTTTTCCGGTACAATATTTCATAATTATTGATATAATTGAAAATGTGATGATTGTCTGTGGATTTTTTAATGTACATGAGTCATCTCATATTCTTAGATAAAGTACGTGTTCCTTTCGTAGACCAAGATTTGTGATGTTTAGTTTTACGAGAGCGAAACACAAAAACCATAAACAGGGCGCTCAGCTGGCAGGCCCCCAAAACTCTGGTATGAAAGCTGGACATCAGGATCACAGGAAGGCTGATGACAGAATTGACAGGACTCTTACACGGAGAAGGATCTAAAACGTAAATAGAGTCTATTACAGAGAGGAACATTTTATTACAACATCACAAAAGCTTCTCCTCATTAACCTTTTAGGCTAAAATACTTAAAACCGAGGGAGTTACTAGCGAGGAGATTTTGTGCTTCTAGTGGGAGGAGATACAGGGAGATCCGAGGAGCTCCAGGGAGATCCGAGGAGATCCAGGGAGATACGAGGAGATTCAAGGAGATCCGAGGAGATTTAAGTCAATTTAAGTGAATTTGAGTATCATTTTTGCATACGCAAACTGTCTGATGTTAATTTCTACCTAAGCGAAGCGAGATTTCATAGATCTCTCAAACACATGTACACATCCCTAGAAGGATACGGCTAGTAGCTACATCGTGGTTACCGATTTTGCGTTATTTCTCCCGTATTAAGATTCAACCGTCTTGTTCGATTCTGATACTCAGTAAGAAGGATTCATCGGACAAATCTCAACTTCGCCAACGCTACTTTTATACTCATTGTTTATCCAAAGATTTTCGTTTTTACTTAGTGAATTTGTTCATTTGTTGTGTATTTTTCTTTTGTTTCTGAGATCGATTTCGTTCTGTTGTGCTATTAAATATACAAGAAAGTAAATAAATTGAATACTTAATAATAATTGTATTATTTTATTACAGGTTAGTTTCATATTTCTGAATTTCTTGAAATTATAGTTACCTATCGATATAATTTCTCTTAAAAACTGATTTTATTATTATCTTGAAAATGAAAGAAGATAACGAAGATTCTGAATCTGGACGATTTGTCTGACGTGACCACTGGTTTGCGTCCTTTCACTAGAAAAATCCCTGCCGAATTTTAAAAAAAACACCATTTTCAAATATCAAAAAAAACTTATTTAAAAAAAAAACGTTAATCCCCTGTATTTTTTTTTCGTCTGAATTGCCATACGAGAAAACAAGCTGTTCATTATTCAGGTGTTTGTATGATTTTCGTACTCAATTTTGAGGGTATAAAATAAACCATGATAATTTTCTCGTATGTCTGAGCGAAATCATCAAATCAATATAATATATATTATCATCCAGAAATCAATACGAAAATTTTGGGAATAATGTTAAATTAAGCATACTAGCAGGATACATCCATATATTCATATCTAAAAATTCCGGTATCTGAATCTGAAAAAAAAGAGTCAGAAATTTCATTTGAAGATTTTTCTGATGAATGTGAAAGTACAGAAAACTTAAAGGATGAAAAAGAAGCAAAAATTGAAATTGAAAAATATTATGCTGTTATGTACGATACAGGGTGGTACATAGGTAAGACCATCAATGAAAAAAAAGGAAATAAAGAAAATAAACGTAAAATAAAACTTAAATTTTTGAAAGAAGAGTTGAAAGATTTTGTATGGCCTAAGCAGAAGTTGCAGAAGACCAAATTTTACTTTTCCTCCCAACCTTTCTATACGCCAGAAAAGTATTGGTTTACCCCAAAAAAGATTTTTTTTGAGTTATTTTTACGTTTTCCATTAACAACAACACGAAAAAATGGTTTTTAGAAAAAAAATCCTGTGTGTATGTCGTCGTCGTCGTCATCGTTGTCGGCGGCCACTTTTCCTTACATGTCTTGTTAGCACGATACAGCTTCCGGAGTGCAATAAGCCAGCAATTTTATAATTGGATATTGTTAAGGACATGTCACAGATGATCCCTATTGATTTTCAGTTCACCAGAGCCAGTACAACGGGTGCTATGGTACTTGAAGTACGCCATTTTGTAATTTTTTGAAAAATTTAAGTTTTTTAGCACGATACAGCCTCCGCAGTTCAACAAGTCACCAATTTTATGATTGAATATTTATTCAGGGCATCTCACTTATTAACCCTATTGATTTTCAGCTCACCGGGGCCAATACAGCAGGTGCTACAGTACTTTAAGTACGATATTTTTGTCATTTTTGGAGATGTTTCAGTTTGTTAGCACGATACAGCCTCCAGAGAGTATACGATTGATCAATTTTATGATTGAATATTGTTCAAGGTGTCTCACAGATGTACCCTATTGATTTTCAGTTAACTAGATATAGCGGGTCGTATAAATCCAGATATACTGACCTTTTGGTTATTTTTGGAGAAATTTTTTTTTTAAAACAGAAAGTAACGTTAGTACAAAATTGTTAAATGTAAAAACAAAAATACCACTATTAAAGAAGTCAGGTATATATAAACTCAAATGTCCAGAATGTAATGCTGTCTATTTGGGTCAGACCCTTAGGAATTTTGAAATACGATACAGTGAGCACTTACGAGCTTACAGATTAAAACAACCAGATAAATCTCACTACGCAAAGCATTTACTTGACACCAATCATTCATTGACACCTAACACAGAACTAGAAGTGCTGCATATTTGTGAAAAGAAACAAGAACTGGATTTCCTTGAAGAACTGGAAATTAGAAGACATTTAAGAAACCCACAATATGAAGTTGTCAATGAACAGTTAAATCTAGGGAATTCTCCACTAATAAACTGTCTTCTTAAGTGATAATTGTAAAGATCAGCAGATATAGTTTTCCTGGTTTTCTATATCATTGCACAGTTATACTGATCTTAATTGGAAAAATGATATCCAGGATATCACCATAGGGCTAATAATATCTAAGCTTCAATATTTGTAATATCACATCTTCTTCTTTTTTCTATAAATATATATTAAGCCAATCACAAGTTAGGTTACTTCTTGGTCTAGCCAAAAAAATATAACTACTAAACATCAGGTAGGCATAAAATGAAATGTAACTTCTGTCATTCTGACGATGATATTGATTTATCGAAACAATTGTCAATTTCTTAGAATTTTCAATAACTTGTATTATATTGTGGAATTAACTAGAGACCTTGAGTTTCATTTAAAAACACTAAATTTGGGTTTGTTAGCACGATACATCCCCCGAAGTGTATACAAGTAACAGTTTTATGATAAAATATTGTTCAGGGCCACGGATGCGGAAAAGTTAGATTTAATCCTTAAAACCGTTTATTTTATGGTCCAATTCAAATTCTTGGATGTCAACCATTAAAACTGTCAAGATCAGACCGAGTAAAGATAGTGAGTCTATACAAATCTTCAAGAAAAGAGTTCAACATGAGATCTTAAGACCGTTTTGTTTTTATACGTTTTTATTTAAACAACTGTCACTGTATTTGTTGTATTATTTCTATTACTGATGGGTTTCGTTGAGATTTTTCGAGAATAAATATTTTTTGTTTATTATTTTTATGTTTTTTTTCCTTGAACTACTTGGCAACACCCTTTGTTGGATTGTTTCGCCATTAAAAATTAGCATCATCCGCAATATTGGTCAACACTGTATCTGCTACATCACACATATCACTTATCAATGAATAATAATACTCCAAATATGCTACTCTGCTATACATCAAACTATTTCATACGTCAACTGGAAGAGACATGAAAGTTTTTAGGGCATCCTGTCGCAATATCTGAAGGAAACTTAAGTACTTGAATTAAAAAATGTTATTTAATGAAAATGATTCTACGTAAATTTGTACATCAATTTGTTAGGAGCAATTTGGGTAAAAAATGTTGCCAACAATAAATAAACAAAACGTGAAATCAAGGAGTTGTTGAACGTTTTGGAGTCTACATCAGACTCCTTCATCGGACAAACTTTAATTATCCTCAGAATTGCTGTTTTTCTTTCAAAATCTGTCAAATTGACATTGGTCAACACACTGAGAGGTTAATTCACTGTACCTTTAAATTTCCCAATGCCAATTCGGTTTTCAATAGAGATATCCAAATGTCTACTCCTTTCTAACAAAATACAGGTACATTTTTTCTGAAAGACCATGAACATATTCTGGTCTAATTCCATTGTAAATTTTATTGTAGGTTATTTAGTATTTATATAGCATGATCAAAAATTAATTTAATCAAACATCCATCGTTTCCACATAATATCAACATACAATTCTGAATTTTCATAAATTGCTCCTGAACAAATTGGTGCAAATCTTTATGAAGGAGAATTTTCATTATTAAAAATGTCTAATACAATTATTGGAGATTATTTCAGGTATTGGAAAAGAAAGCCCTAAAAAGTTTCTAATATGTAAAATCCTCTCACAATATATTTCAATGAATATCTTGAAAAGGAACATTTGCCATCTATAGTTATCTTGACACACTGCCATATAAATAAGGAACTAGTAATTTCAATACATATTTCATACAATTCCACAAGTTTCAATATTTTTAAATCAAATAATATCGATTATAAACGAAAAATGCTTTAAGAAGACTCCATAACTATATTAAGAGAAGTTCCGGGGAATCCGAGGAGATACAAGGAAATCCGGGGAGGTCCGAGGAGATCCAAGGAAATCCGGGGAGGTCCAAGGAAATCCGGGGAGATCCGAGGAGATCCAAGGAAATCCGGGGAGATCCAAGGAAATCCGAGGAGATCCAAGGAAATCCTGAGGAGATCCGGGGAGATCCGGGGAGATCCAAGGAAATCTGAGGAGATCCTGAGGGGAGGCAATCTTTTACCACAAAAAATCTCCAGTGGTTACCCCCTTAAAATAGCACCAGATTCAGCAAATTTGTAGACTTGCAGATTTTTCATGGACTCAAATTGTTGTCCAGTATTAAAACTATGGAATAAGGCTAATAATTCATTAAATCCACAATAGTTATGTTAGATAAATCACATATTTTCAATGTGCAGTCACTAGTAGCAAATTCATATGGATCTATGTTGTCAATTACAAGAATTGTTTCACCATATCGCGACTTATTACCTCTCAAAGTATATGATACCCAAAACTCGACATTCTGAACACATTTTCACAAATAAAACTCAGTTTTTTGCTTTAAAAACAGTAAAAACTATTCACAATTACAGCAAACAAAAAATGCAAATAATCGATTTGTTTGCTCCTCAAGCAAAATTGCCGACCTCCAAAGTCACGGGACCTGGTATGATTTAACCATGGATGTTAGAGAGACGGAGAACGATCGCTTCAGGGTGTAGCTTCATGCAGTCGCTCGTCACTAGTTCCAGCGATAAATCTAGTCACGTGACCGTATTTTAAATTTCCCGCGATTTAAAAAAGTAGTGAAAAAGCTGAAATTGTTGAGCGACATGCAAATTCATAGACAAATCAAATAATAATATAAAAACAATGAAAAACTCCAAGTCAAAATATCACAGACTTATTTTATATATAAGTGCTGAGCAACTAGTTTCGGCCCTAACTGGCCATCTTCAGGCTACAAAGTAATGTTTTGGTAGGAGTTGTTGAACGTTTTGGAGTCTACATCAGACTCCTTCATCGGACAAACTTTAATTATCCTCAGAATTGCTGTTTTTCTTTCAAAATCTGTCAAATTGACATTGGTCAACACACTGAGAGGTTAATTCACTGTACCTTTAAATTTCCCAATGCCAATTCGGTTTTCAATAGAGATATCCAAATGTCTACTCCTTTCTAACAAAATACAGGTACATTTTTTCTGAAAGACCATGAACATATTCTGGTCTAATTCCATTGTAAATTTTATTGTAGGTTATTTAGTATTTATATAGCATGATCAAAAATTAATTTAATCAAACATCCATCGTTTCCACATAATATCAACATACAATTCTGAATTTTCATAAATTGCTCCTGAACAAATTGGTGCAAATCTTTATGAAGGAGAATTTTCATTATTAAAAATGTCTAATACAATTATTGGAGATTATTTCAGGTATTGGAAAAGAAAGCCCTAAAAAGTTTCTAATATGTAAAATCCTCCCACAATATATTTCAATGAATATCTTGAAAAGGAACATTTGCCATCTATAGTTATCTTGACACACTGCCATATAAATAAGGAACTAGTAATTTCAATACATATTTCATACAATTCCACAAGTTTCAATATTTTTAAATCAAATAATATCGATTATAAACGAAAAATGCTTTAAGAAGACTCCATAACTATATTAAGAGAAGTTCCGGGGAATCCGAGGAGATACAAGGAAATCCGGGGAGGTCCGAGGAGATCCAAGGAAATCCGGGGAGGTCCAAGGAAATCCGGGGAGATCCGAGGAGATCCAAGGAAATCCGGGGAGATCCAAGGAAATCCGAGGAGATCCAAGGAAATCCTGAGGAGATCCGGGGAGATCCGGGGAGATCCAAGGAAATCTGAGGAGATCCTGAGGGGAGGCAATCTTTTACCACAAAAAATCTCCAGTGGTTACCCCCTTAAAATAGCACCAGATTCAGCAAATTTGTAGACTTGCAGATTTTTCATGGACTCAAATTGTTGTCCAGTATTAAAACTATGGAATAAGGCTAATAATTCATTAAATCCACAATAGTTATGTTAGATAAATCACATATTTTCAATGTGCAGTCACTAGTAGCAAATTCATATGGATCTATGTTGTCAATTACAAGAATTGTTTCACCATATCGCGACTTATTACCTCTCAAAGTATATGATACCCAAAACTCGACATTCTGAACACATTTTCACAAATAAAACTCAGTTTTTTGCTTTAAAAACAGTAAAAACTATTCACAATTACAGCAAACAAAAAATGCAAATAATCGATTTGTTTGCTCCTCAAGCAAAATTGCCGACCTCCAAAGTCACGGGACCTGGTATGATTTAACCATGGATGTTAGAGAGACGGAGAACGATCGCTTCAGGGTGTAGCTTCATGCAGTCGCTCGTCACTAGTTCCAGCGATAAATCTAGTCACGTGACCGTATTTTAAATTTCCCGCGATTTAAAAAAGTAGTGAAAAAGCTGAAATTGTTGAGCGACATGCAAATTCATAGACAAATCAAATAATAATATAAAAACAATGAAAAACTCCAAGTCAAAATATCACAGACTTATTTTATATATAAGTGCTGAGCAACTAGTTTCGGCCCTAACTGGCCATCTTCAGGCTACAAAGTAATGTTTTGGTAAGGAAGAAAACATTAATCAATCATCTTACCTAAATGATGGTGATTATTAGTGGGGCAACAAACATCCACACATAGCGCCGATGAAAGGAAGGATGTAATTCATGTTACTGGAAAGCGCAACAGCTATAGACGCATGTTACCCCCCAAATAAAAGCTAACGATAAAAATTGTGATAAAGTTAGCGTAAACAAAATTTTTGTTCTTTATTCTGTGAAAAAAGAAGAATAATCAATAAACTAGAAGTAGTAGTCTAGTCAAAAGATAAAAAAGAAGATTATGACAGTTGTATTTAACTTAAAAGAGTGAATAAAATTGTAAACAATTGTAAGTAAAGATATTTCTACAGTAACTTACATATAGATGGTAAAATATTATCAACAGAGATTGTTACAATAGCAGTACTTGACAGTATTAAAACTACCTAAAAGCAAAGGAATACACTAAACAATCAAAAATAATCAAAATGGGAGATTGAGGAAGATGTATGGATCTTTTGGTCTTAGTTGCTCATTAAGACAAACGGCGTTGTTATCAGAACTAAACAAATTGCAATTAATAATAACTTTCCACTCTCTTTATTCAACAAAATATACATTAGACATTTTAATAAATTTAAACTAACTTTTCCTACCATTACATTACACGATAACACTTCATACAATGATGTATCTAAGTATGTTGGTTCTTTACATTTCCTTGGCCCCGTATCTTATAAGTTTGGTAACATTTTCAAGAAGTATAACATTAAATTTGGCTTTAAAACTGATAACAATCTAAGATCTTTTTTGGTTAACACCAAAGATTCTGTTCCGATGTTACATTCTCCTGGTATATATAAATTGAGCTGTCAAAACTGTAATGCTGTATATATCGGTCAGTCTGGTCGTTTGTCAGACACTAGAATTAAAGAACATCTTAGTTTTGTTCAAAGATTTCAAAATACAGACCCACCTGCTTCACCATCAGCTTTTGCAAATCACATTATATCTGAAAACCACAATTTTTCTTTATCAGATGCGTGTAGATTACATAGGTGCTTTATAGGTCCTAGGATGAATTTACTCGAGATCTTCGAGATTAACCGGATTAGTTCTGATAACAACGCCGTTTGTCTTGATGAGCATTTACGACCAGAAGATCCATACATCTTCCTCAATCTCCCATTTTTATTATTTTTGATTGTTTAGTGTATTCCTTTGCATTTAGGTAGTTTTAATACTGTCAAGTACTGCTATTGTAACAATCTCTGTTGATAATATTTTACCATCTATATGTAAGTTACTGTAGAAATATCTTTACTTACAATTGTTTACAATTTTATTCACTCTTTTAAGTTAAATACTACTGTCATAATCTTCTTTTTTATCTTTTGACTAGACTACTACTTTTAGTTTATTGACTATTCTTCTTTTTTCAAAGAGTAGAGAAGAAAAATTTTGTTTACGCTAACTTTATCACAATTTTTATCGTTAGCTTTTATTTGGGGGGTAACATGCGTCTATAGCTGTTGCGCTTTACAGTAACATGAATTACATCCATCCTTTCATCGGCGCTATGTGTGGATGTTTGTTGCCCCACTAATAATTACCATCATTTAGGTAAGATGATTGATTAATGTTTTCTTCCTTACCAAAACATTACTTTGTAGCCTGAATATGGCCAGTTAGGGCCGAAACTAGTTGCTCAGCACATAAAATAAATCTGTGATATTTTGACTTAGAGTTTTTCATTGTTTTGAGGTATGGATGAAATATTACTTTTAAATAATAATATGTTTTTTCTCTATGTGCAACTTCTTTGTTATTGTTATATTATTGTAAACAATGGATTCAGGCGAGTTTAATATTTTAAAAGATTATTAATTGGTAAAGTATGAAAACATACGTTTGAACCGATAATTTTGTGTCTTTGTTATACAGTTTTATCGAGAAATTATGTAACTTTTTAATCACATTTTTGTTTGTAAAAGTTTTTAGATGACAGATATTAAATGTTTTGTTGTGATTATTACGTACATGTTTTGTTTATTTATATAAATTCATGTTCTTTTATTATTATTATTTATATTAACAAAAAAAGGACGATTTTTTAATGACTGTGATAATTGAAAGAACTGAAAAGAAACTATTCATGTTTAGTTTAATAATATAATATTGTTAAATCAGTAAATGAAACATTTTTATACTGATGAGAATGAGAAAAAGCGATGTGTATCCTAGTTTAAATTAAATATATTGTAATCAATTATTTTGTTTCAATTTTCTTTCCTTAAGTGAGAGTGTTTGATGTGCACGTGCGATATTGAACAATGGTGTTTTCTAGAATCTATTAGGTTCATTTTAATTTGTGGACTTCTGGGGATCTCGGTTTCGTTCAAATACAGAAATTAATTAGCCATATAAACAAAAACTACAAAAATTTTTTTTTTAGTATCAGTTCCCGACAACTCAATATAATAATCTATTCCTACAATAGAATACAATAACAATATACATGCAGCATTCATACAATATTGAGAATTTAACATCAAATGTGTTCTCATAAATACAAAGCCTGTCCATGGGGTAGTGTATGGTTTAATAATAATATTCCAAAATAATTTAAAATAAAAAAATTAGAAAATTTATTTATATTTATTTATACATAATAATATCAGGAGATGAGCAAACGTTTAAAATTTAACATAAATTGAAAGTAAAACTTCCTTTTTGAGACAACTCCAAAGTGCTCTGCACATTTCTGCAATAATGCTCGCTGTTGTCGTCTCAACCAGATACTGTGGTACGACATGGATGTGAAACAGTCACCTGTAGTTAAATATCTATTGAAAAATTGTATTTAGTTTAATGTCTGTAATCAATGTGGTTAAGCAAGACAAATCTACAATATTACCGTAGAATTATTAGAAGTTGTGCAGCAGCAGAAATGGGCTCCCTCACTGTGTTCTGTTTTGTTATGAGAGGCCCAACTAAAACTAGCTGAACTTCGAATAGACTCGGTGACATCCGCAAATGAATTTCAAATTTACCTGCGTACCAGAATAGTGTAGAAAAAAAGGAGTGTTCCATTCGTAATGTGTACAATGGGTGAACCCAAAAACGTTTTTGACTACATTCCTTCTTGTATTTGTGTAACAAAATTTCATTTACTACGAGAGCTGCCAATATTTTTTTTTGTCGAATTTTCTGAATCCGAGCTCCGATACAAATTTGTTGACACTGATCAACTGCTGATCAATCCACTTTTGATATTTGTAAGCAAACGACACCTCGTCAATTTCCTACTATCATAGCAGAGTACCGCTGATTATAGATTAAAACGCTATTTTATTTTTATTCAGTCCTATTTCATTCACTTGTATCACTGCCACTAAGGAAATAAACAAAATTAGAAAATAAGTTTTAAGGTTATCTGTCATTGGTCTGTCAGCTTTCGAGATCGCTGCAAGCAGCCATGTTGTCGCTGCAAGCAGCCATGTTGTCGCTGCTTTCCATCGCGGCGATTTGTGACATGTCGCTACTTTTCATCGCGGCGATTTGTGAGTTATCGCTACTTTTTTGAGTCGCGGGAAATTCAAAATTCGGTCACGTGACCAAATTTGTCGCTGAAACCGAGCGGCGAGCGTTAGCATGAGGTTACACCTTTAGAAAAAAGTGTACCACAAAATGGAGAAAATATGTGAGGCGCTGGGATCGCTAAGTTGTAAAGCGCTAATTTAAAACGACCAATCAACGTTTAATATACTCATAAACAGCAGATACTACTTACTGACGCCAATACGGCTGGTGGCTGAAAAATTAATTATAAATTCTACACATTCAAAGGGCGGGCTAATGCTTCAACACGTAGCGATCGTTCTCCTTTTTTTTACCTCCATGACTTTAACTGTTACTTATAACAAAGTGTAATTATTTAACTAAAAGAAATCTTTTTTAACCTGTTTTTATTGCCGTTATACTCGTTATTATAACGATTATTATAGTAACATGAACACGAATAATAATATACAAAGTAAATAGTTGAATGTTTTTTTATGTTAATTTAAACGTTGTTTCAATGTAAAAATAGTAAATTTGTGCTTCGCTGATTATAAGTTGAATACTGTTAAGATAAAGAACTCTTTAGAAATACAACAATAAGTAAATGGTATTTTGTGGTTTTACAAAACTTTCCGAATATTTCCTAATGCCAACTCAGACGTATACATATCACATTGCTATAAAAATACTGCAATTATACAGCTGATATTATTAAATTCATTATAATTCTAAAAGAGCGATCTAAAAAACTGATAGAGCGAACAGTGTGATCACAAACACTTAATAAGAATAATATTATGATCAAACTTAATCTAAAAATATTTAAAATATAATTTTTGCAAGGCAGCAATGAATCAAATTGACGTTTTGATAGTACACGTTAATAGATAATAACCTTGACGTTTCCGGTAGAAATTCGCTATAATCGACCGAACCTACATCTATTGTTAATTCATTAATTTAAATTCAATAGAGTTGTTACTGGAACGCTGATACGATTTAGATTCTATACCAATAAATATACAGGGTGTTCATTTAAGGACTTTCCACCCTAATTTTCTCGAAATGTGTGTATTTTAAAAAAATCCTGGGGGACACGTTAACAAATATATCGAAGGGGACAACTTTTTATCATAAAGGCAACGCGCCCGCCAGGGCGAATAGGGAGGGGTATCGAGTTATACCTCATTTTAAAGGTCTTTTAAATCTCTACACGTCGGATTTTGTTTTTTTAAATTGATCGATTTGTTGTCGAGATATTTAGGAAAATCTATTTGCTGCTTCGTACCATTAAAATAAAAACTGCAACTGTTTATTCTCATTCCTTTTATCAAAACTAAATTACAATATTGTACACAGATTTTCAATTTAATAATTGCTCAAAATGTTGCCCATTGTTGGCCAACCAATAGTATAACCGCTGTTCAAATTCGTGACGCACATTTTCAAACACTTCTGTTCGAATTGCTCGACATTCTGCAGTAATCCTTTGTCGAAGGTCTCCTATATTTTGTGGCGGGGTTGTGTAAACAACTGATTTTAAATGTTCCCATCTAAAAAAATCACATGGTGCTAGATCTGGCGACCTAGCTGGCCACTCTATAGGTCCCCTTCGCCCTATCCATTTACCGGGAAATACATTGTTTAACCATTGACGGACCGGAAGCACATAATGGGAGGGAGCTCCATCTAGCTGGAAATATAACTCATTTCCGTCAAGAAAGTTGTTGCCATCTCTATCCAGTTGATTTTCAATTGCTTCGGTAATTAACGGATTGATCGTATTTTCTAGCATATTCAAGTACATCTCACCATTTAGATTTCCATTTATCAACAATGGACCAATTACTTGATTTCCTAGTATACCGGCCCATACAATAATTTTTTGGGGATGCTGGGTATGGCCTACGACAAATACATGGTCATTTTCATTGCTCCAATATCTGCAATTAAGTTTGTTGACAAAGCCATTTAAATAAAAAGTACACTCATCAGTCAAGCAGATATTTTTTAATAATTCGTTATTGTTATTAATAATTGTAGTCATTTGTTCACAAAACTCAATTCTTCTGTCAAAATCGTCTTCACTTAACTCTTGACATACTTTCATTTTATAGGGATGGAATTTATGAATTTTTGTAATTTTGTGAACAGAGCCTAAGGAAATTCCAGTTGCAGCAGAAATGGTACGTAACGAAGTATTAGGATTCATACCAAAACAACCTATCACTTCAATTTTAGTGGCTTTATTCAAAACTCTTGGCTGATCATGTTTTAAATTTGCAACAGATCCTGTTTGAGTAAATTTGGCGATTAGATTTAGGACATACCTATGAGAGGTGTTCTTATCTGGGTGCCTTTCGTTAAATATTGCAGCAGTTCGTCGAGCACATTGGTTTTCGGCGCCGTAAATTAACACTATTTCAACTTTTTCAGCAAAAGAGTAAACCATTTTTAATAAATTGCTTTTTCAGACAACTGATAAGTATGGTAAACAATTCAATAGGTATCATGTCTTTTATTTTCTCTATCAAAAACATTTTTTTGCATTTTTTCATACAAAAAAGTTGAAAGGAATAACAAAACAAACAATTGCAGTTTTTATTTTAATGGTACGAATCAGCAAACAGATTTTCCTAAATATTTCGACAACGAATCGATCAATTAAAAAAAACAAAAGCCGACGTGTAGAGATTAAAAAAACCTTTGAAATGAGGTATAACTCGATACCCCTTCCCAATTAAGATTTTGAAGTTGGCAACTCCCCCTGGCGGGGGGTGAAAGGGGCGCGTTGCCTATATGATAAAAAGTTGTCCCCTTCGATATATTTGTTGACGTGTCCCAGGATTTTTTTTAAATATACACATTTCGAGAAAATTAGGGTGGGAAGTCCTGAAATGAACACCCATATTATACCAGCGGCAAACAAGTTTGAAATAAACTGCTATGTATTTTGAATGCACCCATATATTCTGAACATACCCTTACGTTATGATGACAACACATTTTATGTTGGCAATTTTGTGCTAAAATGTCTCGTCTTTGATTTTATCAATTATAATAAATTTTAGTTAGCAATGGAATAATTGTGTATCAATTCCTCATCGAATACATAACATATACTACCGTAAAATGGGGCGACTTTGACCAATTTTGTAATTTGTCCCTATAAAAGACATGTTTAATATTTTGATATATGTTTGTCTATATACGTATACTATGGGTATAGGAGTCAACTTTAAATAGAGTACCTTAAAAATAACCAAAAACATATCATGAGCGAAAAAAATTAAAAAAAGTACTTTTGGTCAACTTCACCGCATTTTGGGTGAAGTTGACCCTATATGTGTTTTACCCTCAAATTAACAAATAAAATAGATATGTTTGTTTTGACTTTTTCCTGCCCTAAACATTGAGTCACATTCTAAGCTCACTTGCGGGACACTTCCACTGCTTTGCTATATTTACAAATCCTCTTTAGACGCAGGAAAAATGAAATTAAAAATTTTATTGAAAATTTGTTAAAAAGTTATGCAATTAAAAAAAAAGTCATAATCATTTATTCATTTTAGTCGCTGCTTTTAAAATTAATTAATAATACTTGAATTTTATATAATAAAGGCATATTCTTATATACATTTTAAACAAGTATTTGTTGTAACTTAAAGAGGCAACATTGCTGCTTTGTTTGTCTAGTATAAACTATTTAGTAGTTTTGTCTTTGTTCAGTTACGATATAAAGAGTGATGCAAATATCGTCAGAGCGTTCTCGACTAACATTTCTATTGGATTGTAGTATTATAGTGAATACTGTCAAACTTGGTTCGTTTATTACGAGCGCCATTAGGACTAGCAAGTAAAAATTGAGTTCTTTCGATGTTATGTGTGTTTTTCAAGACGTTTAGTGACAAAATTTGGTTTTAAGTTAATTAATTTAGTGTTTTTTATTATCATGGTTCGTCAGTGCCAAGTCTGTCGGAAAAACGGCCGCAATTACCCCGAACTCTCATTCCACAGGTATGTAAATATTTGAACGGCCATCCAGTGGCGGCGACTTTTATTATTCATTTCAATAATATTTAAAATGCTTAAAATGTTTTTAATTATAAAAAGTAAATTTCTATTTGGCGTTGTTTTATTCTAGTTTTCCCACCAATTTGGAAACAAGAAGAATTTGGTTTGCTTTACTGGGTCTAAGCGAGACTCATGATCTACCAAAACGACCTGAAGTTTGTTCGGAGCATTTTAAACAATCTGATTTTATATATAAGAGTAGTGGCCGTAAGTTTCTAAACAAAGATGCTCTTCCCATGTCATTTTTTGAATTTAATCCACCAGATGTAATGTAAGTACCTACACATTTTTTTGGTACAATGGGCCCTTAAAGTAATTCCCAAAATAAAAAAAGTCGCTGTCCTGATAAACAAAATTTCCTTTCAATATAATAAGTTATTTTTATTACAGCTGATAAAGCGGCCATAAAAGGCAAATTTTAAACAGTTTGTATATTTATATATCGGTACCGATCCATAAACTCAAACATATTGTTTTGATTATAATTTTCTGTCAATAAATTGATTGAAGTATGCTAAGTATCCATTGTTCAAATTTCACTAATAACTATCCTTCAACTGATTTTTCAATATTCATTTTTTAAATTCTCTCTGTTCAAAGTTTAGATAAAATTCCCCGTAGAATAAATATCGTGTACAACTCATACGCAAATTACATTTGCCGCTCGCTTGATTTAATAAGCTGCAGCGCTACCTGTTGGAATGGAAATGTCAATATCAAATTTTATTTTGAGAATCTAAACTTATCTTTGTAATTAATTTCGTTGACCAAACACTAATATTACAATTGATTATAACTTATTATCAAAAAAAATAGACCAGGCTAAACAATTCAAAATTATTCAAATTTCATTATTTACTGTACCTACGTTTAACTAATTTTTCAATATTCATTTTTTAAATCATTTCTGTTCAAAATTTTAATGAAACACCTATATAAGTTACTTTTTCTTTGATTAATAAACGTGATCGTAGAAAAAGTATTGTGCACAACTCGCACGCAAATCTCTTCTCTCGCTCCATTGATTTTCGGCTCTCGCCTTACGGGTCGTGCCACAAACTTCTGCGCTCGTGGAAAAAGTAAACGATATAGAAGTTGACTGACTCGACCCTTACTTCGTGGAATATACTGATCTTAATTGGAAAAATGATATCCAGGATATCACCATAGGGCTAATAATATCTAAGCTTCAATATTTGTAATATCACATCTTCTTTTTTCTATAAACATATATTAAGCCAATCACAAGTTAGGTTACTTCTTGGTCTAGCCAAAAATAACTACTAAACATCAGGTAGGCATAAAATGAAATGTAACTTCTGTCATTCTGACGATGATATTGATTTATCGAAACAATTGTCAATTTTTTAGAATTTTCAATAACTTGTATTATATTGTGGAATTAACTAGAGACCTTGAGTTTCATTTAAAAACACTGATATAGAAGTTGATATGCTGACCTGGTGGGAAGGAAATCTTAATGTCAAAACCCCTTTTGACAATCTAATATTATATTTATAATGAATCTCGGTGACAGATATTAATATTAAAAGTAATTAAAAACTAATTTAAACAAAATATCGTTAACACAAAACAGAGCGAAGGTGAAAACCATTATAATAATTTAAAAAATACAATTTTTATTCAAAGTTATTGTAAATTAAAGGTTTTTAAATCAATATCAAATAATAGTTGCCCCCTACGACAAACTTTGGGGTCCCTTAATATTTTTTTTACATTACTAAGGGAAATAACATCTATGTCTTCCACATCTGGCCAAATAAACATGTCGTTTTTAGAGCGTTTAACAAATTTAACTGAAGTTTCATCACTACTAATTGACAAAATTTGCCCAACAAAATGCTTTGTTGTTTTTTTTGTTTGGTATTCTACTATTACCCATGACTAATTTTGTATTTTTTGGTCATCAACATATTCTTCTACGTTTTCTTCAAAAATAGTCTGATGTCTTTCGTCGATTCCAGCTTCTTCCTCGGAACTTGTTTCATTATTTTCATCACACATTTTTCGCTTAACACTGGTCGCAGGTTGTTTATAATTGTCTTCATCATCTATTTTCTCCGGGGTGTCATCAAAAGCAACTGACCGCCCAGGCACAACATTTAATTTTTTTCTTTTTGTTGTATGATCACGCTTCTTTGGATTTCATTGCTCTTTTAAATAATTAACTGCTACTTCTCCGACATCACTATTTCGCGCATCTGTTTGTTTAGGAAGTTTTTCTTTGCACAAAGGAAAAATTCCACAAGCATAAAAGCCACTCTGGGCGTTTTTTGATGCCACATCGGCCATTTCATCAAACAGTCTTTTTAACAACCACGGAAAGATACTTTTCTACACTGAAGATGTTGTTGAGTTGCACTTTTTCCAATCATGAAGAATTTTTTCCCAATAGTTTTTCATTGGGCCAAAGAAACTTACATCAAGTGGTTGGCACAAATGAGTTGCGTTAGGTGGAATGCATACGAAGACAATGTTGTTGTCCTTGCACAATTGCAGGACTTCTTTCGTAAAATGGGATGACAAATTGTTCCCTAATAGAACGTTCTTCCCTTCTATGAGCTGAGCATGCGGTAAAAAGCAGGTCTTGAACCAGTCGGTAAAACAAATGGCTTCAAACCAACCATGATTTGAGCGATTATATCTGGACCCATTTGCACAACATTTTTTATCGCAACATGGAGCGCCTTTTGGACCACCTTCACGCCGCCTTATAAACAACGTAAGGTGGCAATATGTCACCATTTGCAAAAACACATAACATCAAAGTCACAGCACTTTTTGAAAAATTAATAACATTGTCCGGATACTTTACACCGCTATGAAAAATAAGTTTTTTCTTGCCTGGGTCGTCGCTTAAATTGCTTTCATCATAATTGAAAATCGCCTCTGGTTTCACATCTTCAAGTGTTTTAGCAAGTTCGTCAAGAAATGAGGATAACAGTTCAACATCTACAGCAGCACGGGATCGTTTAATATTGTTGCTTAATCGTTCGTATGAAACATGACTGTGGCGGGATAAAAAATTATCGCCCACTCGTACCCTAAAAAGACACAAAATTCAACATAAAAAATCAAGTGCTTTAAAAAAACCTTCCTGCTAAGTTATTTTTAAACCGTGAATTTCTTCCTATGCGATCCAGGTAGGCCTTTGCATTTGAACGTAACTCGAGGGTGTTTAGAGGAAAGCCCCATTTTGCACACGTAATCAATCCTTCCACAAAGTCACTTTCTTCAGCAGCCGAAAACACAGTTTGGCCTCCATGTTTCTTAACGTGCCGACCATATATTTTGTTAATAATTGTCCCTTTAGAAATTTTGTATTTTTTCGCAGCTTTGGTTGCAATAATTTTTCCATTTAAAACTTCAGTTAAACATTTTCTAAAGTTTTTTAATCGCAGTCCTTAAACCGGGTTGCACCCGGTTTACGCATGTAAACTGTCGGCATTTTAAATTGTTTGATTTTAAGAGGGAAGTTGCGCGTGAATACCCGCACGATTCGAAATACATTAAAGTCTATTTAAGCGAAGGCACCGTCAGATTTATTTTAGCCGACAAGAATTGAGTCGGTCAACTTTAACCCAACGGTCAATTAAAACTGCGTGAAATGAATATTAGCAGCTTTCTTAAAACAAAAATTACTAAGATGGTATTCATATATAATATGATATTTAATAAAATACTATAAGGAACATTAAGTTTTCCTTAATTTTCCAGGCATTAAAGTTTAACGACATTATTTTAACGCGACTTTTCCTCAGTTCAGTATATCTTGAATTTAACATTCTTTAAATATTTTAAAAATATTTCTTGAATAAAAAAATATTTGCCAGTTATCCCCAAACATAAGTTATTAGCAAAATCTCGCAAAAATATACATTATGACTCAAGTAACCAAAGTTGTTTTTTTTCTCTATGTTTTCCGTTAAATTCACCCCAGCGGTCAAATTAACCCCATTCTACGGTATTGTTGAATTTGATATGATTACTAACAAAGGCAGGGTTGTACGAAATTGCTCCCGCACAGCGGCGCTGATGTAGTTAAAGAACTACAGCCTGTGCTTTTTTTATGACAATTACTGTGTTTTGTTCTACTTTCCATTATTTTCGCTGGTTTTGATACGTTTTTTTTTGGCAAAATGAGTGATAAATATGGGAGCTGGACTGTAAAGCAATTGAAGAAAGTGTTGAGAAATAGGAAAGCGAAGGTTGTTGGGAAAAAATAAGACTTAATAGAATGTTCAGCCGTTCATAACCTGAACTTATTCCTGTTTACTGTCAGTGAATGATAAATTCTTATCTTCAAATGAGAATCATGAATGCATTATAGTATGTTTGTTATATATTATAATATATTTAATTTTTATTTAATTAATATTTAATTAAGCTCAATTATTTTTATATTTATTTATTTAAAATTATGGGCGCCAGAATTAGTTCGCTTACCATGAATTCCAATTCAAAATTATATATAAGTTTTTTTTAAAATTGTAAATTTGTTTTATATTGTTGTTACCATATCTCAGGAATGGATTCGGCACTTGACGCTTGCCAGCAACAGGAAGCTATGGGTAAGATATCAAAGAAAATACAAGACGAACATAGACAAACGATTTAATTAAATGTGGATAAAAGAAATAACGGATTCTTTGTCAATTGACGAACTAAACAATACATATTTATAAATTCAATGAAATATTAACGAAAACCTTCGCATAGAATGATGCATATTAGTTATAAATGTATTTGCATCAAACACAACAAGTAAATTGCTCTCAAATTATCAATTGTGTGCGTTGAATGTACATTCGTAGCGCTTTCAACCTCAACTTTTGCTATTATAAATATAATCGTCGCGTGGTGTGTGTATTCTGTGGTGAGTATAATTTAGTTTGCCAAGATAAAGAAGAACGTGGCGCGTTTAAGATTTATTATTATTATTTATTGTATGAATTTGGTAAGTACTTATTTTAATATGAAATTAGTGTTTCGTGTCCGATATATTAGTGGAGATTGAAATGTTTAAAACTAATATTTAACTAAGAAATTGATATCAACAATAACATAACCTAACATGTAATTAAGCTCAGTTATTTTTATATTTATTTATTTAAAATTATGGGCGCCAGAATTAGTTCGCTTACCATGAATTCCAATTCAAAATTATATATAAGTTTTTTTTAAAATTGTAAATTTGTTTTATATTGTTGTTACCATATCTCAGGAATGTATTCGGCACTTGACGCTTGCCAGCAACAGGAAGCTATGGGTAAGATATCAAAGAAAATACAAGACGAACATAGACAAACGATTTAATTAAATGTGGATAAAAGAAATAACGGATTCTTTGTCAATTGACGAACTAAACAATACATATTTATAAATTCAATGAAATATTAACGAAAACCTTCGCATAGAATGATGCATATTAGTTATAAAATTTATTTGCATCAAACACAACAAGTAAATTGCTCTCAAATTATCAATTGTGTGCGTTGAATGTACATTCGTAGCGCTTTCAACCTCAACTTTTGCTATTATAAATATAATCGTCGCGTGGTGTGTGTATTCTGTGGTGAGTATAATTTAGTTTGCCAAGATAAAGAAGAACGTGGCGCGTTTAAGATTTATTATTATTATTTATTGTATGAATTTGGTAAGTACTTATTTTAATATGAAATTAGTGTTTCGTGTCCGATATATTAGTGGAGATTGAAATGTTTAAAACTAATATTTAACTAAGAAATTGATATCAACAATAACATAACCTAACATGTAAATATATCTGTGAATGTTTTTTATAGGAGAAGTTTCATATATACACGAGAAATAGTGTTCATAGTTGGTTCTTCTTGACCCTGGATATGATGCATGTGAAGGAAACGATCGACTACGATCGAAAAAACCGGAACTCAGGATGTGAAAAATGATGAAATGTGAATGATTTCACCAGTTGAATACCACAATTAGTAGCAATATGTATGAATAGTCGTCGAAACTATACTAATAAGGTAATTGTTCAATCTTACCAAGTCTAGACGATAGCACAATTATTTTCACTCATTTGTTAATATACGAATTATGTTTTTAGTTAGTTTACTTTTTAAAACTTTGTTGAACACTTTGGTCAACGTTCCAATATGATTTTGTTAAATTATCTTAACTTTTAAACAAATTTTGGAGGAGAAGAATTTCACGCGTCCTCCATCTATAAATTCACGAGGCTTCTCCCCAAGCTTCGAATCAACAACTTCAACTGTTTTCCTTTTGTTTCTCATTGTTCGTTTGTTGCTAAGTTAATAATTGTTTTTATTAAATCAAAACATCCATTTCTGTGTTATTGTAGATAAATTCACTGTGTTTATTTACACTTCTGTAATCACTCCGAATCACTCTACCCGAACTACTGAAAGAACGTTAATTTCCGCGTTGATATTTTGGTTTGACATTTCATATAAAATAATTGGGAAGTTTATGCTGTATACAGGGTTTCTGAAAGTGTTTACAAAATATAAAAATATAATAGTTGCATTTTGTTTCAAAATTCACGTGATTCTATATACAGTGATTATTATAATTATATACAAAATATGTTTGACGTAATTTACTTGTCATTGTTATTTTTATATACCTTGAAATATACTTTAGAAATAATTACTAAATTAAATAGTAATCTCTTAAATCATTTTATCAATTGTATATTATTCGTAAATATTTCTTAACGTGTTTAAGCTATGTCTTTATGAATTATCTCCTTTTATTGAATATTTACTAAGATTCACATTATTCGAATGATGCTAGTTGGTTTAATTTAACCTGGTAGATATGTTTCACTTTAATATATTCAATAACACATGAAAGATCTGACATCAACCACTTAAGTCAGATTTACTTGTATTCGCCGTCATTGTCTTTGTCTTCGGAACTCATTTCCCTGTAAGTTTTCTTATTAATTCCTCTATTGTTATAGATTGCGATACCAAAACAGAAATGTCATGTTGACCGCTTCAATTGAAGGAATCGCGAGCCTGTACTTGTTTAACTAGTTGAGCTCCACATACAGAGATGGCGCAACGGTGTCCTGTTGTGAAATAAAAATTATACTGGGATATTTGGGGTGGCTCTTATTACCCGGGAGGCCACCATTCCCCCGGTTACCCCTACCGTGATTGATATAATTGTGTAACTTTTTCCCTAACTGGTCCACATTGTTGATCTTCCGTAGTTTATTCAAGTCTATCATAATGGAATCTAACCACAACTTTGATGTAAGTATACACGTGTTTTGTTCCTTTCCAGATATTGGTCCTCTTAATTGATTACACCATTATTACTGTTGTTTTTTCATTGTAGTTTCCCTGATGATGGGGATAACCATCCTCGAATTTTTGTTTCCTTTTAAAATCCAATCTTCCTTTTTTTGCTGCAATTTTCCATCCTCCTTTTATATCGCTTGCGTTATGTTGAGTTAAGTTGGGTTAAGTTTCACTTGAATACAATTAAGGGTCGGTCTATTTACCGCTTAAATTAAAGGAATCTTAATGGTTTGATGCAAAGGTTTCCCTTTAGCGATTTAAGTGCCACTGAAGGTGGTGCACATGGCCCTCCGTTACTTTTATTACTTCCTCATGACTTTTATTCATTGTTATATGAATATAAACGAATAATAATTTAGATATAATTTACATGAAATTAGCAATAAGTTAAACTTATTTGTGTATACATCAAATTCATCTGAAATACTTTCCTAATTGTTCCAATAAATAGATATTGACGTTTTTGATAGCCTGGTATAATTCGAAATTTTACTATTTGTTTATTTTATTAAGACTGATATGATAATATTAAACTCACACTTTGCATGGCATTGAATCTGTGTTCATTAACATCATCCAATTTGCTTTCTCCCATTTTTTCACGTTCTCTAAATATTGTCGGAAATCTTTCAACATTTGGATTTTACTTTTGAGATATCTAAATCACATCAATTAGTGTATATTATGCAATAAATCCTTTTAAACCACGGTAATGGAAATAGGAATCGTCATGCCATCTAGCATTATTTTAATGAAATATAGTAAATATGTATTATTATAATTATAATGATAAAGATGAGAACTTTTAACTTGATTGATGGATAAATCAACATCCATTAAATAATTATCAAGCTTTTCTGAATAATTTTTATTACAGGACATATATTTTTCACATACCACACCTTACATAACGATTAATTAGTTTGATACAGTTGAAGGTTGTTAGATAAATATCGACAATATTTATATGATTATGTATCGTTTCCAGTGGTGGAACTAGAAAGTAACAATTTTTAAATTCCTTTTCAATCATAGTGATCACCGTTTTTTATCCATTTACTAATTTATTTAATGGCGTTCTTTGAGTCGTTTTAATGTTCCTAAAAGTTTATCCTATTTTACAAGTATTCGGAAACTGAGAGTTTTCCTTAATTTAACAAAAGTAAGTGTCAAAAAATGTATAGGAAGGGGAGGGGTGGCATTTCCGTGAAAAAATATGAGGGGTTACTTGCCCGTTGCACTTGTACTTGCACTAGATTAGAAAGTTTAAGCTACCGTTATTTTCGACACTAATGCTGTCAGTGTCACCATATAAGCCAGCTATTTTCATCAGTTCAATCAAACTTAGTGCAATAGTTCACTGTACTGCCTGCCCCAATATTTGAGCAAGGACAACCACTGCAGTGCATATATAGTTACTTATGCATTTTATTGGTTCTATTCGAAGAACTGGATGTACTATTTATTTGTAATTCATTATCTAAATATATAATAGAATTGAGAGGTTAGATTGAAAGATTACGTGGTAATGATGGTAATAAATATAATCCCAATGGCACGAGACCAGTTGGACAGGCTTATTTCAAGTAACATTGTTGCATCAAATCAAAAACAAAACTATGTGTCACATACTTTTATTTATTTAATTTCATGTTTAAAAATCTCATTGATCCATACTTGGTTATACCGTATTGATGAAGGCTAATGAGCTAGAAACATGCATGTTTATGGTTACCACTCCTCTTGAGTAACCTCTTTATTTTTGCGTGCTTTCCCATGAAAACACTTGTTGTTTGCTCTTCGTTTATATATATATATATATATATATATATATATATATATATATATATATTATATTAGTGTGTGCTATTTTATTTTATAATGCCCACGTTGGGGAGCAGTTAAATATGATTAACTATGATTATTTTATGTTATTTATGTGTGAATGTTGAATATATTTATAATATGATGTTTGAATATGAATCTATAATGTATTGATTATTTTGTTACACTTAAAAATAAAACTTACACTCTTGGGCTTGCTAACTTATATATATTTTACCTGTAATTCCTCCTATTTATTATGCTATTTAGTAGCATGTAGTTTATTTGATTCCTAAAACTTTTATTACCTCGGCTGCTCTTATTCACTCACTACTCTTTAACTCAGTAGGGTTCTGGGCATATTATAATAAAATCAACCTTACTTATCAATTGAATATATTTATGTTACTTATTAAAAGATAGGAAAAGTATTTTAAAAAAGATGGAACATTACTCATATGTAAAATATTATTGACGCTTTGTTTTCTGTTGGATTCATATACCTCTTATGTGTAAAAATAAATGATTATCCTATTATTTCTTAAAATTCTTATATTATAAATAAAATAATGGTTTTTCTATATATATCCAAATTTCCACATTAAACAGACTTTCTGTATATTATAAAAAATATTCATTCTCTTTGAAAGATGACTTTTGCAGACTCATTTGCATAACTTGGGTGAACCGTTTTGTAAACGCTAGATTTCTTAGAAAATTATACGACCACCTGCGTTTTAAAGTTTGTTCAACTATTGTAAACTTTTTTCTGCTTATTTTCTAAATATGATTATTTGAAATATTTTAAAATACTATTTTTAGTTTTATTCGGTACGTGAAATTGGAAGCATATCTGAAATATTTATCTACTCAATTTTGATATCTTTAAAACATTCTTTAACGTATCATAACAATTGTGTAAATAATAAAAAGAAACTGAAATTAGTTGTGATTTGTTGTTTAGTGGAAATTTTTATATATATGATTGGAGAAAATTCAACATGACAGAAATTATACATCTATCTACAAATTTTATAATGGTAAGTTTTTATTATTACGTTTCCTGATATATTATGATCATTTTAAAGAAAAAACTTTTACTACCAGGTATTCATGATTTTAAATTTCACTTTATTATTTGGTACCAAATATTCAATTAAACACATCACAGACCTTGTTTCTTTGATGAAATGATGCCTTCAGATTGATCCATCCATAACGTTTTCCCGCCTTAGGTGGTAATTTTCCTCCGTGTAATTATCTGATGATAATTATTATTCTGCTTTATGTAGCTTCACAGAACTTCGTCCTTACACTTGTTTTTAATTATTAGTTAATTTTTATAGTTTAATTTATACCTATTTCCACTTATTACTCAAATTTTTATAAAAAAGAAACTGGATAACTTTATACTGCTTCTCGCTTATCCAACAACTGACGCCTAGCTCACTTATTCCTCGGTTTTTTCATCTGCCAAACCCTTTCTATTGTTTATAACCAGAAGCTGGCAATGTTCTAGAAAATTCTTTGATTATAGTTCACCTGTCACTTTGTTTATTATTGTTTTTCTGACTTAAACTTATTGTACACTATTGTTTTTTATTCATTATTCACTTATTGTCTTTGATTAATTCACTAACATCTTATTATTATTTTCTTTTTTCATGTTATTGTTTATTTGAGATGTTCCGATTGGTCAATGCAATTATTTTATTTTTATATTTCCTACAATCTAAATATTTACACAATATACATGGATACAATTCATATCTTATTATGTTTGATATTATTACATTTATACATATAAATTAGGTCGGTAATCATTTATTTCTATTCTTGTATTTCATATTCAAATACATTTTATGTTGGTATACTTGTCTCAACTGTTATATTTCGTGTAGGTCTTTGACATTTTCTGTAATTACAGTTTCCTACTTATTATTATATTTCCTATATAATTTTATGATTAACTATTAATTAACATATCTTATTTATATATTTCATTAATTCTAAATGTCATTTATTGTTCAATTCATTGTAGCATTGTTGATTTTATTATACCATCCTATTTATTCTTTAAATATAAATAGATGCTCTGGGTGTCTAAAATTCCGTGCAGCGTTACGTTATTTTATTGATCTGCGTTTACTTGTTAGGTTCTGTCTAAGGTTGTTTTTTTAAAATACAGAATTATTTATAACTGTTTTACTTATAATTGTTTATGACTTCTTTTTATATTTATTTACTTTCTTTATGATTATGCCCATTGATTGTACTTGATTATATTGTTATATGGATATTTTATTAATTTTGATACTTTATTTTAGGAATTATTATTAGCGTCAACTTGAAAAATTTGAAAATCGAATATTTCTGTCAATTTACAATATGTCTGTGTTTTTTACTTTGTACAATCGTCTACCTACGTGAAAAGTAATGAAAATTTAAGAAAAGTGCACCCCACCTGAATTGTCTGTTGCATTTATTGTTCAATGATGCTATGTTACGATTAAAGCGTTCCTTGGATTAAAGTTGGGTTATGTTATTTGTGTGCTTGATTTTTTAGACGACGAATGTTGACGTTTCGGTGCTAGTGTTACTAACCTTGATGAATAAAATATTGCGTTTCGCAAAATGCTTTCGTTTGAAACTCAACGGGGCTTCATAAAGTAATCATTAGAATCATATTGTAGAAAAAATAATCGTAAAGGAATCTTCTGTAGTTTGCTTTCAATAAATAATAGCTCCCCACTACGTTAATTTTACATTTTTACATAGATTTAGGTTACTAAAAAGTAGTTTTTCCGCCAATAAACCAATTTTATCTCTAAAGATTCTGTTATAGGCTTCACTACAAATTCTTGAGACAAGTTAATGGATGACTACAGCGTAAATAATCTAAAATATATTGGACTTTTAATATTTAAGATTAAAAGAACAAGATGCAGGACATTTATTTGTAAATATGTATAAAAACAAGCGTATTGCTAATTTGAGTTACGTAAAACAATATCATTCAATTCCACTTGAAATTTCGTAAGTTACTGTTTGTAATATTTATTTTGTTGTCTGATGAAATTAAAAAAACAATAGATATAAAATAATATCAACAATTTTTAAGCATATACCTATTTGAAAACAACAATGTTAAACTAGTTTCAGAAAGATCATCGAAAAATTTCAGGGTATTATTAAATTTGTTCAAGGCGAGTCACTAATTATTAAAACAAGTTCTTCCGAAATGGCTCCCAGTGAAATTTCGATCGGAAAAGGTACGTAAATGTGTGCAGGTTTTGCGGTTTTAAGTCAAGGACATTCAGATTAAAAAATTTAAGTAGTTTTTTTGATACTTTTTCAAGACACTGCAATCTGCGATGATATCTGAAGATTTTATAGGATTCTTTTTCAATTTTAAGATTTTTATTAACTCGGTAATTTGGATAATTTATCCAATATAGTTTTTAATATTATGATATAACCACAAGTTAATGTTTACACAAAATGTACGCAAAAATATTATTATGGCTATCAGTTTAAAATTTATTTCAACAGTGACGACACATTTGTTAAGTACGATATACAAAAAACTGAAGATGGAAGTGAAAGATATGATAAGTGAACGTGGAAATAGTCTAATTGTTATCGAAAATTTTAAATTTTATAAACATCGTGAATTAAAAAATGGTGAGACTAGTTGGTGCTGTGAGAAGGACATTTGAAGCTAAAATATATACAATGGGCGTTGAAAAAGTGATGTCTAAAATATTAAATACTCATAATCATGAACAGGAAAGTGACAGTGCAATCAACAGACAAACAATAAGTAATACATTGAAAATTGAATAGATGAGGCTTTTACTTGATAAAAATCCGTACTGAACGATGAAATAAAACAGTATAGTTTGTTTAAATCTTCATTTATTTGAACTGATGTTGAATTTAAAGTTGTTGACGCGTTTCACTAACACAGTAGCTTTGTCAAAAAGAATGAAGCTAACATATAAAAATGTCTTAATATATACAGTGCTAAATACAGAATTCTATTTACTAAGGTTAACAAGGGTATTGAAAGAAATTACCTGGAAATTCGTTCACTACAAACATTCCTAAGCTATCTTCTAGGTGAAGAGGTTCAATAAAGGAGACTGATTGATGTCTATTTGGTCGTTAAGGAGATTACCTGAATATTTATTTTTATTAATCTCTAGGGCCTCTAATAAATTGTTGTAAATGTGTTGATTTTCTAATAAATGATTTGAATAGTTAGAATCTAATTTTTTGTTGTCATAGCTACGTTCGTGTTCCGAAATTCTAGTTTTAAAATTTCTACCGATATACATTTCCACTTATTAATGTCTAAGAGTGGGATTGAAGATTTATGGACAACAGTCTACGCAGGTGATTCTGTAAAGAAAATATTGTGTTCATGCTTATGCAAGAGCATTGCGAGCTCATATCATGTCGTTCACCGCACTTGGTATTATAATTTGTAGAAGCTTAAACCCTTCGGAGGATTCCAAGATTCCATGAAAAATTTCTTCATCAAAGAAAATAAAGTGATAATACTTCACATCAAAAACTACACTAAATTCATATTATATTTTGTGCTTATTATTTTCTTACCTTTTGCTTTTTTACTATTAAAATAATAAGTATATGTTATTATATATTCAATATTCTTTTATAGTTGCCCCACGTTTGGGTGACAATTATTATAGTTTATATATGAATATAACGATATACAATTATTACTTGTCGACGTTTTCACAATTTGTGATTCTAGCGACACCCTTGTACATACACCTTTAGTAGCGTACGTAACCTAATTTACTTTTGACAGTAGTTGTCAAACAATGCCCGGCCAAGATAAATATTAATTCCTGGATTTAGAAAGATAAATTAATTCACAATATACTTAATCACTCTAATCTCAGGGTGGGATCAAAATTTTTTAAATAATAATAATTCAAATTTTGTAATTTTCAAGTATTATTCAAATCAAATATTATTCTATATTCCGAAACTCGAGTAACTGTTTTTTTATACAGTAAAAGGCACTTGAATTATTTTATGACATTTACAAATTAATTGTCACTGGAAATTAAACAAATGTCACTGATTAAATTAAAATTACTATAGCATGCAATATGTTAAATACGTTGAAAATAGATACTGAATAAATACCACAGTCAGTTGGAATCAAAATTATATATCATATAATCAGATAACAATCTATAAAAGTTTTATTATTTCTCAAAATATTGTAAACGAAACAAAGATAATAATTTCTACCAATCTTAATATTACTACAACCTATTCTAAAACTCGACTAATTGTAAAATTTTTTATGCAAAAGTTCAACTCGTTTAATATACCCTTGACGTATATCAATGTCAAATAACGCAAATTTGTCTTCAAATTGTCTATTCAAAATTTTTCACTTGATGTAAGATCTTTTATGTATAACGTTAATTTGGCTTAGCTAATATTATTATTCTATAGATACATCTATTTTCGAAATGTATTTAAAAGGCCTGTTAATTTTCGAGAAATAATTTTAAACTGGAGTGGACTCACCAAATAGGACAGGAAAGCTCGTACGTATTCTAAATGTATTTAGAATTCTGCAAAACTTTCTAAATATCTGATTTAGAAACTGGAACCACTTACACTTGATACGATGCAATTCTTCTATGAATTATGCACGCACTGGCTTTACAAAGTACGGCTTTATAATCTGATTGTATAGTTATAATTTTTATTAAATTCTCAATAAAATTTGAGACAACTCTTATCTCGATGTTGTCTCTTGGGGGTTTCAAATTCAACTAACTTTTTTCAAATAAATAAAATCTCTTCTCCTGTGGTTACGAAAAATTCCTTTTTTTCAAAAAAAAATACTAATTTATGTTTCCCTATAACAAAGAGAAAATTGAATTATTTGATTACCATTGTAATTCTGATAGCAGAAACATCTGTATTTTAAAATTTCAAATATATTCTCCAAATTGTAATATAATCTGTCTATCATTAAATATATTCGACATAAACGTCATCCGAAAATTAAAATGTCAAATTTGATTTGTATACCGAATCTTTCAAAATTATTGATTATACATATATTACAGTGTGTATCGAAAGTATTGCATACAAATATGAATAGTTTTCCTTGTTTTAATGTTTATTTTACATTTTGAATAGAGGAACTGTATTAATGTTTATAGAACACATTTTTTAACGATTAAGCATTATTCTTTGGCCCGCTACGATTGTCTAGTTATTACAAATGGCCCGTCTTAAAAAAAGTTTTCTCACCACTGTACTAAGGTGATGATATTAACTGTATAAAGTTCATAGAATGCACTTAGTATTATTATGTTAAGGGAAACTGAAAAATAAGCTAGTTACGTGAAATAAGTAGATGTAATTTACGACAATGTATCACGAAGGATTCCCAGGAAAAATATAGCCAGAAAAGAAGGTCGATTGTATTGTTTTTAATTAAAAAGAACAATTTTCCAATTACAACTCCCTTTTTAGTCACATGCAAAAGAGGAAATGAACGATTTATTTAAACTTCTGCTTGAATTTTAACTACCGAATTAGTAAGTGTATCCTGAAAACCACCTAAAATTAATTAAAAATAACGCTCATAGACAAACTGAATATATTTATTTCTTTATGATAACACTACTAATCCTATTGACATTTAATTATGTTTTATAATAAACTGTTCTGAAACATAATATAACTACTATGTATTAACTGTTGCATACTTAATATTTAATCAATCAAGATAAACAAATTTAATCATTTATCTTCTTACTTGAATTGTAGTTAAATTCACACAATACAAAGGGACAATTAAAGCTTTAACCGGCATTGTTGATTTATCGACCACTTGTTTTCCAGTGGGTATCAAGTATGAAGTTTTATAATCAACCATTTTGGTATAACAGACTGGCCTGCATCGTTTAAAGTCGAATAGTCGAAATATCAACCACAAGTTAAAACTCCCGCGTTTTTTCTTACAAGTGGTTGATTATTTGACACTGAGCGTTACGCCTACCGCCCATGTGTTATTGTTTTACAAATGTGATTGTCGGCACGGTTTATTTACATTTGTTGTTTATAAGTGCACTGCAAAGTAAGTATACAACAATAAAAAATTATAAGGAACTGGAATGAATTCATATTATTAAATTAGAGCTGCAAACTTTGAAAGAATTAACGTTGAATCTGAACTTTTGTAGAAATTACCCTACCTTACGAGAAAACATAACATTTTGTTTATTTTTTTTTTCATTTAATTTTTCAAAAAACCTCAAACAAAGTACATTTATACGCATGGGAATGTTGAAGCTTTCGTAATTGTATGCCGGTGGTAGTCACTACACTACAGCTTAGAAAATATTTAACATTATATTTGAGTTTTTGATAAAATTATGAAGCCTACGTGGATGAAATCTTATCAATGCATAGGTGAAATTTAATTACTGTGTTGATTATTTTCAATTGTAGATGTCTAGAATAAATCTGGAGGAGTTGAATAAGATGCTTACTGACGATATGTTTGACTGGTTGGAGGGAATACCAGACGACCAGCTGAATATTCAGACGTCGGTGGAGACAGCGATGCAGATGATGAACCAAATATTGTTACACCATACACGCGTAGTGCTACACGTTTTTCGCATACAAATACATCATCTTCCAGCGCTTCTCAAAAAATCCCAAAGCTTGTGGTGGACATACATAATACTCCAAGTACATCTAAAGGTGCATATTATAAATTTTTTGATTAACAAGTTTATTTGTATCTAAATTTACAGGTATATTGTCTTCAAGGCAACGAAGAAATCATGATAAAAAAGTCACATACATTGATCAAAGTAATGAAGATGGCACTGACTCCGATTCCGATGCCTCCATAAATGATCCAAATTATGAAGATGAAGCACAGAAAGAGGGGCTGCTGGTACACGCAGAAATAGATGGAAGCGACATGGACAATGACGAACTTGACGCAAATGACGATGTACCTTCTAATCCGTTTAACTTTACCAAGCAGTCATCAGAACCCAAAAAATATTCAGAGACTGTATTCAGTCAAATTTGTGGTCCAGAAATTGATAATAATGAAAGTGCGTCGCCGCTAAAACTTTTGGAATGGATACTTTGGAACTAATGGTCTATGACTCAAATCTCTATGCCACACAAAATGGAAAAAAATTAGACCTACATGTTGCAGAACTCAGAACTTTTATTGGAATCCTCATTATTATGGAGTTTCATCGACTTCCAAGCATAAGGCATTATTGGTTAACAGATAACAATTTTAAAGTTAACCGAATAGCCAGTCTAATGCCACTGGAAAGATTTTTATTCATTTTACGTTTCCTTCATCTAAATAATAACGAAAATATGCCTTAGAGACGAGACGAAAAATTTGACAAATTATATAAAGTAAGGCCTACTTACAAAACTTATAGAAAACTTTAAGGGCTTGTACGTTCCGCACAGAGAATTGGCAATTGATGAGAGCATGGTAGGTTTCAAGGGGAGAACTACTCTAAAACAGTATATGCCTATGAAACCTACCAAGCGCGGATTCAAAGTATGGGTTTTAGCGTGTAGTGCTAGTGGATACATACTCTCATTTCAAGTTTATCAGGGAGAAGAGAAAGAAACGAGCCAAGATACACTGGGAGAAAGAGTTGTAATCAAAATGTCTGAGCCATTTTGGGGAAGAGGTTACTGTTTATATTTCGACAACTTCTTCACCACTTTTAAACTTATGAAAATTTTATTGCAACAGAACTTGTTTGCCTGCGGCACAGGGTCAACAGAAAGTATTACCGTAAATTAATTTTGAAAGATGACAAAAAAATGAAAGTTGGTGATTCTGATTTTGCTCAGGCGGGAGATATATCTGTTGTAAAATGGAAGGACAGCGGAAAGAAATTTGTAAATGTGGTAAGCAACATGCACAATCCCACTAAACTTAACATTGTTCGAAGAACAAATAAAACGGGAGAGCGACAAGAAATCCAATGTCCCGAGTCAATAGCAGCATACAACAAATATATGGGAAGGGTTGATAAATTTGATCAGGCAATGGCAGCCTACTCCATTTCATGGAAATCCAGAAGATGGTGGGTCTAGCTCCTATATTATTGTATAGACAGTGCTATGTGAACTCATATATTTTACGCAGACTCGAAAAGAAAAACCTTGTTCCCAATTAAAATTTAGATCTGTGCTGGCAGATGTGTTGATAGGAACCTATAACTCCAGGAAGCGGAAAGGTCCGACTCAACCTGTAGCTCAAAAATTTAGAAAAATTGATGGAAGAAGTGTGTCCATCGAAGACAATATACGAAAGACAAATGTAGGGGAGCACCTACCCATAAAGGGCACATCTCGACGGTGCGGCTATTGCAGTACTAAACAAAATCCAAAACGTTCGCAGATAGGATGCCGCGAATGCGGCATTGCTTTATGTTTGGACTGTTTTGTCCCGTTCCACGAAGCATAATACCTAAAATGTTTTTTATTTTCATTCACTAATAAAATAAAGTTTAGTTTCATTATATTCTGCCTATAATTTTTGAATTAAAATAAAGTGGTTGAAAAATCGACCAAGAACTTTTCGTGGTGTCTAAGGGCCTAAACGGTCTATGGTCGAAAAATCAACCATCCCATAGATCGAAAATTATTTCAACAAAAATTGCTCATAAAGCATTTCGCTACTCAACCGCGACAGAAAAGAACATCTAAAAGACAAATAAAAAGTACTGCCTGTTAAAGGGTTAATTACACATCAGGTGCATGAATAACAAAACATAAAACGATGTTTGTAAAGACTATACGAGAGTTTTGTTGTAAAAGCAAATATTGGGATGGATATTCCTTTTTTATTTGGTATGATTATATACTCTTTTAATAATTAAATCAATATACAAAATCTACAATCTACTAGACAAGTATTTTATATTCTAATATATATGACATTACATTACTGACAGTTCTTATTCAATCGACTAGATTATATATAGTCAACGCCATAGAACACTGAAGTAAGAGATTATTTCAAATTTACTTCAACAGACAGTGTGTCCATATTGTACATTTTTTATCTCTAGTTAGGTCAGGACCGAAGCCTTTGAAAATGGTAAAAAGTGAAAAAAAATTAGAACAGGATGGTACCCATTGGAAAAGTAAGAAAATAAAAGGAAAAATAATTGACGGGCGATTTGAAGTCAGGAAGTGGAAGGGGGTGAAATTTTGAGGTGGAAAACGGCTTATCACTATTTTCGGCAAAACTACGAGTCCTATTGAAAAAAGTTGAATGGCAAAGTTGTAGGTAATAAAAACATTTACAACTTTTGTATTCACACTTTTTTCACATAAGCCCAAAATTTGTGCGTATAATTTAAAAAAAAACGTCCACAAAAAAATTTTTCTCACGAAAACTTACATTTTTATGTCCAAACACACTGTAATTTTTTGGATAAAACATTTTCCCCTTATTTTGATTTAATATCGACTATTTCTCTCGTCTTAATTTCCACCAATCACTAACGCGCAATTTTGAATTACAAATGGTTTCTCGATAGAAAAACTGTATGACAGCACCCGTCAGCAATTTTTTCGAGTTTAACCGGCGGCAAAACTTGTCAGCTGTTGTTATCAAAAGTTAAAATACCTTTGATAATAAGTACTTATTATTATATTATTAAGTTTGTAGTATTTTGTGATTAAATAAATTACCTGATGCTTTTCAGTTTTCAAATCAATACCTACATATTTATTATATATGCATGTAAGGTAGTATGTTTTGTAAGCTATGTGTATGTTGTTACTCGTGAAATAGTCTTGTCAAATACCATTCGGGCATCTAATTTTTCCTGTTAAAAAAATCGAGAAAACACAATGCAAATTAATATTTTACTTTTCCGCCCAATTTATCTAATATGCGAGAAAAGTATTGGTTTACCCCAAAAAAAATTGGAAATTTGAAAATTTTTTTTGAGTTATTTTTACGTTTTCCATCAACAACAACACGAAAAAATGGTTTTTAGAAAAAAAATCCTGTGTGTATGTCGTCGTCGTCGTCGTCGGCCACTTTTTCTTACATGTCTTGTTAGCACGATACAGCCTCCTGAGTGCAATAAGTCACCAATTTTATTCTTGAATATGTTTAAGGACATGTCACAGATGAACCCTATCGACTTTCAGCTCACCAGAGCCAGTACAACGGGTGCTATGGTACTTAAAGTACGACATTTTGTAATTTTTTGAGAAATTTCAGTTTGTTAGCACGATACAGTCTCCAGAGTTCCACAAGTCACCAATTTTATCATTGAAAATTATTCAGTATATCTCACAGATGAATCCTATTTATTTTCAGCTCACCAGAGCCAATATAACATAATACTTTAAGTACGATATTTTTGTCATTTTTGGTGAAGTTTCAGTTTGTTAGCACAATACAGCCTCCGGAGTATATACAAGTGACCATTTTTATGATTGGATATTATTCAGAGCGTCTCAAAGATGGAACCTATTGATATTCAGCTCACTAAAGTCAGTACAACGGGTGCTATGGTACTTCAAGTACCTAATTTTTGTCATTTTAGGAGAATTTCCAGTTTGTTAGCACGATACAGCCTCCAGAGAGTATATGATTGATCAATTTTATGATTGAATATTATTGGTGGTATCTCACAGGTGTACCTTATTGATTTTCAGTTGACTAGAGCGAGTACAGCGGGTCCTATAAATTCAGCTATACTACATTTTTGGAGAAATTTCGGATTGTTGGCACGATACATCCCCGAAGTGTATACAAGTAACAATTTCATGATAGAATATTGTTCAGGGCCACAGATGGGGAAAAGATAGTTTTAATCTTTAAAACCGTTGATATTTTAACAAAATGCATTCGTGCAAATGCGAAAATCCTCGTCTTCGACTCGGATTTTTGTTGCCATCAGCACTCATGCTTCTTAAAATATCACCGTCAAGTTGGGTGACTTGAGACAGTTTCAAAATACAAAGGACTGTAAAATTGTATTCCAGTAAATTAAAATTATGAAACAAGGACACATTTTTGAGTCTACATGCATTCTTCAAAATTAAATGATAGAAATGAGCTAAAATTTATTAGAAAATATTTGTTTTTTGTTTTTTTTGGTGTCTCAAGTCACCTTCACAGGGGCGGTGACTTGAGACAGTAATTTGTTTTCATTATAAACTCAAGACGGACCGTCAATTTGCGGACATTAATAGTCTTTTTAAAAACGTAATAGAACATATTGTTTCATAAACACAACTCTTATTTGGAAAAATATATTTATTTTAAACATTTTACATTTTTAATACAAAACTAAAGTTTTAATTCTTAAAAAAACAATTAAAAACTTCAAAAACTTTGGTAGAAACTAATCTAAATAAAACATAACTCTTAAAAAACAAATAAAAAACTCATTTTAACGAAAAAAAAAACAATTGTGCCAGATTTTTAAAGTTCAATAGAAAAAGTGAATCTTCCTCGTCGAACAAACACAGAATCCAACTTTGACAGAATTTGATTTTGATTAATATCTGTGACGTCTTCAATATCTGGAAATACGTAAATATTTTTTCCTTGTGGTGATTTGCGCATAAATTTACACAAAACTAAATCCGGCTTTACTTCAATAATTTGTCCAATGAATTTCTTCAAAATAACTGGCTTATGGGGAGCCTCTTATCTAGTACTTTGTTTCTGTTGATTGGATAAATTCCACTTCCACGGAATCCAGCTATGAGATTTGCTGATGTCTTGTTGTCTACATCAAGTTGATCCAAACAATTTTTTAGCAGTCTGGGAAAAGTATCTTTCGGTACTACCCCCCGATGCTTCAATTTCCAATTTGAAAGAACATCTCTCCATGCGCTTTTGAGTGGTCTGAAATATGCTACGTCTAAGGGTTGGCAGATGTGGGTACTGTTTGGAGGTAGCAGGATAAATCGAATATTATATTCTCTGCATAAGTCAATTACGCATTGTGAAATATGGCTGGCAAGATTGTCGCCTATTACAGCTTTTGGCGACACAATAGGGAGTTTTTTAAAAGACGGTAACGCCGTAGATTTAAACCAATCCTCGAATATCGCTGCATTAAACCAGAAGCTCTTTGGCCTATTGTATCTAGCACCAGTAGGGCCATTTTCTGTCCACGTTTTATACAAATTTTCGGCCTTATAAACTATGTAAGGTGGCAAAAGTTCACCCGATGCGGATCCTGCAAACATGATGGAATGGCTGCTTCTAGAGTTGTCCATTATACGATGTGCGTGTTTTGCACCTCTTCTGACAAGTACCTTGGTTTTTCCAGGATCGTTAGTTATATTTGTCTCATCATAATTGACCATTGCATTTGGTTCAACCCCTTGCAAACTTACTTCCAGCTCGTCAAAATATTTATTTATTACCTCCCTGTTAACACTTGTCCGTGCCCGTTTTATATCTTCACACCAGCGTTGTGAGAGTATATCCTTATGCCTTTCAATGAACTTTCTCATAAATCCTCTTCCTGACAAATTCTTTTTAAATCTTGATACCTGTCTACCAGAACTATCTAAATACGACTTAATCAAGTAGGGGAGACCGGGGATGGTTTGGACACTTTTTGGGTTTTATTTTTTATTTATTTGTCTAAAAATGTTACCTTTATGGTTTTTAGGCTAATGTGTAGACTTGTCCTTTAGGTTTATATACTCATAATATAAACTTTCCAAGATTGATATATTTTCAGAAAAAGGCCAGAAATTAGAGGCACTACATCTGTCCAAACTATCCCCGTGTTTGGGGATACTTTGGACGGCACCTGGGGATGGTATGGACAGAACACAAACAGTGACAGGTACAGCAACAGAAACATTTTTAATTCATATTTTGTCTAAATATAAAAGTAGAAAAGTAGGTATATCAAAATAAGTCACTGCAGGCAGAATCCCGATAGGTCAGTGTTGAAATAAAGCATGCCTTTGAATCTGGGACGCTTGTCTTCTATCGCTTTCGGAAGGATCAAAATCACTTGTGAAAAATCCACAAATGAAGTTTCTTCGGCTGTAGGTTGAAAGCGATTAGACGGAAGCAGTCGCCTGTAGAACTTTACTTCAAGTCCGTCTCGCAACTTACTTTTTACTTTTGCCACATAATTCATCGCAAACTTGCCTTTCTTCGATGGAACTTTTACAATTAGAAAGTCATCTTCAACGGCATCGTTGCCACTTCTAAGGCACTCGTCACTTTCTGCCTCCTCTTCCCATTCAGAAGAAGAATCTTTCATGATGACTTCTCCCATGTCTTCATCTGAAGAATCTTCTTCGAAAACAGTCTTCTTTTTTTCAAATACCTTCTTCTTCACTACCTTGGCTTTCTTTGCCATTTTCACTCTCTCTTTTAGTTCGAGTTCTTCTTTTTCTGGTGTGTCTGTTGCGATCATACTTCTCCCACGTTTTCTGCCACCCTTACCCAATTTCCTTGGCTTAGCTTTTGGGTACGGATTCAATTGTTCTGGAGAAACGAACTCCGATTGTGCCGATGTAGAAGCAACTGGTGTGGGAAACTGATGACTCGATGTGGGAACTGGTGTATGAGCCTCTGTAGAACAGTTGATTGTAATAGAAGGATCCACAGCAGCAGTGTCTCTGCCTGCTCCTTTAGATGTTGACACGATAGGTTCCGAAGAAGTACTGGGAACAAGAGGGTCCGGAAATGGACGATCCGAGACCGCAGAGCAGAGAAAATCGTGGTCTTGGAAAATGTTTCTATCAAATGGCGAGATACCACATTTCAGGAAACCTGATTTCACATTTTCAGGAGTTGCAGCACGATCCCAAGCTTTGGAACATAGCTCAGGAAGTGCGTAGATTGATAGAGTTTCATTGGGATGGGCCAACATCCATGAGTGGACTGCTTCACTGTAGTATTTCTTAAACGGGCCAAACACGCAACGGTCCAGGGGTTGTAAGTGGTTGGAAGTGTGCGGCGGAAGTGTCAAAATTGTAATTCCATTATCTCGGCAGAAATTAACACCTTCCAAGCTTATATGAGACTCGTGATTATCCATCAATATCAACACAGGATGTTCTTTATCACACCTCACATTGTCTTTAAAAAATTTCAATACTAACACGAAGTTATCGGTGGTCATCCAACGAGATTTGTGGACCAATCCTAAAGCTCCAGGTGCTGCTCCAGCCATCATTCGCTGTTTGTCGAAGCGGACACGTGGGAATATGAACACGGGAGGTAAAGAATTGCCATTGGCACAAATTATACCCACTTGAGACATCAGTTCTCCTCGCTCTCTCGAAGTCACTTGGCCAACTTGCTTTTCACCCTTTTGTCCAATTACTTTGGCCACTGGAGGCACTGTGGTGACTCCCGTTTCATCAAGATTAAATATATCTGAAGGTCGGAACTTCTTCCTTTGCATAACATTGTCCACTTTGTCAAAAAAGTCGCCGACCGTGGTTTTATTGAATGCAGTCATTCTGGCAAGTGAGGTTGCCTCAGGTTTTCTAATGGATAACGTAGGATTTCTCTTCATAAACCCAGTAAACCAGTCACTACCAGCTTGCCTTTTTCTTTTCCAGGATTCAGGAAATTTTAGATTGTTTACGTCAGCGAATTGTAAAGCTATTTGTCTGCATTTTTTCGGTGTCACTCCGTAAAATATTTTGGAGCATTGTAGTAAATACCCCGCCAATGCTTTCTCCATTTGGTCTGAGAACACCTGTCTTCTATGGAAATTTGGTTTGAACGACAGAGTGTCTATGCCCATTTCTCTGGCCTTCTTTACATAAAGTGCAAGACGAGACTTCGTCACGTTTCGAATAGCTGCCACATGGCGCAAACTTCCACGATTGTTTAAAACATCTTCAACCGCCTGCTGTAGATCACCTTCAGGAAAGGTTCGTTGAGATTTTCTTTTGAATTCCCGTGGCATCTGGAAAAGATAAAACAGTTCACATCAACAGATACATCGGGGATACATTGGACAACGTGTCCAGTTGTCCAATGTATCCCCAACAGGTGTAATCACACATTTCTGGCTGTGAAATCTGAACCAAAAATTGCATCTTCACGAAACATACTTGAATATATTCCTACTAGTCTCCATTGCATGCAAATTGAACGCCAAACAGAAAACATTAAACTAAGTTACAGAAAAACCTTACGTTCTTACCTTAAAAAGTTATATCATAGGTGTCTAAAAGTAAACAAGCACTGTAAAAGTCACAATTTTATAACGACGGTTATTTGTTTCTGTCAACTGGTCTCTCGCAGTGTTACCAATATGTACAATCGATCGCGGCAGTAGAATTCACTTTAGGGCGGGAAATTTGAACCTGTCCACTGTATCCCCGTGTCCAAACCATCCCCGGTCTCCCCTACCTTACATCAATAGATGTTAGTGGAAACCCCCAGACACTGGCTAATTGAATGTTATCCACCATCTTCTTTTCTTCCTCTGACGTGAGAACAGTTTGTCCACCTGCCTTTTTCATATGACGTCCTTTTGCTCTTCGATCTATCGTATCCTTTGAAATACCATATTTGCTTTGAAGTTTTCTCAATGAAGCACCTCTATTTCTTTCAGCTACTGCAAGTTCTAAATCTTTTTCGTCATATCTTCTATAGTTGGCGTGTTACAGTCTCAAATGGTTGATACGTTCAGGTATACAAAATAAAATGTTTAGTTCAAATCGTACAAACCTTACTTGCGAATATAGTTAATTCTTGGGACATGTTCATCTCTTGTAAGGTTTACTTATAAGGGAACATAATGTGATCTTTGCAATTTTCACCGTTAAATATTGTTCATAATCCAGAGTACTTTTAACTATCGAAATTTTGTACCGATTGGCTAACAATTGTCTATGATTCATCTATGGTTCTTCTCACTCCCGATCAACGATTTTTCTATGACAGTAAGTCCTTTAGTTATAAACTCTATAGTTCATTCGATATAATCGATTATTCAGGTTGGATAATTAATTCTGCTTGTTTCTTTAACAGTAATTAAATCATAATGTCTTAAATTCAGTTCTTAATTGTAATTATCATCTAAAATATAATTCATGTTTAAAATAGTTGTAAGAGGGAAGTCAAGTCTTTAATCGATTATTCGATTATGGTTCGGAAGATTAGTTGACAGCGTCATACTGTCACTATGTTATTTTTTGACAAAAAAACAAATTAGGGAGATGATATAAATTCGCAGACATTAGCTCGCCAGCTCTCTTTTCCTGACTTTTGGATTGTCGTACGAACTTGTGATACCTATAGTAAATTTTGGTTATCAACCAGGCAAGTGTAGGAATTAAATATAAAATCCAGTTGGTGATCGGATATTTCGTGTCTGGCAATAAGACCAGCCCCAAGTCGTATTATCCACCTTAGGAGTTAGTTTTGGTGGGATTAGACTGGGTTGGATTTCTCCCGAGGGGATTTTTCCTGTTGGACAGTAATCCACTGCCAAACTGTTGGACATTAATTCTGTTATGGAAGGTTTCACCTGGAAGATGTAACATACACCCAAATCCTATTCATCGAATTTCAACGTTCGAGCATATCAGATAAGTACTTCCTTACTGTAAAATAAGAAAATATTTTAGGACGAGCCGTGAGGTTTTGATTTTTCTTTTCCTATGAGAGAGGATGTCGGCTTGCCAACATTCCGCAGCTAGTTTAATTGACCACGTGTTTAGGTCTAAGAAATTTTTTGTGCTTATTGTAAATTCACTATTTCACTTGCTTCTTGTGCGAATAACTCAATTCCCACTGTATAGAATATACAGTGTAACCTGTATATATTTTCCTGGCTGAGTTATTTGTATATACTACTGTAGAACTTTATAGATTTATAACCATTAGTATTTATACTCAGATGCTTAATTAATATATTATGTTGTTACTAACTCAATTCCCACTGTAGAACTTTATTGATTTATAACCATTAGTATTTATACTCAGATGCTTAATTAATATATTATATTGTTACTAACTCAATTCCCACTGTAGAACTTTATAGATTTATAACCATTAGTATTTGTACTCAGATGCTTAATTAATATATTATATTGTTATTAACTCCATTCCCATTGTATAGAATATTCAGCGTAACATGTATATATTTTCTTTGTTGATTTATTTTGCATATACTGTTGTAGTATGGTGTTTAGCTGTACAACCTTATTAGGGTACTCAGTTGCTTAGGCCATATATTATTTTGCTAGTAATTCAATCCTCATTGCATGGTTCAATTCATTAGTATGTAAGGCGTATAGCCCATTTTAATTAGCAATAGATTGTTATTAACCTCTTATGGTAGTTTAATTCACCTAGGATCCTGGCACAAACTATGAGCCCTCGCTCATGGTGAGTGAGAATTTTTCGACCCTGAGTTACAGTCAATGGATTATATTCCGTCATGGAATTCCACTAACGGTTCTTAATTTTAGGGGCACTTCGAGTTTGGAAAATACATTGTTACAGGCGCCTACTTTTTTTTGTATCGACCCATTCTTGTAAATACCTGCAAAATGAACACGTATTATTTAAGTAGGGTGACTTGAGACATGTCTCAAATTACCTCTGGGGTGACTTGATACACGTCTCATCTCGCCCCTATAAATCACATTTTTTATTTTCTTATATAAATCAAAAAAACTGTTTATGTTAACAAAAATGTATATAGCAATAAATACTTTCCATATACACTAACATCAATGTAAAATATGACCATTCCCATAAATTTGTCAGTTTGGACTACATACATAAAGTTTTTTAACATACCTATAAATCCCACAAACCCTATTCTTACAATAAAATACTAAAACCGCACTTACCTTCTTAATTAACCAGCTAAAACTATAAAAACAACTTCCATAGACTTGTCGTGAATGAATACCGCGTGGAAACTGAATTCCAGTACAATCTGCGGCGTTGCCAACCCTTCTCAGAAATACCTAAAGTTTTGTCTCAAGTCACCAGGCAGTCTCAAGTCACCCAACTTGACGGTACTTAGCAACGTGTTATTTCGATTTTTTTCGTAAAAATTAGATGCCCTTATGATATTATTTACGATAATTATTTGATCAACACTTTTTGTCTGAACTAATTTTATGTTAAAACTTACCGTTGTACTGAAAATCGCGAAAACCCCGTTTTTGTGACCGTTGACCCCGAGTATATATTTTTCCAGGTGTCAGATCGATGATGACTTTTTAGATTTTATTTATGATGGTGTTCTCAACAATCCTACCAACTTTGAGCTGGGTGCGAAATTTTGATAAATAATTGACAGCGCCTACTTGGCTATAACCCATTTCCTAAATAATGATAGAATTTGAATGTGCTCTGAGGTATCTTACGAAATTCCATATTTCTCGGACCCCACTGATGCTATCGATTTGGACAAAGGGTACCTTTTTTCAGAAAAATAGTTGGAGAATAAACTGATAGTATTTTAAAGTTTGTTGCCTTGTCACTTTAAAAGTTCTGACCTTTTATCCGGTGAGCCAAGTCCGATCCCGACTTTCTGCAACATTAGTATGCTTACTGATATGGACAAAATAAATGAATTAATGTACTTGACAATCCACCAAATTTTCATCAAGTTCGTAATTATAGTTTTGGAGTTATGAATAAAAATGTATTTCTAATTTCTAACTTTAAAGCCCTATAATTTGACAAGGGAGGTCCTCAGAAAAAAAATATGAAGTACTGACATTATTTTAACACCACCTATTCATTCCCAAGTTTTGGTCTCTCACTCCTGGAACACCCTGTACATGTACATGATGTAACTGTAGAGAAAATTTAATAAAACTTCCATCTTTTTTTTCGACTATAATGTTATTTTTTTTATTAAAATTTAATTGTAATAATGTTTTATAAGAACTACTAAATTTCAAGATAAACGTCAATCAATACCTACCATCTTTTTAGCATGGGCGCCGTGAGGGGAGGGCAAGAGGGGGCAACTGCCCCCCCCTGGAGAATTAAACAGTGTGTATATAAAATATTTCGCGGCACAAGAACGGCCCATTATAGTCAGTTTAACAAAACAACGGTACTTCAGAATTAATATAAAAATCTCAACGGCACTAACTAACTAAAATAAGAAAAAGAACAAAGAACTGTTTTAACACTCAAAAATCAAATACTAAGTCAAACTAATCTGAATTTTTATAACTAACGATTAAAAGACACCCAAGTACGTACGACAATGGTTACGACTAGCTCCTCCCGCATTCTCGTCACTGATCTGAGAGGTTTTATCCCGAAGGGCGTGTATGCGCGAATAGCTGCGCATTCTGTTCCCGCCAAGTAAGAGTCTCTGCTGTGTGTTCTATATGCTGTGGTTCGGGGGTGTACTTTACTTTATGCCACTAAGTTGAGTACATTCAGTACGAACAGTAATCGAACAAAAAAAGCCGGTTCTCGCAATTTTTCTGTGGTGATTTAAATTTGTTTTTAATACAAAGAATTTTACGTTTTTGTGCAAAGTGAAGAATAGACCTGTATTTTATTGGTAAGTTTTATTGTTAGGCTATGGACATTAGAAAGTTTTTAATTAAAATGAAAGGTCCTGTGTCTGAGGACTCTAGTGATGATTCCTTGCAACACACGAAAAAAAAAATTAAGTTAAATAATTCTAATACAGAATCAAACCAATTACCAGTGGCGTTTGCCAGTACTTCCTGTAATAATTCAGAAAATATGCAGTCAGCTTTCAGCTACGAATCATCAGAACCAACAATCGAATGTGAAAAATTTGATTTGGGAAATTTTATTTCGATGATTAACATAAGCGATGAGACTAGGTATAACCTCTTAATTAACCCTTTTAAACCGTTTTCTAACTATAAATTTAAAAGTGATGTTGCTGAAGGAAAGAGGGCATTTAGGATGGAATGGATGCAAACTTACAACTGGATGGTTTATTCAAAAAAGTTAAAAGGGGCTCTCTGCAAATATTGCGTTGTTTTTACACCAGTAGTACAGAGAGGATTTCAAGGGGCTTTTATAAAAAAAGAATTTACAAAATACAAAGATCTGCATGAATGTGCAAAATCGCATGAAAAAAGCGTTTGGCATAAAAATTCTATATTTCAATCGTCAAATTTTATTAAATCAATGTCTGGAAAAACCAGTACTGTAGCCGAACAAATAAATTCGCATGATCGATTATTAGTAGAAAGTAACAGAAAAAAGTTGATTCCTATTATTTCTTCTATATTATTTTGCGGAATGCACGACATCGCTCTTCGAGGCAAGGAGTCCCATGAGGGTAATTTCGAAGATCTTATTAGGTTTAGAGTGGAATGTGGTGACAAAATATTAGAAGAACATCTAAATACCTGTGGAAAAAATGCAAAATATACATCCCACATGTGTCAAAATGAAATTATTGAAATATGTGGTGAAGTGATAAAAAATAAAATTGTAAGTGAAGTAAACAACTGTAACGCGTTTTCCCTGTTAGCAGATGAAACAGCAGATATTGGCGGGGTTGAACAATTATCTATCGGAGTTAGATATGTCGATAAAAGAAATATAGTGAAAGAGGAATTCTTGGGTTTTGTAGCATTAAAATCAATGTCAGCTCAAGCAATATCTGATGCGCTGTTAACATTTGCCAGAGACTGCGGACTAAATTTGGATAAGCTAGTAGGATTAGGTTTTGATGGGTGCTCTACTATGGCGGGAAAGGAAAACGGGGTCCAAAAATTAATTAGAAATGTATATCCTAAAGCACAATTTTTTCACTGTTCATCACACCGGCTAAATCTTGCTGTAAATGACCTAAATTCAGTTCCGCAAATTCAAAATAGTATCGGTGTTATTAAAGAAGTTATCAAATTTTTTAGAGAAAGTCCAAAGCGAAGGTCATTAGTGACCAATATTCCACTTTTATCAGACACAAGATGGTCAGCAAAATATAAATCAATAAGAATATTTTCAGAAAATTTTGTGGCTATAAAAGAAACCCTAAAAAACATTTCAATAGATAACAACTTTAATAACCAGACTAGACAAAAAGCACATCAGCTGTTCTGCTCTACATCAGAACCAAGTTTCTTAATTTGTCTCACCATAATTTCAAAATATTCTTCGCAATTAGAACCGGTAACTAATGCTTTACAGGGAGTATCTACAAATATCCTTTCTGTAAAAAGACATATTAATGAGTTAATACAAGTTTTTCAAAGAGAAAGGGAAAATCCAAATTTAATTTTTGCAGAAATATTTAAAAAGTGTCTGGAATACGGAAATATATTTGATATTGAACTTAAAACACCTAGAATAACTCAGCGCCAAACCACGAGATCTAATGTCCAAGCAGACTCACCTGAAACATATTTTAGAATATCTATTTTTAATCCATACTTAGATTCCTTAATTAGCTCATTAACAACAAGATTTGCCGAAGATACAAGTACTGCTTTCTCCTTAGCAAATCTGCATCCATCTCATGCTTCAAATATAAACGCGCAAATTATTAAAAAAATAATTAAACATTACAACTTCGAAAATTTTGAGGCAGAGTGTTTGACGTGGAAAGATATGTGGAAAAAGAAAAGTGCTCCTGAGGATATAGATTTTGTTTCACTATTAACTGAAGAATGTACTTTTTTTCCGGCAATTGCTAATGCAATAAAAGTTTTTCTTTCCCTACCACCTACTACATGTTCAATTGAACGCTCCTTTAGCACTTTAAGAAGGGTTAAAACTTGGTTAAGGTCAACGATGGCCGAGAATCGCTTAGCTGGTTTATGTATACTGAGTCTACATAGGAAAAAAATTGAAAACGATAAAACACAATTTATCGAAACAGTACTCGATAAATTTGCTCAAGATCGAAGAAGGTTAAAATTTGTCTTTTCTTAGATTAGGATTTTAATCATTATTTCACCATTTTGTTATCTAGTAATAAGATTGAACACAATAATATCTACATTTTTGGTTTATATGTTTAAAGAATATTATGTTTAGTTTTTTAATTTTTTTATAATGTTTAGGTTTGACAATAATTAACATTTTTATAGTAAGTTTTTAGAGAAATTTACTATGAGAATAGAAAAGTTTTGTTTGTGTGATTTTTTGTGTGATTATTTTTTTATTGCTCTGTTAAAACACCAAAGATTTGACCAAAGTTTGTTGTTTTAAGTTTCTAAATATAAACTAAATATAAAAAAAATATACATGTAATTTTTTTTGCCCCCCCTAGAAATTTTTCTGGCGGCGCCCATGCTTTTTAGGTCTACGGTATGTGGCACCGACGCCACTGCTAGATCATAAACTTTTTACGCCACTACCGGAAGGTTAATAAATACAGTTTAAAAAGAACGCGCCGAGTCTTCACAAAATGTTGACTTTTAAAATAAGGCTGTTCGTGTAGAGATTATTAATTCACAATATGACGGAAGTATTCAGTATTTTGTGAAAAAACGCGGCAGATAGCTTAATAATATTTCTTGATACTATATGCCGGCGTTTCATGAAATGCCTAGATTTTTCACGAAAAGACGGATTTCATTATAAGATTACGACATATATTTCTATAACGAATCTTTTCAGATCTGCAACTTTCTAGCATTCGTATTTGGCCGCTATACATCATTTCATATACTGTAACTGCAAATATTTTCTAATCTCCAATAACTATTAATGAGTCAATTCAAACATAAATTGTTTGTACATATTATAGCCGCACGAAATTCGCTGAGTGGGGTATTTCACTCGTGCTAATAAAAACAAACGTGACCATAGAACATGCGCAAAATAATTCCATGAGACTCTAGCGTACATCCAACGATGCCAGTTTTTGAAATATTTCCGAATATCAATGCTATTTTCAAATTGTTTACAGACTGTTACAACTATTTTGATTTTGAATGAACGTAGACAAATTTTGAAGTAAAAATATGTAAAAAAGGAGAAAAATTAATCAATTTATTCACTGCGTAAATTTATGTAATTGTGTCAACAGGATATGAGATCATAGAATGGATCAACCAGGTAATTTATGTATAATACTAGGTTTCGGAATAGTTATGGTTTTGTGTAATTTCAATTATATGACAGAAACGATTTAAATCTCAACAAATTAATAAAATTATTTGAATAGATGAAGATTAATACTTAACGATAAAGTAAAACAATTTAATTTGTTTAAAACTTTATTATATAAGGCTCAATTTAAACTTTTGACACGTTCCGAGCTTTATCAAACGAGGTATAATGTTTTTTTTTTAATTTAAACAGTGCATAAATACGGGATTCTACAAATATTATCAAAAGTATTGAACAAGTTTACCTGGAAATTCATTCACTACAATCATTTCTAAACTATCTTCTAAGTAAATAGGTTTAATAAGGGAGAATGGTTGATATCTATTTGGTCGTTAAGAAGGTTACCTGAATATTTGTTTTTATTTATTTCAACAGCTCTTAAAAGATTTACTTTAAAGGATTTAGTTTCTACATGCAAAATTACAAAATTTGGGTCGACAGTGTATTGGTTTTCTAATAAATGATTTGATAGTTGGAATCAATTTTTTTTTGTCATAGCTACGTTTGTGTTCTGATATTCTAGTTTCAAAATTTCTACCGTCATTAATTTTATCACTGTTTCAATTTATAAACTCCTGATTTGTTTAATTTTGAATATTTTGGATAAATTGTAATAAGTTTTAAATCAAATATTCATGTCTAAAGTTTCTAAAAATGATTTAATTTTCAAGAATGGTGTTTCAAAGTATGTTAAGGTTTTAAATTGTTTATTTTTATCAGAAGAAAATACTTGTTCTAAAGTCTGTTTCCTCATCTTTTTATTTATGATGTCAATTAAATTTAGTGTTTTTAAATGAAACTCAAGGTCTCTAGTTAATTCCACAATATAATACAAGTTATTGAAAATTCTAAAAAATTGACAATTGTTTCGATAAATCAATATCATCGATGATATTTTTGGCTAGACCAAGAAGTAACCTACCTTCTAATTGACTTAATATATGTTAATAAAAAAAAGGAGAAGATGTGATATTACAAATATTGAAACTTAGATATTATTAGCCCTATGGTGATATCCTGGATATCATTTTTCCAATTAAGATCAGTATAACTGTGCAATGATATAGAAAACCAGGAAAACTATATCTACTGATCTTTACAATTATCACTTAAGAAGACAGTTTAATAGTGGAGAACTCCCTAGATTCATTTGTTCGTTGACGACTTCATCTTGTGGGTTTCTTAAGTGTCTTCTAATTTCCAACGCATCAAGGAAATCCAGTTCTTGTTTCTTATCACAAATATGTAGTACTTCTAGTTCTGTGTTAGGTGTCAATGAATGATTGGTGTCAAGTAGATGTTTTGCGTAATGGGATTTATCTGGTTGTTTAAATCTGTATGCTCGTAAGTGTTCACTGTATCGGATTTAAAAATTTCTAAGGGTCTGACCCAAATACACAGCATTATATTCTGGACATTTGAGTATATGTATACCTGATTTCTTTAATGTTGGTATTCTTGTTTCAACATTTAACAATTTTGTACTTACGTTACTTTTTGTTTTAAAAGAAATTGTTGTATTCGTTGGTAAAGATATTATCTTTGAAATATTATTAGAAATATTTCCTGCATATGTGATGGTTTTATAAGTTTTTATTTCTTCAGTTTGTTTAAGAAATATTAGTTGTGTGCCACTTTTTCCTCTTTTTTATTAATTAGCTTATTTATCATATCTAATGGATAACCGTTGGATGTTGCTATTTGTCTAATTGTATTAATCTCTCTATCAAAATTACATTTGTTCATAGGAACTGAAAATGCTCTATGTATCATTGAATCCATTTAATAATTTCATCAAAGAACTAAATATCATAAAAAAAATAGCAGTTAATAATAATTACGATCCAAATTTAATTGACAATGGCATAAATAAAAAGATAATAAAACATACTTTGGAATAAGTATGTCCTCCTGATAAAAATAACAATGAACAATTTAAAAGCTTAACATACTTTGGAACACCATTGATACGTCTCAATTTTGTGGTTGTGCAAATTAACTTACAGGAACTTGAAAATATAATTCGTCATGCAATTTAACATCATTTTGACCTACCATGTATATTAGGAAATCCAGTGGCATCTATATTGGGAATAATTTATAATATTGTACAGACATAAACATTATTACCTTTATTAGTGTTTTTAAATGAAACTCAAGGTCTCTAGTTAATTCCACAATATAATACAAGTTATTGAAAATTCTAAAAAATTGACAATTGTTTCGATAAATCAATATCGAAACAATTGTCAATTTTTTAGAATTTTCAATAACTTGTATTATATTGTGGAATTAACTAGAGACCTTGAGTTTCATTTAAAAACACTAATATGAGCATATTCCACGAAGTAAGGGTCGAGACAGTCAATTTCATTATTACCTTTCCTAATTAACTATGCGTCAAGTATTTATTTTATTTTTGTGGAGCATGTCCCCGTGGTGTTACTCCGAACGCACTACCCCTGATACATTTCTTTGTAACGCGATTGCTACTGAAGAGTACAATATTGGATCTTATAGCATTCTACAGAAGTAGTAGTTGGTAGCCACCACTAGCAACCATCAAGACACAGTGGATTTCACGCAAGTTTTAAACTTTGGTTTATGTAAAATAACCTTTTTGTGCATAACACTTGTTTATATCCGTCAGTGTAGGTTGTAGATAACTTTTTTATTACCGTAAGCCACTTGTGGTACGCAGTTTACGATACTTGTGTTGATCAAGTATTACAAATACTCTGATCATCATACACTATTCAATTTAACCTGTTTTACCGTTTATACTCACATTGTGAATTGGTGATAACTACACCCACTGTTGTTAAATTTGTAAACGTTACTGTGGCTATTCAATTTTAACATTCTGAGTTATTTGAGTTGGTGGTAGTAAGCGTATGAGCTCATAAGATATTGCGCCATATTGTATTTTTAATATTTACTTTCAAAATTTCACATTTATTTGCATAAACGTTATTTTGTGACATAGATACGTATGGTATATTGTATTGATTTAACCCTATATTGTATTTGGAACTTAAGTATATAGTTTTCTCATTCTACCGGCTAATCGAGTACTCGTTTGAGAAATTTCATTTGTATGTAGGTACTGGTTTGTACATATTTATACCCAACGAACAATCCAGGCTGTAACATAGGATTTCAATCGGGGGGTCTATAGGATTTTACCAAGGGGGTTTCATAGAATTTTACCAGGGGGGTTTCATAGGATTTTACCACGGGGGTTTCATAGGATTTTACCAGGGGGGTCTATAGGATTTTACCAGGGGGGTTTATAGGATTTTACTTGGGGGGAATTAAAGGATTTTACTAGGGAATATATAGGATCTTAACCCGGGGATTTATAGGATTTTAAAGTACCATTGGGTACTAGTGGGTACAGCCTGTCAACCTTTTTTTGTACAAATTGTAGTAGGATTGAGTTACTACCGGGGAGGGATACATTGGTTTTAAAGGTACGGGATATATATTTTTGGCTTGAGGTACTTGTATATATATATATATATATATATATTTGTATAAATTTTTGTACATCATTTAATCAAGGGGGAATTTCACTTACCTATGATAATTTGTGTTTATGACTTATGAGTCATTTTGGACACCTGGGGGAATTTATTGTAATTTTGTGGTACCCTTGTATGTACTAGTTGTATTAGTAGAACCTTGTAAGATCGCTTGATATACTAGGCTAATTCATTAAACTTAGACTTGGGTAAGTGACATCTGACTTTTATTTCTCCACCTATTTGGTAGTCTTAGGGTGGGAAAAACTTGTGTAGGTAGTTGTCGGGACGCAAGATTGCCTGGAGCAACTGCGCAAGAGTTAGAGGCAACGCCTAGAAGCGCACAGTGTGCACCGAGTTTTAGGTTCATAGATCTCAGAGTGAATAACGGTAGGTGGCACCATCCTTAAAAATTAAATCATTTTCAGAAACATTAGACATGAATATTTGCTTTAAAACTGATTACAATTTATCCAAACTCATTAAAAATAACAAATCTAAATCTTCAAAATTAAACAAATCAGGAGTTTATAAATTAAAATGGGGTAATAACAACTGTGATTAAATTATAGAAACTCCATCAGTTCCCACATGATCTCTATAAATTTTTTTAACTATGCCCCAAATATATTCAATTGGGTTGAACATCCAGTGGTAAGGGGAAAGTCGAAGCACTTTGTGACCATATTTTTCAGATAATATGTCAGCTTCATGTACTGTTGGTGGTTCATTCTTACAAAAATGCATATATTTAAACAAAATAAGTTATCTAAGTATTACCATAATATATTGAAAAATGTTTAACTCCACTTACCGTTGTACTAAATTCAATAATTGGGTTTTGAGGAAAGTATTTTCAAAAGGAATATCATTTTGTATCAACCACTCACCTTTTTTGGTAGCTGTTGTTGGTACTTTATTGATCACTGTACTGTGATGACTTGCATTTCCCATTACAATTGTGGCAGGTTCTACCAAGTTCACTAAAAGCTGCTCAATGCTCAATGCAAAAAATTTTCTCGGTTCATTTCACCGTGGTAATCACCGTCTTGTTTTTTGAAAGAAAAAACCAGCCCTGCTCCAGGAATAAATCCAGAAGAGGAACCAGCATGCAATACTATATATCTACAATAAGGAAATAACAAATTACTACTAGGTGTCCTAGATATACTGCATAGCTCAAAACAACTATTAATAAATATATAGATTTAAATAAAATAGTGTGACTAGTAAATGTTTAAAAAGGTCTTAAAATGGCAGTAATGCTAGTACATCATGAATTAATTGCTAAATTTTATTATTCAATTACCTTAGACCACCAATGTTGGTTTTTTTCACGCTTCTATGATTAGAATCTTGCCAAGAACGTCCAACAGTACCGTCTTTAAATATCCAGGTCTCATCCAAAAACACAAATTGCTATAAACCTTTCCTTTTTATCTTGACATATTCATGTAGAAAATGTACACGTTTTAATGCAATATGTGGCAACTCCATTAAACCACGACGAGGATCATCTTTCTGGTATTTGAATCGAGAATTTTTCATTATCTTCCAGAGTGATGTTAAACAACCATTAAAGAGTTCACGCTCCTGGAGTTTGCCTCTTTAAAGTTTTCAAGGTTATGTGTTCCTCTGAACAAATATTGTGTTAGTTAATTGTGAATACAATAAAACAGTAAATTCAATATACTCACTGTTTCCATACATTTCGGAAAGCATTTTGATCAAAGTTATCAATTTCAACAGTAGGTTTTATGCGTTTCTCTTTTTAGGTGGACTTTTAGGCTGTTCACCTCTATTATGCTTGGCGGCAATACGGTTAACAGTGGTAACGTTAAGTTGTAAAGCTTCTGCAACTCTCTACAATATAATTACTTCAATTTATGATAGAATAATATATTATATAATTAACCTAACCTAACATTGAAAACATTTAATCATTTACATTTAAATACGTAACAATAATATTAATAATGATGAATACAAATAGCGAATACTATTACTTATGTCTCTTACAGCAGTAAGCGGGAGAAGCGGGCCCCCATTTCGGCATTCTCGTTCAAAATAGCTCAACAAAGATGTTACCATCTCTTGACATTTTCTGTTCAGCTGCTTCGTCATTTTATTAACCACACACTGCAAATTTGCCTAAATAACTAGTTATGAAAATAACTGTTTTTTTAATCTTAAAGAAGCAATGAATTTAAAAGTACCAAAAAAACTTGTAAATATTAGACGATGATCGAATGTCAATAAACGTCAAAACAAACTGGGGAATTTTACCAGTTGATTTGACAACGTGTTGAAGTTTTGCTAACCCGTTAGCTGTAAATTGCTCTGGGTGTTGAGGATAAATTGTATTCACGGTTGGTAAATTAATATTTATTCTGATAAGCAGGAAAGTAACTAAAAATGACATCATCGTTTTTTTATCGTAAATAAACTATAAATTACGATGGTAATAATTATTGCAGAACAATGAACAAATTCTTACAATGATGTAGGAGTTTTTCATGCGACTTTTGGTATGAGGTATGCCGACAAGTTTTCAGAAGGGGCCGGTTAAATTTCAGAGGAGGCCCCGGTCCTTCTGGGCCCCACTAGTCGTCGCCACTGATATGTATGAATATTGTGTCGCCTATAAGTGGCGCTTTTATAAATGTCAAGCAAAAAGCTTACCTAAATATAGTGACAGAATTACTCTTTTTGTCAATAACGAGTATTCTTTGCACTCAGTTAATGTTAAATATATTTTCAAAATACACCTCTTGAGTCTTCTCGTGATACTAGTAATAATAAATAAAACATTATGACTAATGAAAATTTGTTGTAAAATGTAGACCATTAAAATTAAAAATCGACTTTTTATTTAGGAAATATCGAATTTATTCCATACTTTACGGATACACTATATAATAGAACATCACATAAGATGTTCTGGCTTTTGTTGCCTTTGAGCAGGTGGGTTCAATTTCTGTCCAGTTTCTATGATTGTAATAAGGATATGATTTGGCAACGTCGCGAAGTATAAAATTTGGAATCTATAGTGAATCAACATATTACCGGGTTAAGGGGAAGAAGTGGGAGTGGAAATAGGTTTAGAATATATATTTTCAGATAAATACACAAAAGTTAATTTCTCTAAACCTAAAAGTCAGTTGTAGTGTGCAACATAGCGAGTACACGTTCTCAGTTGCACCTATTGAACGAGTTTCCACAAAGTCAACAGTATTTTCATTTAAATGTGCGAGTATGACATTTTTTACTAAGTCAATACGGTTTTCATTTTTTTCAAAGAAGAAGAGGAAGTTGAAGTTTTGAATTTTTCATATTTTTCCTGTTGATTAGTACAAAAATTGATACATTCATTTATATTTTATTTTATTACGTATTATTAATTTTTTAAAATGAGTTGGCCAAAGAATAGAAAGAATAGTTATACTCACATTAGATACGCGGTAGTGTTACTAGAGACTAACAACAATGTCGATAAAAAACAAGGTAAGGTTCATGAAAAAACAGCAAATTAGTATATGATTTTCTCTATTTTTATAACCTTTCAATTAATAACGCACAAAAGAAACACGTGATCAGCAAGGGCAAATAAAATCGATATTTCAGTGGCGTACTACTTAAAAATACGCTAGGGCTGTGTGACATAAAGAATGCTTCTATTATTCTAGTTAAACACCCTGGACATTTATTCTTATTTTGTACTAATTTCAATGATTGGCGTATAAAACAAAATCTTATTCTAAATTAGCAAATAACTAGTTCGGGGAATAAAGACAAGAAGAATGCGAAAAAACTCCTGGAAAGCTGAATTTTTATATAGGCTGGTGCCAAAACGAATGTTGAACGCTAAAAATAATAACAAACGGACTAGGTGGAATATGTTGTTGATGTTTCAACTTTAAAGAAACACGGAAACATTCAAAATGGTTAAATGGGGATGCAGTTTAGGGGTTGATAATGTTTTTTGCAATTTTCATCGAAACGTCACTTCCTAACGAAAAATACTCAATAAAAAATTGTAGATAATAATAAAATATAAAATTTTTAAATATAGCACTTTTTGACATAACTTCAAATTAACTGTAGAAATGGCAATAATTCGATTGTTCAGTATTTAATTTTTTTCTCGCGTATAAATGATTTGATTTACATTAACATTTGTAAAAGTATTTCTTTTTTAGTGTTGAGTGAGCATGATTTTTTCGCAATTCAAAAGACGTCTAGTTTTCGAGTTATCTACATTTTTTTAATCTTCCACGAACAATCCCAATAAACACACAAACGTTTTCAAAACGTAAAATATTTAACATGTAACCTAACGTTTATAAATGGTTTTTAGGCAACTGGTTATATTACCGGAGTAATGTCGCTCGTTTCTACGTAACATATAACGATTTTTCCAACGTCAAATACAAGGTGATTTTCATAACGTCATTCAAACGTTACCGTTTTAATGTGATTTACCGGTTGCTTTTGAAAGCAATATAAACGTTTATAAAACAGTTTTCTGAAACGAAATTTAGCACACATCTTACTAACGTCACTTAAACGTTACCTTTTCAATGTGATTTACCCAGTACTTTTATAACGTAATATAAATGTTTTTATAATGCAGTTTATAAACATTTTTGTATAATGATATTTAGCATATACTTTTAACGTAATTTAAACGTTACCTATTTGATGTGATGTACCGATTGCGTTTGTAACGTAATATGAACGTTCTTATGCTACTTATAGACGGTCTTTTGAAACGAAATTTAGCACCCACCTTACTAACGTCACTTAAACGTTACCTTTTCAATGTGATTTACCCATTGTTTTTGTAATGTAATAGAAACGTTTTTATAATGCAATTTATAAACGTTTTTGTATAATAATATTCAGCACTTATTTTTAATGTGATTTAAGCGTTACATTTTATCGGTTTAAGCCATTATTTTCGTGACGTAATATTCATATTTAAAATTGACAAAAACTGGAATCGTATATTAACGTTGTAAACAAGTAATATTTGATAAATAAAACTTTATTCATATTAATAAAATAACAAATAATATTCATTATACAAGAAATAAAGCATTTATGTATTCTTTACTTGTTACCGTTCTCACGCACATCAGTCCAAACCCGCCCCTTCCAGGATACATCCCTCGAGAGCGATGTATCCCGGGAAGAGCTTCCATCCACCCCCCATCTCATCCGATGGGGCCTCAATCTGATCTGCTGACGGTGCTCTACCATTCTCTTCCTTGGGTTTTGCATGGAAGAGTCTGGCTGTCTTCTTTTCTTCAGGGTAGTGCATGCACTTTACTCCTTCTGCCTTCTGTTTTTGACGTTCGCGTTGGGTGTGTGTGTTTCGCAGCCTCTAGAAGGGGCAAAACCTTAGCCGGCTTACTACGACTAAGGACGACATTAAAAAGTGGATCGACTTGCTATAGCTGTCCCTAATCGAGATCCTGCTCATCTTTTCAAGGGATCAGCAGGCCCTCTCTTAGATGGTCCCTCTTATTTCTTTGTTCTTGTTCTTCTACGTGTCCGCACTGCTGGTACCTGGCGTAGTCTTCTCTGGTGTAGTCGGTCAGCTCCCTCATCTGGACGTTGGGGTGGGTCCTCATTGCTTCGAATCTTCTTCTGGCTTTTTCTTCCATCATTTCTTGAATCGTCTTCTGGTCTAGCTCTCTGTGGATCTGCAGGTTCCTGATGTACCAGGGGGCGCCCAGGGCTTGTCTCAGGCTGATGTTCTGCTGGGCTTCTAGCTTCTTGGCGGTGTACCCCCATGCTGTGGATGTGTATAGCATGATTGGAATCAGGATTGCTCTGATGAGGTGGATCTTGGTCTTCAGCTCTAACTTGGATCTTCTTCCGATGAGTCCTCCTAGTCGTCCTCTTGCTTTCCTGGTCTTTTCCACTACGTAGTCCACGTGGTCCTTGAACGTCAGCCCTCGGTCTAGAATGACTTCTAGATACTTCGCCTTGTTGATCCATCTGATTTCGTCTCCTGCGATGTCCAGGTTGTCTTCTGGCGTCTTCCTCTTCTCCCTGAAGTAGACTGCTTGGGTCTTCTCTGCGTTGAGTTCGATCCTCCATGTCGTACACCAGTCGTCGATTCTGTCTACGGCTTCTTGAAGCCTTCGTGTCACCATCTCTGGTTGGGTGCTCTTTGTTGCGATGGCGGTGTCGTCTGCGTAGAGAGTCATCATGGTGTTGTATGTCTTGGGGATGTCTGCGGTGTAGATGGTAAAGAGTACCGGCTTCCATCGTTCCTAGTTCGGATCTGGTTTTCTTGATCTTGATCCGGAATCTTCTGTTCTTCAGATAGCTTCTTAGTAACTTCGTTAGGGCTCTTGAGTACCCTGCTTCTCTCATCTTGAATATCAGGCCTTCTTGCCAGACGCGGTCGAAGGCTTTGCTGACATCCAAGAAGATGGCTCCTGTTGATTGGTTCCTGTTGAATCCTTAGGTGGTGTATTCTACTATCTTCAGTACTTGGTCTTCGGCGCTTCCTTTCTTCCTGAATCCGAACTGTTCTTCTCGCAGTATCCCGATGGCTTCTGTTTCTTCTCCTAGTTTCTTCAGGATGACTCTCTCGGCCGTCTTGCTCATCGCTGGGAGGAGGTGGATGGGCCTGTAGTTCTGTGGAAACTTCGGGTCTTTTTCGCTCTTCTTTATCATGATCGTCTCCGCTTCTTTCCATCCTTCTGGGTAGTGTTTGGTCCTCAGTATTCCGTTGATGATGGCCGTCAGGAATACCACTCCTCGTCTTGGTAGATTCTTCAGGGCGTTGTTGGTGATGCCATCTTTCCCTGGTGCTTTCTTCCTATTGCTGGTCCGGATGATGTAGCCTACGTCCTCAGGGGTGGTGTAGCCTAGGTTTCCGTTGTCGTCTTCTTCTTCGTCTTGGTTTCAGACGTCCTCTTCTACTCGGTCTTGGAAGACCATGTCCGCGCCTGGATGCTCGTTGAGGGTGAACTGGAGCTCCATGGTTCATCTGAATGCTTCTGCTTTTTCTTCCTCTGTGTGGGCTAGTCCGTTATCTCCGTGTAGTTTTGGGTTACCGTTTTCGGTCTTCGATGAATCCCTTAGACTGATGAGCTACGCTTACGATTAGTCTATTCGTACAGCGACATTGATGAGTGGGAACCGGAACTCCACGGCGTCGTTAATAGGATTACTAGTATACTACTAGTATACAATAAAAAAAGAAAATTCTTGTAATTAACATAATAAAAAAAATGTTCTTAAAACTATAACATAAAATATATAAGATTTCTAGTTTTAATATTTTACAAAACAACGTGTATATATATAACGGGATCAGAAAGCGTTTTTGTAAATGCATATTAGTGCAATTAAGTCGTTGTTTTCAAATTTAAAAAAACGTTGTATATACAACGTGTTAAAAAACATTACCGTATAACCGTTTATATCACGCGAAATAGTAGAAATAATGTTAAAAATACTACGTTAAAATAACCTATTAAAAGAGTTTTTGTAAATGCATATGAGTTCAATTAATTCGTTGTTTTCAAATTAGAAAAAGCGTTGTACATACAACGTGGGAAAAACATTGCTTTTTAACTATTTAGATCACGCTAAATAGTATAAATATTGTTAAAAATGCTACGTTGAAATAACGGACATAAAAAGCGTTTTTGTAAATGCATATGAGAGTTCAATTAAGTCGTTGTTTTCAAGTTTAAAAAAGCGTTGTATATACAACGTGTTAAAAAACATTACTGTATAACCGTTCATATCACGCGAAATAGTATAAATAATGTTAAAAATACTACGTTAAAATAACGGGAATTAAAAGCGTTTTTGTAAATATATATGAGTTCAATTGATTCGTTATTTTCAAATTTGAAAAAGCGTTGTATATACAACGTGGTAAAACATTGCTTTTTAACTATTTATATCACGCTAAATAGTATGAATAATGTTAAAAATGCTACGTTGAAATAACGGGCATAAAAAGCGTTTTTGTGAATGCATATGAGTTCAATCGAGTCGTTATTTTCAAATTTGAAAAAGCATTGTGAAAACAACATATTATAAACATATACTGGATAACATTGTCTATCACGGAAAATAGTATAAATAATGTTGAAAATATAACGTTAAAATAACGGAATTAGAAAGCGTTTTTGTAAATCCATATGAGTTCAATTAAGTCGTTGTTTTCAGATTTAAAAAAGCGTTGTATATATAACATGTTAAAAACATTACCGTATAACCGTCTTTATCACGCGAAATAGTATTAATAATGTTAAAAATACTACGTTAAAATAACGGACATAAAAAGCATTTTAGTTAATACATTTGAGTTCAATTGAGTCGTTGTTTTCAAATTTAAAAAAGCGTTGTATATACAACGTGTTAAAAACATTTCTGTATAACCGTCTATAACTCGCGAAATAGTATAAATAATGTTGAAAATACTACGTTAAAATAACGGCCATAAAAACCGTTTTCGAAAAACGTTTTTTACGTAGGTGTGTTTATTGGGATTGTGTTGATATTTTGTCTAGAATAAAAAAGACTTTTATATCCAGCAATTTTCAACTAAACAAAACATCACAGTTTGAGGGAATCTATTTATTATTAATAATGTTTGATTGTGAATTTGATATGGTACAATTTGTAAAATTCACACACTATTTCTCACAAAATTTCAAATAAAGGCGTTGCACACGCGTAGCCAAATTTTAAATTATTGTAATGTTTGTTTGTTGGTTGCTATGTGGCTGCTATCGTGACTAGTTGGTCATACAGACCAGATTTGACAGCAAGATGTTGATTAAAATCATGTTGGATAAAAATCAGAACATTATATCTTAATTTTCAGTAACTGAAGCTGCGAACCTCATTCTCGAATGCAAAAATATCATTTCGCAGTTTACAATAAAAAATAGCTATTTTTGGTCAAAAACAAGTTTAATGGATTTTTTTAAACAATCAAATGTATTAATACAGTTCCTTAATTTAAAATTTTAAAAAAATATTTATTTATTTATGTTGCAATACTTTTGGTATACCCATTACTGTATACGATATTCAAAATTTTTTATTTACCCAGTGTATGTCAAATTTGGCATTATTTAGTTTCAGATGACATTTACAAAGAGTATATTGAGTAATAGACAAGTCATGTCATGAAATATTCCAAATTGAGAGCAGATGTCACTGTAGACATCTTATTATAATAAAAGAATACGAATCTCATTTTAGATAGAAATTATATAAAGTAAACAAAACAAATCAGGGAACAAATTTAGTTTTTTTTTAAAAAAAGAAGGAAGGAGTAACCAAAAGTTAATTTTCTTTGTTGATTGAAAAGAGATTTTGGAGTCTGAATACATCTTTCTCCGAATGCATTTGAAAATCTATATTTACAAGTGTTAGTAATAGTATTAATTGTCATTCGGTACCCAACCATTATAAATTCAGTGCGTGATATTTACTCCTTTTTGTTGTCCTTGGATATCAACTGTAGCCTTCCTGTCACAAACGACAATCATGTTGCTCCTTATAACACCACTCTTATTGCTGTGAGGTTTGGTTATTTTCAACCCTGTCGTATACGAGAATGAAGTCATCTCTTCTTCTTTATTATAATAGAAGAGTTGCCCCCTCTACAATCTCATACTCCAGTTTAGAGTGTGGTAAATATAACAGAGGCCATGTTGAGAATAGGTAAATCATCTGATGTCGGACCAACTTTTTGACAGTTGGTAGCATTGTTCTGTCTAATAGTCCATCCGTTTTAGAGGGAAAAAGTATCATTTCCTTGCCGGCTCTCAACAAGAAAAGTACTTCGTTTCTTCAAGTTACAAAATGGTGTTGTACGTTGGCTTTTCAGTCATATTTGATGTGTTTGTTCAATGTGAACTTTCCTTTTCTTAATTAGTTCATATTTTAGATATGCGTAGTTTAATCCAATATAATATAATGGAATCTAACCTCAACTCGGAGGTAAGTACACACGTGTTGTGGATCCCTTTCTTATTATATCCATTTTGACGATTACATGATTTAACTGTTTTTTTTTCCAATTTTAGTCTTCCTGACGATGAGGATAATCATCCTCGAAAGCTTGGAAATTTTCCGTGAAGAGTACACTTTTTCCGTTTTTTTCTGCAATTCCCCAATATTCACAAGTTTTATTCCTAACAGTCAGCAAATACTATCCGCAATAGATAAACTTGAGGTTTAAAACTATATTCAATTAACGAAAAACATGAACGTTACAACTTTTTAGAGCGAATTTTCTCGAAAACCGTTAGTCTTGCCATAAAAAGTAAATATATGTTTGTAGACAATTTTCTAAGCTTCAAATTTGATAACTACTATTTTTTCGATAAATTAACTCTTAACTAGTTTTATTTGACACTTTGATGCCGAACTGTTCCAATTCTTGCACTATTTCTATTCGTCGTTTTTTTTAATAGCGAATTCATTGCATCACTAAGTTATATTTATCCTGGTTATCAGTTCCTCTAGCAGAATTACTCACGTTGTAATTCAAATTATTTTGTTATTATCTATTTGCATCTTGTTTATAAATATTTGGTTTCAAATATAGAAACAAATATTTGAAATGTGGTGGAGCAATTAAAAAGTCTACGTCAGAGTCAAGAATATTAAGTTTCTTGTAAGGAATTTAATCCTTGTTAATTTTCTGATATACATATATACTAAACCAATAATAAAAAACTTGAAACGTGTTTCTTGAGCAGTATTTACAGTACCATAAAATGATACTATAATTTTACGAAGTAAAGAAAATACCCCGTATATTTTGAATGGTTGATCCAACTGTTTATTGACTTGTCAAAAAATAAAATATAGTATTCTGTAATTAATTTATGAAGTATCTAAATTCTCTGAGAACCATTATGGAGTTCAGGTGATAAATCTGAGAATGGTATTTCCAAAAAATCGATTCTCTATAATATTAACATTTATCTATGATTTTTGAGCTGTCAGTTTTTTTGTTCTATCAATTTTTTCTACCAAATAACTGATTAAAACATTTGGAACTGTTCGATCGAACCCCGTATGACAACAAACTTGATTTTTACAGTTTTTACTGTCACATTAAGGTTATTGTTCTCAATAAAGAATCAAGTTCAACAAACTTTGAAGCATTCGGCAGATCAATCCTGTATTTGTAGACCTCATTAATCATCACTTTCGTATATCTTATTAGATTTTGCAAAAATTATTAGTTAGTATTAGTTCTACCTAAACTGAGCCTCCGTAAAAAAGACTTGGTTGAAAGAAATTACAGTAAAACATTTGAGTATTTTTTTCTCATATACGTATTCACTGTATTTTTTGTCAAACCGAGAGTTAGTGGTTGATATACGTACGTTGTTTTTCTGTTTTTTTAGTATATAAATTAGCTAATCGTCTACGAAAATAAGGTTGAGTTATTAAACGCAATAATCTCAAAATCACTTCGTATGTGATATCTAAAATCAATATTATAAACAATTATCTTTATTATTTCTAATAATACATATGATTTATTTAGTTCTGACGCTTTATTTAATCAATATTGCTATTTCTAAAAGAATATCTTAACCGAATTTTAATAACCAACATTTAGATTATATCGTGAGATTGGAGCTTCCTGCTTGGGTTTTTTGTGGAGTTTCCTCCCTAAAGTAATGCTGACATGAAATATCTGCCAAAGCATCACATAGAAACCATATATTTCTTAATGAAAATAGGACTAACTATGTGGTTTCCCTAAATACCTGCCCAAACATTGACTTTTTCTGGAAATTGGGTATGTTGTTCACGAAAGGGGTGAGGATTTGTGTCACTCCAATACCTTACATTTTGTGTATTTACATTTCCATTGAGGCAAAAAGTAATTTGACTAATAAGGTGGTGCACCATTTTTAACTTGTATGGATGAAATTTATTTTTAGCCAACACTCTCTGTACTGTACTTTTACTTACTTCACAGATAGACGCAACTTTAGTTGAAGAGGAAGTAGGGTTTACTACCATTTCAGCAACTATATCAATTTTTTTATCATCACTAAATGTTGGTCGACCAGATCGTTTGGCATCTTGAACACTACCTGTTGCTTCAAACTTGTGAAGAAGCTCCCTCAAATAAGTTCTCGAGATATGGCGATCTGGGTATCTCCCATTAAATAAACGTTCCGCTTCATGGAGATTCTTTCTAGATTCACCAATTATTAAGATAGCTGCTACTATCTAAATTCTTAAACGTCTCATTAAACAATAATAAAATTAAACATTTAAGCTATTTAGAAAAACTTTGCAAAGCAACAAATACTATTAAATTAAAAACGTCAATTTTTTAGACAACTAACCAGAGGCGGACTGAAAAATTTTCAATATTTAAATGGGAAATAATAATTTTGGTATTTATTTAATTTATCCGTCAAAATTAATTTAAACCCAAACAAAATTAATATGGCTATGTAGCCAATGTCAGCATAAGGTCCTATTTAAAATTATTTGGCACTGTGACGTCATCTATTACTATTCACCTGTTACCATTCGTAGAGAAGTTTACAACACTTCATTTACACCCTCCAAATTTTATTAATGTAAGTGTAGCCGTTCAAAAGATACGAGGGGGGGAACTTTTGAATAGCATTATATTTATATATATATATATATATATATATATATATATATATAAGATGTACGAATAGTGCGTGACATATGAACAATAAGCAAGAGATTAGTAGGTATTGCACGCAAATAGAAGAAGGGGCTACTGAAAAGAGTGGTAACCGCAGACATGCATGTTTCTGGCTCATTAGCCGTCCTCGGTACGGTACAACCAAGAAAACATGTGAAACATGGGAGCAAAGGTGTTGAATGAAACATGAGAAAATATAACAGATTCAGCAGGATAGTCAAACACAACATTTGTGTTATATGCGCCTCCGTGTCTATGTTGACACAAATATTGTGTTTCACTATCCTGCTGAATCTGTTATATTTTCTCATGTTTCATTCAACACCTTTGCTCCCATGTTTCACATCTTTTCTTGGTTGTACCGTACCGAGGACGGCTAATGAGCCAGAAACATGCATGTCTGCGGTTACCACTCTTTTCAGTGGCCCCATCTTCTATTTGCGTGCAATGCCCACTAATCTCTTCGTTGCTTATTGTTTATATGTCACGCACTATTCGTACATCTTGTTGTTATTTCATTATTCTGGGTCGGAAGTTTCAGACGGGAGTGTTATATGCGCCTCCGTGTCTATGTTGGTTGTTGTCTCGAATATTCGAGATCTTCTAATATTACTGACACAAATGTTGTGTTCGAATATCCTGCTGAATCTGTTATATTTTCTCATGTTTCATTCAACACCTTTGCTCCCATGTTTCACATCTTTTCTTGGTTGTACCGTACCGAGGACGGCTAATGAGCCAGAAACATGCATGTCTGCGGTTACCACTCTTTTCAGTAGCCCCTTCGCCTATTTGCGTGCAATACCCATTAATATCTTCATTGCTTATTATATATATTATTATATATCTAATCTAATTTATAGTTGCCCCACGTTTGGGTGACAAATTATTATATATCTGTGTCGTTATTTTATAGTTTTAATAGTTATATTTTAATGGATATATGAATATTACAATATAAAATATTATTCGTCGACGTTTTCACAATTTGTGATTGTAGTGACACTATTGCACACACACCTTTAGCAGCATATGTAACCTAATTTACTTTTGACAGTAGTTGTGAAACAATGCCCGGCTAAGATAAATATTAATTTCTGTACTTTGAAAGATAAATTAATTCACAATTGACCTAATCATCTTGTCTCAGGGTGGGAGCAAAAAATTTCAAATAATAATAATTCAAATTTCATAATCTTCAAGTATTATCCAAATCAAATATTACTCTATATTCAGAATCTCGAGTAACTGTTTATTCAATATAATAAAAGGCACTTGAATTATCTTATGACATTTACAATTTAACTGTCGCTGGAAATTAAGCAAATGTCACTGATTAGATCAAAATTTCTATAGCATGCAAAATGTTAAATACGATGAAAATAGATGCTGAATGAATACGACAGTGAGTTGGAATCAAAATTATATATTATACGATCGGATAACAAAATTACAAAAGTATGTATTGTTTCCCAAAAATATTATAAACAAAACAAAGATAATATTTTCTACCAACCTTAATATTAGTACAACCTATTCTAGAAATCAACTAATTGAAATTTTTAATCAAAAGTTCAACTCATCTAATATACACTTGACGTGTCACAATGTCAAATAACGCAAATTTCCGTTCAAATTGTCTATTCAAAAAAATTTCACTTCATGTAAAATCTTATATGTGTAACGTTAATTTGGTTTAGCTCAAATTATGATATAGATGCATCTATTTTCGAAATGTATTTAAAAGGCCTGTTAATTCTCGACAAATAATTTTAAAACTGGAGTGGACTCACCAAATAGGACAGGAAAACTCGTACGTATTCTAAATGTATTTAGAATTCTGCAAAACTTTCTAAATATATGATTTAGAAACTGGAACCACTTACACTTGATACGATGCAATTCTTTTTCGAATTATGCACGCACTGGCTTTATAATGTATGGCTTTATGATCTGATTGTATAGTTATACAGTTTCTATTAAATTTCTCATTACGATGTTGTCCCGTGGGGGTTTCAAATTCAACTGCCAAACTTCTTTCAAATAAATAAATCTCTTCTCTTGTGGTTACAAAAAATTCCTTTTTATTTAAATACTAATTTAATACAGTGTGTATCGAAAGTATTGCATATAAATATGAATAATTTTCCTTATTTTAATGTTTATAGTGATCTCTTCGTGCTGTGGATTAACATTTCCTAATGCTCATTTAATTATTCCAGAAGCCATTTCATTAGCACCACGACTAGACTCATCCCACATAACACAGGATACTTTTTTATTAGTGGCATTGTACACGGTGTAGTTGTAGGTCCACAGTTTTAAAGAGTAGAAACTTAGAGCGTTTGTTAATACTAGGGTAGGTAGACATTTCTGTAAATCAACACAAACCATAACAGTGGTTTTCTTATGTTCCACAGACTACTCCTCATCTTTTCTCTTTAAATCGTATCTTCTTGAGGATTCAGATAAGTGTTTGTCATACTCTTCTTGTAATTTGTATTCCTCTGCAGCATTTTAGGCATCACGTATTTTATTTAGGAATGAGTCACAAGTATCGCATGTATCATTATACGGTGGCTTAAATGACAAATTATATTCGGAGTTAAAAATATCTGCATACAGCCATTCCTTGGTAATTCCACCTTCCTCTGAACCTTTCGCTTCACATTGGGATCGGTACAAGTTATACATTTTAGATAAATTTAAATGACTGCCTAAATATTTCCTCTTACTCTTTTATCTTGAATAGTGAGACTCTTCAATAGGAAACTGACTAATATGTTCATGTACACTATCTCTTACAAAATCTGGAACTCTTACGTGATGGTCATGTCTACCCCTCTCATCAATTGAAATAATACCACCAGATTCCTTTTTTCCTAGCGAAGTTGTTACAAATGTCTGCAATATTGACAATGTGTTTAAGAAAAATGTCTCACAGACTCTGATGATTTTCCCATTTACCTCAAAGTAATATTCTCTTGTGTGGTTTATAGCATCACCTCGCCTCCCGATCTAGGTCTTTTTCGATTAATCAGTACTGATTTAACATGTGACGCAACATATTGGCGTTTGCGATTTATGTCATTTGAGGAATTCCATAACAAAGAGTGTATAGATGACCTTGTTTCTGCATTAATGTTTTGATATAATTTTGAATAACCTTCTTCTTTGCAAGGACTTTATAACTTTTTGGGCGCGTATTATTTTGGTTTCCGATACATGTTCTTCTCCACTTAAAACTTTATGTTTCTGTACATTAATTTTCCAGTTTGCATCCTGCCTTCGTCATTTCTTTCCTTTAGGTGTAGTTTCTTCTATTATTTGATTTTCATGGGTACCGCAGTTAGTATTTCTCGAACTCTGCTTCTTCGTCGTCACTCTCTACTTCTTTGTTACTTAACTCTTCGTAATTTGGATCTCGTATGCTATCATCAGAATCTTAAAAATTTCGGATTTTCAAAGTGGCAGGGTTTTGTCCAATTCGCGCCAAAACCTTGGACGTTTCTTGTTGACTCTCTATGTCTTCGTCACTTAACTCTTCGTAATTTGGATCTCGTATGCTATCATCAGAATCTTCAAAATTGCGTATTTCTGAATTGGCAGGGTTTTGTCCAATTCGCGCCAAAACCTTGGACGTTTCTTGTTGACTTGATGACGATAAACTTAAGTCCACGTCATTTTTGTTTCCTGAAGGTTTAAAGAAGGTTAGTTTGTTATAAAGGACAATCTTAGCAACTGTAACATTTTTTACTATTATCATCCTAATTTTTCGTAACTTTACTGACCTATTGTAACAACAGCAGGTTTGACGTTGGATACAACAGCTGTATCGGTAGTAGGGCATAGGTAAACATCGGATATAACTGTATTGTTGAAAAAATGTCCATTGCTACTTACACTCATAACATCAGTTTGAGAAAAAGTGTTGTCTTTTTCCACCCTATATCTTTCATCTGCAATTTTAAACATTAAAGAGGTAATTAAAACAGCTACTGAAAACTCTCTGCAGTAAAATATTGCCTCTACTCTCAATTATGATGTGTAATTTATAGCCTAATACCAGCTAACCATTGGCTTCCGCCATTCTTAAACAACCAAATTTATGCCAAAAAAACTAAAGAAATGTGTGTAAGTGTACTTTGGTGTTAGTACCAACCTTTCGTAATGCTAAGAGGCTCTATTTGCAGAACAGCAGTGTCCTCAGAGTTTAATTCAATAATATTATCAAGTTTCGTAACAAAGCTGTCGTTTTCTTTACCTAAAATTAAAACAGATTAATAAAAAATAATTTTATTTTCCAAAAATTAAAAAAAAGTTTATTTACTTACCCTCGTCAGTGCCGTTAATAAGATTATTTGGTTCGAAAGCACCAATAATGAATTTTTCAACATGATCTTGATCCGTCTCAGATATGTTATTTAAGGCAGTTGGTTGAAATAGTTCACTCAACGTTAAGGCGTTATCGCCAGGGACCTCTAAAAAATTGTATTAAGTCCAGAAATATTTTTGAAAATATCAAGTGCAGTATTAAGTTCCTGTGGACTTTATACCATACAATTATTACGATAGTTTTGCTGTAACTTAATGCTAAAAATATGTATTTATTCCCAAAAATAGTTTACAAAGATATAGAGCATAAATCCCATGATAATTTTTGCATGCAAAATATTTTAGCCCTTTATAGAACCTAGTTTTGAGGTTACCTTACCAGTAAGATCTGAACGTAAATCATTGTTTTTAGACGTTGATGTTTGGTCTTTTAGCATTTCCAAAATTATTGTTGATCAAGACGAAACATAAAAACCCACTAAATGATGCCACTACAACACTATGCACAGTTCACTGTTTACTAAGCGGACTTAACAGTGACTTGCTCTCACACGTTGGGGATTGTAATGGACTCAATATATTAGATGATAAAACAGAATCCTGTTATTTATTTTATTTATTTATTTATGACATGGAATACAAACGGGACGAACCCAAATACAGTATTCACAAGTGTATAATTAATAAAATGTAGACTGATAATTGTAAATATTAAATCATTATCACTATGAAAACTAAAACGCAGCTTCATCACTCAAATACAGCTTTTTTAGCTTACTACAAAAAGTGAAAAATTTATCATGAAATATATCAATGTCAGCGTGGTTACAAACTGAGTTAAATGATTTACAACACCTATGGAGAGGAGAGTTTAAATAATAATTGTTAGCACTGAAATTAATATAAAAAAGTTTAAAATCTCTTGTATCATAGGCCGGAACATTGAATCCAATGAGGCTGGTAATCTCATTTGAGTCAATGAGATTATTAACAATTTTATATACAAATTTAACATCGTTTATTTGACGTCTATCTTCCAGGGGAATTAAACTCAAGTTCCGCCTAACTGAAACAATATTATCCTTAGGAAACAACTTCTTCTTGCAGTACTTTATAAATTTATTCTGGATATGGTCAAGTCTATCGATGTAAACAATATACTGTGGATTCCAAATTATTGATCCGAAGCTCAAGACACTATTTACATAGGACATAAATAGAGTTCTTAATGAATGTGAGGTCTTAAAGTCATGACAAGTCCTGATAATAAACCCCAACGCCCGATTAGCTTTCTTTGATATATAATTGATATGCTGGTCGAAAATAAGTTTTGAATCAAAATAAATTCCTAGATCTTTTATCTGTGATACCTTTTCTATCTGATGGTTTTCAATAAAATATTGATAATCAAGTATGCATCGTTTTCTAGAGAAAGTGATCGAGAAGCATTTTTTTAAATTCAAGAAAAGAAAGTTTTTTTTGCAATACGCAACAAGTCTGTTTAAGTCACTTTGTATCAATTGAGAATCCCCAACATTACCAACTTTGAGATACATTTTTAAATCATCCGCATATTTTTTGTACTTAGAAAATTTGAAACATTGAGATATGTCGTTGGTGTAGATATTAAATAATAACGGTCCCAAGTGGGATCCTTGAGGTACCCCTGAAGTTATATCACTGAAGGGTGATACATATTTACCTATGACTACTGCCTGTGACCTGTTACTTATGTAAGATTTGAACCATCTAAGTAGATTACCATGTATACCGACTGCACCAAGTTTATCCAACAAAGTAGAATGATCAATTTTGTCAAAGGCCCTGCTGAAGTCTGTATACACAGCATCCACCTGAAATCCTCCATGCATGTATTCTAATAAATATTCACTATAACTAAAGAGGTTCGTTTCAACAGAACGTTTTTTCATAAAACCATGTTGCTCCTCATCAATAATGTATTTAACATCTATAAACAAATAATCAAAAATAATTGATTCGAATAATTTGGCAATAATAGAAAGTTTAGATATAGGACGATAATTTTCGACTAAATATCTACTACCGGATTTAAAAATAGGAATTATTAAGGCTGTTTTCTATATACTAGGGAAATAGCCCTCTGTTATAGATTTATTAAATAATATACACAATGGAGGGGCTATTTCGTTAACGCAATTTTTAATGAATAGGGTTGGTATTTTATCCGCACCAGCGGGTTTATCCGGGAGGTTGCCAATTTTATCGACAATTTTGTGTAAGGGGATGTGATACGAAGATATGTAATTAATATTTATATCATTATTTGAAATTGTTTTTCTGGAGTTAGGGTTAGGAGGATTAAAGACTGAACTAAAGTAATTTGAGAAGGTATTGGAGATTAATTGGCCATCAGTAATCAGACTCTTTTTACTATCCTAATGGCATCGATAGTACCAGAATTGCCTTTTTTGGACTTTATAAACAGCCAAATGTGCTTTGGGTTTGTAGTTATTTGAGATTCAATATTATTTACATAATTATCAAAATCTAGGTTAATTAAATACTTTGCCCTACCTCTCAAAAGCTTGAATCTTAAATAATCCAAGTTATTAGAGTACTTTTTCCATTTAACATGGAATTTTTTCTTTTCTTTAACAACTTTGATGGTGCTTAGACTAAACCAATGCGGGAATTTTGACTTATATTTAGGATATTTTGGAACATGTTTGTTAATAATATTCTCCAAATGGCAGTAAAACTTATTAGTGCTATCACATGTATTTAAATTATGAAACTCACTGTTCCAGTCAATAGAAGATAAATTATATCTAATTGAGTCAAAATTTGCCTTGTTATAATCAAATTCGATATCCGAATTGATCTTCTGATTGTCGCGTGTGAAATTCAAAAATTTCATGTTAAACTCCAATGTTGTGTGGAAATGATCTTCAGAAACAAGGGGACACTCACTTTCAATGATATTTTCGATTATAAAATTATTATTCAAGATTAAGTCAAGTGTGTTTTTTGATTTATTGGTAAAATTATTAAATTGATAAAAACTGCAACAAGAAATTGTATCAATGAACAGATTAGAATTAATATCTGATAAATGTGAGGGTATACAGTAATTGTTTATAGGGTCTAGCGACCATTTTATGCAGGGCAAGTTAAAATCACCGCATATTAAAAATGTATCTTCAGGGTTATCCTCAATAATAGCATGAAGCTTGGTACAAAACAAGTTCAAAGCAATTGAGTTGCCTGGAGGAATATATATACAGCAAATATTAAATTTGAAAGATTGAGAAGTGACAGTTACCCACAGATCTTCAGCGTCAAACATCCACTCACCACGCACTACACTATGGAAGCTATTTCTCACTCCAATTAGGACTCCTCCTCCTTCTTTATGGGTAGATCCAGAATCTTCCCGGTCGCGTCTAAAGATTGCGAAAGAATCATTCAATACTTCGGAAGAAGCAGTTGTGTTATTAAGCCAAGTCTCTGTTAAGCATATAATATCTTGGTCACAATTTAAAGAGTTTTTAAAAATAGTCGTTAGTTTAGATTTTAAACCTCGAACGTTTTGGTAAAAAACCGAGAGAGCCATTGCAAAAACAGTTTATTATAATTAACAGGTAAAAAGAAACAAAAAGTTGATTACAGATTGTTCAAGTCGTGTTCAGAAAAAATTCTCTTTACATGACTCTTATCATCCTTCCGCATAAACAGGCCACCATTTCTAATCCAAACATATTTGAAATGTTTCAGCTGTGCTATTTCTTTCGCCTTTTTCAGTAACATTTTTGAATAATTAGTAAGGTGTTCGTTTACGAACAACTGGTTTGAAATCTGATCCACTTTTAGTCCAGGGGCCGAGCTGCCAGATTGACGACGCTTTATTTTGGCTGCGGCTATAAAGTCATCTCTTTTCTTTTTATGCAATAATTGAATAATAATTGGTTTAGGTTTGTTGGGAACTCGAGAGTTTGCTCTAAAAATTGTATCTATATCATTAGCAGTAATAGGGCATTCAATATGTTCACCTACCTTCTGAATAACATGTAGTAAATTTTCATTACTTTTCTCTTCAATTCCTTGTATTTCAACATTTTTAGAGCGTAGGTTCTGTTCGAGTGTTTCTACACGAGAAGAGAGGGATTGCACTTCTTTTTTCAGTAGGGCGTTTTCTTTTAATAACTCTTCGATTGAATCCAGCCTCTCGTTCATTTTATTAATTAGAGCTTCAAAATCAGATACTTTGTCGCTGCAGAAATTGACTGACTTCAGCACTTCATTGTGTTGTTTGTTTAGGTCGTTCATCGCTAACTGAATACTCTTAACAATCTTTGAAGTACATTTTGATGTAGATTCTTCCCCAGATACATCACTATCATCACTATCCATATCGTTGTTAAGCGCCAGTAACGATGTTCGTTTGCTTTCGCCAGTGGATCTGCATACAGAACAATACCATGCACCACCATCAAGTTGAAAGCCTGAAACCTCCTGCCTGCTCAAACCCACGCACTTGCCGTGAAAGGATTTCGAACACCGACCAGCACATTTCAACCCGGGCGTTTTATTATTAATCGAGGTTGAACATTTGCTACAAACCACCATTCTGGCTCACAGACTAATGGTATAATGGAAGCAATTAACTATTTTATGAGTATAAACCGATTGAAAATTGAATAAATCAAATTTCACGTAAAGCTTGCATTGATATCACTTCACAAAGTAGTTGAAAAGTAACAATAAGATTGTAGCCAACGGCACGCGAAAAAAACGAAATTCTTCGACCAAAAATTACAACAAAACTGATGGAACTGACGGAAGATGTAATTAAGATTGAATAACGACTTTTTTGTATTCAATTTTACGTGCTTGAAGCAACTATGGCCATTAGCACAAGGTACAGTAATTTACTCAGTAGGTTCTCTTCTCTTAGAAACTTAGTAATAAGTTAACAATATAGTTTTATTCCAGACGATGATGTGACTTAATATTGTTTTGAATTTTCTAACTCTGCTGTTTATTTACGTAGGACTTGGTACGATATCGCATTTAAAAGAAGATTTGATAATAACCTAACTTGAGCAAAAAACGCTTTTTAACAAAAAAGAACTTAATGCACTTTTATTCTGGAGTACAGAACTAGGTTTTTTGAATATTCTTTTAATAAGGGTTTAAATAAAGCGAGTGTCTGACAAAACAAAAAATCGTGTAGGGGAAGGTAAGGCATAATTGTAATGACATAAATTCATTACTATAAAACTCGATTCAAGAAACCAGTTAGCGCCGCGATGACGAGATACCCCACCAGAACAGCAGAGCCCCCACGCCAGGTTGCGCACGAAGAATCGACGGTAGAAGGGAAAGAGACTTCCACCATTACCACTACGATGGATATAAAAATGCAAACCAACAGACGATAGGACGACTTGGTTTACGGACTCCTGCTCGTCCAAGTTCAGCCGCCTCCAGTGCGAAGCGTAGGTCGAGGGTATTGACTTCAACCTTAAACGCTTTACACTATTTTCCGCCGAGTGTTGTACTAAGTCAGAGTATTGATCCTACTTTATACATCATTCATTAGAACGGCCGTTGGTTTCTGGTATTGACGGAAACGAGAACGATTGTTCAAACTGTTAGAAGAATTTCGGTGTGGTACTGACACACTGAAAGCTCTACAGTATCTCCGTAGGGAAGCACCGTTAAGCCGAGTACTGACTGGCTATAAACGATCGCTTTAACTGTTAGTATAATTTCGGTGTGGTATTGACACGCCGTAATAACTACAGTCCCTGCAAGCAGAAGTATTCGTTAAGCTGGGTACTGACTAGCTACAAACGATACTCTCAAACCTTGAGACTAAAACCGGAAGAGTATTGATCCACCGGTTGCTCATATCCCTGGCTGACTGAACGTTCCACAGAACATAGAGAGTCTCGTACACCGTCGAATATATCGCCGGAATCGAAATACACACCACAGTGATACACACCGCTATAGTTTCACCTACATGCTATTCGGACCATCAGTACCTATCAATCGACGAAAGGATACGGACCGTCGAAGCGTGACCTTCAAAATATTTACGTACCGGAGAAATATATAGAATATTGAATTTTAGTTTATTTTTGTCGTTGTAAATAATATTATTTTTTTAGAAATAAATCAGTTAATGTAATTGAACTCTGTCTCCTTTGGGCTTACCTGGGCAATACATAATAACATATAATCTTTTGTCTAATGATTGAATCGTCAAAAACCCCTAATTTTGTGATATTTTGTAGTTGTTGGATGAGTTAAATCTTGAACTACCTACAGAAAATTATTTTATACCGTATTATTAATATATTTTGAACATAAACTGCTTTCTATCCATGCCTTACAAATGTAATTCTCCCTGACGCATTTTTTAATTTGTATTGTGTGTATTTACAAAACGAGTTCGTTTCTCACTTGAAAACAAACGTAAAAACTGTAAAATCATTTTTATTGATACGTACAAAAAGCAATACAAGTGTTCAGTCGACATATTTCCACGCTGTCAAATCTCAAAAAAGTAATGGCTCGAACTTCTCATTAGCTCTGGCAAATTATACATTATTTTTTGTCGATTGTCAAGAGGCGGGGTTGCCGCTACTTCTAATAAATACTGGTTCTTGAGAAAGTTTAATACATCTTAATATATTGAAAAAATAACATTTTATATAGTATTATGTCAAAATTTTACAAAAGCGGTGTTGTTACTACCTTTAATAAGTAGTAATAGCTCAATATATTTTTCAATATTTAAAAATAACGTTTTACATGATACGGAAGTAGATTTAAATAATAAAATATGTTTATTCTGTTTCAGGATGGTTTGGAACAAGGCATATGGTTACCTTTATGCTATTTTTGGGTATGGCGAACGCTTACATCATGCGTACCAACATGTCAGTCGCCATTGTCGCTATGGTTAATCACACAGCCATAGGCCAAAACACTCATGATTCAGCAGTCTCTGTCGATGACGAATGCGGAACTGAAACCATCACGAACAGCACTAAATCTCCAGTAGGTTAAGATTACTTAAAATTTTTGAATGAAACAAATAGCTGATTGAGCCTTTTCTTTCAGGTAAAATCGGAGATCGAAGGTAAATTCTTGTGGCCTACTGACATCCAGGGTTACGTGCTAAGCTCCTTCTTCTACGGCTACGTCATCACTCAAATTCCTTTCGGAATATTAGCTAAACGGTATGGAAACATCTATTTCTTGGGCATTGGGATGTTGGTTAACTCTTTGTTTGGACTGCTGGTACCAATCGCGGCTGAAATGGGTATTTGGTGGCTCATCACGGTCAGATTTATACAAGGTCTTGGAGAGGTAAGTAGATTTACGAAGGGGTACAGAGTGAGAGATAAAATATGAAATATACTCACTCTTGTACCTTTACATACAATTTCAACGGTACGATTTTGTCTAGGGACCTATTGTACCATGCACGCATTCTCTGTTGGCAAAGTGGATCCCTCCAAACGAGCGGAGCCGAATGGGAGCATTTATTTACGCAGGTACAATTTTTTCTCTATTTTGGAGTAAATTTATATTATTGTAATATTTTTTACCACCCGCATTACGTATTAAAAGGGGGGTCAGATATTGTCCTCAAAATTGACCCTTTTTTCGCGGATATACGCGTTTTGAAGCATCAGTTCTCCGGATCAAATGTAATCTCGATTATATCGGTCTGTACGCTCATTTTCGGGCAAACCGCTGAACCGATTAGCGCCAAATTTGGTAAATATATTCTTAAGCATTAAAGGAAGAGTTGAACAGCTTTTGATAAAAATTGATCAACTTCTTTACAAATGGTCAATGATAGTAAATTAAAAATTCTAATATATCTGATGGGGGTTGTTTTTTGGATAAAGTGTACAGTAATAAAATTATTCAGTGGGGCACTATGTATAACTTTTGTTTGAAAATGTTTTCCATAAAATGACAAGCTCAAATCATTTCCGGAGTAACGGTATTAAAAGCCTCTGAAATTGTCTGTATTAAATCTTCATACATTTCGATTACCACTTGTTTCAAATATCCCCATAGGAAAAAGTTCAATTGCGTGAGATCTTAGGGATGTGCATGCCATTGACATGTCCACTATTCCCAATACAACGGTCGTGAAAGGCCATTTATTCATTCATTCGTTCGTTTGGGATGTAGTCAACAGCCCAGGCACTTCACCTAAGTTATTGTACCATTCCCAATATTATATACTTCCCCTCCACAATCTTCGTGTCCTTTACATAGGCCACTAGCTTGCTTGTGTAGATTTCGAGTAGTGCTGTGGCCTCCGTAGTCTAATGGAATTTTGCTATGTCTGCTAACTAAGTGGGCCCGGGTTCGATTCCGGGCGCGGATAACATCATAATTGAAAATTGGGAATGCCACCTGTCGGAAGGCAATGGCAAATTACCGACAGTAAAATGCCTCTCAATATCTCAACACTGACGTTCGGATCAGTCGTTAAACTGTAGGTCCCTTCTATCTGTGGTAACTGGAAAACACATGACAGGTAGAAGTGTGAGATGGCCAACATCCGATCACGAATAAAAGCACTAATTAACTGCTTCAAGCACTAAATTCTATTTTTAAAAACTTTATTTTCAAGTTACAATTATATTCTCTGACAATTATTACGTTTATTTCAAATTCAAATTAACAACAACCTCAAGAAAACTATTTACAACTGTTTTTATGTCCTCGGTTCCACACTCTGCTGACTTGGCGTTTACACTGCGATGTCATCAGGATGCGTTGAGGTAATTCCTCCCCCCGAAGCTCCAACTCATGAGGGTAGACGAGGGAGTTGGACTACTGGAACTAGAGTACTTGAACTGGAATCTGGATTATTCTTTGGGCGAAATTTCTTGTAGACTATGGTGGCTAGTACTCCAATTATCAGGGTATACAATAATATTGTCCAAACACTAGGAGTATAGGAAATTTTGTTGTCGAACTGAGCTTGTTCTAGTGACAGATGACGTATAGCTTCTGGGTAGTGTTCAAGGCTTATATCTTTTAAGTATATTTCTGATGTTAATATTGGTAACGTAACATTCTCAAAATTTATTTCTGGGAATAATATTCGTTGTCCTTGAATAACACTTTCTTTGTTCATGATGGTTTCTTTATCAGTTTTGATTTTACATCCTAAGGGAACTTCCATGATATAAGTACCCTTGAGTTGTTTCACTTCATCTTGATCTTGACAGTCAAACGTAATGCTCTTTTTTCTGGGATTATACCTAACCAATTATTTGTGTCTCCTAGATGGTGGAACCTTGATTCTGTGAGGGTGATGAGGAATTGTTTGCATTCTGACGCGTCCGCTGCGTTAAAAATCTTCACTTGACAAGGTGGATGCGATTCTATTTCCTTGGGCGTCTGATTCTCACATAAGTAGTATTGAGGCAAAACTTTGGTGCATGGGTCATTACGAAGGATGTAGTGCAATTTATTTTTTATTAAGTAATTATTTTCGGTAATTATAACCTTGAACTGACTCCTTTATTGAATCGGAGTCGAATACAAACGGTATATTTCGAAACTATCTATGTACATTATTGGTAAATGAAGGATATAAACTATTTTATTATTTTAAATGTAACACTGAATTTTCATGATACTTTCATACCGTGAAATGTTTTCCAAAGAAACATCAAATGGTAACTGTAAACCTGGTATTTGTTTTCCTATCGCTTTTAGTTCTGTATACAAATCTGTAGATTTAATTATACTGGGATGCATTACTTTTATTTTTGCAAATTTTAAAGAGGTCTCAATATCTTGAAGTGTGGAATGAATAATTTCGAACATATTTATAATTTGATTAATAATATCTTTAATGGCAATCAAGTTCTCTCTATCATCTACGGAGTTAACCATTTTGATAACTTCATATATTTTTGATTCCAATAGTTTGTCATCATGTTTAATGTTTTCAATTGTTTGGTTAAAATTTGTGATAGTGTTGATTGTAAGTGAAATTTGAGATTTTAATGTCGAGACAATTCTCTCTTAACTTTTTTTGTAAATTATTAATTAAATTCACATATCTTTCACCGTCTTCTGCATCTAGATTACCTAATATTGATTTGAAGATTGAACCTAAGCCATTAATTAGACCCCTTCTGACTCGTTTTTGATGTGGTAGTATATTTAAAATTTTATATTCCACCATTTCTTCAATATACTCTAATACTTTCATATCGTTTGAAACGTCCCAAGAATAGTTTTTGTTTGTGCATACTACTTTTATTATATATCGTGATTTTCGCTGCAGTTTTTCTATATCTGAGATAATTGAGGTTGAATCGTAATAATGTATCATCCTATAGGAATATTCTTCTATTCTAGCGGTTCCTAACCTAAGTGGTATTAATCCTAAATTATTGTCCGGATTAGGTCGAACACCTTCCGTAGTTACGACGTGTCCAAGATAGGCCACTTCCTTACTCAAAAATTCAGATTTGTTTAGTGGTATTTTAAAGTTGGCTTCTCTTAATCTTTCAAATACGGCCTTAAGTCTTTCTAGATGTTCTTGAAGTGACGTGGAAAAAATTATAATGTCATCAAGGTAGACGAGACATTTCTCATTTTGGATGCCCCTTCGTATGTTATCCTACTGACTGCGCCAATTAACTGCTTCAAGCACTAAATTCTATTTTTGAAAACTTTATTTTCAAGTTACAATTATATTCTCTGACAATTATTACGTTTACTTCAAATTCAAATTAACAACAACCACAAGAAAACTATTTACAACTGTGTTTATGTGTCCTCGGTTCCGCACTCTGCTGACTTGGCGTTTACACTGCGATGTCATCAGGATGCGTTGAGGTAATTCACTGTAAGAAGAGGGTTGTATTGTTTCCTCTCCAAAATAAATCTGGCTGAGTCCTTGTATGTTCTTACATAATCAGAGTATGTGAGTAGCTGTTCCATTCCTTAGTTCACATTTTCTACAGATAGGTTCACCAACTTTTCTATTTTGTATAGTTTCCAATAACCAAATCGATAACTGTCTTCAAATGTTTCTTGCTCAGTTTCAATAACCTAAGAAGAGGGTTGTATTGTTTCCTCTTCAAAATGCTTCTGCCTGAGTCCTTGTATGTTCTTACATAATCAGAGTATGTGAATAGCTGTTCCATTCCTTAGTTCACATTTTCTACAGATAGGTTCACCAACTTTTCCCATTTTGTATAGTTTCCAATAACCAAATCGATAACTGTCTTCAAATGTTTCTTGCTCAGTTTCAATAACCTAAGAAGAGGGTTGTATTGTTTCCTCTCCGAAATGCTTCTGCCTGAGTCCTTCTATGTTCGTACATAATCAGAGTATGTGAATAGCTGTTCCATTCCTTAGTTCACATTTTCTACAGATAGGTTCACCAACTTTTCCCATTTTGTATAGTTTCCAATAACCAAATCGATAACTGTCTTCAAATGTTTCTTGCTCAGTTTCAATAACCTAAGAAGAGGGTTGTATTGTTTCCTCTCCGAAATGTTTCTGCCTGAGTCCTTGTATGTTCGTACATAATCAGAGTATGTGAATAACTGTTCCATTCCTTAGTTCACATTTTCTACAGATAGGTTCACCAACTTTTCCCATTTTGTATAGTTTCCAATAACCAAATCGATAACTGTCTTCAAATGTTTCTTGCTCAGTTTCAATAACCTAAGAAGAGGGTTGTATTGTTTCCTCTCCAAAATGCTTCTGCCTGAGTCCTTGTATGTTCTTACATAATCAGAGTATGTGAATAGCTGTTCCATTCCTTAGTTCACATTTTCTACAGATGGGTTCACCAACTTTTCCCATTTTGTATAGTTCCCAATAACCAAATCGATAACTGTCTTCAAATGTTTCTTGCTCAGTTTCAATAACCTAAGAAGAGGGTTGTATTGTTTCCTCTTCAAAATGCTTCTGCCTGAGTCCTTGTATGTTCTTACATAATCAGAGTATGTGAATAGCTGTTCCATTCCTTAGTTCACATTTTCTACAGATAGGTTCACCAACTTTTCCCATTTTGTATAGTTTCCAATAACCAAATCGATAACTGTCTTCAAATGTTTCTTGCTCAGTTTCAATAACCTGAGAAGAGGGTTGTATTGTTTCCTCTCCGAAATGCTTCTGCCTGAGTCCTTCTATGTACGTACATAATCAGAGTATGTGAATAGCTGTTCCATTCCTTAGTTCACATTTTCTACAGATAGGTTCACCAACTTTTCCCATTTTGTATAGTTTCCAATAACCAAATCGATAACTGTCTTCAAATGTTTCTTGCTCAGTTTCAATAACCTAAGAAGAGGGTTGTATTGTTTCCTCTCCGAAATGCTTCTGCCTGAGTCCTTGTATGTTCGTACATAATCAGAGTATGTGAATAACTGTTCCATTCCTTAGCTCACATTTTCTACAGATAGGTTCACCAACTTTTCCCATTTTGTATAGTTTCCAATAACCAAATCGATAACTGTCTTCAAATGTTTCTTGCTCAGTTTCAATAACCTAAGAAGAGGGTTGTATTGTTTCCTCTCCAAAATGCTTCTGCCTGAGTCCTTGTATGTTCTTACATAATCAGAGTATGTGAATAGCTGTTCCATTCCTTAGTTCACATTTTCTACAGATGGGTTCACCAACTTTTCCCATTTTGTATAGTTCCCAATAACCAAATCGATAACTGTCTTCAAATGTTTCTTGCTCAGTTTCAATAACCTAAGAAGAGAGTTGTATTGTTTCCTCTCCAAAATGGTTTTACCTGAGTCCTTCTATGTTCTTACATAATCAGAGTATGTGAATAACTGTTCCAATCCTTAGTTCACATTTTCTACAGATAGGTTCACCAACTTTTCCCATTTTGTATAGTTACCAATAACCAAATCGATAACTGCCTTCAAATGTTTCTTGCTCAGTTTCAATAACCTAAGAAGAGGGTTGTATTGTTTCCTCTCCAAAATGCTTCTGCCTGAGTCCTTGTATGTTCGTACATAATCAGAGTATGTGAGTAACTGTTCCATTCCTTAGTTCACATTTTCTACAGATAGGTTCACCAACTTTTCCCATTTTGTATAATTTCCAGTAATCAAATCGATAACGGTCTTCAAATGTTTCTTGCTCAGTTTCAATAACCTAAGAAGAGGGTTGTATTGTTTCCTCTCCGAAATGCTTCTGCCTGAGTCCTTGTATGTTCGTACATAATCAGAGTATGTGAATAACTGTTCCATTCCTTAGTTCACATTTTCTACAGATAGGTTCACCAACTTTTCCCATTTTGTATAATTTCCAGTAATCAAATCGATAACGGTCTTCAAATGTTTCTTGCTCAGTTTCAATAACCTAAGAAGAGGGTTGTATTGTTTCCTCTCCGAAATGCTTCTGCCTGAGTCCTTGTATGTTCGTACATAATCAGAGTATGTGAATAGCTGTTCCATTCCTTAGTTCACATTTTCTACAGATAGGTTCACCAACTTTTCCCATTTTGTATAGTTTCCAGTAACCAAACCGATAACTTTCTTCAAATGTTTCTTGCTCAGTTTCAACAACCTGATTGAGAGCTCTTTGTTCACCTTTTTAGTAAGCTTATTCTATGAAGGTGATATTCTGTCAGCCTACAGGGCCTAATATTAGGTTGTCAGTAGCCCTAGGTAGCACTCCCACAATATTCCAAGCGGAAATACTAGCGATAGACTTATGTGCTCAAGAGTACCTTAAAAAGCGTCTCAACGCAGCCAGAATATTTATTGCCTCCGATAACCAGGCTGCTTTGAAAGCTCTAAAGTCTATAACTTATGAGTCCAAAACAGTCTCGATCTGCAAAAAATCTCTTAAGCTACTGGCTAGACATAACAAACTATCTCTGTTATGTGTACCCGGGCACAAGGGAATTGCTGGAAATGAGACTCCCGATAGTCTTTCATCGGACCCGAACCGTTTTGTGGCATTACTAAAAGCCACATTGTGGAAGAAGTCCGGAAATGGGAAAAGGAACTTAGTGCAGTCTACTGGAAAAATGTTCCAGGCCAAAGACAAGCAAAAAGGTTGCTACAACCTTCTGCTCGCTATGCTAAATCGCTCTTAGACCTTCAGAAGTCTAATCTCGGAGCACAGGACTCCTTACGGGACACTGCGCCTCTGCAAGATGGGAAAAGTAGACAGAGGAACATGTAGTTCTGAAGCCGTGTTCTTTAGCCACACTAGCGTTTCGTCATTGTCGCAGGTGACTCTGATTATTTCGCCAGAGTGCGACCATTACTTTTGACTGCGGATATAAGGGCTTCGTCCAGAGCATCCATTAGCTGTCGTTTGATAAGGTCTCCGTTATCCGTAATTATTTTACCGTGGTCTATAGTAGCTACCCATAAATGGTTGGTAACTGGTTCACTGTAGCTCATTGCTTTGGCGTCCATCCGTAGCCTCATTCCTCTGGAAGAGTTCTCCTTCAAGGTGTTGAAGCGGATGCGCTTCTCATCCTGGAGGCAACGCGTTGCGGCCTCCTTCGGACGAGGAACTGGCATCGTTGTCCATGCTTTTTGGCCGCTGATACCAGGTTTGGATAGGGAGGAGCGAGTGGTGCCTGTGTAGATGCCTCAGCACCACAGACTTTTCTACCTCGACGCCTTCTGTTTTTCTTGTGTATTTTTTTATTTATTCTGATCTCACTAGGGAAGAGTTGTGTCATCTCTGGTAGAGTCCGATATGCCAGTGAAAGACTAATTTCAAGGGGGTTTTGTCTGGTACCTCCAAGGGAACGTTCACGACCGTATTCGCTGCGGCCATTCAGCCATCGACACGGTACCTTACCCTTACACCTTAGCTTGGATTTTGTTGAACTGTCATTTGTTTGATTAACACTACTGTTACTAGTAATCAACAGTATTAACGTATTCAGCGGTGTCACGAGGATGCAGACACTCGTTGGTTGGATTTTTTCATTGGGATGTAGAAAGCTACACACAAGCAAGCAGCAAGCAAGTAAATAAGCACACCAACCCAATTACTTGTATTAATTTTCTCTTGCCGAAATTAAAAATATCATACTAATCTCTTTACCATTCAAAATATCACTCATCCTATAAAAAAAAATACTGCTCTTCAAAAACTGACCGTGTGACATCGCGATGTTGCCATAATTCTTGTTAGAATATCAGCTATCCACAAATTATTCACAAACATTCTCAAATATTTCGCAAAAAACGACAGATTTTCTGCATAAAATCTGTGGCTTGGTTCTAAAAGTGCTAAAATCAAAAAACACTAATCTGAGAAAATTGAGTCCAAATAAGTTTTAATCAAAACCACAGTCAATAATAATGTTGAAAATTGAATCTTTTTTACTACCAGAGCTCCACATTCTCGTTTGGCGTGTAAAAGAGAAGTTAATTGTAGATTTTCTCAAAAACAATAATTAAAATTAACCAAAAAAAAGTGACATTGGCCGTTGTTAATTTAGAAAGAAATCTTAAAAATACCCACATTGGCCATTTTGTAACTTAAAAAACAGTATTGAACAGGTTAATTGAAACTTATTTTATTTGTATATTTTTAATCACATTTAAACACAGTTAAAAATAACTTAATTTTCGTGTTTTTAAATGAAACTCACGGTCTCTAGTTAATTCCACAATATAATGCAAGTTATTGAAAATTCTAAAAAATTGACAATTGTTTCGATAAATCAATATCATCGTCAGAATGACAGAAGTTACATTTCATTTTATGCCTACCTGATGTTTAGTAGTTATTTTTGGCTAGACCAAGAAGTAACCTAACTTGTCATTGGCTTAATATATGTTTATAGAAAAAAGAAGAAGATGTGATATTACAAATATTGAAGCTTAGATATTATTAGCCCTCTGGTGATATCCTGGATATCATTTTTCCAATTAAGATCAGTATAACTGTGCAATGATATAGAAAACCAGGAAAACTATATCTGCTGATCTTTACAATTATCACTTAAGAAGACAGTTTATTAGTGGAGAATTCCCTAGAATTAACTGTTCATTGACAACTTCATATTGTGGGTTTCTTAAATGTCTTCTAATTTCCAGTTCTTCAAGGAAATCCAGTTCTTGTTTCTTTTCACAAATATGCAGCACTTCGAGTTCTGTGTTAGGTGTCAATGAATGATTGGTGTCAAGTAGATGTTTTGCGTAGTGGGATTTATCTGGTTGTTTTAATCTGTATGCTCGTAAGTGCTCACTGTATCGTATTTCAAAATTCCTAAGGGTCTGACCCAAATAGACAGCATTACATTCTGGACATTTGAGTTTATATATACCTGACTTCTTTAATAGTGGTATTTTTGTTTTTACATTTAACAATTTTGTACTAACGTTACTTTCTGTTTTAGAAGAAATTTGTTGTATTCGTTGCTGAAGATATTATCTTTGAAATATTATTAGAAATATTTCCTGCATATGTGATGGTTTTATAAGTTTTAATTTCATCAGCTTGTTTAGGATATATTAGTTGTAATGCCACTTTTTCCTCTTTTTTACTAATTAGCTTATTTATCATATCTAATGGATAACCGTTAGATGTTGCTATTTGTCTAATTGTATTAATCTCTCTATCAAAATTACATTTGTTTATAGGAACTGAAAAAGCTCTATGTATCATTGAATTATATGCTGCTAGTCTGTGTGACACAGAGTGGTTAGAATTGAATGGAATTGTCACATCAGTCTGTGTTGGTTTTCGGTAAATTGAATAATCAAGTACATTATTAACTCTTTGAATTTACAAATCAAGAAAATTGATTGAGCTATTTTCTTCAATTTCTAATGTAAATTTAATTTTCGGGTGTAAATTATTGATGTGGTTGAAAAATACATCTAATTGTCGTTCACTACCCATAAAACAAGCTAATATGTCATCTACATATCTATACCAAAATAAAATATTTTTCGAAATATTACCTTCAAAGATCTTTCTTTCTTAATTGTCCATAAAAATGTTTGCTAAAATAGGTGATATAGGGCTTCCCATTGGTAAACCTTCATTTTAAATATATATCTTATTGAACGATGAAATAAAACAATGTAGTTTGTTTAAATCTTCATATATTTGAACTAATGTTCAATTTAAACTTGTTGACGCGTTTCACTAACACAGTAGCTTTGTCAAAACGAATGAAGGTAAAATATAAAAATGTCTTAATATATACAGTGCTAAATCTATTTACTAAGGTTAACAATGGTATTAAAAGATATTACCTGGAAATTCATTCACTACAAACATTCCTAAGCTATCTTCTAGGTAAACAGGTTCAATAAAGGAGACTGATTGATATCTATTTGGTCGTTAAGGGGATTACCTGAATATTTATTTTTGTTAATCTCTAGGGCTTCTAATAAATTTAAACAAAAGGATTTACCGACTACATGGAGAATTTCAAAATTTGGGTCGAAAATGTGTTGGTTTTCTCATAAATCATTTGAATAGTTAGAATCTAATTTTTTGTTGTCATAGCTACGTTTGTGTTCCGAAATTCTAATTTTAAAATTTCTAAAAGTTCTACCGATATAAATTTTATCACAATTGTAATTACCACATTTTAATTTATAAACTCCTGATTTGTTTAATTTTGAAGATTTAGATTTATTATTTTTAATGAATTTGGATAAGTTGTGATCAGTTTTAAAGGAAATATTCATGTCTAAAGTTTCTAAAAATGATTTAATTTTTAAGGATGGTGTTCCAAAGTATGTTAAGCTTTTAAATTGTCTATTATTTCTATCTGAAGGGAATACTTGTTCTAAAGTCTGTTTTTTATCTTTTTATTTATGATATTGTCAATTAAATTTGGATCGTAATTATTATTAACTGCTATTTGTTTTATGATATTTAATTCTTTGGTATAATTATTAATATTTAATGGGACTGTTAAGAGTCTGTGTATCATACTATTGAAAGCTGCTAGTTTATGACTGAATGGGTGGACCGAACTATTATGAATTGTAATATCTGTATGTGATGGTTTATGAAATATAGAACTATTCCCTAGTATACCTCCTAAAGAAACTATAACTCTTGTTGATAACTTGCTCACATACAATAATGTTAATCCTATAATTCACTCTGATATCATTATTTTATTAAAAGTGTGTTTGAATCAAAATTATTTTCATTTCAATGGAGAGGTTTATAGCAGTAAAGATGGTTTGATTATGGGCAACCCTCTCCCCCTACTAGCAGAAATATTCATGGATAATATAGAAAAAATAATTCATGAACACCCCCTTAGTAAAAAATTTATGTACTGGCACCGATATGTGGACGACATTTTAGCTAGCTTCATCGGTACAAATAGACAATTAGAGAGCTTCATTACTTACATAAACTCGATTCACAATAATATTAAATTTACCGTAGAACTTGAACAAAATAAGTCTATAAACTTTCTAGACCTTACAATTTCAAATATAAATAATAAACATGATTTTTCTATATTTCATAAACCATCACATACAGATATTACAATTCATAATAGTTCGGTCCACCCATTCAGTCATAAACTAGCAGCTTTCAATAGTATGATACACAGACTCTTAACAGTTCCATTAAATATTAATAATTATACCAAAGAATTAAATATCATAAAACAAATAGCAGTTAATAATAATTACGATCCAAGTTTAATTGACAATATCATAAATAAAAAGATAAAGAAACAGACTTTAGAACAAGTATTCCCTTCAGATAAAAATAATAGACAATTTAAAAGCTTAACATACTTTGGAACACCATCCTTAAAAATTAAATCATTTTTAGAAACTTTACACATGAATATTTCCTTTAAAACTGATCACAATTTATCCAAATTCATTAAAAATAATAAATCTAAATCTTCAAAATTAAACAAATCAGGAGTTTATAAATTAAAATGTGGTAATGACAATTGTGATAAAATTTATATCGGTAGAACTTTTAGAAATTTCAAAACTAGAATTTCGGAACACAAACGTAGCTATGACAACAAAAAATTAGATTCTAACTATTCAAATCATTTATTAGAGAACCAACACATTTTCGACCCAAATTTTGAAATTCTCCATGTAGTCGGTAAATCCTTTAGTTTAAATTTATTAGAAGCCCTAGAGATTAACAAAAATAAATATTCAGGTAATCTCCTTAACGACCAAATAGATATCAATCAGTCTCCTTTATTGAACCTCTTTACCTAGAAGATAGCTTAGGAATGTTTGTAGTGAATGAATTTCCAGGTAATATCTTTTAATACCATTGTTAACCTTAGTAAATAGATTTAGCACTGTATATATTAAGACATTTTTATATTTTACCTTCATTCGTTTTGACAAAGCTACTGTGTTAGTGAAACGCGTCAACAAGTTTAAATTGAACATTAGTTCAAATATATGAAGATTTAAACAAACTATATTGTTTTATTTCATCGTTCAGTATGGATTTTCATCAAGTAAAAGCCTCATCTATTCAATATATCTTATTGTCAAAAGTGAAATAATTATGATTAATGCATACATCAAATATATTAAGTATATCTGATATTATTCCTGGATTAATATTTTCCATTCAATTCTAACCACCCTGTGTCACACAGACTAGCAGCATATAATTCAATGATACATAGAGCTTTTTCAGTTCCTATGAACAAATGTAATTTTGATAGAGAGATTAATACAATTAGATAAATAGCAACATCTAACGGTTATCCATTAGATATGATAAATAAGCTAATTAGTAAAAAAGAGGAAAAAGTGGCATTACAACTAATATATCCTAAACAAGCTGATGAAATTAAAACTTATAAAACCATCACATATGCAGGAAATATTTCTAATAATATTTCAAAGATAATATCTTCAGCAACGAATACAACAATTTCTTCTAAAACAGAAAGTAACGTTAGTACAAAATTGTTAAATGTTAAAACAAAAATACCACTATTAAAGAAGTCAGGTATATATAAACTCAAATGTCCAGAATGTAATGCTGTCTATTTGGGTCAGACCCTTAGGAATTTTGAAATACGATACAGTGAGCACTTACGAGCATACAGATTAAAACAACCAGATAAATCCCACTACGCAAAACATCTACTTGACACCAATCATTCATTGACACCTAACACAGAACTAGAAGTGCTGCATATTTGTGAAAAGAAACAAGAACTGGATTTCCTTGAAGAACTGGAAATTAGAAGACATTCAAGAAACCCACAATATGAAGTTGTCAATGAACAGTTAAATCTAGGGAATTCTCCACTAATAAACTGTCTTCTTAAGTGATAATTGTAAAAATCAGCAGATATAGTTTTCCTGGTTTTCTATATCATTGCACAGTTATACTGATCTTAATTGGAAAAATGATATCCAGGATATCACCATAGGGCTAATAATATTTAAGCTTCAATATTTGTAATATCACATCTTCTTCTTTTTTCTATAAACATATATTAAGCCAATGACAAGTTAGGTTACTTCTTGGTCTAGCCAAAAATAACTACTAAACATCAGGTAGGCATAAAATGAAATGTAACTTCTGTCATTCTGACGATGATATTGATTTATCGAAACAAATGTCAATTTTTTAGAATTTTCAATAACTTTTATTATATTGTGGAATTATTTAGAGACCGTGAGTTTCATTTAAAAACACTTATATGAGCATATTCCACGAAGTAAGGGTCGAGACAGTCAATTTCATTTACTTAATTCTCATCAGAAAGATCCTCTTCATCATCAGTCAACGTATCGACAGCTGTAGGAGAGACAGCTACAGTGCTAATAAACTGACTGTATTACATTCTGCTATTTTTGTCAATATAGGGCTGCAGTTCTTTCAGATGCTGTAGTTTATTTTCAGGTATTCCTAAAGGTTTTGTCGAAATTGGTGTCATTTGCAAAATCTGCAAACTCCGGTATTTTTTTCTTAATAACTCTAAACTGCTAAACTCTTCTTCATTATCTAACGAAAATTTGTAAAACATTGTACCCCTTTTATCATGTCTGTATTGTATACACCTAATTTTGTTCCATATCATTGGCTGGCCGCTGGCATTTATTTTCCTATGCTGAAAACGATTGCGCAAAAGCGATTTAAAGTCAAAAAAATCGTTTAAACCCATTTCAATAACGACAATTGGGGGAGTTCGAGGAATCATTGCCCAGTCTCTAGGAATATCGACTCTAACAGTAGTTGTTTTCTTAGCTTTTTCTATTGAAACGTGAATAGTATCAGCTTCCATATGTGTATGGCCGTGACCCGTCAGAATAGCCCAGGTCAAAATAGCCCCGACAAAACAGTCTCGACAAAACAGCTCCGGACAAAATAGCCTCGGAGAAAACAGCCCCGGACAAAACAGCCCCGAACAAAACAGCCCCGGATAAAATAGCCCCGGACAAAATAGCCCCGACAAAATAGCAATCAGGTAAATACCTGATTTACCTGAGTATTTATTTGAGGAATGTCTGTGACAGTCGCTCGTCCATTTATATATTATACTTATTTTTTGTTCACAAACTATTTCTTATATTCCTCAGAAAGTTTTTCAAAGCAAAAAATAGTAAATATTGTAGGTATAAGAAACAAAATTGATAGAAATAACAACTTAAAATTATTAGTTTAATTCTTAGCTGTAAAAATAATTCGTGTAAGAGTAAATAATCCGGTCCATGCCGTCTGTTATCGTTGGCAAGTTACCGATTTACAAAGCACCCAAAGGGATAATAGGCATTTAGGTGAAGGGATTTATGGAGTAATTGAGATGCACAACACTTATAAATACTTGCCGATAGTTAAGCAGATAATTATAATAATAAGGGATTAGGGGGTATACCGGATTAGGGTGATGAGCTTTTACAAGAAGCGATCGTTCGTCACCTCGTTAACCGTAACCACTTTGATGACTTTCTTGGAAGATACTAGTCATAAATAGGTAGTTAAAAATTCTATAGAAATTAGATTGGTTCGTGATTGGTTAATAATCAGGGATTTATAGGACCAACGATCACTGAATACCACCCATCGATGTATAAAGACAGTGAAAAAGCCAGTTTTCAAGTTATTCTGTAAGTAACTGTTTAGCGGTAACGCTGTATTATTGAGTTAATCCAGTGCTGAAAAGTAGAAATGGAGAAGATTCTGACGCAAAAAGGCAAAGATATGCTTTCGAAAGATGGACATCGGTATCGGAAAGCCAGAGACAATCGCGACAGAAGCACATCTTGGAGGTGTGCATTGCCTGGGTGTAGGGGACGTCTGAAAATATTCAATGTGGACTGCCAAGTCGTAACAGACCACAACCATACTCCAAATCCAGCGAAAAGTTTGGCTTTGAACTGCACGTCCTAGATGAAACACCGAGCCCAAAGTACTATGGAGAAGCTCAGGCAAATTTATCAAGTCTGCTCTAGTGGAGTATCCCTGGAAGCAGCAGTGCAACTTCCAACCTATAATGCTATCCAGAGAACAGTCGAACGCATCCGAAGAAGAACAACTCATCCATATCCAAATCCAAGAACTGTTGCAGAGATTATAATTCCAATCCATCTCCAGACAACGACGAGAAACGCAAACTTCGTTCTATGGGAATATTTATGTTTGGCACCGAGGAAAATCTGACTATCTTGGAGAATAATCAACACTGTTTCGTTGATGGTACATTTAAAGTATCACCGGAACTATTTTTTCAGTTATTCATCGTGCATGCACTTATAGACAAGTCGGGCGTGCCTTTAATCTATGTGCTGCTGAAAAACAAATCTGAAGCGACATATATTCGTGTATTCCAAAAGCTGTTGGAACTAAAACCAACTTTAAATCCGAGAAGCATTTTGAGTGACTACGAGAAGGCCATTCAGAATGCTGTGGCACAAGTTTTTAACAACGCAGAAATTTTGGCTACTTGTTTCACTTAGGACAATCTTTATGGCGAAAAGTGCAAGAGTTAAACTTGAGCGAAAGTTATGTGCATGATGACAATGTACGTGTGCACATGAAAATGCTGCTTGCGCTGAGTTTTGCACCTGTTGGTGATGTTGTCAGACTTTTCGAAGAGATTGTCGAGGACTACCCCGACGAAATAAACCCGATCATCGATTACTGGGAAGATACTTACATAGGACGAATTAGGCGTAATAAACGGCTGCTACCACGTTTTTCCATCAATATCTGGAATGTTCATCAACGTGTGCTCGATGGGCTCCCAAGAACAAATAATTCAGTGGAAGGATGGCATAGAGCATTTCAGCAAACTGTTAATTGCCATCATCCTTCTGTATTTAAGCTCATTCTTGCAAGGAGCAAGATATGATCGAGATCCGACTAGCTCGCATTGCTTCTGGAATTGTCCAACCGGAGGCAAGTAAGTCTAAATATGTGCAACTAAATGACCAATTACAAGTGTTAGTTGGCAATTAAGCAAATATGGAGAGTCTAGACTTTCTTCGGAGCGTTTCCCATAATCTGGAAATGTAATTTTTTGGTAACAATAATCTAGAGATGCGTTTTATTTTATTTTTGACTTGTTGGACATTTTCAAATAAAATACCTTTTGAAGTGATCGTTTTTTCTTTGGCTTGCAATTATCAAAACATGTTACAATACACACATTAATTTCTCTGAGGCTAATTTGTCGGGCCTATTTTGTCAGGGGCTATTTGGTCCGGGGCTGTTTTCTCTGAGGCTATTTTGACGTGGGCTATTTCGACGGGGTACCGTGTATGGCCAGGGACTAAAAATTTGTGACTAATGATGACCTCTCTGCCTGAATTACTAAACTGTTCTAAAATTGTCATAAACATTAGAGGCAAGTAAATGTTCCGTGTTTGTTCAGGACAGCAGTCGCTATAAAAAATAACTTAATTCACGTCGGGAGGAAAAGATTTTAGGTAAGCAAACAAACAGGATGCTATTTCTTGCCCCCCTCTTTTGGCAATAGTCTCATTCCACAAATAGCAGATAGCAGAATTTTTATTGCCTCTTGTTTCGTAAAAAGTGAGGTTTAGGGTCCATAATTTTCGTTTGTAAAAAGAGATTCCACTGGTGAGGTATGGAGTCGGAAGGCACTTCTGAAGATCAAAACTTACGACAACCATTTTTGGGTTTTATTTGCAGCGTAGTTTATCACTGCACTTTTCTTTGTACGCCGAGTTAGCCAAACGCAGATGTTCATTTCTTTTTAATGCAAGCTGCTCTTTTTCTTCATCACTTGGGGCAGACTTTAGTAGAAGATTATACTTGTCACAAGTTCCACAAGTGTCATTCGCCGGTTTGTGAAAAGCTAAGTTAAATTCTTCTGCAAAAATTTGTCGGTAAAGAGCTTCGTTTCGGGGGGTCAAGTTTTTCTCTAACCAGTGAGTTACATACAATCTGTACATTTTTGAAATTGAAAGATATGACAACAGGTACCGTTTTCTTGTGTGAGACTTTCGTAACTTGGAAACATTTTAATGTGTGTTCGAATCTCCTCTTTATCTTTGTCTGGTACCTTTGGATGATTACTATGTTTTCCCCTTCCATCTTCTGGACATATACCGGATTCTGAAGACCTCTTCTTCTTTATTATTACCCTAACCCTTTTAAGTGTTAGATCCAGAGTGTTTAAGAACATTTTCTGGCAAACTTCAGTCCTAGCAGCATTTTTAAGCATTTTCTAGAATATTTTCTTCTGCTTTCTTTTCCATCTCTTTTCATCCTCTCAACCTTTTTATTTTGTTCTTCTACCAAATTAGCGATACACTGATTTTGTGCTTCCAACGAGAGGTTGTAAAAATCTTCGAATATTTCTTCTCTTTCTTCTGGTGAAAATTTTTCAAAGCATTTTTTCAGCAATCACATGGTTCTTTAATTTTTTTTTCTAGCTTCTTTTTTCCCTTTAATGTCCCTTTAATGTGTAATACTCTTTGCCCTGGACTTTCAATCTTTTTCTTATATTTTTTTCCCAGTGCTTTGGATCCCTTTTTCTTTTCTTCGTTTCTTCCCCTAATTTAGTTTTTCTCCTGCCTCTTGACTTTTTTACTACTTAATTATTTTCTACATTATCCAAATCCAAATTAGTTTCACCATCATCAATCATCTCTTGTTCTTCAACTATTTCTTCCGCTGTTATGTGACTAATGACTTTCTTTGTCAATTTATTCCTTCCTTGCTGGTCGTCACTATCAGAACTTGATTCAGAATTGGAATCAGTATCGGGCACAAAGTCATCAGAACTATCCTCAAGGACTGTATCTTTTTCATGACAGGATTATTTATTTAGTCCTTCAAAGTTTGTACTTGCTTCAAAATCGGGTTCGGTGTCCAAAATAGGTTCAACCAAATTATTTTTAAAGTTTGAATTTTTCCCAAAATTGGGTTTGACGTATTTGTAACTACATTCACCAGTTAGGTTCTGCTACAAAGAGTTATCTTCCATCTTTAATTCTGGGTTTTGTTCTGAAAAAAGGGTTTAGATTACTTATGAAATATAGTCAGATCCCTGTTAAAAAAAAATAAGGGAACATTGACAATGAAACATGGATACATTAATAATACGTAACAACATTCAAAAAGTAATCACCAGAAGCTTAAAAGAAAATTTGAAAAAATTGTGTGCAACATAACCTAACATTTTATTTATTGTTCATTAAAATTTGTTTCGACCTTACCTGTATCGTCGACTATTGATGGGAAACACATATCAACGATTCTTTTTCCACGTGACATGCTCCAACTTTTATTTTTGCACATTAAAACACTGAAACTGTTTTAGACACAACGGCCAAGGTCGGAAACAATGAAAGAATTAACATACTAGGGGAAACGATAAAACGGCCAAAGTGTACATTGGCCCTTTTTAGAAAGTAAATGCATATTGGACCAATATAATAAGTCAACATTGGCCTTTTTAGCACATTAGCATGAATGTCCAGTGAAAACATACATTGGCCCTTTTGTCACTTGAATTCTACATTTATTTAACATGCTTTGACATTGGCCATTTTATGTAATGAAGATCGGAAAAAATGTAGTTCGGTGGTATATCTAACTCATTTCAAAGAAACATTGACTTTGGCTTAGAACCAAGCCACAGAAATAGTTCTACATAGTGTACAATTTTAAAAAACCAGTGATAGAGACCCACAATCAAATGACACAATTAGTCATTTTAATAAATGGTTTATCAGACTTATCGATCTGATCTAAACCTCAATTTTATATAACTCTCTGCTGACATCAACAAATATTGATATCTGCTAATTTTTTGGACCATTCAACAGATGTCATTATGGTTTTATTGCATCTCTGATTTATTATCATCCCCCTTTATTTAATCATACGTGTCACACTTCAAACGAACATGTCATTAATATCTGTTTCTATGATTATTTTTCCATTTTAGTTAAAATGTACAACATTTTCAAGTGTTTGCTGTCTCAATTCTCTTATTTCAAGCAAAACAAAATTTATCTAAATGCATTTAAACATTTGCTTGTAATTATTCAACTTTTGTCGCTTCTACAATAATTTATCATTAATTTTAGGAGCTCAGTTTGGTACTGTGATATCTATGCCGCTCAGTGGACTACTATCAGAATGTAGATTTGGTTGGCCGTCAATATTTTACGTATTCGGTTCGATAGGAACAGTTTGGTGTATATTCTTCCTAATATTAGTTCACGAAGATCCCCAAGTCGATACCAAAATAAGCGTCGAAGAAAAATTGTACATTCAAAAAGAATTAGGAAGCAAAATTGGTCTACCAGTAAGTAAAGTCTACAAGCTACTTATTTTGATGATAACTATTTTTCGATTGTTTGTTTGTTTGTCTCCAGATTCCACCAATACCTTGGATGTCTATATTGAAATCCTTACCATTCTACGCGATTCTTTTGGCTCACATGGGACACAATTATGGTTATGAAACACTTATGACTGAATTACCAACGTACATGAAACAAATCCACCATTTCAGTATTAAAGACGTAAGATATTTTTGTTCATAATTCATTAATAAACACAGTATGTATCCAACGATTGTGTGTATAATAAATTAGGATTTTAGCTAGTACCAAAATTAGTCAATATTTCTAATTTTGAAATTCATATGTAGTAATAACTTTTACAAAATCTGTTAGCTTTGGATGAGTCGTTAAAATGTATTGCTGTTTTCCTTGCCCAAGCCAAGGCTTTTGACACTGTTTCCCATAAAATCCTATTGCTCAAATTATGTAATTGTGGAGTACGTGGAACTGCACTAAATCTCATTTCAGATTCTTTAGGAAACCGAATACAGCGGGTAAGGGTAGGTGCTGATATAAGTTTTGAATGTCTCGTAAAATGTGGTGTACCTCAGGGAACGGTTCTACGACCGCTGCTGTTTGTAATATATATGAATAATATTACAAAAATCAACAATTTCAGAGGTCATTTAGTTTGTTATGCTGATGACACAGCAATAGTATTTACGGGGGAAACACTGTGACGAAGTTGAACAAATAACTGAAATTAATTTATGAAAAATAAATGTGTGGTTAAATTATAATAAACTGATCTTAAATGTCAAAAAAACTAAATGTATTGCTTTCAGTCCCAATGTAGTTTATCAACCATATAAATTAGATGTTAAATTTCATAAATCAGATTACATCAATAAATGTAAGAGTGTTCATTTATCTCAAAATGTTTGTGACCAAAATAATTTATTTTAATTTTTTTTAGAACGGAGTATTATCAGCACTTCCTTATTTAGCGATGTGGATATTTTCCATATTTATCAGCCACGTTGCAGATTATTTGTTAACTAAACCACATTTTACTCACACCATCGTCAGAAAGCTTATAAATGGAATTGGTAAGTTATTTTCAAAAAGAAATTTCAAAATACAAATGTATTGTTATTGTGTTTTCATTTTAACATATTAAACAACAAATTTTGTTTTCCGCATCTTCATAGCATCTACGCAACCTTTTATACGTTCCTGTAGTGTTGATGCATAACTTTTTTGGTTGGCTTATTTCCGACCGACTATAACCCCCTCCCATCTGTTGGCCTCTTAGGTAGAACTACCTTTGGTAGGTATAACGTCGCCTAGTGGAAGCGTCTCTTGCTATGCCCGTGTGTCTCTCCCATCCCGTTTTTTGGTCTCCATTATTTTTCTTATTATATTGATGATGCTGTTCCATTTCTTTTTTGACCGCATCATTTCCTCGACCATATTGCTTTTAATTATTATTGTTTTTGAATGAAACTCACGGTCTCTAGTTAATTCCACAATATAATACATGTTATTGAAAATTCTAAAAAATTGACAATTGTTTCTATAAATATATCATCGTCAGAATGACAGAAGTTACATTTCATTTCATGCCTACCTGATGTTTAGTAGTTATTTTTGGTTAGACCAAGAAGTAACCTAACTTGTAATTGGCTTAATATATGTTTATAAAAAAAAGAAGAAGATGTGATATTACAAATATTGAAGCTTAGATATTATTAGCCCTATGGTGATATCCTGGATATCATTTTTCCAATTAAGATCAGTATAACTGTGCAATGATATAGAAAACCAGGAAAACTATATCTGCTGATCTTCACAATTATCACTTAAGAAGACAGTTTATTAGTGGAGAATTCCCTAGATTTAACTGTTCATTGACAACTTCATATTGTGGGTTTCTTAAATGTCTTCTAATTTCCAGTTCTTCAAGAAAATCTAGTTCTTGTTTCTTTTCACAAATATGCAGCACTTTTAGTTCTGTGTTAGGTGTCAATGAATGATTGGTGTCAAGTAGATGTTTTGCGTAGTGGGATTTATCTGGTTGTTTTAATCTGTATGCTCGTAAGTGCTCACTGTATCGTATTTCAAAATTCCTAAGGGTCTGACCCAAATAGAGAGCATTACATTCTGGACATTTGAGTTTATATATACCTGACTTCTTTAATAGTGGTATTTTTGTTTTTACATTTAACAATTTTGTACTAACGTTACTTTCTGTTTTAAAAGAAATTGATGTATTCGTTGCTGAAGATATTATCTTTGAAATATTATTAGAAATATTTCCTGCATGTGTGATGGTTTTATAAGTTTTAATTTCATCAGCTTGTTTAGGATATATTAGTTGTAATGCCACTTTTTCCTCTTTTTTACTAATTAGCTTATTTATCATATCTAATGGATAACCGTTAGATGTTGCTATTGTCTAATTGTATTAATTTCTCTATCAAAATTACATTTGTTCATAGGAACTGAAAAAGCTCTATGTATCATTGAATTATATGCTGCTAGTATGTGTGACACAGGGTGATTAGAATTGAAGGGAATTGTCACATCAGTCTGTGTTGGTTTTCGGTAAATTGAATAATCAAGTACATTATTAACTCTTTGAATTTTTAAATCAAGAAAATTGATTGAGCTATTTTCTTCAATTTCTAATGTAAATTTGATTTTCGGGTGTAAATTATTGATGTGGTTGAAAAATACATCTAATTGTCGTTCACTACCCATAAAACAAGCTAATATGTCATCTACATATCTATACCAAAATAAAATATTTTTCGAAATATTACTTTCAAAGATCTTTCTTTCTAAATTGTCCATAAAAATGTTTGCTAAAATAGGAGATATAGGGCTTCCCATTGGTAAACCTTCATTTTGAATATATATCTTATTGTCAAAAGTGAAATAATTCTGATATGAGCATATTCCACGAAGTAAGGGTCGAGACAGTCAATGTTTCCTGTCTCCGTTACCATTATCGTCCTGTGTTCATGCCAACTTGGGCACTCGAATGGCGTGTGTTCTGCTGCGCCGCAGTATTTGCAGAATTTATCTGTCTTCCCCCATCGTCGGGTGTATGGTTTGAAAGACCCGTATCCAGTAATGGCTTCTGTGAGTACGTAATCTAGCCTCATGTGCATGCGACCCACATCTCTATACTAAGTATCAGGCTTTTGGCCCACAGTACCTTGTCTGTGTACTCATCCCATCTTCTCTGCCAAAAGTTTAGTGTCTTTGATCAGGCCTCTTTGCTCGCTGCCTGTTTGTCTTCGGCTTTTTCAATTTTTGATTTTTACGATATGATAAGGTCAATGATAGGGATGGCTGTGAGGAGAGTAGATATGATCCGGTATCCGTATGCTATTCTTAGAAGTTTCTTACTCTGCAATCCTTCCAAGATGCTTTTCTTTTTTTACCAGTATTTGTCATTCCCAAATTGAAGAGCCATACAAGACAATGAATTGTACCGCGACATATAGCACTTATCTTTTCTTGTTATTTGGCCCACCATTATTATGCATTAACCTTAGTAGTGCTGCCATTTTGTCACTTGCTTTCCTTGCAGATTCCACTACATGTGTTTGTTCGGAAATTGGTATTTTTCCAAATGACGACCCCCAGGTATTTTAAATATTTAGCTGGTGTGATACTATTTCCAATTATTTCAAACTTTATATCTGCGCAGTTCCTCTTGCTACACAGGATCACCACTTCTGTTTTCTATGGTGCAAAGCATATACCGTTTTCTTCCATCCTGGTATTTATGTTTGACAGGGCATTAGTTTTCTCTACAAGTTTCTCTTTAGTACTTGCTGTGTTAACAATGGCAATATCGTCAGCGAAACCTATAGTCTCCAATCCCTCCTGATATTCCTGTCTCAGATCAGCATCATAGAATATGTTCCAGCGTGTTGACCCCAGAACAGTTCCTTGTGGCCGATATTTCATAGCTGTCAATACCGTTCATTATCGTCCTGTCCATGAAATAATCTCTCACGAAATTTTTCAAGTACCCCGAGGTTCCCTACTTAGCCATTTTTTCCAGTATGATTCTCCACGGAGCTGAATTATCGGCGTTCTTCACGTCTATCGTGGTTAGCGTACACCAGCGTTCTCCTGTCCTCTGTACTTCTGATCTTCAGCTATTTCTATGACTGATTTGATACCTGTATTGTGGACTTTCATCTTCTGAAGTCGTATATGTTTTCAGATATGGCTTCTTTTTGTCTAGTTTCGCCTCAAACCTCAGTTTGATGAGGTGTTCTAGTAGTTTGGCTAGCACTTCGATAACGCAGAGTGGACTGTGAGCGTTGGGATGGTCGTAGGCATGGTTTGTGTGTCAGCACCAACTTTGCTAGTAACAGGTTATTCATCACCTCTAGAGTAACTTCTGATGCAGCTGCCACAAGTTATGTGATAACTTCGGGGGGTAGTCCATCAATACAGGGTGATTTGCCTGTTTTTATTTTGTCCGTTGCCGTGAGGAGTTCTACCATTCTGAAGTCTATAATTTCGGTTTACAAATAATATTTGTATCGCCTCCCTTTTTAGTTCATCTGTTACTTTTCCGCCCAAACTATTTAATATGCGAGACTGTTGAAAATTTGAAAAAACTTTTTGATTTATTTTTACGTTTTTCATCAAGTACAACACGAAAAAACGGTTTTTAGAAAAACAATCCTGTGCGTATGTCGTCGTCGTCGTCGTCTTCGTCGTCGGCTACTTTTCGTTACATGTCTTGTTAGCACGATACAGCCTCCGGAGTGCAACAACTCACCAATTTTATGATCAAATATTATTAAAGATATCTCACAGATGAAGCCTATTGATTTTCAGCTCACCACAGCCAGTACAACAGGAGCTGTAGTACTTTAAGTACGACATTTTTGTCATTTTTTGGGAAATTTCAGTTTGTTAGCACGATACAACCTCCGGAATGCAACAAGTCACCAATTTTATGATTAAATATTATTCAGGACATCTCACAGATAAACCCTATTGATTTTTCAGCTCACCAGTGTCAGTACAACAGGAACTATAGTACTTTAAGTACGACGTTTTTGTCATTTTTGGAGAAATTTCAGGTTGTTAGCACGATACAGTCTCCGGAGTATATACAAGTGACCAATTATATGATCGTATATTTTTCAAGGTGTCTCAAATATGAACTGTATTGATATTCAGCTCACTAAAGCCAGTAGAACGATTGCTATGGTACTTGAAGTACCAAATTTTTGTCATTTTTGGAGAATTTTCAGATTGTTAGCACGATACAGCCTCCAGACTGTATACAAGTGACAATTTTATGATTGAATATTGTTCAGGGCGTCCTATAGATGAGCCTTATTGATTTTTAGCTGACCAGAGCTAGTACAACGGGTGGCATGGTACCTGAGTGACACATTTTTGGTCCTTTTTGGAGAAATTTCGGGTTCTTAGTACAGCCTCCGGAGTGTACTCGTATAAAAGTGACCAATTTCATAATTGGATATTTTTCATGGTGTCTCACATATGTACCCTATTGATTTTCAGCTGACTAGAGCGAGTACAGCGGGTCCTATAAATCCAGATTTTCTACATTTTTGGTTATTTTTGGAGTAATTTCGGTTTGTTAGCACGATACATCCCCCTAGGTGTATACAAGTGACAAATTTATGATAGAATATTGTTCAGGGTATCTCACAGATGCGGAAAAGTTAGTTTTAGTCTTTAAAACCGTTTATTTTTTCAATTGTTTTTTTGCGGCTTTCTATGTTTCATATACTCTTTCCACTTGTGAGTCCTCTGAGTTACCTCACATTATTCGAGTATAGGCTCGCCTGGTTGTTAGGTATTTTCCCCTCAAATCTAATGTGTTGTGGTTTCACCAATATGGTACGCTACTTGGACTGTTTAACGTAATTGTAACTTTTCTTTACTAGGTGCAATAGATCTGGAGGATCAATATTTCTTGCTTCCCTTTCTCTGATTTCCCTCAGTAGAGAGTTTTTGAATATGGTTTTATTGAAACTTTCGATAAAACTATATTGTGTTTCATTGTCCAGCACTTTCCAAGTGATGGGCTTCATTAAAATGGTCTTAGACAAGAAGGTAACATTTATAAAGGATTGGCAATTCTTTCTTACGATAGTTGAGCTTCCTCCAGAGTTGCCAGCTGTTAATTTTAGTCTTGCATCCGCTTCCGCTAGTATTTATCCTCTTTGATTGTTAATCGGAGATTCCCATTCTTCCGATTTTGCTTTGAAATCGCCTGCTATCTAGGTATCTGGTTTTTCTTGTACGATGTTACTTAGAATTTCCACAAAATTTTCGAATGCTTCCAGGCTCACATTTGGTGATATATAGCATCACGTAATACTAAATTTATGCGTCCTTATTGTTAAGTAATTGCCCTGGTGTCTCTTGGCGACTTTGATTTTTTTGTTTCTAAAGAATATTGCCACATTTTTTTCCGTCTCTGCTACCCAGTTTTCCTCATGTATTACGCTTAGGTTTTGGTTTACTGGCAATTATCATATCTACTTAATGTACGTTATATCGCACTTCTTTACCGCATCTATGCAACTTTCTATAGTCGCCTGTAGTGCTGTTGCATAAATAGAAGAAAGGAAGTTCAGTAAATGGTTGTTTTGTGGGTCTTAATACTGACAATTTTCCTTATTTTCAAGAATAAACTTCTGAATGTTTTAAAGATCTCTTCGAAATTAAAGAACTGTGAGCAATATTATTATATAGAATGTAAACAGGACCGTATTAAGCAAAAATATAGAAAAACTCAATTTGTTTTGTAATTTTTTGTTAAAGTATACTATTGTTATATAAAACAGTTTAATATAAATGAACTTGTACCGGACGATAGTCGAATGTTGTGGTTGTTTGCCAAGAACCTTACAGTGGTTGTCATTGTCATATGTGTCAAAAAGTGAAATAATCATGATTGATATATACTGCATGTGATGGATAATTATTGGAGTCATATATGTTTTGTAATATAATAATTACAAATTGTAAAATTTATACCAGTGCAAGCTAAAGTAGTAATTGAAGACGTCTGGTTAATTAATTGTTATTTCACGCTCTACAAACTTTATTTGTACAACGTGAATTAACGTGTGTTGATATATAAATACATAATACTGAATGAATTGATGTCCTTAAGACACTTGGCAGATGACGTACGTCAAAACTCGTCAGTGCTGCCATTATAAAATAAACAAATATTACATATAATATAACAACTATTTTCAAGTTATTTAATACCATTTCTGGAAAAAACTGGTAACGTATCTACAAATGCTTCGAAAATATAAATATAGTACCAGAAGCTGCGCATATGTACTGATCTGAAAAGCTAGATCTATATACCTTCATATAGCTTTGAAGCATTGGTACATACATAGTTCCTTATTTTTTATTTTCAAAAAAAACACTATCAGTATTTATTCTATTCTATTGAGATACTTTTTAGGTCAATATGGTCCAGCAATAGCTTTAGTAGGAGTCTCGTTCACTGGATGCGACAAATGGTTAACGGTAATCCTTTTGACCATTGGCGTTGGTCTAAATGGTGGCATCTACTCCGGTTTCAAGGTTAACCATTTGGACATTTCTCCCCAATTTGCAGGCATACTTATGTCATTTACTAACTGTATGGCCAATCTGGCTGGATTACTTGCCCCAATTTATGCCGGACACGTCGTTGTTGGAACGGTAAGATATTTTATTTATTTTTAAAAAAACAGTTTGTCATATTTAACATATAATTCGTTTGAAAGTTGTATTTTTTGAGATCAATTTGAATATTTTTTCCTATAAACGTTTAAAACAACTTTCGACACGTTTTACTTCAACCGGAAACATCAGTTTCCGACATCAGTGATAGAATATCCCATAACGTTATGCTCCTGCCCTCTGTAAAAAATTGTATACAAATTTTTATAAAAGCATTTTATAAAAATGATGTCATATAAAAACTTTTTATAAAAATGGATACCTTGTCCCACTGTAAAAATGTCCATAAATATTTTTATAAAAATGGTCAGCTGACACAACTATAATATTGCCTTTAATGTCGATAAAGATTATAAAATAACCCAAAATATTAACTTTAAAGTCATTAAAAATGAAAATATTTAAAATCAATCATACATTAGCTGAAGTGAGTCTGACTTGTGTTCATAGATAAAGATAACCTGCTTATGTTTCTCAAAGTGAGCCATACAGAAATGTATAATAAGAGTTCCTGTATTATCAGTTGGCATCACGTTGATCGGAGTGCCACTAGTTATGTGTACAAAAACTAATTTTTACAGGCGGGATATTCAAATTTGTTAGTTTCAATTATGGGTAGGTAAATTTTACAATTTGTCTTAAAATTTTATTAGGATAATGAGTGATAACGAAGAATAAAATAAAGTTTTCAATTCAATTGAGAATAGGAATGACACAAACATTAACAAGCCCTCCAGTTCAACAACCATTCGAATAGGATCAGCGACCCAAATAAATTTTACAAACTGTAGAGTAAATCATTTATACATAAACGAAGAAGATTGGAGAATTAATATGTTCAAAAGTTTTAAATTTATTTGTTGAAATTATAAAATTACTGAAAAGTTATCTACAGAATAGAACATTTATAGTGAGACATAACGGAAACACCTCTGGTAAATTTGAAGCAAACTCTGGAGTGCCACAAGGGTCCAATTTGGGCCCATTATTATTTATTGTCTTTATCAATGATATTTCTACTTGTGCTAAACCCTCTAAATTTTTACTTTTCTCTGATGATTTTAAAATTTACAAAGAGATCAAAAATGTGAGAGACTGTGAGGCACTTCAGAAAGATATTAAGGAAATTGAACTCTGGAATACCCGCAGTAAGTTGGAATTTAATGTAAAAAAATGTTGTATAATGTCCATTTGCTGCAAAAAACAAACAATAGAATTTTATTACCAGATAGGAAATAATACTCTAAATAGATGTTCAGATATAAAAGATCTAGGTGTGACTTATAATAATCAATTATCATTTGCTACACGCTGTCGTAACATTAGTAAAAACGCTAATATCACATTGGGTTTCAATAAAAGACAAACTTTTCTTTTCTCGAGTATAAAAACGATAAAAATTCTTTTCAATACGTTAGTTTTATCACAAATACAATATGAATGCGTTATTTGCGGGGGACTCCCACAAATGTACATATAAGAAGTCAAAAGAAATTTTTACGTTACTTCTTTTACAAAAAGCATCACCATTGGCCGGATTACCACTTCATCAGAACAGAGGGGCTAAGAACCGAATTTGGAATGCTATCGTTAATCACAAAAAGGAAATGCTATATGGTGATATTTTTATTCAAAATAATGAACAATAGTATAAGTTCGATACAATTAATTTCATTACTGCAAATGAGATTCCCGCCCACACATACTAGACATAAATTAATTTTCAATATTGCAAGGTTTACCATTAGTTCATCTCTAGACGCCATTTTAAAACTTGCCAATATTGTAAACAGTCTCCATTCATCAGACTTTAGTGTTAAATTGAATAGTTTTAAGGCCACAATATCTAGACAATTAAAAGCACTTGGCATATAAACACTCACTGCTGTTAAACAATCTGCCATCCAGTATTCAGCCTCACACACAGAAAAATCGTTCACAATTAAACTTTGTAAGAGGAGTATAATTAAAATACAATCCGTGTAATTTAGGTTAATAAACCTGTATGGATTTTAATAAATAAATAATCTAACTCGGCTGAGTCTCGTTTGATAAACTGTTCTCTCGTTGCAGAAAATGCTACTTTCGTCATTCGTTAAACAATGTAGGGGAGGGTAGTATTGAGTGAGACGAAATTAACATTTTTTACACAAATTCATTCATTTTTCTATATGGTGGATTGATCAATACATTTTTTAAGACCTGAAATGAGTTTTCGCACTCTTGTGACCACTCGAATTTTACGTTTTTCCTAGCTAACCTATTTAAAGGAATACATATTTCTGCAAAATTTAGAATGAACCTTCGATAGTAATTGCAAAATGCAACAAATCTTTTGACTTCGTTGGCATTTTTTGGCACTGAGTAATGCTGAATGACTGAGTATTTTGCTTTATCTGGTGAAACACCATCCTTTGATAAATTGTGACCTAAATATGTGACTTCTCGCCTGAAGAATTGGCATTTTTGTGGATTTAATTTTAAATTGAATTTACGACATGCGTCGAACACTTTTCTGAGATTGGCTAAGTGATGATTCTCTGAAATTCCTATCACAACTATATCGTCCATATATAGAAATGCTTTTTCCGGTGTGAGGCCTGAGAATGCTATCGACATCATTCGCGAAAAACTATTAGGGCTTATGTTTAACCCAAAAAGTAGTCTTGTGAATTAAAATGAGCCTTTTTCGGTACTGAACGAAGTGTATTTCCTAGAAGATTGTTCTAAATGTATTTGATGAAAACCTGACATAAGATCTAAAACTGAAAACCATTTTGCTCTCCCTAATTGATCTAAAATTGCATCTATACGCGGTAAAGGAAATTTATCTGTGACTATTTTCTTATTTAGCTGTCTAAAATCTATACAAAGTCTCCACGCCTTGTCTTGATTCGTCGACTTCTTTGGTACTAATAATACTGGACTATTATAATCTGATACTGAGGGTTCAATTATTCCCTGTGTTATAAGTTTTTCTACTTGACTATTCAATTCTGTTGATTGTGAATGTGGTGTGCGATAATTTTTTATGTATATCGGTGTATCATCTTTTACTGATATCCTTTGTTCGTAAAAGTTATTATGCGTTAGTATATCATTCTTCAAAGCGAATATATCTTCGTAATTTTCACACAGTTTCGTTAAATCGTTTCTTACATATTCCGGTACTTCTAAGTTTAATGCTTTCCTTAATTCTTTCATTCTGTTACTACTATCAGACTTAATTGTATATATATCGAATAAATTTAAATCTAATGTTTCAATACTCCTAGTTTTTACTGAAATATTTTCATTATTTGTATTTAAAATTCTAACGTACGGGTTTTTCCCCGATATTATGGATCTGGCTATAAATACTCCTGGTGCTATTTCCTGTTGCTCTACTACTGTATCCTTTCTCAAATTCTTGAAGTTCTCTATTAGCCTGTATACCTCACATCTAGGTGGTATTGCTAAAGTATCGTATTCTGGGTTACCAAAAATTTGTATGGTTTCTGAATTGTTAGACTTGCAATTTATATGTAATTCTGATTGTGAATAATCTAATACACAATTATTTTTTGTCATGAAGTCTCTTCCTATCAGTCCATTTGTTGGTATTGGAAAATTCTCTTCCACTACGTGAAAACAGTGACTTAAAGTTATGTTATTGATATAGAGGTTTATGCATATTTGACCCAAAGTTTTTTCTGAGCCTTCAGTTATCCCCTTAATGTTTATTTTATTCCTAGTTTCAATCAAATGATGTGGAAAATTTTTAGAAATTTTTATTAGAGAAATGTCTGCTCCTGTATCTAATATAAAATTGTAGATATTATCGGATATGCTTGTCTGAATTTTTATAAAGTTAGAAAGTAATAAATCTAAATAATATGCTGAATACGTTCCTGCAATCTTGCTTTCGTCGCTTGATTTTTTATTCAAAACCCCAATTGTTTCTGACTCTCTCTTGCTCCTTCACTTTCTATTTCACATATTCTTACGTTATTTTTAGCTTGATTATTGTAATTTCCATTATTATTGTATTTCCTATATTTATTAAAATTTTCGTATCTGCCGTAGTTGTTTCCTTGATTATACTGTCGAAATGTTCTTCCTGAATGATTACTGTTATAAAATCCGCTGTTGTTTCCTCTCCGGTGATTATTCCTAAAGTCAAAGGTTGACTTCCTGAAAAAATTCCTGTTATCTTTCATATGTAAGACTTGTTGTTGTCCTACTATACCTTCTACTGAAACCAATTTTGATAGTACCTCTTGTGTAGTTTCAAAACTTCCCGCTGCAATTATTGTTTTGGTTGCGTCCGTTGCGGCATTCATAGTTACTGCCTTAATCGTTGCTTCCTTCGTTTATTTTTCGGCTAGTCATTCGGGCATCCCTTCCGATATGTATGCTGCCTGTAATCTTTCCGCCAGTTTCTCTATTTCTGTTGCATACTGTGTCACCTCCTTTCCATTTTGTCTTACTTTACCAAGCCTTGCTAAGAGAAGGCATGGATTGTCTCCTCTTATTTCTGTTTTAAGTTTATTCTTGATGTCTGCAATGGAGTTTTCCGTCGTGATTAAGCTTCTAGCTTTTTCTGTTAGTCTCGTTTTTATTAGTAGAGTAGCATTTTCCTCATTACCAGTCGCGTTTATTTGTAGTAAATCTAATGAGTCTAAGAATGACTGTAATTTGCTTGCTTCGCCGTTAAACTCGTTCGGTAAAACTTTACTCGCAAAATTAAAAAAATCGTTCATACTTGTCGCCATTTTCAACTGTTTGCTTATTGCTTGTAATACAACAGTGTCAATTTCCTCAAATATAGAGGTAGGTATGTTGATAATACAATTTAACGCTTGAAATGCCCTATCAGCTTTATCCTACTTGAATAATTTTTACAAGTCTCCTGTTGTACTGAACTTAAATTTTTACAATTTTTGGCTATTAACTTAACAAAATTATTATAAAGACCTACTATGCTATTAATTACTTCTATATGTATATCAGGATTTTTAGGAGTTTCTTTCTTCAAAACCCCTTTTCCCTGTTTATTAACTTCTTCCACAATTAATCGTAACTTATCTTGAAAATGCTCCCACGGTATTGACATTTAAAAAAAAATTCGTTCATAAGAATAGAATGCATATGTACTTACAATTATTTTTACACGGCGAGGTTCCTGTTGTCTGCTTTACTGCATTGCTTCGGTTGATATCCCTTTTCAACGCTCTTCGGTGCGTTTTCCATAATGACCAAACAAATTTTAAGATGAAAGCTATAGTTATAATGTATAATAATACCATTATGTGCATCGCAGCATTGTCTTGCTGGACCATGAAAGTGTTGTTGACAATTCCCGTTTCTTTTGCCTCTTGTTTGGTTGATGAACCTCCCATTGTTTCTCTTCTCCAAGGTCATCTGACCTCCGTCTATAAATTGTACGTGTTTGTTTATATATTAACAAGAACGTGCTTCCACTAATAACTAACATTGACCGTCCCAGATCAATGATCGTTAAATATTGTAATAACCTAATTTTTAAATCTTATTTCTATACTAATGTCCTTTTGCCGTTACTGTCCTTTAGGGATCACTACAATCCGTTTTCTTTTCATTTCACTTTAAAGTATAATCTCTCCGCTTTCTAAATTATACACAAAGAAGAAATTAACCACAAAAATAAGCAAAATAATATATATTTTTCTTAAGTGCGATCTTGTCTCATTTAGTACCTGAAAGTGTACCAAGTGAGACTAACAAAAGTACCAACTGAGACATACAATATTATATACCTTCAGTATAAAATTAGAAAAATCAAATAATTTTTTTAGCGAATATCAACCGAGCTGAAGTTAATTCTGAATTTGTACAAGACTGTCGCTTTGTAGTGCCTGGAACAGGATCTGGAACTACCATTGCTGTATCATTCAACGCAACAAAAGATGTATCGGGTATATCTGGAAACACAAAGTAGTTCGAAAATTTAAGGCTCTTACGAGGAAAAGACACTTCGAACTCATCGTTAGACACTCCTGTAACTTTTGAGACATAATAAATTTGTTTTGGGAACCTAATTAAAAGAAATTAGTCCACTGATACATCTGCCTTGGTCACAACGGTATCTTCAGTTTTATCATTGGGTACCCAGTCTTCAGTTTCAGAAAACATTTCATATTCGGAATCTTCAGAGGTATCAGTGTTTGTCGAATCACGTTTCTTTGTCTTCTTAATTTTTTTACGCGGTTTCTTAGGTTCCTCCTTCTGTAACTCACTTATATTTCGCTTAACATTTTTTAGTCAATTCTTTTGATTTTTCCTTTTCTATCAGTTTATTCTTCTCAGGCGTTTCCGCTATTACTTTACTCCTTCCCTTTTCTTTTCCCTTTCTAATTTGTTTTCTGGGTAATGCTTTGGGAAATCCTCGAATATCTTCGGATGAAATTAAGCTAGTTTGAACATTTTGTTGTGTATTTTTACTTCTTCCTCTGATGGACCAGGTTGATTTTCCTTATTTTCAGTTTCTTGATCATTAGAATATGGTCGGTCAGTTACAAACGAAGTTAAGGAGTCGGCGTCCTTAAACACATCTGGGTCAAACGGGTGAATTGGAGTGCTTCTGAAATTCGTCCTGCTGAATCGTATATGGTCATAGGAACTCCAGGATGTTGAAGCATATACTTGTCGCATGCAGCATTATAATATGCTTTTTCTACTCCTGTTATATAATACATTCATTAAAAGAATGAAATCTGTATCGTAATGAACTTCATTATGATACAGATTTTCATTACGATACATATTTTTGAGCCAATATAATCAAGTTACCTATTTTTAGTTAAGTGAGACATAATTTGACAACCGTCAAATTATGTCAAAAGAAAATGAAACAATCATCTTTATGGTCACATTATTCAAATAGCAAATATTTCAAGCATAGAGAATAATGTTGACATATCAAATTAAATGCAATTTTAATCAATACAATCGCGAAAAGCCATAGCCCAGTGGTGTAAACGGTAGGTTATGAAAGTTATGTAGTTGTATGGTAAGGGTTCCATCTCTACCCGTACCCTGAATTTTTTTTGTTCAGCCTACCAAATTAATTTTTAAAATGGTACCATAAATAATTTAGATTTATATAAACAAAGCAGATTGGAAACTATTAAGTCCAACAGTTTTAAATTTATTTGTTGAATTTCCCTCCATTGTTCATTGATAATTATTAATTTAATAATGCTCATTAATCGGAGTAGAAAAAATAATGTATGAAACTTTCATATAATGGCCATTAATACACTCGCATGTTAAATGCTACAACATGCTCGTGTATTAATGGCTATCATTATATGTTCGTTGCATGATAGTAGATTATACCACGAGTCAATAATGATAGCTACTATTCTCGAGGAATAATAGCCATTATTGCGAGTAGTATACTCTACTCTATTTACGATAAATTTATTTATTTTAGATTTTTAATGAACAACTTTATTTGTCAATAACATTTAAATTAGTGATAGTACAATTAATAAACTGAATTGGTCGTGAATTATGATTAACTTTGGAAGAGTTTTCAACGCGAATATTTGGAATTTCGGTTGCTGTAAAAGAAGAAGTTGCTTCATTACTATTTATCTGTTTGGCAATAGTATCTGCTGTAGTTGTTTTGTTTCTCATAGACTGATCAATGTATCCTGCAGCTACTTGGGTAGATTTCCAGCCCCCATGACGCTTCAATCCAGTTATATCGCCTCCTCCATCAATGTACAGAGTGGCAGATGATCTGCGATAACAATGGTCGGTATAACTTTGAGGATTTGGCAAGTTTAAATAGTTGGCAATTTGTCTACCAATGTCTGCAAATTTGTTTTTTCCTATACGTTGTATTGTACATTTAGATTTTTGATAATTTAGAAAGAATGAATTGGTTTCTACATGTGACAGACGGAGATCGATGTACTTCTTTACAATATTGTAAAACGTACTGTTTATGGTGAATTTTCGTACAATTTTAGTTTTAGTCTTGGGTATTGTTATCAATAACTCTGTTTGGAAACCCTTCACGTCTTCTATCTTCATTTCATAAAGCTCGTTTGAGCGGCATGCGCCCATATGCGCCCATAATTCCAATAACTAATATAACCTGAATCAAAAAAGAACATGAGTTTTTGAATAGATCAGATTAAATATGAACATTTACCTTATGCAAAAGAAAAATTTCATCAGGAGCTCTGTCAATAAATTTCCTAATTTCCTCCGGGGTCAGAGTGGAAGATTCATTTGCTTGAAATCTACTAACTTCAGTTTTCATTGGCGGAACTGCGAATCACGAATAACAAGATATAAAATTTGGTTATTTGAGAGCAACGACGAACAACGTGGAAACGACGAACAACACAACAACAACGGTTTATAAACGCATGTATGTGATATCAATGTTTCATTTTCGAGCAGCGGGAATCATGAACAACCAATAACGAACAACAGAGTTTATAAATCCAGCTTTATATTTTTCCAGATCAACGTCATGGTTTATCTTTAACACAGATTTAATCATTGAATAGAATGACCATAATGAAGTTGGCTTGTATTTTGCACCCAATTCAGCGAAATACGCCAGCAGAACATTTTCGGAATAAGAGTTTGCCTTGTTTCGAAGACGCCATTCGTTGAACGATGCGTACGTTTTATTATAAATGGATTTCGATGTTTCTGGTATTAAGGTAGATGTTGTTGCTGCAGCTAATTGTACAATTTCTGGTGGTGTACAAGTGAAAGATTCTTCATTTTCATTCATTTTAATACAAATACACAAACACTACGCGTTTGACACTGACACTTTTGAGTTTGGTTATATTGTTTCCATGGTATTATTTAATTCGAGAAATTTTGTGATAGGAGTACAAGAGGGAATAAAGACTATTAATCCCTCGCCATTATTCCCTAAGGGATTAATATATGGCATTATACTTCAAAAACCACAAGTATAATACTTATATTATATATTAGTCGTAAATAAAATACTATTAAAGGGTCCGTAAATGGAAATATCTAAAGGTTGTAATTTGTTACTACAGTGAGGAGGAATCGTCAAAATTTGAACACCTACTTGTCGAGCTCTTTCTACCACCTTTAGAGAAATTGACTTTCATGGTTATCATATATAAGAAGGGTAGCGTTTTCTTTGGATGAATTGCTATGAGCAATAAAATGATTTAATACATCCAAGAAAATTTCTGAATTCATCCATCCACTTGGGTTTGAAAAACCTAAAGCACTTGTTGGACCAACTTTTAGCATATGATTTTTAAAGTTTTTTCTGGGAAATATAAGTACCGGAGGTAAAAATGTTCCAGATGCCGAAATTATTCCACACATTGTGACTGTTTCCTCCTGTCCACCACTTGTAGATTGATAAACCTGTTTTACTCCTTTTGGAGCAATAATTCGTTTTGGACTTTGAACTGTTTGGGTGCCAGTTTCAACTAAATTGTAAATACGGGAGCCGTCTGCCAAACTAGGGTATTTCTTCAAAATCTTGGCCAAATTATCAAAAAATATTTTAACATTGTGTACATTAAACGAGGTTAGACGTGATAAGCTACATGCTTCTGGTTTCCGAATGGAAATCTCATTATTTCTTTTCATGAACGCCCAACGCCAATATTCACCAGCCATTTTGTTGTTTTCCCAGGACACAGGGATATCAAAATTATTTTTAATCGCAAGCTCATAAGCTAGCTTTCTTGTAGCCTCTACTGTCAATCCGTAAGTCATTTTACTGCAAGTTATAAGATAATCAGCACGTTCAGGTTTAAATACTTGTCTATGCCGATAATTTTGTTCCATTATCGCATCAAGCTTATCTTTCTTTTTTTACATACCTCGCTAACGTTTGAAATTTTATATTACAGCGGTCAGCAGCAACTCTCAGCGGTAAATTTTCATTGCAGACTAAATTAACTGCATGTTCCATGGTTTCAGCACTTGTATTGTCAATTTTTCTTTGCTTAGTTTTCCGCGGCATCTGTAAGAAATGTACCGATCTCAACCCATTAACGCCCAGTGATACCCTACGGTATCACAAAATACGCCCATTTCTAATTATACTTGAAGCCTATTAGAAGCGATCTAAACATTCCACCCCCTCTCCTAACTGCAAATAAGGAACCAATATTATCATAGTTCCGGCCATCAGTGTGTTTGTAACCTTTGCCGAGTGAGTGTGATTTTTGAAATATTTAGTTGAACGAAGTTGGGTCGAAAATATGGACATCCGTTTTGCGTAAGTACTTTTTATTTGTATATCTAATAAATTTTAATAATATTTTATAAAAAATCTATTATCAACATAACAACTGTTTATGTCCTTTCTGCCAAAGTTAAATTTATTCAGACATTTTTCTAATATCTTATCAAACATTTCGGTGATACCATATTGTATCACTGGGAGGTTGTCATGTCATTTGGAATTTATTTAAATTTTTTTTTACAGTCGTGGATTCTCATTATCTGAAGCTTTAGACATGGTATACGAGAATGATAATATCGCAAATGAATTGGAAGGGATATTTATTGAGCCACCATATCCATCTGGTGACAATGATGAGGATTCAGGGGATGAAATAGATAACCTCATGATAAATAATCTAACAGGTCGTCAATTGCAAGGTGGTGCTCAGCTAAAATTATCCAATAATGAACGTATTGGCACTAATGATGATGATGATGTAAGTCCACAGCCACCTCCGTCTCCTGCCGGTCCTTCACAGGAGCCTTTGAAGTCTGAGACGAATTGGATTCAAAACAGATTGCAAGAAGTACAAAAACAAAAGTTATTAAAAAAAAAGGTGAACGAAATAAATGGCTAAAGGGAGATCTCGAACAGGTATCTCTAGAGTTTCCCTCAGCTGACTACAGTTCATACGAAGATATGACATGTACAGAATTATTTGAAGGTTTTTTCGACGACGATATAATGAATCTTATTTGCGAGGAAACAAGAAACTATGCTTTGTACAAAAATCAAGTTTATCCAAATATCTGCGTAGAAGATTTGAGATGTTTCCTTGGAATCTTGATTCTTACTGGATATAATAGTTTGCCCTCGAAAAGACATTACTGAGACATAAATGAAGATCTTAGTAATAAACTGGTGACCGAAGCAATGCGTCGTAATCGATTTGATGAAATTCAAAAATATATTCATTTTGCCAATAATACAAAAATTGATGAATCTGACAAGATGTGGAAATTACGTCCGCTTATGGACAAACTGAAGAAAAAGTGTTTGGATAATTTTGTGCCTGTAAAAAGTCTTTCATACGATGAAGCTATGATCAAATATTTTGGTCGCCACGGATGCAAACAATTCATCCGTGGCAAACCAATACGTTTTGGCTACAAAATCTGGTGCCTAAACACCAACGAAGGCTACCTGGTCGACTTTGACTTATATCTAGGGAACAATCCTCGAGGAAATAAATCTTATGAAACCCTTTTCGGAAAATGTTCCACACCTTTAGTACAATTTTTAGAAGAATTACCAGATGAAAAAAGACATTTGCGGTATGCCATTCATGTCGACAATTTATTCACTGGTTTTAATTTGTTTGCTTATTTGAAGTACCTAGGATATTCTGCAATTGGCACTATCCGTGATAATCGCTTGAGTAATTGTCCACTGTCAAATAAAGCACAATTTTCTAAAAAAGCTAGAGGTACCTCGGAACATTTAATACATAGATACGACGGAATACTCTTAGTAAGATGGATGGATAATTCAGTAGTGACTGTTGCTTCAACTTCTGTTGGTGTTTCACCAACTTCATTAGTGAAGAGGTATTCTTTGCAGCAACATCGTCATATTATGATAAATCGTCCAAATTGCATATCTCATTATAATGAAAACATGGGCGGAACTGACCTTCAGGACCAATGCGTAGCTAACTACAGAATAGGTGTAAGGGGAAAGAAGTGGTACTGGCCTATATTTACCTGGATGGTAGATATTGCAATAAATAATGCCTGGATCATCTACAGAAAATTCAACAAGAATGTATCCAACCTAGATTTTCGTCGAGAAATAGCACAAGTTTATTTGAATCGATATGGTGTCAAATCGGCAGGAGCTGGAAGAGAGAAGGTTCACAGGGAACCTTTTCCAGATGTAAGATATGACAGAAAAGATCATTTTGTTGCTCCTTGCAACCGAAGACGTTGTGCTGGAGCTGGTTGTGTTACATTTGGCAGAACACAATGCCAGAAATGTGATGTCGGACTATGTGTTAAGTGAATGAAGGACATCAAATGATGCTGGTGGCTGTGTACACGTATAGGGTAACGAAGAAACATTACATTTGTATCACGTGTAAAATTTAATTTTTTTTTTTTTATTACATAAATTAGCTTACCCCGAAATAAATATCCCTAATCAAATTTATATTTCATTACCTTTCATTAACTCTAATATCACAAAAATATTTTCACAAAGTTTTCTAGATATTGATAAATCAATTAAAGTATCTTATAGAACTTCCAATAAATTGGGTTCCTTTTTGATCAATTCTAAAGATAAAATTAACCATTTACAAAGAAGTGGAGTATACAGGTTACAATGCTCAGATTGTGTGGCAAGCTACATCGGAAGGACATGCAGACCTTTGGGAGTCCGTATAAATGAGCATATTAGTAAACCCAACAAGTCATCATTCGGTCATCACTTAAAATATAATAATCATAATTTTAGCCCCACAGAAAATTCAAAGATTTTAGTTAACATCAACTCTAAAAACTTTACTTTACTAGATTTTTATGAAGACCTTGAAATCAGTAATGAGCTTAAAATTAATGATAAATGTCTAAACAAACAAGAGAGCCTAAATAGGAACTATATACCCTTACATCGTCAACTCATGTAACTCTCAATAATGATAATGTCCTAACCTGCTGGTCACTGGACCAATAACGCTTGCTAAAATAGGTTAGTTTAGAGACAATACATTAGAACTTGCTTCAGGACCATGATATTAAATCATGAGCATGTTTTTTGTGTTGCCTTAAAATATAGTGTGAATACATCATTAGATCTCACCCTTCCAACATGAGAAAATTCTAATTTGTTTTTTTTTTCTCAACCTAACCTTCTAAATAATTTTAAATATCTTGATTAAATTGCTAATCATTCATTACAATTATTAAATTAAATAAAATATTACACCTAACTGATTTAATTGTTGTTTACAACTACTTTTCTGAAGTTAAATAAATAATCATTTTTGCATTTGATCTCTCAAATCGAACAGAGCATTCACAAACAATCGAACAAACCCAATTGACAGTTGAAGTTCTTGTATTTGTCAGTTAAACCGACACAGCCACCTGTAGAGGTTCCAACATGGCGGGCGTTTAGGAAAATAAAATGATTCTTTGGAAGTAAAATTCGATTTTAAATGTGATGTCCAAGTTGGTGTAATGTAAATATAAAATAAAAATTATTAACCTGTTTCAATATCAATGGAGGCGATGAAGCCAGGAAATTTTGTTATATATAATCTGACAGTACGTATTTTTTATCAACCTTTTTATCTTTAAAGTAAAAAATCTTTCATTTATAAGAACTTAGTCAACCTTTCACTTTTTAAATTTAAATAATGGTAACTTCAATGTAATTAAAATCAATTTTATTATTAAATTTCTAATATTAAAAACCTTTTTGTATCACCTTTAAATTAAATTCATATATTAGTATTGTTAACTTTCTCAACATGAATTTAACTTTGTAATTTAGCACTATTGGTTGTGATTTGAGTATGTATTTTAGATTAAGCACTGATGATGGCTCTATGTCTAAAGAGCTGAAAGCGCGCTATGCAAAAATAAATTAAATTTTACACGTGATACAAATGTAATGTTTCTTCGTTATGTGTTAAGTGTTTTATATCATATCACACCAAACAACTAAGTTTATTTTTTTTGTAAATTATGTATATCATAAGTCCCCAGTGATACCATATGGTATCAGTATGTATTTTTTTTTTCTAATTAAAATTTAACAAAAACTAATATGTTTTCTTCTCATGACAGGTCAAAAAGACGTGTAGTTAAAATTACATCAAAATCCATAGCAAAAAATTTAATTTGGGCGTTAATGGGTTAAGAAATTATGAATTTAGTACTAAAGTGAGAATTATTATATAGTGATATTTGCGTAATTATATTATGGTACTAACTGAGACAGTCTCACTTAGTACATTCTGATGCCACAACACGAACGCCCTCAAAAAGAATATCTTTCTTAATATCAATATCTATGATCATACAGAAAGTAAGGTTAGTAACCAAATATCACATCATATTCACAAAATTCTATGAAACAAATGTTATACAGTATAATTCATAGATATAAGAAAGTAACTAACTTACCTTAAAATTAGTTTTTGTATAAAAATACTGTAAAAAGCATCTAAAACAATCTATAAAGTCGCAGAACGTTTTGCTTTATGAATATCAACAACTCACTGTCAGTAAACGTAATTTGGAGGGAAATTTAAATAGTTATTCTGATTGTCTCACTTGGTACACCGTCTCACTTAGTACCACCCTCCCCTACTATTAAATAAAGTGATATTTTGTTTCAGCCAAGCGTTGCCAAATGGAGAACTGTTTTCGTTACCGCTGCTACTGTTTATGCAGGTTGTTGCACGTTTTACATATTTTTCGGTTCAGGAGAAAGACAACCTTGGGACCAACCTCATGAAGAACCAGAAAAAAGAAAACCGAACGATGAACCCGAAATTGTTACTACTCGTGCTTAATAGTATTTTCAAAAATAATGTGATGTATTTTAGGTATATTTAACATACCATTTCTAGGATAAGTGAAAATTAAATTTATAAAGTGGAATAATCTTATTTCCCAAAATTTGTTTTTTTTTAATTTTTCTAAGCAGTTTCATGAAACTGATTTTCTGGCAGCTGTAAAATTGAATTTTAAATTATTATTACCGAAAGTATTTTAGATAATAGTACTAAAGAGTGACCATATATATTTTTTCGAAACCTGTACTTCCCCAGTGAATATTTATTTTAATACAGTTGAAATTCAAGAAAAAAATATATATATTTAAATTTAAAATATATTCCGATTTTCATAAAATCTCTTTAAAATGATGCTCAATAAATTGAAAAATATATGTGGAGTGTGATGATAGTATATTTTGAAAAATGTATTAAAAATATTTGATATAACTAGTATTTTTATTAGAAATACGGATTCTTGTTTTGGGTGATGATGATATTGTTGACTTTAATGGAAACGTTGTTATAATGACGACAATAAATTTACTTTTTGAGTAAAAATTTGTTTTATTTTAGCAACACAAACCTATAGGTAGATATTGTAATGATTTAAAATTGACAAGTCCAATTGTGGGTTTAAAAACCTGAAAGTATTAAGAAAAACCGCGAATTAAAAAATTTAACACACTGTACATAATTAGAGAGTAGATAGATTAAAAAAATTGGAAGTAACATGAATCTGCGAAACAAAAAGATGAAGTAACTTTACCAAAGGAAATATTTTGAAAGTCTTCTAAGTCAAACAGAATTTAAGAATTAATACCATGTTCGGTGGCGTAGCTACAGAGGTGACATTGCCACACGGCAGATATGCGTCACGCTCTTTCGGCGCCCGCCGCAATTATATTAAGGCCTTTCGATTATTCTCTTTAAGCCGCTAGTAGCAGCTCGTAGCGAATGAATCCTGTTCGTTTATTATGGGGTGTGACGCCTAGTCTTACCTTCCACTTGCCCCTTGAGCACATACCAAAAAGTATGAGCTTCAAGCCACAGACATTTAAATATTTGACGTTTAAAGAGGTTAAACGTTAAGATTGTGCCGATTACGATTTAAACTTATTAAAAATACCTAAATATGCAAAATTATATTAAACACACTATAATTGAGAACTGTTCTAACAACAGCAATAAGGAACTTGTTAAATGTAAATTCATTTGTACTAGAACCTTTTAATGCTTTCTTATAATCAAATATATTAAGTATATATTGTTTTGAAGGTCCCGCTTGGTTTTCCATAATTAATTAATAATAATTTACGTTTAACAAATACAGCTTGTTTATAACAAGGGTAAAAGTAACCTAAACTTTTGTAATTACAAAATCTTTGACATTTGACAAGTGATTTTGAGCACAGATAATTTGAGAATCTTAAAAATCCTGTTCGTTTATCTTAAAAGTCGTTACGACTGAGGTGTCACGCACAAGTGCTTGAAGCCCAAACAAACGAAAAGCCTTATAAATATATTGTTCTGAACAAATGACAAAATCATAAAATCGCGATTTAATAATATTTTTGCTCTCTGCGTACACAACAAAAAACTGTAAATCGCAAGGAACATGAGCAACCGTGCAACTATTGCCGCAAGCGTCTATCGTTAGTGTGGGACTATACATTGCGTTTTTAACGGGAGCGGCTAAACGGGACCCGTTCAGCCGGATTAATTTCATCGGGACATACATCCATCGTTTATCCTGCTAAAAACCGTACGACTGAGTCATTTCTTTGTAGCTTTCGGTAAAGTAGGTGGTTCGATAAAAATAATGTTATCGAATAATATAATTGTTTGTGCCCTTGAAGCTACTGGCCTACTTAGAAAACCAATCGAAAGAAGATAAAGCGTTAATCCCTTTCATGCTAATCGGGAAACAAGTGAAAGATTTTCAATATTTTATAACGACATACGAAAGTATGAAGTTAAGTTTTTTGGATATTACCGAATGTCAATTAACTCGTTTGATGAATTGTTAAATGCATTACGTCCTTATATCACAAAACAAGTAACTCATTGGAGGAACCCAATATGTGCAGAGGAAAGATTGACAATACCACTCAGGTTAGTTGGAAGAGATTTTTTTATTTTTAGTTTTAATATTAACATTATAAAATTTTATATATCGAGGTTAAGGTATTCGGAAAGCTGAGAGTGTACGGACGACTTATTAGAATGAGGTGACAGTTGCGACGAAGAAGGGGTTGGAGATAACAGGGGTGTTGTTTGACGAGTGGGGCACCGTGAATGTGCAGAATGTAAGGAGTTATGTGTAGGACGTGAGGAGGTCTGTGGTGGTTGATGGCTTGTGTTAGGGTAAGAACTTTGAAAATATTGATAGGGTTGTGAATAATTAAATAATGGGAAAGGAGTGGGAAGCTGCTGAATTGGCTGCTGCCTATTTTTGTCTCGTAGGTTCCTGAAGAATTGGAGGGTATGCAAACGAAAATACAGTTTTTCTTCCTCATTGAGCCTTTTCAAATTGGGGAGAAGAGACAGCAAAAATGCTCTGTCAGAGTCTTCTTCGGCGTTTTGGGAGGCATCCAATTTTTGCAGCAATTGTGTCTGGAAAGACGTGCAGTCTGCCGACTTACGCGCTCTGTTTGATTTCTTTTAGATTTATGTTCTTTTTTATGGATGTTGATGGAGTAGTGCTTATTTCGTTGTTTGAAGCAGTACTGCCTATTTCGTTTGAAATAGAATTTGTAGCTGCTTCTTCCATTTCTTCTGTCTCATCATTATCTTCCTCGTGCACAATATTTCCAGAAGTTCTAAAAAAATTACAATTTACATTATCAAAGTCCTTATTGACATATAAATGCACATACCTTCTCTTTTCAATGCTTTGCTGTAAGAAGGACAGAGCATCGGCATAAACATATTTTTTCTTCTTACTGGGAGCAGGATCTCCAGAAGCTCCCTGGTTCACAAATTTCGCGAAACTGTCTCGAATGTGTCGCCACTTATTTTTCATTTCTTTCACTGTAAACAAACATTGAAAACAATCTCTTATACACGGTGTCTACTATAAAAACCGCCAAACTTCAGGGGGTGATTAAACAAGTAATTTCGAAATAAAATGCAATATAACACTTTTTCGAAAAATTGATAATTTCTCTTTTAATTACTTGTATAATCACCTCCTGAAGTATGGCGGTTTTTATAGTAGACACCCGGCATAGGGTAATATCTAAACACTGTAAATTATTTATTTTTTAGGTTTTTGGGTACTGGTACCAACTTTGCTGCCTTACAATATGAATTTTATATAGCAAAAAGCACAATTGGCGTCATTGTCCGTGAAACTTGTCAAGCCATATGGTCATGCTTACAAGAAACCGAGATGACTGATATTACTAAGGAGAGATGGCTCGAAATCGCTGAGACATTTTACAAAAAAAACAATTTTCCAAATTGTGTGGGAGCCATAGATGGAAAACATATTCGTTATACAAATCCAAAGAAATCTGGATCCAAGTATTTCAATTATAAAATTTTTTTCTCGGTTGTGTTAATGGCAATTGTTGATGCCAATCTTTGCTTCATAGCAATTGATGTTGGTGCTTATGGAAAGGAAGGAGATTCAGTTGTGTTTAGAGACAGTCCATTAGGGAAAAAGGTATACTCTGACACGTTAAACTTGCCAGCACCTAGGTGTTTACCGAACACTAACACCAATCCTCAACCTTTTGTATTTGTGGGCGATGAGGCATTTAAAGTTCATACGAATCTTTTGCGACCATTTCCTTTCCGACAGCTTAATCCTCGTCGAAGAGTTTATAATTACAGACACTCGAGATGTAGACGTTCTGTAGAATGGCATTTGGAGTTCTAGCCAATAAATGGAGAGTTTTTCATACTCCTATACTTGTAGAGCCAGATTTCATTGACGACATCATAAAAGCATCTTGTATTCTGCATAATTTTGTTCGCAAAAGAGATGGTGTTAATTATGAAGAATCGGAAACTTATCCTTTCACAGAAGTAGATAATTGTGGACCAAGTGTATGGGATCAAGGATGTGAAGTAAGAGATTATTTTGCCGACTACTTCATGGACGCAGGAGCCGTACCTTTTCAGCAACATCACATGTTTTAAATTCAATAGATGATATATACAAATGCTTAATCAAGAAAGTAGGGTGGTTCCATTTGAAATTCCAAAGTTAGGGTGGCTGGGAGTTAGGGGGATGAACATATCAAGTTGGCTTGACAGTCAAAAATGCTCCCCCTAAAAACAAAAATCGACGGGTCTCAGCGAATTTTGTAAAAATTTTCGGTTCTCTAGTTACAGAGAGGGGGGGAATCAAGTTTTCGTTGGAAGACCCTGTATATAAAAAGGGAGTTAATAAATAAGTTTACTAACCTTTTTCTTGCTTTTCCAGATCTGTTTTTTCTTCCCAGTCGTCAAACATATTACCACCAATATTGAACCAGCTTTTTTCTTTTATATTTCGATCACTATACTCCTTGCAACCCTTTTCCCATATTGCTGAGTATTCTTGGACATACTGAATAAACTTATCAGTGTCGAACATGACTATTAATGCAATAAAACGTCAAATTAAAAAGCCAAATTTAAGAATTAACTAGAAAATTTAATCCCGTTCAACCGCACTGTATAAACGCTACCGTTTGAAAGAATGTGTTCTTGTTGCTATGCGGTTCCCGCTAAATTGCAGCAAGACGCGGTTGAGTCCTGTCAGCGTTTCGGCACCGCACATGTATAGACGATCTAACTTGAAACAATACGTTCTATCTATCCCGCCAATCGGGTCCTGCTAAAACGCTCCCGTCAAAACGCAATGTATAGTCCCACACTTAGTGAAAGATGGCTCCGTGCCTTTATTTAAGATCCACAGATCTATTCCAACGATATAGTCATAAAGATACTTACCTCGGGCGTTGATATATTTGCTGCCCCAGCCTGTTACGTGTTCAAAGACAAATGTTAAAATTCAAATAAAATGTCGAATTCATTGTTAAATACATAAAAACTCTATTGAAGATTGTGAAATCAAATATCAATCCTGAAATATAAAATTAGAAATAAAAGATAAATAATATTTTTGCCCCGCCACTGGTAGCAACACAAAATTAGTAAATGTTAAATCGGCTTCAGCACTGCTACTGGAATTGTGAGAAGGCGATATAGTCCGGGAAAGTAAGGTCGAAAAATCTGTTAACTATCAAAACTTTCCCATAACTGATTTTTCATTTTTAAACGAAACTATATTGACCCAGCATCACTCTCCTAGATTGTCTAAGTGATTTATGCTCGTGTCATTTCTGGATGTGTTCTTACAAAAAAACGTGGAGATGAAAATTGAAGCAAAGCTTATGCTCTTGAAGGTGACGTAAATAGTTTTTTCAACAGTAAAAACACAAGAGCTTTTTTTTTATCGGATAAATTTCTCTTTGCAACGAAACAGTTTTGCCAATCACTAATTTTACGAGAAAAACTGACATGATAAAATCGCGACACCGAAGGTGGAGCGATTTTATCTAATGTCAGTTTTTCGAGCAAATTTAGTGATTGGCAAAACTTTGAGTCAAAGAGGAATTTATCTAATAAAAGAAAAGCTCGAGTGTTTTTTGGCAAGATAAATTAACGACAGAATATATGGATGAACAACAACAATAATTGCGACTCATTGTCATTGTGTAAAAGTGACGTCCGCTTACTAGATATTGAGGAAGAGAAGTTTTTATCGCGATAAAAAAGGATGCACCTTTTTTATCGATGGCAAAGTGACAATAACATTTCCAGGTATATGACATTTTAACATTGGAGTTAATTTATCAAAAAAAAATTTTCCGAACTTAAATTTTCCAAAAATTGAAAAAATTTACGAAAATTATATTTTTGGTTGGTAATTATAAGTAAAATATTAATATCGAGGTCAAAACATAGATAAGCATAGAGGGCAAACTTCTAAAAATTTACATTTTTTCAGATTTGGAAAATTTAAAATGGCGGCTGCGCAAATTGGAAACAAATTTTTTTTTTCAATCGCGTCTAAATTTATGAACATTAACGATATTGAGGAACGGTTTGTTGCAATCGACAGAGTGAAAGTTATATTTTTATAAATAACATAAACAAAATTTAAAAAAAAATTTTTTACATAATTTTTTAGAACATTTACCGAAAATAAAAATTTTTCCATCTAGTTTTTTCTCATTTTGGCGTTGAAACATTTCTTAAAAATATCTTTTTACGTTATTAATATGTTTGTTTTTAAAAGAAATTAAAAAAAAAATTTTTCAGATGCGACTTTTACAAGCTGAGATAAACAAATTCAAAATCTGCTAGATACTGTCATAATATTATTTGAAATTTTCAAATTTTGATCACTTCGCTAGGTTGTTGAATCCCAACAAAATTTTTCATTTTTCTACCGTTAATTGGTCGATTCAAAAGAGAACAGTAATCCCAGCTCGCTCGGCCAAACGGTGCGGAGGCAGCTGCTTGGCGTTCTGGTGGGGGGTCAGCGCTCATTCTCTTCGAACGCCCAAAAGACCCTTACAAACATGACTGACGACGTACTTGTAGCCGACGAATTATTGAACACTATTTCGTGTTTTTGTACCACAGGGTGTGGTTGTAAAAAAGTTGGCATACGTTGTACGATATTATGTAAAAATTGCGAAGGCAAAAACTGTTGTAACATCGAAATTGTAAGTACGGTATTTGACAATGACGAGGATGATAATGAATCTCTGAGTGATGAGCAAAATTTTGATATGACTCAATTAGTTGATTGGGAGCTTGCAATTGATAGTAGCAATAATATCGATGAGGATTTGTTTGCTAATGATAATGACGAGGAAAATTGTACAGAGCCATTTCCTCAGAGACCAAAAAGGGCGAGAATTTGTAGAAAATAGACGTAAATTTGTAAATAAATATTATTCTTAGTATCTACGTTTCGAATTATGTATAATATATATAATAAATGGATTTATAGATATAAATTATAACTATCATTGTACCTTATTTCTAGCAATATGTAATGGTTGATAATAACCATACTATTAGCAAACAACAAATGCCAAATTTTTACAAAGAAAACCAAAACAAAAGCTTGAGCTTTGTTCAACTGCGTACGAGCGCTGACCCCCCACCACAACGCCAAGCAGCTGCCGCCGCACCGTTTGGCCGAGCAAGCTAGGATTACTATTCTCTTTTGAATTGACCAATTGATGGTAGAAAAATGAAAATTTGTGTTTAAGTTGAGTTAGGATTCGACAACCTAAAGAAGTGATCAAAATTTGAAAATTTCAATCAATATCATCACAGAATCTAACAGACTTTGAATTTGTTTATCTCAACTTGTAAAAGTCGCATCTAAAAAAATTTTTTTGTAAATACTCGTCTTTCAAAGACACACATATTTATAACGTGAAAACATATTTTAAACAAATTTTTCAACGCCAAAATGAGAAAAAACTAGATGGAAAAATTTTTATTTTCGGTAAATGTTCTAAAAAATTATGTAAAATTTTTTTTAAAAATTTTGTTTATGTTATTTATAAAAATATAACTTTCACTCTGTCGATTGCAACAAACCGTTTCCTAATATCGTTAGTGTTCAAAAATTTAGACGCGATTAAAAAAAAATTGTTTCCAATTTGCGCAGCCGCCATTTTGAATTTTCCAAATCTGAAAAAATTAAATTTTTAGAAGTTTGCCCTCTATGTTTTGACCTCGATATTGATATTTAATTTATAATTACCAACCAAAAATATAATTTTCGTACATTTTTTCAATTTTTGGAAAATTTAAGATCGGAAATTTTTTTTTTCAAAAAACTATTTACGTCACCTTCAAAAGCATAAGCTTTGCTTCAATTTTCATCTCCACGTTTTTTTTGTAAGAACACATCCAGGAATGACACAAGCATAAATCACTTGAATTTTAGGTGGTCTGAGGTGTGCTTGCAAGCTGCGTCGCAAGCTCCAGCGGAAATTATTAGACAATCTAGGAGACTGATGCTGGGTCAATATATTTTCATTTAAAAATGAAAAATCAATTATGGGAAACTTCTGACTTTTATTTCCTTACTTTCCCGGATAATAGTGAATTTCAATAGATAGTTATCGATAAAAATGTTCGGTGACAAAATTTGTCTATGGATCTGACCAACTATTCAATTTGATAAAGGCCAAATATTCTTCTTCCTCTTTTATCTGAAAGACATTAGCTACTGACAATTCACTCGTTCACTGGTTTTAATGGAAGACCGTTGTATTAGTAAAGTTTTGAAAACTTAGGACCATCGCAGGATAATTTGATCCATCCTTTACTTGATCGAATTTAGATTCATTCTTTTATTATGTCAGGATGACATACTCTTGTAGTTAGAGCATATTTATGGGAGAATCGAAATTAGATTTATGAACAAAACCTTATAGACAATAAGGCCACATTACATCAAAGATATGTATTTCAGTATTTATTTAACTGAATCCTAACTTAAATAATATAGTACATTGTAAAACAAGTGTCGCAAAGCGGTGAGTACTACAAAATATGATTGTGATAAGAGTTTTTCATACTATTTCTTATAATGAACGTGCAAAAATGTTTTTCATGAAAATATAATTGCAATATTAGGTTTTTTTCGGTTTCTTTATTTATGTTGGTGTCCCTCACATATACAGTTGACAGAAGTTTTAAAAAATTTGAATGTTTATTAAGTTACTAATAAATAGTTCGGAAATTATGAATATGGAACTAAACAGCTAATTATCATGAACTCCACCGGAACTTCGCAATATTACTGATAATGCAGTTAATGATTTACTACCTGAAAAATCTAAACAAAAATATGTATATGGTATTTATGTTTTGATTTGCTTCCATTTACGTTCATAATTCTGTCATTTGTTTTGCACGTGACAAAATTTCAATGCTAAAAAATTAGAAATTGAAATACATACGATTGACATTACAAATCATGACTGAGGCTGGATCCACATGTATCCGTGATACGTATCCGTTGTATTCCACGTGATAAATATCAACTAATGAAATTTTAGGGATCAAAATCAGGCACGTTTCAAGGTCACTACGGATTGAAGTTGGTTAATTTTAACTTTTAATGCGTGATTGAGGTTAGGTTATTATTTTGTTTCCGTTTTTCTGGTGATTCGCTGACTACTTTTGAAAAGAATTTTTTACCTAGGTTAAAAAAATGTCGAGTCTAGAAAAGATTCCCCCATCAAAATTTGTCTTGTCCACATTGCTCTTTTTTGTGGCTTTTGTGTGATAAGCCTATTGTTATGCAGATACATTAGGTATGCTATTTTTATTTTTTTCTCTAAATTGCTTTGGGCCCAGGGAGGAGCATTCACTAATTGTCTGTTTAAAGAGGAAATAATTAAATTCCTATTATTTACACTAACACGACAAACACTCATAATTTAAGAAGATCGGTGTATCAGTCATACGGTAATGACAAAAATATTAGAATATTTTGAAGTTGTTTTGACGTTTGGTACCGTAAACGAATGCGTGAACGGATTGACACGTGTGGATGATCATATTTTCGGCTATCCGTGAAACGCACACGTACGTCCGTGATCACGGACGCATGTGGATCCAGCCTTACCTTATAATTATACATTGTTTATATTTAATATTATGTAACGATTGGTCGACGAGGTCTGCGACAGCAGAAATAGAACAGCGGCAGAGATTGTCATTTTGACATATATATAAAAAGTTTGTCATTTTGTTACTTCATATTATTCTTTATTCCTGCGTAATTATTTAATGTTAATATATTATTTCGTTAGTTAAAGTGTTCCTTTCAAAATATGTGTGTGTAAGACAACCCGCAATTAAACACTGATCACTCGACCTCTCCTCTGGTCGGCAAAATAACCCGGTGCATAACATCTTCGCATCAAGTTTGGCGTCCCAACGTGTGGCCAGAAGAATTGTTCGTGTATGTAACGTGTGCTAATTGTTTTAAAGGAAAAAATCTACTTTAGTGGTACAACGCGGATTTTGATGAAAAATTTTTTTCTGGCTAATTCGAGGTCGCTGAACACGAAAATGAAAAAAAGAAATGGGGCTCTCTTACCAAAATCGAGTTATGAATTTTTGAAGATGTGTTCAGATGAGTACTGCACTGGATTTATTGTCACATTGTAACTGCTATCATGATCCGTAATAACTGCTCCACAATGTTAGTGAAACACTATAGTTGCCTTTTATGATATTACTCTCTCATGCACAATAAAAGAAACACTGATATTGATATAAATCTGTTGTAAATTATTTTTTCAATTCCACAATTATTATATCTTTTGACGTTTCCGTTTAATATGACTGACATATAAGTTTCGTCTGTTTCCTCTTAGCAGTAAGACTTTTACCTACTAGCATATACAGCCATCATTAGTTACTTGAAAAGAAGTTTCAGAATATTTTCGATATGCGCAGATCATAGCACAGAAGATATAAACAAGATGTACATCATGAACATACACCGGCTCTTGTGCACCCTTTCCCTTCTTGAATAACCTGATGTGCGTTACAAAGTATTAGATATCAAGTTATTCAAGAAGGGGAAGGGAATATAATCATTGGATTCGCCCTTTCCCTTCTAGAATAACCTGATGTGCGCAATTTTTTTTGTGTTAAATGTCTCCAATTGAAGTAAGCTTTCGATTCTACTATAGAAAATTGTTTAATTTGATGGGTCGTAAAGTGCACAAGAGCCGGTGTATGTTCATGATGTACATCTTGTTTATATCTTCTGTGCTATGATCTGCGCATATCGAAAATATTCAGCAACTTTTTTTCAAGTAACTAATGATGGCTGTATATGCTAGTAGGTAAAAGTCTTACTGCTAAGAGGAAACAGACGAAACTTATATGTCAGTCATATTAAACGGAAACGTCAAAAGATATAATAATTGTGGAATTAAAAAAATAATTTACAAGAGATTTATATCTATATCAGTATTTTTTTTAATGTGCATGAGAGAGTAAAATCGTAAAAGGCAACTATAGTGTATCACTAACATTGTGGAGCAGTTATTACGGATAATTATAGCAGTAATAATGTGACAATAAATCCAGTGCAGTACTCATTTGAACACATCTTCAAAAATTCATAACTCGATTTTGGTAAGAGAGCCCCATTTTTTTCTTTCATTTTCGTGTTCAGCGACCTCGAATTAGCCAGAAAAAAATTTTTCATCAAAATCCGCGTTGTACCACTAAACTAGACTTTTACCGTTTTAAAATTCTAAACAGATACTGATCGGCTCGTCAGTACTATTTAGAACGTTTGTTGTTTCATTAAGACTCCGTATTTCATCACTTCAGGAAATAATTTTGTAGGAATTTTCGGTAGTGACTATTGAACTCCCTGTTGTTTTATGTTATGTAATGAAATCAAGCAGTAAGAAGCAAGACAAAAACATGACAGATTCGATTCAGCAGATAGTAATGTCACCCGACATGTTGAAAACTCTCATCGAAAGCATTTGTATCAACATAAAAGATGATAATCAAAGAGTGAGTAGTGCTAATTTCTCTGCATGCAAAGCTAGATTTGACGGATCTTCAGGAGCGGATGTGGATGCATTTATAGATGCAATCACAACCTACAAAGAATGTTTGAAGATTTCAGATGAAAATGCTATCAAAGGTCTCAGTATGTTACTATGTGATGCAGCAGCTACATGGTGGCAAGGGATTAAAGGATCCATTACTTCTTTTGATGAAGCAACTAAGGCTCTTTTACATGCTAATGGATTTGCTAAGCCCGCATATCAAATATTTAGAGATATATTTTCCACTGCTCAAGGTAACGAGAAAACAGATATATTTGTTAGTCAAAAACGTGCCTTATTTTCAAGATTACAAGGTGATTCAGTTGTCTCTGAACACGTACAGATAGATATGCTGTATGGATTGCTAAATCCATTGATTAGAGGTAAAATCTGTCGTGATCAAATTAATGATTTTCGCGAATTTATTGAAGCAGCGCGAAATGCAGAAATATCTTTACAAGACGACGGTGCTTCAAAACCTGTTACTTCATATTATTCTTTATTCCTGCGTAATTATTTAATGTTAATATATTATTTCGTTGGTTAAAGTGTTCCTTCCAAAATATGTGTGTGTAAGACTACCCGCAATTAAACACTGATCACTCGACCTCTCCTCTGGTCGGCAAAAATAACCCGGTGCATAACATCTTCGCATCAATTATTGAATTATTCAAATCATTTAAATTCTTCAAACTTTATAGAAAATATATCAAGTCATGGGTCCACCGTCCAAAGCCAGTTATAAATGTCAGTTGGTCAGCCATAAGTTAAACAGCGCCGCCAACTGTCTAAAAAGTTACCAAAAAAGATGCTGAAATGGCTATTTTGTGACACTGTTTTCGATGTCACAATAGTATATTGTACAATGAGCATGAAATGTCATACATGTCCCACGAGTAGGTTTATGAAATTTTGTAGTACGAGCGTAGCGAGCGAGGAAATGGGTTCGTCGCCCCTGACAGAGCCCCGCACTACCAGGGGAAGGCTGCTTATATTGGGGTTACGCACGGTTCCCAAAGGGGATCGTTCTTGACAGCATATTTTCCAGCGGCCATTCTGCCTCCAGCACGATGCCTTACACCTTGGCTTGGGTGGGTTGGTCCGCGGAGACAGCTTCCGCAGAAGGGGGTTTTCAAGTCCTCGTACCCCACTATTGCTGCCAATAACCAGGTTCAAAGGTTTCTCGTTCCCCTGACCATTCTCCTATCCGCCACCTGGGGACGCACTCGGTTTGCGCCCAATCACCGGGATTCATCTTATTTTAGAGTTTGCTAAAATTTCTGAGGCTTTAATATGAGCCTCCGATTTTTTATGCTCCAATTTTTTTTTCGCAATCTTGATTGTTTTAATTTTTGCCATTTTCGTAACGAAGGAATCCTGCCAGGGTTTCGAAATTCTCTTTTTTTTACTTTCGGTGGTAAATTGTTGTACCTCGCGACAAGCTGCTCAACCTGAATTTCACGAACAGGAGCAGTCAAACACTATTTTTCACAAGACGGAACATCAAGAGTTTTTCTTTCACAAACAGGAACGGCACTCTGGTACAATTCAATCCCTAGTAAAAACATAAAAATGCTAAACATTTTGTAATACTTGTAGACCAGGGTAGAAGCCTTTAAAAATAATAAAATGTGAAAAAAAATAATGGTAGGATGAAACCCATTAGAAAAGGAGAGGAATATTATAAAAATGAAAGGAAAAATAATTTACGGGCGATCTGAGGTCGGGAAGGGGATGGGGGTGAGTTTTTAAGGGTAAAAAACGGTTTTTCTCGATTTCCGGCAAAACTAAAAGTCCTATCGAAAAAAGTCAAATGGCAAAGTTGTAGGTAATAAAAAGATCTAAAACTTTTATATTCATACTTTTTTCACATAACCTCAAAATTTATGTGAAAAATTCAAAAAACCAGGTTTTTGGTTTTTTATTTTTATCTTTTACAAAATTTTTTTTTAACGAAATTTGGTGAAAACTTACCTTTTTATGTCCCAAATACGCTGTAATTTATTTGATTGAAAATATTTATTTTTTCACCTTATTTTGAATTAATATCGAAAAAACACCCTAATTTTCAATCGAAAACTCACCCGTCAAAATATCAGCGTTTTTAAAAAAGTTGGTATGTTTTCTGTTCGTTGAAATCTCTACTTTCCGATGGTGAAAAAAAAATATATGTTACTATAGTAAATCTTCTCAGAAAATGCAAAAAATCGAAAAAAACTCGAAAAATGTTGAGCTATTTATTAAAATTATCACTTCAATTACTGGAAAAACGTTAGATCACATGTTACATTGATAGAAAAAAATTCCAAATAAAAATATACTACTATAATTAACAAACAAATAAGCTAATAAAATTAATACTTATAAGACATCTACAATATTTGGAGAAAGTTGTCGAATCTTCTTTAAATGATATGCGTAGATGTCTATTTATAACTATTTCAAGATAAATTATATACTTGAGTGACAGTGTAAAATTTAAAAGGAAAAACAAAGTCTTGTCTTTAAAAACAGTTCAATCTTCCGTTAAAGTGAACGGAGATATTATAGCTATCGATCCATTATTGTTGTTTCAAAGAATATCGTTAACTATTGACAGTAAAAAAGATATGGAAACTCATTTACAATATGAGCTTGCACCTTTTCCATTGTCACTTTTTACAGAAAATGGCCTCAGGAAAAATGTTAAATCTCAACTTTACGATTTATTTGTGAGTGCGAATGGACCAACGCTTTCTGACGGTGTAGTGCATGTCGTTGACAGTGGATTTTTACTACACAAAGTAATTTGGCAAAAAAATGAAACGGTAGAAGAGGTAATGAATAAATATTTGCGCTATGTAGAAAAACATTACGCAGTAAGCAGCTATATTGTCTTTGATGGGTATCCCGAAATTAAAAAATCAGTTAGTGTCACAACAAGTACCAGCAGCTACTTCAACTAAAAGAGGAGAACGTAGTCGTAGAAAAACCTCAGACAATATTCCAGAGTTCGATTATCAAAATCATACAAAAATACCTTTTTTGCAAGAAAAATTTTTATCTAACGAGAAAAATAAGGATAAAATTATAAAAACTTTGATGAAAAGATTACAGTCACGAGGATTTTCCTGCAACCAAGTAGAAGAAGATGCTGATGCTGACATAATTGAAACCGCGATAAAAGTTGCAATGAGTACTAATAAAACTGTAATTGTTGAGGGCCAAAATATTGATCTTTTGGTCCTTTTAAATCAGTTAAATTCATATAATCATGACATTTATTTTCTCAAACCAGGTTCTGGAAATGTAAAAGACCTATTTTTCACGTCTAATAGTTTCAAACATGAATCATTAAGAAACATTGTTGCATTTCTGCATTGTTTTTCTGGTTGCGATACAACATCTGGATTTGCCGCAAAAGGAAAGAAAAGTATCGTCAATTCATTATTAGACGTTAAAAATTTGTCAAATTTGGCCAATGTTTTTTATAAGAAAGATGCGAGTAAAGAAGAAATAAAAAAATGGATTACAACTAATCAAATCTATTTATGAATGTAAAAAGGAAAAAATTACACTGAATCAATTAAGGTTTCAAAAATATCAATTGGCAAAAATTAAATCATCTTTCGTTATGGCAAACCTCCCACCCACAGAAGGAGCAGCAGAACAACATTGTTACAGGGCATATTATCAGCTTCAAACTTGGTTGGGTAACGGACTAACAGCAACAGATTGGGGCTGGAAGCAATATCAACGTGGAATTATGCCCAAATTTACACAAGAAGAATTAATTCCGGAAATATTGCTCAAAACTATTTGCTGCAGCTGTGAAACTGGATGTAACAGTTTAAAATGTGGTTGCCAAAAACATGGTTTAAAATGCACAAATTTATGTTCAAACTGTCATGGTTCTGAAAATTGCTCCAATATTGAAAAAGAAACCTACGAGGAAGTTAATGATCCAGAAGAAATTGTGGATGAAGAACCAACGCAGTCTGGAAATAATGTTGGAGAGGAAGAAGGAGATAGTCATGAAGATTTCGCAGATCTACTAGAATCTAACGATGAAGAAATGCCATCAGAAAGACAGAAACTAATGGATAAGTGATTAGAATTGAATATAAGGTATTTATGAATGATAAGATTAAGGTGTTTAAAAATATTGTAATGAATAACGTAATCAGAATACAGTATCTACATTTAATTGTACGATTTACATTTATATTTATATCTAATGAGATTTTCTATGACATAAATGTAATTAGTATTAAATAAATCAACTTTTTAATTGAAACAAATTGCAGTAATCATATTTTTTAGATGAAATTATTTATAATAATTAAAAAAAATTTGAATTCGAGTTTTTTTCGATTTTTTGCATTTTCTGAGAAGATTTACTGTAGTAACATATATTTTTTTTCACCATCGGAAAGTAGAGATTTCAACGAACAGAAAACATACCAACTTTTTGAAAAAAGCTGATATTTTGACGGGTGAGTTTTCGATTGAAAATTAGGGTGTTTTTTCGATATTAATTCAAAATAAGGTGAAAAAATAAATATTTTTAATCAAATAAATTACAGCGTATTTGGGACATAAAAAGGTAAGTTTTCACCAAATTTCGTTAAAAAAAATTTTATGTAAAAGATAAAAATAAAAAACCAAAAACCTGGTTTTTTGAATTTTTCACATAAATTTTGAGGTTATGTGAAAAAAGTGTGAATATAAAAGTTTTAGATCTTTTTATTACCTACAACTTTGCCATTTGACTTTTTTCGATAGGACTTTTAGTTTTGCCGAAAATCGAGAAAAACCGTTTTTTACCCTTAAAAACTCACTCCCATCCCCTTCCCGACCTCAGATCGCCCGTAAATTATTTTTCCTTTCATTTTTATAATATTCCCCTCCTTTTCTAATGGGTTTCATCCTACTAATATTTTTTTTGGTTTTAAAAATTATCGACCCTGGTCTATTGAGGATTCAGTTACTTTCAAAAACAATCATCATGTGTTTCAATTATATATAATGTGGAAGGAAAGCAATAAAAGTCGAATTTTTTATGCATTAATTATAATACGGAGTCATATGATTACAACGATGATAATTATAATAATATATTATATCAGATACTAACAATAAAAAGATTATATAAACAAGATCATTGCGATTGTAATAAATCGAGACTAGATAGGTCTTAAAACTCATAAAAGACTAGAGTGTTATGTGATCTTAGATTTACAGTGCATTTCATTATTCAATTTCGATAAACGATTAGATTTTATATCAATAATAAAATGAGATTTGTATTATGCGTAGAAAAAATGTATTTGAATCATTTAACATATAGAGGATAAATACGTATGACGAATTATTATTTATTTTCACCTTTAATAAATTCTTTATTCACTACATCTTTATTATTAGTACAGTGCAATTACGAAAAAGATGGGCTAAAATCGGAAAAATTAGCAACTCCCAGGGACCCTTAAAAAAGTATATTTTGGGGTATAACTAATACAGGAAAAATACTTTAAACAAAGTTCGAGAGGAAATGTGGAAACAGCACAAAATATCCACTAGATATCCAGTGGATAGCCCAATATCCACTGAATATCCAGTCCATGTAAGATATCTAATGGATATCCACTGAATGTATTTCATGGTTATGGAAAAAATATTATTTTCTATTTTACTGATAATGTATTGAATAATCACATAAAAAATGATTGAGAAGGAAGTTCTAATACATAATACCTTCAATGCATAAATGTCTTAATCTCCTAATATTATATCCATTGTATATCCATGGATATCTATAATTATTTTCTGTCGCATTTTTTGTCTTTGCTCAACGTATTTTTGGTTTTATTCAAGATAAATATACCTAAATTGAATGCTCAGTTATGAGTTTAATCAATAATACGAATACGGCATAAAACGTGTTCCTAACACACAACAAATATCTCATGACTTAACGTTTAATGGTATAATAGACAATAATGTGTACATCGGTGTATGTCCATATTACATACCCACAAGCTATGCAACCAACCATACACGATGGTATTTCTTTTCTCTCATTGGGCGATGCCGCGTTTGACCGTTTAGCCTCGTCATTTTTGTTGTTAAGTTGTAGGGTATGTTATCATAGTTTTAAACACGTGCAAAAGTGGTTGGTTATTTTTTAACGCTAGTTTGGATTTGGAAAAAATAAGGTATGTATATGTTTCTTACCATAATTCTGAATATTGATACGTCTCCGATATTTTATTGATATTTATGATTGATTACCTACATTGAAAGCGTTTTGTATATTTATACAATGTAAAATAGCATGGTGTGAAAATGTGAAATAGGTTTTACATCAGCTTTTACTTTGTTTCATGATAAACGGTGCTGGGGGCTCGACTGATTTGATTTAAAAATCTTTTGAGCTCAATAATAAAATAATAATGGTGTTCAGATGATAAGAGATGTTCTTATTACAGGTATGTGCTCGAATACAAGACGCGGGCCAATTTCAAAACGTTATTTTACAAAAAAGGTGCATCTTATATTCGGGCGTACCTCTACGGTATATAGCTGACCTTGAAAATCTATAATCTTTCTTTTGTCCTTCTTACAGAAAGAACCTTGCAGAGTAGATGAGCTGGGTGGTGAAGAAGGAGAATTATTGATGTATATGCAAATATGTATATTATATAAAATAAAGTATTTTCTCTTCTATTCCATAGTATATCATTTCATCGTATGTCAAATAATACTACTATTATAAAAAATTTAATTTGTACCTTCTTACTCACACATGAGTATCTGACTAGTACCTGGTGGTGGAAATACAAGATGTTAAAACAATGCTTACCAAAAGTTGTATATATCCACAGATCTGGAATAAGATTAACTGGAAATAATAGTTCTGGTCAATCAGTACAAAATATAATAGATATACGCGTGATGAGTATTTGAATATTTTTCACTGGGCCACAATATTCTACAGTCGTTCGCTTAAATACTAGACATCCACCCTATGTATCTATAATATTTTGTACTGGTTGACTGGCTAAACTATTTTGTGTTGATTTAATTCCAGGTCTGTAGACATAAGAAAATTTTGATTTGATTGTTTTCGTTGGACCACCTTGTATGTCCACCAGTAGGTAGTAGTCATATATTCTCAGATTTTCATATTTGAGGAGGAAGGATATACCAAATGTGAATATGAAATATCCTATTAATATCCATGAGATATACCAAATATGAACATAGGATATCCCCCAGTAGATATCTCCAAAGACATCCATGAGATAACACATATATCCTAGATATAGGCGGACATATGGATATCCATTGTATGTCTATAGGTTATCCATCTATATCCAGTGGATATACAGGATATCCATAAAGTATATCTTGTGGATGTCTAATGGATATTGTGTGCTGTCTGGGGGGTGGTTTTGTAGGGGTTGAAAACTTTCCTTTGGCAATTTTAAGGCAGAAAATGACTTTTTAGCGCAAAATGTTCTACAGAAAAGTTGTAGTTAATAAAAAAATGAGCAACTATTGAATGAAAACTTTTTCAACATAGTCTAAAATTCAAGGTGAAAATTGCTAAAAACCGTTTTTTTTCTTTTTTAATTTTTTTCTCTGGAATAAAAATGCCATTTGCATGAAGGTTGGTGAAAGTATATCTTTTTTTATGCTACATAAGCACAATTTTTTTACACAACCAAAAAAAATTATTTTCCGATATATTTAAGATTTTCCGAAAAAAAGCAAATTTTCGAAAAAAAAATTCTTCCACTCAAATTTTCGATTTTCGAATCCTGCACCCGCGGGGTTTTGTTCGTTGGAACGTCTACTTTGATATGGCATATCTATGTTGGGGTCAGAGTTTTGCATTAAACCCCTTAAAATTTGATTATAAGAACAGAAAGATCAGGAAATTTCGATCTACATTTGGAATGTGTGGAAAGAATGATCCCATATTTCCACGCGAGCGGGCATTTTTTGTACGCCAAGTCAGCGCATTTATATTTGCAAGACATGCGTGAAATCAAATCGTTTATGTCGGACTATGAATTCGATTTATTTACGTCTCAAGGTTATTTTACTGCCATAAGGACTAACAAATTTGGGTCAGGAGTTTGGGCCGATATGATTATTGAACAGGTGTTAATGAGATCAATAAAACTCAAGGTGGGCTTACATATGGTCGGGGATTGTCTGAAAGCGTTTTGGCGAAGTTTGGAGGAATGGAGGAATTTTGTAATACTTCTTCTGAAACATCAGAGCAGCATGTAGATTCAAAAGAATATCGAATTACAAGAGATGTATCAGACCTTCAAAAACTATTAGATTAGAGATAAAGCGCGCGAAGTAGGTGAGAGTTCCATGAAATTAATTATAGGAAACAATTTTGACAGTGTTAAATTTAAAAGAAAAAACAAAGTGCTGTCTCTGAAATCAGTTCAGTCATCAATTAAAGTAATTGGTGAAAAAGTTGTAATTAATTCTTTATTACTTTTTCAAAGGATTTCACTCAACATTAACAGTAAAGATGACATGAAAGATTTTTTGCAGTACGAACTCGCTCCATTCCCTCTATCATTATTTACAAGAAAATGGAATGAGAAAAAACAAAAAGTCTGAGATCTATAGTGAATTTACAGAAGTTTTTGCTGTGCCAGTTTGTGAAAATGTCTTACACGTTGTAGACGGCGGATTCTTACTCCATAAGGTAAATTTGGCAGAAAAATGATACTATAGATGAAATTTTAAATAAATATCTAAGGTACGTTCAGAGCCATAACGCAGGAATTAGTAATATCACATTCGATGATTACCCCTACGCAAACGCAACTTCATCTTCTACTTCAACTGGCACAAAAGAGAGTGAACGTTCACGTCGTCAAAAATCTATAATTATTACAATTATTCCTACATTCCAATACCAAGAAATTACTAAAATACTATTTGCTCAGGACAAGTTTTTATCATTGACAACTTGATTTACTTGTACTTTTGCATCAATTAAATGTTCAAAATGAGAGTATTTTTTTCCACAAACCAGGAGCAGGCAAACAAAAGGACGCGTTCAATTCGTCTGCATTTATTCACGCTTTCACCGGTTGTGACTCTGGATTAACTGGTAAAGGAAAAAAACTCTGTTTAAATTATTATTAAACAATAATAATTTATTACACTTAGCTAATGTTTTCTTTGATAAGGATACAGATCAAGAAATCATCGCAAAAAATGGTTGTCAGCTTAAAGCTGATATTTATCAAAATAAAAAAAACAAATAAAATGTGTCGCTGAACGCATTACGATTTGAATTGTATCAGAAAGCAATCAATAAATCTGGTTTCAAATTAGAAAAACTACCGCCAACTGAAGGGGCAACTGTAGAGCACTCATGCAGAGTTTATTACCAAATCCAAAGTTGGCTTGGCTTTTTAAATGAACATACCAATAACAAAGCTGAGCTATGGGGCTGGAATGAACTTGCAAGTAGACTTGTACCTAAATTTATATCCAACAATTGACAATTGATTCTAGATATATTACTTAAAACGATTAGCTGTACTTGCGAAACAGATTGTTCGGCAAGATGTAGCTGCCGAAAGCACGGTATGATATGCTCAAACTTGTGCATTAATTGCCACGATCTTCTTCTTCTTCTTGTGCCTTCTCGAACGTTGGCGGTCCTTTGTACTTATTTCATGTCAAATGTAAGGTGCCATTTTCTGCCTTTCGGAAGATTGTAGCTGCATCTCTAGCTCCGCACCAGTCCCTAATGTTTCGCAGCCATGAATGTTGTTTTCTTCCCGGGCCTCTTCTACCTTCTATTTTTCCTTGCAAAATCAACCTAGGTATTGAGTATCTGGCGCCTCTGAGTATGTGTCCAAGATAGGATATCTTTCTCTTATTCACGATTTGCAGAAGTTCTCTACGCATACGGGCCATTTCCAGCACCTCTTCATTAGTTTATGTGCAGTCCATGGGATGCGTAGGAGTCTACAAATTGTCCACATTTCAAATGCCTCTATCCGATTCAGAGTTTTGATTTTTAGAGACCATGTTCCTGCGCCATAGAGCAAGATAGGCCAGACGTAGCATTTAACTACTCGAATCCGAAGTGTCAGGGGCAATGTTCGGGTAAGAAAGGAGTTCTTAAGTTTATGAAATGTATCTTTTGCACGTCCGATTCGTATTTTCATTTCCTCGTCGCAATCCCATTTCTGGTGGATGGTGGCGCCCAGATATACAAATTTTGACACCACATCCAGTTTTTGACCGTCAATCCTAATTGTGATGTTACTGTGGTGTCGAGCTATTACCATAACTTTTGTTTTATTTTTGTTGATCGTCAGGCCAAATTGTTTTCCTATTTGGTTGATTCTGTCAACAGTTTGTTGAAGATCCTCAGGAGAATTCGCCAATATAGCGGTATCATCCGCATATCTGATGTTGCTTATTGGAATTCCATTAACTTCAATTCCTCTATTCTCCTTTTCCAATGCTATTTGAAACACTTTTTCGACATATATGTTGAATAGCATTGGGATAGGATACATCCTTGTCGTACTCCCTTGGATATTTTAAATGTCTCTGTGGTTAAGTCGTTGTTAATTCTTACCTCTGCGGTCTGATGCCAATACAGTTGCTGAATTATTCGTCCTTAGAATCGATGCCAATCTCATATAGTCTTCCCAGAAGAAGATCGTGTTTAATTTTATCAAAAGCCTTCTCATAATCTATGAAACATATATAAACGCCTCTTTGTTGGTCATAACATTTTTGTACAAGTAATTCCATTAAGAACAGGGCCTCTCTTGTACCCGAACCCCTGATGAAACCGAATTGGGTTTCTCCACTCATTGCCTCGCATTTGTCATATATTCGGGAGTGGATGACTCGAAGTAACACCTTAAGAGCATGACTCATAAGAATTATGAGTCTATAATCTTCACACCTCTTTGGAGTACTTTTCTTAGGTATTGGTATAAAAGTAGATTTTAGCCAATCAGCTGGGATTTTGCCTGTTTCGTATATTCTATTGCATAAATATGTTAGATATTTCGTATTTATTATTTTCAGGACTTCAGCACAGACGTTATCTTCACCTGTACTCTTTCCATTTTTCATATTTTTTAGGGCTCGTTATACTTCTGATTCTAGAATTTCAGGACCAGTTATTACCTCTGAGGTAGGTCTACTGCCGCGTTGGTCCTCGAATAGTGCTTCCGTATATTGCTTCCATTCTGCACAGAGTTCATCTGGTTCTAGAATTATTTTTCCATTTTCTCCTCTAAGGGACGGAATTGGTGCCTTCCTGAGGGAGCCAGTAATCTGTTTGACCTTCTTATGGAAATTGAATGAGTCGTGTAACGCGTGCATTCTCTCAGCTTCTTCACATTCAGCAGTTATCCATTGCTCTCGAGCTTCTTCACATTTTTGCCTTATCGTATGGTCTAATTCATCATATTTTTCCTGTTGCTGAAGGTTTTTGGCACATCGTCGTTTTTCCATCATATCGAGAATCTCGTCTGTCATCCAGGGTCTGACTGCCACTCGTTTTTGTTTGCCCAAGATCCCCTCGCATGCACTTCGAACATTTTCTTTGATATCCCTCCATATATCCTCTGGTTCACTTTTGCTTCTAGGGTTTCTTTCAGTACACAGTCTATCTAGTTCTAGTTTCATGTTTTCATAGATGATTGGGCGTTTTAGCTTCCGAGTGTCCCATTTTACGAGGGTCTTTGATCTTGAGGTAATTTTGAGGTTCACTTTGTAATTGGCTATTAGAGGATTATGGTCCGATCCAATATCTGCTCCTGGATATGCAGCCACCCTTCTTACACTATTCTGATATCTACGTTTAATCAAGAAGAAATCAATCTGATTTCTCACTCTATGGTTGGGACTGTCTTGTAGAGACCGCCATGTATACAGACGTCTATTAGGTAGTTTGTAATAAGTGTTCTTAACCACAAGATTTTCTTGCACGATAACTGCACGAAAATGATGAAGAGACTGTTGAAGAGCCACCACCTTCTCGTAATGAAAACGAAGGACTCGAAGTAGATCAAAATAATCCCGATTCAGATAATGAAAGTTGCATTCAAGAAGAACATGAATCAGATTAATGTAATATATTTAGTAACATACACTTTTTTGTAAGGTGTAATATTTTTGTATTTTTTGTTAATTTGCAAATAAAAAAATATATTGTTGTACATTATTTACTCTAAATTGAAATTATTTTATTGAATTATACCTGTATAAGAATCATTTTTTTACGTAAGTACTAAAAAAATTGAAAATAATACATATAATACATATTAAAAAATACGCATATCAAAAAGTCGTTTTTTTCGTTTTTTCAGGGGTTTAATGCAAAATCAGACCCCAATATAGATAGGCCATATTAAAGTAGACGTTCCACCGAACAAAATCCGCCGGTGCAGAATACGAAAACCGAAAATTTGACTGGAAGAATTTATTTTTGAAAATTTGCTTTTTTTTCGAAAAATCTTAAATATCTCGGAAAATAATTTTTTTTCGTTGTGCAAAAAAATAGCGCTTATGTAGCATAAAAAAAGATATACTTTCACCAAGTTTCATGCAAATTGCATTTTCTGCCAAAGAAAAAATTAAAAAAGAAAAAAACGGTTTTTTGCGATTTTCATCTTGAATTTGAGGTTATGTTATCATCTACAACTTTTCTGTAGAACATTTTGCGGTAAAAAGTCATTTTCTGCTTAAAATTGCAAAAGTAAGTTTTCATTCCCTACAAAACCACCCCATTTCCACTGGAACTTTGTTTAAAGTATTTTCCCTGTATTAGTTATACCCCAAAATCTACTTTTTTAAATGTCCCTGGGTGTTGCTAATTTTTTCGTAAAAAAAACTAATTGCACTGGAATATATCGTCTGTTACAATCTTTCTCCACCTATCGTCAGCATTGTCCCATTTTTTATAGGTTAGAAACTAGTTTTCTAAATTATTATTTTAGGATCCGCTCTCTATCAACTTTGAAAATAAAATAAATAGGAATTTTGCTTAATATAATATAATTTAGTAGCAACAATACAACTTTAACTCGGTTTTAAAGTGACTTTTGAATTAAAAACGTTATTATGTAAAAACATTCATTTTTTAACCTCACTTTCTTGTGACCACAGTATTGCTTCTTTATATTGTGAATCGATAATTATCCAAATTTTGATTCACGTTTTTAAATGATTCTGGCATAATTTTCGAAACTGAAAGTTGCTTAAAATTGAATTTTCTTATTTCTTTTATCGAAAAATATATTGAAATGCATTAACAGACGTAAATATAAAAATAAATTTCTTTAACAACGCAGCATAAATCCACAGCTTAATAAAGAACACTTTTGATTGCAACATTTTTTTTTAAACATTTAACAATAAATAATAGGAAAATAGTTCGAAGAAATTTGAAAAAATTAAAAAAAAATATTTAAAAATCTTAATAGGAGAATAGGTATTATCTATAATAGAAAATTTGTATGAAATTTTAAGTGTATATATAGTATGATTTCTTAAAATGAAGGTCACAATAGTATATCATTTACAGAGTGGTTTAAAATTTACAATTAATTAAACATACAGTGGTGCTTCCAAAAATATAAATACAGGTTATATAGGCAATATCTCGCTTATTTGACAAGATAATTAAAATTAAAAAAAACTACGTTGAATGGCATTAAAGTACCTTCCTAATGACGCATGAAAATGTATTACATTTGACTGCCCTGTGGTAGCTATCCTAACTTTTTATTTTCAAATAGCACCACCTGTATATTGTAATTGAAAATTGCCTGTCGAGTTTGGTCTTGACAGAACAAGAGATTAGACTAGTTTCAGTTGAGTTCCCAAAATTTCTCAAATTCAATCAGTTAAAGCCTATTAACTCTTTGAATTTTTAAATGAAGAAAATTGATTGAGTTATTTTCTTCAATTCCCAATTTTTGAGTGTAAATTATTAGTATGGTTGAAAAATATATCTAGTTGTCCATCACTACCTATACAGCAAGCTAATATGTCATCTTCATATCTATACCAAAATAAAATATTACTTTCAAAGATTTTTCTTTCTAAACTGCCCATAAAAATGTTTGCCAAAATTGGAGATATAGGGCTTCTCATTGGTAAACCTTCATTTTGAATATATATCTCATTGTCAAATGTGAAATAATTCTGATTAATACATACATAAAATAAATTAAGTATATCTAATATTATTTCTGGATTAATGTTTTTATCTGCTACTAATTTGTGTGGACACCCTTTAGGAGGAATTTTAGTGAACATATTGGTTACATCAAATAAAATGAGTTCCAGTCCGGCATCTGGTATTTCGATTTTGGGAAGGTCCCTGGTTTCCTCGAAGTTTTCCTGTATTAATAGGAGTATTTTCTAGGTACTTCAATTGTTTTTTTATTTCCTAGCTCTTGTTATTCTATTCTTTTTGGTTTTATTGTAGTTAATTCTTCGAGGTCTTCGTCCTTTTTATTTGAGTAGGACCACTATGGGTTTGATGTATAGATTCGGTTGCTTGTTCAATTTCTAAGATTTCACCAGTTGTATAGATAGCGTCATTTACGTACATTTTTTCTCCTTTAATGTAACATTTGTTGTTTGATGTTTTTACCTTGTTCAAATATCTTCTCAAAGTCACAGTAGTTTCACGTTGCGCTGGTGTAAAGTCATGGAATATAAATATATTTGTTCCTTTAAGCTTGCTGCTGGTTTTCAATATATTGCTTTTGGTGAGGTATGAAACAAATTCTACTTTCACCGACGGCTTCTTACTTCTGCCCAAGGAATATATATTACTTATTTGTTCTTCTTGAATTGTCGTACCCAATAATCCAGATAACTTGGTACGAACAGTTTCGACGGTAATGTTTGCTATCTCTTGGTTAAATCCAAATACAACAATATTATTCTTTCTACTACGTCTTTGCAAATTCTCCACCTTTTTCCCAAGTTTAAATTTTCTGCCCCTAATTTTCTCATTTAGAGATTCTACCCTTAGAAATATGTTGACTTCTGATGCTTCTCTTCTTAGTTCCTGTTTACTATTTATAATTTCTTCTAAAATTTATCTTATTGCAACTTGGCTGCATTCTTCCATTTTACGTGTATGGTTGCCTTTAATGTAAGTACTTATCATACAAAATACTTGTATGTGATAAGGATTGTTGGATTTGTTTTGGTCTAACACTATCTATAATAACTATATAACATTCTTTAGGATTCTTTAATGCAGATCTTGGACAGCAACTGTTCTATCGTTAAACATAATTTTTCTAATTTACGTAATATGTTTCGATAGTTTCTGTCAGTGCAACTTTTATATCATGTATTTCACTAAAGGTACACACACACATAATACTCATAATAATAAATTAGCAAAAAAACTTAACAATTTACTTCATAGTTACGGATATACATCTAAATATTCAATTCAAAATGCAATAGAACTAATAAAAAAATTGAAAGAATTCTACTTGCAAGATAACTTTAAACTCATTTCCTTTGATGTAACCAGTATGTTCACTAAAATTCCTCCTAAAGAATGTCTAACACGTCTAATACTTGTAAGAAAATTACTAGAAGATAAAACTATTAATCCAGGAATATACTTAATTTATTTGATGTATGTATTAATCAGAATTATTTCATTTTTGACAATAAGATATATATTCCAAATGAAGGTTGATCTCCAATTTTGGCAAACATTTTTATGGACAGTTTAGAAAAAAATATCTTTGAAAGTAATATTTCAAAAAATGTTTTATTTTGGTATAGATATGTAGATGACAAATTAGCTTGCTCCATAGGTAGTGAACGATAACTAGATATATTTTTCAACCATATTACTAATGTACGCCCAAAAATTAAATTTACATTAAAAAATAACCCAAACTTTCTTGATTTAAAAATTCAAGGAGTTGATAATGTATTTGATAATTCAATTTACAAAAAACCAACGCACACTGATGTGACTATTCCATATAGTTCCAATCATCCCATGTCACATAAATTAGCAGTATATCATTCAATGATACATACAGCATTTTCAGTTTCTATGAACAAATGTAATTTTGATAGAGAAATTAACACAATTAAACAAATAGCAACATCCAACGGTTAATCATTACGTATGATAAATAAACTAATTAATAAAAAAGAGGAAAAAGTGGCATTACAACTAATATTTCGTAAGCAAACTGAAGAAATAAAAAGTTATAAAACCATCACATATGCAGGAAATATTGCTAATAATATTTCAAAGATATTATCTTTAGCAGCAAATACAACAATTTCTCTTAAAATAGAAAGTAACGTGAGTACAAAATTGTTAAATGTGAAAACAAAAATATCCCCATTAAAGAAGTCTGTTATATATAAACTTAAATGTAATGTAATGTTGTATATTTGGGTCAAACCCTTAGAAATTTTGAAATCCGATACAGTGAACACTTACGAGCATACAGAATGTAACAACCAGACGAATCCCACTACGCAAAACAGCTACTTGACACCAATCATTCGTTGACATCTAACACCGAACTAGAAGTACTACATATTTGTGATAAGAAATAAGAACTGGATTTCCTTGAAGAATTGAAAATTAGAAGACACCTAAGAAACCTACAATATGAAGTCGTCAATGAACAAATAAATCTAGGGAGTTCTCCACTTTCAAACTGTCTTCTTAAGTAATAATTGTAAAGATCAGCAGATATACACTGGCGAGCAAAAAATTGAAGTCACCTTAAAATTTTCATGTTCTTTGAAATTTTACGTTTTCAGATCGTATTCGCATATTGTACATCATTGCATGTACTTTTTCAAGCTGAATATATTACACTATACTTAAGAAAAATGCATTTTTTTCTTGGATTTCATGATTTATTCTGAAAAAGCAACATATTAACATTTTGTGCGAAATTCAACATTTTGTTGTTAGGGAAAATATGGAACCAACAAAATAAAAAAACTTGACACTAATAACGTGTATTCCTTCCTCTTGCATTGATGACTGCTTGAAGTCGGCGCGGCATACTTTTAATTAAGTTGCCGATCACATTCTGGTCGATATTATCCCATTCCTGCAACAGCAATCTTCTCAGCTCCTGGGCAGTTCTTGGTGCTGGTGTGTGTCTGCGGATCAGTCGTCCCAGACATGTTCTATGGGATTCATATCTGGGCTGCGGGCTGGCCGGTCAAATCCCCTAATGTCTCCCTCATACAGACCTGACAATTCTGGCTGTATGTGCTCTCGCATTATCTTGAATAAAAATGCCACGTTCCCCCATAGTCACCATGAAAGGCATAACGTGGTCTTCTAGCATCTCTGTAATGTACCTGTGAGAGGTTAGAGAGCCATCTTTTATGAAGACCAACTCTGTACGAGCTTGTGCAGTGACTCCCGCCCAAACCATAACTGACCCACCGCCAAATGGAAGACGCTCGTCTATGCAAACTTCAGCATATCTTTCCCCAGGTTTTCTCCACACTCGTCGACGTCCATCTTACCCAGTGAGGCAAAAACGCGACTCATCTGAGAACAATACCCAGCTCCAGTCATCATCATTCCAACGAACGTGATCTCTGCCAAATGTCAATCTTGCAGTCCGATGCTGGCGTTGCAACGGAGGACCTGTACCCATTCTTCTGCATAACAGTCCAGCAGCCTGAAGTCTTCTTCTAACGGTATATTTACTAACGTTGACATTTCTCACTTCTTCCAAGTGATTTCGCAGTGAAACCGCAGTAGCTGTCCTATTCCGCAAACTTTTGGACACCAAAAAACGGTCATGTCGTTGAGTGGTAACTCTTTTTCGCCCAGACCCTGGTCTTCTAGTGATCAGGCTAGTCACCAGAAAGCGCTGGTACACCTTTTGCGCAACACAAAGACTAGCATCAACAATTCTTGCAGTTTCACGTTGCCCTCGACCATCTTGTAACAGCGCAACAATTCTTGCCACATCAATCGGATCTAAAGGCACTATGGGCCTGATAAATCACCAAATTTTACAATCGTTAGATTTTATACAATGAATCAACAGTTAACTGGAAAACAGGCAAGGGAAATGTGAATGTTCAATTAGCGCAAAGGCACATTTTCCATAAAAGTCGTACTCTAATAAATCGAATGACAACTGATGACAGCTGTCAAGTCTCGGCTTTAACGCCTACTAATACTATTATGTCCTTATCAATATTGACGCTAAAATTATTCGTAATTTCTGAAGTGGCCTCAATTTTTTGCTCACCAGTGTAGTTTTCTTGGTTTTCTATATCATTGCACAGTTATACTGATCTTCATTGGGAAAAGGTATGCAGGATATCCCCATAGGACTAATAATACCTACGCTTTAATGTTTGTAATATAATATCTTCTTCTTTTTTCTATTAACATATATCAAGACAATCACTTCTTGGTTTAGCCAGAAATAAGTATTAAACATCAGGTGGGTAACAAATGAAATGTAACTTCTGTCATTCTGATGATCATATTTAATATCGAAACAATTGTCAAATTTCTCAGAATTTTCAACATTTTTTTCAATATAGGTATTGTGGAATTATCTAGAAGCAGTAAATTTCATTTAAAACAGTTTTTCTGGTTATGAATAAAATAATACCAAGTGTGTGCTATTGTTGTATTCCAAATAGAATTACACATAATTTTCAATGACAATATACAGGAGGTGCCATTTGAAAAGGAAAAGTGATTGTGACTACCACAGAGTTGTCAAATGTAATAATTTTTTTATAAATCTAGAAGGTATTTTAATGCCATTCAAAGCAGTTTTTTTATTTTTTAATTATCTTTTCAAATGAGCGAGATATTACTTGCAAACGATAACTTGGGTATATAAACAAATAAAGTTCTTATAAATATTTTCGATATTCTTGAAAGTCAAGGTACAAAATTGTTAATCTTTGATAAACCTCGTATATGACGGGAGAAGTTTGATATTATTAGGTTTTAGACCACCAACGGATAATGTTTATTATTGTTTCTATATTAGATCTATTAATACAATATAATCTACCATAATAATAATTTAAACAATCATGTTTCTTCTGACTAGATAAAAGTGAGGTTACTCATAATTTCACGTATAAATTCTGTATCTTTCAAATCACTCTGTACTTACATCTAAATATTTTAAATATTACGAAATTAAATCACTTGAAATATACACAACTTTATATAATATAGGTGTACAGATTAGTGCTGACAAATTTATTTTATTTAAAACATTTGATTGTACAAGCTTTTTCATATAATAAATACTTACCCCACGATTTATTTATTTTATTTGAGAAAAATATAACTTCACATTGCAAGATATTCAACATATTTTTATTAATTGTATAAAAAAAGAAACTAAGTAGGTTTATAAAGGAAACAAAAAGTCTGATCTAAGAACAGTTTTTCTTGCACGAAAGATATATTTCACATGTTTTTGAAACACCCTGTATCTTTTTATTTATTTCGATTATAGAAAAAATTGTACAAACTTCTATAAATATCACAAACAGAAATGATTTCATTTTAATTATTACAAATCAACATAATCTAATTTTTCCAAAAAAAAATCATTTTTACTGTTTGTGAATCACAACAGTGACGCAGACTGTATTTAAAAATATGAATAAACAAAATGGTCAGTCTACAACACTATTTCGTTTAACATTTAGTAAAGTACCTCCAAGCAAAATGTCAAAAAATGTTGCTTTCTTCAATATTATTGTTTGAAAGTACCGTTTGGACACATATTTTCATAGCCACTTAATATCACAAGTACTTTAAAAAGTCCATCACGATTTCATTATTATTATTATTATTATTAAGTTACTTTTTAAAAGTTAAAAATTTTATTCTCCATCTGGAGAATCTATTATATTATTCATATAAGTTAGTCATGTTGGCAACACTATTCTGTAGTAGGTATCAAGATATAAATAGGTTTTTTGAGACAATTTTACAACAATTAAATATATATAATAGCACGTTAAAAAAAAACAAGAACATTTTTATGTAGGTAATTATTATTTCATCAGCGCCATACTATAAAAATACATACAAATATTTGAAATATAAAAGAAACTAGATGAAGTCGTTATCGGGGTTGGCAACTTTTGAATGCCACTTAAAACCGAGTTGTTATTTATCAAAGAATCGAATGTGTCTCTAAACTCCAGCTCATATTCATACTAACCGGAAGACTTGATTTTGGGAAGCTTTTCTCCTTGCAGTTGCAACCCATTTACATTTGTGGAATTAAGGTAAAGTGCCCGAAATCCGTCGCGTATTTTAAAAAATTTTACAAAATGCAAAAGCATGAAAAACTCATCAGACCAACTCCAATTTAACACCTATATTGACGTCGCATGGTAAGTTTTGCATATTGTAGTTATTGAGAAAGAAAGGTACATTATTACTTGAATATTGTTCTGAAGTTATATTCATTTGGTCAGAAGATGTTGCCATTTTTGTAGTAACTAAAATCCTAAATCCGTCCCCTTTGAGTTTCGCAAATCTGTTCGGGAGACGAATTTAGGATCCTCGCGAGGTATTTTTCCTCGCGATAAGTTTCATGTTTTTCTGACTGTTTAGGATTAGTTTCAATAAAAAGATGATAAATTCTTTACCTTTTGGTTATTCGTAAACAAAGAAATTAATATCAGGCATATCTACATCGTTCCTGATACCGCCCCACAAAAGATGGAATGCTGTTACCATGATAAAAGCCATCACTGCTATAAGGGAGAAGGATATGGGGTATAAAGATGTTGCAAAGGCTTATGGTATTCCGAGGTCTACATTGAACGACTACGTTAAATCTAATCTCCCACCTGCGAATTGTGTTAGTTCAAAATTTGAATGAAAGCCGATTTTGACTACTGTTTGGAAAAATGGAATAGAATTACTATCACAAGACAAAGGCCTCTTCGAGAGCAGAAGACGTGTCCTGGGATAATGTCAATGTGAGTGAATAGTTTATTATATTTCTTTTGCAAAGTATTGTTAATTTGAGAGTGTACATTATATTGCTGTCGGAAAACTATCAAACTTTTGCTCAGTACGGCCTGTCGTATTTATCCGTAAGTGTTGCCATTTTGGGAGAATATTGTATTATCTTCTGAGGGCCATTGAATAAGTTCCCGGTAAGGCTGTTTGTATTTGTCTTATATTTGTTTTGTGTATATTTTGTTAAGCTTTGAGTGCATGTCGATTTGTTATCGGAAATTCCGTCAAATCTTTGTTAAGTTTTTTCAAAGAGTGGTTACTTAATGGATCCCAGACCCAAATAGCGTGTCCAGTAGCTACATCATCAGGGGTGGCGAGCGGATAATGAACGAACAAACACAAAACCGCAGCGTAGGGGTAAAACCCTACATCGTCGCAATATAAAGCATTTTTTTGTTACATACACAAATTTATTCATTTTTTGAATAAATATCTCTACTAAATTTAAGTATATAACTTTCTTCTCTTCTTACACCAGTTTTTTCAATAGTGATATCTGAATAATTAAAGAATTTCTTTACATTAATTAAATTGAAGATCATCTCCATAGTTCACAGTTTATATAATAATTGTCAACAATACACAGAAGCCCTCGCATTATAATAACGTTAAACTCGCTACGACCCAACGACGCAAAATCCAACCGTATGCCACGCTGCGTTGGACTAACTGCAGCGACATATCCTGTTAAAATCACGGCTTAGTTTAAGACCGTTAAGGGGGGCAGCGGGGGTGTTTGGAGGAGTTCACAGGGCACGTTTGTATTCCACTAGTGGACTTTATTTACACTTAGCTTGGCATTATGATAATGCAAATGCCTTACAAAATATATTATAAATTTTATATTTGATAAAAGGATTAATTTAATTAATTAGATTTTTTAGGAGCTCTGCAGTACTGCAGCGCTTATGTACTACCCGCAACTAAGATTCATTCTGCTTTTGAGAATATACAGGGTGTACCAATCTTACGAGAAACTTCGGTATATAGGTTATTTTAGGAGATTTGAAAAATGTTATCAACAAAAATAGTAGATGTCTTTAAGGTGCCTATTTTGAAATTATCTCCAACTGTACAAAGTGTTACATAATTCCGTTACAAACTAAACATACGATTTTTTAAATGAGAACCCCTGTATATTATACTGAATTCGAATTGCTCACATTTTTTTTAAGCTTTTGATATAAGGTTTTCCTACGTTAAACAGAGTCCTTCAAAAGATATTTTTTAGCGCAAATAGAATCTTCGATCATGTAACTTTAATTTTTGTTAAGTATTTTAAACCATAATTATTGTAAACCATAATTATTAACCTATTGTGTGAAAGCAATAAACGTTGAATGTAACAAAAAATCCTAGATAATAATAAATTTCAATAAATTATCTATTCTTAACAAAACAAGTCATCAAAAGTATAATCCTAACCGCAATATTAAACTAAATGTTCTTGTTTACCTCTGTTTATCCCAATTGTAGTTATTCCTATCTTTCTGTGGCCTAGTTTTGTTTGTGATAAATTATAATGGGCCCCTAGACAAGAAGCGAGTGACCCTGTATATCCTTATTGTATTTTTTTAGGTAGGTAATTTTGTCTTCTCTTAGGTGTGGATATGTGTGAGTGAGGTAGATATTTTTTTTTATATATTAATAGTTTGTTTCTGTTGTGACTGGCCGAATGACGAGTCTCAAAGTAAAGAGAAAAAAAAACTAATTGTTCAAAGTGTTCACTGTTAACATCAATGCAATGCTGCAGCAAATGATTGACATTTCTCAGCATACAAACGTTAACAGTTCGAAATGCCGCTATGATTCTCTCTTTCATGTCATCTCTAGTAGTCGGGGGAGTTTTATAAATCTAATTTATTATAAAACCCAAAAAAATTAAATCCACTTTTGTGAAATCAGGAGACCCAGTTGACCAAACAGTTGGGCCCCCTCTTCCGATCCATCTGTTTTAGAATTCAGTATTGAGATGATCTCCTATAGGCGCAGTGTTATGAACAGGCGCACCATCATACAAATACCACATTTGTCACCGAATATTGAGTGGAACTTCTTCTAATAAAACTGGCAGGTGATTCTGAAGAAAATTTAAATAAACCGCACCAGTTACTCTTTCATCAAAAAAGTATGGTCCTATCACATGATCACCTACAATTTCACCCCAAACATTCAATGGCCCCTCCATTGATTATAACGGGTAGAAACCACATTTGGATTAGAAGTTGCAAAATAATGAAAATTATGTCGATTTACACATCCATTTTTATGAAAAGTCGCCTCATCTGCAAGAAGCACAAAATCAAAAAAAATTCTCTGGCGATTGATTTTAAATTGGGCCCATTCACAAAACATTACTCTTGAAAATCACGGTTAAGTAACTCTTGATGAAGCTGGATATGATAGGAATGCATTTTATGTTTTTTAAGGATTCTTTGAATCGTGCCATCACTTATGTCTTGCTGTTGTGAAATATGCCTCACACCTGTATGCGGATTCTCTGCAATACTTAGCATTACTTTCATTTCATTTTGAACAGTTAAGGCTGTTTTTGATACGGCTTTTTTTATATTTCACCAGTGCGATTGAAACGATTCATACGTTTTTCAAATGCTCTTTTGTTGGGTGCCTTCCGGTCTGGAAATCTATAAACTTTAGACGCAAGCAAACAATTTTTGTTACATTCACGCAATTCCCAAATCATGTCCACCATTTCTTGAGTTAGTCCAGGAGGAATCGGCGCATGAGTACCGAAAACTATTCCACCTCAATTTTTTTATGCGATCCTCTTTGAATTGCCCTACTGATGATATAAATGCATGTTGCCATGGGGCAACCTAGTGCCATATTGTTTAAACCGAAATTGTTTAAACAATTGTTATTTTTCAACCGGACAAATTTTTTTTATATTCTTTATTGAAATGCAAATAAGAAAGGTCCTATGATTTTTCACGATAAAGTTAATATTTTTAGAGATATGAATTTTTGAAGGTTCGAAAAATGTCAAATTTGGGTACTTTTGACCCATGAAAAATATAATAAAATATAAATAATACTTTTTTTAAATTCTTTATACAATAGTTAATAATATTCTTAATAGAGATTCAAGAAAATTTCATTGTTCATACTTGTTTTTTAATTGTTAATTTCGCGCGCTCACAAATATGCGTCGCTACCTTTAAGTATCGCCGTCTCTCTCTAACTCATGCGCTGCATACGGCCTCTCTGTGTCCTGAATCATTATTAATCATTTATCTAAAAAACCATTAACTTTATCAAGATTGGTAAAGAGAGCAATGTTATTAATAATTAAATTGTCTACAACAAAAGTAATTTAAGTATGAAACGGAACATGTAATTAAAATTACTTTTTGGTTATTATCATAGTGATTTATGAAATTTTTATCAACAATAATAAGATATAATAATATTTGAAAAATTTTTGGAATCACAATTATATATAAATAATAAGCTTTTGCTTGAACATACATTTGGAAAAATGCATTGAATCCGGAATATAAATCATTAGATTTTGATCAGTTGGAAATGGGGTTTTGTTTATAAATAAAGATATTAGCAAAGTATCATTCTCTAGTTTGTATGCGAAATTCGTAAAATCTAATGTTTTATATTCCGGATTCAATGCTTTTATCCAAATGTATGTTTTGAGCAAAAGCTTATTATTTATATATAATTGTGATTCCAAAAATTTTTCAAATACCATTATATCTTATTATTGTTGATAAAAATGCATAAATTACTATGATAATAACAAAAAAGTAGTTTAAATTACATGTTCCGATTCATACTTAAATTACTTTTGTTAAAAACAAATTGTAGACAATTTAATTATTAGTGTTTTTAAATGAAACTCAAGGTCTCTAGTTAATTCCACAATATAATACAAGTTATTGAAAATTCTAAAAAATTGACAATTGTTTCGATAAATCAATATCATCGTCAGAATTTTCAATAACTTGTATTATATTGTGGAATTAACTAGAGACCTTGAGTTTCATTTAAAAACACTAATATGAGCATATTTCACGAAGTAAGGGTCGAGACAGTCAATTTAATTTTATTATTAATAACATTGCTCTCTTTACCAATCTTGATGAAGTTAATGGTTTCTTTTATAAATGATAAATAATGATTCAGGACACTCAGAGGTCGATGCAGCGCATGAGTCAGAGAGAGACGGCGATACTTAAAGTTAGCGACGCATACTTATGAGCGCGCGAAATTAACAATTAAAAAACAGGTATAAACAATGAAATTTTCTTACATCTCTATTAAGAATATTATTAACTATTGTATGAAGAATTTAAAAAAAATATGATTTATATTTTATTAATATATTTTTCATGGGTCAAAAGTACCCAAATTTGAGATTTTTCGAACCTTTAAAAATTCATATCTCTAAAAATATTAACTTTATCCTGAAAAGTCATAGGGCCTTTTTTATTTGTATTTCAATAAAGAATATAAAAAAAAATTGTCCGGTTGAAAAATAACAATTCCTTCCAATTGTTTAAACAATTTCGGTTTAAACAATATGGCACTAGGTTGGCCCATGGCAACATGCATTTATATCATCAGTAGGGCAATTCAAAGAGGATCGCATAAAAAAATTGAGGTGGAATAGTTTTCGGTACTCATGCGCCGATTCCTCCTGGACTAAGAAGAAAAATGTACACTATTCATCTTCAATAATTGTTACTTTATTTAAGAAAATTATAAAATGCAGGCGACACTTAATTACTGCTATTTTTAAGAAATAAAATATAACGATTGACGTTTATGTCAAATGTTGTCAAGGCTTCCCGAGAAAATGTAGTGGTTTACAGCATTGCATTGATGTTAACGGTGAACACTTTGAACGTTTAGTTTAATTTCACAGTTAGGATTATACTTTAGGTGACTTTTTCTGTTTCTGAATAAATAATTTATTGAGATTTGTTATTATTTAGGATTTTTTGTTACATTCAACATTTATTGCTTTCACATTATAGGTTAATAATTATGGTTTACAATAGATATTACAAAATAACTCTGTTTTTATAAACTTTGGGTATAGGGAATACTTAACAACAATTAAAGTTACATGATCGAAGATTCTATTTGCGCTAAAAAATACAGGGTGTTCCATTTGAAAGAAGAGAGGAAATGAAAGGTTCGAGTTTCCACCCACCCTGTATACAAAAGGAAAAATAATTGAAATTTAATAGAACACGAAAATATTGCATCATATTACGAAACTCTGTTAGGGAAAATAAAAAAAATGTTTTCAACGTACAATAAGTTATAGAGCGTTGATTTACCTACGTGTCCATATCTTTTGAAGGACTCTGTATAACGTAGCAAAACCTTATGTTATGCAACACTCTGTATAGTTCGAGATAATTTCAAAATATGGACCTTGAAGACATCTATTATTTTTCATGATAACATTTTTTGATATCTTTTTAAAATAACCCATATATCGAAGTTTGTCGTAAGATTGGTACACCCTGTGAAAATATAAGTATTTTATTTTGAAAAATGTTTTTGTAATTTTAAAGACGATATATTTTAAAAACTAATACCACAGTCTGACTAACTAATAATCCTATGTTAATGTCATTTTTTAAAGTTGAGATTCGTAAAATCATCTTTACATTCAAAACATACAAAAAATTTAACAAAAGCGCTTCTAATTATAATTATCTGGAACAATTTCCAATTAAAAATGTCCTTGTTTTTTTCGAAATGTACCGGGTTACTTTCGAAATTTTGACAATTGTCTCTTCTTTTTTTGGAAGAACTGCAAGAAATATGTTAATTTTCATGTGAACAACTACATCATCGTACATTATAAAGTGCGATAATTTTCAAAATAGAAAGGCTTACGATAATATTTGTAATATCCAAGCCAGTACTTCTACGTTTGTATCTATGCATAATATATATAATTGAAAGGGTACAGTATTGTCCAAAAAGTACAATTTTCACTCAAACTGTGTTCACAACCTTATTTTAAGACATTTTGTATGTCTAAAAATTTTTAATAGTTAAAAATGTCTTTTCATAAAAGAAAAATATTTTTTTGGTGAGAAATGTATAAAATATTTTTTTTAAATGCACAGCTTATCAATTTTTGATGGTGTATTAATAATTGATCCATCTGCCGAAACGATGTCAATAAATGACTTATACTTTTCAATCGGTTAAGGTTATAAATTGCAATATTAATGACGATATCTCAGATATAAATCAATCGTGTATATTATTAGTAATATTGATAAATATAATTTTATATAATATCGAATTAAGTCACTATACGTGATTTTATTGAGATAAAATCCTTGGTTGTAGGTTATAACAGTATATAAAAGATGCTTATAAATAAATAAAAAGTTGAATTTTTTAATTGTAATTAAGGACGGTTTAGGCAGCGAATAGTGTGTAATCAACAATTCATAATACATCATAATACACTGGCAGAACTGCAGTGACATTGATTATACCTATCGTCCACACTACCTTGGGGCTCAGTGTAAGTTGGGCAATAAAGATTTATCATTTGATAAAGAAAACATAAGAGTGAATGACAAAATATTTCCGGCAACCGGAATAATATTTTCAAAAGACCTTAAAAACTGTTACACCGTTAGACCATCAACTTTTCAAGAAAATATTAGAATTAACAGATGCACATAGAGACTCTCGAAGACATTTAAGAGGATGTAAATCAAAGTATACCAATATAATAAAACTGTTATTTAGGAGAAGTATAAGGAAGTAACAGGATAAAAAATTCTAAAAATTAGAACATCAAAATTCAGAGAATGATGTAACAAAATAATAATAAATAATTAACTCATAAAAGGAATGGATTATTTTTCTTAGCAAAATATACAGATACCCTACACCCTATTCCCTTCATAATGCCGTTTATCCCACTTCAATCCGGCCAATAATAACAGCGATACTTGCTAATGCCTTTTTACCATCGTGACAGATTACTGACATGTGACGGATTACCGAGGGCAGCACGCTTCATGCGACGCAATGGGGTTGATGACCTCACAACCATAATGACCTTGGTTTGGTGAAAAAAGTGCAGAATGAACCTTGTCGTCTTTCCATGTTATTTTACATGAGGGATAAGCCAGAAAGTAACCTACCAATAATTTCAAACCGAGAATGCATATACTGCTGTAGCCTCTCGGGGAATCTGGTGCAAACAAAATAATTAATGGATTATGTTGGTACATTTGGAGTGCATAACGACCAAATTTGTTTTTGTTGAACATGTATCTATTAGGGGGGGGGCACTTAACTAACCTTAGAAATGTTTTTCCAGTTATTGTGATCAAAAACATTAAACTCTCAGTTGATTGTTTTTGATTGTGATATATAATTCTTCTACTTTCTTTAGTACAAGTTTTTTAATATACAGTGTGTTCAATATAAATTGTTACATCTGAGGTATAATGTGAGCAAACTAAAAAAAAGTAAGAAGCTGTGCATTTGTATTTGGATAATATTTTTTGGACCAGACTATACCAAATTCAAGAAAAAAGGAAATACGACAACCTCCGTCGATGTAATGTTAACTAGAAGTAAAGGCGTACTTAGAATCACAAGCAAATTTATAATGCAATTCAGCCAATGACTAAAACTAACTCTAAGGAATGTTTTCTTATTGCTTTTCCTAAATGATTATTGAATACAGTTTGCAGACAATTAGTTTTACGTACACCCGATCGTTTTCATTAGATTTTTAGAAATGTTAAATGGCAGAAATAATGACAAATATAATCAAGTGTATGTAAAGAACACAACGAAAGGATTGGAATGTTTTTTTTGGCTTAGTATAGCGACAAGCTTGGCACATGAGTCAGTGGGGACACTGAAAATTCTATAGATATCAGAATTTAAGTCCTGAACAACACAGTGTGTTTATTTCACTTAAAAAGGAATCAAGAATGAGAATTGATATAGCAGGTGCAAGTGAAGTACGAGGGGAGGATGATAATTAGCGGTTAATAAATATTTTTAGATCAGGACTGAAATTAATGAATCTACAGCAATCCACATTAGTTTCTAAATTACATTTTTAAAATTATTTATTTACCTTTTTAAAGATATGTCAGATCTCTTCAATAGACTTGAAACTCGTTTTCTGTTCTGGGTTTTTTACTCTTTTTTTTTAAAACCCGGAATTTTTCAAATAATGAAAAATTACCAAATTACATATAAATTTGTTTTAAAGAGAAAACTCTTCGGTTTAAACGTGCTGGACAAATTCTGGATTGAGAAATGAGAAGCCTGTGAATTCCGTTTGGTCCAAATTCATCATGAACAGTTTGTCTGTCGGCGTCAAGTCCGTTTTTTCTGAAGTGAACTGTTTGTCGAAGTTACTGACATCTTTGCGATGTTTCTAGAAAAAAAAATTATTTTTTAATACTTTTTAAGCAATTTTATTGTTTCTAGCCCTTTAGCTCACTGTGTCGTAATTTAACGACATCGAATCATATTGAAACGTATGGATACTACAGCGATATTTTGTGGTTTACTCATAATGTCAGCAATTGGTTACACTATTAGAAAACAATATAAAGGGTTGTCCAAAAAAACCGGAATTTCCTTTTTTATTGATATTTTTTTTATTTATAGGTCGATTTTATTGATGTCGGTTTTGTTTAAAAGATAATTGATCAAGACACACTACTAATCTAATATTTCGCGTTTTGTTTAAAAAACAAAATGGCGGACACATCCAAACTTTATCAAACTTTAAAACTGACTGGAAATTTTTTGTTTCGCACTGTATATGTTTGCGAATTATTTTACGAAAGTTCAGACATTTGTGAATGTAACGAGAGGTCAAACATAGAAATCGGTCAAAAATTGTCTGATGTATGGCTCGAAAAAAACAAGTATGTTATTACATAGTGAATTTTAATTTCTTTCGATTTTCCAAAATCAAGTGGGCGAATGTCAAATATTGTTGCTTGTAGTTAATCAGAATTGTTGACACTTGTCAAATTTATCTTTTTTGTGATAAAACTTATTAGTCTCAACAAAATATGGTTCTTTCTAACGACGACAAAATTTTTATTAGAACTTTAATTTTGAGAGGATACAGGGTGCATGAAAGCTTAGAACAATTTCCTGAAGAGCGTTACAAAAAAAGTACAATTTACGACTTCGTTATAAAATTTAATTTAACGCACTCTATTGCAAGGCGTGAAGGTAGTGGGCGCCCAAGGAGTATACGAACACAGGTGAGTAGGATACGTTTTATGTTTTATAAACCACATTAAATTAATTTAGGAAAATATTCTCAGAGTTTCGAATTTGGCAGTTAGTCCTGAAAGAGCACCTGGTACTAGTTTAAGTGCTCCGCAAATTGCGAGGAGGTGTAATATTTCCCGTAGTTCCGTAAACCGGATAATAAATATCGATCTAGGACTTGAAATTATTAAACGAGAATATTCTTTTAAACTTACTAGTGAAGTAAAAGCCAGAAGATTGCTGAGGTGCAGAAATCTTTTAAATAAATTTAGGACTAGAAGAGAAATTGAAAAAATCTGGTTTACTGATGAGAAGATTTTTACAATAAATCCTCTGAAAAACGTGCAAAATGACAGAATATGTATACCTCACCACCAACGTAAAAGGGAAGTGCCCTTAAATCGCATGTTTAGGGAAAGAAACAAGTTTGGTAATTACGTAATGGTGTCTGCAGCGATCTCGAGGAATCAAAAAATTAATCTAATTTTTATTAATCAAGGCGTCAGGTTAAATTCTCAAACTTACTGCGATACCGTTTTAACACAAATGCTTCCCGAAATAGAGGATCGAGCCCCGGACTATATTTTTATGCTGGTATGCTTGTGTTTTATTTTTTTTGCTCTTTGAATGGTTGCGAATATGTTTTTAGGACGGCGCAAGTTATCACAATAGTGCACATACCCTCAGTTATTTAAGAGAAAACGTAGCTGACTTTTAAGAGCCTCACGAATGGCCTCCAAATAGTCCAGATTTAAATCCGTGCGATTACTTTCTGTGGGGCGATTTAGAGGCTAGAATTCATGAAAATGGTACAACATTTGAAAATGTCGAAGAACTTAAACAAATAATTCTTCAATGTTGGGGCTAAATCAGACGAGAACATATTAGAAAAGCAATCGACAGCTGGCGAAGTCGTGTTCAACTAGTAGTTGAAGCTAATGGTGGCCATGTTAATGTTTAATTTTCTCTTTAACTTTAGTTATTGTTTTGTGTTCTTCATAAAAAATTCGTTTTGTTTCAATTAACTTTTAGTAGATAATATCGAAAAAAATTAAAATTCACTATGTAATAACATACTTGTTTTTTTCGAGCCATACATGAGACAATTTTTGACCAATTTCTATGTTTGACCTCTCGTTACATTCACAAATGTCTGAACTTTCGTAAAATAATTCGCAAACATATACAGTGCGAAACAAAAAATTTCCAGTCAGTTTTAAAGTTTGAAAAAGTTTGGATGTGTCCGCCATTTTGTTTTTTAAACAAAACGCGAAATATTAGATTAGTAGTGTGTCTTGATCAATTATCTTTTAAACAAAACCGACATCAATGAAATCGACTTATAAATAAAAAAAAATATCAATAAAAAAGGAAATTCCGGTTTTTTTGGACAACCCTATATAATATCGTCCTGCTATCTGAATAGTGTTATAGTTCATCAGAATAAGTTTAGTGTAATGCTTCTCTTATTCCAACTATAGTTTTATGGTCATATAAATAAAAAATAAGATTATCATGTTTTTAGTTTTGAGGTTAGCCGAGTATGTACACGTGTGATGTGTAAGATTAGAATTAAAAATTGTAAAAAGGAAATCCACTGTAATCGTTAATCAGTAATTACTAAATTCGTGTAATATATTGTAAATATAAACGTTATTCTATTTATTCACCCCGTAACAGGTTATGGGCCCAGGCACAGCGATATAGAAATATAAAAGATATAGTTTAAAGAAAGGAAAACACGAGGAAGAAAACCATCCTCAAAGATGAATGTAAATTCCAAAAATAGTTTTAATATTGATGTCTTGAATAATAATAATTACCACACATGGAAATTTCGCATGGAAACTTCATTGGAAGAAAAGAGCGTGAAAGATTTTATACAGAAAGAGTTTGTTGCAAGTAATTACGGCGATCCGAAAGAAATGCAAACCGCAAACAAAAATGAAAGGCTATGTAAGTCCCTATTTGTGCAATGCCTTGACGACTCGCAGATTGAGATAATTCGAGAAAAACCAAATGCATATACCATGTGGAAAACTTTAGAAGCGAGATACGAAAAGAAATGAATTCCTGGAGAATTAATGCTACGCAAACAATGATGAATATGAAACTGAGAGAATCAAGACTTGGACCAATTCCTTAAAGAGTATGATGATATTATAAGACAAGTGAGAGCAGCAAGCTGTAAATTAAATGAAAATGATATTGTCTGCAGTTTATTACTCGCAATGTCAGCCTCATTTCAAACTGTAATTACAGTGCTAGAAAATCTACCAGAAGAAGAACTTACCCTAGAACTGGCTAAGCTGAAATTAAGATCTGAAGTAGATAGAAGGAAAGCATCTTGTGGAAGTATGGTATGTAAAAGAACAAATTTGGAAAACCAGCAGTATTTTCTTGTTACACTTGTGGAGAAGAAGGACACATCCAAAGGAATTGCAGCAAATTTGAACATAACAAAAATTGGTGTTTTTAAATGAAACTCACGGTCTCTAGTTATTTCCACAATATAATAAAAGTTATTGAAAATTCTAAAAAATTGACAATTATTTCGATAAATCAATATCATCGTCAAAATGACAGAAGTTACATTTCATTTTATGCCTACCTGATGTTTAGTAGTTATTTTTGGCTAGACCAAGAAGTAACCTAACTTGTGATTGGCTTAATATATGTTTATAGAAAAAAGAAGATGTGATATTACAAATATTGAAGCTTAGATATTATTAGCCCTATGGTGATATCCTGGATATCATTTTTCCAATTAAGATCAGTATAACTGTGCAATGATATAGAAAACCAGGAAAACTATATCTGCTGATCTTCACAATTATCACTTAAGAAGACAGTTTATTAGTGGAGAACTCCCTAGATTTAACTGACGATGATATTGATTTATCGAAACAATTGTCGATTTTTTAGAATTTTCAATAACTTTTATTATATTGTGGAATTAACTAGAGACCGTGAGTTTCATTTAAAAACACTAATATGAGCATATTCCACGAAGTACGTTAATTTCATAACAAAAATTATTTAAATAGAGATAAGAGAGTCCAGAACAGAGGTAGAGGTGGACCTAACCAAAGCAGATTTAGTAGACGAGGACTTGGACGAAGCACATTTGAAGGTAGAGGTGGATTTACAAACTACAGGGATCAGAGTAGAATACAGAACAGAAATCAAGAGAAGGCTGATCATAGAATGGTAAATTATGTAGAAAACAATGAAGATGAAGTGGAAAATGATAAAAACATTTGTTTTATGACTGGTATAACAGATAATAATGTAAGTACTGACAATTTATTATTTTATATAGATTCTGGTTGTACAGACCACTTGGTCAATGATAAAAGGAATTTCTCCAACCTAGTGCTGTTGAATAACCCTATCAAAACTGCGGTTGCTAAAAATAACTATCATTTAGAAGCTACAGCAATAGGGACTATAAATGCTATAAGCAATGTAAATGGAAAAGAAATCAAATGCACCTTAAAATATGTATATTATGTTCCAAATTTGAGAAGAAATCTACTTTCAGTTAAGAAAAGTAAATTTGTTTAAAAACAAAAATTTGATAGACACTTGTTTTAGGAACAACCTTTATGAAATTAACTTCAAAGTATTAGACAATGAGTGTTTAAATATTGAGACTGAATGTAATGTCTTAAAATTATGGCATAAAAGATTAGGGCATATTTGTAATTCTAATTTAGAGAAATTAATTGAGCATAATCTTGTTCATGGTTTAGAAAATGTAAGTCTAGGTGAAATTGAATTTTGTGAAGCATGCGTGACAGGTAAGATGACTAGACTAAGCTTTGGAGCACGTACTAAAGCTAAAAGATTGCTTGAAATTGTTCATACAGTGGTTGCAGGACCTATAACACCACTATCACACAACGATGGCATTTATTGATGATTACTCTAACTTTATTTATGTTTACTTTATCAAAAGTAAAAATAAGGTGTATCGATGTTTCACAGAATATGTTAATCTAGTTCAAAGCAAAGTTAACTTAAAAATATCTGTATTACGTTGCGACAATGGGGGTGAATATGTTTCAGGAAGTATTAAGGAATTTTGCAAGGAGAATGGTACATTTATAGACTACACAACACCATACACCCCAGAACATAATGGAAAGGCAGAGAGATTCAATAGTAGTCTGATAGATAAAGGTAGAACATTAATTCAAAATGCCCACATGCCTAAACATTTCTGGAATGAAGCTGTTCTGGTGGCTGCCTATGTGTTAAATTGCAGTCTAAGTCATGCTAATGACAATAATGTCACACCAGCCGAATTATGGAATGGCACTAAACCAGACATTAAGAGATAAATTTGATGCAAAGCCTGAAAAATGTATAATGCTTGGATACAGTAATACGGGCTACAGATTATAGAACATAAATGAACAAAAGGTAATTATATCAAGGGATGTAATATTCAATGAGGAAGAATTTAACTACAAAACAAATCGGGCAGCCATAGACATAGAAGAAAAAAATTATAAAAATAGATGAAAATGAAGAAATTAGTGAAATAGAGGAAATAGAAGACAATGTTGCGAGCAAAGCATAATTTGAGACCTAGAAGAATGACAAAAACACCAACATGGCACAAAGATTATGTTTTAGAAAGTGAGCAAGAAGATGATGAAGCATACCTCATATTTGCACTGAATGCAGAGACATTTATGGAAAACATACCACAGACATTTCAGATGTCGAATGCCATCCAAAAAGGATAATGTGGCAGAAATCTATGGATGAAGAAATGACCGCTTTAGAAACAAATAAAACATGGAGTCTAGTTGATCGGCCAGCAGGTAGGACCACTATTAAATGTAAATGGGTTTTCTCATTAAAACGAGATGAATCGGGAAATATAACAAGATATCGTGCACGATTGGTTGCAGAAGGTTGCTCCCAGAAGAAGGGTTTAGACTACTCTAAAACATATTCCCCAGTACTAAAATTAAAGACTTTAAGAATAATGTTGTCAATTGCAAACGAACATAAATATTTCATTCATCAGATGGATTTCAAAACAGATTTCCTCAATGGAAACTTAACAGAAACAATATATATGAATCAGCCTCCAGGATATGACCATCAACAAAACAAGGTGTGCAAGTTGAATAAAACTTTATAGGGATTGAAACAGGCATCAAGGGAATGGTATAAAAATATTACGACTGTCCTTTTACAGCAACGATTTAGAATTGGAGACTCGGATAAATGCTTATTCTCGAAGTCAGATAAATACAAACAAACCTTCATTTTACTTTATGTGGATGATCTCCTTCTTATTGGGAATGATTTGAAAGAAATACAAGACGTAAAATTTTCTTTATCGAAACTGTTTCAGATGAAAGACATGGGGGAAACAAAGTTCTTTTTAGGAACTGAATCAAGAGAGACATTAACAACCACATAATGAAATGAAGTTTTATTGAAAAACTCTTAATTAAATTCAATATGAGTGAGTGTAAACAAAAATCGACCCCTATTGAAACTAATTTGAAATTAAGACTTGGTGAAGGGACACCGATGGAAACAAAACCTTATCGTGAACTTATTGGGGTTTAACCTACCTACTTGACAGTAACAACTAGGCCTGACAATTGTTTTTCAGTGTCTTATTTCAGTAGATTTCAATGTCAGCCCAGAGAAGAAAATTGGATTTATTTAAAACGCATTTTACGCTACCTTAAAAAGACAAAAAATGTGGAATTAGTATATAATAAAGTTCGTCTCCGCTTTTGCAAGCCTATAGTGATGCAAATTGGGCAGGGGATGTTAATGGTAGCAAATCTACATCAGGGTTTATTGTTAAAATATTTGGTAATACAGTTATCTAGGCATCTCGCAAACAGACTAGTATTGCCCTATCTACATGTGAGGCAGAATATATTGCTTTAAGCATCACAATATCAGAAGTAATGTGGGTACAAAAATTGTTATACGATTTGGGATTTACTTTAAAAGAAGTCCTTCCCATTACAATTTTTGAACATAATCAAGAAGTCATTTGTGTAGCAGAACAACATAAATGTGAAACCAGATTAAAACATATAGATATTCTCTTAAACTTTGTACAGGACGTTATCCAAAAGGGTATTGTAAAACATTTGTATGTAAATACTAAAGATCAACAAGCTGATTTATTTACCAAAGGCCTTCACAGAATTGAATTTTATAAAAATTGTAAATATTTAGGTTTAGAATTCAGAGAGGGACAATAAATATTGAGTGATTTTTTTTGTATATATGCTTATATTCCATTTATTTCTTTTTATGTATGTATATATGTTAATTGTTAGATATGAGAAAAGCATTAAGAGAGGGTGTTATAGTTCATCAGAATAAGTTTAGTGTAATGCTTGTCTTATTCCAACTATAGTTTTGTGGTCATATAAATAAAAAAGAAGAATATCATGTTTTTAGTTTTGAGGTTAGCCGAGTATGTACATGTGTGATGTGTAAGATTAGAATTAAAAATTGTAAAAAGGAAATCCACTGTAATCGTTAATTACTAAATTCGTGTTATATATTGTGAATAGAAACGTTATTCTATTTATTCACCCCATAACAAATAGAACCCTGCATTACCGCGACAACATGATAAAACAAAAACGAAGGTAGCGGATGTCACTTTGTTATTATAGACATGTTAGTATTTTTCAGACATTAGTAAATAACCACTAAATTAGTGTTTTTAAATGAAACTCAAGGTCTCTAGTTAATTCCACAATATAATACAAGTTATTGAAAATTCTAAAAAATTGATAAATCAATATCATCGTCAGAATGACAGAAGTTACATTTCATTTTATGCCTACCTGATGTTTAGTAGTTAATTTTGGCTAGACCAAGAAGTAACCTAACTTGTGATTGGCTTAATATATGTTTATAGAAAAAAGAAGAAGATGTGATATTACAAATATTGAAGCTTAGATATTATTAGCCCTATGGTGATATCCTGGATATCATTTTTCCAATTAAGATCAGTATAACTGTGCAATGATATAGAAAACCAGGAAAACTATATCTGCTGATCTTTACAATTATCACGTAAGAAGACAGTTTATTAGTGGAGAATTCCCTAGATTTAACTGTTCATGGACAACTTCATATTGTGGGTTTCTTAAATGTCTTCTAATTTCCAGTTCTTCAAGGAAATCCAGTTCTTGTTTCTTTTCACAAATATGCAGTACTTCTAGTTCTGTGTTAGGTGTCAATGAATGATTGGTGTCAAGTAGATGTTTTGCGTAGTGGGATTTATCTGGTTGTTTTAATCTGTATGCTCGTGAGTGCTCACTGTATCGTACTTCAAAATTCCTAAGGGTCTGACCCAGACAGCATTACATTCTGGACATTTGAGTTTATATATACCTGACTTCTTTAATAGTGGTATTTTTGTTTTTACATTTAACAATTTTGTACTAACGTTACTTTCTGTTTTAAAATATTTCTAATAATATTTCAAAGATAATATCTCCAGCAACGAATACAACAATTTCTTTTAAAACAGAAAGTAACGTTAGTACAAAATTGTTAAATGTAAAAACAAAAATACCACTATTAAAGAAGTCAGGTATATATAAACTCAAATGTCCAGAATGTAATGCTGTCTATTTGGGTCAGACCCTTAGGAATTTTGAAGTACGATACAGTGAGCACTTACGAGCATACAGATTAAAACAATCAGATAAATCCCACTACGCAAAACATCTACTTGACACCAATCATTCATTGACACCTAGCACAGAACTAGAAGTACTGCATATTTGTGAAAAGAAACAAGAACTGGATTTCCTTGAAGAACTGGAAATTAGAAGACATTTAAGAAACCCACAATATGAAGTTGTCAATGAACAGTTAAATCTAGGGAATTCTCCACTAATAAACTGTCTTCTTAAGTGATAATTGTAAAGATCAGCAGATATAGTTTTCCTGGTTTTCTATATCATTGCACAGTTATACTGATCTTAATTGGAAAAATGATATCCAGGATATCACCATAGAGCTAATAATATCTAAGCTTCAATATTTGTAATATCACATCTTCTTCTTTTTTCTATAAACATATATTAAGCCAATCACAAGTTAGGTTACTTCTTGGTCTAGCCAAAATTAACTACTAAACATCAGGTAGGCATAAAATGAAATGTAACTTCTGTCATTCTGACGATGATATTGATTTATCGAAACAATTGTCAATTTTTTAGAATTTTCAATAACTTGTATTATATTGTGGAATTAACTAGAGACCTTGAGTTTCATTTAAAAACACTAATATGTGCATATTCCACGAAGTAAGGGTCGAGACAGTCAATTTCATTTAACCACTAAATTGTTCGTGTCTGTCGAAATATTTCGCTGTGTTCCCCATTGTGCACAGGATTTTTGTAAATATTGTTGTCATCAATTGATTACAATGTGAGTCAACGGTCAACAATATACCAAGGTAAATATGAAATGTGTTTTTTATTACTTGGATTTTAATTTTGTGATTTATATTAGAAAATGGGTTCCAAGCGTAACGTGCCGTTAAAATATGAGGAGTTAATGGAAATAGTAGATGAAATGTCAGACATTAGTGATGAAAATGATGAAATAGACTCAGAAATTGGAGACAATTTGGAAGGTAAATGTATATTTATCGCTATTATTCCTTGAAATACGAGTTATTGTGTTTTTAGAAGTGGGAGAAATGTGCGATGTCGACAGTGAATTTAACGAAATGCACGTGCAAATGGATGAAGGAGAACAAGATATAGAGCAAGAAATGCAAGATGCCAAAGAAGTCAAAACGCAAGATGGTGCGGTAGAAGAAATGCAGAAAGGTGTAAGAAATGCAGGGTAATGACAATGAGGATATTATTCAGAAAGACGCAAAGCAAAGGAAGAAGATAAATGCGGAAACAAAGATAGCAGTAACAGAGTATATGGAAACAAATCAACTTACCACGAAAGAAAACCATATATAGATGAAAAATGTGACATATCTTATACCGAATATAAAATGGTTTGAGAATGCTCGTCGCCCTGTGAAAGATTTGCCAAGCCCTTTTCAATTTTTTAACCAATATTTTCCCACTTTCAAGAAATAGTAGTTAACATCAACTTGTACGCTATACAACAAAATATGAGATTTCAGTTCACCACATTGTCTGAGATAAAAACTTTTGTTGGCATCCATATTATAATGGGAAGTTTGCGATATCCGAGAGGTAATTTATATTGGAACAATAGCAAATCACTGAAAGTAGCTATTATAGCTGATAATATGGCAATAAATCGATTCTTCAAGTTACGTCAAACTGTGCATTTTGTTGATATTCAAAATAAATTAGCTAATTCTACTGACCGCTTTTGGAAGGTACGACCCATCTTCTATTATTAGAACTCGTTGTTTATCTTTACCTCTGGAAAAACAAATTTGTATTGATGAGCAAATAGTTCCCTTCTAAGGAAAGTTGAATGTCAAGCAGTACATAAAGAACAAACTTAATCCATGGCGGATTAAAATTTATGCACTGTGGGGTAAAATTGTACTTTTATACGATTCCATTATTTATCAAGGGCTACAACAGAGCTAGATTCACTTCGCTCTATGGTGTTGCAGGTAGTGTAGTTCTAGAATTGAGTAATCAAATACACGAAACGAATAAACAACTATATTTCGACATTTTTTTTTTCAAATTACAATGTGATGTTATATTTACGCAATAAAGCACATCTACATCACGTTTGGACAGATTTGCAAAACCTCTCTTCATAACTCACAAGGAAATGGCAAAACAAGGGCGAGGGTCTGTACAGGAAGTGATAAGTAAAGATGGAATCGTACTAGTAAAATGGTTTGACAATAGACCTATGCACATAACATCGACCTTCATAGGAATTGGTTAAAAAGAACAAGCTAAACGTTGGGATAAACCCACCAAACAATTAGTGTATGTGTCACGCTTAGAATCAGTAAAATTATACATTTCTAGTATGGGAGGGGTCGACAAACTTTACTTTCTGATTCAAATATATCGAACATTTATTAGGTCCAAAAAGTGGACACTTCGAATGTTCACACACGCAATAGATCTTGCATGTAGCTAGAATACAGACAACAAGCTCAACAACTAAACATACCAAAAAAGGATATCCTAGATTTATTTAACTTTAGATCATATGTCGCAGAGGCTTTTATTGTAGTTGATACAACACCTAAAGCACAAAGAGGACGACCCCCTACGAATGTTCGGAATGAGCCGGAACAACCAACAATATCGAGACTAACCTTTGAGGTACGTCCAATACCAGAAGTTAGACGGGACAACGTTGGTCATTAGCCTATCCATGAAAATTCAAAATTATCTTCACGCTGTAAAAATGAGGGTTGCAAAGATATATCAAGAATTAAATAACGTAGTAAGTGCCTTGTACATTTGTATTTAACAAAAGATAAGAATTGTTTTATACATTTTCATAAGTAAATTTGTATTTTGAATAATAAAAATACTAAATAGTTTTTCAACTTTACTTTTATTTAACGTTTATATTACAAAATCGACACGTTACCTCCTCCACGTGGATGTTATATAGCAACCGTTGGCTCATACTATTGTAATGTTTTTGTTATTTATTTAATTAATAAACGGGTGGGATAAATTTAAAACACACGGTATGGCTACTTACTAATTTATTTAAACACTAAACTAATCACTAACACTTAATTTATATATACTCAGTATATTCACTTAAACAAATTTATATGAACCCTTAACTAATTTATATTTACTGTTTGCTATTTCGGTGTATTTATTACACTAAATCACTTTATCAACTGACTCCTCCGCTGATCGGTCCTTATTTATATTAATGCCTTTCTTACTAGAAAATTCCGGGCTGCGGCTTACACACACAAATAATTGATTCTGGCCTTTTCTAGATAAGTCTGGTCACAAAAACAATGCTTAGATAAGATAGTCTTAAACAGTTATAAAAACACTGCGTATCCGCCATAATTTTAATTTTCATACCTGGCTTAGACAGGGTCGGATTTAGGGTCTATACCAGTGTGCTGTTTCGTAACATTACCCCCTCCTTAAATGGAAGTTTCTCCTGGAACTTTTGTGTAGCCGAGACTGGATGTTTGAATCGGCAACTGGCCCCATTTCTACACTTTCCGATCTTATGGAAATAGCAGGGCACCGTCTTCATCCGATACTGATAACGGGGGTTGTAGCTGCAAATTAATATCTGGATACCGGTATCTCTGATAACCTCTACCATGTTCGTGATAACTCGCCAATCCAACTGGTTACTCGCTATGTTGGGCATAACCAGTTTCTTCACGTTGGATTCCAACACATGGTCTCGGAGGTTTCGAAGTGCTTCCCACACATCGCGGTAGGTAGATCGATCTTTGAATTCATTTTTAGTTACCACGTAGAAGACGTACCGCGAATTATGTTTCAGTTTCAGTGTCTTGCCAGGGGCTGGAATCTGGTCTTCAAGTTTTTCTAATTGCCCGAACTTCTTTCGAAAGACGGTTGCCAACCCTCGTGCGTTCTTGATACGGGCGGGGATGTTGAATGTCAGTGAATAATCTTCCGAGAGAGTGAACAAATCTTGTTGTTGTTCCGAAGTGACTCTATATCTAGCTTACCCGGTACCTCCATACGCGCCCATAAATTCATCGAAGGCAGAGTCAGACACATCTTGAACAAGGTTTACTCCTTCCTCTAGGTCATGGTCTTCTTCGAATGGGGCTAGTCGGTTTTGGTGAACTACTTTTGGTTTTCCGTTGGGGATCTTGCTTATGCGATATATAACATCATTGATCCTTTCCTTGATTAAGTATGGACCTTCCCAGGATTTTTGTAATTTTGGAGAAAATCCTTTTCTCCTCGTCGGGTTGTGTAACCCTACTTTGTCCCCTCCTTTAAAACCGCCTTCTGTGGCCTGCGTGTCGTACCGACTTTTCATTCTGTCGCTGGCAACTTGAAGATTTGTTCGAACTAATTCATGAATATCGTCCAATCTTCTTCTCAATTGGATCACGTTGTCTTCGCCTGCTAGATCTTCTCCAGGCCGGCAGTCAAATTCCAGGTCACAAGGAAGCCTCATTTCACGTCCAAACAGGATTTTCGCCGGTGTTTCACCCGTGGACTCATTGACAGCAGATCGATAAGCCAATGCGAATAGGGAAATATACTGGTCCCAATCTCTCTGATGGCTGGATACTACTTTGGACAGGTATTTTCCAATAGTCCTGTTCATTCTCTCGACCATTCCATCTGACTGTGGAGGTAAAGCTGTTGTCCTGGTCTTCTTCATTCCCAGCTTGTCGCAAATCTCCTGGAATAGATGGCTTTCAAAATTTCTCCCCTGGTCACTGTGGACTTCCAAGGGTACTCCATATCGGCTGATAAATTCTTTCACCAATACATCCGCGACAGTTGTGGCCTCTTGGTTCGGGATAGCGTAAATTTCCACCCACTTTGTGAAATAATCCATTACAACCAGTATGTACTTGCTACCATTTTCTGTCGTCGGAAATGGTCCAGCGATATCTCTAGCAATCCTTTCGAAAGGGCTTTCAACATTATACTGTTTCATAGGTGGCTTTCTCTTGCGATGTGGTCCATTACTTGTAGCACAAGTCGTACATTTCTTATACCAGTCCTTCACATCGTCGGAGCTGTTCATCCAATAAAACCTTTCACGGACTCGCTGAAGGGGTTTCTTCACCCCACACCTGATACCAATGTAATGTTTTTGTTATTTATTTAAACAATAAACGGGTGGGATAAATTTAAAACACACGGTATGGCTACTTACTAATTTATTTAAACACTAAACTAATCACTAACACTTAATTTATATATACTCAGTATATTCACTTAAACTAATCTATATGAACCCTTAACTAATTTATATTCACTGTTTGCTATTTCGGTGTATTCATTTCACTAAATCACTTTATCAACTGACCCCTCCGCTGATCGGTCCTTATTTATATTAATGCCTTTCTTACTAGAAAATTCCGGGCTGCGGCTTACACACACAAATAATTGATTCTGGCCTTTTCTAGATAAGTCTGGTCACAAAAACAATGCTTAGATAAGATAGTCCCAAACAGTTATAAAAACACTGCGTATCCGCCATAATTTTAATTTTCATACCTGGCTTAGACAGGGTCGGATTTAAGGTCTCTACCAGTGTGCTGTTTCGTAACACTATCATCAATTGACGACATGCCACCACCGGCATGTGAGGGGCAGCTAAGGTGATATTTAAAGTCTTAAAAATCATAAAAAAATCAATTATTAAGGATCTTCTTTGACAGAATTTTATTCCCAATATTAATAATTCGTGAGCGAAAGGGCTAGTGATAATTTCTTTCCAAAAGCCTTTAATTGTAACTTTTACGGTGAGTAATTTCATATTTATGTTATATTTAAAACACAATACACATACAGGGTGTTTCCTAAGTAATCTAAAATATTGTAGTGGGAGCTTCGTCTCTCCATTTTAAGACGAAAAGTCCTTATAAACATGTGTGAGAAGTCTTATCGTTAATGAGATACAGGGTGTTGAATTGTTTTATTATTTCAACTTTGATATCTTATAACTAGGTTTTTAATGCCGGTGGAAAAGTGCCGTGTTTTTTTATGATTGTACTTACTCTCCTCTTCCGATTTTTACTAATTTTATTCTTTCCAATTCATAAAAATTGCCGCTATGAATCTTTTTAGGGTGATTATTAATAAAAAAACTTATCCCAATTTAAAAAAATTCGTAGCGGTTACGTTTATGAATTGGAAAGAATGAAATTAATAAAAAGTTATATTATAAAACATCAAAGCTGAAATAATAAAGCAATTCCACACCCTGTATCTCATTAACGACAAGACTTATTACACATGTTTATAAAAGATTTTCGTCTTAAAATGGCTCGGAAAACAAATGTTTCTACTCATCTAGAATTTTGTTTATTCCACCCCTAATATAGAGTATACTATACTTTGCTACATAACATGCTAAGAAAAATGCTTAAATCACAAGTTCAAGAATTTTTATTGAACTTGTATGAGTAATTTGAAATTAATAAATTAACTATGACAAGATATTCAAACAGTAAAAATATTTAGGTACACATTATTTACGGACACGACAAAAAGTAACAGTAGTCACTTCGTTTTGATTGATTGATTTTCTGTGATTGGGTATGGTCATGTATGGGGCATGACGCCAGGTTGAAGGTCAATTTGTTGAAGTTGTATTTAATAATGAATGAATATTTACTTCTAAAATATATGTTCCACAATTAATCATTTATCAATATCTATTAATAGAATTTCGTAATTACCGTAAGTACATAACCTAAAAGAAGTTGTTGTGTTTATTATTGTTAGAATAAATTACAGCGTTGCCAAGTTTTGTTATTGTAATATAAATTGTTATAGTCCAAAAAATATTAAATTATGAGACGATCAATAAATTTCGTTTTGCTTTCCACGCCTAAAAAATATTATTCAATCATCATTATATATTCTCTCTAGTAGTTAATTTCCATTTTTCAGTTATGAATATTTCAAAAACTAAATTAACAAACATTATTTTATGACATAGAAATTTATGCGTTAACCTTCTAAACTACAAAAGGATATTGAAATAAATATTAAACAAGCAAGTATACGAGGTAAACTCAAAAATACGACGCCGATAGACAAAGACGTTGACAAGAATTTTCGTAGTTTTATACTTTTTTACTTCGTTTTCAATGCACATTTAATATTAACAAGAATCTCAAACTGCCAATAATACTTACTATTTTTGGCTTAAATGGTGGTTGCACTTCGCGATTTTCAATCCTATCCCAGTCAATCCTCCTGAAAAACGCATGCGATCTCACATCCTCTTCTCCTCTTGGACCGCATCCTAAACGTTTGTTAGGATATTTTGTCAAAAACTGCAAAGAATATTATTTATAAATATTTATACATTTCATTCAATAAAATTGCTTACGCCTTTGCATACGTCCTTTGCTTCTTTCGATAATCCTTTGGGATAACTGACGTTGTGGTCTGTTATGGCAGCAAATAGTTCTTCTTCGTCTTCACCATCGAATGGTGGTTGACCAATGAGCATTTCGTATAAAAGGACACCGTAAGCCCACCAATCGACGGATTTACCATACGGTTGATAAAGGATAATCTGAAAAAGTAGAATTCTAAAAAGTTAACAAACAAAATGTTTTGTTTTATTATGAATGTAACACTAAAGAAGAATGTACGGATTTGACTTAACAATCAAATTCTTCCTGTAATCTTTACTTTAACGTCTCCCTGTATATCATAATTTATATATCCCGCACACATCATACACAGAAATATCATTCTTCTCAAATATTCAATATTTCTTCAAACACGCTAAAATCCATTTTTACGTCCCTTTCATATAAAAAACACAGATAATTATTGCCTTAAAATCATCTCCACTCATAACTTCAAAGCATTCCATATCAGTTTAAACCTTATCGCTTCATAAAAACTATAGTCGAAATTCCCTTATCTGTAACGAACAACACTTTTTTCATGCATAAAAACCGACCCCAGTGTGCATTTTAGGCACATAGAATAATAATAGTCTAACTGCAGTAATTTGAAAATTGGCGCCAATCATCTAAAAAGTATCAATCTACCTTGATCTGCTATTATATAGGTGGTCTAACTCCATACTTCAGTTTCTGGTCAAAAGATGGTACTATATGTTACTCTTATTGTGATTGAATTTCATTATAGTTCAGTATAAAAATGGTACAACTATCACATTCAGAATAATACTGGAACATCTTAGGAGTTAGACCATTATTACTTGCAATAACCGGACGTTGCAGAACGTTTTGTGTGTTTATGGTGGAATAAAAGTTTTATAGTGGACGAATTTAGTGATTTCAGTGACTCTGGGTCTGAATTTATAGCCAGCGAAAGCGGAGAATCTTTGGTAAGTCTAATTTTCATACTTTAAGTCAATATTGAGTTAATTATGGAAACATAACCTAAAAAATTTGAAAACAATTTTTGCCAATAAACTCGTGCTTTAAGATAGGTTTAATTATCTCCAAATTTATTTTTAAATTGATGCTATACATTTTTTTATTATCCGAGAAGTATAAAAACTGTCAAACCGATTTTAATGCATGTTTTTGGTATTATAGATGCAGAAGCTTCACATGACGAACAGTTAGGATTTGACGTTGTTGGGCAGGACCCACAACCATCCACAAGTATGGGAAATGTTTTATATCTCAAATAATACACATTTTACAGGTTTTAAAATATTTTCAGGTGGCCTTGCAAAAATCAAAAGCTGAAAACGATCGAGGAACGAGAAAAATTGGAAAATTAATACTAAAAAAAAAGAGAAATACTGGAAAAGACTACATTTCTAGAAGAGAGTTAAACATGAACGCAAAACAATTCGAAAATATTGACTGCAACTGCAGAAAGAAGTGTATTGGTTTATTTTCATTTACCGAAAGACAAAACGCGTTTGAATCATTTTGGAGGCTTGGAGATTATGTGGCGCAAAATAGTTACATTTTTGGTTTAGTAAAAGCTTCACCCGTGAATAGAAAACGCCCAAAAGATGGATCTCGTTTAGGAAAGCGTACCCATTTTCAATACGTGCTGAAGACTAATAATAAAACACATAGAGTTTGCAAGAAATATTTTCTTGATACATTTAAAATAAGTAACGGCCGTCTGCACAGATGCATTTCGAAACGAGAAGCCTCAGATTGCAGAGAGCTAAGAGGTACTACAGGCTCAAGAATGTTGGACGATTCTGATATTGTGAGGCATATAAAAACATTTCCGCCTTATCAAAGCCATTATTCTAGAAGCAAAAATCTAAATAGAAAGTATTCAAACAGCGGTCTAACTGTAAAGAAGATGTATGATCTTTATGTAAAGGAATATCGAACCAAAAAAATTGAAATACTATTATCAGGTGTTTAATACGAAATTTAATTTGCATTTCAAAATTCCCCATCAAGACACCTGCAAGTTGTGCGATGATCTAGAGTTAAAACTAAAAGGTGCCGACAACGAAGATATCAAAAAAAAATTTCAGCTCAAAAGGAGTTGCATTTACGGAAAGCAGAATCGGCGAGAGAGTGTTTACGAAACGATTCAAAGAAAAAGCTGCAGAAGCATACATAGTAACATTTGATTTACAAAAGGCCTTGCCTTTTCCTAAGCTTACAACGTCTGTGGCTTACTACAAAAGAAATCTGTATTTGTATAATCTGGGAATACATTCCTTCAACAGCAATACTGGTTACATGTGCGTATGGAATGAAACACAGGGAGGGCGCGGTTCACAAGACATTGCAACTTGTTTAGTAAAGCATTTAAAGCTTTATGCTGGAAATCATAATCATGTCATTGCGTATTCAGATTCTTGTACAGGACAGAATCGCAATATAAAGATGAGTTTATCTCTGCTAAAACTTGTACAAGATCCAGGAGTTGAAATCAACGTCATAGATCTTAAATTTTTGGTACCTGGAAGATAGATCTTCTGACGATAAAATGCGTTATGATTAGACCAACTTGAACAAAATCGTTCAGATTTATAGTCCACATTTTTTTGTTTGCCTCCTAGTTTTAAGGTGTTTTTTTGCAAAAATTCTAGATGTGTTATAAAACTTATGTTCTACTGTATTGGTTGAGAATAAACATTCACGTTATGTTCAAAAATTTTGTTGAATTTTTTATTCGAATTTTTATAATGAGCCTAATTATTAGAAATTAACTTGTTTGGAGTTAGACCATTATTATTCTATGTGCCTCATTTTTCACTCGCTGCATAGTACAGTTAAAACAACTGCAAAAGGTGCTGGAACACGTCCACAGACGAGACCACTTGTCCCCTACGTACGAAAATGAGGGTTAAAACTTGCAGCAACGGCTCAACCACCCCCAAAATTGCAAAATCACCCCTATATAGGGGCGTTTTTCGACTGTATTTGTTGTTTTGCAAATTAACTCATCTTATATGTTTTTTGGGGCGCAACAACAAATACAGTCGAATAACACTCCTGTGTAGGGGTGATTTTGCAATTTTGGGGGTGGTTGAGCCATTGCTGCAAGTTTCAAACCTCATTTTCGTAATCAGCGCCCCAAAAAACATATAAGATGAGTCAGTTTGCAAAACAACAAATACAGTCGAAAAACACCCATATATAGGGGTGATTTTGCAATTTTGGCGGTGGTTGAGCTATTGCTGCAAGTTTTAACCCTTATTTTCGTAATCAGCGTCCCAAAAAACATATAAGATGCCTTAGTTTGCAAAACAACAAGTACAGTCGAAAAACACACCTATTTAGGGGTGTTTTTTGCAATTTTAAGGGTGTTCCACCCTCCAGCGGAAGTTTCAACCCTCATTTTGGTGATCAGCGCCCCAAAATACGTAGGATACAAGTGGTCTCGTCCGTGGGCGTAATCCAGCACCTTTTACAGTTGTTTTAACTGTACTAGTAAGTGACCGTTACATTTCAAACTCTCCCCTCTCATTGTTCCCTGATATATCACATGACTTCCCACTTCGCTCCCAACACATAAATACGAATAAGACCCATTTTTAACGCACTTCCTAGTCATCATCCATCCAACATGTTACTCTAGTTACGAGAGAATACCGGCATTTTTGTACCGGTATCTTATGCTACATTCAATCATTAATAACCTAAAGTGAACAAATAATACTTCTTACATAAAATACTCAGTGATAGTCTTAATTGTTGAAGCAAAAAAGGCTGAAAATGTATATGTCGTCAATATACAGGGTGTTTCTATATTCGACCGACAACGCTCTACCACACAGAGATTTTTATATAGGAATACGAACACTTACAGGGCCTAGTTGCTGAGATATAGGGTGTTCAAAAGTTTAAATCAAAATTAAAAATTTGCCATAAATCAAGAGCGCCTTCACATTTTTTTCTGAAATTTGGTGACCAATATGCTCCTTAATAAACAAATATTTTGACATAAACAAACTTTGGAAAAATTTAACCAGTGGCGCGCTGTCAGGGTTAGTTGTCACTTTTACCCCCCTATTTTTACGCCACTGGAGCAAATTCTTCTTTTAATTTTGTTTTAACTTGTGTGGTTATTTTTAGTTAAAAAACTAATAACCTTTTTATGGAGCTAAAATAAACGGTATTGTAGAAATCTGCCCCCAAACAAAAGTCTGCAACTACGTAAGTAATTTACATATTAATTAATTATTCATTTAATTTCGAATAATGATTAAGCGTAAGTAGTTCAAAACAAATTCAAGTTATTCATAATCTCAATTTGAAACAAAAATGTATTACAATAATAACAAAATTGGTAATGAAAATAAAAATAATTATAGCACAAATTCACTCCCCTTGACATATACATCAAGGAGGTTGTTTTGATGACCATGGCACGTCTGCGCTCTACTGGTATACAACCTGATGTAGGATCCGGTAAACTGAGACGTAACTTGTGGCATGAGGCCCTCAGGGAGATCCCACTGCTGCAGGCCAATACGGACTCGATTCCACCGTGATATGCCTTCAACAGGCCCTACAAGGTAATCTTTGAAAACAACTCACAAGACCTATTGGAAGAAGGCGCAATCTTCACAGACGGGTCTAAATCCAATGTGGGCTCAGGATGTGGCATTTTTTCCAGATCCCTGAATCTAAACATAAAATGGGCAATGGGCTGCAATGCAAGTGTTGCTCAAACAGAGCTCACTGCTATCTGCATCGCTGCTAAAGAGATTACCAAAAGGAAAACTACAGGTAATAATATATACATCCTTACGGACAGTAGACAAACACTACTAGCCCTGAACAGACCACGTATTACATCAGGCCTAGTACTAGAATGTCACATGGCCTTAATCGAAGCCTGTAACAACAACACAGTCACTTTAGGCTGGATCAAGGGCCATGAGAAATCGAAAGAAAACCGTATTGCAGACTCGCTAGCCAGGAAGGCAGCCTCCCAAAAACTCTTGGGACCTGGCACTTTCATTGGTCTATCGGCGTCAGCAACGGCCGACCTATTAAAGGAACACTCCCTTAATAAGTTTAAGGGTAGATGGGACGACGCAGAAGGCTGCAGGCTTGCCAAAGAACTGCTACAGTATCCGGATAGCAAAGTAGCCAAAAAATACGTGACTATGAACAGGTGGAACCTACGAACAACCACGGGAATTCTGACTGGTCACTACGAAAACATCTTCACAGACTGGGTCTATCTAATACCCCACTTTGTAGAGGATGTGAACAAGAAGATGAGACTGTCGAACACATTCTTTGCGAATTTCAGACACTCTCTCATTTTAGGTTTCAAGTATTCGGCGAGCACAGGCTAACATACGCCAATATGAGGGAACTTAATTCAGGCGACGTTATCGCCTACTTCAAGGAAGTAGGCTGGATGACGAGCTAGAAGGATGTTTTGAACCTCAGAAGGATGCACAATGGGCCAATTGTGGCCTAAGTGCCGTGGGGTCACCCACCCTTCAAACTTTTACAGATACAGATAGCACAAATTAAATTTAAACAACACAACAACACTGTATTACAACAATAACAAAATTGACAAAGTTATAGTAGTTGTTGAAACTGTTGGCTGCTTACTTCAATACACTTCTTATACCGTTTTGTCATTGAAAAACGTGACTTCGAGAATAAATCTAGACGGGATTGAATGATTTCTGCCGCAGCTTGAATTCTAGTTATTAGATCTTGTTTAGATTCGATGATTGTTTCGTATACTTAGGACTTCATATAGCCCCATATAAAAAAATCAATAGAATTTAAGTGGAGGCCAATAATTGGGTCCACCCCGACCAAACCATTTTTCTCTAAAATGTCTGTTTAAGTAATTTCTTGACGCTGCAGCAAAATCAACAGATCGTGTAAACCACATGTGTTGTCTAATATTTAACGATATATTCTCCAACAATTCATCCAACATTTCTTCCAGAAAGCGAGTATAAATTGCTCCATCTTATTTATTTGGTAAAATGTAAGGCCCGATTAAGCAATCTCCAACCATACTGAATATTTATACTGAAATCCCCTTTCACGAACAAAGTGCGGATTTTCTTCATCCCATACGTGACTATTTCTGGAGATGAAAATTCCTTCCCTAGTAAATCTAGCCTTGTCGGTATACAACATTACAAAATTTCGATTTTCACGACACTTTTGTAAATACCAGTTTGAAAATTCCATACGCACCTGAAAATCTCTAGGTTCTAATGCTTGAACACTTGCCAATTAGTATGGATGTAACACTTGTTCTTTTAAAACTTTCCATACAGTAGAATGGTCCACTCTTAACGCGCGACCTACAGTTCGAGTACTTAAAGATGACTTTTCAAAAATATTATCCAATATTCCCTCTTCCAGATGCACAGTCCTTGTTGTACGTTACTTTCCAGCATTATTTCTTTTAATTAACAAGTTTCCGGTTTCTTTCAGCCTTCTTTCAATACTTGCAAATGTAGAATGATGTGGAATTCGACGATTGCGAAATCTTTGTTGGTATAAACGAGCTGTCATTTAACCATTTTTTCGAGCTTCCCCGTAAATCAATAACATATCGGTCAACTCTTCAAATGAAAAATTCATTTTATAACAACAAAATTATTGTAAAAACTAATTTAAAATTTTATGATTTAATCTACAAAGATCCTGTCAAATACGCAAAGTGGAACTATTAAAAATATGACACGTGCCTACTAGATTATAATTGTATTTGTTTTAAACTACTTACGCTTAATAATTATTCGAAATTAAATGAATAATTAATTAATTTGTAAATTACTTACGTGTTTGCAGACTTTTGTTTAAAGGCAAATTTCAACAACACCGCTCATTTTAGCTCCATAAAAGGTTATTAGTTTTTTAACTAAAAATAATCAGGCAATTTGAAACAAAATTAAAAAAAGAATTTGCTCCAGTGGCGTAAAAAATAGGGGGATAAAAGTGACAACTAACCCTGACAGCGCGCCACTGGTTACATTTTTCCAAAGTTTGTTTATGTTAAAATATTACTTTATAAAGGAGCATATTAGTCACCAAATTTGAAAAAAAAATTTATAGGCGTTTTTGATTTACCGCAAATTTTTTATTTTGATTTAAAATTTTGAACGCCCTATATCTCAGCAACTAGACCCCGTAAGGGTTCGTATTCCTATATCAAAATGAATCATTTATTGAGATCTCTCTGTGGTAGAGCGTTGTCAAGTGCCAATGACAAACGACTTTATTTAACCATATTACTCCTATAAATATAAAAGTAATTAGTAGCGTGAACCACGGTTGGTCCTTCGTAGTCGAGAAAAAAGTGAAACAACCTTTTCGTATTTTGCGATATGGCTAAAAAGTATCGATATCGTAAAACAAAGAAGTTGGTGCTGTTTGAAATTGAAGGGTTTGACTTTCATATATTTTAAATTGCGAATAAAATGTTATTTTGGTCATTATAAAAAAATTACTGCTAAACGCGAACTTTATTATATTACCTCTGGAGCGATGTAATCTGGTGTACCGCAAAAAGTTTTTGTGGTACGCTCTCCCGTGATGCCTTCTTTGCACATTCCGAAATCGGCGATTTTGATATGTCCGTCTTGGTCCAGAAGAACGTTGTCCAATTTTAAATCTCTGTAGATTATGCCACGCGAATGAAGGAAAAACAAACCTATTGCTATTTCTGCCGAGTAAAATCTGAAAAAAGAAGAATTTTTAAAACTGTTTTACTGAGTTTGATCATTTACGCTTAATGAGTCTATATAATGAAGGAAGTATTCGAAACATTAGAAAGAGGCAACCAAAAAATAACCCAAATAGGGAGATAAAGAAAATAATTGAATGGATTCCAATGGAAAAAATATCCACGATTTCGATCAGGGACGAAGTTGAAAATGTAATAAATGCGAATACTAAATAGGGGAAACTTAAATCAGTAACTTTCATAACACACGGTGAAATATGTATTTTATTTCAAATATAATAAAAGTAGAATTCGACATACTTTTTGTTTAACAATAATGAGACTGGACCATAACATTTTACAATATAACAATGAACTAGGGCAAATTATAATTATTGTTTTATATACAAACGGTTAGTTAATAAAAATCGGGGCCACTCTAAAACAAAAAATGCAACCTTTGCAATTCAGCACAAAACCTCGAACAAAATTTGGTGGAATGATAAAAAGTAAGTTCAGAGCAGACGGGGCACAGAGTCAGGCGAAAAACGCGAAGGTAAAAAATTCTTCCCTGTCACGGTAGCGGGTGTCAGTTCTTTTAGTGTTCGCGGGTTCATAGGGAGAAGTTCTCTCTCCGTTATGTCAGGGCGTCAATGCGATACTCAGATATCTTTGACAGTGAAAGCTGTCCCCTGGGAACACAAAACGGAGTAAAGTCTCTCTCCAACCGTGATCCAGCATATCTCGACACCGCGTGCTAGAAATTTAGCGTCATCCGCCGTGTCTAGATAAATATCGAAATCAGTCAGTAAGCAGAGACAGGAGAAGGGAAGTTTTCACACAGTAAGTTTTTGAACAAGTCTAAGATTTATTGGGAAAGATTCATTAATTTTTTTTTGGGTGTGCTGATCTAACCTTGATATTGATAACATAAATGTTTGCAAATATAGAATATATAACATATAGGCGGGGATCCATCATGGGCGCATTTCCCCTACTCTTCCACAGAACAGAAAAAACCAGGTTGTTTTAAACAGGTTAAGAATAGGACATTTGTTGTATCAAGAACCACCAAAGCAGTGTTTAAGGTGTGATGTGCCTCTAACCATAAAACATATACTATTGGATTGTACAAATTTAAGTATTAGAAGAACAGTTAACAACATTCCGCCTAACGTGAACCGCGCATTAAGTAAAAACTGTGAAAAAGTGCTCAACTTTCTGAAAGACTCCAATTTCTATTATAAAGTATAAGTACTGTTATAATTTTTTAATATTATTATTTTATTTTCGGCTAGCTCAGATTTTTATTTTCATTTCATATTATGAATTTAATAAAAAAATATGGAAAAACAATATCCAATCTCTTCAGTCTATTTGTGGGTTCAAAATTATATTATATACTAAATTCTTACATATTATCTATAAACTACTAATCAACTATTTCTAATATTAAATTCCTTCAGTCATCAAAATTGTCCTTTTCTAACAAATCGTTCTATAGTCCGTTTCTAAGTTCACCAGTTTACACACAAAGTCCCAAAATTGTCTCTTACCTCCTCCAGTCCCTTCCAACATGTTCACTACCTAATTTTCGTCCTTCTCGGTACCCTCACTCATAAGTTAGTTTTACTTTTTAAATGTCTATTACTTCTTCTCTCCAACACTTTTTATCATAAAATATTTACATTCCTAATCCTCAATTTTACAATCTTTATCAAACTTAAAACACATTTTCCAAAATTTTGTTATCTCCTACGTGACAGTTCCCAACCTTCCGACATTTCTCTCTAAAATTTTTTTTCCATCTTGCACTTGTACAAGAATCCCTACTAATTTATTGATGCTTGCATCTGTCCTAAGTATGAACGGTAGAGAAGAATTTGGATGATATACTTTTAAATTGTTTGCAAATTCCTCCTTTATTAAGTTAAATGCTTTTACCTGCTCCTCATCCCATTTCCATCTGGTTTGTTTCTTTAATAATGCTATCAACGGTAACGTTTTTTCACTAATGTCTGGCATGAGCTTCTTAAAATAATTTATTATACCTAGAAATCGTCTTAATATTTTTAAGTTTTTTGGTCTTTTGTACTCTTCAATAATTCTAATTCTTTCTTCGTCCATACTAATCCCCTGTGAATCTAATTTGTATCCTAAAAATGTTACCTCGTTTTGAAAAAATTTTGATTTTTCCAAATTTATTTTTAAACCTGCTCTGTCTAATTCCTCTAACAAAATTCTTATATGTTGTAGATAGCTATCCATGTCCTTGGAATAAATAAGGATATCATCTATATAATGAAGAATGAAGTCATTATATTTGTCAAGAATTGAATGAATAGTTCTTACTAAAGCTGAACAAGAGCTTTGCAAACCGTATGGTTCTACTTTGAATCGATACAGGACTCCATCGATTGAAAAAGCTGTATAATCTCTACTACTTGAATGCAATGGGATTAACCAAAAACTGTGCTTTAAATCAATTTTGGTGAATATTTTGGATCCTGTGATGCTACCAAATATTGCTTCGATGTTTAGTGGTGCTTCGTACTGTGGTGTTGTGTATTTGTTTATGTTCCGAGCGTCTAAATATAGCCTTAGTACACCATTACTTTTCTGAACAACTACTATTGGATTTATAAATTTAGAGTTGCATTTTTCGATAATATTTTGCTCTAACATATTTTGTATTTCTTTACTGACTTCTTTTCTGTATTTATACGGAATCGGATATGTTTTGGATTTAAAATTTTGAATTCCTTTTACTTCAATTTTATGAACGTATTTGTCAGTGACTCTATTTTCCTCGTTAATTAGTTCTAAGTGTTTGCTAAGTAAATTTTGTACTTTTTCTGTCATATTGTTACCACAATTTATTTCATAGTCTGTTACCTTACCTGGTTTTTGTTCAATTTTCAAGTTATTAATTGTTTGTACTGTTTTCTCGATTTGTTCTGTGAGTCTTATAAATTTTACTGTTTGGTCACCTATCTGTATTGTCCCTGTTCATAGTCTATTATTACACCATGTCTGTCTAGCTCGTCTGTCCATATTATAGCATCGTGTAGCAAATTTTCGATTAATGTAAATTGTATTGTATATTCTTTGTTGTTAAATGTGATCGTACCACTTATTCTTTTATTGACCTCATATAATTTTTTATTATTAGCACCTACCAAAATTAATTTTGGCATTCCATAGCAATATTTTTCTAATTTTAAATCTCTTATAATTTTATAGTTTATTAATGATATTTCAGAGCCTGTGTCAATTAATATTTCTAACTTTTTATTGTAAAATATTCCTGGAATTTTTATTAAACCTTTATTTATGTCTATAAATTCTCTAGAATGTTGATAAATTCCTGAGCAATGTTTTCTAATTTTATTATTGAATCTTGGTAGGTCTTTTATTGAAAATTTTGTTCGTTTTGGCTTGTGTTACTGTGTGAAGGTCCTGCTATGTCTTGTTCTTCCCTAGTTATTCGTTATATTTCGTTTACTTGTCTTCTGTTCAGGCTTTGAGTTCTGTTCAGTCTATAGTCATTGTCATTTCTTCGTGTTTCATTTTGTCGCTCTTCGCTATGCACTCTAGGTCTATACTGTAAATAATTATTTCCATATGATCGATTATTATTATAATTGTTATTTTGATATCTGTTGTACCTTTCATTATTATTTGCCCCATTATTATTGTAATTCCTATAGTTCTGATCATTATTGTTATATCGATTATTATTATTATTATAATTCATACTACCTCTATTATTTCTATCTGCGTTTGAATACCTCCGATCTTCATTTCTATATCGATTTTGGTTATTAAATTGGATATTGTTGTCTCTTTGTCGATAATTTTGATTATACCTCCCATTGTTATTATTCCTCTGAGCATTATAATTATTATTACCATTAAAATTATTATATTCTCTTCTGTAGCCTGTATTATTCATAATATTATTCACCCTATTACTCAGATTATTATAACTATTTCTTCTTCTGTCTTGTATGATCAAAAATTGACATGGACTATCCATATCTTTGAAATTATATAACATAAATATCTCTTCTAGGTTGTTATCAAAATGTTGGATAATTAAATTTACAATATATTCTTCTGAAAATTTACAATCTAAATATTGAGATGTACTGTACAATTGCATAGCATATTTATGGAATGAAGTTCCACGATTTGGATTATATTTTCCAGCTTAAAGTTCATCTTTAATGATTTTCTGGACCCCAAAAATATGTTAAAAATGTTTCAGAGAACTTTTCAAATGTATTTAGCTCTGTTTCTTTGTTATTGAACCATAATAATGCTTCATCTTGTAATTGGCTCCTTATCACTTCTTTGAAATTAGTAAAGGTTACATTATCAGAATATTTATTTTTAAGAAATTTAATAAAAGATACTGGGTGTTGTCGTTTATATTACCTGTAAATATTAATTTATTATCATTTATATTTGTGGACATTGTTCTTAGAATAATTTCTTCACAACTGGTTTCTTTTATTTTGTTTTCTGTTTGTGTGATTCTTTGATTTATTTCTGTTACCTGCCTATTTAAATTTTGTTCTTGATAACTGATTCTATTATTTATTCTTTTATTTTCTTGTTCCATCTTTCTGTCCATTTTTTCTTTCACTTTATGCATTCTTCCCTGTTCTTCATGACATCGATTTCTATATTTTTAATTTTTTCTTGGACTCCTCCTATCTTCTCGACTGTTTCCTTCCTGTTGCTAACCATTTCAACATAATTCTCCAGTGTGTTGTTCATTTGTTTCTTGATCTCTTGGAATTCTTGATTTATTTTTTCTTCTTGCGCTTTCAATCCTTCCTGAATAATCTTTTTAAGGTTTTTCTCTTCTTCTTTTCTTCCTTGCTGGATTAAAATTTTTAATTTCTCTATGTCTTCACTTCTTTGCCTTTCCAATTGTTCCATATCTTCTTTTCTTACTTCTTGTATAACCTTTTCTAATTTTTCCATGTCTTCTTGTCTTTTTCTTTCTAGAAATTCCATGTCTTCTTGTCTTTTTCTTTTTAAAAATTCCATCTCTTCTCTTCTTTCTTCTCCTCTTTTCTTCTCTAGAAGTTCCATGTCTTCTTGTCTTTTTCTTTCTAGAACCTCCATCTCTTCTTGTCTTTTTCTTTCTAGAAGTTCCATCTCTTCTCTTCTTTCTTCTCCTCTTCTCTTTTCTAGAAGTTTGATGTCTTCTTGTCTTTTTCTTTCTAGAAGTTCCATCTGTTCTCTTCTTTCTTCTTCTCTTTTCTTCCCTAGAAGTTCAATTTCTTCTCTCCTTTCTTCTTCTTTCTTATTCGAGAACACCATTAAATCTTGCACATTGCTTTCCTGTGGTCTTCCTGCCTCCTCTATATTTGCATCTCCTCTTTCTAGTAGACTTTCTTCAAGGTGTTCTTCCTTTCCATATCCTTCTTCTGTATTTGTGCCTGGTTTTCTTTGTTTGCTGCCCCTTCAAGAGTTTATTTTTGAATCCATTTTTATTTTGTTTATTTAAATTAATTTAAATTGTTATTTTTTTTACTTTATTTTTATTCAATTTTTTTATCTACTTTTCAAGTTTTCTAGAAATGGCCCAACGTCGAGAGAGAAATGTTCAGAAGGTTGGGAACTGTCACGTAGGAGATAAAAAAAAATTTGGAAAATGTGTTTTAAGTTTGATAAAGATTGTCAAATTGAGGATTAGGTATGTAAATATTTTATGATGAGAAGTGTTGGTGAGAAGAAGTAATAGACATTTAAAAAGTAAAACAAACTTATAAGTGAGGGTACAGAGAAGGACGAAAATTAGGTAGTGAACATGTTTGAAGGGACTGGAGGAGTTAAGAGACACTTTTGGGACAATGTGAATGGACTTTGTGTGTAAACTGGAGAACTTAGAAACGGACTATAGAACGATTTATTAGAAAAGGACAATTTTGAGGACTGAAGGTATTTAATATTAGAAATAGTTGATTAGTAGTTTATAGATAATATGTAAGAATTTAGTATATAATATAATTTTGAACCCACAAATAGACTGAAGAGATGGGATATTGTTTTTCTATATTTTTTCTAAAAAAAAGGTTATAATATGAAATGAAAATTAAAATCTGAGCTAGCCGAAAATAAAATAATAATAATAAAAAATGATAACAATATAACAATAAACTTTAATAACTATAACAGTACCTATATATTGTTTACTTTTTGACCCCGTTCACAACCCTCGAGGTTGAGGCGGTATATAAATAAAAAAGAATCTGACAAAAAGATAAAAAAATATGGAAAAGAGATGTTGGGAATGATATATTTGCGATTCAAAACTATCTATAAAAAATACTTTGTTGTAAAAATAGTGAACAATTCGAAAATTTCACATTAAAAAGACTAGTAGAGGGAACACATGATCTGTGTAAAGGTATTTGTATTTGAAATTCTGTATATGAGAAACACAACGGAATTTTAGAATTACGGAAACAAATAAACTCTTAAATGTCTTACAACCTGATAGAAATTCAAAATAAAACTCATTTGTGTAAAAACGGTGTATCTCGAGAGAATGTCCTTAAATCGTCCAATTTTCTCGATATCCGTGATAAATGCCCAGTAATTTAGCACTGTAATAAAAAGGGCGTTAACTTACACAGCGACTGGTTCTTTGAATTTTCCACACTGTTGTATCTGGAACATTAAGTCGCCTCCATTCACGTATTCCATAACGAAATATAAACGATCCTATAACGTATAAAGACAAAAAGTAATTAATATAAACATATTTCAGAAAAATAGACCAGTCGTTCAAACCGATTACTTTGTTTTATATACAGGGTATCCCAAAAGATTTTTTTACGGGCTGTAACTTAGGAGTTAACGAATAGGTTTATTTGAAAATTCCATAATATTTTTACAGCCTACAGTAATTTCATTCGAGGTATACAGGGTATCTGTGACGTCATCATAGAAGCAGGGACGTCATCACAATGAAAAAAATTCAATGAAAGGGGGGATCAAACTTAGCTGAAATGAAAGAGCTTTTTATTTCAATTTCAACAGTGTATCACAGTGAGGGTACTCAAGTGGATAATTATACCAAATTTTCAGTTCAATGTTTATTTGCAACAATAATAGTTAGGGAACAACTGAATGATAAGGTTAGAGGAGTACTGAAAAGAGTAAATACCAAAATAAATGTAGAGTCAGATGTAATAGAGTCGAGGAGAATAGGAGACCGGCACAAACTTAGAAATAGACCAATATTACTAAAAATTAAGACATGGGATAAAAAGCTGGACATATTGAAAGGAAAAAATAGATTAAAGGGAACAAATACCTATATTAACGAAGACTTTTCCAAAGAAATTATAAAGCAAAGAAAGCAGCTCATAAAATACTCAAAAGCTGCAAGAGACAAGGGATGTAGAACTAAGATCATCTACAATAAATTATAAATTAACGATAAGCTATACACCTTATCAGAATTAGAAGTACAAAGTGAAACTAAAATCGTGATTGAAGAGAGACAGGACTACCAGAACACAGTGAGAGATCTCCTGAAGGCGCTGAAGAAACGACAAGAAAAATAACAAAAGTGAACAGAGAATTTGAGACATCATCTAAAAACTAATTAACACAGAGGTAAAAAAGTCAATGTTTGTGGACGAAATTGTCCCTTTTAAGATAACATTTTGGAGCTGCCAAGGTATTAACACTTTAGGTAATTTAAAAATACAGAAAATTAATGATTTGTGCAGCTCTGATATAATAGGCTTAGTAGAGACCTGGATTACCTCTTCCCAAAATAGCTTACCAAATATTTTAAATAATCATCATACTTACTCATGCCAAGCTTTAAAAGATAAGCAAAAGGGTAGAGGTAGGGGGGGGTATTTTAATACTTATATCAAAAAACCTTGTTGGTGTGAAGTCGTTTTATTTTATCAGAATAAATATAAATAATAATTTTATTATTTTAGGTGTAGTCTACTTAAAACTTGATTTAGATGATCGTGTATGTGTAGAGATGCTTGAGGATACCCTAAAAGAAATATCAGTAAAATTCCGAAATGATGAGATGATTCTGTACGGAGACTTTAATGCGAGAGTAGGTGGTCTGAATGATTTTGATTCAGAAAACGTAATACATATCAATCCCCCGTTAAAACCACGGAAGTCAAAAGATTCCCTAGTTAATACTAGAGGAACATTACTTGTAGAAGCTTTGGAAGATCTAGGGTTTCTCTTGTTAAACGGTAGGTTTGAGGATTATGACGGTGCTTATACATACATTGGGCGGTCAGGACGAAGTACAATAGATCTTGTCTGGGTAATAGTGAGTAGTGTAGGCCTAATTTCCAGTTTTTGTATAAATAAAAACCTGTTTTCGGATCATCTGAGTTGCACTGTAAAGATAGAAAATGCGTATTTTGTGGGGTGTAATAAACAATCAGAATATAATAGCTATAAAGAAACAATAATGAAGTGGGATCCTGCCAAAACACAACCATATAAAAATATAGTATCTATCTTTGAAATACATTCAGACTCGAGTTCTATTAATATAATGGACAATCAAATAAATGAGGCAATCAAGCTAACAGCAAAATTTTTAGGTATGGAAAAAAACCGTAACAATACTAATCATATTATCTCAAATTCAAAACCATGGTTTCATAACTTTTGCAAGGATGCAAAGAAAAAGTTAAACATGTCAAAAAAACTCTAACTTTGAACAGAATGCACTAATATCATAGAGTGAAATTAAAACAGAGTATAAACAACTTATTAAAATTAAAAAATTAGCTTACGAAAACGTTACAATGAATAAATTCAATAATATCAGCAACCCCTCCGAATTTTGGGAACTTCTAAAAACTAGAAGAATTAAAAATAGAGGTCCCACAATTGATACCGCCACTGTTTTACAAAAGGTTTTATGGAACGCACTTACATATAGATTTACAATATTTTGGCGTTATCCACCCTTATCTAGATATAAACTTTTCCACTAATGAAATTTTTAGAGTCTTAAACTCAGCTAAAAATAACAAATCACCCGGTGTAGACAACATTAGCAACGAATTCTTCAAAAACCTTCCTTTGGATTTTATAATACACCTGAAAACATTCTTCAACAAAATTTTAAACGAAGAACAAATACCACCCACATGGGCAGATGTTAAAATGATCCACTTCCACAAAAGTGGCGATATTAAAAACCCTAACAATTACCGTAGCATAGCACTTTTTAATCACAAAACTAAGCTCTTTACCCAATTAATTAATACAAGACTAACTTACTTTGTTGAGAATAATGAAATATTACCAGAGTACCAAAGCGGCTTCCGCAGAACACGCAACTGTGAAGACAACATATTTGTGCTCTACGCTATAATTAACAATTACCTTCGTCTCCCCTCAAGAAAATTATATACTCTATTTGTCGATTTTAGAAAAGCTTTTGATTCGTTAGACCATCATATACTCTGGGGAAAATTATATTCAAACGGAATAAGTGCAAAAATTACCAGAGTACTGAAAATAATATACAACCAAGCAGCACTGTTTATAGAACAAGAAGGTAGCAGTTTGGAGAGAGTACAAATAACCCAAGGTGTTTTACAAGGGGACCCGCTCAGCCCACTACTATTCGCGATATTTATTTCCGATATTGATGGTTATTTTCAGAATCAAGGCAGTAAAGGAGTTACTCTGGATGAAGGGGATACCATACGGATGTTGTTATAAGCTGACGATCTGGTACTGTTTTCAGAGTCACGAATACAAATGGAAAAGAACCTGAGGATTTTAGAATCATACTGCAACACATTCAAGCTTCAGGTAAACACAGAAAAAACAAAACTAGTTATATTTCGAAGGAGCCCCAATTTTGGAAAACAACCCACGTTTTCATACCTTAACAACCCAATAGAAATCTCAAACACTTATGAATAATTGGGAGTGGTCTTTACTTTCAATGGACTGTTTCTAAATAATTTTAAATCGCGAGAACGAAAAGCAAGAATTACTCAAGGTACTGTACTTTCAACTATAAACTCGCAAAAATTATCTTCTCTTCTGTCTATTAAGACTCTGTATAACAATGTTGTCATACCCACTTTCATATATGCCAGTAATATATGGGGTCTGCGTTATCTGGATCAAACTGAGAAAATACAGACGTCTTTTTGGAAAAACCTCCTATTCCTCCAGAGAACTACTGCCGCTTATATAATAAGAGTCGAAGCCAATCTATGCAGGCTAGAATATTATCTAATAAAACAAGCAATTGAATACTTCATCAGGGTAAAATCTTAAAATCACACAAGGTACCCCTATAGAGCATTATTTCGATTAATAAAATTGTATAACTCTGGATACGGTCATCACAAATACAATTGGTTTGTTCAGGTAATTATGGTTATCAGTATTTATTGTTCATATAATGTTAGTCTTAACACTGACTCTATCAATGAAAATTTTAAACATATTATATTAGCCGAACATCTAGCTAAAAACATGCAAAATGATTGGAATAAAATATTACTTAGTATTCACCACCCTATATATAAATTCTTTCTGCAAAATAATAATAATCACGATTATTTAAGTGGACCGTCACCGCTTTATATTAAAAGATTAACAGCCCAACTGCGCACAGCTAATTCACAGTATTTATACCTATATGTGAATAACTCCTCTCACACAATAAAAACTGACCAGATGTGTACAATATGTAACCAGCAGGCCAATGAATGCCTAGAACATATCATATTTGACTGCCCAATGTATGCTGGATTAAGAAATACAGTCATAGGAAGACGAAAGCATTCAGATGATCTAGATTGCCTTCTTAATTCAAACGATCTCTTACTATTGAAGCAATTGCATAGTTTTATCAGCGGAGCAATGAAAATTAGATCATTCATTATTAATGATTAGCTATCCACAGTATCTCTACATAAACAATTTATAGTATAGGATTAGTTATGGGAATTATCCGTTTATCTTGTATTTTTTACCTTCTCTATTGATGGACTATTATGTGTTGTGCTCTGTCTTTAAAAACATGTAAATTTTATGTCATTGTTTCTTGTAATACCTCTTATTTATCATGTTAGTTTAGAAGTTTATATGTAATTTATATTTACTATATAACCGGCTCCTTGTTCATGTACTTTGTAGGGTAAAGCGAGGAGAGATGGAACACGTTTTACAAAGTATTTAATATTTTTTATATTTAAAAAAATAAAAAACTTAAAAAAATACAGTAAACTAATAACAACTTTGGCATTTTCTTGGTAGAATTAAAAAAACAAACCACTTATCCTAATGGCATAAAAAATAAAAAACTGAAATGCTAAATTGGTCCTATGTAGGGTAGGAGAGATGGCTCATTAGGGGTAGGATAGATGGACCTTCAACTTTTAACGTTTCTTTTTTGTTGCGGAAACTCCGCATATTTGACAAATATTGTTATAAGATGTGCAGCCCTCGTGTAGCCATCTTGAACAAAATATGCACTTAATCCAATCATCCTTTTTCTTTGTTTTTCGGTAATCTTCGTTACACCCAACGCATTCGTTTTCTAAATCGCTAAGATGTTCCTCATCACTCGACGAATCATTCAAAATCACGTCTTCGGACTCGGAAGAAGAAGAGTCGTTTTTGATTTTTTTTACTTGATTTCCGCTGTATAATGGTTTTCCATTCTTCCTTTTCTTTGGATTTGTAATTGACTCAACCCTTCTTTTCTTTTTCGTTTCAATATCTTTTCTTTTTTGGATATACGTGGACGAAGATAGAACTCCTCCTAGATTGGCTCGAACATTTCTCATACCTGGAGTAACATTAGGGACAGGCGAAATCTGGTCAAGGGTTTTTCCCGGTGTAATATCCGGCTCGTCCCTTTTGTGTTTTTTTTGGTTATTTGTTTGAGGGGAGTCTGGTTTTTGGATGATTTTTTCCTGATGCTGTACTCCTGAACATCCTCGTTGAGGATCAGGGACATGAATATTTTGTTCCACTATTTCGTTATCAGCAGTCTGATGAATGGGATCTCTTGTTTGCTGAAGTAAAAATGCATAGTCCGGTATGATATCTGGGTTGAATGGTGATATCCCTGTTGCTTTTAAAGCCGATACTGCATTGTTCACAGTTGCGGATTTTCCCCAAGCATCCCCCAGGAGTTTACCAAATTGTAGCCTATTGAGTTTTTTATTAGGATCGGCTAACACCATTCGCCGGCAGGCCTCATAAAAGTATCCCTTGAGGCTCTTAAAGAATGCTCGATCTAATGGTTGAAGATAATGGGTGCAATGGGGAGGCAAACAAAATATTATTATGTGATTTCTGTCTGCAAATTCCAAGGCGTCGATATTGGTGGTATGAGAAGTGTGACCATCTAAGATCAGCAAAACTTTTCCTGGTGGTTTGCGCGGGAAAAAGTGTTGTGTCAACCATTCATAAAATATTTTAGAGTTGACATACGCGGACTTTTCGGACATGCATATTTGAGATCCTGGAGGCATACCTTCAGCCCATTCACTTTTTTTGTTCTTCCCTTTCAAAATACAATAAGGGGGCAAAAACACCCCCTCTGCATTGCAACAAGCGATTACACTTATTGTTTCCCCCTTTTCACCAGGGCTTACGGCTGGTACGATTTTAGAACCCGTTGCTGCAAGCATATGTTCAGCTCTAGTATTGAGTTGGAGTCCAGTTTCGTCGGTGTTAAAAAGGTGCCCAGGTTTGTCGAATAATTCATTTACGGTAAGAACATTCTCAAGTAATTCAAAGTATTTGAGCACAGTTTCCCTCGACATCCCTGTGGCTCTGGCTACAGAAGTGTTTTCTACTTTACGAACGGTGATGTCTGGATTTCTTCGCAAGAATGACTGTAACCACACTCTGCCAGCTCTGCCTGAAAATAATAGAAATTTAGAAACATTAGCCTAATATCAAACATATTAGAAACTTCTTACCGTCCTTAAATGTATGTTTAATTCCTAGCTTCTCAGCCAGATTAAACGCCAGTCTTCGCACTTCTTGTCTTGTGGGGGGAAGCCATGTTTCTGCAGTTTCTTAATATGCCTGGACAGCTTTTCTTCAGTAGATTTCCCCAAACAATTATCTGGGCCCAGCCGATCTGTTTTTTCTAAGTTATTCGTTGAAATTCTACGTTTTAATGTCGTTTTTGGAATATGAAACGAATGAGCCGCTTCATTTAAACTCATTTCACCGCATATAACAGCAGTTATTACTTGTTGTAAATTATCCGTAGACCATGTAGCCCTTAAAGGTGTGTTTCGTTTTCTAGTGTACTTGTTCGGCATTTTTCTGAAACCATAAAACCTTATCCCATCTCTCCTCGCAAATGCTGGTCCATCTCTCCTAAAAGCGTAGGATAGATGGACCGGGCAATATTTACAAAACGAAACTTTATAGACTCTTGTTTTGAGGTTATGTATGCACCAGAAAGCGCCTCTTACTACTACTAAGCACTAAATTAGGCCAAAACTTACCTTAGAGTGAGTTAATTAAGGAACAAAATATTCTCAGCAAAATTTTTCGTGTCGCCAAAAACAATGGCCCCATGTAACTAACAAAAACAATGATAAACAACGCAATAAGTTGATTTGAAAAGCGCGACTGTGAACTACGGCTATGCCCACGTGACCAGATCGGACATTGTTGCTACGATCCAAAAAATTTCGCGAGTAGTCCGTCTCTCCTGCTGTGCCATCTCTCCTCGCTTTACCCTATAAAAGAACAATAAACTATTCTATTCTATTCCAATAATAGTTAGAGTGCCCGCTGGGAAAAATTTTTGTGATACATACTCTCACCAAACTTCGTGAATGGCTGGACCTAGTCTGACACCCATTTCCTCTATGCCTTTTTTTGTTTTTGGGGCGTTTGTCCGCTAAGTTTCTCTAAACATGTCGTTTTTACGACATAATATAGGAAATTTATAAATACTGTTTTTTTTTCAAACATTATCTGAAACGTGAAAATAGAATTGTCTGATAATAAATGTGGTTTATTGGTTGTGTCCGCCATCTTAAACATGTCGGGAAAACGACTATAAGAAAATTTATTAATAACCACCTGATTTTCGCTGTATCCGTTTATTGAAAAATACAAAAAAATCTTATTATATTGTCTGACAAAAATTATTTCCCGATTTCCCAGTCTGGCGCGTCAAAGTTGTCGATTTCCTGACAACAAAAAATTTATTAATAACCGTCAGACACCTGAAAATTATGTTAAGGAAACAAATATTTGATTTTTAGTATAAGTGTCCGATAAATATAGTGGGGCGTAACTAGAATCTGACGAAAAAACATCATTTTTTAATAGTTGCAGGATCATCCTATCTCGAGTGAGCAAAGTAAGTATATTTTACCACTTTTGATGTACATAACTGCAAACATCGGAATCTCCGAGTTATGCCAAATGGCAGTATCTAGGTAAAAAATTTATTATACCTGAATTTGCCTAGAGGAGATTTAAAGGCAAGAGCCCTTCGTTGGGGGTTAAGAAATGGTACACATTTAGTTATTTATTAAATTCTGCAAATTTTATTAAAAAAAACTTTCAAAAAACGTTAAGAATTAAAAAAACAAAACAAATTAATTCTCTTCATCTTCGTCTGATGACTCTGATGTTGATTCATCAGGTACCGAATCAAATGCTTTTTTCCCACATAAAATAGTCTATAACACCGAGTATGATATCCTATGTCACCATCACAATTATCTGGTACTATAACGTCATTAAATTTGTGATTATTTTATTGTCGTGATCTTGAAAATAATTTACATCTTTCTAATATCTTCTTCTTCTTCTTATTCGTATTTAAGATCTTGCGATCTGTTAGTTTTGAAGGTTCCTCTTTATCGTTTCCTGGGAGGTGGACTGCCAACTGTCCTTCCATCTCTTAGGTGGTCTACCGGGTGCTCTTTTCCCTGTTGGTTTCCCTTCAAGTGCGATGCGTGGCAGTCTGCTCTCCTCCATTCTTCTCTCATGAGCGTACCAATGTCTTCTTCTTTGTCTCCCCCATCTTACGATGTCTTGTACTCCACATTGTTCCCTGATGTCATTGTTTCTAATTCGGTCCCTTCTAATATGTGTGGTGTAAATTTTGTTACTCCATTATTTAAGTTACACAAAAAACACTTCATTTTAATATAACCTCGTTACAGTAATAATTGAAATCTTTTACCAGGTACTTCCCTCCGCTACATTTAACAAGTCAAGACATGAAGCGTTTAATCGCGAAATATAGGAAATTCAAAATCGGAAAATAGTTATTTGTATCACTAGTCCAGAAAATGACCTTTTGCGAGTATGAGAATGATATTGTTGATTAGGAGCTCAAGAAATGGATAAACTGCGTCGAAATAAACTTATGTATTTCACAGTTTTTATTAATTCAAGAAGTCTATCTTTCAAATCTGACATTTATTCTTAGTGAAATATATATGGTGATAATAACAACAAAGTATTCCTAACATTCTCCCCCCTTCACAATTTCATGTTCTAAATAAAAAACTGATAAGAAACATAAACATAAAATTCAATTAAATTATTCAAATCCATAACGCTTTGGTGCCACTATTGCACGTCCCGCTCGTGTTACTCGGCGTACTTCATCTTCATTCTTGGATACAACATCGCTTTGTGGTATATTTCTTCCTTCTCTCAATGTGTCTTGCTCTTCTCTTCTCTCATCATGTCGATGCTCCTTTGAAGAAGTCCAGCTCTCTTGACTGGTGATTTCCAATGGGTATAGTCGTTGGAACGGACGTAGAATTTCCCCGTGTTCTGTCTTCACTTTAGACAGTCGGTGTAGATCATCTCTTCCAGGATATGTTTCAAGTATTCTGCCCAAGGGCCAATTCATCCTTTTGACATTATCGGCTCCAATATATACGATGTCTCCAACCTCCATGTCGCGTATTTTGCCTTGACCAGAATGGACCAGCTCCGCCAGGTATTCTCTTTTAAATCTTTGTCGAAAACCGTCTCGAATCCTTTGAATATATCGATGTCTGGTTATGATATGATTTCTGTCAATTTCATCCAAATCTGCTACATCACTGCTTGGCATATCACTGATAAACAGAGCCGGAGTTAGAGGGCTTAAATCATCATTATTGTTCGATGTATATGTAAGAGGTCTAGCGTTGATCACTGTCTCACAATCGCACAATAAAGTTAATAGTTCTTCATACGTTACTGATGCTCTCCCTAAATTCCTTCGTAAAAGTTCTTTAATGACACGAACTAGGCGTTCCCACCATCCTCCCCACCACGCAGCTGTTGGTGGATTGAAGTTCCACTTTATTCTTTTGATTGTAGAATATTCTAATACTTTATTCCAATCAATTTCTTTCATTTGTCTATAAGCACCAGAAAAATTCGTTCCATTATCCGAGTAGATGGTAGAAATCCTTAATCTTCTTGCTATGAATCGTCTTAATGCAAGGAGAAAAGAGTCTGTTGTGAGTGATTTTACCAGCTCAAAACGGACTGCTCGGTAAACGGCGCAAGTGAATAATACTATCCAAGACTTCTCGTCACCTTTCAAGAATAAAGGTCCAGCTAAGTCAATTCCAACTATCTCAAAAGCTGCCTTGCAAGTTATTCTATCTTTTGGTAGTGGAGCAATGGGAGTGTTCACAAACTTTGCATTGTATCTCTTGCAAACTACACATTTGGATACGATTTGTTCAACATTCTTCTTACCTTTTAAGATCCAAAATTTTTCCCGAAGTATTCCAAGTAGTGTCTGTACTCCTACATGAAAATTCAATATGTGACTTTCCTCAATCAGTTTTCCGACAATTTGGTGTTTGCTCGGTAATAATATTGAGTATTTAAAATCTTCAGAGTAATCTCCAAGAAGTAATTTTGTTTGGATTCCCCATTGTCCATTTTTATCTCTGAATAGTTGCAGATTTTTAACAGATTTTGCGTCATCCCCAAAGCTTTCTATCTGAATTAATTTCAATAAACATATTTCTGCTTCATCAATTTCTGCGCATGTTAGCTCACTTAGTCTTTTTAAAGACACATCTCTCGCATTTTTTATGAATCTCAATATCCAAGAGATCATCCTGATGATTTTAGAATACTTAGAGAAATAATTGAATTCATTAGTCGATGCGGTTACCTTCGAGATGAGTGTCGTGATCGTCTTTCTCTTTTCTGTACTAACATCCTCTACTGGACAAGTAATATCATAGTGAGGCCAATCATTCGGATCTCTCTTTAACCAGCTCGGGCCATTTATCCAACCACTTTCCAGTAGTGATTTAATATTACAACCTCTTGATGCAATATCCCCTGGGTTCATTTTTCGTGGTACGAAATTCCACTGTTCTGAATCGGTATTTTTTCTTATTTCCTTGACTCTATTGCCTACGAATATATTCCAGTTACCTTTGGTAGTTATCCATGATAAAGCAACCATCGAATCACTCCAATAGTATGTCCTCATATTTCTGAATCCTTCGATGTCCCTGATTGAATGACATAATCTAACTCCTAGTAATGCAGCTATTAGCTCGAGTCGAGGGATTGTTGAATTTTTCGGAGGTAATATTGACTTTGCCTGAATTAATCTAAGAGAAGTGCACTCTACTGTTGAATTTCGCAGAAATATACAACAGGCAATGGCTAATTTACTCGCATCACTAAACACGTGAATCGTAGAGTTATGAGGAACGTTGATGTTGAAGTTTTCACCAAGTGTTCTGAGAATCTTCAGAAGAGAAATCATATTAACCTGTCTTAACCAAACTTCAAAAGGCTGACTTCTGGTAAACGTTGATCCCATCCCAATTTCATTTCCCAAGTTTTTTGTAACGGTAATTTGTGAATGAGGGTAACTGAACATAAAAATCCGATAGGGTCGAAAATTCTCTGAGCTGTTGACAACAAACCACGTTTGGTTCGTGTAATACTTTCCAGTTGAATCAGAGAATTGATATCGCAACAGAGAGTGTCTTCTTTGAAATCACATAACAGACCTAACACGCCTGCAACAGTGTCTTCACAGTAGGTATCAGCGGATGTGATATTATCAGTCCATCCTCTCAGATTGAACATTGCAGTAGACATTATGTGTGTAGACTCTTCAACGAATTTCCTTAGTTCTTTTTCGTTATCGAGACTAGACACACAATTATCAACATAAAGAGAATATTTTAGTTTTTTAGCTGTTTCTTCATATTCTTTAGAAACTTTGTCGAGATGATGTGTAATAGTTGCTGATAAAAGAAATGGACTTGGTTTGACACCAAACACTACTCTGCAGTGTGTATAAATTTTTAATTTTTCAGCTTCGTAATCATCCCACCAAAGGAATCTCAGAAAATCCCTGTCACTTTGTTCAACGCTTATTTGTAAAAATGCTTTTTCAATGTCAGAAATCACACCAATAGGTCTTAAACGAAATTTACCTAGCAAATTGGAAATTAATTCTAGAAAATTGGGTCCTTTTTCCAAACAATTAATCAACGAAACACCCATTTTATCTTTAGCAGACGCATCGAATACTGGACGTATCTTACTAGTTTTACTTGTTTCCTTAAAAACTGCATGATGTGGCAAATAATGAACCCTGTCTTTCTTTTCAAAATTTTCAGAGACTTGCTCAATAATTTCCAACGTCTCCCATTGTCGTAGTCATCAAATTTACCTAAACTAATCAACTTTTTTGAATTGAAACACAGTGTGCTATATCTTTGTTACTTGGAATAGTTGGATGACCTTCAGTCCACGGTAACTGAACTGCATATCTATTATCAATATAAAATTTGATGGTATCATAAAATTGTTTTAAAGTATTATTCTCTAAAGTATTATTCGATTTTACTTCGGCAGATTCTCTGATTCCCAATAATTCTAAATTCCACAAATCGGGTGTTGAAAATTCAGTAAAACCAGAAAATAGTTTCATATTTTTGTTTCTAGAATCATATCTTGCCATTATCGTCCACCCAAGATGTGTTTCAATAGCAGTTAAATCATGGGTGATGTTTTCTGTATTTCCTATAGGAAGTTTACCAAAAATGTCCCCTCCCAGTAATAATTCGATTACATGTGGAAAATCTTTGACGTCAATATCATGGATTATTATATTCTTTTTCTTCAGATAATAATTACAAGATGCATCATCAAGTCTTGGTATAGAGTTGCAAACTTTATTCTGATCCAAAACTTCTAAACTACATGCAAATGAGTTATCTAAACTTTTTATTTGAATATTGAACATTCTGTGTACTTATGGTGAAGACTGATAACCTCCGAACACCCCTTGAATGATAGTTTCTTCACCTATTTTTTCCATTTTCAAATGTTTTGTACAAGAAGACAGAATATATGAACGCTGTGAACCCGAGTTCAATAATGCTCGAACGAGTTTCTCATCATTTCCATTTAAAATTTTTACAATTGCAGTTTGCAGTAGGACAGTCTTTGTGTAATTACTTGTTAAAATATTGTCCACAGCTTTCTCTTCAGGTTTTTCTTTCTTGGCATTCAAATCAGGGCACATATCGGGTAATGTTTTCTTGAACAAATCAGACACCTAACATAAGACTTACAATTTTTACTAGTGTGATTTTGTTTGAGACATGCAAAGCAACCCTTTCTTTTCATGATAAGATTCTTCTTATCATCGAATGATAATTTCTGTGCCTTCGAACAGTCCTTACTTGAATGCGACTTCTCACAAAATAGACAAGATGGAAATTTCTTACCGTCTTTTTCTTCCTCCTTAGAGCTAGCTGAGTATAAGGCTGCTGCTGTATAAAGCTCACCCTCACCTAGTTGTCGTTGGTTCCTTCTAGACGTATACTTGATGTTCTCCTTTCGAAAGCTTGCCTGTGCCAAACTGATTCTTCCTTCGGATTCCACGTCGCTTCTCAAAAAATCTAGTAATAAAGATAAATTATCAGTTTCCAAAATATCATTTCTCTTAGTTTTGTCCTGAATAAATGAATATTTATTTCTATTTGCATTTCTATGCCTTTCCCAAACTTTTAATAGGTCTTCTGGTAACGCAGACTCGACGAGTGGAAATCACATAGCTGCATACTTCTCCTTTGTAACACCCAGTGTTTCCAAAGCCCTCGATTGAGTTTCTAACTTATCATATAATTGAGAAAGTGTCATACCTGTATCTTTCATGGCCTGTTTCAGGACCAAACTTAACAACTCTCTTACATATACTTCAATAAGGAATTCGTCCCTGGCGAATCTGGCCTTCAACTGGTCAATAGCAATATTGTAGTTCGTGTCTGACGGTGGAAAGCTCTCTATCAGTTCTCTAGCGGCAGAACCCTCTTCAGTGGACTGGAGCGGGTACTGAAATTTGTCCTCCAAATCGATATCATCGTCGTCATGGATTTTTTTGAATTGCCCCCAGAAACCAATCCAATTTTTGACATTTCAGTCAAATTCTCTCAACTCAATTTTCGGAAGATGAAATTTTCCTCCATCTCTTTCTTTCTGAAGGAAAAATTCACATCTTGATCTGTATTCAATCAATGCTTCCCGAAAATATTCAACCTGATTGTATTCTTCCTCAAAAGATGCGTCGTCAATGTCTGTAGATAGTAGTAGTTCTCTTATATTTTCGTCTGCCCTGAACAATCTATCGCTCTTGTCTTCCAATTGTCTCGAAACTGCTAACAGATGTTGCTTATTTGTGGATTGACTGAGTAACATCTGGTCCAACTCTTTGCCGATTTTTGAAAAGTTTTTTCTGATGAATTTTCTTTCCTTCTTGATATTTTTCATTTCTTAACTTATTGAGTCCTGTCACGGCCGCCAAATGTTGATTAGGAGCTCAAGAAATGGATAAACTGCGTCGAAATAAACTTATGTGTTTGACAGTTTTTATTAATTCAAGAAGTCTATTTTTTAAATCTGACATTTTTTCTTAGTGGAATATATAGGGTGATAATAACAACAGAGTATTCCTAACAGATATTGTGTAGCCTAGATGCGAAGCATCGAGGCGAAACATTTTCTGGATGTGTGATACACACTTTTTTTTGGTCCGATCACTTTTTAAATTGATCAAAAGTTTATAAATTTTCTACTAAGAACTAAAATATCTGAAAATCGACTAAAATGACATTTGCTATATGATTAATAAAATTAGTAATGAATGATGCTCAATCGAAATCTAGTAACAGGGTCGTCCGTCAAAAATAAATTCGGTTCTAACGACTGGCCTAAAATATTAAACTCGTAAATTAAAAACTCACCATTGTTTGGAAACACGAATGGAGTTGTACGAGGAACGGTGGTTTACTTGAAAGTGCCAATACGCGTTTTTCAACCATTGTACACTCAATGTCGTCGTCTTGAATAATTATGTCCTTTTTGAGAATTTTTATTGCATACAAATCGTCTGTACCTTTCCTTTCGGCCAACATAACCTACAAAAATAAACATAAATATAGATATAAAAACACGTTTTTTCCATTTTAAAAGGTTATTATCTCGTGAAGAATTTAAAGCTTTTTAAGGTGAATTATGTGTTTGTTTTTCGACTAAACTTTAAAGTTGACATTATTTACCTTGTATTTTTAATAAAAAATTGAAATTTACATGTTTTTACTCCCGAACAAGAAGTAGAACTTATTAATTATTTTAAAGATATGGAAGCAAGATCGTTTGTATTGACTATGAAAGAATGTAGGTGTTCAGGAATGTAAATGCTTTAATTTTGTATATATTTCTGGATTTTTGGAAAATGAGATTCATTGTTAGTCTGTCGGTGATCTGTTTGAGAATATAAGTTCTTTTTGTATCCGCTTAATATTGTTGTAAATTGAAAAGTATATTCTCTTTTATGCCTGTGATATTGATATATGTTTAGAAAAATATCACATTTTATAATACCATTTTTATTTAGTGTTGTTAACCCTTTCAACAAGACAGGGATATGCATGTTGTGCAGTCCAATAGAGAGAAGACTCCCGAGCCTCAACTAGTGTAGTCCATTAAAGAAAAGACGACATCTAGTAGAAAGCAGATGCCTGAGCTTCAACCAAGATCGTCCAAAGAAAGTGACACTAGCTTTGAGTTTGTAACTTCCACTACAGAAAAGAAAAATCGTATTCCTAGGGTAACATTACAGTAACATTAGTCCAAGGGGAAAATTCCACGAAAGAGAAAAATGGGTCATCAGCCATATATTAACGGGGATCAAGAAAATGGTACTTGTTAAATGGGTTAAAGATGTAGCTAAAGCTGGTTTTCCAATACATCATCATCAGCTTTTGAGTAGTGGTTTGAGGTATCTCAAGCATTTATTCCGAATTAATTTTTTATTAAAAATACTGTTTCTATTGAGGTACTGATAAAGACACTGAATCAAAACAATCCTTTTAAATATGATACACCTGGAAGAACATGATTATAAGCTTCTTGAAAAAAAAATTCTGAAGATAGCATCAGGGTCGCACAAAATCTCACATCAACAAGATCGGCTGTGAAAAAAGAAGCCGTTGAAAAATCGTTCCAAAAAGTATCTAGCAATTCAAAAGAAGACGTTTTATAACACCCAAACAGAGTTTACAATGCTGATGAATAGGCATTTTTTCTTAACCGAAAAGGAAATAAGTGAAAGGTGGTAAAACAGTTTATCAACAATACAGTAGACCGTCTATAATTCGGATTAATTGGGACCGGACCCCATCCGGATTATCAAAATTACATTAAAAAATGGCCAGCACGCACTATTTGAGAAAAAAGTTTTTAAAATTGAATATTTTGTATTATTGGTGGGTAGAGTATAATGTCTATAAATTAAAAACATGTTTTTCAAGCACTGTATAGTATTTTATTTACAGCAAAATATGTACAACGTACAGTAAAAACATCAGACTCTACATATTTGAGTTTTTAAAAAAATCAGTAATTGGCTTTTAAACTGCGGTATAGGTTCGCTTTTTTGCAGCTAAATCCTTAATTTGTTTTAAGAGCATTAACTGGGTGGGTGAGCTCTCGTTTTGTTTCTCCAGCCATGACATCAATATCTTTGGTGCCACAAACGTTTCAGAATGTGTTGGCCCGGTTTCTTCAGTCTAATTTTCTGTGTCGTCACCATCAGATCTCATTGTTTCTGTATCCTCATCCTCTGAAAGGAATTGCTTAGATTAAAAACAAAAAATAAATGCTCTCGTTTGTTGCTTTTACACATTAAGTACTGTACATACAAAAAAGGAACAAGCAGAATGTTAGCAAAAAAACATATGTAGGCCTACTGTCTAGTTTTGTAAAATTTTACTGTAGACTGTGTCAAAAAATTTAAAAATTATGTACTACAGTATCAAACCAGAACAAGCGCAGATATTTGACAAAAATATCAAGGTAAAAATACGTTGAATGTAATGTACATGTTTAATAAATGCTACATATGTACCTTCATTTAGTAGCGTGTCAGCTATTTTTTCGTCGGTCAAAATCTGGTACCCGGGATCGTTGCTATCAACAGCCAACCACTCCCTGGCGTCATCTCCGTCGCACTCTTCAAATCCAGGAAGCTTGCTGCATATGTCTGTTATTTCATTCACATCACCATCAATATCTCCATCTTCTTCTTGATTATTATCTTTGCCTTCATTGTAAGGCCATAGCTTTCTCCGGGCTCTTTCTAAATTGGTTTCTGTGAGGCTTTCCCATGCATCGGCAAGCATGTAAATGCAATCTTTAAGGTCCACCTTCTTTATAAACTGGATGACACTCTCCTCTTCCTTTTCGGCCAATAAAAGGCGGCGGAGCAGAGTAACTTATTTTCATCTTCTCAATCACTCCCTGGTCCATTGGCTGCAGAGTTGCACTGACATTAGGTCTTATCGATTTCATTTAATACCTCAATAGGAGGGAGTGGAGGAGCATTATCAATAATCAACAAAACTTTTCCACTCTTACTTGTCTGCATACGGAACGTTTTCACACTAGGGATTAATTCTTCTTTAAACCATTCCAGAAAAATTGCTGAATCCATCCGTGCACTTTTTTGATTATTGTAGGCCACAGGAAGGGTTTTCATATTTTTAAATGATCGTAGCTTTTTGCTCTTTCCAATACACAACAATTTTATCTTGTGCGTTCCACTGGTATTAGCTCATACCATGGCCGTAATTTTCTCCGTACTCACTTTAAAACTAGGAGCACATTTTTCACGTCTTGGTGCTAGTAATTTTCGTGGAAGGGCTCGCCAGTTTATCTCAGTTTCATCAGCATTGTATATGTCATCCCTTGAGTAACCATTTTCTTCTGCTTCTTTAATAAATTTCTCTTTCTATGCAATTCCAGCCGCTAAATCAGAGGAAAGTTTTTTTCCCTGAACGTCCAACTGTCGAATGCCATGCCTATTTTGAAAGTTCTCAAGCCAGCCCGAACTAGCTTTGAAATTTTTCGCTCCGTTAAGCTGTTCATTAAATTGCAAGGCTATTTCACAAATTAAAGGGCCTGAAATTGGTTCTCCTAAGCTTCTCCTTTGAGTGAACCAGATATACATCGCGTCTTCTAAGGCTTTGTTATTTGCTGGACATGCAGTTTTTCTTTTCAGCGTACCCTCTTCAGAATCGAGATTCGATGCAAATTGTTCCAGCTGAATTCTTTTTGCCTTAATATCACTAATAATGGATGTGCCTACATTATAAATCTTAGCAAGTGACACACCATTTTCACCTTAGTTTAACCTCGCTGAAATTTCTATCTTGGTCTCTACAGTCAAAAAGTTATGCTTTTTCTTTGAACTCGATGCCATCACGGAAGTAGAACAATGAATTAAAAAATATACACTATCACAAATGGAACGCTCAAAAACTAAAACGTGAATACACGATCACAAATGGAACGCTCAAAAATTATAACGTGAACACACATCTCAGGGTTAGCAGACTATCGCGACTGGCGGGTAACGAGACGATTGTCACGTAGCAGGTTCAGTGACTTTGGCCACGCCCCCTCTCCCTCTGACGACCACTCCCCTTCTTCTCGCTTCGCGCCATTTCCCGTCGCCCGCTCTAAAGTAAGGTCTTTAGTGCCAAGGGGAGAAGGTACGCAATTTTATTTCTTGCTAGAGACGAATCCAGATTATTATCGGTCCGGATTTTTGACGTCCGAATTATCGACGTTCTACTGTAAATCCCGACGAGAAACAATGCCTTACAGTTCTCATAACAGGAAATGCTGCTGGTTATTTAGAACCACCAATGGTGCTATTTAAATATGAAAGAATTCCTAAATAACTTACACTTAGTGTGTCTGATGAATGGGGTATCGGAAAGTCCGAAACTGGATTGATGCCAAGAGAGACGCTTTTTGAGTTCATGACAAATGGCTAACAACAAATTCCACGACAAATAATTATTTTCATAGATGGTCATTCATCACACCTCACGCTGCATACTAGCAAATTTTTTGCCCATAATAATATTATTTTGGTGGCCCTATACCCAAATGCTACACATTTAATGCAACCCTTGGATATAGCTGTTTTTCGATCGTGAAAAGGGGGTTGGAAAGAAGCAGTATACCAGTGGCAGATTAATAACCACAGTTCTCCCATTTTAAGGAACATCCATTTCGGTCTTCTTCTGAAAAGGGTTTCGAAAATGTGTCTTAGTTCCGTAGAATGTTGAGGCTATTACATTTTCTAATGAGAAAATAGATATTCCTGAAAAATAGCACGAACTTAAAGAAATGAAGAGTGGAAAGTGTTTTTTGGGATAAAAAAACATTGAAACAAACATTATGCAAAACAAGCTTGCATTGGAATGGCGATTTCCAGGACATATCCGTATTTAATTTATATAAAGATATTTGCAAAAAGTGTAATATTCTGGAAAGTGAAAGAAAAAAATTAGAATCCAAGAAGAATAACTTAGCTATTAAAGACATCGCCATTATTAACAATGATGGTAGCAATGAAGTTATTGAAAATGTCGAGAAAATTGCTTACCATGAGAACACAAATGAAAACAAAACTCCGACAAAAAAATTTCAAGATTACCATTCCACGTTTAATCCTGATAAACCTGGAACGATTGTTCAACAGATTTCTCACCAGCAGCAACCCTTACAAGTTCTACTGTAGATGAATATACAGAACTTCTCAAAATTGCGCTCCCCTCTTTTATTTTGAACAGTGATACTTAGAATGATGAAATTTGGAGCGTGAAATGAACTATTGTAAGCTTCTCTACTAGTGGTAACAGGTGACGTAATATGCATCGGTGACGTCACCAGGCAATTGAAACCAATAATATTAAATGGGACCTTATGGCAAGAACCATCTCGTTTGAAAAGTATTTAGAATACCTATTCAATCATACTAATTTTTTTTGGATTTACGATATTTTTGATGGTTAAAATAAATTTGAGTTTCGCTTTTAACTAATAAATATTTAAGAACAAGTTCTTATAATAATTGTTAAAAATGCGCTCCATCTACTTCCTGGCAATGAAACATCGTATTATTAAACTTTTGTCGGACTCGATAAAATGTGTCAGGGGAAATTGCCCTACATTCTTCAACAATTCGTGGTTTTAAAATTTATGGTATCCCCACAGAAAAAAATCTGAAGGTGTTGCCCGCCCGTTCCCTGGATATAGTAATGTCAGATGTACAGTAACGTCAAAAAACTAAGCTTACAATCGTAGTACCATAGATAGGGTAATTCCGGGAGAGATGACGCGGCGGGTGATATGGCGCAGTTCAATATCTCCCCTCCTATTGCCAAGCCGACTTCTCAGTCACGCTTAGAAGTTCCTTGTATGGTTGCTATGTTTATTGTGCCGCGCTGTTGTAACATTCCATCCACGAAGGTAAATAAAACAATTTTGTATTTAAATATGCTCCATATTTTTTTAAAATTTTTACCAATTATTTATTTTTACACCTTGATACATTGTATTATTTTTGGTTAATTATTTCCAAGGGGTAGCAAAATATCTGTAGCATCATTCTAACTTTAAAAATAATTAGTATACGCAATCAGTAGGGAGCACGTGACTGCGCTATCTCACCCACTGATGTTGGGTTAGTTTGCGCGAGCCATCTCTCCCGAGATCAAAATTTTCGGTTTTTAATTTTGTTTTTTTTATTACTTTTGTAGATGCGGACCACCTATAAACGTAAGGGAAGCTGCGCCAGAGCTACGTGGAGTGAAGAAGACTTAAAAATAGTTATTCAAGCTGTAAGCAGTGGAAATTTTGGAGTTAATGCAGCAGCCAGACAATTTAAGGTGTCTTGTACTACACTGCGGAGAAAAATAAGAACAGGAGTTACAAAAAATAAGCGCTTCGGGCCACAAGCAGTCCTTGGGGAAGAAAATGAAAGAAAAATCGTTGCGCATATTAAAAATATGCAAAAAAGCGTTTTGCCCCAACAAGAACTATTATGGCTTATCAACTAGCTGAACATTTAGGCATTAAGCACACTTTCAACAGGAGAAACGGGTTATATCATCCTTGCGACGCAATCCTGATTTGACTGTTCGGAAATCAGAGGATGTTTCACTTGCTCGAGCACGCGGTATGAATAAAGAAGATGTTGCTAACTATTTTAAGTTACTGGGCAATTTTTTAGAAGAACATGACCTGTTCAACAAGCCTGGACAATAACATGAACGAAGCCGGCTTACAGTTAAACAACAGACCAGAGCATGTTATAGCGGAAAATGCTCCAAAAATGTAGCTGCAGTGACTTCAGGCGAAAAAGGGGAAACTTTTACGGTAATATCCTGCTGTAATGCGGAGGGTGCATTCATACCCCCTACGTGCATTTTAAAGGTTAAAAATATGAAAAAAGGATATGAAGATGGTATGCCTCCTGGGGCTAAAATTTATATGTCAGAAAAATCGGCGTACATAAATACAACACTTTTTCTTAAGTGGTTGCAGTCGGAATTTGTTCCTCGCAAGCCTCAAGGTCCAGTGGTTCTTATTTTGGATGGCCATGCCTCCCACTGCTCTTCCGTAGAAGTTTCAGAATATGCAGAAGCGAACGAAGTCATGCTTCTCTGTCTTCCCAGCCATACCACACAATTTTTGCCCCTCAATCGTGCATTTTTTAAGGCTTTAAAAAGTTATTATTATGCTGCCTGCCATTTATTCTTGAGAACTAATCCAACAAGAGCAATCAACAGACTTCAGTTTAGGAAATTGTTAGCTAAAGCGTGGGAAAAAGCTGTCACAGTGAAAAAAGCAGTTTCAGCTTTTAGATCTACAGGCATCGCTCCATTTAACCCGAACGCAATTCCAGAATATGACTTTCTCAACAATGAACAGGCTCAGGATGACATTAATCTTGAAATTGTTCACACCGAGAATGATACTGATTCCAACGTAACGAAAGGTAATGCTGAAACGCAATCTGCAGATATGGCAAACCTTGGCATAAATGAAGTCCATGAAGTTCGAAAACGTAGTCGACAGCTTTCAGAGGTCCTTACATCTCCTGAAAATATTTGTAAACGAAAATAATTGGCTACGAAGAAAGCTAAGAGTTTAATCAACAAAGAAAAAAAGAAGCAACATGTAGAATCTAAAGTGAAAACAAAGAAACGGCACAAAATAGATAGCGATATTTCCTCCAATAGCTACGAAAGCATTATTTTAGAAAACGATTCAGACAGCGGTACTAACGGTGAAAATAATGGCACTGGCTGCGAAGAAAATTACGAAAAAACTACAAGCAAAGAAAACTGGTTGCAGTGTCTTGGTTGCGGTGTGGAAGAAAAGAAAATATTGTCATGTAATATTTGGCTTGCTTCTTGTTCTTTTTTGTTATGTTTTAGGTATATAATTATTTTTTTGTTACCTATATATCGTTTTATACTTTTTGTAACATTAATAAACATTAAAGGTCATCGTTACTGTTTATTTTTTAGTTTGTCAACGTTTTTATTTCTATTTTTTGTGTGCGCCATCTCACCCATAACCATAGGGTGAGTTGGTTTTTTCCTGGAATATTTAGAATTTTTATTATTTGGCAAAAAAACTTAAAAATAGAAAAGTTTCCCATCATTTAGTCATGGATAACGTTCATTACTATGAGACACTTTATATTTTGGAATATATTTTGATTTATTAAAAAAATTAAAAAGGTGTGCCATCTCTCCCGAAATTTACGTATAACGTGGGTGCTGTGCTAACATTTTTCGTGGAGGAACTACTCAAAATGTGCAGCTTTGCGACAATTGGAGATACCAATGATAGGCCTCGATTTTGGGATTCCCGATACATTTCTTTTATCGAAGTTGAACAGAAAATTGTTGTCCCTATTATAAAGCATACCTTTCCAAATGATCCTTTTCCTAAAACCATTAGGAAATTGAAATCACTAGCTCTTATGATATCCTTCTTTCCCATATTATGGGGTACGTCTTTATCCACCAACAATGTAGGTCTTTTCGTAATAGAAGTGGTCTGAAAACCAATTATTCGAATAAATCAAAAATAAACCGAATAATTAATCGTACCCTTTGCTGATTTTTAATTTGCACCATATCGACGCCCTCTTCGGGAACAGGTACATTGTAAAACTCCCCCTCTTCTTGTGTAAGCAATTTGAACCAACCATCAGCGGGTGATTTTAGAATTTCGGATATACCGAACGATAACGACCCCATAAAATCGTTTCGAGACGTTCTATCCCAATCCCACACTTCTATTAAAAGTCGTCTGTCTTTATCTTCGGGTTTAAGCTCACTAAAAAAACATTCTCTCTTATAAATAAACGTTAGATGCGAAAAAAATCATACTTACAATATTAGTGTTTCATTCCACACAGGATTGAGGTTAGATTTGATTGTCTTGGTTTTCTTTTTGACGTTGTCGGAATCTGGAATGAGCTTCAGTTTGACGTAAGGGTCGCTTAAACCATTTGGATCCATTGGAATTAGATTTTTACCTTGCATCACTGAAAAATTCAAAACGGATGATATTAACAGGTCGCTTGTCGTACCCGTTATTTCAAATAATATGCTGCATACCGCGTTAAATGCCGCTGTCAAACTGGCGTCAAAATAACGACAGTAGACTTTTTGGTATATGTTTTAATAGAACATGTTTTTTTGAATTTTTTGTGACAAGATTTTTTTAAATAAATAAAGATGAATAACAATACTTTTATTCGTGGTATTAAAAAATAGCTATCTCGCAATTCTTCCGAAGTGCAAAATTATTGTTTACTGTCAGTTTAATAAAACGGATGTTTGTGTTGTAGCTAAAAGGTTTGTTCTCACACGAGTCACAAACAATCAGAAACAGTCAGGATTCTGCGCAATTCATAAGTTTCTGATTGTTTGAAAACAGCTGGACGATGTTCATGTTAGAAGTGGTTTGACTTGATAATTTCCTACTGATCCTGTATCTTGTTGTCTTAGTTTACATGAATGTTTTGGTATTATTGATTAAAAAGTTAAAATAAAAGTCAGAACTTCTTCATTTAAAAACCATTATAATTTCCTATAAATTGGGCAAATAGTTGGAACTACGCTACAACTACAACAGGTTATGAGCCCAGGACGATTTCGATTATAAAGTTTTGAAAGTTCTCAGCAGACGACGCAATTCGTACTTTTAATCGAGGTAAAAGCAGACGACGAACTTTTCCTACTAAAAAACGACGACGAATCTGATTCGAAGATGGAAGATCAAAAAATATTGGTCGATGCGCGCACAGGGGATTCTGGAGGTGAAGAATTTGTGGAATGCTATAGATCCTGGTTTCAATGATACCCAAATTCAAGAACCCAAAAATAAAAAAACTGATCACAGTGCAAAGTCGATATTATATCTGTTGATTGGAAATGATAGTCTCGACGATGTTATGGAGTGCAAGACGGCAAAAGAAGTATGGGAGACGTTGGAAAGCATACACACAAAATATGATACTTGGCATGGGTTACTACTCTTGAAGGATTTCGTAAATACTACTAAAAATCAGAACGGATCAATACATGAGTATTTAACGAGACGTAATATCCTCTATCATAAAGTCAAATGTGCAGGGTATGATTTCAATGAAAAAATTCAAGCCGGTTTCACGGTACTCGGTTTACCAAGCCAGTACGAGTATCTCGCATGAAACTTCAGAGCAGACAATGATGATTTGAATATGGCCTCTCTGAAATCAAAATTGTTGGAGGAAGAACGGAGGATAGAAAACACATGTAGAACAGAAGGTGAAGACGAAGCAAAAGCACTGACAGTAAGAAAGTACGGAAGAAACTATAAACACAATAGACAAACCAATACTAATAATTTTAAGGAAGAAGGTAGGCATATCCATGCACAAAATTCAAATCAGACGAAGCCCTCTCGTTCGCACGAGTTTCTGAGGTGTTTCCGATGTTTGGAAATTGGACATATTGGAAAAAATTGTCCTCTATCCGTCGGAAAAGAAAAACCGTTGTTGACGAAAGAAGGAGCAGGTCCCTCAAATTCCAATTTTGCGTTTAGTGCCATCAAATCTACTCCTAATTTAGCTGATCATCATCGGTTATCTTAAACGTCAAATAAAAGGACTGAAAGGAATATATGGATATTGGATAGCGGATCGACAGATCATATGACGAGTTCAATGAAAAAATTTCAAAATTTTGTTCATCATGAAACTAAAATTGAGGTAGCAGGTGGAGGAATGCTCGTTTCTACCGGTTTTGGAGATGTGAACTTGAAATTATCAGACGAAAATGGATCGACTCAACTTACTTTATTGAACGTTCTATATGTACCTGAGTTGAAGACGAATTTGCTATCTTTGAGTTTAGCAGCCGATCGAGTTCTTAGGATAGTTGTCGAAAACAATTCTTCGAAAATTATGACACCGAATGGAGACGTCATTACGATCTCAACCAAAATTGAAGCCTTACATTTTATCAAAGAGAGACATCACTTGGACACGATCAAACCATGTGGCAACAAAATGACGAATACAGCGATTTCGAAAGAATGTCAACGATGGCATAGACGATTGGCACATTTAAATATATCTATCGTAAAGAAGATGTTTGGAAAAATAGATGTGACAATTTCAAATGACATTGACGCCGAAAAACTAAACTATGAAATATGCTACCAGGGGAAGCTGAAAAAGAATTCTTTTCTAAAAGGTTGTTCAAATCGAGAGACATCTCCTTTGAACCTCATACATACAGACGTCGTAGGTCCTATCAATCCTATTTCGAATGGAGATAATAAATATATAGTGACGTTCACATAAATTTTGGTCAGAAGCAGTAGCAACATCTTGTTATATTAGAAACAGAAGTGACACTATAGCGAATGACGGATGCAGCCCAATAGAAAAATGGAAACCAAATATGAAAATTGACCTATCCCATTTAAAAGTATTTGGTTGTAGAGTATGGACAATCAATAAATTTAGACGAAGTAAATTGGCTCCAAAAGGTATTTCGAGTATCTTCGTGGGCTATGGCAGCAATTCTAAGTGGTATCGATTGTGGAATCCTATGAATGATAAAATTGTCATCAGCCGCGATGTCAAATTAGAGGAAGACGTATTCCCTTTGCTGAATCATCAAGATGAACCTTCCAAAGGAGATATATCTCATAATGATTTTCATGTTCGTGGAACTTCTAATGAAGAAGTAACAGTGCAAAATCAAACAGAAAGCAGTCCAGTCGAAGGGGAAGATAATGATGAAACAATAGTAGAAGAAGAAACTACAAATGAGGATATATCAGGAAATAATGCAGAAGAATATAGAGATACAGAAATCAAAACAAGATCAGGAAGAACAATACGAAAACCTGAATGGATGACACAATTCGAAGTTGGTGAAAGTTCAAATTCATGCAACCAAGCAATGTTGAACAGGCGAGATGCTCGCAATTTAAGAGAAGCATTGAACGGGGATAACAAAATTTCCTGGAAGGAAGCCCTCATCGAGGAATTCGAGAATCTACTCAGGAAAAAACCAGAAAATAGGAGAATCATTAAAACGAAATGGGTTTTTAAGTCCAAAAACAACGTTGATGGAGTAGTCGAAAGATACCGAGCAAGAGTTGTGGCTTTGGGTAACACTCAAATGCCAGGTATTGATTTCGAACAGACATACTTACCAGTTGTACAGGAAAAATCTATGAGGTTACTTTTCGCCATAGCAGTTGAAAAGAAGTGGTCTGTACATCATATAGACATTACTGCAGCATATATTTCAGCTGACTTGGACGAAACAGTTTATATGGATGGATATTTCCAGTTGTTCGATAAACTGAAATTGAAGTTTCCTAATTTACCAGAGAATTATACAGATGGAAAGAAAGAACTGGTTTGTTAGTTGAATAAGAGCATATATGGCCTACATCAATCGGGTCTTATGTGGAATAGGACACTAGATCAAATCATTCAAAGCACAGGTTTCTCCAGATCCATATCTGATCCATGTGTCTATTATCAGGAGAAAGAAAACCTCATCATCACTGTGTACGTTGATGAAATACTGATATATGGAAACCACAAGAACATAATGAATTTGAAGGCTGAGTTCAAGAAACGGTTTAATATCAAAGATCTAGGGGAAGTAAGGAACGTATTGTCCATAAAAGTGACCAGAGACGAAAATTCAATTATGTTGAACCAGACTTTATATATGTAGAGCTATTCAAAAGAATTAACATGTTACAAGCAAAAGGTGCAGCTACACCTTTACTTATTGGGGAAAAGTTTTGCATGAATGACGACGAATTACTTAGCGAAGACGAACGAATGATATATCAAACGTGTATTGGAAGCATTCTATATTAACGACCAGGCCTGACATGATATTCACAGCAACTTTCATGAGTCAGTTCAACCAAAATCCTACCAAGCATCACTGGATGAGAATAAAACATATGCTGAGATATTTGAATAGGACCAAAGCGTATGGTATTGAATATAAGAAGACAGAGAGAACAGTCGAAGCTTTCACAGATGCAGATTGGGCTTCAAATTCAATGGATAGGAAATCATTCAGCGGATATGTATTTGTTCTCGCAGGAGGAGCCATCAGTTGGTGTAGCAGAGAACAGAATTGTGTTGCTCTCAGCACTGTCGAATCTGAATTCGTTGCACTTAGTGAAGTCTCTAAAGAATTCATGTTTTTGAAGAAGCTAGGTCATGAAATCCACATGGAGAATGTTTTTGCCGAATCATTTCCCATATTTGTAGACAATCAAGGATCAATAAAATTAGCAGAAAACAACACAACATCTGATAGATCCAAACACATAGACTTGAGACTATTTTATATCAGAGATTTGATAGAACAGAAGAAAATAATTCTGAAATATGTGGAGTCAAAGAATAACCTAGCTGACCAATTCATCAATATCATATCAGCAAATGTTTTGAATGATCATTTGAAGAAATTGGGGATCAAAGATCCAGGGGAAGTGTTAGAAGTGGTTTGACTTGATAATTTCCTACTGATCCTGTATCTTGTTGTCATACCTTACATGAATGTTTTGGTATTATTGATTAAAAAGTCAAAATAAAAGTCAGAACTTCTTCATTTAAAAACCATTATAATTTCCTATACATTGGGGAAATAGCTGGAACTACGCTACAACTATAACAGTTCACACAGGTTTGACTGATGGTTTTCCAACTGTCCAACGTCCAGCTGTGTTCAAACAATCAGAAACTTATGAATTGCGCAGAACCCTGATTGTATGTGACTCGTGTGAGAAAAAACCTTTTAGCTACAACATCCGTTTTAATAAACTGACAGTAAACAATAATTTTGCATTTCGGAGGAATTGTGAGAGAGCTATTTTTTAATACCACGAATAAAAGTACTATTATTCATGTTTATTCATTTAAAAAAATCTTGTAACAAAAAATTCAAAAAAACATGTTCTATTCAAATATATACCATCCTACGAAAAAAGTCTACTGTCGTTATTTTGACGCCAGTTTGACAGCGGCATATATGAGCGCGGAGAAATGGATTGCGCAGAATCCTGACTGTTTCTGATTGTTTGTGACTCGTGTGAGAACAAACCTAATGAAGAGTTATGTGAGGGGGTACTTGAAGAAGGAGTGATTGTTAAACTAAGAGCAAATGAGATTGCAGTGAGAATTGACAAAATTATTGATTTCGTTAATGCACAACCGTTAACTAAAGAATAAAAAACTTCGATTGACAAGACTTGTGCAAAATAGGCTGATATTACTTTTCCACCCAACCTGCGAGAAAAGTATTGGTTTACCCCAAAAAGAGTTGGAATTTTGGATTGTTTTTGAGTTATTTTTACGTTTTTCGCCAATAAAAACACGAAAAAACGGTTTTTAGAAAAAACATCCTGTGTGTATGTCGTCGTCGTTGTCGTCGGCTACTTTTCATAACATGGACTTGATAGCACGGTACAGCCTCCAGAGTGCAACAATTCACCAATTTTATGATTGAATATTATTCAGGACATCTCACACAGGGCCTCTGCTACCATATGTGCGAAGTGTGTAATGCACACGGGTGCCATCCTTTAGGGGCGCCAAAACTCAGGGTCCAAAAGAAATTGCAAAGGTATTTGCAAAAAAAAAACAAAAAACAAAAATTAATTTTAAAATAAAAGTTCAGAAATTAAATAGGATTACGTATAAATACACACGAAATTTCATTAGTATATCATTCAGTTACTGGCGATTCCAATGTTGCGAGAGCCTGTCAAGCGGTAGTTTCTTGATTTTTCCAGTTCAGACCTGAATAATACCCGGAGCGGTAATAAAGCGATGCATCGCTAAAGGCGTTTTTAAACCGGTTAGTTCACTCGACCGTGCAACAAGTGCATAAAAACAAGTAATCCGATTAATTTTTACATTTAAAGTTATTTTTATTTTGTCAAGTGTTGTTTTGTATAATATTTTGTTTACTACTTTTTTTTATAAGAAATTAAGTGCTGAATACCTGCTGACAGCAATTTCAATGGTTTGATTTTTTATAAAACGGTAAGTGTTCTCCACTTTATACTGTAATCATATTGCGTATTTATGTACTTTGTGAACTTGGCCTTATTCATAGTCTAGTGTAAACTCGGCTTTACGTATTAATCAGATTTATAAGTTGGCAAGGGAAGTGAATCCCGCCTTGGAGGGGGAATGTCAATGGTCAGGCGGGAGAATCTTATCTTATGTTTCGTGTAGTAAGAGATGATGTTTTTTGGCTGGAAATAAAATAAAGATCACTTATTGTTTAAAAACAATTTCTTTACCGTCATCCTGTCCCCTACAATCTCAGAAGTGGGATAAGCTGTTAAAAGAACGCGTGTGCTGTGATTATTAGGGTAAAAAGTTTTACGTTTATGTGTGACGCCGGTGATGCAATATGGCTTACACTAATAATGATAATGGTAGGCTTCCCCCAAGTCATTATATCGATGAAAATGTATTCGAAGAATTCGCCAGTAGACGAATGGAAATTCAATCAGCTCCGCAACAAGTGGTTGACATTAATGCTCTAATTACTTCTATGAATTGCCTTATGCAGCAAAATTCAACCATGCTGCAAATGTTACAACAAAATATTAGCAACAATGGCAACCAATCTCAGGTTAGTGTTAATGATAGTCCGACTTATCACGTAATCCCAGATTTTGCGAAATCTATTTTGACTTTTAATGCTGAAAACTTATCAAAAAGCCAAGAATGGCTAGGGAGCATCGAAAGCACTGCTACCCTACACAAATGGCCTACATAATACAAATTGGAAACGGCTCGCACACATTTATTGGGAGCAGCTAAAGCCTGGTACCAATCCAGACAACATATTATTCATGATTGGGACGATTTTAAACGGGAGTTCAGTAACACATTTGTACAAGGGCAAAGTTTGACACACCTTTGAAAACACATGACATCTAGGACACAAATAGCCAAAGAGGACATCAGTGCTTATTTTCATGATAAAGTTCGCCTGTGTAAATCATTAAATTTATGCTTTGAAGAACAGAAGGAGCAAGTTGCAATTGGTTTAGCTTCTCGTGAATTAGCCTCTATGATTATGACAAAAACTCATATCAATATCGACGACGTTTATCATGATTTAATTTCCTTTGAACGACTTATTAATGAAAGAATAAATCGACATACTACTGGAGAGCGACCCAAACCATTTACATCAGCCGTTGGTAATGTTACAAGCAGATCAGTACCAAATATTGAGACAGTCAAACTGAAGTGTTTTAATTAATATCAGTAACCGTGAATGGACCATCTGAAATTTTAACAGAGGCGACCACGGTAACATCAGGTCCTATAACAAATGGCGGCGGTTGTAGCAGCAAAACAGCTTCTACTGATGGAGAGCCCGATGAAGCGGTGACACCATCCTCGTCTACAGCACTTGAACAATTCACTTCAGGTAATTCAGCTTGTGTAATAAGTTGGCTAATGTCAGCTACCGAAATACCTGCTGCTAGTGACGCCTTCGATGAATGCTTTAATGAGGCTTGTGTCGATATAGTTTCGTCCAACCCCGGTTTGTGGCCCGAAAGAATCACCAATGAGATAGCTAGAATATTGGTTAAACATGGTCTGCTCTTGATAGACATCAGTTTTAGCTTTCCTAATAATAAAAATAACATAAAATTTAACGTTTAGCATAATAAAGCGAATATCTAGTTCACTAGTAGCTTTTTTTTCGATTGCAATGATTTCTTCTTGTGAATACACCAAATTCACGAAACCGTTTGACAGCTCTTTGAACTTTACACTTTGAAACTCCCAACACATAATAATGTGACCAAAGCAATAGCTCTCGCTGCTTTAGTTACTGAAAGATCAATATTTTAAATTACTATTCGACAAGCAACACGTTTAAAAATTTAATTGACAAGTTTTAGATTTCACTGTCAGTAATTCCATAGCCCTTTATGTAAACAAGTTAAATTTGTAAAAATGTAACGTTTTTCATACAATATCTTTAACAAAAAGTAATCTATTGTAATAAATAAAAAATGAAATTGTGTCTTCATAATAAAATATCAATTTACAAGGTGAACTCTGACATTCCCCATGTGGTTTTAAAGTTAGAGTAAAAAACACACTTTGTGTCACCCTGTATGAAATGCTGTAGGCCTAACTTTCTTAAAATTCAAAACATGTTCTAGATTTCATATAAATTAACCTACAATATGGAGAAAAACATTTAACAAATCGAATTTAAAGTAATAAATTTATTAATGAGCAGATTTCATCTATTTTTTTGGGGATCGATTATTTTGCCGGTGAGTGTATATATAGAAAAATAAAACGAACCTTGGACTGTAAGTTTGCTTCCTGAACAATTGATTTTCAACTGTATTCTTCCTCTTCGTTCAGTATGATCACAACCACATAAGTTTGGAACGCTTTCTTCACATCGTTTATGAACGTTCATATCACAAGCTGAAAAATATATATTTTTGTTATAAAATCCGTTAGTTGGATTTATCCAACAAATGTCATGTAATACAATCTAAGTCAGAATCTTGATAGCTTAAAAAATCCTTTTTTACGTGTAACAAGTGTGTAAAGTAGCCTTTTTTCGACGAATGTGAACGTGAGTCGAATAAAAGCCTTTACACGCGAACTACATGGAATATTTTTTCTACCACCGAAAATTTTATCAAAATTCAGAAGTTTAATAGTAATTTTCTTAAAAGTAAGTTCAATTTTTCTTTAGTTTTGTCAACTCTTCTCTGCGACATGCGCCGGAAATACCAATGATAAATGCCACCTAAAAATAATTATTACTAAATAAGTAAAAAAAATTAAAAAAATGGCATCAGCGGTACTTCAATCTGGGACTTCCCGCGTTTGAGTCTGGTACTTTAGCCACTACGCTTCGCTGAACTTAATAAAATGTTTTGAAATTTGAGTATACAAACGCAATAATTTCTCTGAAGATAAAGTAGAATTTTTTTATATGAAAATTATCAGAAACTGTTATAAATAAAATATAGGTACTTACTATTGTAAATTATACTTACTTACATTACATTAGAAATGTCGAATCAGGAACCGTCTCTAGAAATGTTACCAACTGATCTTTTTCCAAAATTTTAGATTTCTTAACTTTGTGCTCTTTGCAAATAATTTATAAAGTTTTGAAGTAGTCTTCAACATTGAAAACATCAACCATGTTGTGGATGTTTTTTAGTGGACACATCGTATTTTTATGGTCTGGCTGTTGTACACCTGACGAGTACGCACTGATGATAACATTATTTGTCGAAAGCGCTTTGCTATAATTTTATAAATTAAAATTCTGAACGAAATACCTTTTCTTCATCCATTTACATTGGAACGTGCACACAGCTTGACAATTTTCACAAAAATATAAAAGTCCACTATCATTTTATTATTTCAATTTAGTCAAGTTGTCAACAATACTTTTCGTTAACTAATACTGTTATATTTTTATTATTTTCAAAAAAAAATTAGATGAAATCATCCAACAAAACTTCCTTAAGCATGGTGTACTTCGTTTGTTTTTGAGAAGTAACATTAATCCTGTATTAATATTTTTTTGACAATCACGTAATTCCTAAATCCTCCACCAAAAATTTTCTCGACGTCGTTGAACGTGTAATTTTATTCATGTCATTTATTTATTTTATTACGAATTTTTCAGTCTTCAACAACTTTTCGGAAATACGATTTCTAAATAAAATCTTATCTTACGAAAATTAATGCTATATTTATCCAAGACCTTAACCTTCCGTTGGTCGCGCCCGGTCTCAGGGACCGGGGCATAATAAACTAATGCCTATTTTTCTAAATATCGGAGTGAGAGATAGCGGGGATCGTCTACCTTCCTAACGCAGCTTTCTTTTAGCGGCAGTACGTAAGTGAGCGCCGTGGGAGTAAGGTGGTATGTGTTAGGGCGTTTCCCGGAATGTCAGACCGGCGCGACTATTAGTGATACATTATTTATGTGTACTCTGAAAGCGAATTTTTAAAAGAATGGTGAGTTATGAGCAAGAAGAAGCCCGTCTTAGGCAGTTGATGGAAGAAGCGTTTGACGAGGAAAGTGTGGCAGATGTTTGCGATGACCAATCCGATTGTGATGAATCTGATCACGAGCAGCAATCAGATCATGACACGGATACCGAACAAGAAATTAGCGACACGGAAGAAGCAGAGTATAGTGAACCTTTGCCATATTATAAGGGTATTAATTTTAAAATATATTCTTAGTTAAGTTTCTACTATATTTTGTTTTTAGGAAAGGATGGATCGGTATGGAAGAAACATCCACCAAGTCGTAAAACTGTGAGAACAAGAAAAGAGAACATAATAAAAAGATTACCCGGATGTACTTCAGTAACTAAACTTCAAAAAGAAATTTTTGATATATTTAACTACTTCATAAATGAGGAAATGGTTCAATTAATTGTAGATTCAACAAACACGTTCATTGAGTCGATCAGATCAAACTATGCCAGAGATAGAGATGCGCTTCCCACCAATTCCGTAGAAATACGAGCCTTATTTGGCTTAGTATACTTGGCTGGAATTACAGGCTCAAACAAGACAAATACCGCCGATTTGTGGGACAGGAATGGTTATGGCGTGGAAATGTTACATCTTGGAATGTCACTGCAAAGGTTTCGATTTTTACTAAGGTGCCTCAGATTCGACGATAAAAATACACGTAAGGAACGACGAAAAACTGACAAACTAGCTCCGATCCGTAATCTGTTTGATATGTTTGTAGAAAACTGTCAAAACGGATATCACTTGTCTGAGTATGTTACGATTGATGAAATGTTGCCTGGTTTTAGAGGGCGATGTAGCTTTAGGCAATACATACCATCAAAGCCCAATAAATATGGCATAAAGTTATTCGCCTTATGTGATGCTAAGATGTTTTATACATCAAAACTCGAAGTTTATGTTGGAAAGCAGCCAGAAGGGCCATATGAAATGTCTAATAAGCCAGAAGATATAGTACTTAGAACTTGTCAACCCCTTTCGGGCTCCAATCGAAACATAACCATGGACAACTGGTTCACTTCGGTCCCTTTAGCTCGAAAATTACTTACAGACTATAAACTGACTTCCATTGGAACCCTTAGAAAAAACAAAAGGGAATTACCCGATGAATTTTCAAAGCCTGCAAAAAGACCCGAACATACTAGCATGTTTGGTTTTACTGAAGACTGTACCATCGTCTCATATATACCTAAAAAAAAGAAGAATGTCATTATGCTCTCTACTATGCATCACCACGATGATATAGATGAAAGTACAGGAGACCATCAGAAACCGGTTATTATCACTACGTATAACTCAACAAAAGGAGGTGTGGACGTCGTGGACAAACTCATCGCGACTTATAATTGTTCAAGAACTACGCGGAGATGGCCAATGGTTTTACTCTATCTGATTCTAAATGTCACTGGGATTAACTCGCAAGTAATTTACTTCTCCAATCATCCAGATACCAAATATGCCAGAAGATTTTTTTTGAAAATGTTGTCCGAAGAACTTATTCGCCCCCATTTGAAAGTCCGTGCTCTCCAGACTAATCTTCCGCGAAGTTTAAGGGCCCGTTTGCTAGATTTTTCCAACCCACCAGCCGACGTACCAGTAGAAAATGTTAGACTAGGTAGATGCGCTTATTGCGATTGGAGAAAAAACCGAAAAACCAAGTATTGTTGTTTTAAATGCAGTACTTATATGTGTTTAGAGCACATTGTCGCTATTTGTCAAACTTGCCGCGACAATGTAGTTTAGTTGTTTTTGTACCATGTATTCAACATTTATTTATATAAAATGGAAAGTTCATATTATTTTTGTACTAATTAAGGTCCATGTAGTTTATTTTATGTTACGTTACTTAAATATGTAATACCTGCAATGTTTCTTTGTAACAACATAATACTTTTATTTAATTTATATTAAAAAATCTAAATATAGCATGTTTTTCTATAGCTCACATGAAAAATCACATTTATTTTCACTAATTCCCAATTTAACTAAACCCGGTCTAGGAGACCGGCGCGACTATTTGACTCATAAATTAAGGCGCGACCAACGGAAGGTTAATTGAGGTAAAACAAGTTTTATTTTACGAAGTTAGATCATTAAAAACAAACTATCAACATAATCCATCTTGTTTATAGAAGTTCAGTGGCTTCTGTCAGTACCCGTTCTTTAGACTTCATTACGTAAATTCGGATCAGATTCTTTTTATTTTACGCCCGGTCGATATCATTGATGTAGGATATTCCTAGACCAACCATTATTTATCGAAAAATTTGAAATTAACTGAGGTGAATTTAGAAAAAAAAGTATTTAAAACTTCAAAAATTCCAACTAAATAACATTTCCACATTCCACATAATTTTTCTTACTTCCTGTTGACTAAAATGAGCATATAATAGACATAACAGTGAGAGAACACTTTGGACGCAAGCCAAATTTATACAAAGAGATAAATTTCAAAGAAAATATATTTTTCGACACGCAATATATGTCAATTTAAAAACTGTCAGGACGTAAACAGTAAGTATTATAAGAAATTGTAACGAAACTATACTATACAAAAATACCTTAAATCTTGGAGACAAATTGATAGTGTGCATTTGAAGAGTATGAAAAGTAATTTTTTTTAAAAGTCAAAAAAAATTAACCCTCTTGGGATTTTATTTTCTAGTGCCGTTAAGTTGTTTCTTTATTTCTTTTATTTCTCCAAAGTAAATTGATAAACAATAAGATTGGCACCAAACTTTTTCTGATAGTCCAACATCTTGTCTGTAATATAAGTCCCATCAGACATTTTAAATGGAATATAAAAAATGCCTCATTGATAAAAACTTTTATTAACAAATTCTTTTAAATTGTACAAAGTAAAAAATTTTGGGAAAGAGGTACATTACACAACCGACATAAGCTTTAAGTGCGCCTCTAGTTTTTGAACTGCACGGAGCATATTTGACTTCTTCTTCGCGTAAGAAGAACGACTACAATCAATATCTACCAATCAGCAAAAGACAGACATCACACACTTCTGGATGACTTCAATCTACATCATCATAACAATTTGTATAATACTGGGATTATATAAACTTCGAGGACGTCAACGTAAAACTCCAGGAGAACCAGAGGTTCATCAGGATGTGCCATCATCACCATCAGTTTTGTTCGTCCCTTACAAAACTTCTTCAGGGGATGGAGAAGTTACAGTTCGCTGACCCATGGTTCATGCATGGTATTAACCTTCGAGCTTCCGCTATAATTCACGAACGCTGATCCATTTTTGTACAACAAATGATGATTCTGCAGAATTGCACATTTTCAGTCTATAGCTGCATTTATTTTAGTATACAAGTTTGATTAATTGAATATATTGAATATAGTGTATTCTGTGTTCAAGTTGTGTAGTTGTATTGTCAACAAAGTATCTTTTTGAAAAGTGACTTTTCGGGCAGTACCCTTAATTCGCTCATGCCTTGAATGGCTTTACTTCTTTCTTTTTGCTCAATATTTTTTATTATTCTATTTTAGACAGTTTTTAATTGTTAGCATCAACCCTCGCTGCTAACCTTTCTCTACAATCAAATTCTAGCGCAACGCCCGCTACACCGCTCTCAAGTCACCGTTTTTCGTCTTGTTCTAGACACTTTTTTCCACTGTTTTTCCGCCTACCCCCTAAACACACCAAACTCACCTACGAGCGCCGCATAAACGATACTCCATAAACACACCCATCTACAGCCCTGCAGAGGAAATCAATCCTATATCAGCGAAATATCCATAAAGCTAAAAAAATACTCAACTTTTAAATAAAAAGCCCTTTCCAACCCAAAATTAATTTCGAATTTCTCTCTCTCTCTCTCTCATTGCACTTTACGGGCCAGAAAACTTTAACTAATGCGTTTTTATCTATGCGTAAAGTTGCATCTCAGAAATAAGAGTAGAAAAAACTCTTTTCGACAGAGTTTTGTTTTAAACCAGAAAAGGTTCTTACATAATTGTTATTGATATAAAAATTGAAATTCAATCTTTAAAGCTTATTATAAACGAATAATTGTTATAAAATAATCAATAAATTTATATATAATAATATAATCATATACCCTTTTACCCTAAGGTATCGGGTTTGCATTTAATTTCCGTATATAAATTTTTTCCAGTCTTTCTTGTTTCTTGTTAATGTTTTTGCATCTTCCCAGGATTAACCTCTCTCTTTTAGTATATTACCCAATACCGTATTCCATGTTTGTCTTGGTCTTCCTTTTTTCTTTTTTATTTGTATTTTTGCCTCATATGTTCTTTTAACTTGTCTATTGTTGTCCATTCTTTGAATATGTCCCCACCAACTGAGTAATCTTTGTTCTATAAATTTTAATACGGGTTGGACACCTAATTCCTCTCTTTTATGTTTCAATTCTGCTGATTGTATTCTGCTTTTTTCCTTACTTGTAAGAGTCCAAGACTAGCACCCATAGGTTAGAACTGGTCGATATATTGTTTTATACACTTTTATTCTTGTTTCTTTGGTGATTTCTTTTTTGTTTATAAACTTTTGGTTCATGGCATCGTATAGCTTCATTGTTTTTTTGATTCTTTCATTTATTTCTGCATCTTGTTTTCCTGTTTCGTCAAAAGTTACTCCTAAGTATTTGAATTCTTTTACTTGTTCTATTTGCACATTATATATTTTGATTTCTGTTCTTTTGATTTCCTATTACAAGTATTTTTGTTCTATTATTGTTGATTATCTGCTTCTTCCATAACAGCTTTCCATATATTCAGGTTTTCTTGTAATCGGTTTTCGCTTCCTGGCTTTAACACCACATCATCTGCAAAAACTCCTTCGGCTATCTCTACTCTTTCTAAATTTTTATAACCAATGAACATTTTCTTTACCTACTGTTCGCTTTTTTTGATAATGTTGTCCATATGTATATTGAACATTGTTCAGCTCAGTCCTCCTCCTTGTCTTAATCCTATATTGGTTCCAAATCCTTCTGATTTCATGTTATTACTTTTCCGCCCAACCTTTCTATATGCGAGAAAAGTATTGGTTTACTCCAAAAAAAGTTAGAATTTTGAAATTTTTTTTTTGAGTTATTTTTACGTTTTCTGTCAACAACACCCTCCGGAGTGCAATCAGTCAGCAATTTCATGATTGAATGTTGTTAAGGACATGTCACAGATGATCCCAATTGATTTTCAGTTTATCAGAGCCAGTACAACGGATGCTATGGTACGTGAAGTACGACATTTTGTCATTTTTTGAGATATTTCAGTTTGTTATCACGATACAGCCTCCGGAGTTCAACAAGTCACCGATTTTATGATTGAATATTATTCAGGGCATCTCACTGATGAACTCTATTGATTTTCAGGTCACCAGAGCCAATACAACAGGTGCTACTGTACTTTAAGTACGATATTTTTGTCATTTTTGGAGATGTTTCAGTTTGTTAGCACGTTACAACCTCCGGAGTATATACAAGTGACCAATTTTATGATAAGATATTATTCAGAGCATCTCAAAGACGAATCCGATTGATATTCAGCTCACTAAAACCAGTACAACGGGTGCTATGGTACTAGAAGTACTAAATTTTTGTCATTTTTGGAGAATTTTCAGTTTGTTATCACGATACAGCCTCCAGAGAGTATACAATTGATCAATTTTATGATTGAATATTGTTCAAGGTGTCTCACAGATGTACCCTATTGATTTTCAGTTGACTAGAGCGAGTACAGCGGGTCCTATAAATCCAGATATACTGAATTTTTGGTTATTTTTGGAGAAATTTCGGTTTGTTAGCACGATACATCTCCCGAAGTGTATACAAGTAACAATTTTATGATAGAATATTGTTCAGGGCCACAGATGCGGAAAAGATAGTTTCAATCCTTAAAACCGTTTATTTTTTATGATAAAATGTATGTTTGTTTCATATATATCTTGAATAATTTCAATTATTTTATTGTGTATTCCCTTTTCTTTTAGCCCCTTCCATACTTTCTCTCTAGGTACAGTATCAAACGCTTTTTCAAGATCTATGAACGCTAGATATGTGTTTTTATTTTCCAGATGTCTCTTTTCTTCTAATTGTTTTATTGTGAAGATGTGATCTTGCGTATTCCTTCCTGGTTTGAATCCACTTTGTGCCTCTGAAAGCTGGTTTTCTAGAGTTGGTTTAATTCTGTTGTTCATAAGCTGTTCGTATATCTTTATAATGGTCTTTAATAAGGTTATTCCTCTATAGTTTTGACATTGTTTCTGGTCTCCCCTCTCTTGTGTATAGGTGTAATTAAAGCTACTCCCCATTCTTCTGGGATTTTTCCATTATGCCAAGCTTTATTGATAATTTCTAATAACACATCCAGTCCCCTGTTTTCTAGATTCCTAATCATTTCAGCTGTAATTTTACCTATATTGGTAGGACTTGTAGATCCCTGAAAACTGGAGTTATCGAACATGAAAAAACTCCGGAGAAATCCGTATTTGGACATCACTTGAAATTCAACAAGCACAATATCGATCACGAGAGCGGGGTAACACTCTTACTCAACATAACAACCAAACATCAATAAGTGCCTTAATGTACAGACAGAGTTTGACAGAAATTTTACCCCTATACATAGAAAACTTTTTGATGGTGAGATCCTACTTAATGATGACAATAGTTCAGATCAGTTGGGACCAATACAACACGTGACCACAACACCTTAATTCAAGCTACATTTCCAACTTCCATGGCGGGAGGTTTCGTGCTTCTGCGCCTCTCCTCTTCGGGGCCTCTTCCAGGGGATCGGCCGGTTTGTTGCTGCAGGGATGTAATACAATGCCTGTCGGAGCAAATAGCTCGAGGAGTAGTTGTTTATCCTTTGGAGACTTTCGGGTCACTTCCCTGATTGGGATTCCGGGGTCGGGTGGTGTGCAGGCGGGATTATTCTTGTCCGATTGTGAGTCACTTTTTCATTAAAGTTGTTTTTCATTTTTCCTTCTCTTTCGTGGCTCTTACTTCACTTTAAAACCTGAACTATTTTCAGTTACTCTCACCATCACACATTTGTTTCTCTGAGGAGGTCATAAGAACGTAATTGTTAAATAAATTTAGTAATCTTTCAAGCTTTTGTCAACTTTTGCTTCTATGATTCTCATGACGTCATCAGAGCACCGGTTGTTGTTAGCCTACCTTACTAATTAACACCTTAAAAAATTATTCATTTTCAACTTATCCTTTACAATTATTGTCAAATGTCAAACAGCTGACTCATAAATGTTGTATTGAGTTAAATTTTATCCCCTATTTTAGGGATTCATCCATTGTACAATGGGTTGTGTGTGCTTATTATTATTATTTTAATTAAATAGTGACTGTGTTTCAAGCACCATATTACTTTTCCGCTCAACCTTCCTATATGCGAGAAAAGTATTGGTTTACCCCAAAAAAAGTTGGAATTTTGAAATTTTTTTTTGAGTTATTTTTACGTTTTCCAGCAACAACAACACAAAAAAACGGTTTTTAGAAAAAAAAATCCTGTGTGTATGTCGTCGTCGTCGTCGTCGGCCACTTTTCCTTACATGTCTTGTTAGCACGATACAGCCTCCGGAGTGCAATAAGTCAGCAATTTTATAATTGGATATTGTTGAGGACATGTTACAGATGATCCCTATTGATTTTCAGTTCACCAGAGCCAGTACAACGGGTGCTATGGTACGGTATCCGCCAAAATAAACAGTACCGAAACAGAGAGTGCTGTGGAGTTGTTTATGTAATATGGATTTGTCATATTTGACTTAATTGTCATTAGTTGATATATTAATAGTACGCTTCAGTTAAATTTGATTTAAAAATGGTTCTAACAACGGAAAAAAGTTTTTTTGGTAGAGCATTATTTTCGTTCATACGGAAAAGGCCGTAATGATGGTCCAAGCTTAGAACAGGTGTCAATAAAATATCAACAAAAATTTAATAAAGCAGCTCCTAGTAAAAGTGTGATGTTAGCTGTTGTTGAAAAGTTTCGTCGCACTGGTAGTGTATTGTGTCAACTTATAGGTTCTTCAGGTCGTCGAAAAACAGTATGCACTAACGAAAATGAAGGACGTGTTTTTAACCAAGTTGTGCAATCACCTCAAAGAAGTCTTGTAAGAACTGCATGTAAACTCAACATTAGTGAAACGTCTTCACGTCGCATGTTCAAATCAATTGGTGGTTATCCATACCGTATTCAAGTTGGACAACGACTAAATGCTGCGGACAAACGTGTAAGAGAAATTGACTGTGGTCGCATGTTGAGTTTAATTTACGAAGATCCCGAATTTTTGAAAAACATATGGTTTTCAGACGAGAGTCACGTTCATCTTAGCGGCTATATTAATCGACAAATAACCAGATTCCTTGGATTTGAACGTCCTGATGTCATTGTAGAGAAACCACTCCACAGTCTTCGAGTTACCGTTTGGTGCGCAGTATCTGGTCATGGAATGATTGGTCCTTATTTCGTTGAAGATGATAATCAGAATCCACTTACTGTCAAAAGAGCGTTATAAAGAGAAAATTATTATACCTTTTGTGAGAGATCTAAATAACTTTTGCCGTGCACGAAATCTACAGTTTCGCACACAATGGTTCCAACAAGATGGTGCAACGAGCTATACAGCTGTGCGCACCTTAGACTTACTCCGTCGACATTTCGATAATAGAATAATTTCTCGGGGAACAGGCTTCGAATATCCTTCTCATTCACCTGATCTGACGCCACCTGACGCATACCTTTGGAGCATAATGAAGGACAAAATATTTCACTCGTAAAATCCGCCGGCGAATATTGCCGAACTACGGGAACGAATACAAAATATTTTTTGGCAGTTACATCAACCACTTTTTATAAATATGTTTATTGACTCACAAAATCGATATGAAGCTTGTTTGCGTCGAAGTGATGAACATTTTGAACACTTACATTACAGAAATTAAAATCTAATTTTTATTTTTATTTTCGGTACTGTTTATTTTGGCGGATACTGTACTTGAAGTACGACATTTTGTAATTTTTTGAGAAATTTCAGTTTGTTAGCACGATACAGCCCCCGCAGTCCAAGTCACCAATTTTATGATTGAATATTATTCAGGGCATCTCACTTATGAACCCTATTGATTTTCAGCTCACCGGGGCCAATACAGCAGGTGCTACAGTACTTTAAGTACGATATTTTTGTCATTTTTGGAGAAGTTTCAGTTTGTTAGCACGATACAGCCTCCAGAGAGTATACGATTGGTCAATTTTATGATTGAATTTTGTTCAAGGTGTCTCACAGATGTACCCTACTGATTTTCAGTTAACTAGAGCGAGTATAGCGGGTCCTATAAATCCAGATATACTGAATTTTTGGTTATTTTTGGAGAAATTTCGGTTTGTTAGCACGATACATCCCCTGAAGTGTATACAAGTAACAGTTTTATGATAGAATATTGTTCAGGGCCACGGATGCGGAAAACATAGTTTTAATCCTTAAAACCGTTTATTTTAATGTAATATTATTAACTCATAATAGTAAGGATTGCTTCTTTATTTTAATTCATTTTATGTATCTTCTAATTTGTGAGGATTTGGAGTACACCCTGACAATGTGAGTGAATTGTATCTATATGGCTTTAGGCCCTTCTAAACTTTTTATTTTATTTCGAGAATGTAAGATCAATTTTCTTACTTTTACAGGGGGCACTGATGATGGTTTATCATTGAACCGAAAGCGCTCTGCTAATAATAAATTCTTGTACCAAAATACCAAATTTCGACAATTGTTTTTCTCTGGTACACTCAGCTGACTTCACTCATTTAACGATTTTATAACCTTATAAAATAGTTTTTGATTACCCGTACTATATTTTTCCATTTTGTTCCCAAAATCTATCCAGGCATTTTGTTTTGCTTTTATTACTAGAACTTTGACTTTCTCTCTTTGGTTTTTGTATCTTTCATATTGTTCTTGTGTGTTGTTTTTTAAGTATTTTTCCATTCTTCCTTCTTTTTTAACCTCTTCTTTAATATCACTGTTCCAACATGCTGTTTGTTTTTTCCTAGTATCTGTTTTGTAAGGCCCGCATAATTCAGTGGCAGTGTTAATGACTACGTCTTTAAATATGTTCCAGCTCTGTTCTGTGTTAGATTTTTTATATCAGTAAATTTTACTTTCAGTTTTTCTTCTGTTTTTAGTTGATCTTTTGTTGCAACCGTTTTATTTCTTAATTTGTATGTTTTAGTGATATGTGACTTTCTTTCTTTTTTGTTATTTGTTCAGTTTGTGTACTGTCACCTTTAATTTTTATTTCCAGTATAGTGGTCACTGTTAATTTCAGCTCCTCTTCTAACTTTAACGTTAAGTATATTTTTCTTTCTTCTTTTTGTGTTAATTGATTTTTCTCCTCTGTTATATTGTACCCTCGTGTATTCATGAATATATTTTTGTTAGTAGAAGGTATTACAAATTATCAAAATTTGTAATTGACAGAAATCTAACAGTCTTTTTCCGTAGTTATTCTTTGTTTTTTCTCCATAGTTTCCTAGTACCATCTTGTAGTTGTTGTCCTGTTTACCTACTCTGCTGTTAAAATCTCCTGCAATGTACATACTTCTTTTTGATTCTTCTACCGTACTTGTTGAATTTTCCCAGAATTTTTCTTTTTCTTCTGCTTTTCCATTTTCATCCCGGCCATATACTGATATAATCGTTTTAACTTTTCGTTTTTGTTTCTTAGCTCTACAAGTAGTATTATTTCAGATATCGCTGTATATATTACAATTTGTTTTGTTAATTTTTTAAGTATTATACATCCTACTCCTGCCGCGGCTCTCTGGTTTAAGTTTACTCCGCTGTATATTAGAATGTGATCATTTTGCATTCGAATTTGTTCTTTCCTGTTCCTTTCTTTTTCATTTCGCTTATTGTTAGTATCTGTAGATTTGTTTTTACTAATTCATTTATTAATTCCACTTCCTTCCATTGTAGACTTCTAGTATTCCACCCTAGTCTCCATATTGTTGATTCATTTCCAATTTGTTTTTCTTTAATATTTTCCTTGTTCCATTTTTATATGTTAGTTCTAATTTCCAGTCTCCTGTCCGTTTTCATTGCAAGTTTGTTTTGTTCTGTCTTCTTTTGTTTTAAATATTTTTTGGTATCTAACGTCGATGTTTTCCGGTCATCTTTCCCCTACGGTTCTTTTATGCCTGTCGGTAGTAGATTGTTGTCAATAAATTTATAAAATGTGCAACTTCAAATCGCCTCCTACTTCAATGCACCGAGTGTCTCAATAAGAATGACTCACGGCCACATATTCTTATTGAGACAACTAGTACAATTTATCAATGAATCTGAATATTATTTCGCGGATATTTCCAATCGACAAATTGCATGTTCAATAGATAATTATATAGTGAGAAATAATATCAAATTCATTATTTACAATATGCAGTTATATTAGGAAATGGCGTGATGAAAATTTCATTAATAAAAAGAGTAATCAATTGGAAACAGTCTTTCAATTGTTTCGTGTTGAATGCACTTCGTATTTTATTAAAATGACTCTAAAATGAATTATTGATGATCATTTTCGACTGTTCAATTTAGATTTTTATAAAATACATACGTATAAACATAAAACGATTTTGATATGCTTTTATTGTGAAGCCGATGTAGTTATTCTAGCAATTAATTTTCTGTATTTTGACATTAAATGTTTCTCTTGGCATTTATCTTGCATAAAATCCTGTATAAAAAAATTGTATGCTAGTTACAGACATTGTAACGAGGTTTTCGTTACTAAGAGGTTATTTTGTGTCACCGAGTGTATTTTCATTTTGTATTTTCTGTCGCTAAGTATATTTATTTTATATTATATATTACCCTTTAGGTATTCTGGCCTCCGTATAAAAATTATTTCATAGTTTATGTCGCCGAGTATATAGATATATAATTTATATTATGTATCACCCATTACAGATTCGTTCCTTTGTATACAAACCTTTTATTTTAGCTTATGCCACCAACTGTATTTTCATTTGATAGTTTATGTCACCAAGTATATATTTAATTTATATTATGTATCACCCGTTACATATTCGTTCTTTTGTATACAAAACATTTTCTTTAGTTTATGCCGCCGACTGTATTTTCATTTGATAGTTTATGTCACCGAGTATATATTTAATTTATATTATGTATCACTCGTCACATATTCGTTTCTTTGTATTCAAATCATTTAATAGTTCATACGCCGAGTATATTTTCATTTTAAAATTTATGTCGACGAGTATATATAATCATTTGTATATCGACTTATAAGTAATGTAAAGTATTGTAAATCTCCGTGAACATTTTATTTTATTTTATACCCTGGTTTCGGGGTAGAACCAATTGTTGTAACAGATTTAATAGTTATTCAAAATTTCGACATTTTTATTTCTTTCCTATCTAGTGGCGATGGAGAAATCATTTTTCCTGGGTAAAGTATTCATTTCGATTTTAAAACCCAACATTTGAATGTACTGGTCTCCCCACTGCAACGAGGTAGATATTGGTAGAAGCGTGCAGGTCGTACTAATCGAGAGGGAGGTGGAACCGTAAGGTTGGAAGGTAGAGAGATTTTAAGAATCGAAGAGAGAGTACCGAAGTGCCAGCCGACCGAAGCAGAAGCGAAAATTGTGCATCGTCCGCCGTAAATTGCTTAGCTTTGTTTTGCCGATTTTTCTTATTGAGTTTTTTTCCGAGCTGTAAAAATTTTTTCTCGATAACTTCGTTGCTGCGAAGGTAAGAGCTTTTGAGTAATAAAAATCCGAAAACTAAATGGTCTTTTCCATTATAAGTTCAGAATATTCACGCAGTTGATTTTATTTTAAATTCTCGATAATTTGGTCGCTGTAAAGGTAAGAGTTTTTAGTAATAATTAATCCGAAAATATGTGTGATTTTCAATTATCAATTTAAACTATTTATGTAATTGATTTTCATTTCAAAATAAGTTGGAATATCTTGTACATTGGAGTGTGGTAAACCATTTATATATCGCATCTGATTTAATATCTTTCCCGATTTTCCTATTTCGTAGGTTTCCTGATATTAGTTCCATTTTTTTCAATACCTTTTTCTTCGATTTTGTAGGGACAATTCTTGATTGAAATATCCGTTTACGCCAGGCATACATAAACGCTAGGGCTCCCGGATATTTAAAATCTAGAATTCCCAGTTTCAATACCCTTCCCGAATTATCTTTCAGTGAGTTTGGTTGATATTCGTCCCGTTGTTTTTTATACCTTTTTTTCGATTTGTAGGTAAAATTCCTGATTGAAATATCCGTTTGCGCCAGGCATACATAAACGCTAGGGCTCCCGGATATTTAAAATCTCAAATTCCCAGTTGCAATACTTTTCCCGAGTTTCCTTTTAGTGAGTTTTGTTGATATTCGTCCCGTTCTTTTTAATACCTTTTTCTTCAATTGGTAGGGACAATTCCTGATTGAAATATCCGTTTGCGCCAGGCATACATAAACGCTAAGGCTCCCGGATATTTTAAATCTAGAATTCCCAGTTTCAATACCTTTCCCGAGTTTTCTTTCAGTTGGTTTTGTTGATATTAGTTCCGTTCTTCAATACCTTTTCTTAGATTTTGCAAGGAAAATTCCTGATTGAAATATCCGTTTGCGCCAGGCATACATAAATGCTAGGGCTCCTGGATAGTTTTGTTTGCTTTTTACCGCTTCTTTTCTTTGCATGTACGCTATTTTATGATCATAAACCTCTCTCGCTTATGTCCTGCCTGCTTCGTCGCTAATAATACATATTATGTGCTTTTGAGTATTGTTTATTTTGTATATATAACGGCTGGGTAGAAAGTATCATTGTAATAAAACTGAAATAAACCTGTGTTGTGTTTTATTGACCTATTATAGACTAGTGCTTCCTTATGGTAGAGTAGTTGTTTGGCTGCACGAATTTTAGCTTCTCCGTAGTGTGGATCAGGACAATAATATTTATTTCAGGACTAGCGAGAACGTTTTTTTATATTTAGCAATAACCTCCCGAATTTTGACGACAATAGACCCCTGGAATTTACCGTATCTCCATCTGAGGCTACCTGGAACTCTCGACGAGTGAAGTCGAGAGGCCGTGGAGAAAACGACGTTAAAAATCTGGCGCCCGAGAAAGTGTAAGGTTTCAAAGGTGTCAGAAGTGACGTTCCGAGGCGTTAAGAGGTAGAGCAAGAGGCCGCTACAGATATATCACGCGCAACGCAGCCTAGGGAGGAAAATGCGTCACAACATTTCCAGCACAAAATAAATAGAAGATGCAACGTCAGCGTTTTTTTATATTATATTTATGTAGTTTGTTCTAATTTAAGTTTGACATGAATAGTACAGAAAACTCTAATTGTAACACATTCTTGTGAATACACTTTTTTTAAGCTTCTTCAGTAAAATACGTAATTGGCGCAGTCACAATAGGATTTGTGCGGTAGTGTAGAATTTTATCAAATAGTGTCGAGTAAAAAACCTTCACAATTTGATGTTCCAACTAAGAAGTTCCTTATTTTTTTACTTTTTCTTACCTTTCGAGTACAGGAAAGACACTTTGATAAATAAATGTAGATTTTTGTATGCATTATTTAGAAGATTTATTAAAAATATTTTATAAGATTTATATTGAAGAGGAAGTAAACAAGAATTGTCAATTTAGATTCATCTAATAATTTAAAAATAGCTACAGCAGCTACAAAGTCGTCTACTGCCATTAATTGGGAGTTATTTAAATTAAAACTAGAAAATATTATTGGATAGATGAAACTTTTACTTGAGGAAGATCCATACTTAACGATGAAAGAAAACAGTTTAATTTGTTTAAAACTTCATTATTCAGAGTGGAAAGTCTAACTGGAACAAATTCTGTAACTTGATAAATAAAGGTTTATCGCAAAATTCCTGAAACACTTCAATTTTTATTCTCAATGGGGCATATTACAAATAGATTTTGTAATAAACACGAAATATGACAAAGGGAGATTTAAGGACACCCTATATAGATATAATTCTCTTGATAATAAAATAAGTCGTATCCAATTTAAAATAAAAACATTTGTTGACCTACACCAGAAAAGAATTTAAGCAAACAATTTTACACAACTGACTAGGTCGATGACAAAACACACGATGGTTTGTTTATCAAAAATATAGACAAACCTTGCAACTTAGTATAAAGAAATTGAAAATTAACCTTCATTTACGAGAATAAAAAATATGAGACAAGGGCAAAATCCCAAATCTTCTGAAATAAATAGCAGAAAATTTGGTAACAGAGGCAGTGAGGTAGTAACCCTCATAGAGTGCTCATGTACTGTAAGGCCTGACACTTCGACGGCCGTATGTCAACAGTGATATAGTGTAGTTGTGACTTGTGATATTTCAAAAACGTTTTTTTTATATGTCATTATAATTATTTTTTTGAACAAATATCGTATTGACATTTTATTGGATTTGACGGGGTGTCCAAAGGTACATTTTCTGGTCATATTAAGCGCGTATTGACATTTGAGCCCCTCGCCTAACATATTTAGGAAATAGTACGATTTGCAATCGATCTAATAATCCAGGGGAACCCTAAAATTTTAGTCAGGAGAATTTAAAGATTGTACAAGGATATTCATATATCGTATTTATACCTTCAGATTTCGAAAGACTTGTTTTGATAATTATTTTCTTATATCGTACGGGGATATTCATATGCAAGAAATATCGTATTTATACTGTAATGTTTTTCTAATTTATTTAAAACGTAAACGGTATGGCTACTTACTAATTTATTTAAACACTAACTCTCACTAACACTTAATTTATATATACTTAACTAATCACTTAAATTTAAATTATATGCACACAAACTTTATATTAGCACTTTACTGTCGGGTGTATTTTTGTTTATTTCTCGAGATCACTTTATTAACTCCCCTAACTCTTCCTGATCAGTCCCTTATATATTAAAGCCATTTTTACTAGTAAATTCCGGACTGCGGCTTACAAAAAAACAATTGGCTCTGGCCTTTTCTAGATAACTCTGGTCACAAAAACAATGTTTACATAAGATAGTCGTAAAGTCGTAAACAGTTATAAAAGAAACAGGTAAAAAAACTTTTTAAGTTAAACGGTTTTATGTTAAACATACATTGCAATGTTTCAGATAAATGTACTAAAAACCAAAAAATAATAAAATAGATACAGTCGTGGGAATTATAAACATATGCATAGACTAGACTAAAATAAAAACGTGGGGCACGTCAATTGTCTACAATCGTTGATTAAAATTTTTGTTTTGTAATGTTACACTATAATTAGGCAGTTGTTCAACCGACAACGATGGACGTGTGATAAGTAGGGCTAGAATGTGGAAATAAGCTAGCAAGCTCGATTATAAGCGAGTTTTAGGGTTTCATAGTGGTGAGCGAGTAGTACTTTTATCATATGTTTTGTCGGTTAAAGACAAACTACGAGCAGTGAAACGATTACTCGCCAGCCAGCAGTGTGAATGTCCAACGATAAACTAGTTGAAACATCTCTTTTATTTACATGGAGTGTATAACTATTGGAATTTCCACGAGCAAGAAAATAGTAAGTAATTTGCTCACCGTCTGCGGGCCAACTGCCTAACGACGAATTAAACGATTCTTCTATCGCACATTAAGTCGATAATTTGTAGACAATTGACGTGCCCCACGGTTTTATTTTAGTCTAGTCTACGCATATGTTTATAATTCCCACGACTGTATCTATTTTATTATTTTTTGGTTTTTAGTACATTTATCTTAAACATTGCAATGTATGTTTAACATAAAACCGTTTAACTTAAGTTTTTTCACCTATTTTTATTTTTTGGTTTTTAGTTTTTATTTCGCATTCTGTTTAATTCATTTAGTGCTTCATTATTGCAAGGTTTCTTGCCCGTTAGTTTATTGCAGTCCAACTCCTCTATACGTAGTCCCTGCAAAGATCTTACTCTACTAAGAGCCACGTAGGCTTGACCTTCTTCAAACAGTTTCGCACCTAAGTATACGACTGCGTGATCCACAGTGCTGCCCTGCATTTTATGTATTGTAGAAGCCCATGATAGTATTAAAGGCAACATTCTTCTTTCAGCCGTCCCGTAATTGTACTTAGCTGGAAACTGTATGGCTTTCGGGTGTATAAGATGTACTCCGTCTCTTGCGAAATCAATTCGGACGGAAGGTACATCTGTTGCATACATCTGAGTTCGTAATTTTATATAGTATATTGTATTCTACTGGTTGAGCACTTTCATTTGATACCCATATTGATGGGATTGATAAAACCTACGTTATCCGCCATTTTGTAGCGGCCGCCATCTTGGATTTGAAATTTTTATAGTATATTGTATTCTGCTTGTTGAGCCCTTTCATTTGATACCCATGTTGATGGGATTGATAAAACCTACGTTATCCGCCATTTTGTAGCGGCCGCCATCTTGGATTTCAATTTTTTATAGTATATTGTATTCTGCTTGTTGAGCCCTTTCATTTGATACCCATATTGATGGGATTAATAAAACATAAATTATCCGCCATTTTGTAGCGGCGGCCATCTTGAATTTATATTGATAATGAATAAACATAATTGTATTGTCACCAAAATCCAAAGTGTATACAAAATTTCAGATTAATCGGTTGACAGGAAGAGGGTGAAATTTGAATTACTAAATTTGACCCAAGAATAAATAATAAATAAAACAAACGGGGTGAGCTAAATAAAACCGTTTAAAAACAGTGCGTATCCGCCATAATTTTAACTTTTATACCTGGCTTAGACAGAGTCGGCTTTAGGGACAATACCAGTGTGCTGCTTCGTAACAATACCTTCAGATTTCGAAAGACTTGTTTTGATAATTATTTTCTTAAATTGTACGGGGATATTCATATGCAAGAAATATCGTATTTATACCTTCAGATTTCGAGAGATTTGTTTTGATAATTATTTTCTTATATTGTACAGGGATATACATATGTGAGAAATATCGTATTTATACCTTCAGATTTCGAAAGACTCTTTTTTATTTATTTTCTTATATAATACAGGGATATTCATACGCCAGATATCTTTCATTTATGTCATAATAAGGAAAAACTACTTTCAGAATTTTTGAAGACGTTTTGCCAGAGTCATATTAATTTTTTTCTCATTCCTTATACAGGAATAGTCATATACAAGACATATTTTTCTTTTGTCATGGTAACGTTATCTAGAAAATGCCAAAGCCAATTGGATTTGTGTGAACCGCAATCTAGAATTATCTAGAAAAAAAGGAACTTATATATATAAAGGACCGACCAGCGGAGAAGTTCAGTTTAGTTTGAAAAGTGATCTCGACAAATAAACAAAAATACACCGAAATAGCGAACAGTAAAGTGTTGACGACATAAATTAATAATTGAGTTTGTGTGCATATAAATTAAATTTAAGTGAATAGTTAAGTGTATGTAAATTAAGTGTTAGTGAGTAGTTTACTGTTTAAATAAATTCGTAAGTAGCCATACCGTGTGTTTCAAATTTATACCACCCGTTTACTGTTTAAATAAATTAGAAAAATATTACATTAACGTAACTTTTCATGACATTAATAATATCTCGATGATGTTCTATATCCATTTGCAGATAAGCTTTAATGAATAGGCTGTTACTGTGTCTAGTTATTTTTATAAGTTGTTGCTCGCTTACTCCTTTTTTGACTAGGTTAGACACAGCTGTAGCCCTCGCAGAATGGTTCGTTATCTTTATTTTCTTGGTGCCAATGCCTACCTTAGAGGCTGCTTCGTTAAACCAGGTTGACATCGTGTTTTTTCCAACAGAACAGTTTCCAAACCAATTCGACGATTTCCATTTGGGGTTCGATGTTACAATCTGTCAACTTTAATTTAATTACCACGTTTTTCAATTAACTTATGAAACAGTCTAACTGGACAACCTTGTCTATGAATTTCTTACAGATAACTGGAAAATTATTCTCAAATTTTCATCAGTAATCAATAAACACAGTAACGCCTTATTAAAAACTTATTGTAGACATAAAGTTGAATAATGTAACTGAATAAAAAAGTCATTCAATTATTGAAAAATCAGCAATTCACTTTTCGTTTATCACACAAATGATCTTTCGAAACGTATCAAATTGAGTTGGAGGTTTGTTGTTTTATTTTTGTCGGCAGCAAGCAGATAAAACCAGTTTCCGTAATTATAAATGAAACGTTTTAATATCACTCCAAAACAATTGAGTGGGTTTCAAATATTTAAAAGACTTAGAATAATTTTAAACTGGACAAGTGCCAGTAAAATTAGGTAATAATCGATAAAATCAAAGTGTAAAATAAATTAATATTGCTGGTAACCATTGCAGTTATAAATATCTCATTATTAATAATTAAAAAAGATGAAAGGTGAAAGAAGCTGCCTTATTTCATTCAAGTAGGTGAACAGCAAGAATTGTATGTTCAAATAAATGACGTTAAAATCTTCTTCTCGTTTTTCTTTTATCTCTTATAATGCAGTTATTTCACATTCTAGGTTGTTACGAGGGTTGCTCTTTATATATTGAAAATAGAAACCACCAACAAAAATATTTGTATTGCTTTTAAAAATATTCGACAGTGTTGCAAGATCTCAATATATAACTGGCGACTCTCACTTTTTTTAAACATATCAGTTCTCATATATTTTTTACGATACATAGATGCACTATTCCTAACCATAAAATACAAGGTGTCTATTACAGTATCCGCAAAAATAAACAGTACCGAAAATAAAAATAAAAATTAATTTTTAATTTCTGTAATGTAAGTGTTCAAAATGTTCACCATTTCGACGCAAACAAGCTTCATATCGATTTTGTAAGTCAATAAACATATTTATAAAAAGTGGTTGATGTAACTGTCGAAAAAATATTTTGTATTCTTTCCCGTAGTTCGGCAATATTCGCCGGCGGATTTTCCGAGTGAAATATTTTGTCCTTCATTATGCCCCAAATGTATGCGTCAGGTGGCGTCAGATCAGGTGAATGAGAAGGATATTCGAAGTCTGTTCCCCGAGAAATTATTCTATTATCGAAATGCTGACGGAGTAAGTCTAAGTTGCGCACAGCTGTATGGCTCGTTGCACCATCTTGTTGGAACCATTGTGTGCGAAACTGTAGATTTCGTGCACGGCAAAAGTTATTTAGATCTCTCACAAAAGGTATAATAAACGATGAAATAAAACAATATAGTTTGTTTAAATTTTCATATATTTGAACTAATGTTCAATTTAAACTTGTTGACGCGTTTCACTAACACAGTAGCTTTGTCAAAACGAATGAAGGTGAAATATAAAAATGTCTTAATATATACAGTGCTAAATCTATTTACTAAGGTTAACAATGGTATTAAAAGATATTACCTGGAAATTCATTCACTACAAACATTCCTAAACTATCTTCTAGGTAAAGAGGTTCAATAAAGGAGACTGATTGATATCTATTTGGTCGTTAAGGAGATTACCTGAATATTTATTTTTGTTAATCTCTAGGGCTTCTAATAAATTTAAACTAAAGGATTTACCGACTACATGGAAAATTTCAAAATTTGGGTCGAAAATGTGTTGGTTTTTTAATAAATGATTTGAATAGTTAGAATCTAATTTTTTGTTGTCATAGCTACGTTTGTGTTCCGAAATTCTAGTTTTAAAATTTCTAAAAGTTCTACCGATATAAATTTTATCACAATTGTCATTACCACATTTTAATTTATAAACTCCTGATTTTGTTTAATTTTGAAGATTTAGATTTATTATTTTTATTGAATTTGGATAAATTGTGATCAGTTTTAAAGGAAATATTCATGTCTAAAGTTTCTAAAAATGATTTAATTTTTAAGGATGGTGTTCCAAAGTATGTTAAGCTTTTAACTTGTCTATTATTTTTATCTGAAGGGAATACTTGTTCTAAAGTCTGTTTTTTTATCTTTTTATTTATGATATTGTCAATTAAATTTGGATCGTAATTAGTATTAACTGCTATTTGTTTTATGATATTTAATTCTTTGGTATAATTATTATTATTCAATGGGACTGTTAAGAGTCTGTGTATCATACTATTGAAAGCTGCTAGTTAATGACTGAATGGGTGGACCGAACTATTATGAATTGTAATATCTGTATGTGATGGTTTATGAAATATATAAAAATCATGTTTATTATTTATATTTGAAATTGTAAGGTCTAGAAAGTTCATAGACTTATTTTGTTCAAGTTCTACGGTAAATTTGATATTATTGTGAATCGAGTTTATGTAAGTAATGAAACTCTCTAATTGTCTATTTGTACCGATGAAGCTAGCTAAAATGTCGTCCACATATCAGTGCCAGTACATAAATTTTCTACTAAGGGGGTATTCATGAATTATTTTTTCTATATTATCCATAAATATTTCTGCTAGTAGGGGGCTGAGAGGGTTGCCCATAATCAAACCATCTTTACTGCTATAAACCTCTCCATTGAAATGAAAATAATTTTGATTCAAACACACTTTTAATAAAGTAATGATATCAGAGTGAATTATAGGATTAACATTATTGTATGTGAGCAAGTTATCAACAAGAGTTATAGTTTCTTTAGGAGGTATACTAGGGAATAGATTTGTTACATCGAACGATATGAATTTAGAATTATGGGGTAGTATTATATCTTGAATATTATTAATTAATTCCGTTGAGTTTTTAACTGAAAATCGAGGTATGAATGAACAATATTTAGAAATGACATCTATGAGAATCTTTGAAATTTTGAATGAAGGTGCTGTGAAATAAGAAACAACTGGCCTGATAGGGTACCCCTCTTTATGGAGCTTAATTAATGAATAAAGTTCAGGGTGTTGCGGATTGGGTAAAAATAATTTATATTTTTCTTTATCGTTAATTATTGATTTAACGTTATCTACTGCTAATTTTATTTCTCTCTGAAATTTATTAGTTGGGTCTTTTTTAAGGGTCTCAAAATTGCTTGCCTGAATAAAATTGTTGGTTTTTAATAAATAATCTTCTTTAGGTAATGCTATTACCGTATTTCCTTTATCTGCTTTTGTGAAAATAAGACTATTTGACTTTGATTTTTGTTGAATTGATTTGGCGGCTGATAATTCAAAATTGGGTTTGTTAAACTCGACGAATTCTTTTTTAATAATTTCTGAAGCTTTGTGTTTTAGATTAAAATTATTTGGAATATTATACAAGTTAATTTCTGTTTCTATACCTAGTTTGTTGAAGTTATCCAATGAACATGTGGGTTGAATATTATGTTTAAAACCTTTTTGTAATAATTGAATTTCTTTATCTGGAAAAATTGTATTTGAAAGATTGACGAATCTATTAAAAAATTTATGTTCTGAGAATTTGGTTTGTGGGTTTCTTGATACTGGTTTGTTGGTTAATAATGACTTTAATTTACGTTTTTGTCCTTGGTACTTTTTGTGAATAATTACTTCAATCTTATCTCTTATGTCCCTATCTAAAATGTCAAATTCTATGGGATGTAGTATATGTGATTCAAATGTGGTAATGACAATAGAATGACGGTAGAACTTTTAGAAATTTTAAAACTAGAATTTCGGAACACAAACGTAGCTATGACAACAAAAAATTAGATTCTAACTATTCAAATCATTTATTAGAAAACCAACACATTTTCGACCCAAATTTTGAAATTCTCCATGTAGTCGGTAAATCCTTTAGTTTAAATTTATTAGAAGCCCTAGAGATTAACAAAAATAAATATTCAGGTAATCTCCTTAACGACCAAATAGATATCAATCAGTCTCCTTTATTGAACCTCTTTACCTAGAAGATAGTTTAGGAATGTTTGTAGTGAATGAATTTCCAGGTAATATCTTTTAATACCATTGTTAACCTTAGTAAATAGATTTAGCCTTGTATATATTAAGACATTTTTATATTTTACCTTCATTCGTTTTGACAAAGCTACTGTGTTAGTGAAACGCGTCAACAAGTTTAAATTGAACATTAGTTCAAATATATGAAGATTTAAACAAACTATATTGTTTTATTTCATCGTTCAGTATGGATCTTCATCAAGTAAAAGCCTCATCTATTCAATTTTCAAAGGTATAATAATTTTCTCTCTATAACGCTCTGGGTTGACAGTAAGTGGATTCTGATTATCATCTTCAACGAAATAAGGACCAATCATTCCATGACCAGATACCGCGCACCAAACGGTAACTCGAAGACTGTGGAGTGGTTTCTCTACAATGACATCAGGACGTTCAAATCCAAGGAATCTGGTTGTTTGTCGATTAATATAGTCGCTAAGATGAACGTGACTCTCGTCTGAAAACCATATGTTTTTCAAAAATTCGGGATCTTCGTAAATTAAACTCAACATGCGACCACAGTAAATTTCTCTTGCACGTTTGTCCGCAGCATTTAGTCGTTGTCCAACTTGAATACGGTATGGATAACCACCAATTGATTTGAACATGCGACGTAAAGACGTTTCACTAATGTTGAGTTTACATGCAGTTCTTACAAGACTTCTTTGAGGTGATTGCACAACGTGGTTAAAAACACGTCCTTCATTTTCGTTAGTGCATACTGTTTTTCGACGACCTGAGGAACCTTCACGTTGACACAAAACACTACCAGTGCGACGAAATTTTTCAACAACAGCTAACATCACACTTTTACTAGGATCTGCTTTATTATATTTTTGTTGATATTTTATTGACACCTGTTCTAAGCTTGGACCATCATAACGACCTTTTCCGTATGAACTAAAATAATGCTCCACCAAAAAAACGTTTTCTTCCGTTGTTAGAACCATTTTTAAATCAAATTTAACTGCAGCGTACTATTAATATATCAACTAATGACACTGAAGTCAAATATTACAAATCCATATTACATAAACAACTCCACAGCACTCTCTGTTTCGGTACTGTTTATTTTGGCGGATACCGTATTTAAGATTAGATGGCTGGATGATGATAATGACAGTGTTGGTACCTTTACCGTCAGTTGTCATTCACGTCAACGAGAAATATTCGTTACAATTATTAAAAAGAACAATTAAAATTCTATTGATTACATGACATTTTTTGGGTTTTATAATAAAAAAATCGTTCAAATTGGATGACATTACAAATATACGATGATAGACAAGAATCTATATTACTCAATATGGGTTATAAGTTAGAGCAAAATCAATTTTCATTTGTAAGCTGTAACTTTTTTTAATTCTTGTGAATTACAAAATAGTGAATAAACTAATTTTTATCAAGTACCAGTAATAATGTCAACCAATTTCCGTTATATAATTAAGATTCTATAGTTAGTACCTACCTGAGCATTTCATTCCCTGGTGTAAAACACCGTATAAGAGAGAGCCGCAATGATCACAAAATGTAGGAGATGAATATGTATGCACTTTAAAATTGTGTTTAGTTCTTGTATCCTAGAAGAAGCAAATACGTTGTTGTACGATACGTTAAAAACAATTTGAAATTACTTACATCAGAGTCTGCACCTTTGTCGACGCCAGGACACGTGAAGGAGACATACTCGTGACACCTTTTGTGGACGACGAAACTGCAAACTAAATAACAAAATAAAAATAATGCATTGGACAACACGAGCTACATTGTAAATAAAAATACAGTGAAAAGAACATAATTTAATATGAAGATTTATGTTCGGTATTTTTTATTTATCAACCTTAAAGAATTTTTCTTTTGCGCTAAAGTTGAGTTTTTTATATAGCGCATATTGAACAATAATTTCTTATACGATAGCAATTCTCGAATATTAAATTTCTATTCAAGAAGCATCATTTTCATAAAAATACAGTAAATTGCGCATTCAATATCTAAATAATTTGTAGGGTTTCTGTATTTAACATTACTTTCTATCAGACCAGTTGAAACTGCGCATTTAACAGTAATTTCATCCAAAATAACGTTATAAATATAGAATATAGCAAACGACCAAATTGGATTTCGCGGTTTTTCACATTATATCAAAGATCAAAATCTATAATTGCGCATTCAACATTCCTCTACTCTATAATGATGTGATAAATATAAATGCCTAAGACACTGTTTGAATTTGGTATTTAACATTGTTTCCATTAAAATAGCTTAAATTGCACATTCAACATTTATATCGTAAGATTTCGGTATTTAACAGCTGATACTGCACATTTAATATTGATTTTCAATCTCAATAGCTATGGTTGCACATTAAAGATCAATTTTCATGTAATTATGTAAAATGTAAAGAATAAAAACAATGTTTAAAATTGGTATTTAGCATAATTTCTATTAAAATAGCTTATTTTGCGCATTCAACTTTAATTTCTCCGGTAATGAAGTGATTACATACAATATAAATGCTGGAAACGACGTTTAAATTTTATTTCTATTAAAATAACTTAAATCGCGCATTCAATTTTCATTTCTTGTGTAATAATCTGATAAATATAAAGGCTAAAATAGCTTAAATAGGGGCATTTCACATTTATGTCGAATAATTTCTGTATTTTACATTAATTTTTTCTTCAAATCAACTAAGGTAATTGCGCATTCCACATTTATTCAATTCATAACAAAGTTATAAGATAGAGTTGGCATTCCAAATTTGGCATTATTTTCAATATTCATAGCTATGATTGCACATTCAAAGTTAATTTATTTTGTAATGATGTCATAATAATAAAAATTTGAATTTTAACATCAGTTTCTATTGAAATTGGACAATAAATAATTATATGATTCGTAATATTTCTGTATTCAACATTACTTTCTATCAGATCAGCTGAAACTGCGCATTCAACATACGTTTGATTGAGAATAATGTTTTATGTATATGGAATAGCAAAAGAGAATACTAGAATCCGGTAATTGACGTTATCTGTTTTCAATATTTGATTTAAAATAACGTCATAAGATAATCTTGAATTAGGTATTTGGTATTATGTTTAATCCTAATAGATATGATTGCGCATTCAACGTTTATGTAATTATGTGATAAATATAATATATAAAGGCTAAAAGCAAAGTTTAAATGTGGTATTCAACATTATTTCTATTGAAACAAATTAAATTGCGCATTCAATATTCATTTCATTCGTTAGAAGTATAAGATATAGCAAAATGTTGGATTTCGGTATTTAACATTATTTTCAATCATAATGGATAGGATTGCACATTCAACAATAGTTTTCTATGTAATTATGTGATGAATATGAAATATAAAGGTTAAAAATAGTTTACATTTGGTATTTAATATTATTTGTATTAGAATATTTTCAATTGCGCATTCGTTTCTTATGCAATGATGCGATAAATATCAAATATTAAAGCTAAAAACAAAGTTTTGATTTGGTATTCAACATTATTCTTAATAAAACAGCTTAAATTGCGCATTCAACATTCATTTTTTTCTGTAAGGATGTGATAAAAATAAAATATAAAGGCTAAACTATAAGTTTAAATCTGGTAACATTATTTCTATCAGAATAGCTTAAATTGCGCATTCGACATTCATTTCTTCTTAAATTTGCTATTTAACAATATTGCTATTAAAATACTTTGAATTGAGAATACAACATTCATTTCTTCTGTAATGATGTGATAAATGTAAAAAATAAAGGCTAAAAGCAAAGTTTAAATTTGACATTTAACATTATTTCTAGCTTATATTGCGCATTGAACATACATTTATTCTGTAGTTATGTGATAAATAGGAAATATAAAACTAAAAAGGAAGTTTTAATTTGGAATTTAACATTATTTTCTAATAAAATAGCTCAATTTGCGCATTCAACATTTATAAGATATCTATATTTAACAATACTTCCTATAAGAACATCACAAGATAGGGTGGGGACTCGGCATTTGGCATTATTTTAAATGGTAACAGATTTGATTGCGCATTCAACATTAATTTCTTTTGTTATGATGTGATAAATATAGATATATACTAAATATAAAGCTGAAATTTGGAACTCAACAACATTTTATTTTGAAATAGCTTAAATTGAACTATTAATATTTATATAATTCGTCAGATTTCTGTATTCAGCATTCATTTCGCTCAAAATAATGGTGTAAGTATAGAGGATAGCGAAAGAGAAAGTTATAATTCGATATTTGACATTATCTCCAGCTAGAATAGCTTAAATTGCGCATTCAACACTTCAGATTTTTTTATTTTCTATAAGACCTGTTGAGATTGCGCGTTCAACATTCATTTTATTTGAAATAATGTTCTAATTATAGGGCAAAAGAGAATGCTAGAATTCGGTATATGACAAGATTTTCAATCGTAATAGCTATAATTGCGCACTCAACATTAATTTATTTTGTTGTTTTGTAGTGATGGACAAAGTCTAAATATAAAGTTGAAATTTGGAATTGAACATCATTTCCTATTGAAATAGCTTAATTTGCGTAATCAATATTTATATCGTAAGATTTAACATTACTTTCTATCAGATCAGCTAATACCGAGCATTCAAAATGATGTCATAAATAAAGGAAATAGTAAAAGACAACGCTAGAATTAACTATTTGACAGTATTTCCAATTATAATCGTTATGTTTGCGCATTCAACACTCCTTTCTGAGAATAAATATGCAACTAGACTAAAAATAATGTTGAAATTTGTTTGTTTTCTACTATATAATGAACATCGCGCGTTCAACAGCGAGCTGGAAAAATCATAGCTAAGACAATTCTATGAGAAGTTTGTTAGATTTATACAAAAATTCGTGAAATTTGAAACTTTATTCAGGACAACTTGTAACAAATTAGCATACTTCCCATTCTGAATTAAATTTTTTTCGAATTTGAATAAAGTGTGTTCCAAAGTTTACAGACTCTCATTAAAAGTTTCCCAACAGAGGCTAGCAGTTATTGGGGCATTCTCACTGAAGTTGTTTATCTCTATTTTGTTTCTGAAAATGTATGCTTTAGTATTTTCATTTTTCTTTCAGGTGGTTTAGAAAACAGTGTACAGATTGGGGAATTTCAATGTAAAAGAAAATTTAAGTGGAAACTATTTTAATTGCTTTAATGTGGTTCAAAAAAGTATTAAGCAGGACGCCGCAACACGTCATAGGATATACGTTGGAAGTAAGGCAATATTTGGAAAATTCTTTTAATGGAAAATTAATACATATATATTTAAATATTCTTTAGGCAGTTTGATCGCCAGATTTAACCTTGTCAGATTATTTCTTTGGAGGGTACTGGAAAGAGAATGTATACAAACAAGGAGCGTTTACAAACATTTGGAAAACATGATTACGGTAACTATCTATTACGTTCTATCTGTCATCTATCTGCCATTGAGTTTTACAATAAGTGTCACTTATAATTGTTTATAGTACCTTTTAGTATTATTCAGTTATTTAACTTAAAATTACAGAGTTTAACTCGTTTTTTTTACTAATATGGCATTTGCGAATAGAGTAAATTGTTATGTGTGTAATAGTTCGACTAACGACGTGTTTAAACGAAGACAATAATATAGATCTTCTAAACCTAGCTACTTATAGACGACAAGCTGCCGGACATCCTGATATCGAGAATTTAGAAGTAATAGAAATAAGGTCGTGTTTAAATTGTCTCATGCAATTGCAGAGGATATTAGACAGATGGAAAACAATCCAAATTGCCCCAGACTTAATGTTGTAACTCCCTATTCAACGTATTTGTATATGTAATGCGCAAGGTAACGTAAGAAAAATGTCGGCAGAATGTAGAGCCAATATTTTTATAGTTTCTAATATTTATGTGGCTTAACATTTAAAGATTTCTGACATTCATTTTGATAATTTTGGTTTTTATTATTTGATTTATATGGTGGTTTGCGTTATGTTAATACACCGTATCTTTCAACTAGTAACTGTGTTTGTACTTTAACAGCACCAATTCATTTTCTGTTCAGTGTATCCCTCAATTGTGGTGTTAAGCCTGACTACTGGAAAAATAGCTATATTACCCCGTATTTAAGTCTGGTGATAGGGAAAATGTTTCAAATGATAGAGCAATAAGCATCTAATCTACAGTACCTAAATTAATGGATAAATTTATTAGTTACCTCTGAGCTTACATGGACATGCAGAAGTTTAATAGTTCCTGACCAACATGGTTTTAGCTTAGGAAAATCAACTGGTATATAGATTGATACTGTCTATAAGGATTTCTCCAAAGCATTTGATAGAGTTAACCATTTGTTACTTATGAAAAAACTGAAAGCATTAGATTTTGGGACTTACATTTTGAATTGGATTGAAAGTTTTTTTTCTCAGCGTTATCAATGTGTCAAAATAAACAATTATATTTCAAACATTATTCCTGTTGCCTCTGGTCTTCCACAAGGCTGAAATTGTGGTCCATTGTTATTCAACCTGTTTGTGAACGATATAGGTGACCATCTTCCACATGCTAAATTTTTAATGTTTGCTGATGATCTTAAATTATTCCAATTACTGATATATTGGATAGTCAGGTTCTCCAGAATGATTTGGATCCATTATTTGATTGGTCCATAACAAACAATTTACAACTCAATATAGACAAATGCCATATTATCAGTTTCTCCAGATCAAAACCTCTTCTTATCTATGACTATAAAAACAATGTTATGGTTCTCGATAGGGTCAACGAAATAAAAGACCTTGGGGTTACAATTGACCAGCAATTATCATTCAAAAGTCACATGAATAATGTATCTGCTAGGAGTAGTAAAATGTTGGGGTTTCTGATGAGAAACGGCAAGCATTTTTGTTGTAATACTCTCAAAACACTGTACTGTTCTTTGGTATGACCACATTTAGAGTACGCCTTTGTAGTGTGGTCTCCTTATTATAAATGTGACATTTTAAAAATTGAAAACGTTGAAATCAGATTTCTGAAATATATTTCATTCAAAATGGGTATGTATCGGCAGTTCGATTACCATAATACCGGGTGTTCCACTATAAAGTAACACATTTTGATGGCTTATTATTCGAGAATGGAAAAATATATCTACGTGCAGTTTTCGCTAAAATTCTTATATTTCCTTCAAATTTTTATTGACATAGTTGCCTAATGTATATTTTTTCCCGAAAGCGCCGAAAAAAAAATGACCATTTTTTAAACGAAATTACCGGTTTATTTTGAATACAACACTCTATATTTTTTAATACCATCTGAAAGTCCCTGTCTTCCTCTTTCCAAAAATGTATACATTATCGGCATATACTCATGTTTTTAGGGAAAGATTTAATTTTTTATGAAACCATGTCAATAACTTCCAAACGTAAATTATCACATTTTAACAGTTTGGAAACGTTATAACTCGAAAATGAGACAAGGGATTAATGAGCGGCTTTCACTGAAATTCTAAGAAATGTTTAAATATTTTTTGACACCATCGTCGTCTCAAAAGTCGTCGAAAGTTTTCGTAAGAAATTTACTTTTGGTAATTTTTTACGGAAAGGTGGCTTTGAAACAAATACATATAACTGACATTAACAAACGTCAAAAGGTTATTTATGTAGTATGAAGTATAATAACGAACACAGTCAAATTTATTAATCGAAAATGTATACTTTGATAGAAAAAGCACGATGCGTCGTATTATATGCCGAGACAAACTCAATAACAGTGACCAGAAGTAGATTCAGAGCCATTTTTGACAGAAATCCGCCTACACGAAAATCGATATTAACTTGGGTACAACAATTTACAGAATCCGGAAAACTATAAAGGAAAACGAGAACATCTGAAAACGCCCAGTACAATATGCTCAATGATATTCTGGAAGTAAGGGAAATTCTAGCACTCAACAATAATAGAATATCTGTTAGAAAAATATCCCAAATCACACAATTTTCAAAAAGTAAAGTTCACCGGCTCCTAAAAATTATTAAATTTAAAGCATACAAAATACAAACTTTCCAAAAAATAGAGAATCATTCATTTGAACAAAGATATTTCATGTCAGAAACGTTGTTGGATCTGGTAAGACTTCTGCCTATTTTGAACCTGATAATGTCAGACGAAGTCACAATTGATATTAATGGAAGAGTTAATAAGCATGCACCTAGAGTAAATGTCTGGTGTGGTGTATCTAAAACTAAAATCTACCGCCCCTTTTTTTCATGAAGTAACAGTTAACGGAAACACTTACACCGACATGTTGGAGGAGTTTTTGTATCCCCAATTACAACAAGATGAAATTATAAACGCTGTATATTTTCAACATTACTCGTTAGTTGCTCGAAATTCATTATCAGATCATTTTGGCAACAGATGGATAGGTCGAGCTGGTCCCATCTAGTGGGCCACGTATTCCCCGGACTTAACCTTACCAGACTTCTTCATATGGGGTTATGTAAAGGAGGGATGCTATAACCCAATCGCTACAAACCTTCAGGAGTTAAGAAATAGCATAGTAAATGTTTTTTAATACCATAACACCAGAAATGCTGTAATTTTCGGATGAGATTAGGATTATGTAGAGATGCAGATGGAGGTCACATACAACAACTTATTTATTAAATATAATTTTTTGTTTTATTTTGATGTGTTTTATGAAGTTATGTTTGGTTCTTTGTTCTTATATGTAAATAAAAATGTTTGTTTTAAATGTTTTCTTTCTTTCTAGTTTTCCCAATTCTGTAAATTGTTGTACCCAAGTTAATATCGATTTTCGTGTATAGGCGTATTTATGTCAAAAATGGCTCTGAATCTTATCCTGGCCACTTTTATTAATTAACAAAAGTAAATTTTTCACGGAAATTTTAGACGACTTTTGAGTCTGTGTCATAAAAAATTTAAACATTTCTAAGAATTTCAGTGTAAGCCGCTCATTAATCCCTCTGTCTCATTTTCGAGTTATAATGTTTCCAAGCTGTTAAAATGTGATCATTTACGTTTAGAATTTATTGACATGACAAAATTAAATCTTTCCCTAAAAACTTGAGTATATGCCGATAATATATACATTTTCGGAAAGGGAAAGGAAGGGACTTTCAGATGGTAGTAAAAAATATAGGGTGTTGTATTCAAAATAAACCGGTAATTTCGTTTAAAAGACGGTCATTTTTTTTTCGGCGCTTTCGGGAAAAAATATACATTTGGCAACTATGTCAATAAAAATTTGAAGGAAATATAAGAAGTTTAGCGAAAACGCCACGTCGATATCTTTTTCCATTCTCGAGTAATAAGCCGTCAAAATGTGTTACTTTATAGTGGGACACCCTGTACTTTAAACACCCTAAACCTGACTAATATCACAACACGTCGTTTTCATTCAGATTTTTATTAGTTTATAAAATCTTATCTGGGGGAGTTGATTGTCCGTATCTTTTGAATCAAATTAACCTTCTTGTTACTTCTCATAGAACTAGGAATCTTCCATTATTTTCAATAAAAAATCATAACACAAATTACGGTTACAACTCACCTGTTTCTAGAGGTTTAAGATGGTTCAATAAATATAATATTGATCCTTTTGTTAACTCTTTAAGTATGTTTAAGAACTCAATTAGAAATGTACGAGTAGATTCTTAGATTAGTGCACTGTAATGTAATGTAATGTAAAGTAATGTTGTAATGTAATGTAATGTAATGTAATGATACCAGGCCAATAGCGTGACGAATGTTCATAGGCTCCGCCCCATACAATGGGAGTGCGAGAATTTGCATCTTTTGTTTTAACTACGTAATTAGAAAATATGTATAAATAGAAGACCGAATCAGGTCACGATACAGTAGTGCCAGTCCATCGCCTGAGGAAGGTGATACAGCAAGAGCGGGTCACTGATACAAACCTGTTCACCGTGACTTCGCCGGCAACGTGGACGCCTCCACCAGAAGACCAACCAACCCATGTTCTGCCGAACTTTTTAGTTCGACAGTTCAATTACTACACCTGGGAGTGTAAATAGTTTCTCTCGAGACAACTACTATTTATGAAAATAATAAACAGTGTTAATCTTGTTTTTATTTCAGCCAAAACACAAGCAAGCCACACCATCCGAAGAGGGAAGGACATTTAGCATCTAGATAAATATAAAACTCCTGAAAGCTAATAAGTCAGGAAACCTTTAACTAGGGAGGAAACTCCCTCCGGCAGTGAGTCCGCTGTCGGTCTTAGCTTCCATTCCATAATACACTCAATCCTAAAATGTCCTCCAGACAACGTCGCAGCAGCAGAGCTGCAAAAACACCTTCCAGACCAACCGACCAAGAAATCCAACAATTCCTAGACGAAAACAAACAATTTAGACTCGAAACCAGAAAATTCCTTGATAACTCTCAGAGAACCCTTGACACAGAATTCCATCTTCTCTCACCGGTTACATCCAGCACCACCTCTTCACACGCTTCCAACAAAACCCACCACTCCTCAACACCCTCCCTTCAGAACCCAGCAAAAACAACACCACACTACTTACAAAACACAGCATACGATAACACACACAAACCGCACACTCATCCCCAAGAAGGTCTTACGCTTCCTCCGTAAGATCCCAATCCCCTACACCTACACTCACACGACAACCAACTGCCTCCGACGAGGATGGCTTCACCCTCGTCGGTAAAACCAAATCCCGACCTAAAACACAGACATCTATCAACAGTCCTACATCAACCCACACCATCAATAACACACCAATTCAAATCCTCAACCTCCGAAACCTCCCAACCCAATACGCCACTCAAAAATCCCTTTTCACCCTGCTAAACACCTTCGAACTCCTACACGGCCACGTTCTTTTTCTAAAGGTAAACTTCAACCGCACCGCCCTTCTCAAAACGTCCTCCCCAAAGTCAGTTTCAACTATTCTGAGACAAATCCATAATTCCACTGGTGACAAAAACATCATCATCAACGTTCTTTACTCAACAGAACGCCCACCACGTCCAGCCAACAAAACCCTTATACCCACCTACTCTTTCGTCTGCAGGAATGTAGACACCACTGTCAACCCCGAAGAATTTGAAGGAATTCTTCACAATAAACAAATCCCGTTCCTTAAAACTTGGCGAATCGTGGCCAAAGCCACCAACAAACCCACTTCGATGTGTCGCATCGTTACCACCTCCGAAACCCACTACCACCAGGCCCTCACCTCCGGCCTCTCATTTCACGGCCTTCCACATCGATGCGAGCCATCAAACACAAATCCACTTCCCCCAGTGCCCAAATATTGCAGTCGGTCTAAACCGATATGCCCCTCTTACGGCCAAACAGGCCACCGAACCTAAAATTGCCCCAAGTCCGGCACTCCTACATGCACCAATTGCGGTGATCCACACCCCGCTTTTCATCCTCGCTGCCCCCACAGGCTATCGACACCCAAAACCCCCCAAGAGACCGCACCAGTCACTCTCGAAAATCCTTACGACCTCTCAACCGACTCCAAAATCCTTATCGAAATACTCACCCTCACACTCATGAATGCCATCCCTAACTCAAGAGTTGTCATAGCCGAAACACTTCGTCATTTAATACCTTCCATTTATCGACACAACTGCTCTATAACAAATATAGGCTTTCACTCCCATCAGGAGCGAAAGCGATTCAATTTGATCCGCGAGCCCCATCCACCCCGTCGGTGCTGCAGGTTTTTCACGTTTTTTTCTGTAGCATAGTGAATGTATTCGCTAGCCAAATGGACCGACGCTCGACGAAAATTTTTGGATTTAAGATTGTTATTCGGTTCCAGCCCCCTCAATACATATTTTAACCAGTTATATCAAAATCTTCAATTTTAACATTTTAGTAATAAAAACAAAAATTCAACTCAATAATCGACAAAATTTTCAAACTTTCACGTTCAAAACACCACACCGCAGATAAATATACCCATCCAACAAATTCCTCACCTCGAATTCGAAAAAAGCCAGTCGCCACCACCCTACATCATCTACACATCTTTCAATGTCTCCTAGTCACTTTTCCAACAAATTTCAAATGAAACTCAAAAATTTCAAAAATCATTCCCAACGCTTCCTAATAACTCTCTTGACATAGGAGACAACCAATCCCAAAAAACATCTACCAACAATTCAATCACCCACCTCGCCTCTATTAACTATCCGCAGCGCAACGTGTTTCGTCTTATTCATTTTCCACCTTTTCTAGACACTTTTAAATTCCCCAGTCCCTCATCTTCAAAACCACGTTCGCAAAAAAACATCCAATTCCGACGCTAATTGTTTCTGTCTCTCTCTCCGGTTGATTTCTAGCAAAGACACACAATTCACCCACAAAATCAAACACAACTTCAATTTTCTATATACCTTTTTTCTCAACTTCCCAGACACTTTTTCTAAAACTGAATTTTCAGCCCTACCTCAAAGGAACATTCTGACAGGCAGTCAGTAGCAGGCGTTCACATTAAACAAGAAGATGATTCGAATTTTCATCAACAAAAAAGAGTTCAACAAACAGATAGGTCGAGTGGTATTAATCGACCTTCTACATCTAGAATGGGAAATAAAGGTAACAGCAGAAATTTCTCTGTAAGTGAATCACCTTTTAATCAGAACCAAAAAAAATGTTTTGTGTGCGGTAGAGGCAATCACCTCGCTAGTGATTGTGCTTTCAAAGGTTGCACTTGTTATAGATGCGGCGTTAAGGGTCATTTAGCACCTCAATGTAAAAAAAATAATCACAATTTTTTGACGGAAAATAATATTGAGAATGATAAACAATATTCAAGCGATTTGGATAATTTTGATGAAACTGAGTTCATTTTTAATGTAAGAATAACATTGAGGGTGACGATTCTCCTCAAAGTATTAAGCCGACTTTTATAAAACTAACCGTGGAAAGCACCCCTATGCATTTTGAAGCGGACTCTGGTTTCGCACATTCTGCCATTTCTGAAACAATGTATCGTAAACATTGTAAGGGTTTAAATTTAAAAAAATGATTTATCGCTTAGAGATTATATTGGTATGACTATTGAACCCTTAGGATTTTTAAAACTTCATATAATATTTGAAAATAAATCTTATATATTAAAAACCTATGTTATTAGAAATGGGGGACCACCCCTCATAGGCAGAAATGGATTGAAAATGTTAGGTTTAGGTATTTGTAAACTATTTTTAATGGAAGGCTGTTGAAGACTATGTACACACTTGAATTTTAGAAGTAGAAGAAGGTTGATGGGTGTATTTTCTCAAAAGATTTTATTAAAAAATTAAGCTAAGCGTTTTCGGCAAATAAACATGCCATCATCGGAGCTTTCGTCCCCTTTTTTAGAGGTATTTTTTACCATTGACGAAAGCTCCGATGATGGCATGTTTATTTGCCGAAAGCGCTTAGCTTAATTTTTTAATAAAATTTATTTATACATTCACATCTTTTGAGAAAATACACCCATCAACCTTCTTCTACTTCTATTTGTAAACTACCAAATTCAAATTTGTTAAATAATATTGCACACAAAAATGTGAGTTTTCCGACAAGACTTCAAAAATTGCTTGAAACTTATCAAGAAATTTTAGAGACAAATCTTTGTTGTTTTAATAAATTTAAAATTTCTTTAAAATTAAAAGAAGGTACTATTCCCAAATTTTGCAATCCCAGACCAGTTCCTTTCGCATTAAAACCAAAAATAGAAACCGAGATAGATAGATTAGTAGCCAATGGAGTTTTAAAACCTACTCAATTTTCAGAATGGGTTACGCCTGTTGTTCCTATCCTAAAACCAAATGGATCCGTAAGGCTGTGCGGAGATTTTAAAATAACTTTAAATTCACACTTAGTAACACAACACTTTCCCCTACCTCGTATTGAATATCTTTTTTCTCAACTTCAAAACGGTCAAAAATTTTCAAAAATTGACTTATCTGAAGCATAACAACAAGTTGTACTGACAGAGGAATCTCAAAAGCTTGTTACGATAACAACACATAAAGGTATGTTCTCATACACGCGCTCACCCTATGGTATAAAAACGGCTCCATCCGTTTTTCAAAATATTATGGAATAACTGTTTTTAATTCCAGGGGTAGCATGCTTTCTAGATGATATCCTTATTACAGGAAAGGATGATCAGGAGCACTTGGATAGATTGGAAAAGATTTTCGCAATATTGCGGGAATGTCTTTTGTTTCAAGATTCGGTAAAATATTTAGGGCACGTGATTGATAAGGAAGGGCTACATATGTCAGATGAAAGAATTTCTGCAATCAAAAATGTTGGAACTCCGAGCTCAACGATCGAACTTAAATCATTTTTAGGGATGGTAAATTTTTATTGCCGGTTTATACCGAATGTCTCACACATTTTAAAACCTTTATAGAACTTACTAAAAAAGGACGGTGACTGGCACTGGGGAAATGATTGCAGACATAGCTTTGAGGCTATTAAAAAGTTATTATCGTCCTCATCGGTATTGTCACATTTTGACCCAGAAAAAAAGATAAAATTAATGGTAGATGTTTCTAGTTTTGCTTTAGGTGCCACTCTTAGTCATATATTCGATGATGGGTCTGAACGACCTATTGCATTCGCATCTCGTGTTTTAAATTCGGCGGAACAAAATTATTCACAGATTGAATAGGAAGCAGCCGCAATTATATTTGGGGTTAAAAAGTTTTTCCAATATATATATGGAAGAAAATTTTATTTATTTTCGGATCACAAACCTCTTTTAGCAATTTTTGGAAGCAAAAGTAGTCCGGTCAATTTAGACATCCAAGGTTACAAAAATTCCCACTTGGCTGAATATTGGTAGGATTGCTCAATACACTATTATAAAGGAAATGTGAAAAGTCCTCATCGATCCGGCACGTGCAAAAAAATTTACTCGGGGTCAAAGGTCACAAAAACGGGTTATCTATAAAAAATGTCTCAACACTTTTTTTCCTAAGAGCCACCGTTTTTGAGATATAACGATTCAAAAAATTGAAAGAGTTGTAATCGTCATAATATGCACACGTTTCCACGCCACCTTTGAGGTAGGGTACTTAGCGCGTTTTTTTTTAATGTGGTTTCCCCGGTAGGCCTATTCCACTGATCTTTTATGATTCTGTTTAATTTGAAACTATTGAATAACTGTAGATATTGACAAGGGTTGAAAATGATGAAAGGTGTGTAAATTACAAAAAATAAGAAAATTTATCTGTCTGAATCTAAATCATCATTAACTTCTGCTTTCTCTTGTTCTTGTTCTTGTTCATCTTCTCTTCCTTCTCCTTCTTCTTCTTCTTCTTCTTTATCTTCTTCATTCTGGGTGTTAATAAATTGTCCCAATAATGACACATCGCATGTCTCTTCGTCAACATCAAATGAATCTTCAATTGTTGGCAATTCAACATTGGAGCATGACCGGCCTTGACAGTTTGTACATGCTACAGAACAAAACAGTCCAACTTTTTTTCAACCACATTTAGCACTACATCCCTTTTTACAGTTGCAAAAAATGGTGTTTAGTAGTTTTTCTGGTGCAGGTGGAAGTGAAGTTTGAACTGGCTCTAATGAATTGTCGACCAACTTCCAACCCCAGTCTTTTGGGTCTAGCTGATTACCAAGCCACACTTGAACTTGGTAATATACACGAAAAAGATGTTGATGAGCAGCCGCTGAGGTTGGAGGAAGACATGCTAACTGCACTTGTTTTTTATTTCGAGTATTTTCAACGAAACATGCATATCTGAATCTATCTAAGCACGTAATTTTTTTAGGAGCTCCATACATAGCGAGAAGAAAGCGAATTCCGTTGGTGATAACTTCTTGTGGAGTTGAATTACTCTTTTTAAAAACTTCAGCACACTGAACTAAATTTTGTTTTTCAAATATTTTAAAAACAGTTGTTTTACCTCTCCTGAAAAATGCAGATGTTGAATCACAACCAGTTATTGCATGTAAAGATAGTGCTGTATATACGTGGTGTACATACATATTATGACGATTACAACTCTTTCAACTTTTTGAATCGTGATATCTCAAAAACGGTGGCTCTTAGGAAAAAAGGGGTTTAGACTTTTTTTATAGATAATTATCTGATCTACAACTTTTGTCTGAGCTAATTTTATGATAAAACTCACCATTTTGCTGAAACTCGCGAAAAACCCGTTTTTGTGACCTTTGACCCCGAGTAAATTTTTTTGCACGTGCCGGATCAATGAGGACTTTTCACATTTCCTTTATAATAGTGTATTGAACAATCCTACCAATATTCAGCCAAGTGGGAACTTTTGTAACCTTACTCCTATTTTTTAGTCTTATTTGACCGGATTAAAGGGGTTTACCAATTTTTGCCGCGAACCGTTTGCAAAGATGGGCTCACATACTTTCTGCTTTTGATTATGAAATTAAATTTGTACCTTCTTCTAAAAATATATCAGTACCGGAAAGGAATATTTTTTCAATGGACAGGAAAGTATTCTTAATTTAAGTATCAATCCTAAAGTTTCATTTTTGAATTATATTCAAGAATCACAAATTCCACTGAATTTTAAAAAGATTAAAAATGGAACTAACTCCGATCCACTTTTAACTGAAATCATGTTCTACGTACAAAATGGATGGCCAGCAGAGTATCCTTCTTCAGAAATAAGGCAATATTTTTTGCATAAAAATGAAATATCAACCGAAAAAACTGTTTATTATGGGGATACCGTCTTATTATACCTAAAAAATGTTATGGTCAAATATTAGATGAACTATATCAATCCCATATGGGGGTAGTAAAAATGAAAGCTTTGGCTCGATCCCATTTTTGGTGGCCTTCTTTAAATGCTGATATTGAATCGTTGGCTAAAAGTTGTGAGGCTTGTAATGCATACAGCTCTAATCCACAAAAAAATTCATTGGTTGTATGGGAGTGGCCCAAAGAAGTGTGGACAAGGTTACATGCTGATTTTTTTGGGCCAATCCATGGGAAGACATTTTTAGTGATTCAGGACGCGATATATAAGTGGTTGGAAGTTTTTGAGGTAAAACATTTATCGGCATCTAGAACAATTGAAGTATTTAGGGAAGTTTTTAGTAGATTTGGGTTGCCGAGAGAGCTATGCACTGATAACGGTCGAACTTTCACTTCAGAAGAATTCCAAACATTTTCAGTTCAAGGTGGCATAAAACATAGTACGGGGGCTCCTTATCATCCTCCTACAAACGAGCAAGCGGAAAGTGCAGTATAAATTTCAAAAAATGCCATTTTTCAATCCAAGTACGAAAATCCTAAATTAAAATTAAATCTGATATTGCAGGGATTTTTGTTTCATTTTCGGAATACGCCGCATACCACAACAGGCGAATCACCTGCAAAAATGCTTTTTGGCCGAGGATTAAGAACCAAATTTGACTTACTCATGCCTTCAACCGTGGAAATAATAGAATCAAATCAAGAACGACAACAACAAAATTTTTCGTCTCGCGTAAAGGATATTATTTTCGAAATAAATGGTAAGGTATGGATAAAAGATTTTCGACTACATTCTAGTTCGCCTTGATGTCCGGGCATAATTACAGAGGTGTTGGATCGGAGAACTCACATGGTTAAGACTGATAGTGGTATGAATTGGAAAAGACACTCTGATCAATTGAAATTAAAACATGAAACTACTTGTGATGTGAATCCAGAAGTGGTTTCAATCATACCCCGATCAGAAGTAAATAATAATGTTGTACTTGATGTAAATAATGTACAAAGCAGTGAAAACAATGACATTGAGGGGAGTACGTTTCTTGATACTAATGAGTCAAATGAAAATAGTGGTGTGTGTGTAGAAATTGACGATGTAGGAAAAGAAGGAGATAACTCCGGAAGGAACTTACGTCGTCGTAGCAAAATTCTAAAACCGCAACGCTATGGCTTTAATGAATAATTATAGTTTTTGTTTAAATTATTATTGAGGAAATTTGCTTTGATAAGAAATATTGGGGTAGTGTTGGTATAAAAGAGGGAGATGTTGTATATAGTAATTAAGCGTTTGGGTTTCGACAGTCAGAAAAACTAGTTTCCTTATCTTAATAATAATAATAATAATAATAAGTATAATAATAATAATAATAATAATCGTCCTTATTAATATCCATAAACAAAATTATAAATTATAATATATTAGATGCAAGGCGAAATTCAACCTTTACTGCGTAAAAAACGCTGTAAAACTTGCTCTTCCACTTAACCTTGTATACCCACTATACATACATAATATATTATATACCGCAACACAAGTTGTATAATATTACAGTACAGTACTTTGATGCGTAAGGCCATTAATTCCTCTCAAAATTCTGAACCCAATTAATTCTGATGATCAAACAAGTATTTCCGAATAGAATCTTTGAATTTTTTAAAATGCTGATATTTGATTTCCATTGGCAGTCCGTTATAAACAAAGCCAATTTGATATCTAAAAGACCGTCGAGAAATTTCCAATTTAAAGGGAGGTATAGTAATTACCCCTTTATTTCTAATATTTATGTTATAAACGTCCGTCCTGAAGGAGATTTTCCTATATAAGTATGATGGTTTCTTTGTCATAATTCGTTTATTATAACGACACGCAGAATGTAACATTCGTCTATTATCCATATTCAACCACTGTATTACTTTTAACTTGTTAGAAATAGTACGTCGTTTACGTATGCCAAATATTAACCGAATGCAGCAGTTTTGCATTTTTTGAATTTTCTTTTTGTATTGCACACTTAAGTGTGGACCATATAGAATGTCAGCATAATTTAACAATGATAAAACTAATGAGTCACACAATGTCTTTTTTACTTGAAACGGTAAAAAATGTCGGACACTATAAATTGTTTTTAATGCTATGTAAGCTTTCTGGAGGTTACTATTAATGTGTTTTTGAAATTTTAGATCGTCGTCAATTATTACTCCCAAATTTTATTAAATTCTCATTATTTATTTTCACATTAATATTATCGCGAACTTTCTGACGATTAGATTTAGACCCAAATAAAAGGATTTTTGACTTATTAGAGTTAATATTGAGTGAATGGTCTTTAGCCGAAGCCACAAAGGCGTCTAGGTCATGATTAATTACAGTACAAGCATCTACTACTGAATCAGGCGAAAAAGTTAATAGAGTTGCGTATCGTCAGCATATAAATGCTTACTGCAATTATGAATATAGGTCGATAATTGAGATGTGTAAATTGTGAATAGAGTGGGACCCGATATTGACCCCTGTGGTACTCCTGACAGAAGTGGCAGCAACTGTGAAATTGACCCGTCAAGAGAGGCACTCTGTTCTCTATCTCTTAAGTAATTATTCACTAATAAACGAGCACTTCCTGAAAAACCTATATAGTGTAAAATATTATCAAGCAAACTATAATCAATAGTATCAAATGCTCTGCTAAAATCCAGAAGGACAAGCACAGTACATTCACCATCATCAATAGCCCTGACAATATCATCAACAATGTGAAGAAGAGCCGTTGTACAGCTGTGTCCCTTTCTGAAGCCGGATTGAGTTATCGGTAAGAAAGAAATTTTTTCCAAATGTTCCTTAATTTGTGTTTCCATAGCTCTCTCGATTACTTTAGACAGAGTCGGTAATATACTTATTGGTCGAAGATCTTTAAATTCTTTAGGATTGTTAACTTTAGGTAGCACCCGCACAACGGCCCTCTTCCAAACTGAAGGAAAAACACTTTCAATAAGACAGAAGTTTACAATATGTGTGATGTAGGGTACTATATGTGGACAACAAAGTTTTATCATATTGATAGTTAGTTGGTCCGAACCTACCGCATTCGTTCCAATTCCGCAAATTGTTTGGTATACAAAAAAGTCATTCACTTCTGTAAAGCGAAAATCCGAGGCAACTAATTTACTATTTCTATAAAAATTCAGTATCTCATTACTTGCATTAGATCTAGGAACAGAATCAATAAAATATCGATTTATATTATTAGCATTCTTTAAATTATCCGGTAGTTCTGCTTTCTTATCCGTTAAAACCTTGTGTGTTCTTAATATTTTCCACATTTCTTTTTTATTACATTTATTAATATAATGTGCAAAGTACGCCTTTTTTTACGAATAACTGCCTTATTAACGTAATTACGTAATTCTCTGTATGACGTAAGATGGATATTTGATTTAGTTCTTCTAAATTTCTCCAGAGCACTATCCCTCTCCCGCATCATTCGTTTTACGGAATATGTTAACCATGGAGCTTTGGGTTTGGTCATTCTGGCTGTAACTATAGGAGCATGTCTATCGAATAATTGGTGTATACAGTTAGTAAAATATGAAACCTTTTCATCGATAGTTTCCTGATCATAGATTCTGAAAAATTATGTATTAAATAAATCGGCTTGAAACAGTTCATCATCGAAATTATTGAAGTTTCTATATGTATGCATTTTTGGATTTTTCCTATCATCTTGTACCTGTACCTTACAGTAAACGATAGCATGATCTGAAATATCATGCTGTATAACGCCCCTATCAACTACAGCCTCCTCCCGAATTATTAAATAGTCTAAAAGAGTGGATGAATTAGCTGTAACTCGAGTTGGAACATCTATTAATTGAGATAAATTTAACGATTCAATTAAAGAGTAGAACCTATTTACATTATTATTATCAAGATCAAATAAGTCTAAATTAAAATCCCCCATACACACAATTTCGTCAACTGTAGGAAAAATTGATGCTAGACTATCTTCAAATTCATCTAAAAAAATACTTGTATTTTGTTCATGTGGTTTATATATTACTCCAATAGCTAATAGCTAAAGTTTTCTTGTTTATGGTAACTTTTATCCAACATTGTTCCCAAATTAAATTATAAATATGAATGATTTCCCATTTAATTGTATTTCTAATATACATACAAAGGCCCTTTCCATTAACATTACGATCCATTCTGTATAAATTAAAACCGCCAATATGGAACTCATTATCAGTAACAGCGTATTTTAACCATGATTCACATATCAAAAGAATATCGATACCTTCATGGGACACAATTAATTTAACTTAATGTAGTGAGGGAATTAACGGCCTCGCATTTAAAAAGCAATTTTTAAATATTTCATTCGAAACAATTTAACAATATATCCAAAACAAAATCAAAAAGTGACAATGCTAATGTTATCTATTCAATCTAAAAACAAAATATAAACAAAAAGAAGTCAGTTAGAGACGCATCAATTGCACGCGCCTGTCGAAAATAATATAAATACTTGAAGCATATTCTTGAAAAGTTAAAATAACATCAACCAATTAGCATTAATTAGAACAAAGTTATAAGACGGAACAAACAAAACCTAACTATTAAAAGGATATGTATATTAAGGATACAAATAAAAAAAATTATAGTGATATTTCTTCCAGTTCCTCTAAAGAAGTAATTTTTCGAATATTGTCTTCTTTATTGAATTTTGAGTAAATTTGACCATAATTACTCCATACTTGACCTTCTCTCCCAATTTTCGTGATAGCTGCTTTTAATATTTTTTGCTGCATAACTGTCAAATCTTCTCTTATAATTATTTTGGTATTTTTGAGTATTTTCTTAGTGGAAAACACTAAATTACGACAATATGTATTATAAAATTTAACTAGGACAGCGTCACTGCGGCCATTATTTCTTAGTTTGAAACATCCTTCAATATGAGATTCCCGGATCGATAATTTCATTTTTCCATTAAAAATCTTTATAACGTCGGGTGTGGTGTAACCCTTTACATTTTCCTCTGGTACCAGTAAAACTAAATTTCTTTGGCGAACTTGTTTATCATAACTTTCATTTTTATTTTCGAGAAAATTTATAGCCTTTTCCTGTTTATCCACCATTTGTTCCAACTGTTCTATCTTTTCCTTTAGTGGCACTAGTTTATTTTCAAGGTTTTTAGTAATAATTGTACTTACAGCATTACTAAGCTGAGATATGAACTCTAGAGAAGTACATAATTTAGTCACGATTAATTTTATTGACTCGTGAAATTCATCTTCACCTTTCTTGGATCGTGTGCCCATATTTACCGCAGAAAACTACAACGTCTATTATTCCACTTAAATCAATCTTTGCTGTTGGTACGTATTTTTATGATTTGGGGAATTAAATATTTTGTACTGATTACCCAGTCTTGAAATAAATTGTAAAGAATATTGTAGTGTTATTTCATATTAATTAATACTCACAAATAAACAAAAGGTTTCCTCCGGCGTCATCCAGAGCTCTCCTTAAGGACCCCACAAGGAATTTCATACGCAAGAATAAAATCATTTACTCCTGATAACGTTTCCAATGAACCTCAAATGAATAAAATTGGGCATAATCCATCCAGGATATATAACTGCGATGAGTCTGGGATATCAATTGTCCAACATAAGCACAGTAAAGTGATAGCTCGAAAGGGAAAAAAACAAATAAGAGCCATTACATCCGCAGAACGAGGATCTACATAACTGTGGTTTTTTGTTTTAATGCCATAGGAAAATATGTGCCACCATTGATAATATTCCCCAGAAAAAATATGAAGATTGAATTGATGAATGGTGCTCCTGCAGGTTCAATATACGCATGTCATGAGTCGGGCTGGATTCAACAAGAAATATTTGTTCAGTGGCTGCACCATTTAATAAAATTCACCAAGCTAACCGTTGTCCTTATTTTGGACGGCCATTACTCACATACGAGGTAGTTATTGTTGCAAGAGCTCATTATGTTGTAATAATTTGCTTGCCACCCCATTCTACCCATAAGATACAGCCGTTAAATGTTGCATTTATGTCACCGTTTAAAACATACTATACACTGGAAATCTATCAATGGCTTAAGCAACATCCTGGACGTGTGGTGACAGTTTACCAAGTTGCGGAGCTTTTTGGCAATTAACGGTTTTAGAAATGCAGGAATGTTCCCAGTAAACCGAAATATTTTTCGAGATTACGATTTTGCTTTTGCAGTTTAGATGAAAACACAAAAGAAAATATTGGGTATCTGGTGAATGATGGTGATGTGGTGAATGCTGGTGATATGGCAAATGATGACGATATGGAAGGAATACCAAAAGGTATTTCCATACCGAGCATCTCGACAACAAATAGTTTGGATGGTGCTCTCTCTGCTAATTCTGAGGAGATGCTCCACATCACTCCTCCGAAACCTACTCCTAAAAAACTGGTTTACCCAGAAACATATTGCCTATTCCAAATTTGAGCATCAAAATTGATGAACAGAAAATGACCAGAGGGTGCAAGTGCGTGATGGTTATGAGTACACCCTATAAAGAAGAACTGGAAGAGAGAATGAAAAATTATGTTCCCAAAAGAAAAGTTTTTAGCGAATCAAAACCAATATCAAACAAAGAGAAAACTACCAACAAAATGAAAAATAAAAAATGCAAGAAACAGACTAATAGACTATGAGCCCATGGGGAAAAAGTGTCGCGATTTGAAACAGCAGCAAACCGATTCAGAACGATAGTTTATCATGCGACCATCGGTTCCAGCACTATGACGTTCATGATCAAGGTAAAATATACATATTGCACATGATATACATATGTTGATAATAGTAATAAGATAAATTTTTGTATATTTTTGCAGATGACGATGAAGATGTAGATTCGGAATGTATAGATTTTGACATTACTTCAGATATGGAAAGCGATACCTCAGATGAAGAATAGCTTTTTCTATTAATTTTACTCTTGTTAAAATTAAAATTAAAATGTAAAATTAAAATTTTAGTTTGTAGTACTTATATTTTTAGAAAATTTTGTTTTCTGACTATCCACACTATTATTTTTGAACGGCATTATTTTACTTTTCCGCCCAACCTATCTCATCAAGAACACGAAAAACCGGTTTTTAGAAAAAAATCCTGTGTGTAAGTCGTCGTTGTCGTCGACCACTTTTCCTTACATGTCTTGTGTTCAAGATTGTAAAATCTTAAAATTTATATATTTACGATACCTTTAAAATATGTGAGATATTTGTATGCGTCCTTTTTTTATTGTATATATTTAAGGCGTAAATTCATTTTAGTTAATAGCGTTGTAAAAATATGTTGCAGAATTGATAAGATCTTTATATTGTTGTAAATTCAAAGGATAGTTTCATTTTATTTTCAAAATTCTTTTAAAATATCACGTTTTGCAACAATAATTGTAAATTGTTTTGTATGGGCATATAAATAGCACATTTTTGAATGTCGACATCTTGTCGCACTGTCCTATAGTTGAGAAGTTAGGAAAAGGTTACGTTTCACCCTATTATATATTGTATTGTGAAAACCCTAAATTTAGTGTCACTTCTGCATGAATTTTATGGTCGATGTTCGGAAGATATAAAAGACATGTTTGAATTACCTTTCTGAGTAATGAGGTTATAATTGCTATTGTAGTATCCAATAGGAAATATTTATTTTCGTTTGGTCAACCCAATCCACGTGTAAACACGCCCCTCGCAGATTTCTATTTAACACGTCTCACAACGTGAAGAAATCAGTTTCTAACTCATCGAATCGAGCTCAACGCTCAACATCAAAGTTCTCTCACTCATCAAAGTTAGTTTTTCACTCATCGAAGCAAGTTCAATACTCTCGATAGCAAAGTTTTACACTCATCGACGCGAGTTTTACACACTCGTCGAATCGAGCTCAACGCTCAATAACAAAGTTAGTTTCATATTCATCAAATCGAAACATAAAGCGTCTTCCGATCTGAAACCACCGAAGTTCACCATTCACAACTTTGTACCATTTTGTAAATTTGTATATAATAAATTATTAATTTCGACATTAATTTTGTCAAATTAAGATTATTTACCTAGTTGAATGTCCACGCCAGTTGACGAAGTTCAACTAGAAATATAATCAAAAACATCTTGTTAGCACGATAGAGCCTCCGGAGTGCAACAAGTCACCAATTTTATGATTGAATATTTTTCAGGACGTCTCATAGATAACCCCTATTGATTTTCAGCTCTCCATAGCCAGTACAACGGGTGCTGTGGTACTTGAAGTCCGACATTTTTGTCATTTTTTGAGAAATTTCAGTTTGTTAGCACGATACAGCGTCTAGTCAATATGTACCATTTTTCCTAAAATTTTTGTATAGTCTCCGAAAATTACGACAATGGTCTCATTCGATTCGGAAAATTATCTAGAAAGTTTCAGGAAAAGTTCCAAAAGGGGCCGAAAAAAATTGCAAAAGTTATAAACAATTAAGTGAAAAAAAAGTAGGTGTTTGGTTTTTTTCGAATATCTCGAAAAATAATGAAAATTTTTTAAATTTGAAAATAGATCTGAAAAGATCAGGAAATTTGCTAAAAAAGTCCCGACTCTCGGAACTGTACCTCCAATATTTATAATTTTTACAAAGCCTTAAAAAATGAACGAAAAACGGGTGATCGGCGCGCTTTACGTCATTCTGACGTAGCAACAAAAAAATTATTTGAACATATTAAATATGAATATTAAGGAATAAGAAAATTAATGTAGCATTGGGATACATAAATAAACAATAATCCGTGGTCAAAAAATTTTTATCACAATTTTTTCATAAATTATGGATTTGTTTATTAAATAATTTTTCCAAATTTAATGTTGAGATAAAAACCACGATAACTATTGAACAAAAGCCTTAAGATTTTTTTCACTTCGTGGAGTTATTGGTATTAGACTAACAAATAGATCACCGTAAAAATTTTTTGTTTTTTCGCTTTTTTATTAACAATTGAAAATTAAAAATTAAAAAAAAGTTTATAAAAATTTTTTTTGTTGATATCTTGAATGTTTTGATTTCTGATGGTTAAAAGCTACATAAAAATAATTTTTTAAAATTTTTTACTACCATTATTTAAGAAATTGTTATAAACAAATACATTGTTTAAGAGCAAATCCAAAAATTTTTTTTGTAATCTATTTATTAATACAAATTATGATTTTTAGAGAAAAAACGGTTCCTTAAAAAAAATTTTTTGTTGCTAAAAAATGCGTTTGTTAATTAACAATGGTTTTTTGAGTCTAAATTTTAAAATTAAGGAACCGTTTTTTCTCTAAAAATCATAATTTTTATTGTTCTTTTCCGTTTATTTTTTTTTAGTACTTAATCCCGAGATAAAAACAGCCATGTGTTGTTTTATATGAAAATTTTTTTTTTCTATTTTTTACATAACTTATAATATTATTATGTCTTTAAATTTGTCCTATTCATGTGCTCTTTTGCTGTTATTATTAAAATTACTTCGAAACTATTACAGATACGTCTATAACACTTCAAGTCTTTTTTGTTAACTATTAATTCATTAACAACTGAAGCCATTTATTGCAGTTCTAGCTTCATTATTTATTTAATTATTAACTATTAATTATTAAAAAAATTTGAAAAAAATGTTTCTCATACTTTTAAGCCTCAAATATTATTAACTAACTATTATCTATCAGCAAATCACGAGTCTTCCATTACTTGCACTTTCAGTAGCTTACTTATATTAATAATAAATAAGATTCTCATTTGCACCGACTTAGAGAAAAATTATTTTAGCTTTAAGTCGTTACGGTAATTTGAATTTAACGAGTCTCCTTAATTACTTTTATGTAATTTTCAATACTTACGAATTTTAAAATTAAACAATAAAATATTTGATAATAATAAATTATAGAATAAACATACATGACGTTTTTGATTTCTTTTATTTCATAAGATTAATCTGATTAAATATCAAAAATAGTTCACATTAAAATTATAAAAGATAAAATTATAAAAGATAATAGTTAGTTAATAATATTTGTTTCAATTATTCCAGCTGCATTCGTCTAGTGTTGATTACTTGTCTATTTGTTGTAGTTGACAAGAGTGATCAAGAATTCAGTTTGTTTTTATATTTTAATAATTAGTTTTAGTACGTAATAATTATGTCAGCCTCAAAGAAACAACTGTTTCGGGAAAAAGTAAGGTTAGAACGCTCAAGTTCCAAGGTAAATTCATTGACATTGACCAGGTTAAAATATGATAGCTACATACAAAAAGTAAAAATCCTAAAAACTACGAGTTAAAAACAAAGTAACGATCTTAGGTTTTTATGACGATATGACATAATTGAAGTAAATGGTATTACAAAACTAATACACCCCGTCATAGACCAAGAAAACATAAGGTATTATGTTTTTGATGAAGAGCTATTTGGAGTTCTTAATGAAGCGCATATATCAACTGGACATGGAGGAAGAGATCGTATGATTCAGAAATTAAGAGGAAAATTCCAAAATGTTACTACAAGAGACATTTTACTATTTTTAAGCTTATGCGAACCTCGTGTTCAAAAATTGAAACATAAAAAAAGACAGGACAAGTTCAAGTCAGATCACCCTGTGAGTATGAATTTTTGTAGCCTACCACCCAATAATACAACGTTGCAATATACTCTAATACAGTGTGAAAAAATATTTCTTTTATTTTCTATTTATGTTGTATTACTAAAAAATGATATTGTACAGACTAAGCATTTAATATTTCTAAAAGTAGCCGTAGGATCTAATTCTACCAATAAGAACTTTTAACGAGGACACTATGTCCAATATTCAGAAACTTTGACGGTGATTTTTTTAATATTTCATGTTTTTTTCCATTGTAACAATACGTAATTTAACTAAAACAGGTTTTTTAAAGCACGAATCACCCTGTAAACAACAGATGTTTCATTTTCGCTAATCGGTATGTATTTTCTCTTGATATATTTGGCAGTAATATCAAAAAATATTTAAGAGGGACTTTTTGGGGACCGTTTTAAAAAAGTTGGGATTTTGAACCTTCCTCAAAATCAAGTCATAGGATAAGGTTGGGACCATCAAATACCAGTACATATCAAAAATTCAGACGGTGCTCCCGTTTCCATAAGGTAAGAGCGGAGTCATTTGTAAAATAGCTAAGACATAATAATACTATTCACGTTCGTAGGAAATTATAAGAACAATTTAAACGGAAAATTATATATTAATACAAAATATATTTTATAAACTTACCTTGGCACTGATACCCTTGTTTTCCGAAACCCCTGGAAAATAATAAAAAATGTATAAGTCTTTTCAGTCTTCTAGTCATAATTCTTAATTTCATAACAATAAATTAAATCCGTAAGTATATTGATCACAGTACAAACCGAATAGAACTAAAGTTTCGGCTTTGGTTTCCACAACAATAATTTCAAGCATCGAAATGCGGATTCTGCTAGACAAATCAAGTTTGAATTAGACCTCGTTTAAAAGATTAGTATTAACGCGTCAGTTTCTTGTGGATTTCAATTGAAATTGCCAGAAAACATTCTAATTGACGCGGCGATGAACATATATATGGGAATTTGTAGTGATATATATCAATTAAGAAAATTGACTGGGTCGTCATACTTTAGTCCGAAAAATGTAGAGATTCACACGAGACGAGATAAGTCGATACTTTCAAAAATCTCGTTTCAGTCTCGTTTTAGTCTCGTGACCAGCTATCTCGTTAAATATCGTGAATTTAATAATTCTAAAATAATCTATTGTGAAGGGATTCCTTCGTAATTAATCAATACATTAACAGTTGACTGTCTTGTGTATCAGAACTAATAGATACTGTCAAAAATAAATGTGAACTGACATATATAAAAACTTCAACTTGACAATTTAATTTTGAAAACCCGTGTAACATTTTTTTAAGATCACTATTATTAAAACTTATTTACGAAAGAGCTCGGGTGCTTTATTTTAACGCACTCATTTTTCTTTATTGTGCCGAAACCAGGGAAGTTTTAATGTTTAGTAAACTTTAATCGGATCGAACTAAAACGATTATAATCGATTTAGTACTTCGTAAAACGTAAGTGCAGCATTAAAGAAGGTAGTGAATAACGCGAACGACATTATTAATAACGAAAATGCAAATATTAGTGACGTGCCCGCGTTAATAGCTCGAATTAAAGCACAGAATGACAGTTTAAATAGTCTTAAAAGATTCGAGCTTGTGAACTCGACGAGTTAACATCGCTGTGCGTAGGCTGTCGAATATTTGTAAATAAGTAAAACTTAAAAGTGATTAACATGTGGTTCCCGTTGTGTATAATAACATCAAGGTAATTAGACTTTCAACTATAAATAATAACACTTTTTGCGATACTTGTTAATAGTACCAAAATAGCTGTTTCTTGTCGACAAGAGACGCATTTAGTATAATCAGTATTGGAACCCCGTGCGGGGTTGCTAGTCCTCCATCGGGCGCCTCCCCAGGTGGCGGATAGGGGGAAGCCTCCCAGATATGGGTGGTACCGAGGAAATGAAATACTCGGGGCGGACCAAAACTAGCATTGTAGCGTCTGATTCAGAATGAGCGGCTACAAATAGCGTCTGACCCAGAATGGGCGGCTGAAAAGAACACTCGCCAACACGCTCGGTAAGCGAGGCGTTTTATATGCCAAAAACCTTTCATTGAATTATGCTAAAATGTCGAATTCAAACAAAATACCCCAGGTGAGTAACGCCAAGCGTGTAGAATCTCACACTGATCTTAGATCAGTCTGCCTCACTTCGGATTCTGGGGGAGGCAAAAATTCGATAAACCATAAGAAACAACACAAGTGGAATGTCACCAACATATATATAGCTACATATAATATCAGAACAATGAGCACGCCATAAATCCTTGTTAAACTAGAAGAAGAAATGGAACACATAAAATGGGATATCCTAGGGCTTTGCGAAACACGCCTACCAGGAGAGAAAACCACTACCCTGAAATCAGGACACATATTATACCAAAATAATTCCATCCAACCTGGAGGTCAAGGAGGAGTGGCATTTCTTATTAATAAAAAAATTAAACATATGATAACTGAAGTAAATTCGATCTCTAACAGGGTTATATACATGATCCTCAAATTAAACAGGAGATATAGCATCCAGTTTATTCACGGATATGCACCGACAAGCCAGGCAAATGATGAAGAAGTGGAAACCTTTCTCGAAGATCTATCAAAGGCCATGACTTCACAGAAAACTCATTATAAAATAATAAGTGGTGATTTTAATGCTAAAATTGGACAGAAGAGCACAACTGACGCGGACAACGTCGGAAATTTCGGTGTAGGTATAAGAAATCAAAGAGGAGATATGCTAGTAAATTACTTAAATAAAGAAAACATTTACTGTCTGAACACTTACTTTAAAAAACATAAGCAAAGAAAGTGGACTTGGTAAAGCCCCGATGGGGAAACTAGAAATGAGATCGACTTCATACTTTCGAATAACAGAAAAATTTGCACAGACGTATCAGTACTAAACCGATTCGATACAAACAGCGATCATAGACTGGTAAGAGCATCCCTTAGCCTCAACCTGAAAACTGAAAGAAACAAACTCATCCGTACAGACAAGATCCCTAAGGCTGAGGAGCTTGTACATAGGAAAAAGGATTATCAAAACGAACTAGAAAAGAAACTGGAACCAACTCAAGCATTGAATAGGATGGACATAGACGAACTGAACAAAAAAATCACAATCGACATCCACATTGCGACAAGGAAGATTTGCATGAAAACAAAAAACAAAAAGAACTCTAAAATACAACCAGAGACGTTACAACTTATGGAACAAAGAAAGAAAACATCCAGAGCTGCACTAAATTATCGGGAACTAAATAAACGAATACATAGAGAAGTAAGAAAAGACATCCGAGTTTATAACACCAAGACAATCAAAAACGTAATAGAGGACAATGTAAATATGAAAGTCTTAAGGTCAAAACTATCCTCTGGTAAACAAATCATCACCAAAATGAAAAATCAACAGGGAAACATAATTTCGGACAGCAAAAAGATCGCGGAACACATCAAAGAATTCTACACCCGTCTTTACACATCTACTACACCGGACCCTAGAATTACGAGCACGGTTATATGCAATGTGGGCTCTGAAGACATTCCTGAAATATCAAAGCAAGAAATACAGGTTGCCCTCAAGCAAATGAAAAATAGAAAAAGTCCAGGAGAAGACAGAATCACATGTGAAATGCTGAAAATGGGAGGAGTGGTTATCGAGAAATCTTTACAAATTCTTTTAAATAAATGTCTACAAGAAGGCAAAATTCCCGATGCATGGCAAAACGCGGAAGTGATCCTGCTTTTTAAAAAAGGAGATAACAGCAACATAGAAAATTATCGGCCAATTAACCTTCTCTCTCATATGTATAAGCTCCTCACCAGGATAATAACCAATAAATGCGTGAAGCTGAATGCACTTGTTTAAATAAATGAAGCGAAGTTTTTGTATAAAAGTGTATAATTACACTTTTATACAAAAACTTCGCTTCATTTAATAACCAATAGACTAACAAATAAATTGGACGCGTACCAGCCAGTAGAGCAAGCGGGATTCCGTAAAGGGTTCAGTACTATAGATCACCTACAAGCTATTAGAACACTGATAGACAAAACAACGGAATACAACATACCCCTTCACTTGGCATTTGTGGATTTTCACAAAGCGTTCGATTCTGTCGAAACGTGGGCCTTTATACAAGCTATGAACGATGCTAGAATAGATTCCAGGTACACAAACTTATTAAAATATATATATAAAAATGCCACTTTTCATGTCAAAATAAATGAAGATCTAAAAACGGATAAGATTAAGGTAAATAGGGGAATACGTCAGGGTGATACAATATCACCAAAATTATTTACTCTGGCGCTTGAGAACGTCTTTAAAACATTACAATGGGAAACAAAAGGAATAAATATCGATGGCTCCTATCTACACCATCTTCGGTTTGCTGAAGACATTGTCCTGATAAGCAGTGACGTGCACGAACTGAGCAACATGTTAGAACAACTTAATAATGCTTCAAAAAAGATCGGCTTAAAAATGAACATCGCAAAGACTAAAACAATAAGTAACACCAACGAACAAATATATATAGATGGTACAAAACTAGAAAACGTGGAAGAGTATATATATATTTGGGACATGTAATAAAAATAGGAAAAGAAAATCAAACGGCTGAGATTGAACGAAGAATAAAATTAGCCTGGGCGGGGTTCGGAAAAATGAACTATATATTCAGAAATAGCAGCATACCGATCAACCTTAAACGAAAAGTTTTCGATTCCTGTATACTACCGATAGCGACCTATGGACTGGAAACAATGGCAATGACAGGGAGGACAGCAAATCAATTGAGAGTGATGCAAAGAGCGATGGAACGAGCGATGCTCGGAATTACTCTCAGAGACAGAAAAAGGAATGAAGATATCCGACAAAGAACTAAAGTCATGGATATAATAAAGCGTACTGCGGAGCTGAAATGGCAATGGGTAGGGCATGTGGCCCGACAGGATCAAGCTAAATGGACAACCAAACTAACGTACTGGCGACCAAGACAAACAAGGCGAAGCACAGGAATACCACAGAGAAGATGGCTTGATGATATCAAAAGACAGGCCGGAAACAGATGGTTTTAACAAGCACAGGACAGGACAGCATGGAGAAATATGAAAGAGGCTTACGTCCAGGAGTGGATAAGAAGTGGCTGAGAAAGAAGAAGAGAAGTATTGGAACTGATAAGCAACCAGTTTTTCAGATAATGGAAACTGGTTTGCTGGTCTAACTGTAACCACCCTAATCGGCCACTAGCTTCGCTAGTATGGACCCTATGGGCTACAGGTAAGTCCAGCTGTCCCCGGTGACCACCTTTCGGGCCTTCAGCTCACTTAGTCTGTGAATGGGAGTGAGTTATTTCAGTTATCCGGGATGTTCTAAAAATAAAAGGGCGCCAGCCAGGTTTCAGCTCGGCAAAATGTTCGTCCTATCCTAAACCAAGCAAATGAATCGGAAAGAATAGAGAAAACAGGTATCTAAAATTACCAACGTGTTCATTAACAAATAGAAAGTTTTTAAAAGACAAATACAGTAGAACCCCGATTATCCGTGCGCGCTTTATCCGGGCGGCGGATTCTCCGTGCGGCATGTTAAATTGGCCATCCGGGCGCGGATTATTCGTGTCTGTTGGCCAGAGGTTGGCGCGTGAACATTGAATGCACCGCGCAGACGCTCGTCTCGTACAGACGCTCGTTTCGGGGAATCCCGAATTTACATATGTGTTTACTTATTATTTTCGTCAACTATTAACAGTATCAACCCGACTCGTTAAACACGCACAAAATGCAGCGTAACGGTGCTAACGAAAAGCGTAAGCGCAATGTATTATCTTTAAAACAAAAAATGGAAATTTTAAAACAATTTGAAAAAGAAAGATGTTGCTCTTTTGGCTAAAGCATATAACATTGGAAAACAAACGGTTCGCGACATTGTGAAGAGTAAAGCCAAGTTACAGAGCTTTGTAGCTAAAGCTGATAGTGCAAAAGCTATTTCTGACAGGAAGTCTCTAGCAGGATACACTTTTCCTAAACTTGATGATGTTATGACCAAGTGGTTCTTACAAAAAAGATCGGAAGGGGTTACAATATCAGGATCGATGTGTGCTAGGCAAGCACAAAAGTGTCACGAGCAATTGAAAATTAAAGGAAACTTCTCTGCTTCTTCCGGTTGGCTATAGAGATTTAAAAAATGTCATGGAATACGACAATTAGCTATTCAAGGGGAGAAATTAAGTGCCGATGATGTAGCTATGGTTGAATTTTGCTATGATTTAGTAAATCTTATAACGGAGCATGACCTGAAACCCGGGCAAGTGTATAATGGCGACGAAACTGGACTTTATTGGAAAGCAATGCCGAAGAGAACACTTGCTGCAGGCTCAGAAACTAGTGCACCAGGTTAGCTTTATTTTTGTACTGTACTGATTGTTTTTTTTAAACTTAATTTTTTATTCAGGTTTCAAAGTAAGCAAAGACCGTTTAACAGTGTTATGCTGTGCTAATGTATCAGGAAGCCATAAGCTTAGGCTAGCTGTCATAGGAAAATCAAAAAATCCGAGGGCTTTTAAAAATGTAAAAACACTGCCAGTTGATTATTATAATCAAAAGGCTGCTTGGATGGATCGAGTGATTTTTAAAAAGTGGTTTTTTGAAAAATTTATACCACAAGTTAAAACTTATTTGCAAGAAAATAATCTTCCACCCAAGGCTGTAATGTTACTGAATAATGCTCCATCGCATCCTGATGTAAAGCAACTAAAATCAGCAGATGGGAACATGTTCGTAGCATATTTTCCTCCTAATGTGACATCTATTGCCCAGCCCATGGACCAAGGTGTTATAGAGACCATGAAGAGGAACGATGAAATAAAACAATATAGTTTGTTTAAATCTTCATATATTTGAACTAATGTTCAATTTAAACTTGTTGACGCGTTTCACTAACACAGTAGCTTTGTCAAAACGAATGAAGGTAAAATATAAAAATGTCTTAATATATACAGTGCTAAATCTATTTACTAAGGTTAACAATGGTATTAAAAGATATTACCTGGAAATTCATTCACTACAAACATTCCTAAGCTATCTTTTAGGTAAAGAGGTTCAATAAAGGAGACTGATTGATATCTATTTGATCGTTAAGGAGATTACCTGAATATTTATTTTTGTTCTCTCTAGGGCTTCTAATAAATTCAAACTAAAGGATTTACCGACTACATGCAGAATTTCAAAATTTGGGTCGAAAATGTGTTGGTTTTCTAATAAATGATTTGAATAGTTAGAATCTAAATTTTTGTTGTCATAGCTACGTTTGTGTTCCGAAATTCTAGTTTTAAAATTTCTAAAAGTTCTACCGATATGAATTTTATCACAATTGTCATTACTACATTTTAATTTATAAACTCCTGATTTGTTTAATTTTGAAGATTTAGATTTATTATTTTTAATGAATTTGGATAAATTGTGATCAGTTTTAAAGGAAATATTCATGTCTAAAGTTTCTAAAAATGATTTAATTTTTAAGGATGGTGTTCCAAAGTATGTTAAGTATTTGAACTGATGTTCAATTTAAACTTGTTGACGCGTTTCACTAACACAGTAGCTGTATCAAAACGAATGAATGTAAAATATAAAAATGTCTTAATATATACAGTGCTAAATCTATTTACTAAGGTTAACAATGGTATTAAAAGATATTACCTGGAAATTCATTCACTACAAACATTCCTAAGCTATCTTCTAGGTAAAGAGGTTCAATAAAAAAGACTGATTGATATCTATTTGGTCGTTAAGGAGATTACCTGAATATTTATTTTTGTTAATCTCTAGGGCTTCTAATAAATTTAAACTAAAGGATTTACCGACTACATGGAGAATTTCAAAATTTGGGTCAAAAATGTGTTGGTTTTCTAATAAATGATTTGAATAGTTAGAATCTAATTTTTTGTTGTCATAGCTACGTTTGTGTTCCGAAATTCTAGTTTTAAAATTTCTAAAAGATTTAAACAAACTATATTGTTTTATTTCATCGTTCAGTATGGATCTTCATCAAGTAAAAGCCTCATCTATTCAACCATGAAGAGGCTTTATAGGAAAGACGTTATGCTCCAATTGTTGGGAGAATGTGACTTTATGGGATTTTGGAAAAGTCTGAATTTGAAAGAAGCAATTTATGCTGTAGCTCGCGCTTGGAGTGAAGTGAAAGAGACTAACATTAAAAGAGCATTTGATAAAATTATGACCTTAACAGCAGATTAAGAAGATTGTACTGAAGATGAAGATGAAAATGAGTTACCAATCGAAGACATCGCATATATTGCCTCACAAATCAAAGGCTTGGAAGAAATAGATAACGCAAAAATACAGGAATGGATACAATGTGATCACGACGAAAAAGGGTATCAGAATATTATTGACGAAGATTATCTAAATAACCAGACTTCTGCAGAAAGTTCTGACAAAAGTAGTGATGACGATGAAAATAATGTCATCATCAAAACAAGTCATAGAGAAGCAGGAGATGCAGTAAATGTACTTATCCATTACTTTGAAGAGCAACCTGAAACTGATGACATTCATCTACTTCAAAAATTATGGAAATTATAAGGGATAGAATTTACGAAGCCCAAAAACAAAACAAAAATTAGTGTTTTTAAATGAAACTCAAGGTCTCTAGTTAATTCCACAATATAATACAAGTTATTGAAAATTCTAAAAAATTGACAATTGTTTCGATAAATCAATATCATCGTCAGAATGACAGAAGTTACATTTCATTTTATGCCTACCTGATGTTTAGTAGTTAATTTTGGCTAGACCAAGAAGTAACCTAACTTGTGATTGGCTTAATATATGCTTATAGAAAAAAGAAGAAGATGTGATATTACAAATATTGAAGCTTAGATATTATTAGCCCTATGGTGATATCCTGGATATCATTTTTCCAATTAAGATCAGTATAACTGTGCAATGATATAGAAAACCAGGAAAACTATATCTGCTGATCTTTACAATTATCACTTAAGAAGACATTTTATTAGTGGAGAATTCCCTAGCTTTAACTGTTCATTGACAACTTTATATTGTGTTTCTTGAATGTCTTCTAATTTCCAGTTCTTCAAGGAAATCCAGTTCTTGTTTCTTTTCACAAATATGCAGTACTTCTAGTTTTGTGTTAGGTATCAATGAATGATTGGTGTCAAGTAGACACCTAACACAAAACTAGAAGTACTGCATATTTGTGAAAAGAAACAAGAACTGGATTTCCTTGAAGAACTGGAAATTAGAAGACATTTAAGAAACCCACAATATGAAGTTGTCAATGAACAGTTAAATCTAGGGAATTATCCACTAATAAACTGTCTTCTTAAGTGATAATTGTAGAGATCAGCAGATATAGTTTTCCTGGTTTTCTATATCATTGCACAGTTATACTGATCTTAATTGGAAAAATGATATCCAGGATATCACCATAGGGCTAATAATATCTAAGCTTCAATATTTGTAATATCACATCTTCTTCTTTTTTCTATAAACATATATTAAGCCAATCACAAGTTAGGTTACTTCTTGGTCTAGCCAAAAATAACTACTAAACATCAGGTAGGCATAAAATGAAATGTAACTTCTGTCACTCTGACGATAATATTGATTTATCGAAACAATTGTCAATTTTTTAGAATTTTCAATAACTTTTATTATATTGTGGAATTAACTAGAAACCGTGAGTTTCAAATAAAACACTAATTTTTACGTATGTTTTCAAATGAGAAACGAGCTCTTTATTTAAATACACACATTACAAATTAAAAAACGCTTTCGGTAATAAACATGAAATCGAATTATAATGAAAATACCTATTATTTTTAAATAAAAGTAATATTGTATGGGCACTAATACTTTCAACGTGTAGATTGATAATGAAGAGAGGGGATAGATAAAAATAGAAGAATTACGGCTGTAGACGAAATCGTTTTATCAGGAGCGTAAGAATTACAGCGTTGAGAATTAAATATTTGCCATTTTTCATTATATTGTGGAATTGACTAGAGACCTTGAGTTTCATTTAAAAACACTAATATGAGCATATTCCACGAAGTAAGGGTCGAGACAGTCAATTTCTTAAAAAAATTACTGATTTTTGTGATTTTATTAACGTTTTTAGTTATTACTGTTCATATACGTCGTATTATGTTCAAATATTAAAACTTTTGTTTTTTGTTACATGTATGTATCACGTTTCTTTTATTCTTTTGATATGCATTTGTGTAAATAAATTATTAAAGAAATAAAAATTAAGTTTTTGGATTATCCGTATTTTCGATAATCCGGCAAAGGTCCGGTCCCGGCAGACCGGGATAATCGAGGTTCTACTAAACTTAAATTTTCTTGCCAATTTTCAAATATGCGCAAAAAAAGATGAAATATGACTGGACTATAACATCTGTCAAGTCATTGAATTAGCTACTAAGGAAAGTAAATTAGTTGTGAATTAACAGAGCTACACAGAGCACCGAGTTATCAATAAAACATGTGAACTAATGAAAAAATGCAAAATTATATATGTGAACTAATAAAAAAACATAAAATAAAATATAACCGGGCTGTACAAAACACCAGTTATCAGTTATACATGTGCTTATACTTAGCTAGGATATAACATACGTCATCAACGCAAAAAAATAATAATAATAATAATACAGACCTTAATTCAGGGGATAGCTTTGGTACCAAGGCGATCTACTGTAACTCAGGTTGGATGTGATTGAACATGATAAGTTTAAAAAAATATGTTACATAAAAGAAAAATATATGTATATAAACAATTAAATCCACCCCATGTTATCCCCTCATCATCTGCTCATCCGGAAGAACGGTGATCGCCTCTTCACCCCGGTCCAGGCGGAACCAAATGTTAAAGTACCCCAGAAAAGTACTCCTCCAGAAAAAGGTGAGTATCCAAGAGAAAAGGTATCTCTCCAGGAAAAGGTAAATATCCAAAAAAGATGGTATCTCTCCAGGAAAAGGTAAGAATCCAAAAAGATAGGTATCCCCCTGAAAAACCCTTAAATGTACAGATATCATCGAATTACTAAAATGTTATCATCAACGATGAAACTATTAATTGACTGAACCAGCTGAAGGCTATGTGACCAGACTATATTATTATCAACACCAGATGTGTTGTTAAAATAAGATGAAAATAATAGCTAAAGTGTAATTGAAGATTTCGCCCAAAGAGTTATTATCTAATATACTAAAATATTGCCGCTGCGGCATAGAAAAACTTTATTTACATATGGAACCAGAAAATGCTTCTTCCCTAGTGTTCTACTAATCAAAGTTTTACTTGAAAAACCTGAATGACTACTATGTCAATAAAATATATACAGATTCTAAGCGATAACTAAGAAATTAATCTTATGCATAGCAACTGTTTGATACACTGAAAAATTACATTTATTAGCCAAGAATACATTTCAACTATTCAACTAAGAATATTGCAAGTACATGTGCCGATATCCTATAAATAGTATGCTGATCACTCTATGAAACAATATAAAAACTACTTGACATATATACCTTTACTTTGAGAATTAGACTCATGTGACGAATATCAAATATACAATCATAAGTAGAACAGTTAGAAAAAGTAGCTATAAAAAATACATAGATATTTTTTTGTCGTTCAAAACGACAAAATACCCCTGCACTGTACAAAAATATATACTACTTTACAACGAATTGAAATATATTAATAGTTACAAATTTGAATTCTTTTCATTAATAGAAAATGAGCGAAAAATGTCTAAACATACTTTGCAAAAAATATATATAAGATCTCTTTTACATACCTCCAATTGAGGGCCTAAACTTCCTCGAAACTCCTACAATAGTCTCATCAAAAACGAGGATGGAAATAAGCTATCCAAATCCCGACTACGTTATGATTTCAGTCAAAAATCCTTCCAAAAAAGGTCAGGCAGCGTGGTTTCCAAAACGGCCAATATCCACCAAATCTTCAAAAAAATACAGCCACCAACAGCTTCCCGAATCAACTTACACCGCCTTAATTATTATCCCCAACTGTGATGGTTTCAAATACCATAAATAAATCAAGATCTTACTGAAAACTGAAAATCATGCAGCCATCTCGAAGTTTGCGCCAATAACACAAGTAACTTAACTTCTCCCTACAACGCAACTCGAGTAAGTTTTCCAACCAATCGCAATCCAGCTGACAGAAATTCGTCTTAACCACAGAACCACAATCCGCTTAAGACATCGAACAAAAAATAGAGTAAACCAAAGAGTATTAATAATAACAGTTCGCATGTCATCTACGAACAAATCGGAGAGGAAATCTGTAAGCATAATGAGTTATCTATAACTCGTAAAGTCAAACCACAAATGCTATACAGATATCTCGACTACTCCCAGTGCGAAACGACAAACGAACGCAGCTATCTACGACGTATCCGTCATCGAGCAAATTGATAGTTCAATATAACCAGACTTTACAACAACAACAATACAACGATTCTTATGAGTATTAGAAATTATTTAAATTATTTTAAACAATAATAGTACCATAGTACCCCCGCATATGTTGATGTACAAAGCCAAAATAACCGGAATTATTATACAAATCAGATGTAATCAAACAGTGAACGTCTTATGGGTAAATGTTTTCAATATATTCTAATGACAACCAAGTCTTAAACAGAAGTTTCTGAACGATATGGAAATACGTACTGAAGCCATGACATGGTATATAAATGATCATCAAATATACAACTATCACGAGAGACAAGTATGTATAAAATAATTAGTAAATATATGTTTCAATCTAACACTAGTAAAATGTTTTAGACAAAGTCAAGGAGTCGAATACAATCGAATCCTGATAAGTTATAGCACTCATCAGCTGAAGCGGGCAGTTTTTTCGGACTACTGAAGCTAACACCCCAATATTATGTAACCAAGCAAAAATCAGTAGCCCCACGGTCACTTATATCTACAATAAAAACCACAAGAGAACGAAAATAAACCCTTAACACACATGAAATATACAGCAACAAAACTGACAAGAAAACTAGTTAACGGACTTTTAAAAAGGTAGGCGCTCATTTTGCTCTTGACACTTACCTACCGACAAATATAAAATTGTAGTCATGATGTGAAGACAGGGTTGGTTACAGCCCGCACCACTTCGCCGGAAGGATAATGGCAGAGTTATCCCTAAAACTCTGGGCTGACAGAAACGATTTCAAATATGATATAAAGCAGGGTCGGACTCTGACTTCTTTCATACCATCAACAAATTAATGGCAAATAATAATGATAATATACAGGATGACGCTTTTGACTACGAATGCAGCACCAATCAAGATAAAACTCAAACTGCATCCAAAAACATAATGTCTCAAGAAAACAGTGGTATTCAAAATCCTTCTCCTAGTACTTCGTATTCATCAGTAGCTAAATCGGTTCCCAAACCTGCATTTCCCAAAAAAGATCAAGTAATTGTCTTACATGCGGAAATAAACCTATAATTGTTTGACTACGTTAAAGCCATATGTAACACCATTGGTGCCAAGAACATTATATCTGCTTCCCGAATTTCTAATAATAGAATATGCATATACCTTTCCAAAAGTGAGTTAGTTGATCTTATTGTTAACTCCCACTCTATCATATCCATAGGAAACAAAACATTCAACATCCGCAGACTCATTTCACCGACCAAACGAATATTAATTTCTAATAATAGTCCATGCATTCCACAGGATCTAGCTGAAATCGCTCTTAAAAATCTAGGACTGAATCTAGCCGCTCCCATCTCTTTTCTAAAGGCCGGCATCCCTGGAGATGAGTATAGTCATATTCTCAGCTTCAGACGACAAGTTTTTGTTTTCCCACCATATGATAATTTTGAACTGCAAACATCTACAACAATCCACTTCAACAACAACGATCACCGAATATTTCTTTCCACTGACCGGATGGAATGCTTCATATGCAAAGAAACAGGTCATATTGCAACAAACTGTCTAAACCCGCCCACACATAGTTCTTCCCAAACTATTACTGATAACGAAAATCAACAGCTACCCCCTTGCCAAATAGACACAAGCACCAAAGTGAATGACCAAGAAAATAAACAACCGGTACTACAAACAGCATTGAAGAGAGTTCATTCAGATACAACACCCACCAATAACGATGTTTCTGGAGATGTATCTCCGGTAATTTTAAGTGACTCATCTATCATACCACCTCCTAATAATACTACCGACGCCATCCAAGAGAAAGAAACTACTCAAAAATCAGAGCCTCAATCATATCTAACTGAGGAAACAATAACCATCATCAATGAAGCGTACCTTCAAGACAACCCTGAAAACTATGTCATGCCCGTGGAAAATTTCACCGCTTTCATCGAAAACACGTACAATAATGCTAACACCCTTGCAGAAGCTCTAAAATTCAAAGCCTCCTAACTAATATGCTAGATATATATCCCCATCTAATAGATCGATCAATTAAAAATAGATTTTCTCGCCTGCGGCAAAAAATCAAAAGTAGCATAGACCTCGAAGAAACCGACACGGAGAGCATCTCTAGCGCCACAACGCAATCATCAGTAGGGCAAAGTGATAATGAAGATCTTGACTTAGCCCAATTATCATAGAAATCCTCTTAATAGTAACTAATCACTTTTTTTTACTATTTTGATCATGTTCCATTTAATCCAATGGAATTGCGATGGGTTTTATCCTCGGATTGAACGAATACAACAACTAATTTCTGAATATTAGCCTAATATACTGTGTCTCCAAGAAAAAAACTTCAAAAATTCACACAAGCTATATCTGAAAAAGTTTGTAGGCTACCACTTTATCAGAACAACATTCACAAGGGCCAGTGGGGGGGGGCTTCAAGATGTATTTCTAATGATCTTTTCTCTTCCAATCTACCACTAACCACCAACCTTGAAACCGTTGCTGTAAATGTCTGGGGTCCACACAATATTACAATATGCATTTACATACCTCCAAATTGTGACTTACGAGAATCCGATATTGTAGATCTCACTTCACAATTACCCAAGCCGTTCAATCTTGTTGGCGACTTCAATGCTCACAACGTAATGTGGGGCTCAGAACGCACCTTCGGTAGAGGTAAAACAATTGAAAACATATTGAACAACAATACCAGTTTATGTCTACTAAATACTGGCAGCAACACTCACTTCAACATAGCCTCAGGAATTTTTTCAGCTATAGATCTCAGTTTCAGCGACCCCAGAACAGCATCCTTAACGAACTGGCGAGCACTAGAGAGCCTATACGATAGCGACACTTTCCAATTCTAATCACCGACGACACTATCAAACCACCAAATACCTTGACGAAATGGAAAACCAAATACGCAGATTGGAATATGTTCATATTATTTACTGAATAATTAACTGACGCACTCTAGATTGACGAAAACGTAGATGGAACAACTTTACAATTCGTAAAATGTATAATCACCTCTGCAGAAAAGTATATTGGAAAGTACGAGATAGATCCCTCCAGAAAAATCGTACCATGGTGGAATGAGTCCTGCAAAACAGCAATGAAATAATGTAACAAGGCTTTAAATAGATATAGGAAAACCCGTTCTCAAGTGGATCTTATACACCTCAAGAAATTAAAAGCCAGGTCAAAACGTATCATTAAAGAAAGCAAAACGGCATCCTAGAACAACTATGTGAGCAGCATAACACCAGCAACTACTCCTGGGGAAGTTTGGAAAAAAGTAAGACAAATGCAAGGTCGTAGTACTTTAAACACTATACCAGCAATAATTTTTTACCAACAGCGAAGACATTGCCAATATCTTAGCAGACTCCTTTCAAGAAAAATCGAAGAATATGAGCACACTTCAAACTCCCCTAGTCAAATGTCCCCTAGATACTTTACATTCCAACTCACTCAATGCCCCTTTCATATTCCAAGAACTCACACAAGCTATTACTATTTCCAAAAACTCCGCTGCCGGACCAGATGACGTCCCTTCCATCTTCCTAAAACACCTTTCTACATCCAGTCTAAACAAACTACTCATCATCATCATCATCAGTGGCTTCACAACCCTGGGTGGGTTTTTGCCGACTCAACCACACTTCTCCATCTTTTTCTATCTAGCATCCGATCGGGTCCATCTTCGATATTCATGGCTTTTAGGTCCTTTGTAATATTATTTCTCCACCTGAGGCGGGGTCGACCTAATGAGCGTTTTCCCCCCGGGACCTCCTCCCACACCAGTTTTACTATTCTATCATCTGGCATTATTTTAACGTGTCCTGCCCACTGTAGTCTCCTGGCCTTTATTTCGTTTATTATGTTGGTATCAGTGTAGAGTTCTTTGAGTTCCTGGTTGGTTTTTATTCTATATTGTCCTGTATTTTCGTCTCTATTTGGGCCGAATATCTTTCTTAGCAATTTCCTTTCAAAGACCTTAAGTCGTTCTTCGTTTGCAACCGTTAGAGTCCAGGTCTCACATCCATACATTACAACAGGCCTTATAATTGTTTTGTATATGTTCAGCTCAGTTTTCCTGGTAAGTATTCTAGATTTAATTAGGTCTTGAAGAGCAAAAAGGCATCTGTTTTCTGTATCCTGTTATTTATCTCTTCTGTGATGTCGTTGTTTTCGCTAATACTTGTACCCAGATATTTAAATTGTCTTGTCCGCTCAAAGTTGTAGTCTTCGATAGAGAAGTTTTGTCCTACTCTATCTCGGTTCCGATTTTTTCTGCTGAGGTACATACAAACAAACTACTGGAACTGTATTATAAAATATGGACCAACCATACATTTCCGAAAATACGGGGAGATTCTGTTATACTGCTATTATGCCGATTCCAAAAAACCAGAATCCTTTAGATCTATTTCATTAACCTGCACGATGTGTAAGCTCCTAGAAAAAATGGTGAACAAACGGCTACTCTGGTACCTCGAAGCTAATAAACTGCTGAATCCAGCCCAATCTGGTTTCCGGTCCCAAAGATGTACGACTCATAGTTTGGTATCTAAGTATGCAGAGATTTCCAATGCTTTTGCAAATAAACAAGAAGTAGGTAGAAATGACTATTAGTATACAAAGTGCGTTTGATAAACTCTGGAGACCCGCTATTACCAATAAATTAAAAGAAATAAATCTAGAAGGTAATATACCAAACTTTTTAACAAATTTTCTGAGTAATCGACCTTCCAAAGTATCCGTCAACGGTCATTTTTCCAAATCATTTAACCTTGAAAATGGGGTCCCCCAGGCTTGGTATTAAGCCCAACCCTATTCATTTTAGTCTTAAATGGCGTATGCTCCTCTGTTAGACCCCCCATAAAATATTGTATTTATGCCGACGATATTTTCTTGTACTGTCCCGGTAAATTCTCATTAATCACATCAACATTACTCCAAAATGCCGTAGACAAAATCTCCGACTGGGCTGTTACAGTAGGATTCAATTTCTCTCCAACAAAATCGAAAGTCATCAAATTCAGCAGGAAACCGAACGACCAAATGCCGCCTGATCTTAAACTAAACGAGAGAAGTTTAAATGTAGTAGACCACTATACATTTCTGGGAATAACCTTCGACAGTAAACTCACGTGGAAGCATAAATCTGATCAAGACACGATCACATCGCACATGGGGAGCTGATGAACAACAACTACCAAAAATCTATAGAGCTTTAATCCGATCAAAACTAGAATATAGTAGTATGGTGTATGCTAATGCAAGCAGATCTGCTCTAAATAAGTTAAACTCATTATAAAATACTTCACTCCGCATCTGTTTAGGAGCCTTCAGATCCAGTCCTGCGGAATCACTCTGCTGCGAGGCAATTGAAATACCCCTATATATCCGTAGACAACAGCATCCAACCCTACAAATCCAGTATATTACATCATAAACTCAAACCAAACCGAAATCCAAAACGCCGTAACTAGCTATCATACAATACAACACCTTTTACAACCTTTACTCGAAAATATAGACCTCAAACAAACGGCCAACAGTTTTCTCTAAGACTCACCACCTTGGATTAGAATAGTCCCATATACGAACACAACTTTAAGTGAATACAATAAACATGAAGTATCGAGCTCTTTTCTTCACCAAGCCTTCTTAGAACTGATAGATCTGGAAAATACTGACGAAATTGTATACACCGACGGATCAAAGCAGGAGAATGGAGTAGACTGCTCCGCTATTACAAAAAATTATTCGATTATCGCACATCAACTCCCTCCCTATTGTAGTGTACATACAGGTGAACTTTTCAGTTTCCTCTCGGCTGTCAAATGTATTGAGGACACCCATAAAAAAGTTACAATATGCACTGTTGGAATTTACACTAAGTAATTCCAACTGTTCTAGTTATCAATTTCGAGACACCCTGAACATATGTATCGGAACCGGCGTATATAGGTTTGTTCTCACCATTGAATAAAAAGTGAAGGAAGGATAGCTACTATCTACACTCATAGAGAGAAAGCAAGACGGAAGTAGCCATCTTGAACAACCAAGTATGACTCATTTTATTTTGTTGTTGCTTTGGTTGGAGAGTACGTTTTTGCTTTTGGAAGTCTTATAATAATTTTATAGTGTTTTTCATTAGTTTTTCTTGTATTTTTGTTTTGTATTTAAATAAGTGTTTATTAGGATTAATTAGAATAGTGTTTTAAGTGTTGAAACATTAGTAATTAGACTACAAACAAAATGGTTAGTTGTGCAGCCTGCGGTTGCTCCAATACCCCTAAAAATAAATCTTTAGGCATCACTTTTCATAGGTAAGTTGTTTTCTTTTATACTTTAATTTATATTAATTTTAAATAATATAAAAGATGCAAAATAAACATTTCATATTTTGATGAATGACAAGGTTAAGACATAGGCGTAACATAAAAATAAAAATAGTAAGTTAACTGTAGTAACACTATACATTTAAGAAATATTTATTTGCATTTTTTCAAATTGGATTTATTTATAATGTGTAAATATTGATTATAAAAGTTTGACGCATAAAAATATGTTTTTAGTTTTCCTAAAGATTGTCAGAAAAGTAAATTGTGGACGAATTTTGTTAATAAACCAGATTGGACACCTATAAGAACAAGTGTATTGTGTTCTCAACATTTCAATAATGAATGTTTTGATCGAACCTCAAAGCTAAAAGTTAGATTGTGGTCCCAAGCTCTACCCACAATAAAAGTCGATCGTTTGAAATATGTAAGTATTTCCTTATATTATTTGTTCATTTTTATAAATAAGTATATCAAAATTGTTTTCTTCTATATTTAGTAATGTTGATTTACATATATTTAAACTTTACAGGTAAGGAAATTTAATCCAGTTCAACTTACATCTATTGAGTCATCTGAAAACCAAGGTGAGCCTCTACCAGGACCATCATCCAGGGCAGAAACACCTACTCGAGATGCTTCTATAAATCCATGTACAGAAGATACCCCACGTAAAAGACAATTAAAAAGAAAAATTATGGATTTGCAAAAAAATGTTGCTTTAAAAAGTACGAAAATTCGAAAACTTCAGAAAATTGTTTGGGGACAGAGAAAAAAAATAACTTCTCTTAAGTCAATGGTAAGTGTGCTTCAAAGAAAAAGTTTATTGTCAACTGACCATGAAAATGTATTACTGCAACATTTTGGCCCAAACAAAGAAATAATTGACAGACTTTTTAGAAAACCTATCAAACAGAAGGTAAAACGGAAGTACGAGCAACAAGTGAGAGCATTTGCAATAACCCTACATTTTTTTTCTCCGAAAGCATATAGTTATGTTCCGAGAACATTTCAAAATTGTTTACCTCACCCAAAAACTTTGTCAAAATGGTATTCTTCTATAAATGGAAAGCCGGGGTTTAGCCAAGAAGCCATTAATTTCTTAAAATCAAAAATGGAAAATACTGAAAAACCATTATTTTGTTCATTGGTTTTTGATGAAATTGCCATTCGTCAGCATTTAGAATATTCTAATGACAAATATTATGGATATGTGGATTATGGAAACGAGTTGCAGGGAGATTGTGAAGAAATAGCAAAAGAAGTTTTAGTTTTTATGATAGTGTGTATCAATGAGCCATGGAAATTACCAATAGGTTATTTTTTTATATCTTCACTAAATAGCTCACAAATGTCAGCTTTAGTCAAACAGGCACTGTATCTTTTAAGAAATGTAGGAATTGAAATAACAATCATAACTTTTGACGGAACTGCCACTAATTTTAGCATGTGCAAGGAGTTAAATTATAAAAATAATATACAATCACATATAATTATAGACAATACTAAATATTTTTTAATGCCAGATCCAGTACATATGATTAAATTAATTAGAAATTGTTTTGGAGATCTGAAAACGTTTACTGATAAAAATGGGGATTTAATTGATTAAAATTATGTTATTAAACTTAATGAGTTGCAAGAAAAAGAAGGACTTCATTTAGGAAACAAATTAAGAAGAAAACATATAGACTTTTTCAGACAGAAAATGAAAGTTAAGTTAGCCACTCAATTATTGAGCAAATCTGTGGCCGATTCTTTAATTTTTTGTAAAGACATTTTAAAACTAGAAAATTTTCAAGGCAGCGGCCCTACTGCTAACTTTATATTAATTATGAATAATGCTTTTGATATAATGAATTCACATAAAATAAGCAATTTTAGTTATAAACAAGCAGTTTGTCCCAGCAATATTAATAATATAAAAAAATTTTGGGATGAATTTAAAGACTATATTTTAAATTTGAAACTTTCGGGTTGTCCAGTTTTAGACTCTAGGAGAAAAGCTGGATTCACTGGTATACTAATGGGTATGAGTTCAATTATTAGTATTTATGAGGAATACGTTAATGATAAAAAACTTAAATTTTTGCCCACATACAAATTAAATCAAGACCATATAGAATTATTTTTTAGTTCCATAAGAGCACATGGTGGTTATAATAATAATCCTACGTGCAGGCAGTTTATGTCTGGTTTTAAAAAAAATTTTAATTCATGCTGAAATAAGAGAAGGGGGCGCAGGAAATTGCGTTCCTCTAGAAGAAATTAATATTTTAAATATTGGTAGTGAAAAAAAATCTGCAATAAATATAATAAATGAATCTATTGCACATAGAACTGATGATAATGAGGATGATATATTAAAATTTATAGATGAACATAATTATGCCTTTCAGGTAGATTCTCTATCATCATATAGTTTGTAAGTACTCACATATATAGCAGGTTTTGTGAGTTTTAAATTGAAGAGAAAGTTAAAATGTGAATATTGTGTTTCCGAACTATATGGTGATAGAGAAAACTTCTTAAATTCTTTAATTAATTTAAAGTCAAGGCACTGCCTAACATACCCCAGTGAGGATATCATTAATATATGTGTGATTGCTGAAAAATTTTTGAGGCGCCTGACAAACAATTTTAAAAACTTAAAAATTAATAAAAATAAAATAATAATAAAAGTTTTAAATGACTTTAAAGACAAAAAAATTTTTCCCAATATGATTCCACATGATACCACTCCATTGGAAAACCATAATATTTTATTATTAAAAAGTGTTCTAGAAATTTTCTTAAACACAAGATTAAGTTTTAGTTGTAAAAATAGGATTAGTAGAGAATATATAAGGAATGCGTTAACAAAATTAATTATATTTAAAGGTCAATAAAATTTTAATTGTGAATTCTGTTTGTTTTTTTTATCGAGACATCCAAAAAAATCATAATTGTAGTAAGCTTTGGAATTTTGTTTGTTATGTAGCCACTCTAATCTTTAACCATAAAATATTATTTTAAACTAGAAAAACAAAACACGTGTTCTCTGGTTTAAAATGTCATTCTTACTCAGTATCTACATAACCATCAAAATTTCAACGCCTACTCTAATTAGTTTTATTTTGGATGTCCCTATATGTAGTATCTAATTTTTTTATTTGCTACAAAATAATTTTATATGGCGCGCCTATGGTAAAACGGATATTGCCGTCCGCCATATGCAACAACCATCCTGATCAACCAAACTTGTGTTTATTGCTCCTTCCTTTACTTTTTATTCAATGGTTCTCACAGGAATCACAAACCATCAGGATTCTGCGCAATACATTTCTCTGTGTTGATACATAAGTTTCTGATTGTTTGAAAACAGCTGGACGATGTTCACACAGGTTTCATTAATGGTTGTCCAACTGTCCGACGTCCAGCTGTTTTCAAACAATTAGAAACTTATTTATGAACGCGGAGAAATGGATTGCGCAGAATCCTGACTGTTTCTGATGGTTTGAAACTAGTGTAAGAACAAACCTTATGTCGCTGGGTGTCTAATAGTAACGAATCTCTGCGCGCGCGAATTCATTTTTCGGAGAGTATTCAATCAGCCTTCGCATAGTACTGTAGTAACCTTCGCCTAAAGCACACCCACTGTGTGTGTGTCTACACGCTGTAGACAACCCTAAGTAAGATGTTAGAGCGTTATTGTGAAATTAGTGCGTTGTTGTTCAAGTTGTGTGTTTTAGTTGTGTAACTAACTCAGTTATTCGCCGTGATCTTTCCTGAAGAAAGCCGGTAGTTTTTTCTCTCTCTCTCTCTAGCCAGTTGAATTCACCGTGGCCTTTTGTAAAGAAAGCCGGTAGTTCGCTCTATCTCTAACTTGTTTTAACCGCCGTGGTCTTTCGTAAAAAAGCCGGTAGTGATTTATATCTCTAACACGTTTGAATTCGTCGCGGTCTTTCGTAAGAAAGCCCGTAGTTCGTTCTCTCTCTAACACGTTGAGATTGCCGTGTACTTTGCCCAAGAAGCCGGTCTCTCTCTATCTCTCTCTACATCAGCTTACAATTAATTCCATTACAAGTTATTGATTGTCTCTTGTCTCTATTGAAATATTCTCAACATCTATTTATGTAATTACTCCTGTAAAGTGCATTACATTTACTAAGTTCTTTGTTACATTTTTTCATGTAATAATATTTATATTAAGCGCGAAGCGCTGACCGTACAGTGTTGCCAAGTATTGGCATGAACAATTTTTAGTTATACCATTTTCACATGTTTATTGAAATTGACTGTCTCGACCCTTACTTCGTGGAATATGCTCATATTAGTGTTTTTAAATGAAACTCACGGTCTCTAGTTAATTCCACAATTTAATACAAGTTATTGAAAATTCTAAAAAATTGACAATTGTTTCGATAAATCAATATCATCGTCAGAATGACAGAAGTTACATTTCATTTTATGCCTACCTGATGTTTAGTAGTTATTTTTGGCTAGACCAAGAAGTAACCTAACTTGTGATTGGCTTAATATATGTTTATAGAAAAAATAAGAAGATGTGATATTACAAATATTGAAGCTTAGATATTATTAGCCCTATGGTGATATCCTGGATATCATTTTTCCAATTAAGATCAGTATAACTGTGCAATGATATAGAAAACCAGGAAAACTATATCTGCTGATCTTTACAATTATCACTTAAAAAGACAGTTTATTAGTGGAGAATTCCCTAGATTTAACTGTTCATTGACAACTTCATATTGTGGGTTTCTTAAATGTCTTCTAATTTCCAGTTCTTCAAGGAAATCCAGTTCTTGTTTCTTTTCACAAATATGCAGTACTTCTAGTTCTGTGTTAGGTGTCAATGAATGATTGGTGTCAAGTAGATGTTTTGCGTAGTGGGATTTATCTGGTTGTTTTAATCTGTATGCTCGTAAGTGCTCACTGTATCGTATTTCAAAATTCCTAAGGGTCTGACTCAAATAGACAGCATTACATTCTGGACATTTGAGTTTATATATACCTGACTTCTTTAATAGTGGTATTTTTGTTTTTACATTTAACAATTCTGTACTAACGTTACTTTCTGTTTTAAAAGAAATTGTTGTATTCGTTGCTGAATGTATTATCTTTGAAATATTATTAGAAATATTTCCTGCATATGTGATGGTTTTATAAGTTTTAATTTCATCAGCTTGTTTAGGATATATTAGTTGTAATGCCACTTTTTCCTCTTTTTTACTAATTAGCTTATTTATCATATCTAATGGATAACCGTTAGATGTTGCTATTTGTCTAATTGTATTAATCTCTCTATCAAAATTACATTTGTTCATAGGAACTGAAAAAGCTCTATGTATCATTGAATTATATGCTGCTAGTCTGTGTGACACAGGGTGGTTAGAATTGAATGGAATTGTTACATCAGTTTGTGTTGGTTTTCGGTAAATTGAATAATCAAGTACATTATTAACTCTTTGAATTTTACATTAGAAATTGAAGAAAATAGCTCAATCAATTTTCTTGATTTAAAAATTCAAAGAGTTAATAATGTACTTGATTATTCAATTTTCCGAAAACCAACACAAACTGATGTAACAATTCCATTCAATTCTAACCACCCTGTGTCACACAGACTAGCAGTATATAATTCAATGATACATAGAGCTTTTTCAGTTCCTATGAACAAATGCAATTTTGATAGAGAGATTAATACAATTAGACAAATAGCAACATCTAACGGTTATCCATTACATATGATAAATAAGCTAATTAGTAAAAAAGAGGAAAAAGTGGCATTACAACTAATATATCCTAAACAAGCTGATGAAATTAAAACTTATAAAACCATCTCATATGCAGGAAATATTTCTAATAATATTTCAAAGATAATATCTTCAGCAACGAATACAACAATTTCTTTGAAAACAGAAAGTAACGTTAGTACGAAATTGTTAAATGTAAAAACAAAAATACCACTATTAAAGAAGTCAGGTATATATAAACTCAAATGTCCAGAATGTAATGCTGTCTATTTGGGTCAGACCCTTAGGAATTTCGAAATACGATACAGTGAGCACTTACGAGCATACAGATTAAAACAACCAGATAAATCCCACTACACAAAACATCTACTTGACACCAATCATTCATTGACACCTAACACAGAACTAGAAGTACTGCATATTTGTGAAAAGAAACAAGAACTGGATTTCCTTGAAGAACTGGAAATTAGAAGACATTTAAGAAACCCACAATATGAAGTTGTCAATGAACAGTTAAATCTAGGGAATTCTCCACTAATAAACTGTCTTCTTAAGTGATAATTGTAAAGATCAGCAGATATAGTTTTCCTGGTTTTCTATATAATTGCACAGTTACACTGATCTTAATTGGAAAAATGATATCCAGGATATCACCATAGGGCTAATAATATCTAAGCTTCAGTATTTGTAATATCACAGCTTCTTCTTTTTTCTATAAACATATATTAAGCCAATCACAAGTTAGGTTACTTCTTGGTCTAGCCAAAATAACTACTAAACATCAGGTAGGCATAAAATGAAATGTAACTTCTGTCATTCTGACGATGATATTGATTTATCGAAACAATTGTCAATTTTTTAGAATTTTCAATAACTTGTATTATATTGTGGAATTAACTAGAGACCTTGAGTTTCATCTAAAAACACTAATATTCACATGTCTATTTTATTTTTCTCATGATCTTTTGAAACTACTTTCATTAAAGATCAATTGAAATCAAACTGACTATTTTATTGACATCGTAGTAGTTAGTTTACCCTTTCGTGGTCAGTGGTTGTTTATTCAGTTGAAAATATGGAGTGGACAGAAGGATCTACCCTGGATTTCATAAATAGTTATCGTAATAAAGAAATTTTGTGGGATGCAAAACATCCCAAATACTATAATACACTAAAGAAGCATGATGCATGGGAAGAACTTGCTGTAGAGTTTCGGACAACAGTAGATTAATTCAAAAAAAAAATGATGTTCTTCTGTCAGGACCTAGGCGAGAGAAAGCAAAAATTAAAAAGAGCCACGGTACGGGTAAAGGTAAATTTGAATAATTGAAAATTAATTTCTTTTCTATTTTGTTTATTTACTTTTCAATTACAAATTTTATTTTTATTGATTACAGTTTACCTTTGCTATTCCTTTGGGACAAAAACAAGGTTCGGGAAACACAAAGCACCGTAAGTAAAACGAATTTCTAATTACGTATAATTATCTTGCCACAAAAGTCCATTTTCGTTTTGAAAGTACGATGACAATTCGTCTCTAATTCGTGTTGCATTTTCGGTTGGTCTTCTGGAAATATTTCAAATTGGAAATAAAGAAGACATTGGTTCATTAGTTATAGTTTTATACTTTCCTTCTACAAGCTTTCCATCAATTTCTGTATCGAAGGTTCCATGTGGCGTATACAAAGCACAAGATGTGGAACTTTCTCTTAAACAGTTATGTAGATGAGCTACTGTCATTATAACTAATTCAGCTTTTCCGGATTCAAGTAACATCGGTTTACGAAGTACTCTAAAAACGGCTGAGGCGATGCCAAATACATTTTCTACAGTTCTTAGTGCGCGAGTTAATCTGTAGTTAAACACTCTTTGCAATGATTCCCGAAAACGGGTTTATTAACGACTCAGTTAAGGCAAATGCCTCGTCTCCAATAAAAAAATAGGGAATTTTCTGTTGCCTGCCATGTAAAGCTTCTGGTTCAGGTAAATTTAAGTCATTTCGCTCTAATTTTTTGTAAAGCGAGCAGTTTTTAAAGATACCACTATCTGAAATTCTTCCTTGGCCTCCAGCATCAACATACAAAAAGTTATAATTAGCATCCAGTAGGGCAAAAAGAACTACACTAAATCTTGATTTGTAATTAAAAAAACTCGCTTCCGGTGTTAATTGGAGCTTGTAGAACAACCAGCTTCCCATCTAAAGCACCCAGACAATGTGGAAAGTTCAAGGTGTCCTCAAAGTGTTTTGCCACTTCTAACCCTCTTTCTGGTGTTGAAGGTATCTGTAAAAGTTAAAACAAATTTCGTTAAAACAAATTATACAGTGCGCCAAAAATAGGACATATTTTTATTTTCTAAATAAGTTTGTTTATTAAATACTTATTTTAAATTATTTTTAATTTTAGATTGTACACGAAGAAGAAGATAATGATGAAAAGGAAATATCGGGTGATGAAGGAACATTAGCAGATAACGATAAAAACTCTGCTGTACAAGAGACTCGGGAAAGTATAGAAAATGTACCGAAAAGAAAAGCAACACCTAGTACCGAAAAGAAAAGCGATGAAGCGACACCTAGTAGAAAACGCCAGAGAGGAATGAAAATTCTGAGAAATTAGATAAAGATTTTAAAATACTGTCAGAAGCATCAGCAAACGCTAGAAACCCACAGGAGCAAAACGAATGTCAAATATTTGGAAATCTTGTGGCTAAGAAACTGGCCAAATATTCTCTTGAATTACAAAGTACTGTACAACAAGATATTATGTTAATTTTGCTTAAAGCAGACAAGACCCACCTCGAACAAAGTTCAACCAATTTTTAACATTCGCAAACATACCGTACTCATACTCTTCAGTCATTCTTTGCAAATTCTGTGCCACAACATTCTCAATTTGAACAGTATAAGGATAGCCAAGCTTCCAGTTTTACACAACAACATTCACAGGTACCATCTCCAGCATATAATTATGCTAATTCTAGTATTTCGGATCATTCAAGTCGCAGTACTCCAGTCAATTCTTTACCACGCCAACTATTGTATATTTCCGATATTGAATTAGAAAATTTAAGATAAACATTTGTTTTGTTTAATGTGTGTTTATTATATACTTCTTTAATAAAACAGTTTCTTACCTGTATATTTTCTTGTAATCCTTCTATAATGGCTTCGCACACTTCAGGAACTATAGCACTTATCGATTGTTTAGAAATTTTAAAAATGTATTGTAGACTGGTGAAAGAGTCACTAGTCGCCAGAAACCGAATTGTTACTGCCAACTTTTGTTGAACAGAAATTGCCGTTCTCCATCTAGTATCTTTTCGTGCTATTTTGGGTCCAATTAAATTAATCAAGTAATCGAAGTCTGTTGGAGACAGTCTAGTAAAATTTTGGTAAAGGCCACTAGTTGCCTGAAATTTTAAATCCAACAGTAAATGATTTCCGCTGTACCCACTTCTAGCGTCTTTCTGCGCGTCTTTTTTTATTTTTTTTTAACTAAGTAATGCATGTATATATAAGCAGCTGCAACAACCTCCATTGCACACAAGAAAAAGACTAATTTAATTGTTCTGTTTTAGTAAAGACGGAACGGCAAAATGTCCCGTTTATAAGATACGCGACGATGTATTGATACGCTATATTTGTTGACAGGCCGTATCTTCGATGCGTAACAAACAATTGTTGCGCGACGGAGTTACGATACGAAGTTTTGTTCTATGTCTGTACCCACCTTAATAAGAATATAGTTTCTTAAAGATAGTCATTTAAAAACATTCTTCAAGGTCATTGTGAATAATTTGGGAATTTTGTATAGGTACGTGTCTTGACTTAACTGGATCTTCATAAATATTTATTATAACATTCGTGCGTCTATTTCCTCATCTTTCAACGTATTCAAAAACAACATTTAAAAATAATTATTTGTTTATCATTTTAAGGACACATTTTATATAAAAGAGACCCATTACGAAAGTAATTTAATTCTCCCAGTAGTATAAAATCTTATCTGTTTTCAGCAACGTGGTGCTTTTCTTCAGAGTTAAACGGTTATAGGTTTTTTTTAAAGAATTCTCCCGCATTTCGAAGGAGAAGTGCTTTTCGCGAAGTACTTACGATGCCGATATTTTCATTTTTTTTTCTTGGTATATTCCTCTACTTTCCGCAATTTTAAGATCGTTTCCAACAGATGGCTGCACACTCATTCGCCTAACAAGACACTCGTCATTGATCGACTTCAGGAGCGTGGAAAATATCAAATTTTGAAGGAAGACAAGATTATTACTATTGAAGTAGTAAAAGAAATATATTTCCGGACAACTGACTAAGAAATTTTTATAAATGCATAACAATATTTGATTACCATCTTATCGTTTATGAATTCGTTTCTGTAACAATCAGTATTTGTTTATTGTTGTAATGAAAGTCAGCGATTCCCTATTTATTTGAATTAATAGGTCCATTCTGTGCAAGTATGTAAGATAATCTGTAACTCTACAGGGTAATTGCTATTCTGCATACAACTGTACTTGGTAATTATTTACGTGTGTATTGACTGGTGTCGTATGTCATTACAGTAATCAATTTATTAATTTTTTTGATAAAAATTTAACAAAAATGGACAATGAAATGGCAATATTCATTGGAATTCTAATAGAAGATGACTATAATTGGTAAAATATATTCCCCTTATTATAACAAGTTGGTAATTGGGTAATATTTATAGATATCATTTTTAGGAACTTTATGAGAATTCAAAGAAAACGTCTGAGTGATCAAATGGATCCCTTTGATATGCCAAATACAGCATTTATTCAAATGTTTAGGCTTAATAAAGAATGTGCAATAAATTTAATAAATAGTTTACAACCACACATTAGAATTAGAAATAATAGCTGTATTTCACTTGTGAAAAAAGTAAGTATGTATTTACATATATATGTGAATTATTATTGGTTACTTTAAAATTTCATTTTAACAGGTGCTTCTTACTTAATTATTACCAATCTGGGTTAAATTTCCTACTAAAAATGAGGAAATTTTGAATGTCAAACAAGGGTACCCAATAATCAGATAGTTTTAATATATTAACTAAAAAAATGTTTTTACATTTTTTAGAAAATATGGTTTTCGAGGTGTGTTGGGGGCTATTGATGGTACTCATGTAGAAATTCTTGCTCCCTCTGTAACTGATATAAATCATCCACCTTTTGTATATATATAAATAGAAAGGGAAAACATTCTATAAATGTAATGCTGGTATAAGATGCTCACAATAAAATTATAGGATGTAATTCAAGATTTCCGTGCAAGTTAGAAATTATTTGCAAATTAGGTATCAGAATGGCGACCATACTAGTCATTTAATAGGAGATAGTGGTTATCCTTTAGATACTTGGTTATTTACACCTTTTTTAAATCCACAGAACCAACAAGAGGAAGCATTTAACAACACTCTGACATCTGCACGTAATGTTATTGAAAGAACCAATGGCATTTTGAAAGGAAGATTCCGCTGTTTGTCCAGACATCGAACACTTGTATATAATCCTGTGAGGGCAGCCAATATTATTTATACATGCTGTGTGTTGCACAATATGGCCTTAACTGCAGGTTTGAATCTGGATGAAAGAGAAATTGAATATCTACAAGAAAATGATCAGATTGACAATCCAGCTGCAAATAGAAATTTTTGTAATTTGGAAGAGAAACAAGGGCGGCAGAGATAATTATTAATATTTTAGGAAAATAAAAAAAGTATTAAGCTATCTTATTTCTACTTGTAACAAAATGATAAAAAAATAAATCATTCAAATAAATTTAAAAAATCAGTTTTATTCAACAACATTCGCATTGTTAAATTATAATAAGAAATAAATAAAGTAATAGAATATAAAACTTTCAAATAAATAAAAAAACATTCTTACTAAATACATACAATAATAAACTAATAAAAATCAAAATTAAAACATAAACAATCCTTACAAAAATAATATAATTTCCAAATTCCTAGCCTATGTCCAATTTATTTTATTACAATTAAAAGTCAGGGTGTAAAAATTTGAACTTTTTAACTTGTTTACGAATCTCAATATTTTCTTTTTCTACATTAATAAATGCATTGGTAAATTCCTTAATATGCTTACAAAAATTTTCTGTTAAGGTAGCATTAGCTTTTGTTGCAATCATTAAATTTTCAGCCAGCATAAGGGCTTAGGTCTTACTCGCTTATGAGGAGTTGTTGTTGGGGGTGTTGCATTTTCAACATTTATTATTACAGTTTCTGTTGAAATATCTTCTTGTTCTGGTTCTTCTTCATAAAATATTTCATTTTCATCATTTGTTACATCGCTAGCAGTTACTGGAATGCCCTCATATGTGGTAACATGTTCATTTCCAGTAACTGACCCCAAGCACTCAATGCCCTTTCTTCTAATGGAGTTAATATTGCTTCTGAAACAGGACCCCTACCAGATTGAATTCTATGATGTTTAATTTTTCTATATTTCGCTTTGGTACCATATTTCCAATCTGCAAATCTCTAGAATGTAAAATGTAATACTGGCAACTCGTTTATATAATTTTACAAACCTTTTTCCACTCTTCAATGGACAATGCAGGGCCTTGTCCTACTGCATTTAATTTGTACACTAACTCTTCCCACTTTCTATGTATATAATTTTGGTCCATAGTGGGATTGATTGTATTGCTTCTGAATGCATAATCATTTTCAATTGCTTCTAAATACATTTCGTACTGTTCTGAGGTTGTATTTTTCAGTCTCTTTCTTTTTTTATTTCCATCATTAGATAAACAGACATTCTTTACAGGATCATGTGACATATAGCTTTATTCAAATGGAATATTTTTGTAGTTGGATTTTGTTTAATTTATAGGTTAGAAATATCGAAATTTGACAGACAGTAGTTCAAATGTCTGTCTGTAATCCCCAGCGAGTTACAGACAACATCACAGAATCGCGAAGTTACAGATTCTGTAAAATCCCATTTACAGAACCTCGTAAGCTACAGATTCGTAGATGATTACGAAAAACACAGAATCGACCTATAAACATCTATTTATAATGGACAGTAATGACAACGTCCAAGATACAATAAGATAATTAAAATTGTTTTAAGACCCTGTGATAAAAACTAATTGAAAAAGTGTATGTTTCCATTTGGTTTCGACCCTATTATTCATCGTGTTTCGAAGAGGGATGATATATACCGCAAATCGATGAAAATTAATATCAATTAATTTTATCACGAACACCAACCTAATTCGAATTACGAAATTTGTTCTTTGTCCACACCATTTCGATAATTGCTAGTCCGCTTATAAATTTCGCGTTCAATTTATACGATTATTTGATTGTAGTTGGCCCTTTCAGTCTTAACGTTGAAATTAGGTTAGTACAGGGACTAATATATGAAGGAACAAAAAAAGGAATACCACTAAAAAATCTGTGATTATTATTTTAAGATTTACAGCCAGAAACTCAACTAATCTTCTCACCTATTGCATATATCATTTCCATTTCATAGGCGTAGGTACATTTTTATATTAAAATATTTTTTATCCAAATTTTACTTTGTATAGTTCTCACAAATATAAAATTACGAAAACCAAATTTAAGCATTATTCAGACACTATTTCATCTATCGAGTGGCGAATGATCGAAATCTACAGATATCATAGTTTCGGAATTATCCACATTTTTATGGGAGAATATAAAATCGAAAAAAAAAATCATTAAAATTCAATTACAGTTCTATTTGCGTAATCTCTGGAGATTCCTTTTTTTTAGTAATACGTACCACAAAAAAATTTCCTCCAACTTTCATTCAGTATTATTCCCACAAATACGAAATTAAAAAAAAAACATGAGCACTTTTTAGATACATTTCTCCTCTATTAAATGGCTTACGATAGATATCTATATACTTCATAGTTTCAGAATTACAAAGCATGTTAAATCGACAAAAAAATCTCAAATGTTCAATTTTGATGTCATATAATTCGGGTTGCGTTATCACTGGAGAGTCCGTTTATTTGATTATAATTGAGGGGTTCTTAGCAAAAACGTCACAAGTCCAAATTTGGTAAAATTTAAAATATAGCGCCTTCTTATAGTGAAACCCCGTATCCATGCAACTGAATAATGGTTGAAGGCAAAAACGTCACACATACAAAGTTTTAGCAGCTTATAAAACCAAAGCTTCTACAAAAACGACACTAGTCCATGAGTTGTCTGGCAAGAACGACAATAGTCCACCAAACGGATTACGTTGATGTACGCAAAATAACATATTTCCATAATATAACAGCTTATTGTAACCTTAAAATCTGACATAAGATATAAGGTGTCGTAGTGAATCGTCTTAAAATTAAAATAAGTGAATACAATGGAAAACCAAGAATGGCCTAAGCGTAAACGTTGCGGGGAGAAGAAAGAAACTTTGATAAAGAAAGTAAAAGTCAGAGGAGATGAACATGTAAACAATTCCGGCAAACTAGTTGAGAGACGACAAACAGTACCGGATTGCAGGTAATACTACTTATATTAAATGTGTTCCTTAAACATTAAGACAATGGTCGCTTTTCAGCTGTACAAGGATTAAATGTTTTTCTAAAATCACCGAGAAAAACAAGCATAAAATTCTTTCACAATTTAATGCAATGTCAGACAAAAATGAACAAGATTCACATTTAACTGGACTCATTGCAATACAAACAATCACCAGGCACAGACCTAGGAAACCTGAGGGTGAAAACCATAAAGATCACGATGCTGCATTTAAATATAAAATTTGAGTAAGTGGATCAGAAATAACTGTATGTTTGAAAGCTTTTCTGAGTCGGTGTAACACAACGCAGAATCTTTCACATTTGGAAAAATCTCCCAAGGATCTGAGAGGTTTACATAATAGTCGGCCTAATAAGTGCCCAAATGAAGTCGCAGAACTTGTGAGGCAACATATACAATCTTTCAAAGCTCGGTCATCTCATTAGTCATTAACCCTTTGACGCCGGAATTAATTTTTTTTTACTTTTAAATAGTTTTTTGGTAATTTCATATAAAAGTATTATTTTTAAAACTAATGGTATGCATTTTAATTTTTTTTCTCAAACCACAAAAAAAATAGACCATGTCTTAGGTGTTGGGACACTAGGCATAAGTTACTAAAATATTTTCATAAGTAATACTTTATTTTGAATGGTACAAAGAGAAACAATTTTTCTTGTCGTTAAGACACATGTTTTACAGCTCCAGGAAGACTTGTGAGGTTCTTTTCGGCTACTGCAAAAGGCACATCTTCTTGGCTTCATGTGAATTGGCATATGTGCACATTTATCAAAGCGAACTTCTAACGGCACCGTACGTTTGAAGTGATTTATTTCAGTACTGTCTTTTGCGTCCTTTTCTAGGTACGGCGGGTTCGGCACCAATGAGACCGTTTGCAACTGCCAACCTAAATATTTTCGGCGTAAGCGATTTTCCAGCTGCTCTACTTTTGAAAATAATGAAAGCATTCACCAGTGAGACATCTAAAAAATACCAAAAGATCCGGTGCCACCATTTCTTCGATTTTCTGTCCACTTCATAAATCGAATTCAGCATATCCATTTTGTCAACAAAACCCATATTGGCATTGTAGTCCTTGACTAGTTTTGGACAAGTAATTTCTTCTGAAGTTCCATCTTTCTTCTTTCTAGAAACTGTGTCAATATCTTCGGGGTTATGATGATTACTTAAAAACAAAACACCTTTTCGATCTTTCCATTTTATAAAAACAGTGCCGTCTTTGCTAACTCGCCAATCTGACTCCCCTCTTGCTAATTGATTATCCTCTTTTATATCTATTGGTGTGTTCTTTCTTTCCTTCCTTGCTGTTCCGCATGCATAAATGATATCTTCCCGCAAGCTTTTCGTTAGTTCCACAGAATTGAAGAAATTGTCGAAATAAACTTTATGGCCTTTTCCGACCAATGGACGAGTAAGCTCTTTGATAACTCGGGCTCCTAAATTCTTTTCAGTAGTATCGGCAGCTTTTCCTGTGTATATGTCAAACTGACATACAAAACCAGATTCGTCCGCTCTTATCCAAACCTTATATCCTATTTTATTGGCTTCATCGGTAAATATTGCCGCAAAGAACTACGCCCTTTGAATTTTATCATAGACTCATCGATTGCTTGGTTTTCTGCGGGATTATAACATGCAGCAAACCTTTCCGATAAATGATTCAATAAAGGTCTAACTTTATATAACTTGTCACAGTTGGCTTCATTTCTTTTAGGTTGAAGAGCATTATCGTTCAAATGTAAGTTTGATAGCAACCACTCAAATCGGCATACAGGAACTAATATAAACATCTCGAAGATCTGCCCTGGAAGACCAGTAGTCTCTCAAACTCGGGAGATGCTTTATTCCCATTAGTAAATGTATTGCTAAAAATACTCGCATTTCTTCCGCATTAGTCTGTGTATGTACAATACGATTTTCGTCACCACCACAATGTTGCACCGAATATAAACTAGTTTGAAAGACAATATATTCAATAAGTTCTTTTGTAAAAAGTTGGAGAAAAACATCTGTCGGAGAATCTATATTGTCCGGTAGATTGGGACCGACCAGTTCATTGAAACTTTTTTTATGTTGAATGCAGTTTTCGGAGTCTCTGGTCCAAATTGTATTGAGAAGAAAATATTTTTTTATACGCATATCCAACGGCATGTCATCGTCACTGTCTTCGTCAGTTTGATTTATCTCTGGCACGTCCTCGTCCTGAATTTGATTTACCTCTGGCACGTCCTCAATTTGATTTATTTCTTCAGAGATAAGTGGCAGAGGCTCCAGATTTAAAAAATCTGTTTCGGTATCGTCATCGGAGCAGTCATCAAGTTCTGAGTCTGCATCAGATGGAATGTCTTCAACAAGAGTTAGTAATGCTTCCTGACTCATAGTTTCCAAATCAGCAATAGAATATTTCTTTCTGCCTGTAAACAAAAAACCCATCAGTGCCTTGTGTCCCAGAAGATCGACCACCTCTATTACTAAGTGTAAAATGCCCGAAATTCATCAAATAACATTTATCATAAAAATATGCTATATATACAACTTGTATCTACACGAACTTACCTGCCATTTTATTAGAAATCACTAAAAAACTCGTATTATAATAAAAAAATTACAACAGCGGCAGTACCGTGCTCCAACGCTGCTAGCATGCAACTAAAACTATCGCCAATATCCACTAGCGTCTAGCGAGCTGCAGGTCACAGATGATCCTGACCAATCAAAAACGACCGAGGTTAGGATCCATTGGCGCGAAAGTTTAAAAATGTTAGCTGCTTTATTTTGACCAATATATTAAATTATTTCAATTAAAACTCATTGTAATTGGTTCTTACTCGACAATTAACTAAGATTATTTGATAATCGGATCCATTTGTTAAATCATAACGACATTGCTACACTGAGAGAAAAGAAAAGTTGAGAGAATGTTTTGCAGTTATTTCAATTTAAGAAAATCTGTTGAACTGAAATAAACGGTTTAAGGGTTTAAGGAATTTTTTGGGATGTTAATTTATTCATTCTAGGTTGAGTTTTAAAAATACTTGAATCAATATATGTATTTGGTTTTTCAAATTAAAATATAAATCGTTAAGTAGGAAGAAAAATAATGAAACGTTTCTTTTTCTCGATCAATCTTCTGTTATTGCTAAATTAATGTTCCACAAAATAAAAGATCAAATATTCAGATAAGGTTGTTCTGCTACTAAAAAGATGAAAAAATATATCAAAAAGTGGTGTTTGTAAGCCCAGTCATGAAGAAGTAGAAAAAATAGCTTTAAATTTTTCATCAAAAATTGTATAAATAAATAATAATTATTTATACAATCCAACAGCCTTAAGTAGTTTGTTTTTGCTTTGTTAAATATTCATATTTCCTTATGACAACAGATACAGTGGTCAACAGTATTTTCCTAGTTTCATCTTTGATCAACGTGATAATTGCATTGCTATTGCATTTTTTAAATATCAGTTAACCAGATAATCTGGTAGTATTCGCTGTCAAATATAACGACTGTTACATGATTTTTTGTTGTTACTATATCAATTGTCGTCGATATAGCAATAATTGGAAATTGATGGATACAACGAGAAAGAAGAAAAATTATATTATTGTTGATCCTACTTAACGATTTATATTTTAATTTGAAAAATGAAATACCCATATTAGTTCACGTTTTTTGAAAACTCAAACTTAAATGAGAAAATTAAAATTTCAAAATAGTTCGTTAAACCCACAAACAATATTTTTATTTCAATTAAACATATTTTCTTTAGTTAATTTAACTGGAAAAAAGTTTTTCTCGACTTTTCTTTTTTGTCAGAGTAACAATGTCTCTATGGTTTAGCAAATGTGGCCGAATATCAAATACTTTCGATTAATTGCCTAGCAACAACCAATTACAATGCGTTTTAATTGAAATAATTTAATATTTTTGTCTATAGAAAGCAGCTATTGTTTTTAAACTTGTACGCCAACGGATCCTAACCTCGGTCGTTTTTGATTGGTTAGGATCATCTGTGACTTGCAGCTCGCTAGACGCTAGTCCAATATCCTCGTAGATATAATTTTTAGCGGGAGCCGCTGGAGGGGATACCGAGTATCCACGTATTAACTGTGTCTTAACGCTAAGATCACTAGGCGAGTGTCCCAAAGCTTCGACTACTAGGAGTCAAAGGGTTAAGAGACAATCGAGGTAGAAAGTATTTACCTGAGAGTTTGACAGTAGCTAAAATGCATCAACTTTTTCTTGAATTGACTCAAATAAATTCGCCTTACAGAATGTACTGGAGCATTTTCAATGAATATAATATAAAATTCGGGTATCGGCGTTCTGACACCTGTTCCATTTGTGATCAATATGAGCAGAAAACGAATGATCCTAACTCTGACAAAATTCAGCTTGTTATAGATAAAAACCTTCATCTGAGAAAAGCAGAAGCTTTTAGACAAAAAAAGAGACTATTTACAGAAAGGGCAAGAAGCGGTGAAATCTTATGCATATTTTTTGACTTTATGAAAAATTTACCTTTGCCTCGTTTCAAAACAAATGAAGTGTTCTACAGTAGACAGTTTTGGTACATTGTCTTCGGAGTTCATAATCTTGGTACCAATGAAGTCATGATGCTCACTTACCATGAGGGTCAGGGTAAAAATGGCGCAAATGAAGTTACATTCATGCTGTTTCAATACTTAAAAAGTGTAGCAGGCGATCATAGAGAACTAGTAACTGATTAACGACAGCTGTTGTGGTCAAAATAAAAACTATGTTATGGTTCACTACTTGCATATTTTAGTGCATTGTCTAAAAATGTTTGATTCGATCACTCATTTATTTCCTGTTCGAGGACACAGTTACTTACCGAACGGCCAAGATTTCTCATTAATAGAAGAACAAAAAAGAAAACTAGAAGCTGACGAGGTGTCTGAAGATTGGGACTCAATCATCCGAAAGATACCATCTCTCTTCAATTTACATAAAGTGAAAAACCACGAATTTTTTGACATCAAAAAGCAACCGATAAGCTATTTTTCAAAACGCCAAAGCCTCCATTGAAGATCAAAAGTGTCAGAATGTTAAATATAAAGCAGCAAACTCGATATTTATCTACACGTGAAAGCTATAATGGTCTTTGGGCACAAGTATTGTTGTTGGCCTTAAACAAAATTTGCCACGAGAAATCGAAATGCCATTTTTGCATAGTGGACCATTACCCATTGCCCCAGCAAAAATGCAAAATATCATGTCACTAAATTCCTAATATTGCATTCTATGAAAATTTGGCCCAAAAAAGCACTGAAGATGACGACACGGAAACCGCAGGTGTTTCAGAAGATGACAACAGCAGTGGTTGCGAGCTTTGAATTTAATATATTGTTTTTGTAACGTTAAATAAAAAAAAAATAATAAATATTTTCTGTCAAAAACGACATGAGTCTTATCATTTTGTATTCTTTCTGACTTCTTCTTATTTTTTTTATGATTTCAGCATTAGAAGTCACTATGTGAAACAAATTCACACATGCCTGGAAAATTTCATGAAAGTGCCTATTTCCAGTAAGAAGTCCGAAAGAAATCTGTAATTTCTGCAAAACAAAAATTTTTGACTTGTGACGTTTTTGCAAAAAAAACCCTCAATTGTATAAACACTAAATTTTCGATTTTCACTATTTCGGCGTTCCGATACCATAGGTGTAGATACTAAATACATATCAGAAAAAATATTCCTCCAACTTTCACCCTGTATAACTCCCACAAATATTAAATTCAAGAAAACCAAACAATAGCATTATTTAGACACATTTTTCCTCTATTGATTGGAATACGAGAGAAATCTGCATATTTCATAGTTTCGGAATCATAAAAAAATTTATAGAACAATGTCAAATTGAAAAATAATCTCAATAGTTCAAATTTGATATCTCATAATTCGGTTTGCTCCATCACTAGAGAGTCTGTTTATTTTTTTTCTAATAGTAAGAACATTCCACTTCTGATTTTCATATTTTTCGGCGTTCCGATACCATGGGCGTAGATACAAAATTTTTTTTAGTAATGCATATCATAAAAAAATTCCTCCAACTTTCACTCTGTATAATTCGCACAAATATAGAAGTTAAAAACACCAATATAAGCAGTTTTTAGTCACTTCTTTCCTCTATTAAATGGCATATGATAGTTATCTATATATTTCATAGTTTCAGAATTAGAAACATTTCTAAGAGAGCATGTCAAATCGAAAAAAAAAACTCAAATGAGATACCGATTGCTTATATCTCGGACTGTATTCGCCTACAAGGCCGAAGCCGCGATCTACGGCAGTCATGTACCAACGCTTGTTACAGTCGGTCATCGCTACAGAGCAATCTTGAAGCATTTCGATTTAGCCTAATATTGATTTTGGTGCATAAAGTAAGTTGACCTTATATACCTAATTATTGTGCTGGTGAAAATTTTAAATGCTCGTGGTGAAGAAGCATGTAAAGAGGTTATACGTCATTGTATCCGTGCACTATTTGCATCAATTTCAACTGTGATACGGCTGTCGGCATCTCTCCTGGAACATCGGGATAGATGCCGATTTAAGTATGGGTGAGATGCCTTGCTCATTTAAAACTATTCAATTGCAGCAATCCCAAGCAAATACGAAATAAGGTGTCCCAATAGTAGTAAATGGAGCGGAGAAAGTTTGCAAGCGGCTTTGAGAAGCGTGGCAGAAGAAATGGATGTAAATGAAGCTTCTAGGGTGTTTCGCATTCCACCAAGAACTCTAAAACGTAGAGTTACATCCGCCAAGTCCAAAAAAGGACGAATGGGACTTGACAGTTTACTTGGTGAAGAAGCTGACATAAAAAGGGTTGTTCACATAAATAAACTGCAAGCAAGAGGATTTACACCAACGAGAACTGAAGTTAGGCGCATGGCTTTTCACCTGGCCGAGCAGTTGAGAATACGCCATAAATTTGATAGACAAGCTGGACTCGCAGGTTACGACTGGCTTGAGTCCTTTTTACGAAGACATCCTGAACTGGCCATAAGAAAAGCTGAACCTTATCCCGCAGTAGAATCTTCAGCATGGCTAAAAATATAGTTACAAACTACTTTGAACTGCTGTCTTCGAAAAAGGAGGAACACCAGTTGTTCGACAAACACGCTTGTGTTTACAACAGGGACGAGACGGGGCTGCAGCTAAACAACCGCCCAGGCGAAGTCATTGCCAAAAATGTCTTCTTTGACGGCTGCGGAACGGGGCGAAGCTATAACAGTTATAAGCTGTTGCAGCGCGGAGGGCACTTTCTTGCCGCCTCCGTGCATTCTCAAAGGTAAAAATAACCTAACCTAACCTGAATTCGAGGATGGAATGCCACCTGGATCTATTGTGTGCGTGAATCAGAAGTCAGCCTACATCAATACAGATATTTTTCTCGAATGGCTCAAGTTTCATTTCGTCCAAAGAAAAACTGCGGGAAAAGTGCTGCTAATTCTTGATGGCCACGGATCTCACTGCAGCTCACTGGAAGCTCTGACATACGCTGATGAGAATAACATAATCCTGCTTTGCCTTCCCCCCACATACTACCCACTATCTCCAACCTCTCGATAGATCCTTTTTTAAGTAGTTGAAGGCAGCATTTTATCAAGCTTGTGATACTTGGGTTAAATCCAATGCTGATAGAAAAATCGGAAGGCTACAGTTTGGACGACTCCTAGGTGTTGCTTGGGAAAAGGCTGCAAGTGTTCAAAATGCAACATCAGGTTTTAAGGCGGCTGGAATTCACCCGTTTAATCTGGAAAGTATCCCGGACTACGCCTATGGAGGTACCGATGTGGGAATACAAGAAATGTCTGCTAAAATGCTGTGCCAAGAGGAGGAACGAATTACCAAACCCCAACCTTCAACTTCACGTGCTGCCGATTTAGCTGATGAGCCTATAGTTCAAACCCAAACATCTGCTCCTCCAAAAATTACGCCTGCAAAAGTCTTGGAAATTGTATCTCCTATTCCAGCTGCTGCCGTGCTAGACGCTAAAAGAAAAGGAGAGGAACTCGCAGAGATTTTAAATAATGCAGAAGCCATAGGAAGGCGCAAAAGCATTCAGGAGCACAAACAAGTGAATCTCAACGAAACGAAACGTGGCACAAACACCTGTGGTATCTAAAAAGGAGAAATTTACTGCGAAAACGGTGCCTAAAGGAAAACAGAAGACCCTAAAACTGCAAGTAGAGGAGTCCAGTGACGAAGATTCAAACTTGTCTCTTCATGATAGCAGTTCAGATTTGGAAAATCATGATGACGCAACCTGCACTGGATGTGGCGAATAGTATACGAAGACAACTAAAGATGAAGATTGGATTCAATGTATACATTTCCAGCAGTGGGTGCATGAGGGATGTACCAAGTATCAAAATATGTGCGAGATCTGTGTTAAAGTGCTTATTAAGAGGCGTATAGTGTTGTGGCAACTATACCCTAACCTGACGGCGTCTCCTCCGTAGGGATAGATGCCGATTTGCAGAGTTTTGAAAATATTTGTTACATGTTTATTGCGGAATAAAACTTATGTTTCTATTTTGATAAATAAATGTTGCATCTAACGACGTATTTTTTTATTATGATATGGTAATTTGGAAGCATTAATTAAAGTCGATATGAAAAATCGGCATCTCTCCCGGACTTACCATATAATTCGGGTTGCGTTATCACTGGAGAGTCCGTATATTTTATTATAATTGTATAAAAATTTCCTTTTCGATTTTCACTACTTCGGCTTTCCGATGCCATAGGTGTAGATACTAAAAACGCTTAGAAATAACACCCAGTATATGGTAGGCCAAACAAAAGTAGGTCAACGTTTTAAAATATGTTTCGCTAATTACTCCAAACGAGAGCATAATATTTCCTAATATAAAAAACAACCAACTAAGCATTTTTGGAGAGAACACTTTCTTGGTTCGAAAAATATATTTTTTCGGGGAGTTGGTCTTCGGACCAGCGAAGCGAATAGTCAAGTGAATCGAAAAAGGCCTACCTGGGAAGTGTATACCGTGACTGAAGACAAAGTGCCCCTTCGAGTAGATAAGACGTGCCCTAGGACGTTTATGTAAGTAAATAGGTAATTATATATATATTTTGTATAATTTTGTAATTGTTATTTTGGGATTGGATATTATATGGCCCCTTGAGTATTATTGTTGAATATATGCCCGGAAGGGCTGGTTATATTTGTTTTATATTTATCGGGCTGGTTATAGTTGTTCTATATTTATCGGGCTGGTTATAGTTGTTTTATATTTATCCTGTACATAGTTCGTCAATTTTTGGTTATCTGTATTTCTGCAATACATTTGTTAAGTTTTAATGAGTGATTCCTTAATTGACCCCCCAGACCCAAATAGTGGATTCAGTAGCGACATTGTGGATGTTGGTAGACGGATAGGGACCCAACCCGAAATCCTAGCGTTGGGACAAAACCCTATATCGTCGCAATACATATCAGAAAAAATGTTTCTCCAACTTTCACCCTGTATAATTTCCACAAATATTAAATTTAAGAAAACCAAATACTAGCATTATTTAGACACATCTTTCCTCTATTGATCGGAATACGATAGAAATCTACATATTTCATAGTTTCGGAATCATAAGAAAATTTATGAAGCATGTCAAAGGGAAAAAATCTCAGTAGTTCAACTTTGATGTCTTATAATTCGTTTTGCTTTATCACTGCAGAGTCTGTTTATTATTTTTATAATAGTAATAACATTCCACTTCAGATTTTCACCTATACCATAGGCGTAGATACTATTTTTTTTTAGTAATACATCCCAATAAGAATGGCTCTCGGCCATATCTCGGGAACCGTTCATAGAACAGTTTCGGGAAAAAAAATTTATAACAAAAGTGCCCTCGAGAAAAACCTGGAAATAATTTACAGAGTTGTGGATCTACCGCCAGAGGGCGTAATTAAATACCAAAAATTATAAAATGAATAATTTACAAATTTTGTCTTATCAAGATGCATTTAAACTATGATTATAGTATTCTTCAAGATATTCAGCGTATATTTGATTTCACAAGTTTTAGTATATCTCTTCAAATAAGAGATGGGGGGAAGCGGGAACTTTATTATGATAAAACGCCTGTAATTCCAGTTCTACTTAACCTATCTATGCAAACTTAGTCTTTTTGAAGAGAGCTCCTTTCGATCAATGTAAGAGTTATAATTTCGAAACAACCTAATAAGTAACGTATACGCTAGAGGGCGCTATTTATTTATTTTTTAAAATCTAGCTATCATTGAAAAATGTTGAATGGAAACATGCAGTTTTAATTAAGGAATATAAAAGTAGACCAAATTAGCAACACAATAGCGAAAACCGCATGTCGATATCTTTTCCGTATTACGAGATACCCTAAGAAAAGTGTAAATTTTAAGCATTTTCCTTTTAACATAAATCACTCCGGTTGGACTGAACGGATTTCAACATTTTTTGACTCCTCAAAAATGTCTTTCCTTGTTCTTTTAATAATAGTTCCAATTATTATGTCAATATTACTTATGCTGTCACCGGGAAACTGCGTTATGAAAGTTAAAATGAAAATATATAAAAAACAAGTAGTGGGCCATGAAAAAAACAAAACAAAAAGATATGTCTTGTGTCATATTGATAAACCTAGTAATTTGTTCATTTACGTGTCACTGCGATTTGTGTGCATTAAATTCGATATAGAATTTACTTAAAAATTATATCTAAGATGATTCTTACAAACGAGAAGCATTTGCTATGATAGGTATTTACTTTGAATGTATGAGAAATGCAACTGTTGCGGCTTGGGTATATGCCATACAATATCCCCAAAGACGTCATCCCGGTAGCATAGTTTTTCCTCGACTCATACACCCTTTAAGAATGACTGGAAATGTAAATCTTCCTGTTTTTAGAAGACGCGGCAGAGATCGTTCAGAGGAAAACACAATAAATGTTTTGGCATATGTTGTGCAATTTAATCCGCATTTAAGTATTAGAGCAATAAGTAGAGACTTGGGAATAAGCAGAACCACCGTTCAACGTATTTTGACAGGACACAGGTAAATTATGATGTAAAAAGATATGTTTCTTAAACAAAATATACCCGCATAATAGTATTTGTGAGTATGGTAATATGTTAACATAATAATTTATTTATCATTCCGGAAAGATATTAAATAGGACATTATATTTCTTTTAGATTTCATCCATATCATATAGTACTGCATCAACAATCGGTTGATTAGTCCGGGAAAGTAAGGTCGAAAAATCTGTTAACTATCAAAACTTTCCCATAACTGATTTTTCATTTTTAAATGAAAATATATTGACCCAGCATCACTCTTCTAGATTGTCTAATTATTTCCACTGGAGCTTGCGACGCAGCTTGCAAGCACAGCTCAGACCACCTAAAATTCAAGTGATTTATGCTCGTGTTCTTGTGTTCTTACAAAAAAATCGTGGAGATGAAAATTGAAGCAAATCTTATGCCCTTGAAGGTGACGTAAATCGTTTTTTCAAAAAAAAATTTTCCGATCTTAAATTTTCCAAAAATTGAAAAAATTTACGAAAATTATATTTTTGGTTGGTAATTATAAATAAAATATTAATATCGAGGTCAAAACATAGATAAACATAGAGGGCAAACTTCTCAAAATTTACATTTTTTCAGATTTTGAAAATTCAAAATGGCGGCTGCGCGAATTGGAAACAAAATTTTTTTTTCAATCGCGTCTAAATTTATAAGCATTAACGATATTGAGAAACGGTTTGTTGCAATCGACAGAGTGAAAGATACATTTTTATAAATAACTTAAACAAAATTTTGAAAAAATTTTTTACATAATTTTTTAGAACATTTACCGAAAATAAAAATTTTTTCATCTACTTTTTTCTCATTTTGGCGTTGAAAAATTTCTTAATAATATCTTTACACGTTACAAATATGTTTGTTTTTGAAAGACGAATATTTTGAAAAAAAATTTTTTCAGATGCGACTTTTACAAGCTGAGATAAACAAATTCAAAATCTGCTAGATACTGTCATAATATTAATTGAAATTTTCAAATTTTGATCACTTCGCTAGGTTGTTGAATCCCAACTCAACTTAAACACATTTTTTCATTTTTCTACCGTTAATTGGTCCATTCAAATGAGAACAGTAATCCCAGCTCGCTCAACCAAACGGCGCGGCGGCAGCTGCTTGGCGTTCTGGTGAGGGGTCAGCGCTCATTCTCTTCGAACGCCCAAAAGACCCTTACTTTAACATGACTGACGACGTACTTGTACCCGATGAATTATTGAACATTATTTCGTGTTCTTGTACCACAGGGTGCTCTACTACTGTGGTTGTAAAAAAGTTGGCATACATTGTACGATATTATGTAAAAATTGCGAAGGCAAAAACTGTTGTAACATCGAAATTGTAAGTACGGTATTTGACAATGACGAGGATGATAACGAATCTCTGAGTGATGAGCTAAATTTTGATATGACTCAATTAGTTGATTGTGAACTTGCAATTGATAGTAGCAATAATATCGATGAGGATTTGTTTGCTAATGATAATGACAAGGAAAATTGCACAGAGCCATTTCCTCAGAGACCAAAAAGGGCGAGAATTTGTAGAAAATAGATGTAAATTTGTAAATAAATATTATTCTCAGTATCTACGTTTCGAATTATGTATAATATATATAATAAATGGATTTATAGATATAAATTATAAATATCATTGTACCTTATTTCTAGCAATATGTAATGGTTGATAATAACCATAACCATACTATTAGCAAACCACAAATGCAAAATTTTTACAAAGAAAACCAAAATAAAAGCTTGAGCTTCGTTCAACTGCGAACGAGCGCTGACCCCCCACCACAACACCAAGCAGCTGCCGCCGCACCGTTTGGCCGAGCGAACTAGGATTACTATTCTCTTTTGAATGGACCAATTGACGGTAGAAAAATGAAAATTTGTGTTTAAGTTGAGTTGGTATTCGACAACCTAGCGAAGTGATCAAAATTTGAAAATTTCAATCAATATTATCACAGAATCTAACAGACTTTGAATTTGTTTATCTCAACTTGTAAAAGTCGCATCTAAAAAAATTTTTTTTAAATACTCGTCTTTCAAAGACACACATATTTATAACGTGAAAACATATTTTAAACAAATTTTTCAACGCCAAAATGAGAAAAACTAGATGGAATATTTTTTTATTTTCGGTAAATGTTCTAAAAAATTATGGAATTTTTTTTTAAATTTTGTTTATGTTATTTATGAAAATATAACTTTCACTCTGTCGATTGCAACAAACCGTTTCTCAATATCGTTAATGTTCATCAACTTAGACGCGATTGACAAAAAAAATTGTTTCCAATTTGCGCAGCCGCCATTTTGAATTTTCGAAATCTGAAAAAATGTAAATTTTTAGAAGTTTGCCCTCTGTTTATCTATTTTTTGACCTCGATATCAACATTTTATTTATAATTACCAACCAAAAATATAATTTTCGTAAATTTTTTCAATTTTTGGAAAATTTAAGATCGGAATTTTTTTTTTGAAAAAACTAGAGCATAAGATTTGCTTCAATTTTCATCTCTACGATTTTTTTGTAAGAACACATCCAGAAATGACACGAGCATAAATCACTTGAATTTTAGGTGGTCTAAGCTGTGCTTGCAAGCTCCAGTGGAAATTATTAGACAATCTAGGAGAGTGATGCTGAGTCAATATATTTTCATTTGAAAATGAAAAATCAAATATGGGAAACTTTTGACTTTTATTTCCTTACTTTCCCGGACTAGATCGTGATTACGACAGATGGTTGGATTATTGCAACTGGTTACTACATATGGTACATGACGACCCTCAATTACTGTCACGTATTTTGTGGTCAGACGAAGCTACATTTAGTAGTGATGGTACGGTTAACCGGCATAATATGCACTATTGGTCACAGAATAATCAACGTTGGATGGAAGAAGTTCAGTATCAGGGGCGATGGTCGGTGAATGTATGGTGTGGTATTGTAGATGGTCAGATAATTGGACCTTTTATTTTTGACAACGCAATTAACGGGGAACGCTACCTAAATTTTATAAAGGATGAATTACCACTTCTAGAAGATATATCACTAGGAACTCTTAGGTCTATGTTGTTTCAGCATGATGGGTGTCCGGCGCATTTCTCCAGACAAGTTATAGAATTTTTAGATAATGCTTACCCTTATAGGTGGATAGGACGTGGAGGCCTATTTTTTTTGGCCAGCCAGGTCACCAGACTTAACCGTCTTAGATTTCTATCTCTGGGGCCGGATTAAAGACCTTGTTTGTGCAATTAGACCCACTACTAGAGTTAACATGATCGAAACGCTATCAGAGTATGTCGAGAGCAGAAATTGAGACTACTGTTCAATCTACTCTTCAAAGAATAAACGCTTGTCTCGGAAATGATGGGCGACAATTTGAACATTTAGGTCATCACTAGCGAGGTACCTTAAGTTATATTTCCATTTTAACCTCCATAACGCAGTTTCCCGGTCACAGAATAAGTAATAGTAATGGTAAGTAAAGGAAACAAAATTTTGGGGAGTCAAAAAATGTTAAAATCCGTTCAGTCAAACCGGAGTAATTTATGTTTAAAGGAAAATGCTTAAAATGTACACATTTCTTAGGATATCTCGTGATACGAAAAAGATATCGACTGCATGTTTCCATTCAACATTTTTCAAGGATAGCTAGTTTAAAAAAAAAATAGTGCCCTCTAGCGTATACGTTACTCATTAGGTTGTTCGAAATTATAACTCTTACATTGGTAGAAAGGAGCTCTCTTCAAACAGACTAAGTTTGCATAGATAGGTTAATTAGAACTGGAATTACAGGCGTTTTTCATAATAAAGTTCCCGCTTCCCCCACCTCTTATTTGAAGAGATAGACTAAAACTTGTAAAATCAAATATACGCTGAATTTCTTGAAGAATACGATAATCATAGTTTAAATGCATCTTAAATAGGCAAAATTTGTAAATTATTCATTTTATAATTTTTGGTATTCAATTACGCCATCTGGCGGTGGACCTACAACTCTGTAAATAGTTTCCAGGTTTTTCTCGAAGTCACTTTTGTTATAAATTTTTTCCCGAGAGCCATTCTTATTGGGACACCCGGTATAATTCCCAAAAATATAAAATGAGTAAAACCGAATATGAGCATATTGATACAAACGCATATTTCCTCTATCGAATGGTATAGGATAGATATATATCTCTTTCATTATTTTGGTATTATTGAAATTTATAAATAGCCATGTCAAAAATTGCTCTAACAAAAGATAGATTAAATTGATTACTCAAGTATGAACGAAAGTAGTCAGCCTAAATAAAATACTTTTAACGATTCCTTCCCAATACTCGTGAGTAATTTACGGTTCGTGTTATTAATTGCTTCACACGAAATATGAAAAGAAACATGAAATGGGCTAGTCGCATGCTACATCTATGATTAAAATTTTCAAGGGCTTCGGCGTTATTGATAAAAAAGCTTCCAATGTTGAATTTCGCGAGGTTACTTTTATTCTCAACTGACTTTATCGTATAAAATGTCTGAAGGTTCTTTATTGCCTTTTTTCATATCTAAAATTATAACGTCACATGTTAAGGTGCTCTTGACATTTTCCCTGTTGCGACCTAGAAAATTGTGAGGGTAGAAACGCGATTAAATAATATAATCAAATAGGGAACCCTGACTTTTGCGGTATGATTAATAATCGGATCTAGATAAGTGTTAGAAAGTACTTAGTGATCATAACTCAGTCTGGCAGTAGCAAGAAAAAACGAGCATTATGAAAGAGTCGTCATAAATATAGGGTGTCTAGAAACTATCATGCCAAACAGAAACTACAGTTACTAGAGGTGATTTTAAGTCGATTTAGCTCAAATTACCTTAATCCGAAAATGCTTCCTAAGGGAGCTATATCCCTTTGAAGAAGACGTCCTCATATGAGTTTTCTTCAAATTACTCAAAAATACCGTTACTTAAAATATTAAAATTTGGTATACCATTCCGAATTAAACTTTCAGCGAGTAAACACATATAGTCTCGTTTTCTGCATTTTTTTGGTAAATATCATTAAAAACGCGTTAGTTTTATGTGTATGGTTTTTACAAGTGGTAAGTCTCTTTATATCTACCGTATAGTACGACTAAATAATAGGCCACTTCATCTGGTCAATTTTCACTTAATATTTTGGTATCCAAAATATTAAAACCAAAAATGTCAACCACAATCAGCTGGACCTAGCTTCGCAGCAGTTACAAAAAATTCAGTAAAGAAACCACAAGCACCTACATCATTCCCAAGCAGAAATCAAGTTATTGTCATGAACGATCTCCCAGACGTCGTCCTTTTTGACTACATTAAGGCAATCGGCGAAATTGTAACACCGAAAAGGATTACCTTTGCATCACGCATTTCCAATCACCGTATATGTATATATATATATATATATATATATATATATATATATATATATATATATATATATATATATATATTGTTATGTATATTTTTATAATTTTATAATTAATGTTAATTTGATTTTATTTAATTAATGCCTCTGCGTTGGGATGCCATTTTATTATATGTTTTATAATTTAAGATTTATTTATGTTTAATGGTTATCAATTTATTAATTATTGTTTATTGATTTAATTGTTTGTGGGCGCCAGAATTGGTTCGCTTACCACGAATTCCAATTCAAAATACTATATAAGTTAAAAAATATTGTAGATTTGTTTTATCTTATATACATATATATATATATATATATATATATATATATATATTGTTATGTATATTTTTATAATTTTATAATTAATGTTAATTTGATTTTATTTAATTAATGCCTCTGCGTTGGGATGCCATTTTATTATATGTTTTATAATTTAAGATTTATTTATGTTCAATGGTTATCAATTTATTAATTATTGTTTATTGATTTAATTGTTTATGGGCGCCAGAATTGGTTCGCTTACCACGAATTCCAATTCAAAATACTATATAAGTTAAAAAATATTGTAGATTTGTTTTATCTTGTCGTTACTATATCTCAGGAATGGGATTCGGCACTTGACGATTGTCAGTAACAGGAAACTATAGGTAAGATATCAAAGAAACGCAAGACAAACATAGACAAACGATTTTAATTAAATATAGATAGTGAAATAATGAAATTTTTATCAATTAATGAATTAGTAATACATATTAGATTCAATGGAATACTGTTAGCGAAAATTTCCGCATAAACGATTTCCATCAGTTGTAAATATTATTTACCTCAAACGTAGCAAGTAAATTTCGCTCGATTATCATTATTCTATGTGTTCTGAATGTACATTCATAACGCTTCAATCCCAACTCTCGCTATTGCTAATACAATCGTCGTGTGGTGTGTTATTCTGTGGTGGATATAATTCAGTTTACAAGATGAAAAAAATATGTGACGTGTTTGGGATATAATATTATGATTTACTATATAAATTTTGGTAAGTACTTGTTTAATATGAGTTTCGTGTTTCGTGTCCGATATATTAGTGGAGATTGAATGTTTAAGACTAATATTTAACTAATAAATTGATACCAAAAAAAATATAACTTAACATATAAATATATCTGTGAATGTTTTTATAGGAGAAGTTCAATATATACACGAGGAATAGTGTTCATAGTTAGTTCTTCATGACCCTGAATGTGATGCATTGGAGAAAACGATCGCCTATGATCGAATAAGCGAAACTCAGGATGTGGAAATGATGAGATGTGAATTATTTCACCAGTAGAAATATCTTATCAATAGCAAGATATATGGATAGTCATCGAAATTATATTAATAAGGTAATTGTTCAATCTTACCAAATCTAGACGATATCACAATTTTCTCACTTATTTATTAATATACGAATGATATTTTTAATTAGTTTACTTTTCAAGATTCTGCTAAACACTTTAGTTAACGTTTCTTTATGATTTTGTTTAAATTATATTAGTTTCTTAAAGTTTTGGAGAAGAAAAATTTAACACGTCCTCCATCTATTTAATTCACACGGCGTCTCACAAGCTCAGAATCAACAACATTCAAATGTTTTTCCTTTAGTTTTTCATTGTTCATTTGTTGATAGATAAACATTGTTTTTAATAAATCAAAATATCTATTTCTGCGTTATTGTAGATAAATTCACTGTGTTTCTATGCACTTCTGCAGTCACTCCGAATCACTCTACCCGAACTATTAACAGAACGTTGATACGTTTCAATTTTGTGGTTGTGCAAATTAAGTTACAGGAACTTGAAAATATAATTCGTCATGCAATTTAACATCATTTTGACCTACCATGTATATTAGGAAATCCAGTGGCATCTATATTGGAAATAATTAATAATATTGTACAGCCATAAACAATAGTAGATGGGTAATAAAAGAGTTATTACATTATTTTGTTGTATACTAAGAACATGAATTCTTATCACCGCATATTATTATGTTTTCATTTGTGACAGATCTGATGTCTATGTTAGCTTCATGCACTACGTTGGAGCGATTCTGAACTCGGATTAAGGAATCGTTCGACAGTCAACACGTTGGAGTTAAAGGTGTGTGATTCAGACGTTAGAGTTGGGTTTATTGTCTCAATTAGCTAATATTGAGAGTATGCGAGTAATTTTTATTACCTTTCCTAATTAACTATACGTCAAGTATTTATTTTATTTTTGTGGAGCATGTTCCGTGGTGTTACTCCGAACGCACTCTTCCTGATACATATCTTTGTAACGCGATTCTCCGTGATGTGTCTATGCATATATTATTCTGTGATATATACTTGTTGGATATCTCAGCTCTTAATGGTTATTGGAAGCTTTGACATCTCGAGAGCATTCTGATTGGCTGGCTGGTTTGACACGAGACTTTTTGATTTTGCCTGTGAATATACTGGACAATTCATTGTTCGCTGGGTATATCGAAGTGAAGTGGGTTGAATTTATGTCACCAGTTTCGGATGAAATAATTGAATATTTCACCTTATATTAAGGGATGACCGATTGGTGATACACATTTCCCAGGTATCGTTAGATATTTTTGGAGTTGTTAGGAGAGTATAGACCTGTGGAAATACCATTTTTTTGGGATCAGATAATTCAACCGACAGGTGGTTTTTTTATGCTGTCATTCCAGTTAATTCTGTACATTGTACATAAAAACCAATCTTGAAGAGGGTATATTGTTTCAGTAGGCCTTTATCACAGTACCTAGGGTAATAAAACCTTCAGCCCTATATATTTGGAACTCAAACTGGCCATTTGGGTTCTCTCTTCTCTTCTCTCTGTTCCCTGCTCTCTTTTCTTCTCTTCTTTTCTGTTCTGCTCTTTTTCTCGTTCGTCAATCTTTACTATTCTGGATTTGGTTTTGGATTTCATTTTATGGGACAACGTTGAGTCAGAACAACAAACTTGTATGGGGAAAAATTTGGATTGTTACTGAAGAGTACAATATTGGATCTTATAGCATTCTATAGAAGTAGTAGTTGGTAGCCACCACTAGCAACCATCAAGACACAGTGGATTTCACGCAAGTTTTAAACTTTGGTTTATGTATAATACCTTTTTGCGCATAACACTTGTTTATATCCGTCAGTGTAGATTGTAGATAACTTTTTTATTACCGTAAGCCACTTATGGTACGCAGTTTACGATACTTGTGTTGATCAAAGTATTACAAATACTCAGATCAACATACACTATTCAATTAAACTTGTTTTACCATTTATACTCACATTGTGGATTGGTGATAACTACACCCAAAGTTGTTAAATTTGTAAACGTTACTGTGGCTATTCAATCTTAACATTCTGAGTTATTTGAGTTGGTGGTAGTACGCGTATGAGCTCATATGATATTGCGCCATATTGTATTTTTAATATTTACATTCAAAATTTCACATTTAACTGCATAAACGTTATTTTGTGCCATAGATACGTATGGTATATTGTATTGATTTAACCCTATATTGTATTTGGAACTTAAGTATATAGTTTTCTCATTCTACCGGCTAATCGAGTACTCGTTTGAGAAATTTCATGTGTATGTAGGTACTGGTTTGTACATATATATACCCAACGAACAATCCTGTAACATAGGATTTCAATCGGGGGGAATTATAGGATTTTACCAGGGGGGTTTCATAGGATTTTACCAGGGGGGTTTCATAGGATTTTACCAGGGGGTTTCATAGGATTTTACCAGAGGGGTTTCATAGGATTTTACCAGGGGGGTTGTATAGGAATTTACCAGGGGGGTTTATAGGATTTTACTTGGGGGGAATTAAAGGATTTTACTTAGGGAATATATAGGATCTTAACCCAGGGATTTATAGGATTTTAAAGTGCCATTGGGTACTAATGGGTACAGCCTGTCAACCTTTTTTTTGTACAAATTGTAGTAGGATTGAGTTACTACTGGGGAGGGATACATTGGTTTTAAAGGTACGGGATTTATATTTTTGGCTTGGGTTACTTGTATATATATATATTTGTATAAATTTTTGTACATCATTTAATCAAGGGGGAATTTCACTTACCTATGATAATTTGTGTTTATGACTTATGAGTCATTCTGGACACCTGGGGGAATTTATTGTAATTTTGTGGTACCCTTGTATGTACTAGTTGTATTAGTAGAACCTTGTAAGATCACTTGATATACTAAGCCAATTCATTAAACTTAGACTTGGGTAAGCGACATCTGACTTTTATTTCTCCACCTATTTGGTAGTCTTAGGGTGGGAAAAACTTGTGTAGGTAGTTGTCGGGAGGCAAGATTGCCTGGCGCCCTTTTACATTTATTTAGTCTATGAACAACGGACCCCCTCCGTTAGAGGCAACGCCTAGAACCGCACAGCATGCACCGAGTTTTAGGTTCATAGATCTCAGAGTGAATAACGGTAGGTGGCAACGTTGGTTTCCGCGTTGATATTTTGATTTTGACGTTTCATACAAATAATTGAAAAGTTTATGTAATATACAGGGTTTCTGAAAGTGTTTACAAAATATAAAACTATAATAGTTGAATTTTGTTTCAAAATTCATGTGATCCTATATACAGTGATCATTATAATTATGTACAAAATTATGTTTGACGTAATTTACTTGTCGTTGTTATATTTTCTGTACTTTGAAATATACTTTAAAGAAAAATAGTTACTAAATTAAATAGTAATCTCTTAAATCAATTTATCAATTGTATACTATTCGTAAATATTTTTTGACATGTTTAAACTATATCTTTATGGATTATTTCCCTCTATTGAATATTTACTACTACTACTAAAATTCACATTATCTGAATGATGCTAATTGATTTAATTTTAGCCTGGTAGATATGTTTCACTTTAATATATATATATATACATATATATATATATATATATATATATATATATATCTTCTGTATCCGTTATAGATAATCTTATAAGAAGTCATCCTTCTGTTACCATCAAACAACAAATCATACCAATTCGTAGACTTATCACTCCGGCAAAAAGATTACTACTCTCCAATGTTTGTCCCTCTATCCCTAACTCTCTTATCGAACAGGCACTTCAAAATGAACTTTGGCTGCAGCTCGCCTCTCCAATTTCCTTCATTCGATGTGGCTCCCCAGAAGATGAATATGCACACATTTTCAGTTTCCGACGATCTATTTATGTTATACCTGAAAATGAACCTTTTGAAATACAAACTTCAATTGTAATCCTACATGAAAATACAAACTATAGAATCTTCATCACTTCAGACAAACTTGAATGCTTCCTCTGTAAGCAGTCTGGACACACCGCAGATTCCTGCCCAAATCCGCAAGATATATCCTGCAACCCCCCTACACCTTCCATCTTCAGACACTAAAGTCAAGACAAATCTTCTGGCATATCACCTCCTCAACATTCCTTATCCGAAGAGCATCCTGCCGATAATATCTCTTCCATTTCAAAAAAAACTACAGAACAACCCCAACTTTGGCATTAAAAGGACACACTCCACTGACACCAACCTCGAATCACCTCCTATACAAATCACTAACATTCCTCCAATTCTCGACCTTGAAAATACTCCATCCCCCTCAACTGCTGCTTTTATAACACCAATTTCAGCTCTTAAGAAAAAATCCAAAACTGAAAACAAAGACGTTTGGAAGATAAGTCCCTCTAATCAAGCCAAAATAGAAAAATTAATATCACTATAGATGGTTGATAACAAAATATTTCATCTAAGACCTCATCGCGGTGTGCTAAAAAACTCTGTACATTCATATAAATTATATCACTTCTAAAAGATGTATTAGGCCGATTACTAGTTATTTTGTTTGTTTTGGGTAGATCCATTGCTATCAACAATTGTTGGAATATTATTAATGTATTTGATAGTTTTGTTTTCACCGTTCTCTAAATATTCCTGCAGATTCCTTTTTACATTAAAGAAATACTCTCTTTATGCTTTAGTTTGATCCGGAAAAATTTCAATTGTTGGAATTTTTAACTCCTTTTTCATTTTTAACACCTTATGACCTTCTTGTAGACTGGGAAAACAAACTTTTAGGGGTCTATTTTTGCTTTGGTCTTTACCCAGTCTGAACACCTTTATATTTGTAATGTCAACATCAATATCCTTTAGTAGCTCTTTTACTGAGTCTTTATCTTCTCTTATTTTGTTTGCAACTATTTTCTGTTTCGATTCATTTACATTTAATATAATAATGTTTGATGCCTCTTCTGTCTTTCCACAACTTCCATCATGAGTTCTTCGCTGTTAATCTTAGCTAGATTAGCATCTTTTTCATTATTGAATACAGTTGCATTATTTTTCATAAGTTTTTTAATGTTAATTTTTAATTGCTTCAATTCTTGAGTTAGTTCCGAGACTCTCTAAAAACCTGCTTCACATTCACTGCACAAAAAACTTAATTTTCGTTTACGCTTTAATTGTAAACATTCGATCTCTGACGCTGTCTAGTCTGTACATTGAGCACATTAGTACTCCTTGCATGAATCATATGGAAAAACTAGATTAACTTCATCATCTTTACACCTTGAGCAGATCCTTGTATCCATCTGAAACTTCAAATAAACAGTCACGAATTTTTAAATTTTAATCACACTTATAATGGTGCAGTAGCCACTTCCTATTTGTTTACTTTATCAAGTGATTATTTTTCCTGGTTTTCAAACGATATATAAAAACTTGTTTTATTCAGCACATGGATCTCAAAATGCAGTTTTGAGGTCTTCTTTAGTTTAAATTCATCTAAATATCATCAACATCAGAAAATACATGCATTTAGCTTTTGATTTATACCAAAATTAAAATTAACTGATGGTTATTTCCATTATAAAAACTCTCAATTTGGTAAACAGAAACAAAAGTCACATTTTTGTAACTGTAACTTAGTCAAGAACGAATCTGCTCTGGGTGCAAGAAGTCCAACACCAAGGGCATTGGTCAATAAATTGATGGGCAGGAATTCCAGTAGGGCGGATTATCGAGCCATTTTTTTAATGAACGACTAAATGGTGACAGCTACCCAGCGTTTTTAAGAGGAGAATTGCCGATTTTGTTAGAGGAATAGAGGAAGTGCCCCTTGGAATTTGTTAACGAATTGTGGTGGTTACTTAGTAAGTGTCCCTCGTATATTCGACGTTTACCGTAAAGGCATATTATCCTTGAGGAAACCACTTACCTCGCAACCTGGATTCGGGAATAGAATAAATAACATCACATTTATAAAATCACTGGGTCGAGTTTAATACGTTAAAATACACAAATATAAATATCAATCGACTTAGTCAAAGTATTAATTACAATAATTAATCCCTGGTTCGTTCACTCTCATTTTATAGGAAGTGTAGTTATGTTTTACTACATACCTGACCTCCGTCTATAAGTTGTACGTGGTTGTTTATACATTAACAAGAACGTGACTGACATTGCCCGTCTCAGATCAATGCTCGCTAAATACTATAATTAATATTAACCTAAATTCAAATCTTATTTCTAAGCTAATGTCATTTTGCCGTTACTGCCCTTTAGGGATCACTACATCATCCCCTCTTGGAAGAGAAAAATTATCATTTTAATTTTTCGATTTCACTTATACCTATAACTGTTTTTAATGAATGTTTTTGTATTGTTTTTGTTGACTGAACACTATTTGTTCGTTTATCAACACGCTTCACTTATTTACAAATGTTTCCGTTCTTTGTATATACACATACGATTCTTATGAACGTTTTGTTGTTTATTGTCTGGAGATGTACACTCGCAATTTACTCCCTTTATTCCCGTTATTTTAAACGGACCTAGATAATGTGGATCAAATTTATTTCTCCCTTCATTTTTTAAAATAACTAATTCCCCTATTTCAAAATTTACAGGTGAAGAATCCTTTTCGCTATTATTAACTCTACTCAATTTATTATTTATTAAAAACTGTCTGGCCCTTTCATTAGCGTATTGCAACTTGTATTTCAATTCTTTATCGTATCTTTCAAAATTGTAACACGGTTCAATTTTTACATCTGAAAATTCTGGCAAATTGGGTTTTCTCCCATATAATAATTCAAAAGGAGTGTATCCGTGATACGTATTTGGTGTTGTATTATAGCAATATGCGAACATTCTTACAAACTCACACCAGTTATCCCTAGAATCTTTGATAGAGTTTCTTATATATTCGTTATATGTCCTATGTAATCTTTCACAACTGCCTATTGCTTCGTGATGGTAAGCTGTTGAAAAATTATGTTTTATATTCAATAGTTCCGCTAAATTCTTCATTATTTCGTTCTTATATTCCGTCCCTTGATCTGTTCTTATCTCCTTCATCAATCCGTAATTCGGTATAAAGTTGTCGAAAATTGCTTTTGCTATTGTGTGCGCTTCTTTATTCTGAACCGGTATCATAACTGCGTATTCAGTTAATTCGCATAATATTGTAATGCAATAACGATTCCCGTTGTTACTTTCTACAAACGGACCTATTGTGTCTATGTAAATAATATCAAACGGTTTTATAGATGTATCTGTTATAACAAATTTTTCTTTATGATTAGGTTTCGCTTTATTCACTTGACATTTATGACAATTTTTTACATACTTCCTTACGTCTTTCTCCATGTTTTTCCACTTGAAATTTGCTGTTAGTTTCTATAATAATCTATTATTTCCTACATGTCCTCCAAACATTGGATCATTGTGGTATCTTTCTAATATCTTTTGGATCTCTTCTTTTTGCTGTACCGTCTTTGGTACTTCGCATATACATACTTGAATACTTTTTAACCTTTGATTTCCTACTTCTATAAATTCTACTACTGTGCACTTTTTGAATATATCATCATTTGTATTTATTTTTTCATTCTTTTTACTTCATTTCTTGCCGCAAGCTCTTCAAGCTTTTCCAACGTTCGTCCTAGGTCGAAGTTGTGTAATCCGGTATTTAAGGCTTCTCTAAATTTCAATTTATTCTTGATCCGGATGCTCATCCTAAGTGAGATACGGTTATTTTCAAAGTGTAAAATTGGTAATTTATGTCCTTTTGCTGTTACTGCCCTTTAGGGATCACTACAGAATGTTATTTCAGCACGATGGTTATCCAGCTCACTTTGCAGAAAATGTGCGAGAGTTTTCGGATGCCAACTATAATGATAGATGGATAGGACGAGACAGTATATTTCCATGGCCTGCAAGGTGGCCGGATTTAACATGCCTGGATTTTTCTTTGTGGAGTCGAATAAAAGATATAGTTTTTGCAACTCGACCTTCTACACGGAGTGATATGATTGGGAGAATAAGGGATTGTATGCAAACTATATCAGTAGCTGAACTGGACACTGCAGTTTGGTCTACGCGGAAAAGAATGTATATGTGTATCGAAAACGATGGACTGCAATTTGAACATTGAGGACGCCATTAATAGAATGTAGTAATTAATTAAAGTTTTTGTAGAATAGGAAATAAATTATATGAAAGGGGTTCAAACAAGTTGCCACTGGTAACTAAATCAGCGAATAAACAGTAGTAGTATCACAATGACTCATTTTGTAGTACAAGTTTGATACGAGTTTTACATATTATTTTTTATAATGAAAGAGCAAACATGTTTTTAATAAAAGTAAAATTGCAATTAAGGTGAAGTGTGGTAAACGTGAATTACTCTTTGATTAGTTAAACTTTCATTAATATAAAGCCGCCATAAGTTAAACAATGCATCCAACTGTATAAAAAGTTACCAAATACGATGATGAAAAGTAAAGTTTGTATACAAGAATTATAAAAAAGTTATTGTCAAATGCTGCAGTTGTGAACGCTTCAGATACTTCCCTGTCCCATCTAGATATTCTTGTGGGAGTATTTTTAATTAATTTTGCTCTCGGAGAATTGTAACTGTATGCTCGAAAATACTGTGAAGCTGGAAATATGATCACTGAGTAAAAAAGGATTATTTTTACCGTTGTATAAACAGTGCTTAATTGGTTCACTCGGTAGCTCGTTAAATTCGTCATGTAACGTTGAGAGACGTTATGATCACAATTTCTTTTAACACACAAACAAACGCGCGGAAGTTAGAATCTTCCAAACACTATATAGCGAGGGTCTATCGGGTAGAAAATTTATAGTTTTTTTAAATCATATTAGCTTGCATATTATTTTAAACATTTTCGTTTCTCCGTACTACAGTGTAATAATAGCTGTTATTTAGTTAGACTTTTCTCTAACAATAACATTTAATTACTAAAATGCTTATGTTTTTTTGAATTTCCTCTACCTTTTCTCTGCAATGTTTCTTGTATAGACTTTTCACCGATGTGATGATTTTTATTGTTCCTTGTGACATGACCAACAGTTTGATATTTTACCGTCTCTAGTATAATTTCACCACCTCTTTCATGTTCTGGATGAAACCGTTCCTCTTGCTCTTCACTTATATCAGGAAAAAGTCTGGTTGGTTGTGCAAGAAGTGTACTTTAAGGCACATTATAGACCAGGGTAGAAGCCTTTAAAAATAATAAAAAGTGAAAAAAAATAATAGTAGGATGAAACCCATTAGAAAAGGAGGGGAAGATTATAAAAATGAAAGGACACAATCTACGGGCGATCTGAGGTCGGGAAGGGGATGGGGGTGAGTTTTTAAGGGTAAAAAACGGTTTTTCTCGATTTTTGGCAAAACTAAAAGTCCTATCGGAAAAAGTCAAATGGAAAAGTTGTAGGTAATGAAAATATCTAAAACTTTTGTATCCACACTTTTTTCACATAACCTCAAAATTTATGTGAAAAATTCAAAAAACCAGGTTGTTGGTGTTTTATTTTTATCTTTTACAAAATTTTTTTTTAACGAAATTTGGTGAAAACTTACCTTTTTATGTCCCAAATACGCTGTAATTTATTTGATTAAAAATATTTATTTTTTCACCTTATTTTGAATTAATATCGAAAAAACACCCTAATTTTCAATCGAAAACTCACCCGTCAAAATATCAGCTTTTTTAAAAAAGTTGGTATGTTTTCTGTTCGTTGAAATATCTTCTTTCCGATGGTGAAAAAAAATATATGTTACTATAGTAAATCTTCTCAGAAAATGCAAAAAATCGAAAACTCGAATTCAATTTTTTTTTTAATTATTATAAAAAATGTTGAGCTATTTATTAAAATTAACACTTTAATTACTCGAAAAACGTTAGATCACATGTTACATTGATAAAAAAAATTCCAAATAAAAATATACTACTATAATTAACAAACAAATAAGTTAATAAAATTAATATTTAATAAGACATCTACAATATTTGGAGAAAGTTGTCGAATCTTCTTTAAATGATATGCGTAGATGTCTATTTATAACTATTTTAAGATAAATTATATACCTGAGTGATAGTGTAAAATTTAAAAGGAAAAACAAAGTCTTGTCTTTAAAAACAGTTCAATCTTCCGTTAAAGTGAACGGAGATATTATAGCTATCGATCCATTATTGTTGTTTCAAAGAATATCGTTAACTATTGACAGTAAAAAAGATATGGAAACTTATTTACAATATGACCAGCAGCTACTTCAACTAAAAGAGGAGAACGTAGTCGTAGAAAAACCTCAGACAATATTCCAGAGTTCGATTATCAAAATCATACAAAAATACCTTTTTCGCAAGAAAAATTTTTATCTAACGAGAAAAATAAGGATAAGATAGTAAAAACTTTGATGAAAAGATTACAGTCACGAGGATTTTCCTGCAACCAAGTAGAAGAATATGCTGATGCTGACATAATTGAAACCGCGATAAAAGTTGCAATGAGTACTAATAAAACTGTAATTGTTGTGGGCCAAGATATTGATCTTTTGGTCCTTTTAAATCAGTTAAATTCATATAATCATGACATTTATTTTCTCAAACCAGGTTCTGGAAATGTAAAAGACGTCTAATAGTTTCAAACATGAATCATTAAGAAACATTGTTGCATTTCTGCATTGTTTTTCTGGTTGCGATACAACATCTGGATTCGCCGCAAAAGGGAAGAAACGTATCGTCAATTCATTATTAGACGTTAAAAATTTGTCAAATTTGGCCAATGTTTTTTATAAGAAAGATGCGAGTAAAGAACAAATAAAAAAATGGATTACAACTAATCAAATCTATTTATAAATGTAAAAAGGAAAAAATTACACTGAATCAATTAAGGTTTCAAAAATATCAATTGGCAAAAATTAAATCATCTTTTGTTTTGGCAAACCTCCCACCCACAGAAGGAGCAGCAGAACAACATTGTTACAGGGCATATTATCAGCTTCAAACTTGGTTGGGTAACGAACTAACAGCAACAGATTGGGGCTGGAAGCAATATCAACGTGGAATTATGCCCAAATTTACACAAAAAGAATTAATTCCGGAAATATTGCTCAAAACTATTTGCTGCAGCAGTGAAACTGGATGTAACAGTTTAAAATGTGGTTGCCGAAAACATGGCTTAAAATGCACAAATTTATGTTCAAAATGTCATGGTTCTGAAAATTGCTCCAGTATTGAAAAAGAAACCTACGAGGAAGTTAATTATTCAGAAGAAATTGTGGATGAAGAACCAACGCAGTCTGGAAATAATGTTGGAGAGGAAGAAGGTGATAGTCATGAAGATTTCGAAGATCTACTAGAATCGGAGATGTTTGACGAATCTAACGATGAAGAAATGCCATCAAAAAGACAGAAACTAATGGATAAGTGATTAGAATTGAATATAAGGTATTTATGAATGATAAGATTAATGTGTTTAAAAATATTTACATTTATATTTATATCTAATGAGATTTTCTATGACATAAATGTAATTAGTATTAAATAAATCAACTTTTTAATTGGAACAAATTGCACTGATTACATTTTTTAGATGAAATTATTTATAATAATTGAAAAAAAAATTTGAATTCGAGTTTTTTTCGATTTTTTGCATTTTCTGAGAAGATTTACTATAGTTACATGTATTTTCTTTCCACCATCGGAAAGTAGAGATTTCAACGAACAGAGAACATACCAACTTTTTGAAAAAAGCTGATATTTTGACGAGTGACTTTTCGATTGAAAATTGGGGTGTTTTTTCGATATTAATTAAATAGATATTTTTAATCAAATAAATTACAGCGTATTTGGGACATAAAAAGGTAAGTATTCACCAAATTTCGTTAAAAAAAAATTTTGTAAAAGATAAAACCTGGTTTTTTGAATTTTTCACATAAATTTTGAGGTTATGTGAAAAAAGTGTTAATAGAAAAGTTTTAGATCTTTTTATTACCTACAACTTTGCCATTTGACTTTTTTCGATAGGACTTTTAGTTTTGCCGAAAATCGAGAAAAGCCGTTTTTTACCCTTAAAAACTCACCCCCATCCCCTTCCCGACCTCAGATCGCCCGTAAATTATTTTTCCTTTCATTTTTATAATATTCCCCTCCTTTTCTAATGGGTTTCATCCTACTATTATTTTTTTTGGTTTTAAAAATTATCGACCCTGGTCTATTAGACAACCAAGAGTTTTAAACTTTTTTGTCAGGTTAGATACGATAAGTTCGAGTTTCCATATTACCCAAAACGTTCGGACTGATCCTGTAAATCTGACGACAGTCTCCAGTCGAGCACAAACCACTTCGGAAGTAAAGTTCTCTCCTTCGGCTACTGAATGGCAAGCTCATCTTAGTTTTGTCATAGATTTCATATCGTCTTCATGTTATCGTTCTGTAAATATTGACAAACAATTTTCTTCTTGTACTGTTTCACTTGTCAATCAGGTACCGGATGTTGAATTATCTAATGATGTTTGTAGTATTGATTTAGATGTGCCTGTTTTTTCTGTGTTACCTATATTACACATTCCTGTGGACCATTCTTTGTCTGAAAATATTGTCAATTCTGTTACTACCGATATTTGTCCCTTGTTTGTTAAGAAACCAAATGATGATCGTCCTTAAATAGTTATGTTGTTGCAATGGTTGATACCGGAAGCAATTCTACTATTCTGGGAAACCCAGGGTTTTCGCTTATTAATTATCTTCATGTACCTATTGCTTCAATAAGCATAACTACTGCTGATGGTGTACCACAGCAATTTATGGGTTTTATTACCGTTCCTGTTGCTGTAAATAATGTCACAAAAACAATTAAAATTCTGATTATTCCTTCGATTAATCACTCAGTTATTTTGGGCATGGATTTTTTGAGTATATTTAAAATAGACATAATTTTCATGATTTATCTTACTTTCTTTTGTCTTCTACTTGTGTTATAAGCACAACGCAGTCAGTTTCTAGTCTCACTTCTTTCGAAAAAGATGAACTAGACAAAGTTATTGCTTTATTTTCTACACTTGCTCCTTCGGACCGAATTGGTCGAACTAATTTCGTTGAACATGTTATCGACAATGGCGATGCAAAGCCAATTGCGCAACGTCAACATCCTTTGTCTCCAGCCATGTTAAAACTTCTTGTAAATGAAATAGATGAGATGTTAAATCTCAGCACTCCAACTCCCCTTGGCGTTTGCCTCTCTGATTGTCCCCAAGAAATCCGGAGAATATCGTGTTTGTTTTGATGGTCGAAAATTGAACAAGGTCATCGTTTCTGATTCATATCCTATGACGCAAGTCGATATGATTATTAGTAAATTACGAGACGCAAAATTTCTTACGTCTATTGAATTGAAGAAGGCTTTTCTACAAATACCCCTTTCTGAATCTTCCCGACCGAAAACAGCTTTCGCTGTGTACGGTGTAAGACTTTTTGAGTTTGTTAGAACTCCTTATGGTTTAGTTAATGCTCCTAAAACTATGGTTCGTCTAATGGACATAGTTATAGATCCTTCTCTTAGGCCTTATTGTTTTTGTTATTTAGATGACATTATTATCGCTATCCCTACCTTTGAGCTTCATATGGAAACTCTCAATAAATTGTATCTTAGGCTAAATGCAGCCAATCTTACTGTCAATTTTGAGAAGTGTGAATTTTGTCGTGAATCTCTCAAGTTTTTAGGTTTTGTTGTTGACAAAAATGGTCTTCGCACAGATGACGACAAAGTCTCTGCTATTTTGAATTATTCAGCTCCAAAAAATACTACTGAGATAAAACGTCTCATAGGTCTTATTGGTTGGTATCGTCGATTTATTAAAGATTTTTCTACTATTTGTTCTCCAATCACTGATCTTCTTCATGGCAGAAAGAAAGGTCAATCCATTCCTTGGACTTCGCAAGCTGAAAATGCTTTTACTGAAGTTAAGAAACGTCTAACTTCTAGTCCAATTCTTGCAAGCCTTGATTTTTCTAAACCCTTTATCATTGAAACTGACGCTAGCGAATCTGGTCTTGGTGCAATCCTGTATCAGGAATGCTACAGTAGTAGACGAGCCTTTTCGGAGGCATAATCAAAAAAAAGGTTTGAAAATGGTTTAAATAAAATAGACCGAAACGTAACCACTATAAACAAGTGATTTTATTTCTGACCGAAACCCATGAAAATATAAGAAATTGAGTATTTACGGTGATTAAAAATATTAACAAAGATATTAATTTTCCTTGGCAATGGATTTCTGCTGATCTTATAGGTCCATATCCAAAGTCGAAATCTCGTAACAGATTGGTTTACAAAATTATGTCTTGTTCATCCAATGCCACACGCAACTGCTAAGGGCATTGTGAAGTTTATAGAAAATCAAGTTTTTCTTCTTTTTGGTGTTCCACTAATCTTTTCTGTTGACAATGGTACTCTTTTCACTTCTTCTCTTTTTAAGAATCTAATGTCACAGTAGAAAGTGCAAAAAAAATTTATAACGCTCGTTATCATCCCCAAGCAAATCACACAGAATGAACAAATAAAACAATTTTTAAATGTAAAAACAAAAATACCACCATTAAAGAAATCAGGTATGTATAAACTCAAATGTGCAGAATGTAATGTTGTCTATTTGGGTCAGACCCTTAGAAATTTTGAAATCCAATACAGTGAACATTTTCGAGCATACAGATAAAAACAACCAGATAAATCCCACTACGCAAAACATCTACTTGACACCAATCATTCATTAACACCTAACACAGTACTAGAAGTGCTGCATATTTGTGAAAAGAAACAAGAACTGGATTTCCTTGAAGAGTTGGAAATTAGAAAACACTTAAGAAACCCACAATATGAAATCGTCAATGAACAGATAAATCTAGAGAGTTCTCCACTATTAAACTGTCTTTTTAAGCGATAATTGTAAAGATCAGCAGATATAGTTTTCCTGGTTTTCTATATCATTGCACAGTTATACTTATCTCAATTAGAAAAATGATATCCAGGATATCACCTTAGGGCTAATAATATCTAAGCTTCAATATTTGTAATATCACATCTTCTTCTTTTTTCTATAAACATATATTAAGCCAATCACAAGTTAGGTTACTTCTTGGTCTAGCCAAAAATAACTAGTAAACATCAGGTAGGCATAAAATGAAATGTAACTTCTGTCATTCTGACGAAGATATTGATTTATCGAAGCAATTGTCAATTTTTTAGAATTTTCAATAACTTTTATTATATTGTGGAATTAACTAGAGACCGTGAGTTTCATTTAAAAACGCAGTAATTTCATGCCAAACAACAGAAATAACTTGTTTTCTGTTCCCCCCGTAAAATTCATATTTTCCACATACGAGCTATTTCTCGATCTACGACGATATTCTTCCTCGGTGGCGATATGGCTTTTTGCTTATATGGCATTACCATCAGTTGTGGTTTGGCTTGTAAACTTTGTCTTCAGTATATAATTTTGATTTGAATCTTTCGGCTGAGATATCTCTGAAAAGAAGCTCAAGAACTTTAAGGTTGATTTTTATTTTTTCTCTCAATTTAGATTTTTCAACTTTGACTCATCGTGTCTCAGGAATTCCTTTTTAGGCATTAATTATTTTTTCAACTTATATAGTGGTCGTTTAAAAGAACTTATTGTAACTTAAGCTCAATATTTTCATTATTTTGAGTCGATCGATTAATTAAACTAAAAACTTCAAACTTCATTTGGAGATGAATAAACACTACACACCTATTATAGCAAACATTTTTATGGACAATTTAGAAAGAAAGATCTTTGAAAGTAATATTTCGACAAATATTTTATTTTGGTATAGATATGTAGATGACATATTAGCTTGTTTTATGGGTAGTGAACGACATCAATAATTTACACCCGAAAATTAAATTTACATTAGAAATTGAAGGAAATAGCTCAATCAATTTTCTTGATTTAAAAATTCAAAGAGTTAATAATGTACTTGGTTATTCAATTTAGCGAAAACCAACACAGACTGATGTGACAATTCCATTCAATTCTAACCACCCTATGTCACACAGACTGGCGGCATATAATTCAATGATACATAGAGCTTTTTCAGTTCCTATGAACAAATGTAATTTTGATAGAGAGATTAATACAATTAGACAAATAGCAACATCTCACGGTTATCCATTAGATATGATAAATAAGCTAATTAGTAAAAAAGAAGAAAAAGTGGCATTACAACTAATATATCCTAAACAAGCTGATGAAATTAAAACTTATAAAACCATCACATATGCAGGAAATATTCCTAACAATATTTCAAAGATAATATCTTCAGCAACGAATACAACAATTTATTTTAAAACAGAAAGTAACGTTAGTACAAAATTGTTAAATGTAAAAACAAAAATACCACTATTGAAGAAGTCAGGTATATATAAACTCAAATGTCCAGAATCTAATGCTGTCTATTTGGGTCAGACCCTTATGAATTTTGAAATACGATACAGTGAGCACTTACGAGCATACAGATTAAAACAACCAGATAAATCCCACTACGCAAAACATCTACTTGACACCAATCATTCATCGACACCTAACACAGAACTGGAAGTGCTGCATATTTGTGAAAAGAAACAAGAACTGGATTTCCTTGAAGAACTGGAAATTAGAAGACATATAAGAAACCCACAATATGAAGTTGTCAATGAACAGTTAAATCTAGGGAGTTCTCCACTAATAAACTGTCTTCTTAAGTGATAATTGTAAAGATCAGCAGATATAGTTTTCCTGATTTTCTATATCATTGCACAGTTATACTGATCTCAATTGGAAAAATGATATCCAGGATATCACCATAGGGCTAATAATATCTAAGCTTCAATATTTGTAATATCACATCTTCTTCTTTTTTTTATAAACATATATTAAGCCAATCACAGGTTAGGTTATTTCTTGGTCTAGCCAAAAATAACTACTAAACATCAGGTAGGCATAAAATGAAATGTTACTTCTGTCATTCTGACGATAATATTGATTTATCGAAACAATTGTCAATTTTTTAGAATTTTCAATAACTTTTATTATATTGTGGAATCAACTAGAAACCGTGAGTTTCAAATAAAACACTAATTTTTACGTATGTTTTCAAGATGAAGAGAGGGGAGAGGGGATAAATAAAAATAGAAGAATTGCGGCTGTAGACGAAATCGTTTTATCAGGAGCGTAAGAATTACAGCGTTCAGAATTAAATATTTGCCATTTTTCATTATATTGTGGAATTAACTAGAGACCAAGAGTTTCATTTAAAAACACTATTATCACTTTTAATTTGACATTGCTGTCTTAAATTAAAATATCTTCTATAGTAGAATATCTAGTCGATCGCATTTTCTTCGGCACTGTTAATTATTGCGAATGGACGACTTTGATTCGTTTTCGAATCGGGGATTCGGACCACTAGAAAAGATTCTCTATCATCTATATCCTTTAATTCAATTTTGATTAATTCATCCCTACGGCATGCACCAGCGATACTCATGATTGAGATCACCTAAAAACAATATTCTGAGAAATTCTGTATCAGAATAAAATAAATAGTGAAACGTTTGTACCTTTCTCAGCAAATGTTCATCGTCAGGTGCAAATCTAATAAAGCTCTCCATTTGCTCCTTTGAGAATGTTTGTGACTTCTTTGCTTTGTAACCCACTGCTTCTAATTTCAAAAATTCAATTCAATATTTACTGATGTTAATATCATTTATTACTTGCAAAGTGCTTCGAAGCATCGAATATTGTGACCACAAGGTTGAAGATTTTAGAGTTTTGGATTTTTCGCCAATATAAGTCAGCAATACATTCTCCGAATATATTTTAATTTTCTTTAAGCGGCACCAATCCATGAAAATATTGTATTGTTTTTCGTATTTACCTCTGGATTTACTTGGCAGAAGATTATGAGTAATATTTTTAGCAAAATCTGCTATATCTGGAGGTGTGCTTGAAAATTCACTGTCACTATCCATTTTTCAAATAGCTATTTATAAACAGACACATTTTTTATATACTAAAAATGAAATAATGACGTTTCATTAATTTCATAATCTACTATTTTCACAAAATAGTAGGTAGGTACTTAAATATGCAATCACTGTTGCATCTAGGTGTATAATGTATTGCCTACCTTCTGTTATATTTTTACTAGGTAAATAATATTTAATTTCGTTCGAAATATCTTCAAATATCTGAATATCTGAATATTTTAACTAAAATATTCAGACTGCCCTACATTTTGTTTTAATATATCTATCATTTACTACCTTTCTTTAGTTTATTGTAAATGAAAACAGGCGAACGGAAAAGTACGCTCTAGAGCGAAAATAATGTCAAATTATGACAGATCACGGAAAACATCAACTTTGCGGTTTGATTTGAGTGTGCAAGTGCAAAAGTCTACTTTGGGTAGTGATCGTAGGGAAAAGTTAGATAATACTTTTGGAAAACTTGAAGTAATAAAAGGGGATGCTTCTTAAAAAATCTTGACTGGGATTAATAAATGAATCAATCTTTTTATTTTTAATAATTCTGCTTGTAAAAAATGTTTAAACAAACAAATAGCATTGCCCATAGTAGCCAAATTCACATGAAGAGACATTTTACATAACATTTAATAATTTTTTATACGATTCTCGTTACAGTTACAATAAAAAAGCACTAGAGAGGTTTCGTATTTGTGATAGATATAATGTTACCTCTTAGCACGCTGTTTATATGGCTTGTTTTTCATTACGTTCCTGATATGGAGAGAGCAAAAAAATTATTTTCCGACGACCTGCATGAAAAACGTAAGGTTGCCTTAGCATTCGCTATAAGCGTAGCTTTGAGACGAGTTGAATTTGTGTGTAATATAAAATAGCCTCACATACAATATCACTTAACTTATCACTGTAACACTTCGAAAAATAAGAATACTTATTATTTATAGCTCTCTAAATAATCTTAGCTACACGAAATAATCGTTACCGAAGCCAAGCTAATCGTTCTGAAAACACATCTTTTGTGGAGTGTATTATTGTTTGCCTAAAATCTCCTATGTGAATCTTTACAACGAACGCCATATGAAGCTGTTAACTAAAAAGCATCCTATGTGGAATATGACCACATAAGAGATTTTCTAAGACGAATTTGATGAATACGCACATAGGAGGTTCACAAAAGAACGATTTGCTTGCAGAAATATTTCGTTAAGTACATAGGATGTTTATCAATCCATCAAATACCTAAAAATCAACCAAAGGCAACTCAAACCTAAAGATCGGTCTGAACGCCCACATATGAGGTTTTTCACGATTAACGACGATATAAGAATGCTGAGAATTCCCAGATCATCGACATATACAATGTTTACATTGTAAATCCTTCATTTTTGCAAATATGGAAACAATGTATGTCAGTGAGGACATTTTAAATCGAAATCGAATCAATTTTAAGGTTATAGATCTTAGAAACCAACAGAATTTTGAATTTCACTATTCTGCAGATTGTAAAGAAAACCTTCCAGCATCGAGAAATAATGATTAAATTTAAGTTTGTGAAAGTTTTGGCTCGCTTATGAAAGAACACCTGTAGGGACGATATACATTTCTTTCCGTTATTGTAAACTACTGTATACGATTCCAGGAACCTACATTTAAAACGGGATCACAACTGATGACATAAATCGATATCTTATAGGTATATATATATACGACGTAATCGCAATATATGCGATCAGTTCCTTCGGGAATTACATAACTTTTATTAAAAGTTTCTCGTTGCCCTTTTACAATCAGTTCTAAAGCGTCTACCAGGTAGATTAGTTATTATGGAAGTTGAAGTTTTGATTAACAATTTAGGTTTGCATTTAAAAAGTATGATTGAAACTTATATAGTATGTAGTCAACTAAAACAGGAGTAGGAAACATATAGAAAAGATAGGAATTGTCTAGAAAACTACCTTCTAGTAAAACTGTCTCGACCCTTACTTCGTGGAATCTACTCATATTAGTGTTTTAAATGAAACTTAATGTCTCTAGCTAATTCCACATTATAATGAAAGATGTTGAAAATTCTAAAAAATTGACAACTGTTTCGATAACTGAATATCATCGTCAGAATGACAGAAGTTACATTTCATTTAATACCTACCTGATGTTTAGTAGTTATTTTTGGCTACCTTGTGATTGACTTAATATATGTTAATAGAGAAAAGAAGAAATTGTGATATTACAAATATTGTAGCTTAGACATTATAAGCCCTATGGTGATATTTTGGATATCATCTCTCCAATTAAGATCAGTATAACTGTGCAATGATATAGAAAACCAGGAAAACTATATCTGATGATCTTTACAATTATCACTTAAGAAGACAGTTTAATAGTGGAGATCTACCTAGATTTATCTATTCATTGACGACTTCATATTGTGGGTTTCTTAAGTGTCTTCTAATTTCCAACTCTTCAAGGAAATCCAGTTCTTGTTTCTTATCACAAATATGTAGTACTTCTAATTCTTTGTTAGGTGTCAATGAATGATTGGTGTCAAGTAGATGTTTTGGGTAATGGGATTTATCTGGTTGTTTTAATTTGTATGCACGTAAGTGTTCACTGTATCGGATTTCAAAATTTCTACGGGTCTGACCCAAATAGACAGCATTACATTCTGGACATTTGAGTTTATATATACCTGATTTCTTTAATGGTGGTATTTTTGTTTTTACATTTAACAATTTTATACTTACGTTACTTTCTGTTTTAAAAGAAATTGTTGTACTCGTTGCTAAAGATATTATCTTTGAAATATTATTAGAAATATTTCCTGCATATGTGATGGTTTTATAAGTTTTTATTTCTTCAGTTTGTTTAGGGAATACTAGTTGTAATGCCACTTTTTCCTCTTTTTTATTAATTAGCTTATTTATCATATGTTATGGATAACCGTTGGATGTTGCTATTTGTCTAATTGTATTAATTCAATACTCTAAACATCATGAAACTGTAAGTACCTATATACCAACACACTTAGCACCACGATTTGAAAACCTTTCAGACACTAATTTCACAGATAGTGAAATATAATTTTTAAATTAAGGTTTAAAGTACAACATACCACCAAAATTTACGAATAATATTAAACAAATTATAGCTACAAAGTCGGAAATAGCTTTAAAATCTAATTCAAATAATTTTCTTTATGAGAAATTAAAAATTGCCAATTTAATCAAAAATATTGCACCTTCAAAAGTGAAACGTCAAAAAAAGAAGAAAGTAGAAGATAATAACCTAACAGTTACAAAATCTGATAAGGGGAACACAACTGTCATATGACAACTGAAAGTTATAATTAAAAAATATATAACTTTATTGAATCTAGCAATGTAAAAGTTCTTAGAGCAGACCCAACAAAGAAGTTTTCTAATAATGTAAGGGATATTGTTAATAATTCAAATTATCTTTTAAGTGATTACAAAAAGAGGGCCATCATGAATAAGAATCCTCATTGTCTACAATTATATGGAACCGTTTAATTACATAAAATAATGAAACCAATTAGACCTGTAGTTTCTTATGGTAATACTCCTAATAATATATTGGCAAAGAAGCTTAACAATATACTTAATAGTTACGGATATGCATCTGAATACTTAATTAGAAATTCAATAGTACTAATAAAAAAATCAAAAGCATTCAACTTACAAGATAATTCCAAACTTATTTCATTTGACGTTAGTAATATGTTCACTAAAATTCCTCCTAAAGAATGTCTAATACTTGTAAGAAAATTACTAGAGGATAAAAATATTAATCCAGGAATAATATCAGATATACTTAATTTATTTGATGTATGTATTAATCAGAATTATTTCACTTTTGACAGTAACATATATATTCAAAATGAAGGTTTACCAATAGGAAGCCCTATATCACCTATTTTGGCAAACATTTCTACGGACAGTTTAGAAAGAAAAATCTTTGAAAGTAATATTTCAAAAAATGTTTTATTTTGGTATATATATGTAGATGACATATTAGCTTGTTTTATAGGTAGTGAACGACAATTAGATATAGTTTTCAACCACATTAACAACTTACACACAAAAATTAAATTTACATTAGAAGTTGAATAGAATAACTCGAATAATTTTCTTGATTTGAAAATTCAAAGAGTTAATAATGTACTTTCGATTATTCAATTTACCGATAACCAACACACACTGATGTGACAATTCCATAAGTTCCCATTACCCCATGTCACATAAACTAGCGGCATATAATTCAATGATACATAGAGCATTTTCATTTCCTATGAACTAATGTAATTTTGATAGAGAGATTAATACAATTAGACAAATAGCAACATCCAACGGTTATCCATTACATATGATAAATAAGCTAATTAATGAAAAAGAGTAAAAAGTGGCTTCACAACTAATATTTCCTAAACAAACTGAAGAAATAAAAACTAATAAAACCATCACATATGCAGGAAATATTTCTAATAATATTTCAAAGATAATATCTTCAGCAACGAATACAACAATTTCTTTTAAAACAGAAAGTAACGTAAGTACAAAATTGTTAAATGTAAAAACAAAAATACCACCATTAAAGAAATCAGGTATATATAAACTCAAATGTCCAGAATGTAATGCTGTCTATTTGGGTCAGAACCTTAGAAATTTTGAAATCCGATACAGTGAACACTTACGAGTATACGGATTAAAACAACCGAGTAAATCCCACTACGCAAAACATCTACTTGACACCAATCATTCATTGACACCTAACAAAGAACTAGAAGTACTATATATTTGTGATAAGAAACAAAAACTGGATTTCCTTGAAGAGTTGGAAATCAGAAAACACTTAAGAAACCCACAACAAGAAGTCGTCAATGAACAGATAAATCTAGGGAGTTCTCAACTGTTAAACTGTCTTCTTATGTGATAATTGTAAAGATCAGCAGATATAGTTTTCCTGATTTTCTATATCATTGCACAGTTATACTGATCTTAATGGGAAAAATGATATCCAGGATACCACCATAGGGCTAATAATATCTAAGCTTCAATATTTGTAATATCACATCTTCTTCTTTTTTCTATAAACATATATTAAGCCAATCACAAGTTAGGTTACTTCTTGGTCTAGCCAAAAATAACTACTAAACATCAGGTAGGCATTAAACGAAATATAACTTCTGTCATTGTGACGATGATATTCAGTTATTGAAACAATTGTCAATTTTTTAGTGTTTTCAACATTTTTCATTATATTGTGGAATTAGCTAGAAACATTGAGTTTCATTTAAAACACCACCTTCTACTATTTTTATATTTATAATCTCCCTCTATTATTGAACAAAAATTACGAAATGAAATAATCTAAATAATTCCTAACTTCTTCCCATCTTAGGATGCAGAAGATACATGTTGTTATTATTCAAAAAGCCAGCAAAAATATTATCAACATTATGTGTTGGCACAAATGTCATCGCGCGAAATTTGAGCGTCATCTGTCATTTAGTTTGTTTACACTATTTCATTTATATTGTAAATGTCTTGGAAAGCGCTGAAAATATTTTATAAATCTCACGAGAAGACTAGATTTTCAAAAATGAAGTTTCTGGTTGGCAATTTTATAAACTGTATCGAAGAACTACCGTATTTTCGTAATATAAAGGATTTTTCGCTGGAAAACTATGTACAACGAGCATTTTGTGACGTGATTTCTTTCCCCAGAAGACTGCGGACGTCACTATGACACCCACGGCTTCGGTACTTCCTAGATTTCCTCGGGCGCCAGATTTTTGGGGTCGTTTACTCCACCGAACTCTCGAAAATACGGCGTCGAGAGTTACCAAGGTAGCCACAGATGGAGGTTCAGTAATTCCAGGGGTCTGTTGTTATTGACCTTTCCGGATACGTAGTGTGAAAACAGGCTTTAATTGCTTACCACTATCAGAAAATGAAACTACTCGCTACTGGAGAAATTATTAATTTTAATTCCACAAACAAAATTGAATTTTACATAAATGAGAAATTAAACCAATTTTAGTGTTTTACAAAAATATCAAAATCTACTACTAAAGATCTACGTTATTAATAAAACCAAAAGCGGCCTGACACCAAGCAATAAATATTCTAGGTATTTTACAACGGAGGCGGAAAATAACGTGCAGAATTCTACTAGTACGTAGCAGGTGAAAACAATACAAAGTTCCTAGTGATAATATGTCAAAATGCACAGAGAAAGCGTTATGGTTGCACTAACAGAGCGTACTAAATCGGTTCCTAGTATTTGTGTACTTATTAAATAAAGCGGAGGAAAATAATCAATTAACTAGTCTCGGCTGCCGGTTTAATCTCAATAGCCACCGGAATTTCTTAGCGATTTCACTAGATTCAACTAAACTAGATTTTACTGATCAACACAACGGCCTATCGTACGAAATCAAATATTCCAGATAAAGAAAACTACCAGCAGAATGCGAAAATCTCTCCTGGGTATCCCTGCTCAGCAGCGAATACTTTTGAGATTATTTCGTATCCCTTAAATCAAATCTGCCTTAGAGGCCTCTCGAATTGATCCCTGCTCAGCAGCGAATCCAGACGAGATGTTTCTAAGCAAGTGCAAACGAACTAAATTTTCTTAACAGTACAACGGCCTATTGGGCGGGATTAAATACTCACATTAAATAGACTCTAAATGTTCTAACTAAGGTTTTGCTAACAAAACAACAGCCTATTGTACGAAATCAAATTTTCATATAAAATAGATTAACAGTAGAATCCGAAAACCTCTCCTTCGTACTCCTGCTCAGCAGCGAATACTTTCGAGATTATTTCGTATCCCTTAAATCAAATCTGCCTTAGAGGCCTCTCGAATTGACCCCTGCTCAGCAGCGAATCCAGACGAGGTTTTTCTAAGCAAATGCAAAAGAACGAAATTTTCTTAACAGTACAACGGCCTGTTGGGCGGGATTAAATACTCAGATAAAATAGACTCTAAATGTTCTAACTATGGTTTTACTGGCAAAACAACGGCCTATTGTACGAAATCAAATTTTCAGATAAAATAGATTAACAGTAGAATCCGAAAACCTCTCCTTCGTACTCCTGCTCAGCAGCGAATACTTTCGAGATTATTTCGTATCTCTTAAATCAAATCTGCCTTAGAGGCCTCTCGAATTGATCCCTGCTCAGCAGCGAATCCAGGCGAAGTTTTTCTAATCAAATGCAAAAAACTAAATTTTCTTAACAGTACAACGGCCTGTTGGGCGGGATTAATTAAATATTCAGATAAAATAGACTCTAAAATATTTTACTTCGGAATTGTACACAAATACTATGAATTCAAACGTTAAAAATAGAAGCGGCTAAATGTTGGATGATCCAGTCACAATATTCGGTGTAAACAAAATGAAATTTTCAAGCCGGAAAAGAAAGAAAAAGCCCCGTTTACCTGGATGCTACGTCCTATTATTAATTTCTCCGACCCCACTTACGAAGTTCCCTTCTTAAAATTTTAAAAAATGCGCGCACATTAGCAGACTTGTTTAAGTGAACTCGACAAAAGAATATACTGGATGTCTCAAGAGTAGTACATTTATATAAAAATAAATACTCATAGGTAAATGTTGAAAGAGAGGCGATTTAATTATTAAATAAAATGAAATGTATACTGCATGGTGTCTGGAAATGAAAACAATAAAAAGTAACATCGTTACAATTTAATAAGTGATTTTTGTCATAAATTATTTAAGAAAATCGTCATTATGTCTTCCTGCAGGTGTCGGTTCTAGTTTTTATACCGCGAAATTCTAGATTTGTCTAGGGGTTATTTCCTTCTCAGTAATTCTCATGCGTTTCGTACTCAGTATTCTATTTTTATTAACGAGAGAGTGATAAAGCCTAATTTACGAGGATGTATTGATATCTAGTTAGCCTAGACCAGTTCCGTGCATAAACAAACTTTGCGTTACCATAGCAACGAACAATAACTTTCTAGAAGTGTCAGTGTGAAGTTTGACGTCAAAAAAGTAAACCAGAGTTAGACAATAAATTAAAAGAAAAAAGATGTCCACCGAAATTGTGAAAATCGAAAAATTGGAGTATCGAGCCATCATCAAGTACCTGTACTTAAAAGGATTAAGAGGTAATGAGATTTACGAAGATATGCTTAATATCCTTGGTGATCAATGTCCTTCGTATGCGACCGTAAAAAATTGTGGCTTATCTTGGAAAACATGGGAGTACCAAAGCGTATAATTATTTTGCTTAAAAATCTTTACGACAACAGCTTCGGGAAAGTGAAAGTCAACAACACGCTATCTAAGTCTTTTACTCCAAAGTGCGGTGTAAGACAGGGCAGTATTATGTCACCGATACTCTTTATTATATACGGGGAGTATATGACGAGAAAAGTTCTGCAAGGCTGGCGAGGGGTATTAACCATAGGAGGTCGAAGAATTACTAACCTAATATATGCAGACGACGCCTTAATACTAGCTTGCTCAGAAGAAGAACTCACGGAAATCATGAGAAAGCTGGACAAGATTAGCAGAGAACATGGTCTTGCGCTGAACAAAAAGGAGACGCAAATTATGATAATAGACCGCAACCCTACCAATGTTAAACATATCGTTGGTTTTGAAGTAATTGAGAAATTACTTCCCAATAAACACACAAACTTTTTAAAAACGTAAAATATTTACCATGTAACCTAACGTTTATAAATGGTTTTTAGGCAACTGGTTATATTACCGGAGTAATGTCGCTCGTTTTCTACGTAACACATAACGATTTTTCCAACGTCAAATACGTGTGTTTCGTAACGTCATTCAAACGTTACCGTTTTAATGTGATTTACCGGTTGCTTTTGAACACAATATAAACGTTTATAAAACAGTCTTCTGAAACGGAATTTAGCACTTATCTTACTAACGTCACTTAAACGTTACCTTTTCAATGTGATTTACCCAGTACTTTTATAACGTAATATAAATGTTTTTATAATGCAGTTTATAAACATTTTTGTATAATGATATTTAGCACATACTTTTAACGTAATTTAAACGTTACTTATTTGATGTGATGTACCCATTGCGTTTGTAACGTAATATGAACGTTCTTATGCTACTTATAGACGTTCTTTTGGAACGAAATTTAGCACCCACCTTACTAACGTCACTTAAACGTTACCTTTTCAATGTGATTTACCCATTGTTTTTGTAATGTAATAGAAACGTTTTTATAATGCAATTTTTAAACGTTTTTGTATAATAATATTCAGCACTTACGTTTAACGTGATTTAAGCGTTACATTTAATCGGTTTAATCCATCATTTTCGTAACGTTATATTCACATTTAAAATTAAAAGTAGAGGGGGGCATATTTGACAAAAACTGGAATCGTATATTAACGTTTGTAAACAAGTAATATTTAATAAATAAAACTTTATTCATATTGATAAAATAACAAATAATATTTATTATACAAGAAATAAAGCATTTATGTATGCTTTACTTGTTACCGTCTTCGGTCCTCGATGGATCCCTTATACTGATGAGCTACGCTTACGATTAAAAGCAGCTAGTCTATTCGTACAACGACATCGATGAGCGGAAACCGGAACTCCACGGCGACTACCAACTCTTCAGGTGTCTCGTGTTGGCCGTTGTGGTTTGGGGTTGCGAGAATTACGGGCGATTGTTACACGTTATATTTATTTTATTTGATAAATCCACACAAAAATAGTATTAAATAAAAAAAAGAAAATTCTTGTAATTAACATAACAAAATAAAAAATGTTCTTAAAACTATAACATAAAATATATAAGATTTCTAGTTTTAATATTTTACAAAACAACGTGTATATATATAACGGGATTAGAAAGCGTTTTTGTAAATGCATATGAGTTCAATTAAGTCGTTGTTTTCAAATTTAAAAAAGCGATGTATATACAACGTGTTAAAAAACATTACTGTATAACCGTTTATATCACGCGAAATAGTATAAATAATGTTAAAAATACTACGTTAAAATAACGGTAATTAAAAGCGCTTTTGTAAATGCATATGAGTTCAATTAATTCGTTGTTCTCAAATTTGAAAAAGCGTTGTATATACAACGTGGTGGAAACAATTTCTTTCAATACCATTGTTAACCTTAGTAAATAGATTTAGCACTGTATATATTAAGACATTTTTATATTTTACCTTCATTCGTTTTGACAAAGCTACTGTGTTAGTGAAACGCGTCAACAAGTTTAAATTGAACATTAGTTCAAATAAATGAAGATTTAAACAAACTATATTGTTTTATTTCATCGTTTAAGAACATTGCTTTTCAACTATTTATATCACGCTAAATAGTATGAATAATGTTCAAAATGCTTAATCGAGTCGTAGTTTTCAAATTTAGAAAAGCATTGTGAAAACAACATAATATAAACATTTACTGGATAACATTGTATATCACGGAAAATAGTATAAATAATGTTGAAAACATAACGTTCAAATTTGAAAAAACGTTTGCAATATAACGTTTCGAATTCAACCAATTTGTCAACGTTGAAAATTCAACGAGTAACGTTGAAATAACATTAAAACGTTTTAAAAACCGTTTTTTTACGTAGGTATGTTTATTGGGTTAGGATCACCTATTACCAACAAAGGCGGTTGCGACGAAGAAATCAAACGCAAACTGGCAATAGCGCGTGACTCAACAATAAAACTAACCCGAATATGGAAAGACTCTGCAATATTTAAACGCAATAAACTGAAATTATTAAACTCCTTGATCTTTCCCATTGCCACATATGCCTCTGAGACCTGGACATTATTTATTTATCGTATGGCACAGAAACACATGACATAAATTATTTCAATAAAAATATAAAATATAAAACATAAACATAGGTATATGACACACGTATCAAATTACAGACAAACATCTAATTTACAAATATAATCAATCGCTTCTTTGGTAGCTATCAGGAAGTCGTTGAAATTGCCGTTGTAGGCTCTTTTCTGGCACTCTGTAACGATGTGGTGAACTGTTTGATTAGCCGCATCGCAGTCACATGCTGGAGATGGTGTTTTTCCCCACTTGTAGAGTGAATCCCCGCACCTACCATGGCCAGTGCGTATTCGGTTAATGGAGGTCCATATTTTCCGTGGTTGCTCATAGGCAGGTGGCTTCTCTGTTATGCAAGGAAGATCTCTACAGTGGGCTGGACAGGCGTCTCTCCATTCTCGTTCCCAAAAGTGTGCAGAATTAAACTCTAAGGCATCCAGCTCTTTGGCGGTTCTCATGGGGGGTCGTCTGGAACGCAGTCTGTTCTTGTCCAAGTCGCTTACGTCGGCGTGTATAGGCAGTAACGGATTTTCTTGAATTTTTTCATATTCACGAAGGAGGGCAGTTTTACGTCGGAGGTCTGGTGGGGGTATGTGGCTTAGCACAGGAAGCCAGTGTATGGGACATTGAAAGTTTCCAATGGAAGAAAAATAGATGCATTTGAAATGTGGGCCTATAAAAGAATGCTGCGAATCTCATACACAGAACATCGTACTAACGTGTGAATTCTTAATGAACTAAAAATCAACACAAGGCTCTCAACCAAGATAAACCAGTCATATCTCATGTATTTTGGACATATTCCAAGAAGAACAAATGGACTGAAAAAACTTATTGTCGAAGTCAAAATCAATGGCAAACGACCAAGAGGAAGGTCTCCGACGCGTTGGGTGGATCAAACCAAGGAAATCATCGGTCACGGTCTGCAGGAAGCTTCTCTTGCAGCTCAAGATAGAGAAGGGTGGAGAACTACGATCCGAGCAATTGAGACATGAGGTCACCATGAGAGGAATCGGATAAGAGAGAGAGGGAGATAACTCCAAAAAATATTTTAACTGTCTACTAAGAAAAGAGATAGGCCTATGGATTAGGAATGCTTCATTATTTTAATATTCTCTCATTCATAAAAATAGACTATAATAGAAGCGGCATTGCTTTATAATATTATTTGACAGAAACATTCGGGATTTGAAAAAAATAATTAAAAACAATAAAAAATGGAGTAAAAAATTTCTTGTTTTATTACAATTCTTTTATTTCCTTGCGGTTATAAGAAAAGTGAGATAGAAAGATTCCTCCATAGTATTAAATAGAAGAAAAGTTGAATACATTCTTTTACATGAGGTTGTTTCATTATTTCTTCGTCAAAAACACACATACAGACTAATAACCTATTAAAATGTACGCGATACAATCAACCGTGAAGTTGTTTGTTCATGACAGTTACATAATATCATGTATCGCATTGGCAAAAAAATTCACCCCCGTGCCAAGTTAGCCGCATCCGTTTAAATAGACACTGATTTATTGATTAGAAAAAAGGGTCCGGGGAAATCTGCTGTGAAACAAATTAGCAACTTGTTTTTTTGTCCACTACAAGAGATTTTTAATCTTTCACACTTTCGAACAATTCCCAATTTGAAGGATGAAATGAAACAATATAATTTGTTTAAAACTTCATTATATTTGAAATAATGTTCAACTTAAACTTGTGACGCGTTTCGCTAATACAGTATCTTTATCAGACGGGTGAAAGTATAAATGTATACAGTGCATAAATACGAAATTCTACGAATATTAACAAAATTGTTCTGCAAGATTTCCTGGAAATTCATTTATTACAATCATTCCTAAACTATCTTCCAAGTAAATAGGTTTAACCTTTATAATACCAAGCTTTTTCACATACGTGCGATACCAAGCGGGGTTCATTTGCACCCCATTTTTTTTGTCTATCTTTGTAATTCTTACACTCTTTTTTAAGTACAATGAAAAAAAACGCAAATAAATTATTTTGTATCTATTTTTATTTCAATTTAGTTACTAAAAAATAAACAAACCTTAATTAGGTATTCAAAATTAATTTTAATTTTTTGCTTTACTTGGGATACAAAAAATTTCTTTTTCAGAGTAATTTACACAAACAAAACGCTCACATTTTACACAACGTTGTATTGATTTTCTATCTTTGGTTCTTTCACAGAAAAAACATCTACCTTGAGTTCCTACAGGTCTTGTTGGAGGGATATTTTGCTCCAATTCTGGAACAACTTTAAGAATATTTTCTTTTATGCTTGCTTGCAAACCATTAGTATTTCTAAATCTATAAATCATATTTTCATTGGCCAGTTCCTTTCCCAACTGAAGAAGATATTTTCTTCTTGCATCTAAGTGCCCAGACCCGTAATTTACATTTTTAATTTTCCATATTTTATAGGCATTTATAGCTCCAATATCGATAATATGGTAAAAAAGCACCATGGGCCATCTAAGAGTTTTTCTTTGAGTGGTATATTTTGCTGCCATTTGGTCTGTTGCATCTACAGCTGCTTTAGTACTATTATAATGCAAGACAATATCTGGTTTGTAGTCTGACTCATTATCACTTACTTTGTCATTGTCATGCTCGGTTGATAACAAAATAACGGCATTGTTCTTTTTCGGCACATAAGACACTAATGTACAATGTTTTGTAAAAGCAAACATTGAAGAATATTCTTTTTTTGAAGATAATGGAGAAGTAGTTCCTTTGGTATAAACGTCTTATTTTTGCGCAGAGTGCCACATAATGTAAGCTTCTTATCCAACAATTTTTGAGACAACTGAAGACTAGTAAAGAAGTTATCAGTTGTGATACCATATCCTTGACTTACATAACCAGAAAGTTCAAGAACAATCCGTTCACCTTGTCCTTTTTCAGGCTTGTTGCCTACTTTGCCTAACAAAAAAAATCGGTAGATAACATAGCATAAATGAAAATAAATGACTTACCTAAATACACTTGCATATTCAAAGTATAATTGTATTCACAATCTGCCAGTGCCCATATCTTTATTCCATACTTTGCTGGCTTGCTTTTCATATAGAACCTAAATGGAGCCTCTCCTCGAAATGGGACGAGTTGCTCGTCAATGCACACGTGCGTAGTCGGATATAGTGCTTTTTTACAGTTCGATACGAATTTATCAAATACTTCCCTTATTGGTGCAAGCTTGTCTTCTAACTTTCTCTCAGCCCTGGTCTCAAAATTATCGAATCTCAAAAAATTGGTCAGAAAATGGAATCGATTTCTAGACAAAGTTGCTGTTATTATAGGCCGACAATATGCAGGGTCACTAGTAAAAAGCATTTCAATGGGTTCGGTACTAGCTTGCAATGCTCTTAATGTAATAAGTAGACCTATGAAGGCCTCGATTTCTCTTCTGTTAGTTGGCACATATTTCTTTGTACTCTCGGGATGAGTTTCATTATAATTATCAAAATAAAAGTTAGCTTTCTGGTTGGTTTCAGCGACAATAATGTTAAATATATCGTCTGAAAAAAACAGCATAAACGATTCTTTGATCGTACCTATTTCTGCACTGATAAGTGAAGTCCTGGAACATGCACAATCTTGTTTGCCTGCGAACGTCGAACTTGATTATTTATTGGCATTTTATACTACTGGGTACCATCTTTAGCTGTATAAACAGTAATATCAGCTACAGGTACCTCTAAGTTAGTGTTTTCTTCATCAGAAGAAGCATAGATTTCTTCATCGAATTCTTCTTGGTCGGATATATGGTCCTCTCTTTCGATGTCGCTTGCATCATCTTCCTGCGATAATTCCTCATATTCTGGATCATCATTTTGCAACAGCATTAACATTTTCTCTTCCGTTAGAGCTTTTTCATTTCGAATTCGGAAATTACTCATTTTCGACCGAATAAAAAACCACGTGGCGCACTATAAATCGACTCATTCATTTTAGACAGACGCTTGCATAAACGACACTAAATAGTAATAACTATTACTCCTGTACCAGTAGGCGGCCGGCGGCGTAGCAATGCAAGGGCCGCGCCGAATAAGAGAAGTGGGGATACGAACAGTACAACATGTAAGGATTTTACCCTGCCGTTAGCTCATAATAACATAGAAATATTGGTATACGTAAAATTCCAAGCGGGGTGAGGATGCACCCCACACTCTAAAAACCTAAATAATTACTGAGATGGAAAAAATCCATGTAAGATTTTAGGTAAATTACATTTGGAACCTAAAAAATGCAACTACTAAAAAGAGGAATTAAAACAAAATATAATTGGCTTAGATATATACAAAAAAGTACATGTGGGGTGCATTTGCACCCCGCTTGGTATTATAAGGGTTAATAAGAGATAATGGTTGATATTTATTTGGTCGTTAAGTAGGTTACCTGAATATTTGTTTTTATTTATCTAAGGAGCTTCTAAAAAATTTAATTTGATGGATTTAGGTTCTATATGAAAAATTTCAAAATTTGGGTCGAAAGTGTGTTGCATTGAATAGTTAGAATCTAATTTTTTGTTGTCATAGCTACATTCGTGTTCTGAAATTCTATTTTCCACCGATATAAATTTTATCGACATTGCCACTGACGTTGAAAATGGAATTTCGTCTCTAAAATATGAAATCGAGAATAGGATGACAACGATGAACGAGAAATCAAGGAGTTAGAAAAAAAGATGACAGATATAAGAACTCAAGACACGTCAGCGGAAGAAAAGAAGACCGAGCAAACAAATCCTTGCAAGCTAGAAACACACTCTAAGTTTTTTTAATTTTTGGTAATTCATAAATTCTTTAAAACTTGTTTTGTTATTTTTATCAATATTAATTTTAAGTGAATCGTGATTTACTAATATTTTTTTAACTTTCTGTATAATTGAATTACCAAATCTAAGACACAATAATACTAGGTATAAAATCTAATTTAAAACAAAGACAACCGATTTCTATTTCGAATTAAAAAGCATTTGACTAAACTGAACTTGTTTAGGACATTAAAACTAAATTATTCTGAATAAAAGTCAATGTCACAGCATTTTTAGTAGTTGACAACGGTGCAGCTACTAGTTTCGGCCTACATACGAGCCATCTTCAGGCTACAAATTATTATTTGTTATAATAAAAGGAAACCTATTATTCAGAATAATTGTTGTCAGTCACATTTGATTCATGGATGATATTTCCCATTACAACTAAAATTTAATTTATTTATTGGATACTGAGTCAGACCGCGTCTTAGGTTTACAATTTTATTTTCCGTCACGACTTCATCCCGTTGACTTACTCTTGTTGAATTGGGAGTGGGCGGCGCGCTATTTGGTTTAGCTGCTTCTATAAGGGATACTTCTACTAAATCTTCTAATGCGTAAGAATTGTTGTTAACCTTCATAACAACCGTTCTCCCTTAATAATCGTATTTATAATATTCATTATACGTGCACTCGTTTGATAAAGATACTGTGTTAGCGAAACGCGTCAAAAGTTTAAATTGAACATTAGTTCAAATATAATGAAGTATTAAACAAATTAAATCGTTTTATTCCATCGTTCAGTATGAATCTTCATCTATTCAATTCCCAATTTTCTACGAACGGGGTAAGAATCAGTTATATATGAATTATTGAATTTGGGATGCCTATATTCTAAATTTAAAACGTTCTTTCGACAGTTTTCATTGTGAATTCGGTTATTTAAAACTCTATAAAGGATGTTTAAAAAAGCCCCCGTTGTTGTAAAATAAGTTGGGTTTGCTGAGTGGGGAATTTATGAACTGGCAGCTTGAAAATAAAATAAATTCATTTTCGGAAAATATATTTTGAAGATTTATCAAAAAACTTTGTGCCCTTTATTAAGTAACAAAAACAATGGTTTTGATAATTAATATAGTACAAGTAAATCGATTTAGTCAACAAATATAACATTTTTAAATATGACATTACTATTAGAAATATCAATTATTATTTAAATGTCAGTGTTTAAAATTTATTTTAAAAAAAAAGTTATTTTTGTTGAGGCGTAGATAAAGTACAGTGCTTAACACGAGCTATGAGTATATTAGGTACTCGTCGAATTACAAAAAATGCTACTTGCAACTATACATATTATACTATAAAACCTTAATATATTACTTCTTATTATAACTTGCTTTCAATGCTTTGTAGGACAACCTATATATAAGTATTATTTTCTCATTTCCTCCACTTTATTTCTCTATTGCAATCCAAGCAATTGCGGAAAAGTTATTTATATACTTATTTATAGCAATTTTCTACATCCAAGTCAGGCAGTTCCATAGCGTATTACTGGAATTAAACCGAAAATTACAAAGTTGTCTGTGGGTGTATATCACATCCTACTCCCTGAAGGAATGGAAAGATTGCTTCCTTTCAGTCGCCTTTAATTAACACAAGCTACTTTCCTCTCCCAATCCCGATTTATTTTTTGGAAAATAAAATACGATCAAATATATCTACAACCAAAAGATCGAAGAATGGGTGAAATTTGCAGTTTTGTTGATAAAAGTTAATGAAACTTACATTTAATAATAATTTATTTTTGGAATTTAGATATTATATAGGTTGTCCCTGTTACAATTACTGATTGTTAACCACTGGGTAACCGTTAATCTCGGCACATGGAGAGCATCTCCAAGATGAACCCTATTGATATTCAGCTCATTAAAGCTAGTACAACGGCTGCTATGGTACTTGAAGTACCAAATTTTTGTCATTTTTGGAGAATTTTCAGTTTGTTAGCACGATACAGCCTCCAGAGAGTATACGATTGATCAATTTTATGATTGAACATTGTGAGACACCTTGAACAATGTTCAATCATAAAATTGATCAATCGTATACTCTCTGGAGGCTGTATCGTGCTAACAAACTGAAAATTCTCCAAAAATGACAAAAATTTGGTACTTCAAGTACCATAGCAGCCGTTGTACTAGCTTTAATGAGCTGAATATCAATAGGGTTCATCTTGGAGATGCTCTGAATAATATCCAATTATAAAATTGGTCACTTGTATATACTCCGGAGGCTGTATCGTGCTAACAAATTGAAGCTTCTCCAAAAATGACAAAAATATCGTACTCAAAGTACTGTAGCACCTGTTGTAGTGTATCTGGTGAGCTGAAAATCAATAGGGATCATCAAGAAGATGTCCGGAATAATATTCAATCATAAAATTGGTGGCTTGTTGAACTACGGAGGCTGTATCGTGCTAACAAACTGAAATTTCTCAAAAAATTACAAAATGTCGTACTTCAAGTACCATAGCACCCGTTGTACTGGCTCTGGTGAGCTGAAAATCAATAGGGTTCACCTGTGACATGTCCTTGACAATATTCAATCATAAAATTGCTGACTTATTGCACTCCGTAGGCAGTATCGTGCTAACAAGACATGTAAGGAAAAGTGGCCGACACAGGACACAGGATTTTTTTTCTAAAAACCGTTTTTTCGTGTTGTCGTTGATGGAAAACGTGAAAATAACTCAAAAAAAAATTCCAACTTTTTTTGGGGTAAACCAATACTTTTCTCGCATATAAATAGGTTGACGGAAAAGTAATATTACTTATGAAGTTGTAATGTTGTATTTAAATTTGTGTAAACAATGTCAAATGAAACATAGTGCGCCTAAAAAAGGTATTGTTGTGAAATCAATGGTCAGTTCCGAATTGAACTCTAGATGTCAAGTAGACTTGCAATCACACAGGGATGGCGATTACAAGTTTATAATGGTATATCAGGATCATTTAACCAAATTTGTCCAGTTACGACCTTTAAAAAGCAAGAGAGCGGAAGAAGTAGCATATCACCTTCTCCAAGTGTTTTTAACATTTGGTGCTCCCGCTATATGGCATTTCTTAAAGTTTTTTCCTCTATGAGTATGCATATTTTCTTAATTACTTAAAAATGGACGTGAAAACAAGAGGATCCTAGGTTGATTTTTTGCAGTGTAATTTCATTTTCAATACAGCATCTTTTTTTCGAAAAATAGCAATATTTCTGAAATTAATTGATATTTTCAAACTAGAAAATATGGTTCTATTCAGGACATAAAAAACTACCCATCCACCAATTTTCATGAAAATCGATACATTTTTGTGCAAGTAAAAAATTAAAAACAAAGAAAAACGCTTTTTTTGCATTTTTATTGGAAATTTTGAGGTTAGGTAAAAAACAATTAATTTATATTGTAGATTTTTTTATTCTTCACAACTTTTATTTAATATAGTTTTCGATAGGAAATCTAGTTTTTCTGTAATTAGTACTTGAACATCGAAAACCTCAGAATATTAACACTATTTTCCACCGATTCCCGTTGTAGAATCCCTATTAAACTTTTTGGCCATTGATACTGGAGGAGAATTATTTAATTCTATAGTATGAATCCGCTAGTAGAGATAATATTCGAATGTAATGGATTTTGTCGAACAAAATTTAAATAGAAAGTAATAGAGTTATTGATATATTTGTGCAAATAATTACTTCTGTTTTTTGATATTTACATCAAAACAATTCCTTATCTACGAAACATTCCATTATTTAGGTCTAAAATACTCATTAGGACCGAAAAAAATGAAATACTTTTAATGTTATATATTCTATATAGTGATTATTAACAATTATATATTATAATGATGTGTATTTGTGACAAGCAATTACGAGAAAAATATCCTTTAAATACGCGAGTAGAATACTATACTTTGTCCAATACATTATTATTTATAATTTCCATCAAAGAAATTTAATATTTCCAGGACAAGTCACTGCTTGCTTATGTTGTATACAGGGTGTCCAGGACCTTAATGCCAGTAGAAGAGGTCAAAATAATGCTTGAAGTTCAAAAAGGATTAATCATAGGAGCCTTTGTTTCGGAGTTATAGGTCTTCAAAGTACCAAAAGAAAAATTTATGTTTAGACATAAATCGGAATACTATAAAATTCAAATGATTGATTAGTTACATCCATGTGCCGAGATTAACGGTTACCCAGTGGTTAACAATCAGTAATTGTAACAGGGACAACCTATATAATATCTAAATTCCAAAAATTAATTATTATTAAACGTAAGTTTCATTAACTTTTATTAACAAAACTGCAAATTTCACCCATTCTTCGATCTTTTGGTTGTAGATATATTTGATCGTATTTTATTTTCCAAAAAATAAATCGGGATTGGGAGAGGAAAGTAGCTTGTGTTAATTAAAGGCGACTGAAAGGAAGCAATCTTTTCATTCCTTCAGGGAGTAGGATGTGATATACACCCACAGACAACTTTGTAATTTTCGGTTTAATTCCAGTAATACGCTATGGAACTGCCTGACTTGGATGTAGAAAATTGCTATAAATAAGTATATAAATAACTTTTCCGCAATTGCTTGGATTGCAATAGAGAAATAAAGTGGAGGAAATGAGAAAATAATACTTATATATATGTTGTCCTACAAAGCATTGAAAGCAAGTTATAATAAGAAGTAATATATTAAGGTTTTATAGTATAATATGTATAGTTGCAAGTAGCATTTTTTGTAATTCGACGAGTACCTAATATACTCATAGCTCGTGTTAAGCACTGTACTTTATCTACGCCTCAACAAAAATAACTTTTTTTTTTAAATAAATTTTAAACACTGACATTTAAATAATAATTGATATTTCTAATAGTAATGTCATATTTAAAAATGTTATATTTGTTGACAAAATCGATTTACTTGTACTATATTAATTATCAGAACCATTGTTTTTGTTACTTAATAAAGGGCACAAAGTTTTTTGATAAATCCTCAAAATATATTTTCCGAAAATGAATTTATTTTATTTTCAAGCTGCCAGTTCATAAATTCCCCACTCAGCAAACCCAACTTATTTTACAACAACAGGGGCTTTTTTAAACATCCTTTATAGAGTTTTAAATAACCGAATTCACAATAAAAACTGTCGAAAGAACGTTTTAAATTTAGAATATAGGCATCCCAAATTCAATAATTCATATATAACTGATTCTTACCCCGTTCGTAGAAAATTGGGAATTGAATAGATGAAGATTCATACTGAACGATGGAATAAAACGATTTAATTTGTTTAATACTTCATTATATTTGAACTAATGTTCAATTTAAACTTTTGACGCGTTTCGCTAACACAGTATCTTTATCAAACGAGTGCACGTATAATGAATATTATAAATACGATTATTAAGGGAGAACGGTTGTTATGAAGGTTAACAACAATTCTTACGCATTAGAAGATTTAGTAGAAGTATCCCTTATAGAAGCAGCTAAACCAAATAGCGCGCCGCCCACTCCCAATTCAACAAGAGTAAGTCAACGGGATGAAGTCGTGACGGAAAATAAAATTGTAAACCTAAGACGCGGTCTGACTCAGTATCCAATAAATAAATTAAATTTTAGTTGTAATGGGAAATATCATCCATGAATCAAATGTGACTGACAACAATTATTCTGAATAATAGGTTTCCTTTAATTATAACAAATAATAATTTGTAGCCTGAAGACGGCTCGTATGTAGGCCGAAACTAGTAGCTGCACCGTTGTCAACTACTAAAAATGCTGTGACATTGACTTTTATTCAGAATAATTTAGTTTTAATGTCCTAAACAAGTTCAGTTTAGTCAAATGCTTTTTAATTCGAAATAGAAATCGGTTGTCTTTGTTTTAAATTAGATTTTATACCTAGTATTATTGTGTCTTAGATTTGGTAATTCAATTATACAGAAAGTTAAAAAAATATTAGTAAATCACGATTCACTTAAAATTAATATTGATAAAAATAACAAAACAAGTTTTAAAGAATTAATGAATTACCAAAAATTAAAAAAACTTAGAGTGTGTTTCTAGCTTGCAAGGATTTGTTTGCTCGGTCTTCTTTTCTTCCACTGACGTGTCTTGAGTTCTTATATCTGTCATCTTTTTTTCTAACTCCTTGATTTCTCGTTCATCGTTGTCATCCTATTCTCGATTTCATATTTTAGAGACGAAATTCCATTTTCAACGTCAGTGGCAATGGCGTTTTTCATTAATAAGATATCGGCAGATATATCGTTCTTCGTAGCTGAAATCTTCTCGTCCATATTAGCAGAAATGTCGTTCTTCATGGCAGAAACATCGTTCTTTACAGCAGAAATATCGTTTTTCACGTATGTTACAATCTTCTCTTCTATGGCAGAAATCATCTCGTCCATGTTAGCAGAAATATCGCTTTTCATAGTGGTAATCTTCTCATCCATATTAGCAGAAATATCTCTTTTCATTGTGGTAATCTTCTCATCCATATCAGCAGAAATATTAGCAGAAATTTACGAGATTAAGGTGGAAGCCTCGTCATTGAATAAAAATGTTTCTGGATCGAAGCCATCACTTCCCCCTGCCACTTTGAGTCTTTCTAATAACTTACTCTTCTTACCGAACGTTTCCGATTCTGCCTTTAGTGTTACTTAGTCTCTTGGCCATTTTTACGTAGCTATTTATTTATATTATCCCACTTCTGATACCAATGTAATGATTTTCTTATTTATTTAAAACTGTTTGTCCTGACGGGTGGGATAAATTAATACACACCGGAGGTATACTCACTAAATTTATTTATGCACTAAAAGTCTGAATCGTCTATTCCAACAACAACCGCTAACACATTTCGAGGGTCTGCACGACCACGGCCGACATCAGGGACTTGAATTCTTACGGTATCACCAATTTGGGCAGGGGGAAACTTTTTTTTGAGGTTCGCAACATTTTTGTTGCTTGAAGTAGAAGATTCTCTTTTGCAGCTACTCTTTTTAAAAAAATTAGCTCGTGTTGTTCAGTCAGTGCTTGAGATGAAGATTTGTTAGGTGGCGGATCAGTCAGTGCTTGAGATGAAGATGTGCTAAGTGGCGGATCAGTCAGTGGTTGAGATGAAGACGTGTCAGGTTGCGGGTCAGTCAGTGCTTGAGATGAAGACGTGCCAGCTTGCGGATCAGCTTCAATGGTATTTCCATTATCCATGTCTGTTTCAATATGGTCACTACCCAAAACTTCCTCAACATAAGCTTCTAGCTGTTCTTCGGTCTCAATGTTTGAAATTTGCCCGCGAGGGAGTGATGACGATGTTATACTCCTTTTTGGTTTAACCCCAAACAGGGCTTCATAAGGACTCTGGCGTATTCCTTCGTGATAAAATGTGTTTTTGGCGAATTGGACAAACGGCAAACCTTCTAACCACTTGTTTGAATCATTGTCTTGCATCCAAGCAGTTAAAATATCTTGTATGTCCTGATTGGCTCTTTCAACTGAGCCTTGTGTTTGACTGTGACGAGGCTTTCCGTGCACTATTTTAACATCTTTCCACATAGCGCATAGTTCAGATATGACTCGATTACTGAACTCTCTGCGATTATCCGAATGCAATATAGCGGGAGCACCGCTCTCTTGCTTTTTAAAGGTCGTAACTGGACAAATTTGGTTAAATGATCCTGATATACCATTATAAACTTGTAATCACCATCCCTGTGTGATTGCAAGTCTATCAAGTCTAGTTGACATCTAGAGTTTAATTCGGAACTGACCATTGGTTTCACAACAATACCTTTTTTAGGCGCACTATGTTTCATTTGACATTGTTTACACAAATTTAAATACAACATTACAACTTCATAAGTAATATTTTTATATCTGAAAACCGGAATATATGCTTCGTATTGTTTATCTGATAAGGACTTTGATTCTACTAATTCATTTGCACTTAAATAAGAATAGTATTCGACCTTTACTTTATTCAAACCTGTAACTGATATATTTAGAATATTTTCTCGTATATCTGGTTCTGCATTTAAAATTAATCTAGCCGTAGCAATTTTATGTAGCTTACCAATATTTCCAGTTTTATTTTGAATAAATACAAAAAAGGGACCTTGATCAGTTGATGAATATTGTTCATTGTTTTTTCCTGCTGTGACTTTATTGAACTATTATTTCCATTTTCATATATTTGACCCATCTCCATTAAACTTGAATCATAATTATTTTGAATTCCCGGATCAGGAGGTTCCTGCGAGCCTCTCAACTTGTTTTATAGGTTTTATAGGAACTAACTGCTTTCTTGTTGCACCCTTTACTCGCCTCAAGACATTTCTTTAACGACCGTGAGCTGAAAGAGACCTTCATAGAATATCCATGCTATAATTCTATGGTGCGACTAGGAAAATCCTATTAAGAAATTTTATTTTCACATTTATTATCCAATTTCTAAGTTTTGAATATTTCCTAATTGACATTTTCACTCATTTATATCAGAGGATAAACTGATTATCAAATTGAAAGGGGAACAACAACGACGAATCTACTGAAACATTAAATTATCTTACAAATCCGTCCCTGTTTTCTCCTGAATATGCTCAAAAATATTTGATATACTCCTTTTGATGCTTAAGCTTCAATTTACATTCGAAATCTCAACTTTCCGAATTCTGTTACTAAATTTAGATTAAATTAATAACACTAATAAAACTGAAAGATGCTTGCTCGTATAGTCCGTCCTATTTTCTTTTCCTGTCCATTACTTAAACCGTCCTAATGAGATTGGAATTTAAAGTAATTGGTCCAATTTGTAAAAGGCACGATTTCGAGGGAATAATATTTCAAAATAACGCCACCTAGATTACATCTGCATTGAAATTACATTACTTGTGATAAGCTTTTAATTATATTTCAATTAAATCACAGAATATAATCTTATAATGTCAACATTTTTATTTTCATCCATAAAAATAATGTCGCTACAGTTATACCATATATACCAAGTACTTATAATATTGTTACGAAATAGCACCCTATTGTAGACCCTGAATCCGACTCTGTTCAAGCCATGTATGAAAGTTAAAATTATGGCGGATGCGCAGGGATTTCTTAGAACTGTTTACGAGTGTGACTATCTTATCTAGACTTGGTTTTTGTGACCAGTCTTATCTGGAAAATGCCGGAAAGCCAATTGTTTTTGTGTAAGCCGCAATCTAGATTTATCTAGTGAACTAATATATATATATATATATAGAACCGACCAGGAAGAGTTAGTTTAGTTTATAAAGTGATCTCGACAAATAAACAAGAATACACCGAAATAGCGAACAGTAAAGTGTTGACATAAATTAATAATTAAGGTTGTGTGTATATAAATTAAATTTAAGTGAATAGTTAAGTGTATATAAATTAAGTGTAAGTGAGTAGTTTAGTGTTCAAATAAATTACTAAGTAGCCATACCGTGTGTTTAAAGTTTATCCCAACTAAAATAAAGACGTTTTAATAAATAAGAAAAACATTACATTGGTGTCAGAAGTTGGGTAATTTAAATAAATTGCTACGTAGAAATGGCCAAGAGCCTATGTGATTTGAAAGTGACGGAATTAAGAGCAGAATTGGAAGATCGTGAGTTGGAAACGTCCGGTAAGAAAAGTGAATTATAGAACGACTTAAAGTGGCACTGGAAAATGACGGCTTTGATCCAGAAACAGTTTTATTTAATGACGAGGCTTCCACCTAAATCTCGTCAATTTCTGCTAATATTTCTGCTAACATGGACGAGAAGATTTCTGCCATGGAAGAGAAGATTTCAACGAATGTGAAAAACGATATTTCTGCCATGGAAGAGAAGATTTCAACGAATGTGAAAAGCGATATTTCTGCTAAAATGAACGATATTTCTGCTAAAATGAACGATATTTCTGCTAAAATGAACGGTATTGCTGCTATGAAGAACGATATATCTGCCGATATATTATTAATGAAAAACGACATTGCCGCTGATGTTGAAAATAAAATTTCGTCTCTAAAATCTGAAATCGAGAATAACATGTCAACGATGGGCGTGAAAATCGAGAATAAGATGACAACGATAGACGAGAAAATCAAGGAAATAGAAAGAAAGATGACAGATATAAGAACTCAAGACACGCCAGCGGAAGAAAAGAAGACCGAGCAAACAAAACCTTGCAAGCCAGAAACACACTCTAAGTTAGAAGACATTGGTATTTTCACCCGAGTCAAGGCCCCACGTTCGATGGAAAAATGTCGCCAATTATGTTTGAAGCAGCCGCTAGAGTGAATAATTGGTCCGATAAGGAGAAGGCAGTGAACTTAACCATCGCGCTTCGCGGAGATGCGTCAGATCTACTTCAGACGATACCTTTGGAAGAAACGGATGACTTCGAGCAGCTGAAGAAGAGGTTGTACATACGATATAGTCATGAACATCTAGAACATTTGTACCAATCTCAGCTGAAGAACCGAAAGCAGAAACGTCATAAAACCCTTCAAGAATATGAAGTGGACATTGCCCGACTAGTTCGATTTGCTTATCCATCAGCACCAGATAATATGATGGAATGATTAGCCATCCAGGCCTTTATTGATGGCTTACGTGACCCCGATATGCAGAGCACGCTTCGTTTAGCCCAACTGAAAACATTAGTCGACGCAATGACTGCTGCTCTCGAATATGAAGCAGCCACGATGACTTCCGGATACAACAAAGGTAGGACCATACAGGAAGAAGGTGACGATGACAGACTTGACCAGATCGTCAACTTGTTGAAAGGTATGGTAGACAAGAAGCCGAAGAAAATCAGGTGCTGTAATTGTGACGAGCTAGAGCATGCACACAGTTCGTATAAGCGTCCTACGACTCCTGCAAACCGCGTAGAAGCTCTATGAAAATGTCGAGATTAAGGGAGTGGAAGAAAATCAAAAGGAAGGGAGAGTTTCGGAGAAAAATAAAGAAAAGCCTTGAAAATATTATAAATTTCATTAAGAGCACCATATTATAATTCACCTTAAAGTTTTGAAAAGTTAATTCAAAAAGTAAATTATGAGAAAGAAATAAAATAAATGTAGATATATATCACTCATATGAAAGTGACTCATACACTCTAGTTTCACTTTCCATATTCTAACTAAATATTCTATAACAAAAATTATTACCAAAGAGTCAGCTACCGTATTATTAAAATTATCCATTTGCTAGTCCATTCGTGACAAAACTGTTCTAGGTCTTTTTTTTCGTCGTTTTAATTTGACTCAACTTCTGCTTCGGCCATATCTGTGTCCGCTTCATCCAACATTCCTTACCTCCGAAGCTTCTTGGAGGCATATCAAAACTAAATTGAACCCTGCAGATTTTCTTGCTCGTGGCATGTCCCTCACAAATTATCCATCCTTGTGGTTTAAAGGTCTTCTTTTCTAAAGTACCCCTTCCTCAGATACCGTCATATACGATTCGTGTAAACAAGTGACGCAATTTCCAGAGGAGAGAAAAACAGTTCTGATCTCTGTACACCCACCGGCTAATACTCGGCTAGACTTCATGTCAAAACTTTCATCAAATAATTAAATGGTTTCATGGCTATATGCTTAGATTTGTTAATGACATTAGAAACCCTGATAAACGAATTGGTCCAGCTGAACTATTCCATTCTCGTAGATTTCTTATTATTCAGGGTCAATGCTGAGTATTCCCACATGTTATCCGATTGCTTAAAGGTAACAAACCATCTCAGGACAAACATCTTTTGTCTTTAAATGTTTTCCAAGACTTCATTATTCGAGTAGGTGGTCGTCTGTCCAATGCCGATATATCTGTTGACCAACAACACCCTATTCTATTGCCACCCAAGTCTGTTTGTGACTTTCTTACTCAGACAAGAACATATTTGTCTAGGCCATAGTGGTTCTCAAAATGTGCTCAACAATGTACGCACTAAATTCTGGCCACTTAATGGACTACGAGGGAAGCGAATTATTCATAAGTGCATTCTTTGTACCCGACTTAAAGCAATTATATACCAGCAAATGATGGCTGAGTTGCCCACAGCGCGAGTCACTTCCTCGAGGCCATTTTTGCACGTAGGAGTGGATTTCGGCGGACCATTCCCCTTTAAATCGCCAACTCTTAAAAAAGCCCCAGTAACAACAAAATGTTATATGGCCCTTTTCGTCTACCTTGGAACTAAGGCAGTTCACCTCGAATTGTTGTCGGATTTATCAGCGGAGGCATTTATTACATGCCTCAAACGTTTCATGAGCCGCAGAGGAGTTCCGATTACAATTTTTAGTGATAATGCCACCAACTTCGTTGGGGCACATAACCATCTCAGAGAACTCTATGAGCTCCTTAATACTCCTAATTCACCCATTTTGACTAAGCAACTTCAACAGCCATCACCTGGAAATATATACCCCCCAGATCACCACACTGGGGTGGAATATGGGAGGCTACCATAAAGAGTGTCAAGTTTCATATCACCCATATGTTAAAAGGGTCACATTATATTTTTGAGCAGTTTGCTACTATATTAGTCTAAATAGAAGCAATAATAAATTCAAGACCACTTTTCCCACTATTATCAGATCCTCATGTCCTTCAGCCAGTGACTCAAGATCATTTTTTAATGGGAACTCTTCCTGGCGAGACTTTGTTCACATCCCTGAAAATAGGTTGAAATTCTGGCAACATTGTACCAGAATCCAACAGTGTTTTTGGAAACGATGGTCCAAAGACTATTTGAACCGTCTCCAAAATCGGCCTAAGTGGCTTGTCCCTCATTCAGACCTTAATGTTGGAGATATGGTCTTTGTCAAAATGAGGAAACTTATCCCTTAAAATGGCCATTGGCACGTATTATAAAGTTGTTGCCTGCTCCTGATGGAAAAGTAAGGGTAGTCCAAGTAGGAACTTCGACAGGAATCTATTCTAGGTCTATTGTTGAGCTGATTCCTCTCCCGGCTCATGATGACAATCAATATCCCTCTCAACTTTGACACAGTTAATTTCTCAATGTTCCTTTTATGTTATACTTATATATAGTTTATGTTTTTTCTTAATTATCTCTCCATATATGAATTGCATTAATCTCTAGTTGATTTGTCTGATTGGATTAAGTGATGCATTTTACTGGTTCGTTTGTCTGCTTTTTACGAATAATTCTTTATGGTGTAAAAACAGTGCCCAAGACTTAAAACATTTCAAAAAGAAAAGAAAAAAACATAGTTTTTCGGCAGATCATATGAAATGTGCCATGAGTTTTGCTACAATCGGTACTGTGCATATTCGTTCTCAATTAGACAATGCTTACAGACAATCGGTAAGAATTTTTAATGAAAATGTGTCGAAAAACAGATATATTATAAATAAAATAATTGACTGTGTGAAATTTTGTGGGGCGTTTGAACTTGCTTTGCGAGGGCACGACGAGACAGAATCTTCTGTAAATCCGGGAATATTTCGTGGACTTATAAATTTTGTTTCAGAGCTGGATCCAATATTCAAAGAATACTTGGATAAGGCTACTGTTTTTAAGGGTACTTCTAAAACTGTACAAAATGAATTACTTGATTCAATGTTATCGGTGGCTCAAGAACAACTTAAATTGGAGATTCAGTCAGCCGAATATATCGCAGTCCATGTGGATGAAACTACTGATAGCTCGAACAGAACTCAAATGACTTCTATTATACGGTACATTTCATCCGGTGTCGTTCACGAAAGGTTTATAAAATTTGTAAATCCTACCGGCACCACAGCCGAACATTTATCGGAGATAATTTTTAAAGAATTAGAGGTACTAGAAACTAATAAAACACCGTAGAAGTTAATTGGACAGGTTTATGACGGAGCTTCTACTATAAGTGGTCGATTAGGCGGAGTACAAAAAAAAATTAAAGAACGATATCCTCAAGCAAATTTTATTCATTGTTATGCTCACCAATTAAATTTAATTCTGCAAAAAGCAGCAAGTCAGAATAGAAATGTTAGAGTTTTTTTTTGCCAATTTACAGGGATTTTCCACATTTTTTAGTCGATCTCCAAAACGTACAGCGATTCTCGATGAATTTGTTAAAGTACGTTTACCTAGAGCGGCACCGACAAGGTGGTATTTTAATACGCGTTGTGTGGAAACCGTATTTTTGTATCAAGCTGATATTCTGGCTTCAGTAGAAAAGATAATTGAGGTTGAAGAAGACTCAAATACAATTAATCAAGCGATAGGATTAAAAACTTTTTTGCGAAGCGTGGATATCCTTCATTGCCTAATTTTTTTTCCATTTAATAATGCCTAATTGTGAAGTTCTTTTTAATCAACTTCAAAAACATGGTATTGACGTGATATTGGTGAAAAAAATATAGACTCATTTAAAATGTCAATTCAAAAAGTCAGAGACCATATTTTATTAAATAAAATATTTCCCGAAGCACCTTCATCTTCTTCAACACTTGGTGCAAAAAGTCCAAGGAAAAATGAAGACTCAAAGCGCACAGTTGCTTTGGAGGTTTGCGACATAATAATTTCTGAGATTAACCACCGCTTCAGTTTCAGTGATCATTTAGTGATTGCCCAGTTATTTTACAGCGACCAATTCGAACAATATAAAATTAATTTTCCAGATCGTATTCTTGAGTCAATAAGAGAAAACTTTACTAGTATTAATCACTTAAAACTAAAAACTGAACTTCAAGTTATTTATGAACGCGACGATTTTAATAAGAGTTCAGGAGCTGTGCCAATGCGGCAATTGTTTATTAAAACAATCTCTCGGAAACTGTAAAATTGTTGACTATTTTATGTACAATACCAATGACAACTGTAGAAAGCGAAACATGTTTTTCTACATTAAAGAGAATCAAGACATTTTTGCGTAATACTATGGGACAGGAGAGATTGTCGGCGTTAGCTAGGTTAAGCATAGAAAAGCAATTTGTGAATAATATTCATTGTTCGATTTTTAGAATTAATGTTAGTTTTTAATTTTTATTGGTCGAGCTCTTGGCAATATTGCAATCATTTCTTTCCTTAAAAAATAAAAGTTTCCTCCACCTATGTCCTAATTTTTTACCTATCATAAACAACCTGAACATTCGATACTCGAAATAAAACACACTTGAATAAAGAGACTCGTCGTGGATAGTTTTAATTGAGCTTTTTCGGTAACCGGAACCAAGTGAATTGTTAGGTGCATAAAGCGAAGGTGCAGATCAACGTTTATCCCATATTCCACATTCTAAGGTAGGTGATATTGTTTTAAACTCGACTATTTGTTATTTTTTCTAATACAATTATTAATATAATTGAACCCCAAACTACAATCCATTCTCTCTCCTAAATTTATATGAGCAAATCGAACATTCATAATTTTAATAAAAGGGTTATTGATCATTTTGCAAATACAAAAGATCGAAGGCTTCACTTAAATTTTAAAAAGATTTAGAATAATTTTCATTTAATTTTTGTTTGTCATCTTTAATATGTATGGAAAAGAATAGAATGTGGTTGTTTTTTAAGAGAGCATTATTTTTATATAAAACAAGCGTGGCCCAAAAATTTTTTTGCCTTTCTGGCTTTGGAAAAGAACTTCACAAATTTTGCGTTTTTAGCGATTTTAACTTCTGGGCAGAAATTGGGCATGGTTTCTCGAAAAATGTCCGCCCACGGCGAATAGGCCTCAGGTGGACTGGTCAGTGTCGTTCTGTATTTTAAGATTTTGGTCACATCACTTATGACCCCCCTATAAAATTAACCACGAACCACCACTGGAGCCAGCTACTTTTATTGGAAGCCCCAGCTATTGAAGGTTTCTTTGTTGTCAAACACTAGGGTGTTGACACCCGATCATGGGGGATGCCTAGAGATTAAATGGCTTCTACCCATTTTGTACTCTATCGAAAGCGTTTTGGTAATCAACAAAACATGCGTATAAGTTACACTAATATTGAAATAATGTTGTATATAGCTTTTCTAGTACCCAATGGGTTTATCTGTGGTGATATTCGTCTTTTGCAGACTATAAAATTCGTTAAATACTCAAAAAATCGGACATGTATTTAGATATGGCAACGTTGAAGACGCGTGACCTCTAGGTGATGATTCCTTTGTTTGGTCGCACGTCACCGTTAACTCATTTATCTCCCATGAGTATTGAAAAAATAATACCCAAATTTTCAAATTGAAATTGTTAAGGAAAAAACGTGCCTATATAATTGATATTTAATAAAAAAATATTGAGTATATATTCTGACGATATTAAGTGATAATTACAGATATCTATCTAACTAAACACGCAAAAAGTCGTTGAAAAGAAAACGTGTCTGAAATTGAATTAATCATCGGTTACTAGGTCTGTCCCTTTAATGTTTGTAGAAGCACTCGAAGGACGCCTCAACAACACTAGTTACCTAATTAAATTAATTTAGTCCTCACAGACAGTTAATTTGAATCATGTAACACGTAGCGGCATCTTAATGTTGGCTAATCAATTGACAAGTTACAAATATACATGACATGACAATAGTTCAAAAATATCTTACCAAAGGACACACAGGTAGATTCGATTTTTACATTCATTTACCTCATGAGTAAAATATTCATATTGTTTTTTATTTTAATAAAATCTTGATTTGCATTTACATTAATTTACCTCATGAGTAAAACATTTAAATTGTTTTTTATTTTATAAAAACTTGAAATTGATTTATTTTCTTTGTTTGTTTATTTAATGTGTGAGAATTAAGCCTACATCTATCTTTCAGATACATGAAAGAAAAATGGCTTTCTCCTTAAAATAATTAATAACTCAAAGAAGCAATTTTTTTTTCAATAAATGTTAATGTAGAGGAGGGGACCCAAATTTGAGATATAGTAAAAACCAAATAAAGTTGCGCTTACGTCATCATTGTGAATATTTGTAGCGTTGTCAGAGTGTTCACGAAATATGGAAATTAACAGAAAATAACTGAAGTCAACAAAAAACGTAAATGTAATGTAAGGATATTTGATTCACGTATTACCTACCTCTTGTACAGCATTTAAGGGCAACAAAGGACCATTATTATTCCTTTCTTGTTCAAAATAATTTACTAATGAAGCCACAAGTTCTTTGCATCGGCTATTCAGCTGTTTGGGAATGTTAACAATCACAGAAGAAAACGCTTTGTTGTTTTGAAAGCAAAAACAGTATTGATTATAAATATTTCTCACAAGAAAATTTTATAATGCTCGTAACTATAACCTCAAAAATCGATGACAATACGCGAGTAGAAATGTCACAAACAACGCGGCAACATGACATTATTTCTGGCAGTGACTATTTTACCATCAATAATTGGAGGCTTCTTTATGAAAATTTTAACACAAATGTTTACGTCGAAGGACGTCTAAACCCAATAAAGCTATATTCTTCTTCGTCTTCTTAAAGTGCCAAGCAGATTCCTGCGTAGGCGACCGTCTATTTACATCCTGTCAGATTTCCCTATTTAGAGCAGCATTTTGGAGAGACATAAAGTCGTGTATTCCTGTCCATTGTCGAATGTTCCTGAGCTATATTGCTTATACATTATTTTGGTACAAAAGTTTTTTTATTGATTGGGTTATCTTTAGAACCGATTAAATAACAATTTTAAGTATATGCACTTTTCGATAGAAATACAGCCACACATGCGATAGAAATACGCCCTTGGTGACGTAAACGCAACTTTATTTGGTTTTTACTATAGTAGCCTAATTTGAGATAGCTCCGCATATTATGGTATATGTAACGTCATCTAACAAAAGTGGTGTCAACTTACTGCAGTGGTAAGGAGCACAGATAACCCACGTAAGGAGTCGTTAAGCGCGTCAGTTAGTTTGTTTTTATGCACGTGCGTTTTTATTCCGATTTGAGTCTCAAAGTTTTTTTGAGAGTGTAAAGAAACCGGCATTTGCAGTCAACGTAAGTGGAAATAAAATATTTTATGTGTCGAAGTAGATAATTTAGGTGTTGCCTAATGATGTTTTATTAAAATTGGCTGTATTTTTTCATAACTAACATAAAAATATTGTTGTCAATTTTTATAACGAGAATTCCTAATTTGAGATACCAAATGGTTCTGAATTTGAGACAATCACAAATTAGGCCCCCAATACATATATTACATATATTTTGATGTTTTATTACAGATGCCTAAAAAACACAAGAAATGGTATGCTCGTGGTATGGTGAAAGCTGTGCGTAATTAAGAGATGGGATATCTAAAAGCCTCAAAAGTTTTTGGTGTACGCAGAGGCACTGTGGAAAGATACTCAAAGTCAAATAAAAGCCCAGAAGAACTTGTGAAACTTTCGATAGGCCGGAAACCAGTTTTCTCTGAACAACTAGAAAAAGAACTAAGTAGTTGTATGGGCTGGTTGAGCATGGGAACTTTTTGTGACGTCACATGACCACGCCCTCTGACCTTGACCTATTTTTGGGGGTTTGGCCCGGGCCGCCAAAATTTTTGGGGTCGCTCTTATCAATTTGCGGCTACGGGGGTTATGGGGGTTTGGCCCGGGCCGCCAAAATTTTTGGGGGTCGCTCTTATCAGTTTGCGGCTACGGGGGTTATGCATTTTTGGGGGGTGGCATGTGCCATTGCCAAAATTTGGAAGGTCAAAGGTCAATGACCCCCCCCGAGTCCCAAACGTTAGCATGTAATGACGGTAGCGTCTACTGGGGTTATGCGAAAAGTAAATAAGTGTGTATGTTGTTACGTGTATAAGGTAGAGGGTGGTTTAGAAGAAGCGAAGGGGTTTTTAAGGGTAGCGTCTTCGGGGATTACGCAAAAAGTAAGGCTGCATACAATATGCATTAGACATGGAACAACGATTTTTTGGTCTGAGGTCGGGCGATATTAAACGAATGGCATTCCAACTGGCAATTAGGAATAAGTTGCCGCATCCATTTAATGGCGTTAGTAAATCTGCTAGGAAAAAATGGTTGAGGTTATTTTTGAAGAGGCATCCACCACTTTCGATGAGCACACTGCAAAGCATGTCTGCAGCTGGTATCAAATCTTTTACTCCCGAAAAAGTCTCACCGTTTTTTGATCTCTATGAGCCAGAATATTCCAAGCTTCAAGATCCTTCCCAGATGGTATTCAATGTCGACTAAATGGCATTACCATCGTTCAACATAAGTATATTAAGGTTTTATCGTTGAAGGGAAAACAACAGGTTTCTACATTAACTTCCGCAGAAAGAGGTAAACTAATCACCGTAATAACCTGTATAAATGCTGCAGGAGTTTATGTATCGTCATTATTCATTTTTCCACGGAAAAATATGAAGTCCGAGCTAATGATTGGTGCTCCAACTGGAGCTATAGCTGAGTGTCACATTTCTGGTTGGTTTCAATCAGATATTTCTACAAGATGGTTAAGTCATTTTATCAAATTCACGAAACCCACAGCTACTGACCCTGTTATACTCTCACACAAGAAACACTGCTCTCATAGATTTGGCAAAACAAAATTATGTGACGATAGTTTGTCTTCCGCCACATTCTACCAATAACATGCAGCCTTTAGATGTTTCATTTATCTCTCCGTTAAAAACCTATTACGCTCAGGAGATAATAAATTGGCTTCGGGAGAACTGTTTAAGTACTGTATCCCCATAAGCAATTGCTAATATTTTTGGCAAAGCCTACAATAGAGGCCACTATTGAAACATCGTGCACTGGTTTTACAAAATCAGGACTAGTTCCTTTTAATAGAAACACATTCAGAGACCATGATTTTAGCGTGCATAATGTAATGAAAAACAAAACAGGCCTTCGAGAAGAACACTTCTCCGAAAAATCAAATCATCAGGATGATCATCTGAGCAACCAAAATGAAAATGAAGCAATGGCTCTACCAACGCCAGAAAGAAAAGAACGTACACCAAGTCCATACTCAGCAAACAAGCCTCAGAGAGAATATTTTTCTCACACGGATATTTGTCCTCTGCCTGAATACAAAACCAGAGAAACTAAGGTGAATGTTAGGGCTGGGAAAGATCATCTGAGCAACCAAAATGAAAATGAAGCAATGGCTCTACCAACGCCAGGAAGAAATGAACGTACACCAAGTCCATCCTCAGCAAACAAGCCTCAGAGAGAATATTTTTCTCACACGGATATTTGTCCTCTGCCTGACTACAATACCAGAGAAACTAAGGTGAATGTTAGAACTGGTAAAGATCATCTGAGCAACCAAAATGAAAATGAAGCAATGGCTCTACCAACGCCAGAAAGAAATGAACGTACACCAAGTCCATCCTCAGCAAACAAGCCTCAGAGAGAATATTTTTCTCACACGGATATTTGTCCTCTGCCTGACTACAAAACCAGAGAAACTAAGGTGAATGTTAGAACGTAAAGATCATCTGAGCAACCAAAATGAAAATGAAGCAATGGCTCTACCAACGCCAGAAAGAAATGAACGTACACCAAGTCCATCCTCAGCAAACAAGCCTCAGAGAGAATATTTTTCTCACACGGATATTTGTCCTCTGCCTGACTACAAAACCAGAGAAACTAAGGTGAATGTTAGAACTGGTAAAGATCATCTGAGCAACCAAAATGAAAATGAAGCAATGGCTCTACCAACGCCAGAAAGAAATGAACGTACACCAAGTCCATCCTCAGCAAACAAGCCTCAGAGAGAATATTTTTCTCACACGGATATTTGTCCTCAGCCTGAATACAAAACCAGAGAAACTAAGGTGAATGTTACTGCTGGGAAAGCATCAGTAATTACCTTAACTCCTTACAAAGATTAATTACAAGGTAGTTTAGAAAAAAGAAAAGGGAAAAAACTATATCTAAAAAAACATCAGTGAAGAGTAAGAACCAAAAGAAAAACAATCAAAGAAACTGGTAAAAAAGTGTACTGCGATTGTACGAGAACAGAAATCAGCCGTTTTTAAAACAGGACCAACCTTCCACTTCGGGATTAGAGCAGGAGAGAAAAAAACGCCGGGTTTCTTCTAGTTCAAGCTCAGAAAGCGACAGCAGTATTATATTGGCTAATTCCTCTTCAGACGAATCCGAAGGAACTGATGCTGAATGTTTATTTTGTTCCGGGAGATTTTCCGAGAACAAGCATGGCGAGCTATGGGCAAAATGTGTTCACTGCGGCAGATGGGCCCATGAAGATTGTGGTGAAATGGAAGATGCTAATTTTATATGTTCTTTCTGCGAAGAAATGGTTTTTACTTTTCCGCCCAACCTTTCTATATGCGTGAAAAGTATTGGTTTACCCCAGAAAAAAATTAAAATTTTGAATTTTTTTTGAGTTATTTTCACGTTTTCCATCAACAACACGAAAAAATGGTTTTTAGAAAAAAAATCCTGTGTGTATGTCGTCGTCGTTGTCGTCGGCCACTTTTCCTTACATGTCTTGTTAGCACGATACAGCCTCGGCAGTGCAATAAGTCAGCAATTTTATGATTAAATATTGTTAAGGACATGTCACAGATAAAACCTATTGATTTTCAGCTCACCAGAGGCAGTACAACGGGTGCTATGGTACTTGAAGTACAACATTTTGCCATTTTTTGAGAAATTTCAGTTTGTAGCACGATACAGTCTTCAGAGTTCAACAAGTCACCAATTTTATTATTTAATATTATTCAGAACATCTCACTGATGAACCCTATTGATTTTCAGCTCACAAGAGCTAATACAACATGTGCTACAGTACTTTAAGTACGATATTTTTGTCATTTTTGGAGAAGTTTCAGTTTGTTAGCACGATACAGCCTCCGGAGTATTTACAAGTGACCAATTTTATGATTCGTTATTATTCAGAGCGTCTCGAAGATGAACCCTATTGATATTCAGCTCACTAAAGCAAGTACAACGGGTGCTATGGTACTTGAAGTACCTAATTTTTCTCATTTTTGGAGAATTTTCAGTTTGTTAGCACGATACAGCCTCCAGAGAGTATACGATTGATCAATTTTATGATTGAATTTTGTTCAAGGTGTCTCACAGATGTACTCTATTGATTTTCAGTTGACTAGTGCGAGTACAGCGGGTCCTCTAAATCCAGATATACTAAATTTTTGGTCATTTTTGGAGAAATTTCGGTTTGTTAGCACGATACATCCCCCGAAGTGTATACAAGTAACAATTTTAAGATAGAATATTATTCAGGGCCACAGATGCGGCAAAGTTAGATTTAATCTTTGAAACCGTTTATTTTTTTCGAATTTACAAAAAAAGTGTCTCAAATTTGGGCCCCTTCCTCTATTAGTCATTAAGTAACACATAAATTGAATTTTTAATACAAAAATATTAATTTTGATATAACAAATTGTTTTTCCTCCGTCCTGTAAAATTTATCAAATAGCAGATAGGCACTATTCTTATTAAGGCGGCGAAATGTCAAAATACACAATATATACTCGTATTTTAGAAATAAAAATAACATCACCCGCGTTTAACATGCAGTTGAGTTATCCCATATTATTTTTAAATTTGCCAAATTTCTCGTTTCATTCCAATGATTTCAAGTATCAAAAGTTTTAAATATGGGACGTCCAATATTTGAAGCATCTGGCTTCCTATTCTATAAATCTGAACAGGTTTTTTTGATGCGTCCGTGGATACTATACACGACATTATATTGATACCAGATGTTAATGAACGTATTTGATTATTATTTAAAGAGTCTGGAAAGTCAAGATGTTTATGATGCATTATAAGCGTCTAATATCAAATGGTTTTTATTGCAAGTCCAATTGGAGGGAATATTATACAGTGTGGAAACCAATTATGCAATAAAATTGTTTTTCTCCTTATTTTAGAAAAATATAAAAAACGCTGTGACAAATATAGTGTAATCATTAATCGTTCACTCGAACAAAATCCCGGCCTGAGACTTATCAAGCAGGGCCGGCGGAAGGCCCGTGCGAACCGTCCGCCCGCACGGGGCGCCAACATCTAGGAGCGCCAAATCAAGAGATAGTTAATAAAAAACTGGCAAGAACTAAAAGTGTCTAATTTAAAAATATATAAATGATAAACTAGAGCACAAGGAAATGTGTAAAATTATTTATTATCCAGTATAAATTAAGTGCATAATATATCAATCAGTTTATTTGCTTATGATGTATTGTGCCTTACCGAGCGTGAACAGACGGGCGGTATTATTTTATTGACAGAGAAAGGCGTCGTCGCCGCGCCTGTCGGTTAGAAGATAAGCAAGCCCAAGCGCTGTTATTTTATTGGGGAATGAAAGGCGCCGTCAGTCGCCACTGCACCACCTGCAGGTAATAAATATTTTTTGTTTTGTCTAGCCGGTATCAGGGTAGTGTTTTCAAATTCAAAAAGAAATAATTAGTTTTAGTTATGGTGTGAATTCCAGAAGTGATTACGAGTGGGCAAAACAATTTATGCTGAACATCAAAACATTATAAAAACTGAAGCTAAACGTTGGACTGAAGTATTTAAACGTTTAGTTGCAGCTATAGAATTTCTTGGTTGTCAAAATATAGCATTTCGAGGAAGTACTGATAAATTTTACGAAAGAAGCAATGGTAATTTTTTGAAACTATGAGAGTTTATTAGTACTTTCGATATTATAATGGCTGACCATCTGCGGCGTGCAACTTCCAAATAAATGTACGTTCATTACTTTGGAAAGGATATTCAAAATGAAATAATTAATATAATTGGATCTAGTATAAAAACAAAAATAGTAAACGACATAATTAAATCTAAATATTATTCTATTTTGCTGGATTGCACGCCCGATATGAGCCATACGGAATAGATGACTTTAATTATTCGTTATGTAAATATAGAATCTGGAAAAGAAGCAACACTACAGGAATCTTTTATGGGCTTTATACCTGTTTATACTTCAACTGGAGAAGGTTTAACAGAATATTTATTAGAAGAACTTAACAAGAAATATGAGAGGACAAGGATAACATAATGGGGCTAATATGCGTGGAAAACATGTAGGAGTGCAAAAACGTATACTAGATGTAAATCCTAGAGCTTTTTTCGTTCCTTGCAGTGCACATTCTTGAAATTTAGTTGTTAACGATGCAGCTCTTACGTGTGTCCAGGCAGTATCATATTTTGGAATAATTCAGGAAATTCACAATGTTTTTGGGGGTTCGACACATAGATAGAATATTTAAAAAAAAACAACATCACAAATTTGACTTTGAAGCCGCTCAGCCAAACTCGGTGGGAAAGTCGCATCGACGCGATAACGCCATTTCATTATGAAATTGGAAACATATATGATGCTTCATATCAGGCGATCGAATCTTCGGCAGTATATCCTGTTTCAGCTAATTTTTTATGGTATCCAGAAAATCGTCCATTGCCGTAAGTAGATTAACAATCTTTTTTCGAATCTCGTTCTGCATGAATTCCTTAATAGGTTTAATGTATTTATTAATTATTGTTAACTGATGCTCATAATCTTTCCTTGTATAGTTTTCCTCAATATCGCACTTCTTTTTACATTGGTTGCATCAAAAAAATAGATTCTTACTTTTATGAAACATAAAAAATTCAACATTGGTCAATACTACACAGGAATAATGAAACCATCTATAACATACGCATTCACATCCAATCAATCCATCACCCTTGTCCACTTTGCATTTACAACATGTCGTAGATTTTTTCATTGATGAATATTATGTTCCTCCACTGGTACAGTAGAAACTCTGAGGATTTTTTTATCACGTGACGACATCAACCATATGCATCTTAATCAAAACAATACGACAAACGCTTGTATTGAGTTTCGCTCTTTCTCTGGAAATAGATGAAGACAGTACCAACATAGTATGTGTTGACAAAATGACGACAAAATTGATGCATTTGGAATAAATACAGCTTCGAATTTGTTAAGAAACATTAAAAAATTTAATTTTATATGTTGCACCGTGATCTGGTATAACATATTATATAGAATTAATATAATCAGCAAAATTCTTCAACAGAAAGCAGTTAATATACTAACCTCAAATGATTTACTTTCAAAAACCGTAAAATATTTGAAGAATATAAGGTGTGACAGGGGATTTGAAGAAGTACTTGTAGATGCTAAAGAATTGGCTGATACTTTAGAAGTAGAAGTTAATTTTGAAGAAATTGCAGCAATCCGGCCTAGAAAAATCAAACGTCAATTTACGTACGAAAATAGAGATGAACCCGTGGACGATCCAGCACGATCATTTAAAATAAACAACTTTTTTTATTTGATTGTGGATAAAACTATAAATTTCCTGGAAGAAAGATTTGAACTATTGCGTAATCTCAATAAAATATTTGATTTTGTATAATATAAGCGGTATTTGTAATATGGATAGTAAAGAGATTTTAAAAAAGTGTCAACATTGCGAGTTATGTCTTACAGACGGAGATAATGCTGATATTAATGGTACAGAATTACACCATGAACTAAGTGTTTTGTCACCAATTGTTTCTTCAGAGAGTTCGCAAGTAGAAGTTTTAAATTTTGTGTGTAAAAATTATTTGTCTGAACATTTTCCAAATATTGTTGTAACTTTGCGTATTTTATTAACTCTTCCTGTTACTGTGGCAACAGGTGAAAGAAGTTTTTCAAAATTGAAAATTATTTACGTTCAAGTATTTCTCAAGAGCGCCTAGTTAATCTGACTATGTTGAGCATAGAATTTGATCAAATTATGAATATTGACAATATTCTTAAGGATTTTTCGCAAACTAAAGCCACAAAAGTTCATTTTAATTAAATTTAGTTTGTATTTAGTGGAATAATATTATTTTTAAGCTTTTTTGAAAAAATATTTTTATTATGTTTATTTTTATATGTAATATAATGTTTTTGATGTTAATAACTTAAAGTGTCATTATTAGTTTTTTTTAATATTTAATAAATAATTTTTCTTCTGTATTCTTTTGTATTTTAATTTACACACGATTCACGATTATGAAAGTGAATATAGTAACGTATTAGTTTTTCTTTGAGTATTTTTATTTTAACTTTGAAAATTGATTCCACATAACAGTTATTGCAAAACTCACAAAATTTTAAAAATATGTGTTTCATCAAATCGAGGGGTGAGGGGGCGGAAAATTTGCCTTTCGCACGGGCGTTAAACTAGCCTTTCCCCGGCCCTGTTCTCAAGGGTGGTTCGACACCAAGTTAATGACACACTTTGTATAACAGAGGATGATCAGACTATGAGAGCTCAGGGCGCCACTACCTTTTCAAACGTTACGAAAGAACAAAACTACGGTGATAAAGGTAGAAACACCGTGTAAAAGAATTTACTCCAAATTAAAATGTTATAAAAAATTAATATTAAAAATGTTAAAAATAAAATGTGCTCAAACTTAATCAACCCGGGCACGATACCCTGTTGCTCTCACGGCCGGGTGGATTAGAAATAAAAAAGAATATATAAAAAATTTGATTTAATTCTGCCTTAGAATGGGACGGAAAAATACAGGATGCACTTAACTGACGGTACTCTGGTGGTTCAGATGTTCTGAAGGAATGGAATCTGTGTTTTCTATGGTGGAAGATGTCTCGGACCAATGGAAGCTGTCTTCAACGGTGAATGTGTCTCAGATAAATGGAACTTGTATTCAACGGTAAAGGTGTCTCAGATAAATGGAAGCTGTCTTCAACGGTAAAGGTGTCTTAGATAAATGGAAGCTGTCTTCAACGGTAAAGTTACGTAGTTCTCACGTAGCTGCTGTGCTTACGACAGCAAATTAAGAAAAAAAGTCAGCAGAACAAGGGAAAAAGTGAGTACGTGTTTTCTCTTGAACGTCGGTATCGGAAAAGGCTGATTTTTAGCTTGTAGCAAACAGAGGGAAATTGACAAATGTCAATTGTCTCAACGTCCAGTTTTAGTTCTATGGTTGGGAGTGGCTAATGAAACGGCAAGCGGGAATTACACGGAATTTGTTATATGAAATCGAAACAGGTCGATAGACATGTTACAATAGTATATTGCTAGAGTTTAATGCTTACGTAATCAATTATTTCACTGGTTGTCGGCGTCTTTGATCTCTATGTTCCAATTTTGACACTGCGCAACCTGAAATTGTTTCCTACGCGCATGGAGGTGGAGCCAACTGATACAATGATGATTTGAAAACTAATTAAAAAACCAAACACTGTGCGTAATAAGTAACAAATCTTCTGGGTATCTTCATCTCTATCCATGTCATCATCGGTGTCTATCAGCTTCACTTCCACGTCTTTATTACCTTCGCTGGAGCAATCTCGATCTTTTTTGTTTCTTTGGTTTGGAGCTTTGTTTGGTTCCTGTTTTCTTTGATTGGCTAGGGTCGGCAAAAACGGATTAAGAAACAACTTTTAATTTATTATTTTTAGCTAGAGACTCTTCAAGTTCCAATTTGTATGGTGATCCCGTTAATAATGCAATGGAACCCCGTCTTTCTTTTTCACTGGGCGGTGCAGAAGAACAAGTTGGTATTGGCCGAATATCTGCGGGTTTTATCAAGTTTTCTTCTAGAAGAAGTAATATAGAGGTGTTTCCCAAAGGTTTCGTAGCTGCTTTGCTGGTAATCGCATATAAACAGATGGGCAAAGATGTGAAATTACGAGAATTTATAAGGCATAGGCAGTGGAGGGTGAATTTAGGTTTTATGCTAAGGATCTTGTTGTTTTAAGATTATGAACATTTTTTCCCAATAAATTTAAGAGCATATCTTCATTACTTTCATCAGATGGTATTAGCTGAACCTTTTCTGGAGTTATTTGCAGTGGTGGAGGTGTTTTTTCGAGTTGAGCATGAATCGCAAAGTCATCGTCTCTAAACACGTTTCTATTTAGTGGAAAAATTCCGCATTTTCGGAAACCGTTTACGGCTACTTCAACACTTGCAGTATGCAAGTATGCCATCCCTAATAATTCTGCTATTTGGTAGTGGGTTACTACCCTTCCAGGATTTTTTTTAACCACGATTCAATTTCTATGGCATAATAAGTTTTGTATGGGGACATAAAAGCCACATCTAGAGGCAGCAATTTGTACTTAGAGTATATTTGAATATAGTTTTCGCGAGCTAAGTCGATCAAGTCAATATTGCGGGTATGTGAATAATGCTCATCTAAAATTAGTACCGCTGCATCATCTTTCGTTGGTTTCACATGTTTTATGAAATGTCGTAGCCAAGCTGTGATCAAATCGTGTTGGATCCAACCACAAGGGTGACATTTAGCAATTATTCCAGGCGGAGCTCCATTTAAGATTTCTGGTTTCATATTTTTCCGCGGGAATACCAACATAGGCGGTACATACACTCTTGTTCCACTCATGCAAGTAACTACTGTAACAAGAGCTCCCCTTTCAGAAGCCCTCAAGGCCTCAACTTGTCTCTTACCTCGCAAACTAAAAACTTTTGAATGTTTATGTTGGACGTTAGCCGCGCCAGTCTCATCTACATTAACCCTTAAACCCAAGGAGGGTCGCTTGAGGACCCCAAGTCCAAAAATCCTACTATAAATCTTTAATTGAACATATTGGCAACATTGCCGCTTAGTATGTGTTTGTGTTGGCGTTTATAAGCTACCACATTTTGCAGCGAGTGTATCGAACTTAGAGGTGATTTAGGTGAGTGGGGTCCCGTCGGTACCCCGTACGGGCATTTACGGACCCATTTTTATTTTAAATACGGGGTATACTTTTTCATTTTTTTGTTTTTCAGAGTTATAGAAATGGATGGTTTCCATAGAAAGCGACCACTTACACAGCGTGAGATAGAGGAAATAGCCGAAAACGTGGATTTGGAGTCTGAAGATGACTATGAGAGTGATACTTCTGTAAAAGACTGTATTGGTATAGAAAATGTTTCGGAGACAGAGGATAATTTGGAAAATGGTAGCGAAGAAGATTCTGCTGAAGAATTTACAGAACAAGAAAATACTAATGAACAGGTTGGTGGCGCATTCTACACTGCAAAGTCTGGCATGATTTGGCATAAGCAACCTTTTCTGCGCACTCGCCGAAGGCAACGAAATATTCTAAATAATAAGCCTGGAATTACACAATATAGTGCCGATGCTAACACAATTTTAGAAGCTTTCAATTTATTCTTATCGTCGAAAATTAAAGATGTCATTTGTCTACATACAAATCAGGAAGCTTCTAGATGTTATGATGCTTGGAACGGTAAGAATCCGAATAACCAGAAATAATGGACACCATTAGAACGTGACGAGCTAGCCTCTTTTTTGGGGGTTCTAATAAAAGCAGGCGCGCTTCGATGTAGGAAAGAATCCACTAAGGAAATGTGGACCACGAATATATCCATTCGTAGAGCATTTTTCACTGCTTCGTTATCAAGAAATAGATTTGAAGAAATCTCAACTTTTTTACGATTTGACGACAAATCTACTATAGAGCAGAAAGAAAAGAGAATGACAAATTAACTGCCATAAAAGAAGTATGGAATCTTTTTGTTACCAATTGTAGAAAAAGTTGTGAGCCATATGACCATATTACTATTGACGAGCAGGCAATACATTAAATCAAAGCCAGCTGCTGACGTACAAACTTCTTATCATTGCAATCTTCAGGTCTACATCGGAAAACTTCCTGGAAATTTATCAGAGAAAAACCAAGGCAATAGAGTCGTATCTGACTTAGTACAACAATATCACGATACTGGGAGAGGAATAACTACTGACAATTTCTTCACAAGCGTCCCTTTAGCTAACTATTTATTATCCAAAAATGTAACCTCATTGGGAACTGTTCGTAAAAATAAACCTGATACTTCCGCAACCCTAAGTTACACGCCTAGGCCAATCCACTCTTCTATTTTTGCTTTTACGAAGGATCTGACGATGGTTTCATACATTCCAAAAAAGGGAAGAATGGTTCACGTTTTATCCAGCCAACATGATGAAGATAATCAGAAGAAACCAATCATGATATTGGATTATAACCAAACCAAAGGAGAGGTTGATAATGCTGATAAGCTTGTAAGGGAATATTCATGTAGTAGGAGAACAGCACGATGGCCGTATAGGTTATTTTTCAATATTATAGACATATGTACATTGAATGCTTATGTCATTTATATGGAGAAAAATCCCATTTGGAAGAAAAAGAACCATGCCCGGCGACGTCTTTGCTTAGTGCAACTAAGTGATGATTTGGCTCGAACTAATATGGAAAAAATAGCACAAAACAGGAACCATAAGAAGTACACAAAGGCGGCTCTACGAGACTGTGGGATAGCAGAACACAGTGCCACAAAAGCTGCTGGAGAACCAGCGAACCAAAACAGAAAAAGGGCAAGATGTTTCCAGTGGCCCAGATGATGTGACAAAAAGTGAACACTAGATGCAAAAATTGCAAACAATTTGTATGTCAAAATCATAGCATGAGCAAACCAAATATTGTATGTACTAAATAAGCATCGGCTTAAATTCTTTTTTAATTTTTAATGAGCATGATGAATTATTCCTGATTTTTGGTAACTTTTTATTCTTTCTCCTAATATTTGTTTATTATATTTTGAATATATTTTTTATTTTCTTCTCCAGAATATTCAATAAAGTTTCATTGAATGTCTAAAGTATAATTTTGTTTTTCTTAAAAGCTATTTGATTTAAAAATTGAAATATACTAATTTAAAATCATATTTTTAGCTGGGGTCTCTGAAGGACCCCGCATGGGTGTTTACGTCGATTTTGATGTGAATTTAAGGGTTAAACAACCTTGATGGATTGAAATTGATTTTGTCCAAGGCTGGCTCTAGCAAGTCAAAAAAAGGTTGCAATTTTCCTAAGTGAAGCTCTTGATTCTGGCAGAAGAAACGTCTTGTGGTTTTCGAAAACTTTGCTGAGGACGCTTGGAAAGGAAACCCTTTTGTCATTTCTTACCGGCCGTTGCTTTGCCTATGGAAAAAGGGTGACGTAAACAATTTCGGATAGCTAATTGAAAAGCTACGCGTCTTATATCGGACGCTGTAAGTCCATTAAAACGCTTCTCCATATCTAGGCAATACATAGCTATTAATTCTTCCAGTTCAACGGTTAGCGCTGGTTTTCGTCCAAGCTTAGTACTGGTAGGACATCAATTGATTTGTCCGATCTTATGTGTACTTCTTGGGACATTGAATGTTTTGGTGGCCTTTAGGTAGCCCATTTCCTTGTTTTTGACAGCTTCTACTGCTTGCTCCATAACGTTTGCATCCCAGCTTTTACGGGTTTTCGTTTCATTTGCTTTTTGAGTCATCTATAAAGAAAATGAAAAAAAGTTTGTAATATTAACCTCGATATTAAGTATTTGTCCGTGATATCGGATATGTGGTATTGGGCAACGGATTGTGTCCGATATTAGGGCATATATCAATAGTTATTAACCTACAAGCAAAGACAAAATAAACCAAACCTAATAAATTATATATCAAATAAATCCTTACAATATGGTGTATATCAGAATATTACTTAAACTTACCTTCTAATAATATTTGGCCCCTTAATCTGCAGCGGTAATATTTTCATGCACCATTAATTATGTAAACAAATAAAATAGCGTACAAAAACTTGCTGCAGAAATCTGTAGTTCTTGTAGAATCTAAACAGCTTGGGGTAAGTATTAGCACAGACACCTGCAGGTAGATGGAGCGACTTACGTTAAGAAATACTTTACTACGCGATATAAGGAACCTATGGGATATTATGCGACTATCCTCTATAAGTGTCAGTGTATGAGCTAATTTGAAACATTGAACAGAAAAACGATGAATTTATCAGTCAATCAAATTCTTCGTTTCTGAAATGACTGCAAAAGCACTATGAGAAAAATGATCACAGGGAGAAAAAAGCATCAACGATATTTCCCGTATTAAATGAGATTTCTGAAAGCTTTCGTAATGAAGAAATATAGATATTTTGCTTTATTTATTACAGTGATAGAGATTGATTTCCTGTCCTTCGAGAGAAATAATAGGTTTGACGCTTATATGTCAAAATAAAAGTAATATAATAACTGGAAAATCTTGATGATGCTCTTATGTAATGTTATTTGAAACGTGTATTTATATACCTAGATATTTGTTCTATATCTACTACAATAAATTTTATATTAATCGTATTTTTTATTTCTAAAATTTGAATCAATATTTGAATTACATCTTATAATCTTATAGTATATCCAAAGTTATAATTGCGACATCGGCATGGGGAAGTATTAACAACAACGCCAAAGGTGAGTTTTTATTAGAATATCTCTTAGCAAATAGCCTTAAACGTGGGGAAACCCCCACTTTTATCACGAGAGCAAGAGTAAAGGTCCTAGACGTAACAATAGTTGATGTAGCTGCTACCAAAAATGTAAAAGATTGGAAGGTGATGAACGAATCATCACTCTCTTTACAATATCAATCTGAACGACAATTTGGAACAGGTCGAAGTAAATGTGGTAAATCATCAGCACTACGACCTGAATCAAAGAGTCGAACAGATCAGTGAGGCAAGATTTTTATTATAGCTACCCAGTGTCAAAGCCTCGATGCTCCTGGATGGAATGAGAACCTGTCAAACCTCAGGAATGAGGTTCGTCGGCTTTTTGATAGAGCTAAACGAGACGGCAATTGGCAGGGGTACACTGAAAAGCTTACTCAGTATGGTAAAGAGATTAGGAAGGCCAAAAGGTTTAATTTTCAAGCCTTTTGTGAAAACATGACTTCCACTTATACAGTGGCCAGACTACAAAAGGTGGAACTAACCCCACAATGTCGCTGAAAAAGCCATACGTATCATACACGGAAGGGGAAGAGGGACGGTCGATTCTTCTTATTAGTACCCACTTTCCAGGTAGTGAACCAGAAACAAGCACTGAAATGGTAATGAATTACACCAAAAGAAACCCGTAAGGAGATTGGGACATTGCGTAGAAAATATTTACCAGACAACCATATAAATCGCCAGGAGTGGATGGAATATTACCAGCACGCATGCAGCAAGGGATAGAGGAGATTCTTCCTCACCTGCTGAAGATTACAAGAAACAGTCTAGCAGTGGCTCTAATACCTAGAAAATGGAGAAGCTTTCATACCAAACATAAGGAAAAAAGATGGGACTGATCCCCAATCTTTTAGATCCATCTGCCGAACACCGTTTCTACTCAAAACGATGGAGAAAGTAGTGGACAGCTACATAAGAACGGAGATCTGGAGAATACATCACTTCGTAAATGTCAGCGTGCCTACAGAGCGGGTCGATCAACTGAGACGGCTCTGTATCAGCTAACCGAAGTCATCCAGAGAACTCTGAACAACAAAGAAATCGCAATGTGTGCTTTCCTGGATATATCTCGGGCATTTGACGACACAACTCATGTGTCTGTCAAAAAAGGACTAAAAAGGTCGACTGTGGGTCACAAGAATCGACAGACTGGCTCATGAGGTCAGCGCCAAAATTAAACTCTTGGGAAGGACCCGAATTGGTGGCTCGAAGTGGAGACGACATCCCAAAGCCAGTCACCATAACGGTGTTCTTCCCAAGAAGCCACGACATGAAATTGGAGAAGATCCTTCAACTTGTCGAGGTTCAGAACTCCAACCTCACTACTGGGGCTTGGAAGATTCTAGACTCTAAAAAAGAGGGACGGGGAACTATCCTCACGATTGGAATCGATCACCAATCTGGGGAAGCTCTGAAGTCAGGAGGTTACGCGCTAAACTTCCGTTTTGGTCGTATCCCTGTCTCGGGGCTGGGAAAGAAAAAGAACCCCGCGGAGGATCCAAAGGACATGGAGATACCCTCCACATTCGGAACCTCTGGAAAAGGGGAAAAAAGGCGAAAGCTTGACCTTGGGTAACTCCGAGATCTCCTCCGGCTTTGCTGGGGTGACTGGAGATGCGGAGATCGCCTCTGCATCCCGGGAAACTGGGCGGAGCAGCCTGAAGGTCGAGAGTCTGACTCGAGATCAAGAAACCTGCTCGAACTCCGAGGAAGATATTGACATAGTGGTCGAGGAGGGATAGGGAGAGACAAAGGAGGGGGATGAATGAAGGCTGAGTAACTCTGCCTCTCTCATCCATAATAATTCACCTTCACGTTCACGAGTGTAGCTCAGATTAACCTGCATCACGCGAAGGGAGCTCCAGCCGTGATTGCAAGGTTGTTCGCTAAACTACAACTAGATATTGTACTGATCCAAGAACCATGGATCAACAAAGAAGGCCAAATCAAAGGTTTGACATGCAAGATTCCAAATTGATTTATGGTCAAAGGCAAGTTTCTCCGAGTGCTTGTGTAATCATGAGAAATAACATAATAGTTATTTGTAAAACAAGTGTCACAATGACTCGTTTCGTAGTACGAGTGAGGTTTGCACAACGAACCGCGAAGCGGTGAGTTGTGCAAATCACGAGTACTACAGAAAGTCATTGTGGCACAAGTTTTACACAATATTTTTTGTAATTTCTTCTTCTTCTTATCACGCCCTCTCCTGCCGAAGGTTGGCGATCCAAATGGCAATTGTAGCTCTGGAGACTGCAGCACGAAAGATTTCTGCAGACGAGCGGTCGGACCATCTCCTTAAGTCCTTTAGTCATGAGTTCTGGCGTCTTCCTACTGATCTTTTCCCGTGCACTTTGCCCCCTATTATGAGGCGTAGTATTTCGTACTTATCACCTCTCATCACATGACCCAGGTATTGCATTTTTCTTTCCTAGATGGTGTTCAGTAGTTCCTTTTGTTTGTGCATGCGCTGGAGTACTTCATCGTTGGTGATCCTTTGTACCCATGAAATTCGCAGCGTCCGTCTATACACATACATTTCGAAGGCTTCTATTTTATTCTCGGTCTGTGAATTTAGTGTCCAGCTTTCGCATCCATAGAGTAGGACAGAAAACACGTAGTATCTGATTTTATAATTTGCATCTATTTAATTATTTAAATAAAATATAATTTCATATAATCCCAGTTTTTAAACTAGGAGGAGTGGTTTAAATTTAAGTTGGCAATTCTGTTGATTACTAATTGGTCAGATCACAGATGGTTTTATTCAGCACTTCTGACTTTTGACATATAACCGAATAATTGTGTAAATTGTAAACAAACTTTCATTTAAGCAAAAAGAGGATGATTATTTGTTTAAAAAAGAGCTTCATCATATATGCTTTTGCGATCTATTTATGTTATATCATGAACAGAATTATTTTTGTAATACATCTTCACATAGATATCTGGTAATTTATCCCAAAAATCGAACGTTTTGTATACCTATATATTGATCCTATACAATGTAAAAATAAACAATTGACAAATCATTGATAAATAAACGTTAGCGTACTTTATTCATTAATATGTTTAATATATAAATCATTTAAATTTACCTTTAATATAATAATTTGCTAGCTAGAACAACGCTAGACCATTTTATTTATAATTTATGTCAAGGTTAAAGTCAAATAAAAATATAACTAAATACAGTAAACAACTGTACACTAAAAATTACTATAACAGTGTTCAAAGAGCTTCATTGTGACACTGTAAACAATGTCTCTTTTATACGCGAATTGTAAAAAAATATATTTGTGTTTCAGAATACGTGTCACGTGACCTTGTTCCAATCATGGTTCACCACAACATTGGGGGTATCGACCGAAACATCGTCATTGCCTCTGCCTACTTAACTGGTGACGGGCCGATGACACCGCCAGAAGAAGTACAAGAGCTAGTGAGAAACTGCAATAGCAGACGACTGCCAATTATAATTGGTTGTAATGCCAATGCACACAATACCGTGTGGGGAAGCACTAATAACAACGCAAAATGTGAGTGTTTATTAGAATATCTCTTAGCAAATAACTTTAAATGTGAGGACAGCCCCCACCTTTGTCACGAGAGCAAGAGAAGAGGTCCTGGACGTAACAATTGTTAATGTTGCTTCTAGGAAAAATGTAAAAGATTGGAGGGTGATGAGTGAGCCATCACTTTCCGGCCACAGGATCATCGAAATTAGGAAAGAGAGAAATACTCCCTCGATTCCTACAATCCGAAATCCTAGAAATACTGATTGGTCTCTTTACAAGACCAATCTAAAGTGCAATTTGGAACACGTCGAAGTAAATCGGGTAAATCACCCGCACTACGACCTGGAACAAAGAGTCGAACAGATCAGTGAGGGAATAATGGAAGCTTTTCAATCCAGTTGCCCACTGTCAAAAGCTCGTTCAGAAAAGGACGCTCCTTGGTGGAATGAGAACCTGTCAAACCTCAGAAAAGATGTCCGTCTGCTCTTTAATAGAGCCAAACGTGACGGTAATAGGCAGAGGTACACTGAGAAGCTTACAATAAAGAGATTAGGAAGGCCAAAAGGCTTAATTTTCAAGTCTTTTGCGAAAAGATCACTTCCGCTCACACAGCGGCCAGACTACAAAAGGTCACGGCAAATGGGGGAAATAACCCCACAATGTCGCTGAAAAAGCCAGACGGATCATACACGGTAGGTGAAGAGGAACGATCGATTCTTCTTCTTAGAACCCACTTTCCAGGTAGTGAACCAGCAACAAGCACTGAAATAGCAAGGAATTAGACCAAAAAATCCCGCAAGGAAGATTGGGAGATTGCTAAAAAAATATTTATCAGAGAACGGTTGGAATGGGCAATAAGTACCATTCAACCATATAAATCACCAGTATTGAATGGAATATTTCCAGCACTCCTGCAGCAAGGGATAGAGGAGATTCTTCCTCATCAGCCGAAGATTACAAGAAGCAGTCTAGCAGTGGGTCTAATACCTAGAAAATGGAGAAGGGCAAAGATAACCTTCATACCAAAAATATGGAAAAAAGATGGGACTGATCCCCGATCTTTTAGACCCATATGTCTAACATCGTTCCTACTCAGAACGATGGAGAAAGTAGTGTATAACTACATAAGAACAGAGAATATCCCACTTCATAAATATCAGCATGCCTACAGAGCGGGTAGATCAACTGAGACGGCTCTGTATCAGCTGATCGAAGTCATCCAGAGAACTCTGAACAAAAAGAAATCGCAATGTGCGCATTCCTGGATATATCTGGGGCCTTCGACAACACAACTCATGTGTCTGTCAAAGACACGCTAAAAAGACGAGGAGTAAAATGGATATATGAGTTGTTGACGACGAGGATAACTGAGACATAGGTGGGGAATCAAATCACTCGGGGGACACCTGGAGGGGAAGTGATATCTCCCCTTCTATGGAGCCTCGTAGTAGATGAGCTGCTCTACAAGCTAACGGAGCATGGCTTCGAATGTATGGGCTATGCTGATGACATAGTTCTAATAGTCAGAGGCAAGTTCGAGAGCACCTTGTCTGATTTATTACAAAAGGGCCTCAGAATTATGGTGCTTGTCAGTGGGGCTAAACATTAACCCAAACAAGACCATAGTAATTCCGTTTACCCGGAAAAGAACACTTCCAGCCATGAAACCCATATCCTTAAACGGGGAAATCATAGAATGGAAATCAGGAGTTAAATATCTAGGGATAACCCTAGACAGTAAGCTTCTGTGGAATACGCGTGTTGAAATAACTGCTAGTAAAGCAATAATGGCGTACAGAAATCTAGCTGGTAAGTGGTGGGGCTGTAACCCAAAAATACTGCAGACATGATTGTGATACCAGCAATTACGTATGGGGCAATAGTTTGGCATACAAAAGCAAGTCAGTACAGAACGAGGAAGACCCTCGACAAAGTTCAAAGGCTTGCCTGTGTGTGCATCCCTGGACCTATGAGAACGTGTGCAACTAGGGCACTTGAGATTATTTCATATCTCACACCTCTACATCTGGTGATAGAAAGATCTGCCCAAGAGTCAATTATTAGAATATCTAAGGTAGATACAGGCAATGAGAGTATTAAAAATCAGGGAGCCTGGTCCTCTCTAACAAAATACATCTTATCACCGAATCTTCCCAGTGACGAAATGATCAAGACAGTAAGTATCGAAAAGAATTTTACTACGATGCTAAATACGAGGAGAGACTGGAAAAGGCAATACACCACCCAAACTCTCAAAGAAAACGCCATTAGATGGTATACTGATGGTTCAAAAGCCACCACTGGAGCAGGCGCGGTAGTATTTGGGCCTGGCACTAGATACTCATTATCGTTAGGCTCCTTCCCGAGCGTCTGTCAGGCAGAAATACTTGCGATTGAAAGAGGCGTGGAAGTGAACCTAGAAAGAAACTGTCAGAAATGTGACATATCGATCCATTCTAATAGTCAAGCAGCTATCAAAGCATTGACCTCCCACGTCATTGACTCAAAGTTGGCATGGGAGTGACGAAGAAAACTTGATGGACTAGGCAAGAATAATAGGGTGTCTTTAGTCTGGGTTCCTGGCCACTCGGGAATCACAGGAAATGAAGAGGCCAATACACTTGCCAGGAAAGGAGCACAAACGCCCTTTATTGGCTTGGAGCCTTTCTGTGGTGTAGGAAAATGCTCCTATAAGATAGAGTTTCGGAAGAAGGGGAAACCGAAAGAGAGGCACTCTGGCGGTACCTTCCCGGGTTGGAACATTCCAAAAAGTTCCTGCGGAACTTTGACACTGCTAGATCCAAAAAATATTTGGACCTCAGTAAAAATAAGCTACATGTCCTCACAAGCTTTCTTACAGGACACTGCCGCCTTAGGAAGCATCTAATGAGAATAGGTCTAGCAGAAACTGACGAATGTAGATTCTGTGGGGAGGAGGATGAAACTCCGGATCACTTAGTTCTGGAATACCTCGCCCATTACAAGCCAACGCAAGAAATGCTTCGGACAAGAAACTTGTAAGAGTGGGGATCTAACCTCGTTGAAGCCGTTCCAAATACTAGAGTTCATTAGAACCCTGGAACTGGAAGGCGAGCTGTAGTAGTAGCGAGAACAGTTCTGATAGTGGGGTCACAATAAACATTAGGTTTCAGTGCATTACAACCCCATTAAAATTTATTCTAATCTATATCAGGACTAGTACTAGAATTTCACACGGCCTGTAACAACAACACGGTCACTTTAGGGTGGACCAAGAGCCACGAGAAATCGAGAAGAAACCGTATTGCAGACTCGCTAGCCAGGAAAATAGTCTCTCAAAAACTCTTGGGACCCAGAACTTTCATTGGTCTATCGGCGTCAGCGACAGTTGACCTATTGAAGGAACACTTCCCTAGTAAATTTAAGGATAGATGGGATTACTCCGAAAGCTCGCTAAGGAGCTGTTACAGTATCTGGACAGCAAAGTACTCAAGAAATACGTGACTATGAACAGGCAGAACCTATGAACAGCCATATCTGCCACCTACGGAAACACCTCCACAAACTGGGTCTGTCTGAGACCCCACTTTGTAGAGGATGTGAACAAGAAGATGTGACTGTCAAACACATTCTTTGCGAATGTTCGACACTCTCTCGATTTAGATTTTTTGTATTCGGTGAGCGTATGCTAACATACGCCAGTATGAGGGAACTTACTTCAGGCGACGTTATTTAAACAAGTAGGCTGGATGACGAACTAGAAGGAAGTCTGAACCTCAGAAGGATGCACAATGGGTCAATTGTTGCCTAAGTGCTGTGGGGTCACCCACCCTTCAAACTCTTACAAATGCAGTCCTGTTAGTATTACCATTTTATTAAACAGCAGCGAACGTGTTGAAAACGCGTTTATTCTGTTTCTTATGAATTTCTAGTATGTACTGCATTTTCCAAAACCAATAAAAAGTCAAAAATATACATAAAATTAGAATAAAAAAAAACTAGCTCCTTACTAACATGCCCGACCCAATCCTTTTTCCAGGCAAGAAAAGTTCATCTCTCCCCGTCATTCTTATTGGGTAGATAATTTTTTGAACATTTTTTCCAGAAAACGATTTTACAAATATTGCGAGTTTTGCATGGACGTTAACTTAATTTCCTATATTAAGTTGAATAAAAAAATATTTAATAATTTTCGTATTTATATAACATATATTCACGCTATTGGGTGGCGTTTGCCCCCAATGGAATTAAAAAAAACGATCTTCACATTGACATTAGATAGACTGTACCACCAAACTTCGTGGTGTCCTTATTTTAACATGTCAGTGAGCGCACATCGTCATAATTCACTTTCCTCATTGTCCCCAAAAAAGCAAGAAGAAGTATAACACTAAAAAACAAACAAATTTCAATTTCTTCACAATCTAATATTATTTTCAAACAATTCACTCCCGTGTTGATTTCTACGTTCTATTTAAAGAAACCAAATAAGTTTTATAGGTGTGTTTTAAATTTAATTTTAGAATATTCTTAATTTATACCATGTAACGTATATATATCCGAGTAAAAGCCGTTCGCCTCTCAATAACTTTGTCTTTATTGGCTTCAAGAGCTTTGAACAAATCATGAAAGCTGTTGATATGTGTCGTAATTTCTGAATTTATCGATTTTATACGGCGGAATGTAATTTATTGGACATATTCAAAGACGTTTATGTGGCATTTGATCCGTATCCACAGGATTTAAGTAGATCTCAGCTTTCATACTAATGGAGTTTTCTTTCTTTTTATTTTCGCTCACGCTATGGATTTAGACATTAGATTTTAAATAACCCATAAAGAGAAGTTGAATGGGTTTCTTCCGATTCCTGTTAAGTTTGCATAAAAAAATTTGGACCAATAATTGGATTTCCAGCAATACCAGCCCATACGTTGCATTCCAATTTAGATTTTCATATTTCCGTTTCTTTGATAATCAAAACTAGCAGATATGAAGAAAGTACAGTGAAAACAATTTGGATTCTGCTAAACTCTTGCAGAAAAAGTTTTATGAAGCGTTCAGCAGAAAACTAAATCCATATTTATAGATGTAATTTTTGAAACTACAAGAAAGACCCGGGAAGCTAAATGAAAGGAGTTTCAAGCAATTCCCGTAAAAATAAAAACAGGCTCAGCCGCTCTTAATTGAGACAGAAATTACCAAAATTGTTTCAAATTTCGATGAAAAAACATCAGACTGTTTGCAAGAAAAATTGCCATGGAATATTAAATATTCAAAATTTTTCAAAAAACCTTAAAAACTTCAAAACCTCAAAAACTTCAAAACCTCAAAAAATTAATACTCATGTAAAAATTCCAAAACTTCAATAAAATTACAAAAAACTCTCACATTTTTGTCTCTAAGAAACATCATCAAATAAAATCTAAATTGACAGTTTAAAATTACTTAAGGTGTCACTCTCACCTAGTGAGATATTTTCGTTGAGCAGAAATGATTTATTTCCTTGTCAAATTCAAAATAGACGAGAAATCGTGAAAACGTTTCTGGCACGTCATATAAAAACAAAGCAATGCAAAATCTTCAAACATAAAAATTAGAGTTATGGTATCTATAACAAATATGGAATTATATTAATATAGTACTTTATTAGAGACAAAACAATACATACCTAATATATGAAAGCAAAAACTTCTGGGAAGGACCTGGTTAGATATGTTAGTATACAGAGTCTATATGTCCTTCAGACTAACTTTTATTTTATGGATAGTTGTGATCATTGCTCTACGGGGTATGACAGATGTAAACATTAAATTAATCAGGGAATTGTCAAAAAGATTAAGTACCGAAAAGATAATAAAAACCGCTTACAATTTGAAGTGGTTATTTGTAAACACAATAGATTGGCGACGAGGATTCGAAAGAACCACATATTCGTTATAGATTAACCATACCAAAATCAAATAAATCGAAGAAGTATGAACTTACAAAATACTCTAACTTCAGGCTCAAGTTCAAGTAATACAACTACAGTAATCCAAAATACATTTACAATTGAATCTTACGATTCTACAAAATCACAATGGACTCGATGGGTGCAACGATTCCACGGCGCCTGCGAAATTTATGGAATTGTTGAAACTAGTAAGGTCTCTTATTTTTTACATTTCATGGGCTCAGAAACATACGACATACTTTGTGACAAATTAATTAACACCACAAGATCCAAAATCAAAGGATTTTCAAGAATTGGTAGAAACTCTCCAAGATTACTTCAGTCCTACTCCACTGGAAATTGCAGAAATTTTCCGACTACGTCAACGGAAACAACAAGAGGGTGAATCTATACAACAGTACATCACAGCTTTACAGAAAATGTCAATTTTTTGTAATTTTGGCGATTATTTGAAGAAAGCATTACGCAATCAATTTGTTTGGGGTCTACGTAATGATAAAATTCAAAGTCGTTTATTAGAAAAGAAAGATTTGACATTAGATAAGGCTGTAGAAATAGCTGTAGGTATGGAACTCTCCGCAAAAGCAACTGCTGAGTTACATACTAATAAAAATTTAAATCAAATAAACTTTAAAGCTGAAACAAACTTACCTGCAGGTATTTCAAATAAAAGTTCAAATTTTTCAAAATTTTGTTTTCGATGCGGTGATCAAAAGCATTTAGCTACAGGTTGCCCAAATAAAGATAATTTAATTTGTACTTTTTGTAACAGTTAAGGTCAGCTTCAGAACGTGTGTAGGAAGAAATATTCAAATACTTATCAAATTGATTTTCACGATAATCAAAAACCAGCTGAAGAGATAATAGCAATTGAATCTGATCAAAATATTTATAGAGAAAATTTTTATCAAACCTTGGTTGTTAATGACAAAGAAATCACTTTTGACGTAGACAGTGGTGCTGCAGTATCAGTTATAAGTAACCCTAAATTTGATTTACTTTTTCCAAATACTACCATTAGTCAAACGGATCTCAAACTAATTTCCTACTGTAAAACGTCCCTTGAAGTTTTAGGGTATTTATCTTACAAGGTTTCATTTAAGGATAAAAATTTTGATTTAAACTTGTATGTTGTTACAGTTGACAGAGATCCACTGTTGGGTAGAGAATGGATTCGTCAAATGCATTTGAATTTGTTTTCTACTTCTCTTGATCATATTGTTAATTCATCTACGGAAGTATTGGTCAAGGGACTAGAGGAAAAGTATTCAAGTGTGTTTACAGCTGGGATAGGCAAATTTAAGGGTATGCAGGCTTCAATTTCAGTAAAAGAAAATACAAAACCTATTTTCTCTAATTCCTAAAGTAGAAAAGGAAATTGAAAACTTGCTTTCTCAAGGTATACTTACTAAAGTGGATAGATCTGACTGGGCTACTCCTATAGCTCCTGTAGTAAAAAGTAATGGAAATGTTCGAATTTGTGGAGATTTTCGAGTTACACTCAATAATAATATTCAAGTGGATAAACATCCTTTGCCCACAATTGATGAATTATTTAATTCAGTGGCAGGTGGAAATAAATTTACTAAACTTGATTTGAGTCAGGCTTACTTACACATTGAAATACGACCTGAAGATCGTCATTTATTAACATTAAATACTCATAAAGGTCTTTATACTAGTAATCTCTTGATGTTTGGCATTTCCTCTGCTCCTGCAATTTTTCAGAGAGAGATGGAGAAAGTTTTACAGGGTATACCAGGCGTTTCCGTTTATCTAGACGATATTAAAATAACAGGGGAAAATGATACTATACATTTAGAGCGATTAAATGAGGTTTTAAAAAGATTATCAGAACACAACTTACGTATTAATAAAGAAAAGTCTATTCTCTTCGCTGATAGTATTGAGTATTGCGGGTATTTGATAAATTCCAAAGGCATTCATAAAATAAAAAGTAAGGTTGAAAGTATTGTGAATGCTCCGAGACCCACTGACAAAACTCAATTGAGATCATTTGTAGGATTAATAAATTACCATGGGAAATTTTTACAAAATTTAAGTACCCTTCTGTATCCCCTCAATAAATTATTACATAAAAACGTGAGATTTATATGGAATCTAGAATGTGAGCAAACATTTATTTCAGTAAAGAAACAAATGTTGACTGATAATTTCTTGGTTCATTTTGATTCCAACTTACCTTTAATTTTGGCTACCGATGCTTCACCATACGGAGTGGGTGCAGTATTATCTCACTTATATCCTGATGGAACTGAGAGGCCGATAGAATTCGCATCTCAAACTCTCAGTGACACACAGAAAATATATTCTCAAATTGATCGTGAAGCATACAGTATCATTTTTGGCGTAAAAGAATTATATCAATATCTATATGGAAATCGATTCACTCTATATACTGATCATAAACCTTTACTTCAAATTTTTTATCCATAAAATCCCTACCAGTATTGAGTGCTACGCGTATGCAACATTATGCAATTTATTAACAAGCTTTTCAATCTGATATTCGTTATAAAAATACTAAAGATCACTGTAACGCTGACTTTTTATCACGATTACCAATTAAATCTGAATCTCTAACAATTTTCGATGAGCCAGATGTTTTCGAACTGCAACAAATTGATACATTACCTATTTCTTGTTCTCAAATTGCTTATGAAAGTCAAAACGATGTTATTCTTAAACCTTTATTAGATGCTTTACATACTGGTCGGGATATTCCTCGAAAATATAGATTTAATATTCCACAAACAGAGTTTTCATTACAACAATTGCATAATGCGAGGAATTCGAGTTGTAATACCTCATAAATTACAAAATTAAATTTTACAAGAATTACATGTTTTCCATTTTGGAATAAACAAAATGAAAAACTTAGCACGAAGTTATTGTTGGTGGTCAAATATTGATAAAAGCATTGAAAATATTTGTAAAAACTGTACGGAGTGTCAGCAAATCCAAAATAATCCAACAAAAAGACCCATACATCCATGGGAAAAGACTTCCGAACCATTTGAAAGAGTTCACATTGATTATATGGAGTTTGGGGGTAGGAACTATTTCATGTTAATTGATGCATATTCACGTTGGTTAGAGATATATATAACCAAAGATAAATCTAGTTTCGCAACAATACAAGTTTGTAATAAAATATTTTCCACATTTGGAGTACCAAAATACTTAGTTAGTGATAATGCGCAACAATTCGTATCTTATAATTTTCAACATTTTCTTAAATTACATGGTATTAAACATAAATTAATAGCTCCATATCATCCTGCTACTAATGGATTAGTAGAAAGAAGCGTCCAGATTGTAAAAAAATATTTAAGAACTCTTAAATCTCACAGTAAATTATGTGATGCTGAAAATCAATTAAATGAATTTTTATTACAATATCGTAAAATGCCTCATTGTATCACTCATCAGTCTCCTTCGAGATTAATGTTTAACAGGGAAATTAGATCCAGAATCAAACTTGATGATGGTAGAATTTGGAAAAGACATGTGGATAAATTGCGAGGTGCCTGACTGCTATTACATTATTGTTTTTTTTTAAGTTATATACGTTCTGAATGGTTGACTGGGGAACGACTGTTAGTATACAGAATCTATATGTCCTTCAGACTAACTTTTATTTTATGGATAGTTGTGATCATTGCTCTACGGGGTATGACAGATGTAAAAATTAAATTATTCAGGGAATTGTCAAAAAGATTAAGTACCGAAAAGATAATAAAAACTGCTTACAATTTGAAGTGGTTATTTGTAAACACAATAGGTAGGTGCCATGTTTCATAAAACACTTTCCCATCCATTTTGAAGGATGAATGCTGTGAGGTGAAGAAGCATTTTTTAGGGAAAACAGTGTGGATACAAATTGGTCCTATATTCGGAAGTTGATAATATTTAGTTACTTTACTTTACTTTACTTTTTACTTGGAAATTAATAAAACACGTGGTCTAATTTACTATCATCTTTAATAAACAAAATGATATGATACGAAAAAACGCTTTTGGGTACAAATTAGTCCTAAATTCAGAGTTTAAAGGTATGCTGTTAAAATTTGATTTAGTAAAAGTGGAGGTGCTAGCTTGAGCTTAAACTAGCACCCCCACTTTAAATAACGGTTTATCAGAAAAACTGAGGTACAAATTATTATCTTTTGGGTACAAATTAGTCCTTAATTCAAAGTTTAGATTTATGCCAATAAAATTTGATTTTGTCAATGTCGGGGTGTTAGCTTGAGCTCAAGCTAGCACCTCCACTTTAAATAGTGATTTTTCTGAAAAACTAAGTGGGTACAAATTGTAATTTTTTGGGTACAAATTAGTCCTAAATTAGTTCTAAATTACACATAAGTTTTTTTTAATTTGAAAAAGGGGGGGGGTGCTAACTTCACTGACGTAAAGTTCATTAGTCTTAAAGTCCTCCTTAAAACTTTATTGCTGATGTTTGGTAACGTTGCATCTGCTTCTATAGCTTTACTAATTTTTGTTAATGAGGGGATTTCATTTTTAAAATAAAAAGAATGAATCAGTCTACGTATAGCGTTACATGTTTGGTCGTCTAAAACAATTTTCTTCCTTCCTCTAGTTTCCTGCTTACAATTTTGATTTCCTTCTCTTGTCAACGTCCCTTCATGTACATTTCTCAAAAAAAACAATAAGTTGTAACTAATCAAATCAAAACACAAAAAGCACAAACTGATAAAATACCAAAACAATCCCAATGTTACGTCTATGAATACTAGACAGTGAATAAATTATGCAGGTGTCCTATTCTATCCTATCTGTCTTGTACACATCGCTGCATAAAGCTGTCTTTTTTTACAAGTAAGTAATTTTTCGACGTTTTCACGTACGCAGAAATTCTCGTAAATAATATTTTTTTTAATAAAATATTGAAATAGACTAGCTGTGCTTATACACAGCTCGTCTATTTGAAATCTATAATCAATATATTGAATTGATATTTGCAAAGATGTTTGTTACAAGTATGAGAAAAAAACTAAAATATATGGATTTTATTGTTATTTGTGTAATCAATTACCTATCGCTAGAATATATCTGGCAACACCGCGTGCTAGGGGGTTGTGAGTCAATGTACAGAATTTCTATTTTCGACTATAACAGCCTGAGACCTACGTATTCCTACCAAAGTAATTTTTAATATCATTTTACCATTTAGCTCCGTCTCGTTGAGCATGAACCACCCTGTATATACAGCTAAATATAGTAAACTTGAGGTATGAGGCACAGGTACTCTTTAATGACGTACGACCATCCCGATTAGCACAAAAGGGTTGATAAAATATGTATGATTGAAACCAAAGCCTGATTATCCCAATGGAACCGACCAGAAGAGTCCAGATCCAAAAAAACATGCCAAGTTCGCTCAAATAATAATGTTTTTCCACTACTAGCTATGAAGTTGTCAATTATTGCGACTTTCAGCCAACTGAGAAGTTCAATTTCTCTATTAGTGGTTAACAATTTTTTCTATTGTTAACCTAGGTCAATTATGGACAAATTCAAATGTTTTGAGAATCCAGGGATAGTAGTTTAACAAAAACTTGTGCAACATAATTTTGTGTACCCAGGAGATTGTCCTTAACGTATTTGCTTTTTGAAATTACCTAAAACGATAAAATTATTTGAATAAAAATTCCCTTAGTTCATAATTCGCGGTCAACCAATAATGACTTATGACATATGACATCCCGTAACTACAACATGGTGATAATTACAAACGTTGGATGCGTTCTTAAAACACAACTGTTGCGTGAATGTTCTGTGAACGCATTATATAACATTATACGCTGGAATTGTTTCTTCATAATAATTCCTGTTTTTTCCACGAATACCATGTCTTCTTACATTTCAATCATGTGGTAAGGGTTCCTGCAAATCTTCTATTGCATGGGTTATAATATTTGTGTTTGTATCAATTATATTACCATCATCTAATACCGCAAGAATTAGATTGTATCTAGTCATAATTTCAATATTAACGTTTTCCAAAAAAAATATCGTTCAACGATAACCATTATTATTTGTTGCTTAGTGAGCGCTCATCAACGGTTGAGTTATAAATTATGTTTTATGAACGCACCTCTGGATTACAAGTTTTACTAGTGGAAATGTCAATCTGTATAAGCCTACTTGATTATTGTTTTATTAGTGGACAGGCGACATTCCTGTGCTAATCGATTTTTACAAGAAATGTTTTTAATATTTGCCTTAAATTTGGCTAGTAATGGAAAAAATTGTATATACACCACGGTGGTGAAGACATTTATAAGCCTCGCACCTTATTCCGCTCGGGGCAACGCCCCTCGCGAAATAATCTTGGTGCTCGGTCGTCTAACCACATTGGTGTATAATATACTATCAGCTCACTGTTGGTGGTATATCATGTGTTCTAACCATAATTTCGTACTGTCAATAAGGAATATCACATTAAGTGAAGTGATTTCGGGCTTCACGAAAGCATATAGCTTTGTTTGTACTTTTTTGGCTAAAAACAACATTATAATTAAGATTTATCCATCGTCTTTATCGGATTTAATCTACTGCCACTGTCTCATGCTGCCAAAAATAATGAAATGATAGTGTTTTTTGAAGAGATGTAGACCGTATCGTTCAATGCCACACCAAAAAGCACAATTCTTAGTATTTCATTTATACGACAGTATAAAACATAACGGTGTATAATTATCATAAAGTTGTAAGAATGATTCATGGATAAATTGGTATGTGGTTTTAGGAAGTATATTTATCAACAGTTTCAGTTATAATCACTTCCAATTATTAGTTTTGTAGTTTTTTTTGTTCGAGGTCAAATATTTGTGGAGGGAAATCTACACTAGTATTAGTAAATTGTTTTCATTTGCGTCATACACATATAGTAATATTTACTTTTACATTCATTGCATTGTAAAGTCTGTTTATTCAAGGTAGTCCCCTTACGAAAACAAAACAGGTACATTATCAGCCTCTAAAACAATATTTTTGAGTTCGAATCGTATTTTATTGCTGATTAACCTTTACCCAAGAGAAAAATTACACAGTGTGTCCATAAAGTAATGCATAAATTATAAAAAATTATTTCTGACACCGATATTAGAGGATGCTATTATACCGGAGTCAAAAGTGCGCTATGAAAAAGTATACAACGTGTTCCGGGGCTTGACGCAACAAATTCGGGAGTGAGTAGATGAGGTGAAAATAATGCTGTGACATAAAAAAATTCTGATCCGATCCCTCGTTTCTGAGTTATAGGCCTTTAAAGTTGCGAAATCAGAACTTCTATTTAAGTATATTTTCTACATTATACATTGGAACATAATGAATTTTTAATGGATGATCACGTGTCCATGTAGTGTGTTTGACGGAATAAATAATTCTTCACTACTATCTGATGGCCAAGGGCGACTCATGTCCAATGGTTAGCAATCCGTAACTTTTACAGGGACAACCTGTACAATATAAAGATATCAGAAATGAATTTTTCAAACGATTTTTTAATGAAAAGCCACTCTTTGTTTGACTCGATAAAATTTATGGTTTAGGAGATATGTAGATTCTTAGATCGTTGTACATGCCAAGGAAACCGTTCGATATAAAGAGACAATAAAGTCTGTAGTGCGTTTTTTATCATTTTGTGCTGTTTTGGAAAATATAGGATATTTCTGTGATCGTATCCCACTAAACAAGAAACATAACAAGTCTTTTTTGTGATGTTCTTTTTAGAGACTTTTCGTGATGTTTATTTAAAACGTTAATAAGATATCTCCTAGATGTCTTAATTTTATTACCAACTCTATTAACATCCATGTAATGTAAATAAAACATATTTTTGATGTACACAGTAATACTTGAATTCGCAGTTACATACACATCCTATGAACTTCTTTTTAGTTACTTCCTATAGGAAACATCCATACGATTGGTGCGTTCTTTTTGACTGAGATCTCAGATCACTTCAGTTAAGGTGATCAGAGATAAAGTGATGTGAGTAAGCACCAAAAAGAACGACATCTCAATTGAAGCGCGCGATCTGTCGATAGATTTAAACTATACGACAGATTCGTATCAGCATCTAATAATGTTAATTAATGTATCCATAATTTGTAACAAAAGAAAAATAGATTACGTGTGTTTATTGTTTATATGTCAATGGTTAAAACCTTAGATAACATTGGTTAAAACTACAAATAAACCAAGCAAATAAATATTTCTTGATCCCCTCCACTTTATTTCCGACTCAATTCCAACTGAAACCCCCTTACAACACATTCAGCATCGGTGAAGGGGGAGGAAAAATCTCAGCCCACTTAAAGTGAGTAAAACAAAAAGAACGCTCACATTACTGATGTGAGCTGAGATTAACTGAGATCTCAGTCAAAAAGAACGCACCTAATGTTAATTTGTATACTTCTCACTAATGTCACATACAGAACGTTACTGTACTATTACAAATTAACATGTTTCTAAGATGATCACATGTTGCAGTTACTTTTACATCTTTCGAAATAATTTTTATTAACATCGTACTTATTACGTCTGTACGACGTTAGTTCATAAAACTCTCAGTAATATCTCATATTAAACATCACAGCAACATAAAAAAGAAGAAAACAGAAGAGGAACTGATGAACGAAACATACAGTAGTTATCTGTGGAAACAAAAATGACAAGAATGAAATGGCGGATGGTTTTCAGTTATGTGTTATATTTTATTTGCAGGAAGCACATATTTTGCAAGTAGTACTTGAATAAAGTGGTCTTCGTTTTCGTTAGTTTCTACTAAGCTACAGTTTCTATACTTAGTTATAATTCTTGTTATAATGGACGAACAACAATTGTTATCGGTAAGTACCTATTCCAAAATCATAATTATTAAAACTTAATACTCATTCAATACTTTAATCGGCTATTATACATTGATATTACTTAGTAAGTATATTTTGAAAACGATTCACAATATTTCAAATCCTAGATATGCATTATACCCTACAAAAAAATTGATATTGCAATAGGGTAGATATTATTATTAATAAAACATGCTAATATGTTGGCAGAAATTTAAATCTAGGAGAAAATATTTTCAATGTTGAAAATGTTTCAGAAGCTACTTACACAAATAAAATAAATAACAAATAGTTGGTAATTATGTAATGAAAAGGGAGTAACTATTTCAGATAGTCTGATACAAACATTTATTAAACAGTACAAAAAATATTGAATCAAGTATCTCTAGTTCTAGTTTTTTTAGTAATAGTCTTAGCCATCAATACAGTTTTGCAGGTTTAGAAAATTTTAACATTATCACTAACAATTCTTGTGAACAATTAGAGACTGTTTAAGACTTCAAAAACAGAAATTTCTGTTAAAAAGCTCATTTCCATTTGAAAATTCACTGAATACAATAAATAAGCTTTAGCTGCCCCTTACAATGGTACCTATATTAATCTAGTTGAAGAATATGTAACTTATGATACTGAATGCTACAGTCAACAAACAGCATTCAATTATTCATTATTGTAGAAACACAGCTATTGGATACTCAATTGGATACAATTAATTATAAACTCATTTAACTTGATAATGTGTTCATATCTCTTCTTCATGAGTAGTTTTTTTTGTATACAGTGTATTAGTAATGCTTAGTTTTCATTAAGTTACAATTCCACGATGTTAATATACAATTTGTTCCAGGATGAAAATAACAAGATGAGAATAGTATATTATTTTATACAGAAAAGAAGTATGAATTTTCATAGCACACCTGAATTCACCTGCCAAATGGAGTGAGGCATGGAATAGAAGGTAAATAATGAAAAGTCACTTCTCGAAATAAAATATGTTATTATTCCTTTGAAGAACCCCGCATGTATCTTATGGAAAATGGGTCCCAGTCAATTGGCTGAAAATCAAGTTTGATGTAGTTTATGATGATCGATCAAAGGTCTCCATGGGCACAATTTCATCTAAAGTAATTGTTTTATTAGCTGTTGTTTAGAACACCTTCAAATATTTCTGATAAGGATTTTGAAGTGTACGTTATGGAATGGTTGAGGCACTCGAAAAAAGTAACCGTAAGTAAAAGATAGAATTTCCTTTAATCAGATTGGATTTCTGTTGATGTAACGTAATGTTTCATTAAATCTTTATAGTGTAAAATTTTTATTAGTTTTAATATAATTAAAAAACTATTCTAATAAATTCTGTAAACTAGCTGTAATGTATGTGTATCCGTTAAACTTTATTAATTCAGTTTCAAAGTATGTTACGTTATGGTAACTACGGATTAATATACCCTTTTTTATTTCTTGGTTTCACTGAATGTGTTCAATAGTTTCCACTTCCCAGACTTGTTATGTAATATGCTTACACAATTCTATTTTTTTTAGGTTGGATTGCTGGACAAGATATTTTTTTTTCTAATTTTGTACTGTACTGGACTGTTCATTAATAGTGAATAAACGTTTTAAATCCTTTATTGCTTTTTTGCTATTTTATTTTAAATGTACAGGATGAACAACTAAGAACGACTGTAGGCCACATCTCAGAAAAGAATCATGGTACAACTTTCAAAAAAATTACCTTTAGGTAAGGGATCCTGAAAAATTGATGGAAAATATTTTGCAGCCTCTAAAATATCCGATAGGGGTGGAATGAACACTCGAAAACATAATACTCCAAAAAAACATACTAAAGGTGTCCTAAAAATACAATTTTTGAAATTTTGATGAGATTATGAATAAATTTAATTAAGGAGATTTTTTGCCATTATTTGAAGAATAATGGGTGGGAAAGGTTTAAACTTATGAACAAATGTATAACTTTTTCGTTTTTAACAGATATTAATGATTTTAGCTGCATTTAAAAGTTTTTCTGTTTAATAAGATTGATAACAAAATTAGAAAATTTTGTATCCACTCGGAAATTTCAAATGTAAATTGAAGCATTTTTTTTAATTTTTATATCTGATATTGTAAATCTTATATCTTGGAATAGATTCCTATTTTTTTAACCCCTTTTCATCAGAATTTAGAAAACGCCTCATTACTTTTGAAATTTCCGAGTAAAATGGGAAAATTGTGGACTTTTATCAAAGCGTTAACAAAATTGTCCAATTTTGTTGTTTTTGCTAAGCATTTCTTATTAAAAAGAAAAAACTCTTTCAAATGAAGCCAAAAACATGGATGTCGATTAACAAAAAAAGTGTTACGACATTTGTTGTTTGGGTTGAACCTTCCCCCACCCCTTACTTGAACAATAAAGACAAAAAGTCCCTAACTACATTTTTTCATAATCTCAACAATATATCAAACATTGTATTTCTAGGATACGTTTAGTATGTCTTTTTTGGATATAATCACAGTATTATGTTTTTAAGTGTTCATTCCACCCCATAGGAGATATTTTAGGAACTCAAAAATATTTTCCAGCGATTTTTCAGGGTCATTTTCCTGAAGGTATTTTTTTAAAGTTGTTAAAGTAAAAGTGGGAAAATTGTCGACTTTTTCACATAGCGTTGACAAAATTGTTCATTGTTATTTTTGTTAAGCATATCTTATTGAAGAGTAAAAACGTTTAAATGACGCCAAAAAAATTGATATCGATTAAAAAGCAAAAAAGTGTTACGACATTTGTTTTTTAGGTTGAACCTTCCCACACCCCTTATTTGAAGAATAAGGACCAAAAGTCCGTAACTAATTTTTTCATAATCTAATCAATATATCAAAAAATGTATTTCTAGGATACCTTTAGTATGTCTTCTTTGGAGATAATCACAGTATTATGTTTTTAAGTGTTCATTACACCCCATAGCAGATATTTTAGGAACTCAAAAATGTTATCCAGCGATTTTTCAGGGTCACTTTTCTGAAGGTATTTTTTTAAAACTGTATCATGACTATTTTTTGAAATATGGCTGACAGCCGGCGTTCTTAGTTGTTTGATTAGACACAGAAACATCTATAGGATGTCATCCAGAATGTTTTGAGGTATATTATTTAGAGGTTTATGTAATGTCCATACAACATCTACGAGAATACACTGTATGGTTTTTGAAATGTCGTATTTAGATCATTGATAAGATGTTATTTTTTAGACATTGCATTAACATCGACAAGTTGTTAAAAGGCATTTTAGAATGTAACAGAAATGTTGTTTTTAGTGCGTTATAAAGATTTCCTTTTGAGGAAGTTCTAGTAAAATCTCAGTAATGTAAAAAGGCTGCGCTTTAACATCGCTGAGAAGTTAAGTTGAAACATCACAAAAGTTAACAGCCACAAGCTGGGCATAAGCGGTTGTATAGATGTGCATGTGATGAAAACAAGAGGAAAAAAAGGAAGAACATTATCACAATGTGATGTTGAATTAACATAACTGTAATATTTATTTGCATAGTGGGATCCTCATGTATTATTAATTTCATGACTATTCATCAGTTCTGTAGGATAATATGAAAACGATTTTCCACTATGCCAACGTTTCGGATTTAATTGAATCCTTTATCGAGGCTACAAGGATATACATGCATCTGGTGACTATGAATATTAAATAATCAATAAAAACTTTAAAACTTCAAACTACCAAAAGAGAACTTTTGGCAATATTAGATTCCTATAAACATTTCCGTCCGTACTTGTAAGGTCAAAAATACACACAATCCCCTTGTATGGATTTGTAAAATTAAAAATCCCACATCCCAATTAGCCCGATGGCGACTGAAAATTGAAGAGTGTAATTTTGATGTAAAATACCGAAAGGGCAAAGAAAATCATGTTGCCGACTGTCTTTCTAGAGTGCAGGTCAATGTACTTTCATTTTCTTCTATATGTGTCGAACCTCCAAACAATTTTGACTTAGGCGAATTTCTTAAAGATTTCGAGAAAAACCAGTCTCTTAACGATGATACTAATCACACTGCAATCGAAAATCCGATTTCCTGAATCCCTATATCTGAAGATCCTATCAATTCTGCTACAAATCAAATTCTTATTGTCCCTAACTCCAGAGAATACGACATTATTTATAAAAAATGTTTTAATAAACATAGGCATACCGTAACTCTCACTGATGATTGGAGAATGGAAATATCAGATGCTCTTAAAAACATATTTAGACCTAATGAAAAATTTGCGTTACACGTACCACATGAATTTCGACATTTTATTTGTGAATACTTTACGAAAACTTTTGACACGACAGTTAAGGCCAATTTTTGTAATAAATTACTACAGGACATAGAAGAAGAACAAAGACAAATAGAGTGTGTAAAACAGTATCATGCTGAAAATCATAACGGCATAATTTAAACCTATAAACACTAGAAAAATCAATTTTATTGGCCCTCCATGCAAGCGACAATTTCAAATTTCATTAACCAATGTGAAATTTGTTTCAAAAATAAATATGAACGGCACCCGTATAAATTGCCTCAATTAGGTCCATTATTAGGACAAAAACCTTTTGACATAATCTATATTGATCTGTTCCACTGTAAAAAAATTACTACTTAACAATTGTAGACTCGTTCAGCAAATATGCCCAATGCTATAAAATTTCTGATAAAACTTCTGTTTCAATTCTAAGTGAATTAAGACACTATTTCTCTCATCATAATTATCCGAAAAAAATTGTTTGTGACAATGGCACTGAATTTAATTCTGCTGTAATTAAAGAATTTATGAAACTTCATAAAATTGAAATTCAGTTCACAAAAGTCAATTCCCCTGTTGAACGGTTCCATTCTACCCTAATAGAAAAACTTAGAACTTTACGAGAACAAAATCCAGAAGACCCCTTAGATGACACCTTCACACATGCCATTTTAATTTATAATCAGTCCATTCATAGTGATACTAACTTCTCACCTTTTTCAATTTTCTATGGCCCTTATGTCGAAGAAATACATTTTGATTTTGATCTCCCATTATACGAAACATTCAATCAAAGACATAAAGACGAACTACAACCCTTTATAACTGACCTATATAATAAACAAAAAGAAAAACGTCAGAAAATTTTAGATGAACAAAATGAAAAAGCCGAATCAATTCCTGTAATCGATCCCTCTTCCTCTCTCTACGTAACCAGAAAAAACATCGACCTAAATTGAGCTCCTCTTATTCTAAACTACATCCGAAAAAACAAAATAAAACAAAAATTATCGGCAAGACGAATAAACAAAAGGATATTTTAGAAATGCCTTCTTTGCAGGACGACCCTATCCCTGGGACATCTTATCAAGATACAGGAAATCCCCAATAACGGTTATTATGCAGAGGAACTTGGCAAATTAAATGAAATTAACCATTATCATAGACATATTTTACATATTAATTTAGAGAAATTAGAAATAAACCCCAATGACCTTTTCGATTCACCCTAAGAAAACGGACCCTAAGTTTCTTTGACATTTCAATATAATTACCTCCTAAATGAAGCAAAAGATAATCATCATAAAATAACCCGTAAGTATAAAAGAGGATTGTTTAACTTTTTAGGCACAACAATTAAGTACATAACTGGAAATCCCGACGATTACGACTTAGAATTATTAAAATCACATATTACCGCAATAGAACTCAAAGAAAATGAAATTTTAACTAAACCTAGCAAAGAAATCTCTTTTGGTCATTCTATTGATACGAGATTTAATAACATTTTAAATTTAATAAACAATAATAGTAAAGTAATTGTTGCTGCAGTAAATACGTTATCATCCGATTTCAATGGATACGTTGCTCTTCATACGAAATTCTCAATCTCCAATTTGTAAATGAATTCCTTTTAAAACAAATTAGAACCATAACCTTATCGCAACTAGACCTTTCAAATATTAAGCTCTTTACTTTAGACGAACTGGAAACGTTAAAACAAACACTGTTAGAAAGACATTCTCTAAACGCCCTTTTAATCAGCGACGAACATCCTTACCAACTCATTGAGTCATCAAAATCATTAGTTTGTGTTACCACCAAGACAATGCTCATAATATTAAAAATCCCTATCCTTTATCCAGAGGCTTATCCCACATCTAGAATCTACCCCATCCCTAATAATGATCACATAATGATTCTGCCACCTGCGCATTACTTCGCAAATGGTAAATGATATGAAGCCTGCACCAACCTAGCCGAACAAATTATCTGCACAAAACCTGTAAAATCTCAGTGCCAAATTCCAAATGTAGAAAATTGTACCAAATCAATCTCAACGGAGAATTTTTCTCAAGAAACAAGAAAAGTTATTTTATTGGGAATAGTTCACCCAATAAAACCTCAAAATCAAGAAATTAGCAGAAGTAGCATCTTAATGACAAATGAGCCGATTGTCATAGAATGAATACAGTACAACAGGAAAACTTTCCAAGAACTCCCAGTGCCGCAAATAGTCCCAATCAAACTGTATCCGAAACACGAAATCGAGATTCCACAGACGCACGGTCAACTTCAACCCATCGAACCGATACATCTTCTGTCATAATTTTCTGCAGAGCTTAGCATTGTTTCCTTCGTTATAATTTCAACTGTTTTAGGCATTTTCATAACAGTTGCTGTTCATAAAAGGAAGAGAGCCTCCAAATTCTTATATGGGCCCAAGCTACAACCAACTCAAATCCAGATTCTTCAAGAGTTGTTCTCAGAGAATTCGAGGAAGAAGTCTGGACCAAAGGAGGGAGGAGCAATGTGAATGGACTCTGGACCCTGTCCCATGGTCAGCGAACTTAAAACACCAAGCAACGCGATCAGCAATTTCAAAACACCGATGTGATAAATATATGTTGATGAAATTAACTGTCTCGACCCTTACTTCGTGGAATCTACTCATATTAGTGTTTTAATCACAATATAATAAAAATTGTTGAAAATTCTAAAAAATTGACAATTGTTTCGATAAATCAATATCATCGTCAATTATTATTATATTGTGGTATTAACTAGAAACCGCGAGTTTCATTTAAAACACTAATATGTTGATAACTATGTAAAATTCATTCATTCAATTATTTTAATTCAATTCAATCTTTCTATTTTGTTATTAGCAATTAACAATTTTGAATTATCAGTCGCCAAATCAATTCAACAAAAATCAAAGTCAAATTGTCTTATTTTCACAAAAGCAGATAAAGGAAATACGGTAATAGCATTACCTAAAGAAGATTATATATTAAAAACCAACAATTTTATTCAGGCAAGCAATTTTGAGACCCTTAAAAAAGACCCAACTAATAAATTTCAGAGAGAAATAAAATTAGCAGTAGATAACGTTAAATCAATTTACGATAAAGAAAAATATAAATTATTTTTACCCAATCCGCAACACCCTGAGCTATATTCATTGATTAAACTCCATAAAGAGGGGTACCCAATCAGGCCAGTTGTTTCTTATTTCACAGCACCTTCATTCAAAATTTCAAAGATTCTCATAGATGTCATTTCTAAATATTGTTCATTCATACCTCGATTTTCAGTTAAAAACTCAACGGAATTAATTAATAATATTCATAATATAATACTACCCCATAATTCTAAATTCATATCGTTCGATGTAACAAATCTATTCCCTAGTATACCTTCTAAAGAAACTATAACTCTTGTTGATAACTTGCTCACATACAATAATGTTAATCCTATAATTCACTCTGATATCATTAATTTATTAAAAGTGTGTTTGAATCAAAATTATTTTCATTTCAATGGAGAGGTTTATAGCAGTAGAGATGGTTTGATTATGGGCAACCCTCTCAGCCCCCTACTAGCAGAAATTTTCATGGATAATATAGAAAAAATAATTCATGAACACCCCCTTAGTAAAAAATGTATGTACTGGCACCGATATGTGGACGACATTTTAGCTAGCTTCATCGGTACAAATAGACAATTAGAGAGCTTCATTACTTACATAAACTCGATTCACAATAATATCAAATTTACCGTAGAACTTGAACAAAATAAGTCTATAAACTTTCTAGACCTTACAATTTCAAATATAAATAATAAACATGATTTTTCTATATTTCATAAACCATCACATACAGATATTACAATTCATAATAGTTCGGTCCACCCATTCAGTCATAAACTAGCAGCTTTCAATAGTATGATACACAGACTCTTAACAGTCCCATTAAATATTAATAATTATACCAAAGAATTAAATATCATAAAACAAATAGCAGTTAAATTAATATTTGCTGGCAATCGGAGAAAAAAATATTTATTTGAATTTTATTTACAATGAAACTTGGAAATACAAAAGTAAGTTGACAAAAAATAATAAACGATGAAATAAAACAATATAGTTTGTTTAAATCTTCATATATTTGAACTAATGTTCAATTTAAACTTGTTGACGCGTTTCACTAACACAGTAGCTTTGTCAAAACGAATGAAGGTAAAATATAAAAATGTCTTAATATATACAGTGCTAAATCTATTTACTAAGGTTAACAATGGTTTTGAAAGAAATTACCTGGAAATTCATTCACTACAAACATTCCTAAGCTATCTTCTAGGTAAAGAGGTTCAATAAAGGAGACTGATTGATATATATTTGGTCGTTAAGGAGATTACCTGAATATTTATTTTTGTTAATCTCTAGGGCCTCTAATAAATTTAAACTAAAGGATTTACCGACTACATGGAGAATTTCAAAATTTGGGTCGAAAATGTGTTGGTTTTCTAATAAATGATTTGAATAGTTAGAATCTAATTTTTTGTTGTCATAGCTACATTTGTGTTCCGAAATTCTAGTTTTAAAATTTCTAATAGTTCTTCCGATATAAATTTTATCACAATTGTTATTACCACATTTTAATTTATAAACTCCTGATTTGTTTAATTTTGAAGATTTAGATTTATTATTTTTAATGAATTCGGATAAATTGTGATCAGTTTTAAAGGAGATATTCATGTCTAAAGTTTCTAAAAATGATTTAATTTTTAAGGATGGTGTTCCAAAGTATGTTAAGCTTTTAAATTGTTTATTATTTTTATCTGAAGGGAATACTTGTTCTAAAGTCTGTTTTTTTTATCTTTTTATTTATGATATTGTCAATTAAATTTGTATCGTAATTATTATTTGCTGACACATATCAATCAGCAAAGTATTACTTTTCCTGCCTAGGCAGCAAAGTGATTATACTCAATTGGAATAAAACTCTTCATTGTTTGAGATAATCCAGCAAAATAAGCAAGTAATACATTCTCCGAAAAAGTCTTCGCATTTTTCTCCATGCAATAATCCATAAGTCGTTTATAATTTCCTTCATATTTCATCCCAGACTTCTCCGGCAACAAATTCAACTCTATATTTTTTGCCACCCCCCTTATTTCTGGAGGAGTAAGTACTTCCAGGTCGCTATCACTGTCCATTATATAATAATTTAAGTATACCGATATTTTTTCGCACAACGTCAGAAATTTCATGAATTGTCAAACTATAACTATTATGGACATTTCCAAAGCAACCAACCATTCCAACAACTGCGATTTCTATCAAATTTTATTTTCATTGAACACTACAGGAAAAATAAAGATATTGTGGGAATTGTAATAATTTGCAAATACAATATCCTCCTATATCATTATGAACAATCGTAGAAAAAATTATATGTTCAACTCGGCAACAAAGTTGATTGACTGCCTTAGCTGAATTCCTAGCCTCGCTACGCTCGGCTATGAATTCAGCCTCGGCAGTCAATCTACTACTTTGCTGCCTAGTTAAACAAATACCTATTTTTAAAACGTTAAAAGTGTCTCGACGAATATTTCTGTATTTTTAAGTCAATCTAATTGTAAATAGTTCTCAAATAATTTGTTTATCGTAAATAATAATCATAATTTTCGAACTTTCACCCGGTCCTACGTCTATGGTAAATGCATAAATACCATACAATAAAGCACAGTAGTCAGTACGAAGTCAACCATTTTAAGTGTGAGATTGAATTTCCATAAAATAAACAATAAGTGCGGCAGTTTGAATTTTAATCGAAATCTATTACAGTTGAGCCAATCCGTCTACAATAAAACAATAGAAAATATTTGAAATTTGATCGCGCCTATTTATTGTTCCTTTAAATGCGCAACTTTGCTACAATGTAACCGTTTCTTTATCCCTTTTTCGAGATACCAATTATACGCATCGACTTTGGGACACCCGGTACATGCACCTCTAGTAAATATATGAAGGAAAAAAATATTTACGTGCTAATTAGACTCTCAAAAATGTTATTTTAGTTGAATAATTTAAATATCCTTATTTAAATGTATTAACAAATAATGTATTTGGTTATATCTGCGAGAATAAGCTGTAGTGCCGTTTTATGAATGAAGCGAATGGTGGCAGGGTGAAAAATCAATTATTGCCCAGTCCCTAGGGATCATCACATTCCAACAATATCTACACAATTCATGAATCCAACTAAAACTTACCAGATGAAATCCTTGCAATGCGAACAGAAAGTCGGTTGTTTGAAGAACCGGGGTATAAAGTTGTGATCCTTGATTCTGTAAATATTCTTTTTTTTTAAAGCGCCTTTCCGTCCGCGTAATTTCAAACCGAATTTCGTATTCATATCGTTGCCATCATCATTAATGTCGTCTTCTGCCATTGTGTTAATTTTTTAATTTAAAAATACCGTCATGAAATGCTAGAGAGATCACAGGATGAGAGCGCTCGACCTGCCAGATGACAGACAAGTTTCACCGTATGTTATTGTGCAACAGTTGAATCAGAACTGGCACTCTTTAGTGGAACGGAGTGTACGCGTACGTTGTCGTTCGTATTGTTTGCCACTGTTCCACGTGCTAGAGCGAGATGATGCGAACTTTACGTAGAACAGGACCAGCCCCGCCTCGATACAGTAGTACAGATCGCAAGATAATCTTCCTGCATATTGTTCGGAATGGGAAAAAAATACTGTTATAAATTTCGTATTTGTATAATTGTAGTTTATTAAACAATTGTTGAATTAATTTATGGAGTTTATAATTTAAAAAGAATGAATATGCATACCTATTATGAAGTAAAATATACGGTGTAACTAAAATAATCTCAATAAAGAAAGTTTCAATGGTATTTTTTTAGACGACTGAACATTTATTTTAAAATAAGAATATAATAGGATCAAATTTTAATTGATTTATTAATATTAGTGTTAAAACCTGTTAGAGTTTTTATTGTTTTTATATTTGACTAAAGACTAAAGAAAGTTGTTGACTGTAAAGTTAAATAAAAAAGTCAAATAAAACGTGAGACGAAAAATTAGTTTTATTGGCATGTTCTGAAGCTGAAACAGCTCGAATTGTAATTTTGCACACGACGTGGAGAAAAGTACGTCAAATAATTTGCCAACCTCTTCGGATCGACCCAGCCGAATAACTGCAGGTATCAATAGAAACCTCAAGGAAGAATTCACATCGCTCGATAAGTTTGACTGTACCATCCAGTTCACAGCCAGTTAATTCTAAACGTTTAGAAACCACCAAATCCGGTGAAACTCCAACCTCTCAAAACTCATAAGTGAGCATAGAAAGAAAACGACTTGCATTAGGAACATAAATGAAGAAACAAAAATTGAAAAACAAACAGCAACAGTTAGAGCAGAAGGAAATAGAAAGTAGTATGAAACTTTTCGAGTTGGAACGTCAGTTAAGGAAGCTGAATTGTTAGTTCAGGAAGAAATAGAAAGTCACACTGAAAGCAGAGAAAAATTCCTATCAAAACTTTCGAAGGGACTCAAATTTGAGACACTTTTTTGTAAATTCGAAAAAAAAATCATCATTCAACAAATTTTTATTCTTATTGTACAAAATCGCTTGCTTGGTGTATTAACAAAACATCGTAATAAAGAATCTACATTAAAATAGCTCTACCTACTGAAGTTATTTAATTTGAAGTTTGTTTTTGTCAATTTTCCTTAAAATAATAGGTTGCCTAATTTAAGACACACTGATGTCCCAATTTGAGACAGATTTCCAAATTTGGGATACTACTAAAAAAAATCGTTTCTTTGGAGAAAGAACATGTAAAATTAGCATCTAGCAATCTTCATGGGCCCATCTGCCACAGTGAAGACATTTTGCCCATGGCTCACCATGCTTGTCCTCGGAAAATCTCCCGGAACAAAATAAACATTCAACATCAGTTCCTTCGGATTCGTCTGAAGAGGAATTAGCCAATATAATACTGCTGTCGCTTTCTGAGCTTGAACTAGAAGAAACCCGGCGTTTTTTCTCTTCTGCTCTAATCCCGAAGTGGAAGGTTGGTCCTGTTTTAAAACTGCTGATTTCTGTTTTCGTACAATTGCAGTAGACTTTTTTACCAGTTTCTTTGATTGTTTTTCTTTTGGTTCTAACTCTTCACTGATGTTTTTTTAGGTATAGTATGTTTCCCTTTTCTTTTTTCTAAACTACCTTGTAATTCATCTTTGTAAGGAGTTAAGGTAATTATTGATGCTTTCCCAGCAGTAACATTCACCTTAATATCTCTGGTTTTGTATACAGGCAGAGGACAAACATCCGTGGGTGAAAAATATTCTCTCTGAGGTTTATTTGCTGATGATGGACTTGGTGTACGTTCATTTCTTTCTGGCGTTGGTAGAGCCATTGCTTTATTTTCATTTTGGTTGCTCAGATGATCTTCCTGATGATTTGATTTTTCGGAGAGGTGTTCTTTTTAAAGGCCTGTTTTATTTTCCATTACATTATGCATGCCCAAATCATGGTCTCTAAAGGTGTTTCTATTCAAAGGAACTAGTCCCGTTTTTCTAAAACCATTGCACGATGTTTCCATAGTGGCAGCTCTATTGTAGGCTTTGCCAAAAATACTAGCATTTGTGTATAATAATAATAATAACTTTATTCACAATAAATAAGTATAATGGTTACAATTATAAAGAGTGAATTAAGTAGAAATGAACGATAAGTACATGAGTACTTGTTTCGTGATAACAATATGCTCATAAAAATATAAATATATAAATAAACTTAAATACAAGTACAAAACATAGATACACATAAATAAATGTAAATACAAATGCACAAAATATAAATACATATGAATAAATATTAATAAAAAAGCACAAAATATAAATACACATAAATAGATGTAAATACGGAAGTACAAAATATACACAAATAAATGCAAATACAAAATATAGATTCACAAAAATTAATTTGAATACAAATGCACAAGCGCAAAACATAAATACACATAAATAGATGTAAATACGAAAGTACAAAATATAATATACATAAAAAGATGTAAATACAAAAGTTCAAAATATGAATATGCACAAACAAATGCAAATACAAAAGTACAAAATATAAATACACAAAAATAAATGTAAATATAAATGCACAAAATATAAATACAGATGAATAAATATAAATACAAAAGCACATAATATAAATACCTCTAAATAAATGCAAATATAAAAGCGCAAAATATAAATACACATAAACAGATGCAAATACGAAATTACAAAATATAAACATACATAAATAAATGCAAATACAGAAGTAAAACATAAATATATGAATCTTACCCAGAACTCAAACATGCACACACATAGACAGCAAATTAAATGTTAATAATTAAATGTTTAGCCACAAGCATGGTTATACACTCACAGATACCAATACACTTCCACTACCATATTACGCAATTACACATTCATATGCAGGCATACATAATCAGGATTCAAATCAGGAATGTTGATGATGGCTCGTTTTGATTGACTTGTGTGGTCAAGAAAAGAGGATAATCTTGATTAGGTTCATATATTGCAATTCCGTTACTATATGAACATTCATTGTATTCTCTTAATTTACTATGTTATTTATGAAGTTTCTTGGTTTATCCAATATAAATGATTTTAACTTTCGTTTATAGATTGGCTTGCAAGTTACGATTTCGAGTGGTATATTGATGATATGGGGATACAGTACTTATATAGTTCTCCCGAAGCCAATTTTCCTATCTCCTGAGCGTAATAGGTTATTAACAGAGACATAAATGAAACATCTAAAGGGTACATTTTATTGGTTAGACTGTGGCGGAAGACAAATTATCGTCACATAATTTGGTTTTGCCAAATCTATGAGAGAAATGTTTCTTGTGTGGGAGTAGTGTCCATCCAACACAAGTAGAACAGGGTCAGCAGCTGTGGGTTTCGTGAATTTGATAAAATGACTTAACCATCTTGTAAAAATATCTGATTGAACCCAACCAGAAATGTGACACTCAGCTATGGCTCCAGTTGGAGCACCAATCATTAGCTCGGACTTCATATTTTTCCGTGGAAAAATCAATAATGGCGGTACATAAATTCCTGCAGCATTCATACATGTTATTACAGTGATTAGTTTACCTCTTTCTGCGGAGGTTAATGTAGAAACCTGTTGTTTTCCCTTCAACGATAAAATCTTACTATGCTTATGTTGAACAATGGTAATGCCTGTTTCGTCGACATTGAATACCCTGTGGGAAGGATCTTGAAGCTTGGAATATTCTGGCTCATAGAGGTCAAAAAACACTGAGACTTTTTCGGAAGTAAAATATTTGATACAAGCTGCAGATATGCTTTGCGATGTTCTCATCGAAAGTTGTGGATACCTCTTCAAAAATAACCTCAACCATTTTTTCCCAGCAGATTTACTAACGCCATTAAATGGATGCGGCAACTTATTCCTAATTGCCAGTTGGAATGCCATTCGTTTAATATCGCCCGACCTCAGACCAAAAAATCGTTGTTCCATGGCTAATGCATATTGAACTAGTTCGTTTTCTAGTTGTTCAGAGAAAAAACCAAAAGAAGACAGTACCAGTGAAATTAAGTTATTTTGTAAAACGATATCAAACGCTATCAAATCAGTTAGGACTTCGTCCACTGAATGACGGCAATCCACATGAATGGTCCTTGTTTTATAAGCAATTTAAAAATATGTGTGCCCTTTGCGACTTATACAATGAAGAAAGTGTTTCAAGGAAGAAGCCCAAACCACGGTAGCCAGGATGATGCTAAAGGCAGACAACGTAGATTTGGTGATGGAGTCTATGAAAATGAGATTTGGACGGCTCGAATTTGTGATGGACTCACAACGAAGGTCAGAAACAATTCTTATCTCAAGGATTCAAATTTCGAAAGACTCATACAATTCTCAAGTAGAATAAATTATATCCTGGCAATTATAAAAACCCTCAATTAAGGTAAAACCACCAGTAGATAACAGTCTTAAGAAAAAAAAATTACAAAAATATTCATATTTTATTTAATTTATAAAAAAATCAAAAAATCATCTTATAGATGTTTGGTTTGAATATTGTTCTAGAGAGGTGGCATATTAACTCAAATTCCAATTCAAAACTATTATGGAAAAAAATTAGATGAAAAAAACTTTACATACTTACGTATAGATGCACTCCTAAATAAGTATCAGCCAATAGATGACATAGCTATTCACCAAAAAATGACACGTTTCGTATTTCGATATTTTATTCAGTGGAAAAGTTATAAAACAAGAACATAAGAAACATTTGGTAAAAATAACCATTGTTATAGTAAAACAACTAACATTAATGTTAAAATGTGTAAAAAAAGTATTTCAGATGCACTTATTTCTAAAGAAATTTAGATTTATTTTACAAGTAACTGATTCTTTTTCCTCTACTTAAAATTTCGGGTTGAGGAACTTTACCAATCATTTGGTCAATGGTTATTGTCGAAATGCCCTTTTACTTTTGTTTGTGGATTTGAGTCCCATTAGCTGAATAAAATTAACCTCTTTCTTATACAACTCATAAATATACACACTTGGTTTGATTGCGTCTCCTCCAAGTAATTCACACAGTTTATAGTCACCTTCAATAACAGTCTCAAGGGAAACAGGTTTGATTGATATGTCTCCCTTCTCGTCTTCAAAATCTTCATCCCATTGTGAAGACTCACTGCTAATTTAAAGTGACTCTGATGTTGTAGATTCATTATTTTCCTCCATTCTGTTTATTTTGCATTCTTTTATTTTATTCTTGTTCTGTTCTTCAACTTTTTTTCTCTTGGCCTCTTCCAACTTACTCTTTTTCCTAATCTTTCTTCTTTTCTCTTCACTTGTTCTTTTGTTTTCCTATGTTTACTTTCTTCCTTTTTTTGGTAATATCTCAAAGCTTGTGACGATGTTAATACTGAGGACATTTTTCCCCGTTTCTGTTTTTTATAAGACTCGGGCTTTTGCTGTTGCCAGAAAGACCTCGCTTAAGAGGTAATGGAATAGTAGGGTCAAAGTTCACAGAGGCTGTAGATTTTTGGTAATTAAAATTCACTCTTTGAGAGGTGTGGGGTGAGTATTGTCACTCCTGATGACTCAGATTTCCCATTGTTTAAGAAGACTTGATCTAGAGAACTTACTTCTCATAAAAGTACGGGACAGATTATCAGTTTCGCAGATGACACTGCCATTCTGTATAGTGCCGAAAATTGGGATAAGCTAAAAAGGAAAATGGAAACTGATTTGAAACGTATCGTAAACTGGCTCAATCACAAATTACTTACAATGAATTTTGAAAAAAAATTTTACGTACCTTTTTCGAGTTACAATGTTAACCTACCCCCATTTTAAGAACTAACTTTGGATGATGAAGATTTAAGGAAAACAATAAGACACACTGACAAAATAAGATATTTGGGTGTTATTATTGACTCTCATCTCAGGTGGGACCAACAAATTAATGAAATTACCAAAAGCCTCAGATTATTGACATACAAATTTAAATGCCTGAACAAAATATTAGATACCGCACACCTCAAAGTTTTGTACAGCGCTCTTGTGGAGTCCAGACTAAGGTACGGTATCCTTAGTTGGGGTGGTGCATTATACACCCATCTCAGGAAGTTGGATATTCTCCAGAAAAAAATTTTGAAAATAATTTACAGAAAGGAATATGTTTACTCCTCTAAAAAAATATTCGTGGACGCAGGCACAGTGTTGTCATCTTCATTTATAAAAACAGAACATCTCTTCTAGAATTATCACATGATTATCTTACAAGATATAAAACAAATTTATATGTACAGGTTGCTACATCGAGAAAAAGAGTAGATCAACGCTGTTTTACTTACTCAGCAAGCAGATTTTTCAATTTTCTAGACGAAACGTACAAGAATTATATACTGCACATAAATTCAGTTTCAATGATAAAAAAAATATTCAAAGAGTATCTTCTGAATTTGGAGATAGATATTGTTATACAATTCATCGAAAGCAAATCGTGATATTTATATTCCACTGGTTGTTTCACAAAGTGAAAAAAAATAAAAAATAAATATTTTCAATTTCAATTGTCTATGCACAGTATGCTTCTAATATGGTTTCATGATGATGATGAAACTGTATGTTGGTTTATTAGACAAGAAGTAATATAATGGATCTTCTCAATGTTTACAATCCTAATCAATATTCTATTGTTAACGTTATGAAAATTTATTGTAATATTTGAAATTTGGAAATAAACATATATTAAATTAAATTGATGAATTATTTAGGCGATGAACATTTTCTGGGCTCTGTTCTGATTTTTTTCTTATATCTTCAGCTGGTGGCAAATTTTCTTTAGTTTCTTCCAGAATTGTTTGAGGTGGATATGACTGAATTCCAGACGGTCCTGCTTGTTCTTCATTTAGTTGGTGATCTCCTTCTGATATTTCCAAATTATCTGTTCCATTAATGGTAACATCTTCTTGATTTGTGTCTAGGTCATTTATTTGAACTATTGGCGCCAAAGACTGTTCGTCGAGCTAAGTGATGCTTTTTCTCCAAATATTGTAAAGTGAGTAGTCCTCTTTTGGCCCTTTCCCATCACCACCATTATTTTTGAATCCCAATAATTTTTCATTATCAATTTCACTCTCCAGGTGAACTAGAAACATTTTTATGCCATTTTGTTTTTTCTGCATGATTAGAATTGGAGTTGGATTTGATGGATTAGTTATTGGAATTGTAACAGCATCAGGATTCTAGGGTAGTAACCCACAATTTTTAAAGCCATTAGAGATTATCAAAGGTTCAATCTTTCGGATAGTGTTTTGAAGAAGTCGAGGAAACTCTTTTTTTAGTTCTTCTCTCATATGACATTCCCCAATTTTGCACCTGAATTTTCTATTCGGATTCAACAATATGAAAAACTGCCACATCCATAGGCTGTATCAAATGAGTCGCATTGGGGTACAATGCTATCACATCAATTCCATTTGCAAGACAAACATTTGATAAGTGCAGGGAAATATGTGATCCATGACCATAGAGAAAATATACTACAGGTAGCTGAATCTCTTGATTTTGAACCCATGGTAGAAAAATGTTTACAATGTATTCGTAGAAAAGTACTTGGATCATCCATTCCTTTTCGGACCTGCCTATTGCCCAATCCTCTGGAACAGCTTCAGCAATTTGTTGTGGAATTCTTTTACAGCGATAAACAATCATAGGAGGCACAATCTGTCCAGCAGCATTAGCTGTCAATAATACTGTCACATTATCAACCATGCCTTTTCCACCTCTGGGGTTAAGATAAAATGCAGTTTCGTTTGCATTAAACACCTTTCTTGGGTCATTCATAACATCAACAATCCCCTTTTCTTCTCTATATTTCCAAATAGATCGGGTTAGTGTTTGGTAAAGCCGATCTACAATTTTATTATTCCTTGGTCGAAATAATGTATACCATTTTCCCCTGGAACTTCCTCCAGCTCTTGAGCTAACTTTGAGAAGGTTATCATAAAAGTGTTTTGGTGACAAAACAACCAGCCTTTGCCATGGTTAAAGCCCATTCAACAAAACTGCCTTTTGTTCTGGGGGAAAAAGACTCTTGGGCCCCATTCTCTTTCCCACTGATAATTTTCCACTCACCTTATAAGCTAAAGTTGTTCGGGGAATTTTATATTTCTTAGATGCTGATTTAACTGATTTTCCAGACTTGACTTCATTTATGGCATCAAGCATTTCTTGTGGGGTGTATTTCAAAATGTTTTTATCATGCCGTTGCATCTAAAACAAAAAATTGATTAGCTCCAAAAGTCCAATCCAATAGCTAACACTCAGAAAATCCAATAGATGACACCCTATGTTATAACGAGAAAAACTCAACCTCCCAGTGCTCGTTATAGATATGCGGGTTGTCTCCCGTAGTACAACCCGTGCTCGCCAGTCGACTAGCTTCGAGTCGAAGAAGGGTGGATTCTTCAAAACTTAAATGTTTACTAAAAGGACGCCAGAGAAGTTTTGGCAAGCACCCAAGACTTCTTAAGTTAGCCCACAACTCCTCAGTGGGTTAACAGCACTAATCAGCAAACACTCTGAAAAGGTTTTAGGAAAGATAATATTAAAAATGAAAGTCAGGAAATATCCCCTGATTGATGTTTAATATTTTTTTGAACCTTATGTTTCTTTTCAAAATATGAGATACAAGTTTACAACAAAAAAAATAATGAAATTTATACCTGAGCTAAACTGAAGGCTGTAGCTTCAGTATGTAGTTAGGCTGAAGACCGATATCTACATAAGAACTTAATTCGTACGCTAAATTATCAGCTACAAGCAAAAAAAAACTCCAAAATACAATTTGTAAATCAAACAAGCAGGTTCTACGATACCTGAGTAGAGCTGAAGGCTACTAACTCAGGGTGCAGAAGAGCTGAGGGGCCCAATCTACACTGATGTCTCAAATTACAGTTCAATCACAGGAAACGAACAAATCGTTCATGCACAATTTTTCAAATTCGGTGAAACTCTAACACCAAAACTACAATTAATTCAATAAATTGGATTCACCCTACCGCAAACTATATGAGTTTAAATATTTATAAATGCCAAAACATATATAAATGAAAATCGTCAAGACAGAAAAATATACCTGAATATCGCAGCACCCTGGTACGTACCGTGGTATACCTAGCGTTTAAAGCCAACAATTTAATATTTAAATAAAATGTTTAACGCTTTAAACGTTGAACGATTAATATCGCTTAATTAGCGCAAAAATTTGACATAGGAAAAACCATATAATAAAAATTTAGTAAAATTTTGACGGTAGAAAATGGATAAACGTTGAAAGTATATAACAATATTAAGTAAAATGACGCTTACTACGATTTTCCTGCTTCAGATCAGCAATCGAATACCTCGATGTCGACGCTTCAAAAAAATATTCCAGCCCTCCTGGCTACTGATCCAGGCGAGTGGTCTGGCTGACTATACTCTCCTCAATCGGCGGATAAATCCATAAAATCCAAGATAAATAAAAAAATCCCCCTAAATATTGAGTTCTTCGAGCAAAACGTCTAACAAAATATCCACGTGGTTGTTTAAATCCTGTTGGACCCCCCTAGATGCCAACTCACACCGTATTTTCCTTCCCTAACCAGGTAATATACTTTCCAAGTAAAATGGCTGCCTTAGTGCACGAATTTTTTTAAAACTCCCACAACGTGCTCTATTATTCGATGTCTGATGGGGAACTGCTTCGTTCTTATTACACTCGCCTCTTGTCAAAACCAGCTACAGTCTTGCCAAATTTATTTTTCAACGGTCAGGCGATTTTTCGCATTACAATGTCATCTATTGGTTGCCACTATTTTACAGTATTAAAATAAATATCTAAAGAAACCATTTTGTTTTATAATTTCAGTTTGCAAAAATTTGAAATCTAATAAATGACACTCAGTGTCAGCCTTTGGATTAAGCTGTATTAGCTAAACCAATGGCTGACACTGTGCTAACAAACTTACAACCTGTAATTATCATAAAATTAACAATAAAACACGGTCTATTAACCTATACTGTACTTCTACATTACAAGAATCTTATTTTAAATAACATATAGATGTTGTAAAAAACATTTTGTTACTTACCTTCTAACTGACTTCATTAAAATTTGTTAAAAAACAACTTAGGATCAACACTGCATTTAAAATGAAGGTCTACACTGTACCATAACCTAGAAACAACTGAATAACATAGATGACAGGATCACATAATGACCAAAAAACGTTGCCATATTGCACTAAATATTAAAGATGTTAATAGTTTTGATTGAATGTGGGGTGTCACCTATTGGTATGAACAAAGTGGGATGTCATCTATTGGTGGTTTTACCTTATTCAAATCATCTTCGGAATCCGCTGTTATTAAGAGACCTTACTAAAAATCTTCCTGATCATCTGAAGCTAAAATGGGATAAAATAAAAAAAACGGTTTTAAAGACTAACTTTTCCGCATCTGTGGCCCTGAACAATATTCTATCATATAATTGTTACTTGTATACACTTCGGGGGATGTATCGTGCTAACAAACCGAAATTTCTACAAAAATAACCAAAAATTTAGTATATCTAGTTTTATAGGACCCGCTGTACTCGCTCTAGTCAACTGAAAATCAATAGGGTACATCTGTGAGACACCTTGAACAATACTTATTCATAAAGTTGATCAATCGTATACTCTCTGGAGGCTGTATCGTGCTAACAAACTGAAAATTCTCCAAAAATGACAAAAATTTGGTACTTCAAGTACCACAGCACCCGTTGTACTGGCTTTAGTGAGCTCAATATCAATACGATTCATCTTTAAGATGCTCTGAATAATATCCAATCATAAAATTTATCACTTGTATATACTCCGGAGGCTGTATCGTGCTAACAAACTGAAACTTCTCCAAAAATGACAAAAATATCGTACTTAAAGTACTGTATCACCGGTTGTATTGGCTCTGGTAAGCTGAAAATCAATAGGGTCATCAGTGAGATGCCCTGAATAATATTCAATCATAAAATTGGTGACTTGTTGAACTCCGGAGGCTGTATCGTGCTAACAAACTGAAATTTCTCGAAAAACGACAATATATCGTACTTCAAGTACCATAGCACCCGTTGTACTGGTTCTGGTGAGCTGAAAATCAATAGGGTTCATCTATGAAATATCCTTAGCAATATTCCATCATAAAATTGGTGACTTATTGCACTCCGGAGGCTATATCGTGCTAACAAGACTTGCAAGGAAAAGTGGCCGACGACAACGACGACGACGACATACACACAGGATTTTTTTTCTAAAAACCGTTTTTTCGTGTTGTTGTTGATGGATAACGTAAAAACAACTCAAAAAAAAATTTCAAATTTCCAACTTTTTTGTGGGTAAACCAATACTTTTCTCGCATATTAGATAGGTTGGCGGAAAAGTTAAAATAATCGTAAGCGAAGGAAACCTTAATTTAGAATATTTTTCCAAACGGGTGGGAGATATTGCAAGAGCTGCTTGCTACATTAGTACTCCATCAAAAACCGATCCAGAAAAATTTGGACAACAATATTCTTCCAGGAAGCCAGACGAGGTATTTTTTTGCCAATTAGGACATTCCTGAGACAAAATGTTACTACTGTGATAATATATGTCCAGCTATGAAAAACGATGACCTCGATAAACGATGAACAACCGTAACTGCCAAGAAGCTGTGCTTCTCATGTTTGAAGAGAAATCATCATAAATTCAAATGTAGAACGAAGAAGCTTTATGGAATCGACGGTTGTCAGCTATCGGCATCATCAACTTTTACATAAACAAAATCAGCAAAACCGTCATTGTAGCAGCGAACAAGATAGAAGTTCGGAATGAATTTGTACGTTGAAAAGCAATGTGAGAATAAACTTTTCTGCATCTGCGAGATGTCCTGCGTAAAATTATGTCATAAAATTGTCACTTGTATACACTTCGGGGGATGTATCGTGCAAGCAAACCGAAATTTCTCCAAAAATGATGAAAAATGTATATCTCGATTTATAGGACTCGCTCTAGTCAGCAGAAAATCAATAGGGTACATATGTGAGACGCCTGAAAAAATATCCAATTATAAAATTGGTCACTTGTGTACACTCCGGAGGCTGTATCGTGCTAACAACCCGAAATTTTTCCAAAAAGGACCAAACATATGGCACTTCAGGTACCACAGCACCCGTTGTACTAGCTCTGGTGAGCTAAAAATCAATAAGGTTCATCTATAAGATGCCCTGAAAAATATTCAATCATAAAATTGGTCAGTTGTATACACTCTGGAGGCTGTATCGTGCTAACAAAATGAAAATTCTCCAAAAATTACAAAAATTTGAGACTTCAAGTACCATAGCACTCGTTGTACTGGCTTTAGTGAGCTGAATATGAATGGAGTTTATTTTTGAGACACCCTGAATAATATCCAATCATAAATTGGTCACTTGTATATACTCCGGAGGCTGTATCGTGCTAACACACTGAAATTTCTCAAAAAATGACAAAAATGTCGCACTTAAAGTACTATAACACCTATTGTACCGGCTCTGGTGAGCTGAAAATAAATAGGATTCATCTGTGAGATATCCTGAGTAATATTCAATCATAAAACTAATGATTCGCTGTACTCCGAAGGCTGTATCGTGCTAACAAACTGAAATTTCTCAAAAAATGATAAAATTGTCGTACTTCAAGTACCATAGCACCCGTTATACTGACTGGAATCAGATATTAATTCACACGAAATGGCGAGGAATTCATTTTCCACTGAGAACTTCGGGGTTTTAATTACACAAGATAAGTAAAGTCGAGAAAATGCCAGAGCACTTAATATTATGGAAGAAACGATCGAAATATGTGGTGATAGATATGAGATTGGATTACTATGACGAACTGATAACATATTAATACCTGAAAACAAAATATGAGTCAAGCAGAGACTGAATTGTGTAGAGAAAAAATAACGAAGTTTCCCTACTTTTGGTGAGGAATCGTTTCAATAAATCCAGTCATACCAAGAGAAAGGATATATTCGCTCACTTAGTAAGAGTGAAGCTGAAGTCGAAAGTCCCCCAACATTTTACCTTCCTCATTTTGCTGTCGACAATCCAAATGAAAACAAAATTCAGTTGGTGTTTGACGCTGCTTCAAAATCTAATGGTGTGAGTTTGAACGACAATCTTCTACCTGGTCATGATTTGCTACAGTCATTAGTAGCGATTCTTTGGAAGTTTAGACAGAGGAGATTTGGATTTTGCGGAGACGTGAAAGAAATGTTTCACTAAGTGGGGATCCGGAAGGAAGACAGAGATTCCTTTGGCGAAACCTAAAATATGACCAAGAACCTGATGTCTACGAATTGATGGTAATGTCCCATGTTCCCCAGTATGTGCTCAATTTAACAAAAACTATCATGCTGAAAAAACCGTGACGGACCAATATATAAAAAACGCCATAATAAAAAAATTATCTTGACGACTATCTGGATTCAAGAGATTCCGAAGAAGATGCTGTTCAAACTTTCGAAAGCGTTTGTAGAACGACGAAATTTGCAGGATTCGATATGGTTAACTGGATGACTAATTCAGCAACTCTCAGAGAAAACTTATCAGAGAATTCAGTTTGTGTGAAACAAATAGATAATAATTCATCTCTCCATAGAGTTCTTGGATTATGGTGGGATACCGATAAGGATTAATTTAGTTTCAAACTGCATATGAAAGACCTTGTACCTGAAAAACCTCCAACGAAAAGGATCGTTCTCAAAACAGTCATGTCATTTTATGATCCATTAGGCTTGATTTCATGTTTCACAATCGAAGCTAATAATTTAATACAAGATATCTGGCGATCTGGTATGGATGAGGTAGCTCATAGCCTCAACAATGAATCAGCTATAATATCAATAATAAGAACGGTGGCAAGAAGAGGACAGCCAAAGACGCGATAATGGTACAAACTTTATTGTTGCCGCAATATATATCGAAAGGGCTTTTCAGAACATATACTATTCAGTTGTTGTAGATGCTATGTCTTCAAGAGGCATTGATTTCAAATTCAATCCTCCAATCCTTGAATCCGCATTATCTATCTAATGGCATTCTCTTAATGTTTTTCATTAAGTATATAACTTTTTTCAGTCACGAGGAGGTTAGGGTTCGTACCCCAATGGTTGCCGCTTAGCTATCAATTTAGCTTATTTTGCACCCCCAGTCGCAGGTGCCAAGCAGCGAACAATGAAATTCCTCGGACTATATTTTCCTGCAATCCCTCCTGGTTTGTATCTAAATAGGAGGCTCTCCTTCTGCATAGAGTAGGACAGTCGAAGATAACATGCTTTGCAGTTTCTTCTTCCTCTCCGCACATCATGCATTGGGAATTTGTCAATCCCCATTTTCGCATTGAATAGCCAGTGGCCAGTCAAGAATCCTACTACTTTCTTCAGTTCTTTTCTAACCAATCTAATCATCTGCTGCATTGGAACTTGATGGACCCTTGAACATACTTTGGGATCCAGTATGTGCCACAACCACGTTCCATCGCTGTGGGTGTTCAATCGACACCCAGTTGGAGACGGTTTTGCGTACGATGCATGCTTATTCTGGTCCCATGAGGAAAATATTAGCTCCTTTCTTGGCACAATTATCAGTTCCCTTATTTCCAGCTACACCTGTGTGTGACTTGGCTCGCAAGTGAGAATTACCTTCTTGGCTTTTGCCAAGGATTTCAAGTTATTATGATCCACACTATCTTTGAAGTATAGCTGTGGCTGACTAGGGCCATAAGAGCCGCTCGACTGTCCGTGTTCATATAAATAGTCTTTTTGTTATATTTCCTATCTATGCATATTCTGCCGCATTCGGTTAGTGAAGCTTGGAATACGGTCGGCAGCTTATCGAGGCATACGCTTATGCTTTGCTTGTAGACGCCTGCTCCTATGCTTTGCTTGTAGACGCTTGCTCCTATGCCCGATGGCATTTTCGGAATTCGCCGACACATTAGCCGCTCGGAACGACTCGGGTAATGCGAATCTCCGACTCGTAAAGTCCCGACGTCTTGGACCAATGCGTCGGGGATTTACCTATGTTAAATACATGTGCGCATTGCCAAGTATGTACGTGTATATTTTTGTTAAGTTTCTAGAACAGTAACAAGCTATAGGTACTATTCAATTAAATATAGAAAAAATATTAAAACTAATATAATAAAATGGATCCAGGGACATTACCAAATGTGCCTTACAAAGATACGTCATCCAATACGATTAGGTTGCAAATAAGTGAGCAAAAAGATTTTGAGGTATGTAGATTTTGGTATTTTAAGGTTAAGTTTGTGTAATATGATATATTTGCCGAACTGTAAAATCAAAAACATAGGAAATATAAATATATTAATAGGAAAAATAATAATTATAATTTATTTATGAATTTGGAATATAGAATTTGACTACGTTGAAGAATAAACAGAATCTTAAACTAATTGGTTTTTTGTTGTAGAAATGGTTGACTGAATTGGAAAATACTCAAAAAGTAACTTGGAGAGTTTCAAAAACCTTTAAGCTTGGTACTGAAAAGCCACGCATAATATTTAAAAGATTATATCACTGTCATTTTAACGTGAAGCAAAAAAATAAAATGCTAGAAAAAGGATTTCTAGAAACATAAACTGTCCAGCAAAATTATCGGTAACTATAAAGCGATATAATCCAGACACAAAATCAAAAAACAATGATGTTTATATGCCAAAATGGCCATATGTTGTGGAATTTCGGGATGAACATAATCATAATTTAAATTCTGCTGTAGCACTTAGAGAACGACCACTTGCCCTGGATGTGAAAAATCGTATTATTGAGCTATTTGAGAAAGTTCACTCAGTAGCCTCTGCATATCACTCTTATATTTTATCAATGATGGAGGAACACGGCGACAACTATGAAAATATTGTTATAGATAGACATTTTACTCCTACTAAAACAGATGTAGAATCTATATGGAAAAGCCATTGCCTCTCTTTTTAAAATAATTCGAAAAGAAGACCATTATGCTGTGGCACTTTGTACACCAATCATGCAAAGAGTTGCAACACTTCCCCAGTCGTCAGAGATTATGTTTGTTGATTCCACAGGCAAGTATGATACGCAAAATCATAAGGTTTACTATTTTATAACACAATCAGCTATTGGTGGATTACCTTTGGGCTGCATCCTTAGTAGCAGTCAATAATCAAATGTATTCTTAGAAGCTGTGCGTGGTCTCCATGAAATTTTTCCCATTAAAATAAAACCAAACGTTATTCTTACGGATGACGATCTAGCTGAAAGGAATACCTTAAAAAGGGTTTGGCCTGAATTTTTTTATTTATTGTGTACTTTCCACGTTTTAAAAGCCTGCTGAAAATGGCTTAAATCAGGTAAGAACAAAATTTCTTCAAAGGACGTATAAAACTGCTACAAATATTTTCGAAATATTCTTGTATCCAAAACATATGAAGACCTAAAAAATTCTTGTTTGAAATTTACTAAAAATTGCAAATATGATAATTTCCCAAAATACGTAAGTAATATGATGGAGAGAGCTGACTTTTATATCGGCAACATTTACAACTAAGGGGAACTGACACCAACAATTCCATAGAAGTCGTATTTAGACTGCTAAGAGATATACCCTCGGAATGGACGAAAGCGTTTAATTTACCCCAACTTTGCGATTTTATTACTACCAACTTTGAATTTTATTATAAGCTACGAATTTTGGATATTGTGCTAAAACGAGCACCTAAGACAGTTATTAGTCGTTATTTGCCTGATGAAAAGAACGTGACTGCTGAAAATATAGTTCAACTTAATGACTTTGAATATGAAGTTGAAAGTGAAACCGATGGAAATGTCACCTACATCGTCGATTTACTAATTTTCAAGTGTTCGTGTCCACAGGGATTTACCGGTAAACATTGTAAACACCAGGCAGCAGTTGTAAAAAAATTTAATATACACAGTTTTTAACACTTTATCATTGAATGTTAAATGCCATTTTTACCATATTGCAACCGGAAATCAGGCAGGTGCACAACTATTTTCGCCAATTGAAAATGTTTCAATGGGCCAAAACACTACTAAAGATGTTTATATAAATTCAGTTTCTTCACAAAATTGTAATTTTGTTATGAGTATTGTTGGTGATACAGTTGATGACATTAAGTACGAAGATCATGATATTGCCGAAATTAAAAAAAAATGGGAACTACACTAAAAAAAAATCATGGAATATTTGGATAGAAGTCCATCAATATTCTATCCTGCGATTAAAGAATTGTGATAAACATGCTAACTCAGAGCAGACTTTATTATCTGGTTTGGATACAGCTTTTAAATACAAAGGCGTAGTCTGTAAAAAGAAACGACAGCATGCTACACGAAAAAGAGGTAAAAACATAACTGTACAACCTACATCAATCGGACGAAGAAAGACGAAAATTACAGGAAAGAAAGCAATGTGTAGTGGAAGAAAGTCTCAACAATTTACAAAAACAGTTAAAAAATCACCCCATTCCTTGGCGATATGTGTTGAAAATAATGTGGGTTTAGGGGGGAATAAATCAAAAAAATTAAAATATTATCTTTTATTTTCCAAATTTTTTTTATTAATAAACGTTGCAACCATTTTTTTTATTTATTTTTGTGAATATGTACCTATGTACCTACATATAGTGAGTTTTTTAGAATGGTAAATGTAAATAATATTCGCCCTGTGTAATTTACAAAAAAAAGCTCAGACGCGTCAAATTTTAAATTTAAAAGGGCATCTTGTTATAATAGGACGTTGCAGTGACGTCATCACTACATATTTTTTTTAATAAGATGGCCTTTCAAATTTAAAATTTGACGTGTCCCAGGTTTTTTAATAAAATTAGATAGGCAAATATAATTTACATTTTCCAATCTAATTAACCTCACTGTACATATACGTACATACCTATGCCTAAAAAATACTGACAAACTGACATTTAACGTTTTGTAAATCCCCGACGCATTAGTGCAATACGTCGGGACTTTACGAGTCTGAGATTCGCATTACCCGAGTCGTTCCGAGCGGCTAATGTATCGGCGAATTCCGAAAATGCGTCCCGTGTAGGGATGTCGGCAAAAGGCTGTGTAGTGACCATTATAAGGGGTTCCACAGTGATTTGATATAGCGTAGCGGTTGTACATACAAGGTGCCACATTATCAGCCGCGTAATGGCCCATATCAAGCCCTTCTATTGGAAAATCTATTGAAACATTAAGTTTTCCACTAAATCTTTCTGTTTGCGAAAAGCGCTTCAGGTGAATAACCAATATTTTCGGAAATTTATGAATTGAGAATGATTTAATGCACCGTCTTCGTTCCTTACATTTCGAACAAGTTGGTTTCTCATCACCGTCGAGTGTTTCTTCTCTTGTAAACGAATCTAAACATTGTGAAAGTCGTTATTGATCTGTTCTTTGTGGTATCGGAAGGGATAAATCCCAAAAGGGATCGTAGGTAACTGAACAGTGACCACAGTGTGTGCACTTGATTGTTGATTTTGATTGACCGACAAAGTTATCCACAATCTTGGAGTTGTCCTTTCTCGTATATCTTAACCAAAATTCTTGTGCTTTCTCGTTATCACTAAATTTGTCATCAATTTCTGTTAATATGGGCTTTGGTTTTTCATATACCTTGTTGACATCTTCGTGAAGTCCTGCTAATAGGTAACGAAGAAACTCCTGTGTATCATCTTGAGTGTATCCCATGAACCTTGAAGTAAATCGCTGAATCTGACTTTTCAATGATACTGTATTAACCACTCTGTCTGAACCTTCTTCAGACCAAAGCTCTTGAATAACTTCAGCAAATGCTTTAATTATTGTTCCTTTCATGCTAGATATGTTTATGTTAATATCTATTATGTATTCGTCTTTCTTTAGATATTCTAATAGCCACCTTGTGTTTGATAGGCATTGGATAATACTATTCATGAAACATATGTTACCAATATTTTTGAGGCCTCTGAGACCCAAACATTCTTGGGGGATACCCTTTATGGATCTGAATGTGGAAATATTGTTAAAAGCTCTTTCGCAACTACTATCATTGTACGAATAATCTCGGATTCTATGATTGTCTTTCTCACTTGATCGGCATGATAAGGAGTTTGAATTGATGTTGTTTGCTACTTAATTGGTTGTAGATATAACGGATTTGAAAAGTTTGGATGATGTCGATAGATCATTGGTCTGGTTCACTTTGTTAATAGTTTCCTTGGTATCTACATCATTTTTAGACGTGTCCTTTTGTTCTTGTTGAGTATCATTCCCATTCTGATAATCTTTAATCGAAAATGAAATGTATGAAGAGAAGTTGTTAACACTAGGACAATTTTTAGAAAGGGAATTGATATTTATTGATTCCTCAGTTACTACGTCCCTATCGACTTCTACGTCTTCATTCTTTTCAAATTTTGAATTTGACTGCAAAGCATCGCGGTTATTTTGATACTTGTTGGAGGTAATGACATTTTTTTGGTCAGCGAAAAATTATTACATTTTTTAACTCTGGTTGAGATAGATTTTGTACTTATTGGTTTCACTCTATTGGTCACATCAGATATTTTGGATCTAACCTCAGTTGTCTTATTGGCAAGGTTCGCACCATTTATTACTGTTCTGGAGAGTGTGTCATTAAAATTTTTACTCAAATCGGCTACTGATGTGTGATTTCCGTTATCATCTTCATTATACAAATTGTCTATATTAGTATTGTTAGAGTATGCCACACTGTTAGTATAAATAACTTCCATTTGGTCGTTTACCTTTTGATTTGATGTCTCCAACTCTATTTGGGGTGAATCAGTTTTATATTTTGTTTTGGTAAAAGATAATTTATTGCGTCTAGAAATCGCATCATTTTCTAGCATAGTCATTTTCTTCGGTATTCCTATGAATGCGACATCATCTGGCTGGTGGTTATCTATATTTTTTAGTACACTGAGGCCCAAAAGCTTGTTGGAGGCATAATTTAATAAACGGTTTTAAAGATTAAAACTATCTTTTCCGCATCTGTGGCCCTGAATAATATTCTATCATAAATTGTCACTTGTATACACTACGGAGTCTGTATCGTGCTAACAACCCGAAATTTTTCGAAAAAGAACGAAAAACGTAGCACTTCAGGTACCATAGCACCCGTTGTACTAGCTCTGGTGAGCTAAAAATCAAAAAGATTCATCTATAAGACGCTCTGAACAATATTCAATTATAAAATTGGCACTTGTATACACTCGGGAGGCTGTGGCTTGCTAACAAACTGAAAAATCTCCAAAAATGACAAAAATTTGGTACTTCAAGTACCATAGAACCTGGTATACTGGCTTTAGTGAGCTGAATATCAATAGGATGCATCTTTGAGACGCTCTGAAAAATATCCAATCATAAAATTGGTCACTTGTATATACTCCGGAGGCTGTATCGTGCTAACAAACTTAAATTTCTCCAAAAATGACAAAAATATCGTACTTAAAGTACTATAACACCTGTTGTACTGGATCTGGTGAGCTGAAAATCGATAGGGTTCATCTGTGCATTGTCCTGAATAATATTCAATCATAAAATTGGTTTCTTGATGAACTCCAGAGGCTGTATCGTCCTAACAAACTGAAATTTCTCAAAAAATTACTAAAATGTCGTATTTCTAGTAACATAGTACTCGTTGTGCTCGCTCTGGTGAGCTGAAAATCAATAGGGTTCATCTGTGACATGTTCCTAACAATATTCAATCATACAATTGGTGACTTGTTGCACTCCGAAGGCTGTGTTGTGCTAATAAACTGAAATTTCTCAAGAAATGACTAAACCCTACTGATATTCAACTTAGTAAAGCCAGTACAACGGGTGCTATGGTACTTGAAGTACCAAATTTTCGTCATTTTTGGAGAATTTTTAGTTGTTTAGCACGATACAGCCTCCAGAGAGTATACGATTGATCAATTTTATGATTGAATATTGTTCAAGGTGTCTCACAGATGTACCCTATTGATTTTCAGTTGACTAGAGCGAGTACAGCGGGTCCTATAAATGCAGATATACTGAATTTTTGGAGAAACTTCGGTTTGTTAGCACACATCCCCCGAAGTGTATACAAGTATATAACAATTTTCAGGGCCACAGATGCGGAAAAATTAGTTTTAATCCTTAAAACCGTTTATTTGTTGTATAAAGAACAAAGTTGTTCTTGAATCATTGGTTTCTACTGATATTTTTTACCGATTTCTTTAATGAATATTAAAGTTTCATGACCGAAAACACCAGAGGTTTCAATTGCTACAGGAATGAAAATGTGAATGTTCTCCAAATTTTTGTATTTATTGGTTTTAAAAGTTTCGCTTTGTAAAGCTGCAGCGCCTGCGGAAGTAGATGTGGATCGGACATGGGACGGAGCCCAAGTGTCCGTGCAAGTGAAATCCCATATAACTGGTCTGCCGCGTTGCCATGGAATGAGGGTCATACCATCTGGACGTTTACCGTCGTCGCGGCAATTACCTAACGATTCCAACGAACAGGGAATCTTTGCAGATGACAGGTCTCGTTTGATTAGGTCATTTACTGCAGAATGACGTGAAAACCGACCGGCACTTAATGTGCAGCTTAGGCCCTGTCTACCATATTCATCAACATCAGCTCCGCAACGACAGCGATGTTTTACACAAATTCGACAACCTAAACGGAGACCAATAGAAATACGAAAACTTTCGTCATTTAAAAGCGTACCTAATAGGGCCGACGGTATAGAGTATTCGGCTGTCGTTCATGGTATTCAGTATTCCCAAAAGGTGATCAATTACATGCTAGAGCAAAGAAACCGGTGATGGTTTATTATTGTGGTGGAGGATGGAGATTATGGTTTCTGTGGATCAAACATTTGTAAGATTAAGAGAAGTAAACCGGTCATGGAATTCAAAGAAAGAAACAAGGCTAAAGAAGAAACAAAAAGAAAGCACTTTTTTCCCAAAGATGCAACGAAATTCTTATCAAGTGAACCTAGTGATTCAGAAAATGACAACAGTGATAATAATGAGATTGGTTCAAATCAAAGCACTTCTTCAGAAAGTTCAGAAGATAAATTTCAAGATACACCTGAGACTCCGGAGGAAATAATTACAAGAACAGGAAGATCTACGAAGAGGCCATCTTACTTGGATGAATATGATGTGCATGCTGCTTATTGTCTTTTTTCTTCAGCTAAGAGCTAAAAACGTTCAGTGAAGCAAGACTTAATAGAAAAGGAACTAACATTACATGAAAAATTAAAGATAAGGACAGAATCAGAATTACCAGAAAATGCAAAAGCGGTCGAGATGAAATGGATATTTAAGTTAAAAAAAGATGGTGCGAGAAAAGCAAGATTAGTTGAAAAGGGGTTTCAAGTTTCCTACGAAGAAGAGGAATTTGAATACCCACCAGTTTGTAGATCTCAACATTAAGAATGATGTTATCTATTGCAACAGATAAGTAGATAGGCAACACGGGTTCGGGCTCATTTCTTATGTAAAATAACATGGGAAATCGCTAAGGTTCATTCTGGAGTATTTTTACCAAACCAAGGTCATTACTGCTGTGACGTCATATAGGTAAAATTTTAGATTACGTAACCTTCCACGATCGAGTTTCCACGACCCCCACCCCTGTCACAAAAAAGATGTCAAATCGGCTACTTTTTTCGTATACTGCGCATGTTTTTCGTTACAGATAGACCGTAAAAGACGTATTTTAGCGTTCTGCGCAGGTCCTTAAAGTATTGGCGCATATCTCTGCTATTATTGGTCGGATTTTCTTCGAACAAACGGCATTATGATGTCTAGATTATTTTCATCTACAAGATGAGAAAACTTACATTTCAGGAGTGTAAATTATGTTTCCAAATGATTCGATCAATAATAACAGAGATATATGTTAGTGCCCTAATGACATCTTTTCTCATCTTGTATATGAAAATACTCTAGCCATCATAATGTCGTTTGTTCGAAGAAAATCCGACCAATAATAGCAGAGATATGCGCCAATGCTTTTAAGACCTGCGCAGAACTCTAAAATACGTCTTTTACGGTCTCTCTGTAACGAAAAACATGCGCAGTATACGAAAAAAGTAGCTCCGCTACCACAGCCATTTCGGCTCGTTACGTTGTAGTGCCGATTTGACATCTTTTTGTGACAGGGGTGGAGGTCGTGGAAACTCGATCGTGGAAGGTAAGGTGATCTAAAATTTTACCTATATGACGTCACAGCAGTAATGGCCTTGGTTTGGTCAAGAAACTCCAGAATGAACCTTAGCGATTACCCATGTTATTTTACATAAGAAATAAGCCCGAACCCGTGTTGCCTATCTACTCAGACAACTATACTATAGAACAAATAGATATACCAACAGCATATTTAATTGTTGAGTTAAGGAATGAAATTTTAATAAAAATTGAGTAACATCGTTATGCTTTAACCCTTTGCTATTTTAATTTTGTTTGGTAGGCCTTTGAAATGAGAAATGTTATCAACCTCCGGCTATCAAATTTATTTTTCGTGACTAAAGGTGTACCAAACAAAATAGAAAAAGCTGTCGCATTTCGGTTAGGGCATAACGATGTTATTTTATTCTCAAAACAATTTTAGCAACGCAATTTCTTTTACAACTTACAGGTTGAGCCAACACTATTCATAATATTTTTTAAAATGCCAAAATATTTCGAATGACAAGAGATATCAGTTTGCGATTTTGACAGGTCAATAAGACATCTTATTTGGCTTTTTGTAAGCTGGTTATAATTTCAGCATTGCATTTGTAATTTCTCAGAAAAAATGATAAATAAAGTTAAGTGTCACATAACGCCCTATATATGCCAATTGACAGGTTCCCAAAATACGCCTTTAATGCTCTTTGCAATGAGTCTAGTCAAAATCGGTTCAGACGTATAAAAATTACGGTCCTTTTGATGTCAACAAAAGTACACTTCCCCCATCACTTAAGAATAGGTAATACAAAAAAATGAGTTAGACAAAAGTCGTAGAATATGGACAGAGGTATTTAAAGCAAATATTTCGTATCTACCTTGATTGGGAAATATTTTGTAAAAATCTAATTATATTTTTTATGTGAAGGAAATATTTTTGGATAGTGAATTTTATATATCTATGAGTTCTCATCTTCTTAACGTGCCTATACGTTCCGGGTGTTGGCTATCATGTTAACAGCAGCTCGGAATAGTTGAGTGGTTAATTTGTTAAATCACGTTCTTAAATTTTTCAACCACGATATTCTCCTTCTTCCCACTCCTCCAAGATATTGTAGCTTCCGCGTCTTGACTGTGTTTAGGACTTCTTTTTCCTTTCCTATCCTTCTCATTACTTCCATGTTGGTTATTTTATCTGTCCAATGTATTCGTTGGATTCTTCGGTACAGCCACATTTCAAATGCCTCAAGTTTTTTGGAGGAGGCCTCCGTAAGCGTCCATGATTCGACCCCAAAGAAAAGGATCGAACACACGTAACATCGCTGTAGGCAAATTTTCGATGACAGCTGACTGGTAAAAACTTTCTTCATCCTGATTAATGCTGTTCTGGCTTTTTCAATACGCATTCTGATCTCCACAGAATGGTCCCAGTAGTCATTTATGTTCGTGTCCAACTATGCGGATTTGTTCACTCTTTCTAAAGGAGATTCGTCCACCAACAAAATACCGCGGGTGTTTTGGTTCTTACTGATTATCATGAACTTTGACTTGTTGGTGTTTATTCCCAAACCATATTGTCGGCTGTATGCTGTAACACTGTCCATTAGGAGTTGTAAGGAAGCTAGGTTGTCTGCAAAAATAACGGTATCATCTGCATACCTTATATTATTCAGTCGTTCTCCGTTTAGCAGGATTCCAGCTTCAATGTCTTGCAGGACTTCCTTGAAAATGCATTCCAAGTACAGGTCGAAAATTACAGGAGATAGTATGCATCCCTGTCTTACACCACGTAATATTTGTATCTCTTCTGTTGTCTCTTTGTCTACCCTGACACAAGCGCTCTAATTCCAATAGAGATTTCTGATGATTTTGAGGTCCTTCCCGTCCAGGCCAGCTTTTTGGAGCACTTCCATCATTTTCGTGTGCCGTACTTAATCAAACGCCTTCCTGTAGTCTATAAAATATCCGTAGACATCGCAGGTGACATCCCTGCATCGCTGAAACTGCACCTGGGCCGAAAATAGAGCTTCCCTAGACCCCACAGCACTTCTAAACCCGAATTGAGTCTCAGACATCTGTTCCTCACACATTTTAAATATCCTGTTGTGAATTATCTTCAGAAAAATCTTTATCAGATGACTCATCAAGCTTATTGTTTGAAACTCGCTACATTTCCTAGCATTAGGCTTCTTCGGAAGAGTAGTGAATTTAGACCTCAGCCGTGGGTATGACGTCCGTATCATAGATCACATTGTACGCTTTTGTAAGCCACTTTAGATTCTTCCTTTCGATAAGCTTTAATATTTCAGCAGGAATCCCGTCTGGGCCCAAGGCCGTTTTGATCTTTTGCATTTTTCAAAACTATCTGCACTTCTACCTTTAAGATTGGGGGATCATCTGTTTCTTCGATATTGGGTAGCACCGTTCTCACGTCATAAAACAGTTGTTTAATATATTTTTTCTAGGTTTGCTTAATTTCCGACTTCTCTACTATAACTCGGCCTTGGTTATCCTTAAGTACATTAACTGTTCTTTTCTGCACTGTTCCCGCCATTTTCTTTACCTTTTTGTGCATATTAAAGTTATCACATTTAGCTTGACATTCTTCGATTTCCATACATTTTTCCAATTTCTCTTCTTCTTTGGCTGTTCTTATTTTCGCCCTCCTTTCTTTTTGTATGTTCATGTATTCTCTTTTACTATTTTCATACAATCTCCTTTTTTCCATCAGTTCTAAGATCTCATCCATCCTCCAAGATTTCTTCATCTGTTTGTTAGGCTTTAAGTACTTTTCTTTGACTTTAAGTACACTTTCTTGAAGCATCTTAAGGTCTTTTTCTACATCTCCATCGTTTTTCTGTTCTTCCGTCTCTGTCAAGAGTTCGCTTTCTACCAAATTGCTTGTGGCTGTGTCTGTCAGTTTTCTGTAGTCGTATCTCCCTACACGTTTTTTCTCTACCTCCTTCAACCTGATTCTCATCCTTCCTATCAGCGGGTTATGATCCGACTGTACATCTGCTCCTGGATAGATTTTTATGTTTTTGATGCTGTTTCTAAATATCTTATTAATGAATACAAAGTCTATCTGATTCCTAGTTTTCCCATCATTCGATTTACACGTGTACAATCTTCTAGGATTGTGTTGGAAGAATGTATTGATAACAATCAGATCATGTTCCGCTACGAATGCACTTAGAGTGTCGCCACGTTCGTTTCTCTCGCCTAGTCCAAAGTCTCCAATATGTTCCCCAGTTCTACCTTTCCAAAGCTTGGCATTGAAATCACCCATAGTGATGTTTATATCATGCTGTGGCAAGGTTTTGATTATATCTGATATTTGCTTGTAGAACTGGTCTACGTCCTCGTTGTTGTAGCCTGTAGTAAGAGCATACATTTGGGAGAGTTGAACGTTACATATTCTTCTAACCGCGAATGTTGTCTGTAAACCATAAAATTTGCAATTGAAAATGGTTATACTTTAATACCTGACTAAAATACCAATCCTGAAACAATAAAATGATGGTGATATTTTTCTTAATTAATAAATTTTATGAACATAAACAATAATATTACTTAAATAATAAAATTTCGTCTGAAATATTTCATCTCTGAAATTGTCTCTATTTCATTGAGTTCTAATTAAAATCCCCTGAGTTCTGGCCTGATCGTGGTAGCAAATACAGTTGCGCAATCGCATTGATTGTTCGCAGTAATCGGGATTCGGGATATACCATTGCGCTCTCCTTACCCTTTTGAAGAGGTCTAGGAAAACTGAAAATCTGAAAGGTCTCGGTTCGGCGGGCTTCGGGCATTTTCAGTTTACAGTGGTGGAGTTACTATACGTTTAAGCGTATGAAAGGTTCTTTTGCAGGTTTTAGGTAATGAGTAGTTTCTGCCGGTGACGTATATTGATATCGGGGGTTATTTTGCACCTTTTTTTCTTACTAGGTCAACGATTAAATATTTATAGACGCAACGGCGTCTTGTTGAATTGAAAAATGTATTGAACAAAATAGAATTTTTCCACTAGATAAAAATTAATGTTTTGTAACTTGTTTTGAAGGGAAAAATTCTTTAAAATGACACGCACAAATCTTATGTAAAATGGGTCCCAGTCGAATCGGCTGAAAATTTAGTATAATGTAGTCCTGATCACAAAGGTGTTTTATTAATATTTCGTCAAAACGCATAAACGATATTTCGACGGCCTGAATCAAACCGTATGATCATTTATTGAAGTTATATTTTGCTGTCTTTAGCTTGAAAGCCATCAGGGATACGCATTTGAATTTCTGCTTTTAAAATGCCCTTAAGATAAACTGCTTTAATATTCATTTGATGTAACAATAAGTTATATTGATTAGCTAAAATGATTGAAAATGTAAATATTGAAACTCGAGCCACTGGTCCAAAAGTTCCATTGTAATGTAGTAAATATTGTTTATAACAACCTCTGGCTACTAATCGAGTTTTGGATGTTTGTGGATTACCAAAAGCGTCATTTTTAATAGTAAAAACTTCATATTTTTATTCTAATAAATGAGTAACTGTATAATGAGTAAAATCATCAATAAAAGTGATAAAATAATTTTTGTCATCTATAGTGAGTGGAGTTATTGGGCCACACACATCTGAATGGACAATGAATAATGGTCTTTTAATATGAGCTTTACCTTTGCTAAAGGTAAACGCGTTTGTTCTGCGCCTAATTAACCACAGGGCACAATGGGTAACTGCCCAGGGGCGAAATTCAAAGAGGGGGCGAAAAAAATTTCATGATTATTAAAATCATACTCGTTAGAGTGGTAAAAGTCTTAAATCTTAATAGGGAAATGATGTTTCATGTTTATATACCAAGAAGTGCCGAATGCGACGCGGCGTCCTTTGTCTTCTTTTGGGCATTTTGTCGAAGTCGCGTCCGAAAAATCTCGCACTGGCCCACTAGGTGACTTTTCCTCGCTTCAAAGGCAAAACCGACTTTTTTTCGACTATTTGAACGTTGTCAGCATTATCGATGGCATCATTAAAAAAATCGGGATGACTCAAAGATAATGATTGCACTTACAATTTGCTATATAAAAGAACGGAATTATAGAATCAGTTCTCCCAATCCACTCCTCTGAACTGTTGCTATTGTGATTTGTGATAAAAGTTGGAATAAACGCTTGTAAAATTCAAATTAATCTCAATATAAGTTATATAAAACCTAGTGGGGCGCAGAGGCGTAAAGCTCAGAAACAAAAGCAAGAGAAGTGCTAGAGAAAATTCCCAAATTGGATAATTTCCTCATCGACAGAAATTAACCTAGCTGCTCGAATTCTCAACATTTCTCTGTCAACATGGGTATATGTAGCATCTATTCTACGATATGCAATACTTGAAAATTTTCGTTGTGATAGTATTTTTTTGGTTTGGTTAAATGACTCAAAACGATCAGGAACTGATTGGATATTAGCTGCAATTAAGTTTTTAGCAAAACAGGGTCTAGCATTTCGCGGAAATTATGATTATGTTGAACAAGATAATTATCTAGAAAGTCTCACTCCAATAGCCAAGTTTAATCCTTTTCTTAAAAATCGTTTTAAAAGAAAAGCAGCTGAAGGTCTCATACTTTTCTAAAACAATATGTATTGAATTCATAGGATGTATTGCAGAACTGGTCAGAAACAAAATAGTCCAAGAATTGAAAATATCAAAATATTATTCCATAATAGTGTTTTAAATGAAACTTACTGTTTCTAGTTAACTCCACAGTATATTGAAAAATGTTAAGAGTTCTAAAAAAAATGACAATTGTTTCGATATTATCTAAATATCATCGTCAAAATGACAGAAGTTACATTTCATTTGATGCCTACCTGATGTTTAATTATTTTTGGCTAGTCCAAGAAGTGACCTGTCTTGTGATTGACTTAATATACGTTAATAGAAAAAAGAAGATATGATATTACATATATTAAAGCTATTAAAGACATTATTAGCCATATGGGGATATCCAGGATATCCCCATATTTTATGTTTGAAAAGAAAAGGCAATAGACGGTTTTTCATTAGTCTTTCGATTATCTTCGATAAGAGTCGTAATAAGGCAATAGGACAATAGTTACAGTATTATGTTTCTCGCCACCCATGTGGAGGGGAACAATTATAGCTGTTTTCAGACAGTTAGGAAAGAGACTCTTTTCAAAGGATTCATTGATTAGAGAACATAAAACGTTAATCACCGCGTCTGGAATACTTGAAAATAACTTAGCTGATAACCCATCAATGCCACAGGAAGTTTTGTTTTGAATGCTGAGTACGGTTTGCACTAGCTCAATTTTATTTATTGGTCTAAGGAAGAAACTCTCAGTAATTATTTTAGAAGGAACGATGAGAGAAAGAGCATCACGACTTGGAGATATATTAGAGCTAATATTGTAATAAATACGAATACCAAAGAGATAAATTTAATGTAGAAAACTTCAGAACACACGGTAAATCATATTTTATTTCAAATCATAATAAAAAAATAGAATGCGACCCACATTTTGTTTAGATAAACGATATGAAACCAAAACAGCTTGGAACAAATAAAACATTTTACTAGGTCAAAGCGAAATAATTGTTTTGAATACAATTATTTGATAACGTAAAAATTAGGAAGCTTCAAAACATAAAAAGTTGATTTTGCAATTCAACAAAAAAAACCCAAACCTAATTCGGGGGAAGAGTAAAAACCAAGTGCAGAGAGCGGCAGCGGACAGATAGTGTCGGGGGCGAAGACGCGAAGGGAAAAGTCCTTTCCCTGTCACGATAACGGGTAGCATTTTTTTTAGTGTTAGCGGTATCAGAGGTAAAGTTCTCTCCGTTGTGTCAGGGTGTAACAGGGATACTTACATATCCTTGACGGTGAACACTGTCCCCCGTTCGAGACACAAAACGGTAAGAATCACCCTCTACGCAAAGGTTTTTTCTAACATAACACGATACCGGTTATGGGCACTACCCGCGGTGGCTAAAAAGATAGCGAAGAATAAGCAGTAGCCAGGCCAGAGAAGGGAAGTTTTCCAACGCCGTAAGTTTTTGAATAAATTGAGATTTGAACTTTGTTTTTTTTATGAGACATTTATTCGTTATTATTTCGCGCTGGTTTCTGAACTTGGAAGTTACAAATCAAATGTTATACATAGGGAGTAGCGATAACGAATATATTTGGTTGATTTTCTGATCTTTCAAGGGGACTGGACACACCTGGCCGTTCTTAGTTAAATATTGAATGTGCAGGCTCACAATTTTGAGGCAGAGCTCGTTCTGTAATTTATAAAATTTACCGTGCGTGATGATATAATCAAATTTCGCAGAGTATCGCCAACCTGATAAGAGTTAGGTTTTTTTTTAATTAGTAGTTATTATTTTGTTGCACTACATAATTCGCTTCCACCTCGTAGGTAGGACAGAGATACGAGCTAGCGCAGGGTTACTTTGTACGTGGTATCACAAAGGGCCGAAGCGTATGATTTCCCATTTTCCCTACGTTTCAGCGAACTTGTTCTGATAAAAAATTGTTTTCTTTTGTTCAGACGTGATCATAAATTTCTTATTTATTAGTAAAATAAATAAATATTGTAGGTGATTCAAAGACTTGGAATTTTGCAACTCGAAACGCCAGTGTCGATAAATTTTTTAATGTTCTTAGATCAGCAGTATTTTGTTACGATTTAATTTTACTTTCATATTTTATCAAGGTCAATGGCGCAAAACCATGCACAATTTATAGATAAATGTATAGGTAGTTTTTTTATACCGAGGGCTTTATTAATTTGGGTAATATTTGGGATTGTATTTTATATTTACATATATATATATATATATATATATATATATATATATATACTCAGAGATACTTTTATTATATTTTTTTTACAACTTTGTGGTTCCACCATATTTTATTTATCATCCCTACCCCGAAATTCCCCCTAGAGTGTGTATCAACCTCGGATGTGAGACCGAACCGGGAGAACAAGCCTGTCCTGGCAAAGGAGATCAAACCGTTTTAAGATCAGGCGTACACAGCTCAAGTCGCACTGGATTTGCCTTACACGCTCAGCCGCACATGGGAGAAAAGAATTGGTGACCCTAAGGTCGAGATCAATATACCGAAAAAAAGGTAGAATTTCTATTACAAGTGGTGACAGCGTTTTATTAATAAGCAGTTCAAGTTGTAGGAGGAGTTATCACCCTGGTGACTCAAAAATGAGTTTATTTCATAGAGTTTTAGTTTATTACACTAGAGGGTAAAAAATAAGGTCTAGCAGTTATTAAAGTGGTGACAGCATTTATTAGAATATTCTTTCTAACGTTTACGAAATAATTGTTAAGTTCGTCTGAGTCGAGTTCAATAAAGTTTGAGGAACGAGCTTTGTTCCTCAAATCATTGATAACAGACCAAGTTTCTCTTGAGGAATTTTTAGCTGTAGAGATGAGGTTGTTATAATACTTTTGTTTAATAGATTTGATAGTTTACCGGTACAATATTTTTAGTTTTTGATATAATTGAGTATGTGAAGATTGTCTGTGAATTTTTAAGTGTACATGAGTGATCTCATATTCTTAGATGAAGTACGTGTTACTTTCGTAGACTATGCTTTGTGATGTTTGGTTTTACGAGAGCGAAGAGAAAATGATGTATTGAATCACCTGCTACTTTTATTGATAATAAAGTCCAAAAATTTAGAGCCAATATCTTCAGAAAGATCAATCCAATCATGTGTTAAACCAATGTTATAAAATTTGGTGAAATTTTGTTGGGAGAAAATCTTCACCAACTGAGTATTTTTCTTAAAAGATTTACGATAATACAAACTCGGCGATAAGTACTTGATGGTCAGAGAGATCTGAGTTAATTACTGAGTGATTCACATCATAGGGTAGAAAGTCGGAAACTATGTAATCTAAAATTGAAGAAGTTGTTTTAATAGTACGAGTTGGTGAATCCCCGTGCATATTTAGATTAAACGACTCAAAAATATTTATCAAAGACCTTTGAGTGGCACAACCATTAGTAAAGTCAATATTAAAATCACCGCATAAAACTTTCTTGCTCTAAACAGGCAGAGCGTCATGTGAATTTAGAAGGTTCTCAAAAAAAGAATGAACATGAACGTGGTCTGTAAATACAAGCTATATATAAATCGATATTTTTGTTGTAAATTGTGGAAAATTCAAAAGTACTTTCTACTTGTAGAAAATCATATTTTAATACAACCGAGAAATCCTCGCTAGAAGATAAAATTAGGGTTCCACCGTGAACTGAATTACTCCTGTCATATCTGCTAATAGAGAGTTATTGAAACGTCTTTTGAGAAATCCTTTATTAAAAGATTCCTTTATTTTGACATATACGCATGCGCATTTCTAAGTACGACTTTAATGCTTTTATGTAAATAAAGGATATCCTTTATTTAAATAAAATACAGGAAAGGAAATTTTTAGTTAAAGATCTTTAATTTTGACATGTTTGACACACTTTTCACGGAAGTACAATAGCTATTGCAGTTCTGTGATTGTATTGAAACTAACAACCGAAGGCAATACAAAAATTAATATATTTTAGTTTGTCTATGTTAACAACTATATTAATTTTTATTTCGTTATTCAGTGTATTGTCAGTGATTCTGCATCTACTTTAGCAAAATTTGCCAAGAGAGCAATAAAATTCTACAGATTAATGAAAAAAATAATAACAGAATCTTTGATTCGCCCATAGAATAAAAATCAGTATCTCATAATTTAATGAATACCTATGTCCAATGTAGTAAAAATTTGTATAATTAATCTTCAGTTTGTTCATAGGTATTAATTAGCAGTTACCTAATTAAAAGTAAGCAAAAATAAAGTAAAAGTTCAAATTCAAACATTAATTTATTATACATTTCAAAAGTTACACATAAAAGATTAATTATTGTAAAAAAATAAAGACCCACTACAACCAGGTACTGGTTGTAAAAGAATAAAGTCCCTCCAATATTCAAAACATTTTTTGCAGTTTTAGGCACACAACAGGAGCTTATGGTATAAAATGAATTTTTTCATAAAAAAAGTATAACATCGTTATAAAGAATATTAAAATAGTTCAATAACACAAAACCATTAGTGTTATGACAAAACTGCTTTAAGAGCTTGCAGATGTACTTGCACTTCTCTTTTTTAATTTTGAGCATTTCGTCATACAGGGGAACCACTTCTTTGTTATTTGTCTTTGATAACTACTACTAATCATCTGGTAGGCATCAAATAAAATGTAACTTCTGTCATTCTGATGATGATATTCATATAACAATTGTCAATTTTTTAGAATTCTCAACATTTTCCATTATAGTGTGGAATTAGCTAGAAACGTTGAGTTTCATTTAAACCACTCATTATTTTATATTTCCTCAATCTCCATAATGCTTTCAGAATCTGGCAACATTGTGAAATGTGACTACCCATTCTCTTTGACGTACATCAACTTTTACAGTGTAAGATCTATAAATTATTATATACATTATTCAACATTATATCAATTTATGTTTACTTTCTGTTATTGTTATAAATAGTTGATTATTTGGATCATGTATCCGGTTATGAATTTTAATATAATATGATAAGCAATTCGCCACACATATACTCTCAAAGCGAACTTCTTCTACTACCTACTAATATTTACTTATATATTATTTATAGCTGTATCTAATCTCGAAATTAATCATTTTTCGCTTTGCTGGAAGATTAAAAGCCGCAGGAAAACGCTTTATAGCAGGAACTTATAAAATGTTAATTTATTTAGAGATATCACGTTTTATTATTTACGATAGTAATCATCTTAAAACATGATTTGTACGATAATTTACTAAATCTATATTTTCCTTGGATTGTGAGGTAGGTAGGAACACACATAAAACAAAGGGAGGTATTGATGTTGGAATGCTCCTGAATGTAGGTCACAAGGATACAGTTACAGATGTAACCAAAAGATGATCAATTGGCATGTATGTCTCACATTTCTTCTAAATAAATTATAAATTTAATTTCAAGATTACACTGCCCTATCTGAAAAATTATCTTTTTGAAGCACTCATAGATTTTCGTATAGGTGACAATAATAAAAAAAATTCCTTCACGTCAATATTTTGTGAAATAGTATATTGTGTAATAATTGGGGAAAATTCAACTTGTCTTTGTGGCACGAGCCTGAAGGGTGAGTGCCACAAACATACGATTGAGAAAAGTACTTTTCCTCATATGTTACACACTATATTTTGCCACGGTAAAAATTGATAATTCAGTATGAAAGACCTGTTGATAAACATGTGTATAAGCAATTCAACTTCATGTACAGCAAAAGTTGCAATTTATTTAATAATAATATTATAGAGTCTCTAAATAAACTAAACAACTACCTATAAGCTTCTACTGATGTAGAATCGCAAAAAAATAAAATAAAATAAATTAACCTTTGATTACTCATGGTCTAATATCCTCTATTCAACGTAGAGATTTACTAAAAAAGAATTTATTGAAGCATTTCACCCAGGAACGCGATATACATAAGTGTACAGAAATAAAATTAACGCTTTGATAAAAAAAACTAAAAAGGAATATTATCAAAATAAAATAAATGAAGCAGGTTCTAATACAAAAAAAGTTTGGAAGGTCATAAATGATATATCAGGTCGTATAAAAAAATTTAGAAACATAGATCAAATACCTGTTGAAAATAATAATAATGTTCTTACTAATAAAAATAAAGAAAAGGCTACTTTGTTTAACAACTTCTTTTCAAGCATTGGAGTTGAAATGGGAAATAAAATCCCTAATGCTACTCTACCGGACAGTTTTATGGAAAAAGGTAAAGTAGACTCAACTATTTTCTTAAAACCAGTTACAAAAAATGAAGTAATTATACTCATATCCAATTTAAAAGAGAACTCTGCGCCTGGCCCTGATCAATTACAATCAAGAAATATTAAAGCAATTCATGAGAGTGTTGCTGAACCTTTGTCACACATTATTAATCTCTGTTTTCAAAGTAGCAAAATTCCTCAGCAATGGAAAGAATCTATCATTACTCCAGTTTTCAAATCGGGGAATAACAGTGAAATAACAAATCATTAACAAATAACTTTGCAAATTTTTTCGAAATGGCATTAAAAGAAATATTACTTGATTTCTTTAATGCAAATAACATTACCACTAAGAGGCAATATTGTTTCATAAAAAATTCTTCCATCTCGTGTTCCTATCCTTTCCGATAAAACAGGGTACTCTAAACAACCAATCAACAGGTACATCGTTTGAAGGCTCATCATCATTCTCAATTTCTTGTTCTGTGTCTGAGTTGTAGTGTTGGGTTTCAATTATCAGTTTCTATGAACAAATGTAATTTTGATAGAGAGATTAATACAATTAGACAAATAGCAACCTCCAACGGTTATCCATTACATATGATAAATAAGCTAATTAATAAAAAAGAGGAAAAAGTGGCATTACAACTAATATTTCCTGAACAAACTGAAGAAATAAAAACTTACAAAACCATCACATATGCGGGAAATATTTCTAATAATATTTCAAAGATAATATCTTTAGCAATGAATACAACAATTTCTTTTAAAAGAGAAAGTAATGTAAGTACAAAATTGTTAAATGTAAAAACAAAAATACCACCATTGAAGAAATCAGGTATATATAAACTCAAATGTCCAGAATGTAATGCTGTCTATTTGGGTCAGACCCATAGAAATTTTGAAACCCGATACAGTGAACACTTACGGGCATACAGATAGATCCCATTACACAAAACATCTACTTGACACCAATCATTCATTGACACCTAATACAGAACTAGAAGTACTACATATTTGTGATAAGAAACAAGAGCTGGATTTCCTTGAAGAGTTGGAAATTAGAAGACACTTAAGAAACCCACAATATGAAGATAAATCGAGGGAGTTCTCCACTATTAAACTGTCTTCTTAAGTGATAATTGTAAAGATCAGCAGATATAGTTTTCCTGGTTTTCTATATCATTGCACAGTTATACTGATCTTAATTGGAAAAATTATATCCAGGATATCACCATAGGGCTAATAATATCTAAGCTTCAATATTTGTAATATCACATCTTCCTCTCTTTTCTATTAACTATATCAGTTTATCGAAACAATTGTCAATTTTTTAGAATTTTTAAAATTTTTCAATAAACTGTGAAGTTAACTAGAAACAATAAGTTTCATTTAAAACACTAATATGAGTAGATTCCACGAAGTAAGGGTCGAGACAGTTAATTTCATCTTTTTCAATCTTATACCTTTTAATATAATAAAACTCCTTTCTTAAATTAGATTTAATGATAAAAAATTTATGATGTTTATCAATATTTATAATGTCGAATTATATGATGTTTTATTCAAAATGTCTGCTTCAATAATTCATTTAAAGAGGCATTTTCAAAGTTGATTATTGTTTCTAAATGCAAAAAGTTCATTGAGAACATTTTTTCGAACATAAACAATTTTAACAAATCTGTTACTATCAAAAACATTTATTTAGTTAAATGTTTTTGGTTATTATGAATCACAGTATGAAACCTTGATTTTTTGTTTGCTAAATAAACACCCACGCATATTTTTGGTGTTTATCGTTATAACAATTTTATAATAGTTTTTTTTTTATCTAACGGCAACCATGAACTATGTTTATAAACAATTTTATTATTATGGAACTCTCAAAGAATTAGATACTAGCCTTTTTTACTAAATCATTTTTCAATTTGTGAAATGCATCGATCTTTCGTTATCCATTTTCGACGATCATATTACAGAGAAGACTTACTTTAAATTTTATAGGCTCGTTTCACCTTTTAACAAGATTAAATTATATACAGAATTAATTTCTTGGACACGTATTTCAAATAATCTGGATTTGTTTGTGTATATTTCTAGTATTTCAATTCATAGGAACAAATATTCTGAAAATTTGTTGAGAAAGGGATAAAATCTAAATTTTATTTAAATTGAAGTCCGACATATAATGTTCGAGAGTTGAATGAATTAGATTTGTAATAGGAAAATAGCATTCACAAATGCAACATCTTTAAATAAAGTTAATATAAGTAGAGAGCTGTTTTTTTATTGATTATTACGTTACAGCATATGTCATAAGACTAAATCTTAATATTTGTGAATCAGAGAATATTCATTTATGCTTTCATCAACAGTTTTTGATAATGAAAGCATGCATTCATCTCTTTTTTGTATCTAATATAAAGACACGCACCATATATATATATATTAACATAGAGTAAAACAACACCCTGTATACCGAACATAAAATAAAAAAACTACTTATTTCAAGAAATAAAAATTTTTGAAATTTCATTTTTTTTTAAAAGATTATCTAAAAAAGGAGACAATCTGTACCATGTACTATTCAATAGAGAAAGCATCTAACTGTATAATTTAAAATAAGATTTGAAAAAACATTTGTGAAATGAATTAACAAAATCTTTATAAACCTACAAGACGAAATATTAGAACCTTGTTACATATACAAATGGAAATGATAATCCTTTATTTTATTGTCAAGGTAAATAAATAGTGAGATTCTTTTTAAAATGAATATTAGGGTTTGAAGGACATGTAAATAAGATTTTATAAATATTTAAAAACATTTCGATATAAGAAGTAAACTGAAAAACATTAATTCTATGGAATGTGACATTTATTGAACGGTTTGACATTATGAACACATATTTTGTAAATTGGAAAATGTCATTTTGTAAACTAAATGAAATATAATTTAAGAGACACAATATGAGTTAAAATCATTAAAGAACCTTAAAACAAAGCGTTTTCAAATGATAGATGGACAATTCACTATTTGAAATGAAATCTATAAAGAAAAGTTTTGATAAACAAATCTGATTGGTGGAATGTATTCAACAAACTTTTAATCTGCGACAAGTAGTTGTTAATAATAAAAAAATTTGAAGGAGAAAAGTTTGTTGATTATACAGACTATTGACTAGGTAAAATTCTTTTTGGGTGGTAGAAAATTTGAGAAGCAGCAAAATTTTGGGAATTAAGAAAACTTTTCGAAAAACAAGATATTTGGCATCAAAATTCAGAAAAGAGAGATACATTGTACTTATGATATGGTAGATTATATATTTAAACAAGCAGATGTAGAAACTAAGAAACAATTTGGTAATTATGTTTGAATACTAACCGTATAATTGATATATAATACTTGATTAATATTTGTATGGTGGAATGGATATATCCACCATACCTTTTAGAAAGCTTTTGATTATGTAATTGGACTGAAATGTATTGATGTGGACGGGACATAGCATTGATTCCTGATTTTGTGTAAGCTGGACCAGTGATGTGACAATTTCCAGAAGGTAACCTAAAATAAAGTAAAGGATAATTGAAATGAATTACTATACAGGAATAAGGTATTTAGACTATTTTCATTATACATAAAAAAGGTTGAATAAAACTTACCAATTTAGTGAAAAAAATTGAACTTTGGTATTAAACAAACATTTACAACCATTGTGTTTCGCCATTTTGATAAAATAATCGTTTATATAGAAGTTTCAGTATTATAAGATTTGTATTAAATGTTGCCTATTTGAGATTTGTATATAGAGATAATTTTTTCATGTGAGAACGTGATTTTGTTTGAATGAGTGGTCATAATAGATAGTAGGTTTTTTATTAATTTGTGTCTTGTAAAAGAACAATGTATTTGTCTATTCAAAATATTAAATAACGTTCTTTCTAGTTTGAAGAACATTGTAAAGTTGTTTTTTGATATATTTTATTTCTTTGTGGTGATGGCTCCATCTAGTTTGAACCGTTGGTAGTTTAAACTGACATCTGTGAATAGTAAAAAGGTTCAACTTGAAACACAGGACCGTCTTAAGAATTTATTACGTATTATTAAACAAGCAAGTACATTTTTATTAACAAAATTTTTAAGAAGACAGAGATATTTAATCAAATCTAGGCGCTTATATTATAAATTGAATTTTTGTTTCTCTATACCTGAACCCTACTCTGAGGTTAAAGAGTTTCTCATGTTTTAAAATATAACCATTTTAGTAATAAAATTTTAAATTTTCACAATATACCGGGCAAATCAAAACTAAATGTAAATTAAAAGAATAATAACTATAAATCATTATTTCTCTCCCCGTTCTATCCAGTTTAAACATGTCGGCCCAACGTAGGGCAAATTAGGGAAGGTATATTTGTTTTGAAACATTTAAATTACACACCTTACATATCAGTTCAACATGGCGCCCAACGTGGGGCTATTATAGAAATTTTGTAAGTAGTAATAAAAAGCATTAAAATAATTTTTTTGACTTTATTAAAAGAATTTAAATACATAAAATGGAACGGAAAATGACATTAAGAGACGGAAAACAGGTAGGAGTTGAAAGTAGGCCTGATGAAGAAAGAGAAGAAAGAAGCAATGGTAGAGGAGATTTTCAGGTACAATACTTGGAACAGGGCAGAGAAAATTTGGAAGAAGACATTGCAGAACAGGGACAAGAAGAAGAAGATTTACCATTGTCAGAAGAAACAGGACAAGAGGTCAAACAAAAATCAAAAGAGAAAGAGGAAATGGACGTGATGAGTATGTTTCAAATGATGATAAAAAAAATGGATCAAAATAAAGAAGATATGAGGAGAGATATGCGTGGAGATATGAATAGTATGAAGGATGATATTAGGGAAGATATGAATAAAAATAAGGAAGAATTAAAACAAGAAATGAATATAAAGATGGACCAGAATAAGGAAGAAATAAAACAAACTAAGGATCTAATAATAAAATTGATGGAAGAAAAATTGGGACATTTTGAGAAGATATTGGAAAAATCAAACACATACATGGAAAATAAAATAGAATCCACTAAACAAGAAATAAGAGGAAAGGGAATTGAAAAAACCACAGAAATAGACAATTCACAGATTAACGGAATCAACAAAATGGAGAAGAAAGAAAAGGATTTCAAAGGAGAGATTCAAATGGATTTAAAGATACAAAATGAAAATATAAATGATGATACTATAGAACAAAAATTAAGTAATAAAATGGAAATTGACGAAGTGAAAATACAAAGTGTGATGGAGTTTGAAAAAGTTGAGAAGGAAACAGAAGAAATACAATTTATTAAAATACAAAGACAAATAAATGAGGAGATGATAAATATCAATTTACAGAATCTAGGAAGTGAGGAAGTCATGAAAATTTATGAAAAAGAGATTAATTGGAAAATACCAGACCCAGATGTTAATATATTGAAACGAATAGTGACATATGGTAAAGGAAATAATAATAATAGGGGGATACATTCTAATTGGCAGTTAGAGGAAATAAATAAGATACTACAAGAGACTAAGGAAGAAATAGAAGAAACCATAAGACAGAGTATAGAAACAATAATTAATGCAGAAAATTTCGAAATGAGATTAGAACTTGGCAGAAATATAAAGATAATTGATCCAAGAAATTTTAATAGGATAATTAAAAATGAAATGATAGGAAGTGAGTGTATTATGGGAAATGAAATAATAAAAAGAAGAAACAATAATATGAAGAAATTGGAAACGCAAATTTTGATGAATCTATTGGGAGAAATTGATGAGATAGGGGATAACAAAATTGAAAAAGACACAGTGGAAAATTTTAAGAAACTTAGGAAGCAGATAGAAGAGAATCAAACAATAAGAGAAGAGGATAAAACGAAATTTAGGAAAAGAAAATAAAATTGAATAATAAGGCTGTATTACAGGACCGGAATCTAGAAGACGAACAAGGAATTGTAAAAGGTCGATAAGGAATATAAAAAACAACATGTAAATAAGAAGTTTATAATTAACAAATAATGTTAAAAAAAAAGAAACATATGTAAATATAATTTTGTACATAGATAGCAATTCGCATATGTAAAGATATAATGATGAAATACAGAAATAATTACATTAACAGATATAATACAAATGGATATTATAACAAAAAAAAACAACAATTATAACAACAATTTAGGAAATAACAATAACTATAATAAGAACGATAGCAAACAAAAACAACTATAACAGAAACTTCAAATAAAATAACAACAAAAATAACAATTACAGAGAACAGTATTCAAAGGAGAGAAGAGAGAGTGATAACATATAAACATCCAAGGAAATATATAAAATTTGGGGAAGATTTAGAATTAAAAGAAATAATGGGATTGATAAATATTAAAGGAAAATTAAATGGAAAAGAAATAAAATTATTAATAGATACAGGTTCGGAAGCGTCCATAATAAAAACAAAATTGATAGAAGAAAATATTAAAAATTATGAAAACAAGCTAGTCAAGATACCGAAAACTACATTAATAGGAGCAAATGGAAAGAAATTGTGTGAAGTTAGCAGATCTATAATACAAAGCATTGAATTAAAGGATGGGAAAGAAGTTGAGATGCAATTATTGCTAGTGGATAATTTAGAAACAGACATAGTTATAGGAATAGATGAATTAACAAAATATAAAGCAAGAATTGATTTTGAAAAGATGGAGATAGAATTAAATGGTAATAAGATTGAATTTGAAAAAGAAAATATGGAAGAATTAGAATTTGAAGAGGATAATAGGCAGTTATGGAATATAGAAAAGAATGGAAATATGGAAGTATTGGCAATTGAAGAGGATAATAGGAAGTTATGGAATATAAAAAGGAGTGGAAATATGGACGAATTGGAAATTGGAGAGGATAATAGGCAGTTATGGAATATAGAAAGGAATATAATTATGGAGGAATTGGTATTAGTGTGTGGAAATAAAGAATATGAAGAGAAAGTGAAGAATTTGATTATGAAGTATGAAGGATTGATTAAAAAGGAGATGAGAATGGCAAATAATTATGTACATAAGATAGAAGTTAGAGGAATAGAAAATTTCAGAATAAGAACATATCCCATACCTTATAAATATAGAAAAGAAGTTGATTCAGAAATACAAAATATGTTTAAAGACAGTATTATAGAAAGATATAACACAAGAAATATAAATCAATAAATTGTACCGAGATAAGCGACTCTGAGAAATGTAGAAGGAATAAGACGCATAACGAACATTAAAGAATTTTCAAAAATGGATTTATAACATGATTTTTTTTTAAACTAATTCCTTTGGATGAAATTAATAAATGAAACTTGAAACTAAAAATAAACTAAGAATTAATAGTATTATAAATAAATAAGAACTAATTGAAGAGGATACTGCAACACAGGATTCCAGAATCATCTTTGTAACAGCGACCTGAAATAAAAAGAAAAGAATTTTATAAATATTTGAAGTAAAATTTGCATTCATAAAATTTTTACTTACATAAAAATTTGATAAACGCAAAATTTAGGGGATGTTTACATAGAGTAAAACAACACCCTGTATACCGAACATAAAATAAAAAAACTACTTATTTCAAGAAATAAAAATTTTTGAAATTTCATTTTTTTTTAAAAGATTATCTAAAAAAGGAGACAATCTGTACCATGTACTATTCAATAGAGAAAGCATCTAACTGTATAATTTAAAATAAGATTTGAAAAAACATTTGTGAAATGAATTAACAAAATCTTTATAAACCTACAAGACGAAATATTAGAACCTTGTTACATATACAAATGGAAATGATAATCCTTTATTTTATTGTCAAGGTAAATAAATAGTGAGATTCTTTTTAAAATGAATATTAGGGTTTGAAGGACATGTAAATAAGATTTTATAAATATTTAAAAACATTTCGATATAAGAAGTAAACTGAAAAACATTAATTCTATGGAATGTGACATTTATTGAACGGTTTGACATTATGAACACATATTTTGTAAATTGGAAAATGTCATTTTGTAAACTAAATGAAATATAATTTAAGAGACACAATATGAGTTAAAATCATTAAAGAACCTTAAAACAAAGCGTTTTCAAATGATAGATGGACAATTCACTATTTGAAATGAAATCTATAAAGAAAAGTTTTGATAACCAAATCTGATTGGTGGAATGTATTCAACAAACTTTTAATGTGCGACAAGTAGTTGTTAATAATAAAAAAATTTGAAGGAGAAAAGTTTGTTGATTATACAGACTATTGACTAGGTAAAATTCTTTTTGGGTGGTAGAAAATTTGAGAAGCAGCAAAATTTTGGGAATTAAGAAAACTTTTCGAAAAACAAGATATTTGGCATCAAAATTCAGAAAAGAGAGATACATTGTACTTATGATATGGTAGATTATATATTTAAACAAGCAGATGTAGAAACTAAGAAACAATTTGGTAATTATGTTTGAATACTAACCGTATAATTGATATATAATACTTGATTAATATTTGTATGGTGGAATGGATATATCCACCATACCTTTTAGAAAGCTTTTGATTATGTAATTGGACTGAAATGTATTGATGTGGACGGGACATAGCATTGATTCCTGATTTTGTGTAAGCTGGACCAGTGATGTGACAATTTCCAGAAGGTAACCTAAAATAAAGTAAAGGATAATTGAAATGAATTACTATACAGGAATAAGGTATTTAGACTATTTTCATTATACATAAAAAAGGTTGAATAAAACTTACCAATTTAGTGAAAAAAATTGAACTTTGGTATTAAACAAACATTTACAACCATTGTGTTTCGCCATTTTGATAAAATAATCGTTTATATAGAAGTTTCAGTATTATAAGATTTGTATTAAATGTTGCCTATTTTAGATTTGTATATAGAGATAATTTTTTCATGTGAGAACGTGATTTTGTTTGAATGAGTGGTCATAATAGATAGTAGGTTTTTTATTAATTTGTGTCTTGTAAAAGAACAATGTATTTGTCTATTCAAAATATTAAATAACGTTCTTTCTAGTTTGAAGAACATTGTAAAGTTGTTTTTTGATATATTTTATTTCTTTGTGGTGATGGCTCCATCTAGTTTGAACCGTTGGTAGTTTAAACTGACATCTGTGAATAGTAAAAAGGTTCAACTTGAAACACAGGACCGTCTTAAGAATTTATTACGTATTATTAAACAAGCAAGTACATTTTTATTAACAAAATTTTTAAGAAGACAGAGATATTTAATCAAATCTAGGCGCTTATATTATAAATTGAATTTTTGTTTCTCTATACCTGAACCCTACTCTGAGGTTAAAGAGTTTCTCATGTTTTAAAATATAACCATTTTAGTAATAAAATTTTAAATTTTCACAATATACCGGGCAAATCAAAACTAAATGTAAATTAAAAGAATAATAACTATAAATCATTATTTCTCTCCCCGTTCTATCCAGTTTAAACATGTCGGCCCAACGTAGGGCAAATTAGGGAAGGTATATTTGTTTTGAAACATTTAAATTACACACCTTACATATCAGTTTAATATATATATATATATATATATATATATATAAATATATATATATATAGGGTGTATCTAACAGAATGACAGCTAAGCCGGTCTCCAACAATTGCCCTAAGGCAAACAACCCATCCTGTAAAAATTGCGGCGGTCCACACCCCGCTTTCCACCCTCGGTGCCCCAAGCGGCTGGAAGAACCGAAATCCGCAAAAGAGATCGCACCCGCACCTTGAAAAACCACAGACCCCCTACGACTTGACCACCGACTCCAAGATCTTAATCGAGATCTTGGCAACGACAATCATGAACGCCGTCCCGACCAGAGATAAGTAATCCCTAGATATTCCACGCAGGTTACCCAAGGTCAAACCAAAATCATAACTCAGGGGACAGAGCTGTAGGTGTCGCCAGCTGTGCTCTTCTTCTTTTTTGTCATCGGTTTTCTGCTTTTGTTGTCATTTTTTAGTAGTCGCCATTTTCTATGCAGGTTTTAGCATAATAACTTCAGCTGATTTTATTTTTATTGAATTCTGTATTGTTTCCGCTTTTTGATTATTTTTGTGTTTTAAGTGTTTTTAACATTATTCTGGATTTTTAAAGTCTAGTTATAGTCAGAACATCCGTGGTGTAGTTAATTTTAGTTGTAGATAATTGATTTTAAAAGTTATACCAAACAACAGTGATTGAACACAATGCCTTTTCATAGTGATTGTTGTATCCCTGGATGTATAAAATCCGCCACATATTTCCCAACCCCATAATGGATTCACAACGATTTAACAAATGGCTGGAAAATATAAACGATGCTACTCTGAGTGAGATGGGTCTTTTAGTAATATTTAAATCAAAAAGAATTTGTCATCGACATTTCGACCCCATATATGCTTCGACTATGTCCCATAGTTACACAGAAATGCGATTCCTACGATGTATTTGCATGGTAAGTCTGCTTCTTGCTAATAAAAAGTTAGATCTTTCAATGCTATGTTTCAGATGAAGCAGTCAATATCAATATACAATCTACATCTAGTGGTATACCATCAACATCAGCTAGTATACCACCAACATCTTGTAGTATGTCATTGGAGGATCCATCATGTTTGCCACCAACATTAGATTCTTCTATACCAACCATATCTAATCGTAAGTATATATTAGTTTAATGAAATACCATTCACAATTATAAAAGGTGGGTTTAGCCAGCTAATAGTGCATAATCGACAATTTAGAATATTCAATTCATAATTATTGAATCTTAACATTTAATTCGACATGTTTATAAGAGAGTTTAAAATAGCCTATTAGCTAATAGGATAGTACGTAATTTAGTGCATAGTGTGTAATTCATAAAGTTATCAACTTTGATCTTTAAGCATTATGATTGTACACAAAATGCTAGGACGTAGGTGCAACCAAAAAATGGAGTTAGTTGAAGTAAATAAAAGAAAAAGATAAAATAATTTTCAATTATCAAAGCTGTGATTTATCAATAAGACAGAAGAACGATACGTAGTACAATCCTACAATGGTGACGGTGAGCCAGAAATACATACACATCTCATGACATCTCACTCATGGTTAGGACATAGAAATAACCACAAAATGAGAAACTAAAGATCAATTAAGTTATTTCAAGATATTGTTACTATCTGATTTATTTATTTAATATAATTTATATATTCCTACATTTTTAGAGACGTTACTGAAACAGTTTAATATGACGTGCACTGATTTTGATCAAATCACCTTGGTGTGGATAAGGTTAAGTAAAGAGACTCCAGAGGGAAAAGAAGGGCGCAACCCTTCAAAACAATGGATAATATCCCTTAATATTGCCCACTCGCTAGCAAGTGGACCTCGAAAAGTCTTCTAAGAGAATATTTTCCATGGTTAGTTGTTGTTTTGTTTTTGAATATTCATTTGTTTTGCATTATTTTTTTATGATTTATTATCATTTAGTTTTTGAATATTTTCAGTTTTGCAATATTTTTTTTCATTAGGTGTTTTGTTTTTAGTTTCTCTTTTTATGTTAATAAAATAAATGTACTTATATGCACCTATTTGCTGTTTTTTTAGTAACTAAGTACCATCTACTAAATTCCACAAATAGATAAATACCATTTACAATATATAAATATTAAATTGTATTAAGTTGCTTTAACTTTGAAATATTCATAAGGTAGGTATTGAATTATATAGTAACAATAGTTCCTTAATCTTTTGGCCATCAACGCTACTAAAAATATCGTATTTCATTTCATCTATGAAAAATAATGTTTCAACAGATTTTTCTGAATTTATTATAAATTGAGAATTTTGCTGAATTTTTTCATAGATCCAATAAAATAAAATATTTTAGGTAAGGAGTGAGGCAAAAGAAAATTTAGGTAACTTTTGTTACATCTATATTATATAATATTCAATACATAAATATTCTCTAGATATTATCTCATTTTTACATATATATTACTGTTATGTTTTTCTAATTAATTTAAACAGTAAACAGGTGGGATAAACTTTAAACACACTTACTTAATTTATTTATTCACTACACAGTATATTCACTTAAACTAATTTATATAAACACTTAATTAATTTATATTCACTTATTTACTTGTTTATCTCACGATGTTACATTATCAACTAAACTCGTCCGCTGATCGGTCCTTTTTATATACTAGTGCCTTTTGTACTAGAGAATTCCGGGCTGCGGCTTATACACACAAATAATTTTTCTGGCATTTTCTAGATAACTCTGGTCACAAAAACAAAGTTTACATAAGATAGTCGTAAACTCGTTAACAGTTTTTTATAACTGCGTATCCGCCATAATTTTAACTTTTATACCTGGCTTAGACAGGGTCGGTTTTAGGAACTATACCAGTGTGCTGTTTCGTAACATTACCCCCTCCTTAAATGGAAGTTCCTCTTGGAACTTTTGTGTAGCCGAGACTGGATGTTTGAATCGGCAACTGGCCCCATTTCTACACTCTCCGATCTTATGGAAATAGCAGGGCACCGTCTTCAGCGGATACTGATAACGGGGGTTGTACCTGCAAATTATTATCTGGACACCGGTATCTTGAAAGATAATATCTACCATATTCCTGATGATTCGCCAATCCAACTGGTTACTTGCTATCTTAGGCATAGCCAGTTTCTTCACGTTGGATTCCAACACATGGTCTCGGAGGTTTCGAAGTGCTTCCCACACATCGCGGTAGGTAGATCGATCTTGGAATTCATTTTTAGTTACCACGTAGAAGACGTACCGCGAATTATGTTCCAATTTCAGTGTCTTGCCAGGTGCTGGAATCTGGTCTTCAAGTTTTTCTAATTGCCCGAACTTCTTTCGAAAGACGGTTGCCAACTCGTGCGTTCTTGATACGGGCGGGGATGTTGTATGCCAGTGAATAATCTTCCGGGAGAGTGAGCAAATCTTGTTGTTGTTCCGAAGTAACTCCATATCTAGCTTTCCCGGTACTTCCATACGCGCCCATAAATTCATTGAAGGTGGGGTCAGACACATCTCGAATAAGGTTTACTCCTTCCTCTATGTCTTGGTCTCCTTCGAACGGCGCTAGTCGGTTTTGGTGAACTACTTTTGGTTTTCCGTTGGGGATCTTGCTTATGCGATATATAATTGATCCTTTTCTTGATTAAGTATGGACCTTCCCAGGATTTTTGTAATTTTGGAGAAAATCCTTTTCTCCTCTCCGGGTTGTGTAGCCATACTTTGTCCCCTTCTTTAAAACCGCCTTCTGTGGCCTGCGTGTCGTACCGACTTTTCATTCTGTCGCTGGCAACTTGAAGATTTGTTCGAACTAATTCATGAATATCATCCAGCCTTCTTCTCAATTGGATTGCGTAGTCTTCGCCTGCTAGATCTTCTCCAGGCCGGCAGCCAAATTCCAGGTCACAAGGAAGCCTCATTTCACGTCCAAACAGGATTTTCGCCGGTGTTTTACCCGTGGACTCATTGAAATCAGATCGATAAACCCATGCGAATAGGGAAAGATACTGGTCCCAATCTCTCTGATGGCTGGATACTACTTTGGACAGGTATTTTCCAATAGTTCTGTTCATTCTCTCGACCATTCCATCTGACTGTGGATGTAAAGCTGTTGTCCTGGTCTTCTTCATTCCCAGCTTGTCGCAAATCTCCTGGAAGAGATAGATGGCTTTCAAAATTCTTCCCTGGCCACTGTGGACTTCCAAGGGTACTCCATATCGGCGTCTCCCTGAAGCACTATAGTTAGGTTCACTGCTTTCTCCTTATCGGACCAGTTATTCACTCTAGCGGGTGCTTCAAACTGTTTCACATAATTGGTCCAAGACATTTTTCCATCGAACGTTGGGGCCTTGACTCGGGTAAAACTGCCAATGTCTTCTTACTTAGGGTGTGTTTCTGTCTTGCAAGGTTTCGTTTGCTCGGTCTTCTATTTTTCCGCTGTCGTGTCTTGAGTTCTTATATCTGTCATCTTTTTTTCTAACTCCTTGATTTTCTCGTCCATCGTTGTAATCTTATTCTCGATTTTCTCGTCCATCGTTGACATTTTAATTTCGATTTTCTCGTCCATCGTTGACATCTTATTCTCGATTTCAGATTTTAGAGTCAAAATTTCATTTTCAATGTCAGCGGCAATGTCGTTTTTCATTAATAAGATATCGGCAGATATATCGTTCTTCAAAGTAGAAATCTTCTCGTCCATATTAACAGAAATGTCGTTCTTCATGGCAGAAATATCGTTCTTTATAGCCGAAATATCGCTTTTCACATTCGTAGAAATCTTCTCTTCTGTGCCATAAATATCGTTCTTCATAGCAGAAATCTTCGATACAGAGCAACCGTCAAAGTTCCTCGTCCTGCTGACTTGGAATCGTAATATGGACTAGTTGCATAGCCAAAAATAACTACTAAACATCAGGTAGGTATCAAACGAAATGTAACTTCTGTTATTCTGATGATGATATTCAGTTATCGAAACAATTTTCAACAATTTTCATTATATTGTGGAATTGGCTAGAAACATTGAGTTTCATTTAAAACACTAATATGAGTAGATTCCACGAGGTAAGGGTCGAGACAGTTAATTTTGCTTTTACATGTAGTTATACTACAAACATTACCGCCACTCATCTAAATAAATATACAATTTATTGTATGTATTTAATGTAACTTTGTATTGGTGAACAAACCTAGAACACCTCTATGTAAACACACAAATCTTAGTGTTTTTCCTATATTATATGAAAAGCAAATTTCAGTTGTCACAAATATGTCCTCTCTTAACAGCAAATAAACTTCAAAAATGCGAATAAGTCAAGAAATATCCACAAAAGTGAGGCATACAAATAAACAACCGTGTTCAAGCAAAGGCTTCTATCATCTCGATGACGTATCAATCCCTCTCCCACCGCTTTCCTCATTGTCTTAGCAGACAATCTATAAATTTTAGTAACCATTGTACAATATCCTTATACAATGATGGTAGCTATACTATTCCAATTGATTGTGTTCCAACGGTTATGCAACTAATTTAACAGAAAAGCGTATTGAATGTTGCGGAACTGAAGGTTCATTATTATAATATCAGGAAAGATAAAATATGAGAGTTCTTTTGTAAATATGAGGATGTACAAACTGTACCTCAAATACAGTGTATCTTGATTAACAATTATAATAACAAATAATTTCTATATTAAATTTAATAGGAAAAAGCATTTATGAGGGCATTACAATTACTACATGTTTTTGCAAGTTGCAATTAGGTAAATGGAAAATATAGTTTACAATAACAATAACAGTTTTCCTACTAATTATTATAGGTAATTACTACGATAATTTAGTAAGTGTTTATACTTATCGCGAATGTAGACAAAAATATAGTAAATATTAATTTAATGTGTATTTTAAGTATAATGTTAGTAAACAAATAAGGTAAATAATTACTACGCACAAATGGAAAAATATTTTCCGATAGTATCATGTTTATTCATGTATTTATTAATACCATTAGTAAATTAAGTTAAATGGTGTATCGTATGTCGTGTACTTTTTCTTATGATAACATCAAAATGGAGTCCAAAATGTCAAAATTGATACCTCGTATCGCCAGTAATCACAAAAAAGGTTTTAATCTCATCTTCGAAACATTTTCACCGCATAGACGTACTTTAGATTTGAAAGCAATTATTTCATAATCTAAAGAATAATTTACGGCAGGATTGTAAAGATTTTAATTTGCACTTGAAAGTGTAGATGGCATGTTTAGTAGCTTTTCATTACAGTGACTATATACAAGACAGTGGCGACAATTGGGTATAAACTCCGCCCATCCGCCATTAGTTTGCTAATTTTGGTTTATTCACATTTGACTACATGCAACTAAATAATCCTTTTTAAAAGGGTTTTACCACTTTCAAACTAGTTTTGAATGTGCAATTTTAAATAAAAGCTCTTTTATTGGGTGAAGCATAAAATATTTCTGGAAAAAGTGGAGCGATGTTAATAAAAATCTTCCAAGGATGTAATGTTGTTGCTTACAAAATTATGGATGTATCTCTATTTACCATCTGTTAAAGATACAAGGTGAGTTCCTAAATTCTGGATTATAATGTTAAATGTCATGCTAAACAAATAGATACTACAATAAATCGTAATATGTAGTGTAGGTATATGTACCAGGGAGTCTTTCTTTGATCTATGATTACCGCAAATACCTATAATGGGAGCGGAAATAATGCACTAGGTTTCTTAAGAAAAGCAGGTAGTTAATTAGATAGAAATATGCCACAGGGGGATGTTAGTCCCTATTCCTGTGTGAATAGGAAAAAATAAAATAAGTAATAAAATATTTTAATTTGAGTGTTTTTAAATGAAACTCAAGGTCTCTAGTTAATTCCACAATATAATACAAGTTATTGAAAATTCTAAAAAATTGACAATTGTTTCGATAAATCAATATCATCGTCAGAATGACAGAAGTTACATTTCATTTTAAGCCTACCTGATGTTTAGTAGTTATTTTTGGCTAGACCAAGAAGTAACCTAACTTGTGATTGGTTTAATATATGTTTATAGAAAAAAGAAGAAGATGTGATATTACAAATATTGAAGCTTAGATATTATTAGCCCTATGGTGATATCCTGGATATCATTTTTCCAATTAAGATCAGTATAACTGTGCAATGATGTAGAAAACCAGGAAAACTATATCTGCTGATCTTTACAATTATCACTTAAGAAGATAGTTTATTAGTGGAGAATTCCCTAGATTTAACTGTTCATTGACAACTTCATATTGTGGGTTTCTTAAATGTCTTCTAATTTCCAGTTCTTCAAGGAAATCCAGTTCTTGTTTCTTTTCACAAATATGCAGTACTTCTAGTTCTGTGTTAGGTGTCAATGAATGATTGGTGTCAAGTAGATGTTTTGCGTATTTGTGAAAAGAAACAAGAACTGGATTTCCTTGAAGAACTGGAAATTAGAAGACATTTAAGAAACCCACAATATGAAGTTGTCAATGAACAGTTAAATCTAGGGAATTTTCCACTAATAAACTGTCTTCTTAAGTGATAATTGTAAAGATCAGCAGATATAGTTTTCCTGGTTTTCTATATCATTGCACAGTTATACTGATCTTAATTGGAAAAATGATATCACCGTAGGGCTAATTATATCTAAGCTTCAATATTTGTAATATCACATCTTCTTCTTTTTTCTATAAACATATATTAAGCCAATCACAAGTTAGGTTACTTCTTGGTCTAGCCAAAAATAAATACTAAACATCAGGTAGGCATAAAATGAAATGTAACTTCTGTCATTCTGACGATGATATTGATTTATCGAAACAATTGTCAATTTTTTAGAATTTTCAATAATTTGTATTATATTGTGGAATTAACTAGAGACCTTGAGTTTCATTTAAAAACACTAATATGAGCATATTCCACGAAGTAAGGGTCGAGACAGTCAATTTCATTTTAATTTGACTTGTTATTGGGATACAAATTTGGACTATTACAGTTTTATTCAGAATTATATCCAATATCAGTACAGAATTAGGAAATAATTACCCTATGTTTATTTTTTCATCTAATCTGAAATTAATCAATGAATGTTTTCATATGTTACAGACTGTACCTGCAATTCTGACAATGAAACTCCACCAGAAAAAATGAAACACATACCTATTTAATATTTATGTAATTAAATGTTTACACTATTTAATAAAGAAGATACTATGAAGCTTATATCTAATATTTTTGGTCATTGTACATGTCATAATGCCCCAATATTTTTGAATTTGTCTCAGAGATTCTATGTTTAATTAAAAAATCATCAAGCAAAAAAATAATAAAATAAAAATGTTCTATTGCAATTATTTATTGAATATTCATAACAAATGACCAGCAATAGACTTACTAGCTATTTTTTTAGAAGCACTCTTATTCTATTTTGAACTTGTTTTAATCTGAATACAATGTAGCTTTTAATAATTTTATTTTTCAATTTATGACAATCGGGTATTATATTTACAACTAAATTTTCTTCACGCATTTTTTTGACATAAAACTCCAATTGGTCTTAGCATTGTCCTATTAGAAATAAAAACAAAATAATTTTTAAAAGACTTTAATTCTTATGCAACGTTTTATAGATCTCAGAGGGTTTAGAAATAACAAGAAACAACTGGTAAAACTCGAGAATACTTTTATGTTTTAATTTAATCGATGAATTCAATGTCTAAAACTATGCTCAAAATCCACTGTAAAAACCAAGGAGAATTGGTTATAAAAAGGCCAAAATAGATATTTATTTGAATAATATATGTATTAATCACTAATTTTGTTAATCTAAACCATATATAACAATACAAGTACAGTAATATTAAACTACTATACTTATAGCTTAACCAAAAACCTCAAGTGAAAATGGTGTATGAGATAATAATTATAGTTCCAAAGCAATTAATAATACACTAATAAATAAGTCTTCAGTCCAGAACGTTTATAAATAGCACTTAAACACCAAATTTTGCACTAAAACTTTCAAAAACCAAAAACTGTGGTAAGAACACAATAGAACCAAATGGTAAATAAACAAACATTTAGCAAACTAATGGCGGCCGATACCACGTGACATAGATAACCAATCACTAGGACGACCATAATTGTCGCCACTGTCTTGTATATAGTCACTGTACTTTTCATTACAGAGGAAAGGTGGAATAATAGCAAAAATAGACGATGGGGGGTCAGTCAGGCAAACTGCGGCGTTCTACAATGTAAGCAAGAACTCAGTTTCAAGCATTTTAAGAAGATAGCGATACGATGGAACAATTAATATAAATCCAGGATCAGGACGTCCAAGAAAGTCAACTGCTGAACAGGATGCTGCTTTGATTAACCATTTGAGAGCAAATCCATTTGAAACAGTAGTTCAAGCTGTTCCAGCAACAAATTTTCCAGCATCCTGTCGTACGGACCGTTGCAGAGTAGCACAGTCTGAATTGAAATGCCACGCAGCATCAAGGAAACTATCATTAAACAATAATCACAAAGAAGCAAGAATAAAGTTGGAAGTTATAAATAATGCTTGGGATGAAATAATTGAAGAAAATTGTTCCACATTATATAAATCGATGACCAGTAGATTAAGAGAAGTGTAATAAAGTAGGTCATCACTCTAATCAATGGGTAACTCCTTTTTCCTTCTGTTGGTAGAGACCGCTGTCACCAGTGTAGTAAATTAGAGGGTCTCTTTGTGTATCCGCCGTCGCCACTCTAGTAAATGTCTCCAGTGTAATGATTTTATTCTGTTATTGCCGGGGAAAGGTGTTTGGTTCCTGTAGTATCTCTCCGGCTTCCTTTCTCTCTGATCGTAGTGACCGGAAGGGCCCTACTGTATATTCCTACCCTAGAACAAAATCGTTGCAGCGTGCTGTCACCAGTTCCTCGCGGCACACAAAAAAAATTGTAGAACCAGGAATTCTCCCTGCGGGATTACCTCGAGGGAGGGGTTGTTCCAGGGTCGAGCGATCAAGGACGTCGTGGGGCCCCTTGGGCTTATACAGGGTGCCAAGCCCGAGTTCGTAGTGCAGGTCCGTCCTATTTGACGGGTACGCGGGTGGTGATGATTGAGGTTATGGAAGTAAATTTAAAGGTTAAAATACGTACAAACATATATTACAAATAAAAAAAGGAAAATTATTAAAACCATATACGAACGCTTTTCAATATAATAAAATATTACACGTGGCTTTCTCCTGGCTTCTAGAATAGCCTACGTGACATACCCTACATAAATAAGAGATTAACAACTGATATATATTTACAAAAAAATGAGGGGAAATTCTTTACCCCCTATTTCCGGCGCTAATTACACTTCTCGCAGAGAGAGAAGAAATAAAACTATAGAAATACCCTCTATATCAACTAAAATTCAGAAAAGTAATTTATGAAGATAGGATTAACTATGATCCCTAGTAAAATATAAATATTTCTACGCTATTATCAAAACTCTGAGATAGGATTAGCTATGGTCCCTAGTTTAATATAAATATCTGTGCGCTATGGTCAAAATTCTAAGATAGGATTAACTATGATCCCTAGTAAAAGATAAAAATCTGTGCACTATTATCAATACTCCAAAATAGGATTAACTATGATCCTTAGTAAAATATAAATATTTCTGCGCTATTATCAAAACTCTAAAATAGGATTAACTATGATCCTTAGTAAAATATAAATTTCTCTGCACTATTATCAAAACTCTAAAATAGGATTAAATATGACCCTTAGTAAAATATAAATGTCTCTGCGCTATTGACAAAATAGTCAAATAAATATATATATATATATATATATATATATATATATATATATATATATATATATTATATATGTGTGTGTGTCTATATAATAATGTTATAATTATTATAGTAATAATTAGAATTCTTATTGGGTTCGCCAAATTACACATATATTTTAATAATGATTCCTTTTATTTAGTATGCTATTTATAAACATGTAGTTTATTTAATTCTTATGTTTTCTTACCTCGGCTGCTCTTATTCGTTTACGACTCTTAAATCAGTAGGGTTCTGGGCATATTATTATAATAAAATCAACCTGACTTATTAATGTCATATATTTATGTGACTGATAAAAAAAAATTTGAAAAACTTTTAAAAACATAAAAAAAATGATTCATATATAAACTATTTGTTACGTCTTATTACACAGTTAGACTGATGAAACTACTTATTAATAAAATAAATGATTAACCTTTTGTTCTACCAATTCTTACGTTATACATAAATAATGAGTTATTTATATATATATATATATATATATATATATATATATATATCTAAATTCCCACTTTAAATATGTCTTTCTTTATATTAGAAAAAAATTATACCTTTCTTTTTAAAACGACTTTTTCTGGCTCATTTGCATAACTTGGTCGAAATCTTGTGAGCGTTGAAATTTTTAGAAATTTACAAGCACCTGCATTTCTAAATTTGCTTCTACTTTAAACAAAAAAAAACCTTTTAAAATGTTTCCTTCTAACTAGGAGGATTATGAAATGATTTTAAATGCTAATTTTTAGTTTTATTCGGGACGTGAAATTGGAAACACATTTGATATTTTCATCGACTCAAAATTTACGTTTTAAATATTATTTTACCGTATGGTAATAATTGTGTATTGATATAAACTGGAATTAGTTGTGGTCTGTTACTAGTGGAAATTTTTATATATATTTTTGGTGAAGTTCGACATGAAAGAGATTATACATTTATCTACACTTTACAATGGTAAGTTTTAATATTACTTTTCTCTGGTATATTATATTCATGTAAAGATAAAAGAACTTTACTACCAGGTATATGAGCTCTTAAATTTTCTTATATCATTCGAAATTATTATTTTAAAATTATTTTTCATACGTTCTTATTTGAAAGTTATTATTTATTTGGTACCAAATATATTTAATTAACACACAACCGACCTTTTGTTCCTTTTTCTTGAAATGATGCCGCACCGGGGGACGCTTCCAATAGATTTTCCCGCCTTCGATGGATGAATATCTTGCTCGTAATTATCTGGGTGATAATTGTTTCCTCTGCTATTCGTAGTCTCACAAAACTTTGTTACACTTGATTTATTTATAACTGATTAAATTTATATGTATTTATATACCTTTGCCTTGATTAATTATAAAATTTTTTACATTGAAAAAAATTGGATAACTTTATATTCGTGTTTCTTATATGATCACTGACGCTCAACTCCCAATTTCCCGCATTTTACATCGAACAAAACTCTTTTTATGGTTTGTCACCGGAAGTGGATTTTGTTCTCGAAAGTTCGATTGAAAAATTCACCTGTCACTTTGTTTATTCTTGTTTTTTATTGTTTTCTAACTTAAACTTATTGCAAACTATTGTTTTTTATTCATAATACACTTATTGTCATTGACTTATTCACTCACACCTTATTATTATTGTCTTTTTCCATATTACTGTTTATTTGCGATGTTTTGATTGGTCAATGCAATTTCATTAATTTTACGTTTTCTACAACCTACATATTTACCTATTAATCATGTATACAATTTATTTCTCATTATGTTTGATGTTATTACATCTATACACATAAACTATGTCGGTAATCATTTATTTCATTATTGTATTTTATATTCAAAATTATTTATGTTGGTATAATTTGTCTCAACTGTTTCATTTGGTATAAATTTGACCTTGCCTATATAACAGATTCCTACTTATTATAATATTTCCTATATCTACTTTTATGATTAATTATTAACTAAATATCTTATTCTATATATTTTATTACTTCTAAATGTCTTTTTAATGTTTAATCATTATAGTTTTTGTTGATTTTGTTAGGAGATTCTATTTATTTTCAAAATATAAACAGATGCTCTGGGTGTCTAAGATTCCATGCAGCGTTATATTATTTCTTGATCTGCGTTTACTTGTGAGGTGTCTAAGGTTGTTTTTATTAAGCTGAAGAATTAATTTTACAACTGTTTTTCTGATGGTTGTTTATGATTTCTTTTTATATTTATTTACTTTCTTTTTGATTATACCCATTGATCGTACTTGGTTATATTGTTATACAAGGTATTTTATTATTTTGATACATTATCTTTAAAAAATTATTTTTATTGACAAATTTTAATTTTATATCCTTTATCAGGATTCTATATAGGTTATGTATATGTTCTATTTACAACAATATATATATATATATATATATATATATATATATATATATATATATATTGAACTATGATTTGATTTATTTTTACTTATTTATTATTATTAAGTTTAGATAATTATTACTTTTATATGTAGAAAATTTTGTTTTGATGTGGCTAGCTCAGTTAATCATTTTTATATTATATTTATGATGTATTGTTATTTTATGCGGGAGCCTGAAACTCTCTCTACTCTTTGAGTCCTGGCATTTAAAAAATGTATTACCTTCATTTAAATAAAAAGAAACACCTTACTTTAAACAACATTTAATTTTAAAATAAAAAATTTCAATTTAATAATTATACGTTGAGACGCCGATTTTATATTTTCTACTGTGCGCATGCTCAAAATCCAGTCATGCGGAGTTCAAGCGTAAAATGAACATAGTTTTTACAATGCGAGATAGAGCATCAGTGATCTTTAGATGCACATCATATTATCAAATAAGAAATACTTAAATGGTTCAACACATAAAAGAATTTATGTGGAGAATATACATAAAAATATTACAAATAAGCTGTGGAAGAAATAGTATTAGAAGATTTATATATACATGGAAATATTATAAGATTTATATACAGATGGACATATTACATGGAAATAAATTTAAGCATCATTCTTATGATTATAAAATGGCGAACGTAGGTATTTTTACTTATTTATATTAGGCCTTTTTGATAATGTTAATGATTTATTTCATTAATTCACTAAATAAAGTCCGTTTTCTTTTTTATTTTAGATCGATCATTGCTGTGAATGTTTATCAATTTAACGAAATTAAGCACTTATTTGAGTTTTTTCTCTTATTATTGGCCAATAATATTTTAAAAAAACACTGACCTGATGCTCTGGAATTGGGATAACGCTTCTGGACCCCAGGAAGACTCCTCTGAAGTTCCAACACCAATTTTGGAGAAATTTGACTGATTTTTGCAGAAAAACTGGATCTGATTATCTGTGAGTACTAAATATGATTGTTTTTAATAGTATTTGTTAAATTTTATCAATTTATTTCGGGAATTTCATGAAATTTTCGGGAACACTATAACACAAAGTCCACATATCTCGACGCCAGCTTCCAACCTCCAGCGCTTCCTCTCGATTCTCAATTTTTTTCAACAAACAAGTATATTGGGAAATGGTCCCTAAATACAGGCTAAATAAGATACCTATACAAATTAGGCCCTACCAGTAAATGAGGGGCGCTGATATATATGAAACACTAGATATGACCGGACAAATACTATGGGGTCCCTTCCCTATCTTGGGACACCCGGTTAAGTCAAAGGAAAAATATAATATCACAGTTCAAATACACAATATAATAAAATAATTATACGTTAAAAACTTACGTTTTGGAATATCACCAGTCACACAAACTGCACACTATTACTGTTTGGAGGGTGAGGGCCCGTCAATACTTAGACTTGCCTCACCGGAGGAGAGATACTTTCTCTCCTTTGATTCCCATTTTTTCGTTATTTATTTCTTAATTTTACCTTGTGTGAAGGTTCGTTTGCAATATCATTGTTTTTGTTTATAGTAGACAAACCTGACCTAATCGTAATCTAATATGTTTTGTTAACCTTGTATTAACACCGTTTTGTTTGTGTTATTTTCTTTAGTTGAGGTCGATAATTAATAATTATTTTGAATTAAGAAGAATTTGTCTATATACGGCGTTCTTAAAATGTATGTCATATCTTGTGTTTATTACATAATGGCGGGATTACTAAATATTAATTGTTTTTTTTTATTGAAAATTAAAAATTATTTAGTAGCCTTTGATATCTAATAATTAAAAACAATATTATTTACACTTTGATGTTATTATCATTTAAATATACGACTAAACTATTCGATTTTTCCCGGAAACGGAAAAAGTCACAGTCACACTAGGCAACAACAACTGTTCCATTTTCTTTGGCCGCAACTGAACATTATTTCTACTTATTATACTTATGTACCAATATGTAGCCTTGTCAAAACGAATGAAGGTATAATATAAAAATGGTTTAATATAAACAGTGCATAACTTCTTCTTTACGTGACGTCTCCTTTAAGAAGGTTGGCTATCATCATGGCGATTTTCATCTTTGAAGCTGCGGATCTGAACAAATCAACAGAGCTACTGTTGTACCACTGCCTTAGGTTGTTCAACCAGGAGATGCGTCTTCTTCCTATACTTCTTTTACCCTGTATTTTTCCTTGTATAATAGTTTGCAACAGTGTATACCTCTCCCCTCTCATCACGTGGCCCAGATATTGCAATTTTCTGATTTTGTTTGTGTTGATTATTTCCTTCTCCTTTCCCATTCTTCTCAATACCTCCTTGTTCGTTGCTCTGCTCACCCAGGTTATTCTGAGGATTCTTCGATATGCTAACATCTCGAATGTTTCCAGCCGGTCAGTGTCGCACTTCTTAAGCGTCCAGGCTTCCATTCCATATAATAGTACTGGAAGTATGTAGCATTAAAGCATTCTGATTTTAAGATGTAGACTAAGATCTGTTCTGGTTAATGCATTCCTCATTTTATTAAACACAGTTCTAGCCTTTCCGATTCTTGATCTTATTTCTTGTGAGTAATCATTATTGTCATTTACAGTTGTTCCCAAGTACTTGTATTTGCGGACCTTCTCCACTGGCTCCCCTTTGATCCATAATGTTTCTCGCTGTTGTTGGTGTTTTGTGATTGTCATGAATTTAGTCTTTTTGGTGTTAAGTGTGAGCCCCCTTTCTTCGCTGATTCGTACTACTAGGTCTATTAGCATTTGCAGTTCTTCCAGGGTTGTCATGTCATCCGCGTATCTGATGTTGTTTATAACCTTCCCATTAACTTTCACTCCCGTTGTTTTTTGCTTTTCCAGTGCTTCTTGTACTATATCTTCTGAATACAAGTTGAAGAGTAATGGTGAGAGCACGCATCCCTGTCTTACTCCACGTTTTATTTTTATCTCTTCTGAAAGTTCATTTTGCACCGAAACTTTGGCAGTCTGGTTAAAATAGAGGTATGTTATTATCCTGATATCATTCATATTGTAGCTTTCTTAAGTGTCTCCTAATTTCCAACTCTTCAAGGAAATCCAGTTCTTGTTTCTTATCACAAATATGTACTACTTCTAGTTCTGTGTTAGGTGTCAATGAATGGTTGGTGTCAAGTAAATGTTTTGCGTAATGGGACTTATCTGGTTCTTTCAATCTGTATGCTCGTAAGTGTTCACTGTATCGGATTTCAAAATTTCCGAGGGTCTGACCCAAATAGACAACATTTCATTCTGGACATTTGAGTTTATATATACCTGATTTCTTGAATGTTGGTATTTTTGTTTTAACATTTAACGATTCCGTACTTACGTTACTTTCTGTTTTAAACGAAATTGTTGTATTCGTTGCTGAAGATATTATCTTTGAAATATTATTAGAAATATTTCCTGTATGTGTGATGGTTTTATAAGTTTTTATTTCTTCAGTTTGTTCAGGAAATATTAGTTGTAATGCCACTTTTTCCACTTTTTTATTAATTAGCTTATCATATGTAATGGATAACCGTTGGATGTTGCTATTTGTCTAATTGTATTAATCTCTCTATCAAAATTACATTTGTTCATAGGAACTGAAAATGCTCTATGTATCATTGAATTGTATGCCGTTAGCTTATGTGACATTGAGTGATTGGAATTATATGGAATTGTCACATCAGTGTGTGTTGGTTTTCGGTAAATTGCATAAACAAGTGCATTATTAACTCTTTGAATTTTCAAATGAAGAAAATTGATTAAGTTATTTTCTTCAACTTCTAGTGTAAATTATTAATGTGGTTGAAAAATATATCTAACTGTTGTTCATTACCTATAAAACAAGCTAATATGTCATCTACATATACATATCAAAATAAAACGTTTTTTGAAATATTACTTTGTTGTGCCCTTAGAAATTTCCTTCTTATTTGTGAGAGAAATAAGTCACATTTAATTTCAACGTAAAACGATAACCTCTCACGGCCAAAGGGAAATTATAATGGTCACATGGCGTTACCAGTGTGTTAGAGAAGGACAATCATGAGACAGAGAATTAAAAGGCAGCGTAGATTATTATACCAGACGAATAGGAATCGCGCGTGCGCCTCTTAAAGATGTTTAACTGTACAATCTAGGTACTTCACTAAACGTTAGTTTTGGAATGAGTAACGATATTTTGCAAATCTTATTAAAATGAGTATGCAAGTACACCATAAAGTGCAAATTGTAAAATGGTACTACCAGGGTCATTCATATCGAGAAATAGCAGAAAATTTGTTTATTGTGGCATTGGAAAATGCCCAACCAATTAGCAAAAAACAAGTGAGAACGATTATAACAAATTTTGAAGAGCATGGATGTGTCAATCCTACTAAACATGGACCGCGTACACAAAATCGTCAAACCCAACACGAAAAAGAAGAAAGAGATATTTTAATTTGTGCCAGTGTGGAAAATAATCCCCTACAATCGCCCACTCATTTGGCAAAGGATTTTGATGTTGATCCGAAAACGAGTCGGACTGTATTTAAAAAAATGGTTATCGTAGTTTCAAACTGAAAAAGAGCCATGAAATTTTTCCAGGCGTAGAATGGAATTTTGTGAAATTTTCATGGAAAGAATACAATAGGACACAAATATTACAATAATAGAACTCAATATCCCCAAAAGTTAAATGTTTGGGCTGATATATTAGGTGAACATTTAATTGGACCATTTTTTATTGACGGAATTTTAACCGGACAGAAATATTTGGACATGCTGGAAAATCAAATTACTCCTGCCCTTATACAATTAGGTGTCAACTTCAATGATATCTGGTACCAACATGACGGTTGTGCATCACATAATTATCGACTAGCAATAAATTTTTTAAATACACAATTTCCCAATCGGATAATCTCCTCGAATGGTAACATAAGATGGCCTGCGAGATCTCCAGATCTGGCTCCCAATGATTTCTTTTTCTGGGGTTATATAAAATCGAGAATTTATGGGTTCCAAGAAAACAGAGCCACTTCTCTAAATGAACTAAGGGAACAAATTTTACAAATGTGTATGCAAATAACACCTGAAATGCTCATACGTGTTCGTCAAGAATTTTATAACCGTCTCGGTTACTGCTTAGCTCACAACGGGGGTTTATTTGAACATTTGATTTAAGCTCATTGAAGAATTGAGAAGTTTTATTTTTCAATTTATTACATATCATAATATTACTATTATTTAAAAATTGTAGGCATTAGAATTCGATTTTATTTTTATTTTCGTTTTTTTTTAATTTGTACTGTGTGTGTGTTTACACAGAGAATTCGTTCTCATTTGCATACAAACGATAAAGATACCAAATTATTTTACCAACACATTCGAAACACAGCAGATGTTTCGAGACCACTTTCACGTTGCCAAATCTGAAAAAAAGTAAAGGTTTTAACCGCTTTCAAACTGAAAACTAGAACAATTTCCAGTATTACAATAAAATATTCAACGAATAGATGGAATTAATTATATCTTGATCTGTTACAACCTCTTGAATGATCATAATAAAAATCTTGTTATAACGTGTTCTCGTGTTAGAACAATACATTTTACAATTAATATAAATATACAATAAAAATTGGCAATACTGTTAGTAGCTACAAAGAATTTGTAAGAGGCCGGCGTTGTGGGGGTCTCCACTTATGAGATCCTGTCAGCGAAAAATGAGAATTAAAAATTTGGAAACACATATTATTATTAATACAAATTTTATTTCGCATGTTATATTATTTATTCCAATACTAACCGAACTAATATAGTGAATTAAATTATTGCTACTGAATTATTTCTTTGTAAATTAATCATGAAGGGATAAACGAAAGTAATGTTGATTTTTTCTATTGTTCATTGCATTAAGCTATCAGTTTAGTACAATCTTATTATTTCTCAATTAATAAACTAAAATGTCCACATTACACGTCTGTATTTGCACGTCTCTCGAAAGCGGTGCCTACCAGACATACCTTTACACGTGGTGGAAGTATACTCCCACCCCGTCTTCAATCATATAGAGTAATTGCACGTTTTCCACTTTATGATATCCTCTTAGCGGAAAAGAATGATACACTGAATTTATATGTATTTTGCCTCCTTCTAACATATTGACGATAAAACATATGTGCCCACAAAATTTTCCTAACACTGTATATATATACAAACATTCAGTTTTATATATATTGATAATATATTTTAAAAAAAGTCCGTTATTATTTCACTATTTCAAGATTAGTAATTCAGTCAAATATATAATCTACAAATTTCTGTAATTAACTTTTAAAAATAATGACTTTTCCCTTGAACGTTCATGTTTCTTTGTTCATAATTAATTAATGATTTAATTGAAAAGTATCTACCTCATATTTAATTACAAACAGCTTGAGGAAAAAATATTGCGATTGTTATATAAAAGTATCAAGTTCACGGTTGGTTCTACCACATACACTTTATATCTCGACTATCATAATGTCACACTTATTTAAGTTGTTTATAGTCTGCGTCTTACCACTGGAAGCTTTATTTGATAAACGGACCGAAACTTTTGATGCAGAGACTGTAAGTTTTTTAACAAAATCTTATTTTTCTTATTCAAAAGAAGGCGATTTCAAGAATTTTATATATACACTGTTGCTTCGGTTTCGTCCACCTCTTTGATATCACTTGTTGTTTTATGTACTATTCCAGATGGTATCATCCATTATCTGCAGTATTATTTCCTTTTTATCTATCTCTTACACCCGGTGTGGGGCAGAGGAATTTGCTTACTTGAAATCGACAGCCTCGAGCCATAGTTCCTCAGAGGTGGGTCGCTCGTAGGACTTCAAACGATCGCGAGAGTTTTTTCGTCTCGTCTCGCCCGTGGAAATGTTTTAGATCGACAGTGTATTGACAAAACGGACGCCATTATACTGACTCTTTTAACCATCGTTTCCTAATAAAAATTCGATAGCATTGTCAGCGTGTAGTGGATATTCAACTCGCGCGAACTCGATCTCCTGATGATTTTATTACAAACAAATTAAGGTTATATTCAATATTAATTATTTCAAAAAGTCGTGAAAAATATTTAAAACAAACAATTTAATCTATATTTACTAAACGTACGAAAATAGTAGTATCAATAGACATGGTAATAGAATCAATCCAAAAACCTCTTGACGAGGTAAAAATAGATGATGCAAGGACACCCTTTATAAAAGATGTGATATCAAATCATATGATGTATAGGGTGACACAACTTATAATATTTTGAAAATAAAGGTAAGCATTATGAAACTTAATTCCTTATTAATTCGTAAGTTTCAAATAATTTATGTACATGCGTTCAGCCCTGCTATGGGATTCTGTTTTCCGACTCGCGTCGAGTCGATCGATTTTTTCGGTATACGGGATTCTGTTTCACGATTTTACGGAATGATACGACTCGAGTTCCTAGATACCTAGCGAGGAGTCGACTATAGATGAACTTTAGTCGAATTGCTTGCATTTCCCAAAACATTATAGAATAATACGTTTATATGTGTTCTGTGAGGTTAATTATAAATATTTACTCTATGGTTGTATTTCATTTGGGTTTTTGTTGGACAGAGAGTTTATTTTTATTTGCCTCCACACAGTATTAATTTTTTGGTAAGTTGTACCCTATAATGTTGCCTGTTGTCAGAGATCGTATATTAGCAGAACAAAATGCACAAAGAAATAATATTATGAGGCTTCGCTATCTCAGAAGCAAGGTTTATTGAATTATTTCGTTTAAATAAAAGGTAAGATAAGAACTTCCTGGTATTTAAAATTTTTATTTTTCATTGGCTTTGTTTTAGGTTAGCTAGAAATCTTATAAATATATTGAGGAATCAAATTCCACCAAGAAAGTCATTGAAAGGTATATCTCTTGAAACGAAAGTTTTAACTACACTGGGATTTTTTTTCTGGTTTAAGCCAAACTACAGTACAAAGATGTATTTATACTGTAACAGAAGCACTCTCTTTGATGGCTGTAAATTACATAAATATGCCACTTAGTCTGCAAAAGAGAAATCTTATTAAAACAGATATTATGAATAAATGGGGATTTTCTGGAGCAATAGGAATGATTAATGGATTCCATATTGCCATTTGCAAACCCAGAGAAAATGAACACAACTTTATCAATAGAAAAGGATTTCATTCCATAAATATTCAATTGATTTGTGACCACAAATTGAAAATACGAAATATCTTGGCAAATTTTGGAGGATCTACACATGATTCATTCATTTGGCGAAACAGTGAAGCTCAAGAATTCATGAGAAATCTTAACAAACAGCGAGAAAGATGCTGGTTACATGGAGACTCTGGTTATCCCTTGCAGCCCTATTTGATGACACCATTCAGGAACCCAAATAATGAAAGTGAGAGCAGATTCAATAATGCTCTCTTATCAGCTAGAAATACTGTAGAGGGCTGCATTGGTGTCCTTAAAATGCGTTTTCGATGTTTGCTGAAAGATAGATCAGCAAGATATAATCCTCAATTTATTTGCCAAATTGTCAAAGCCTGTGCAGTTTTACACAATATGTGTATTGATGAGCACATTTAATTTGATCAAAAATAAATATAAAAAATAAAAACCAACAATTTTATTCAGGCAAGCAATTTTGAGACCCGTAATAAGAAAAACTCAATTTATAAATTTCAGAGAGAAATAAAATTAGCAGTAGATAACGTTAAATCAATAATTAACGATAAAGAAAAATATAAATTATTTTTACCCAATCCGCAACACCCTGAACTTTATTCATTAATTAAACTCCATAAAGAGGGGTACCCAATCAGGCCAGTTGTTTCTTATTTCACAGCGCCTTCATTCAAAATTTCAAAGATTCTCATAGATGTCATTTCTAAATATTGTTCATTCATACCTCGATTTTCAGTTAAAAACTCAACGGAATTAATTAATAATATTCAAGATATAATACTACCCCATAATTCTAAATTCATATCGTTCGATTTAACAAATCTATTCCCTAGTATACCTCCTAAAGAAACTATAACTCTTGTTGATAACTTGCTCACATACAATAATGTTAATCCTATAATTCACTCTGATATCATTACTTTATTAAAAGTGTGTTTGAATCAAAATTATTTTCATTTCAATGGAGAGGTTTATAGCAGTAAAGATGGTTTGATTATGGGCAACCCTCTCAGCCCCCTACTAGCAGAAATTTTCATGGATAATATAGAGAAAATAATTCATGAACACCCCCTTAGTAAAAAATTTATGTACTGGCACCGATATGTGGACGACATTTTAGCTAGCTTCATCGGTACAAATAGACAATTAGAGAGCTTCATTACTTACATAAACTCGATTCACAATAATATCAAATTTACCGTAGAACTTGAACAAAATAAGTCTATGAACTTTCTGGACCTTATAATTTCAAATATAAATAATAAACATGATTTTTCTATATTTCATAAACCATCACATACAGATATTACAATTCATAATAGTTCGGTCCACCCATTCAGTCATAAACTAGCAGCTTTCAATAGTATGATACACAGACTCTTAACAGTCCCATTAAATATTAATAATTATACCAAAGAATTAAATATCATAAAACAAATAGCAGTTAATAATAATTACGATCCAAATTTAATTGACAATATCATAAATAAAAAGATAAAAAAACAGACTTTAGAACAAGTATTCCCTTCATATAAAAATAATAAACAATTTAAAAGCTTAACATACTTTGGAACACCATCCTTAAAAATTAAATCATTTTTAGAAACTTTAGACATGAATATTTCCTTTAAAACTGATCACAATTTATCCAAATTCATTAAAAATAATAAATCTAAATCTTCAAAATTAAACAAATCAGGAGTTTATAAATTAAAATGTGGTAATGACAATTGTGATAAAATTTATATCGGTAGAACTTTTAGAAATTTTAAAACTAGAATTTCGGAACACAAACGTAGCTATAACAACAAAAAATTAGATTCTAACTATTCAAATCATTTATTAGAAAACCAACACATTTTCGACGCAAATTTTGAAATTCTCCATGTAGTCGGTAAATCCTTTAGTTTAAATTTATTAGAAGCCCTAGAGATTAACAAAAATAAATATTCAGGTAATCTCCTTAACGACCAAATAGATATCAATCAGTCTCCTTTATTGAACCTCTTTAGAAGATAGCTTAGGAATGTTTGTAGTGAATTAATTTCCAGGTAATTTCTTTCAATACCATTGTTAACCTTAGTAAATAGATTTAGCACTGTATATATTAAGACATTTTTATATTTTACCTTCATTCGTTTTGACAAAGCTACTGTGTTAGTGAAACGCGTCAACAAGTTTAAATTGAACATTAGTTCAAATAAATGAAGATTTAAACAAACTATATTGTTTTATTTCATCGTGAATTATTATACATAAAATCAATATGTTTTCGACCTCTAGTATTGAATTCTGAATCATAACTCAACCTCTCCTCGTATAAGTTTGTATTTTAAAAGATTTCTGATGGTGTGATGCCAGCATTTGAAACGCGGCAATTGAAGTCACCTCCAATAATGATCATTACATCGTTATGACTATTGCTGATGTCATCAAGGACATCCTGGAAGATATCAAGAATGTGCCCAAGATCCAAGGAGGGATTAAAATATACGCTACACACAATAAATGTGTACATATCAAAACAAAATAAACAAATTAGCCACCACGGTGTTCCATCTAAAATAGTTATATTTAAATACTTTCTATAAAAAACACATAGTCCGCCACTGGCACGCCCAACTGCCTTATTCCTAAGAGCACCAAATGAGACAGCCTCGTAATCAGTAAAAAAACCTGCACTATGCACCTTTTCTGTAATCAACCACGTTTCACTCATGCAAATAACATCGAAATTCGAATTCGCAGAATCCTCGATAAAATTTTGCAGATTAGCGAAGCCATGACAATTTCAAAACAAAACTCCTAATAATTTTTTTGGTGCGTAGAATTAAGTTTACTGAGTTTTGGGATATTCTGTTCGGGAGATGAATTGCTACCGCGATCTCTTTCTCTTTTGGGCCTATCAGATGTATTTTGTCGTTGTTCAGATACTGGAACAATTCGTGGTTGATTAAATATATATTTGATTCTAATTGATTCTCCAGCAGCCTTTCTAGAAGTAAAGTCTTTAAAAATTGCAGCATTTTCTTGCAATTTTAGCAGAGTGAGGTCATTTTTCATTTTTATTTGAGGATATTGATTTACAGGCAACTTGGATTTATTGCGCAGCACAAGTCAAGCATCTTAATGAGACTTAAATACACTTTCAATAAGTCGCGGCTGGCTATCTCTAAGCTTTCCCAGTCTCATTTTTTCCATTATTCCAATAACTTTTGGGGCTGTTACTGTGTTTACAATCTCCGTGACAATTTCCTCATAGTTACTACATTCAGGGATACCTTGCAAGATAACATTTTTCTCTCGTTCTGCTCTCATCTTATATTCATGATACAAATCTGCATTTATTGTCTGAAATTTTGTTTCGAATTCAGTGACTTTTCTGTGAATATTTTTGTTGCCTTTCTGAAGATCATCAATTTTTCTGGTACACTCATCAATTTTTTCGTTTTGCTCACTTATTATGTAATGCAGGTCAGTAACACTTTTTGTAAGCACAGTGAGTTGACTCATAATTTTTTGCATTTGGGATTCTATATTCAAATTAAATTCCATTATTTTGTATTGACTTTTTTTTCAACTCTTAATTGCTGTCGATATTTAATCACCAAACAAGTATTATCAGTTCGTTTTTGTATATTTACAACTTAAGAACAACTGGATTATGCTGATTGTAGGTTAGCCCCCTAAGTTGCACGGGAAGACAGCGTAACAATCATTTCCTTTCACACAAAACCCACCTTTCAATCCGTCATCCACTCGTAGTCGCTTTACCCATGTTTTTATTGATACGGCGTTTGTAAAACACAACTTGTTCAATTTCTTTTTATTCTGCTGTTAATTATACCGAATGTCCCGATGTTAGTTCGTAGCATCCTATTTTCTTTTCGTCCACGAAAAGAGAATTATCATCTTCACATAGCGGTTCATGACTAGATTGTTGTGGTATCCTATTTTTTATGCCGCTTAGGTCTCCCTATAGACACCGTAGAGGAGGCACTACCTTCATCACTGCTTTCTGCATGGTACTCATCTGACAACGTATCGTTCCCGAAAAGAGAATTCTCATCTTCAGATAGGATTTCTTGCATATCATTTTCTAATTTGTCTTGTTTCTAACCTAACCAACACAACAAATGTACGCCAGTTCTGAATATACTAGCATACCACAAGCAAGTAGTAACTTGTATATGGCAACAACTAATGGCTAGCTAGCATTATCATTGTGGCACTCAACGTGTTAAATTCTATTCACATATGCTTAAGAAAAGAAATATAGATTTTTCTTCAATTTATTAGAGGAATGCAGTATTTAGGGAATTTTTTTCGTAAAATAATTTTGATCTGGGGTCATAAACCATACAAATTGGAAAGAACTTGAAAAAACGAAGTGAAAAATCAAAAAGTGGACCACTCATTTTAGCTATAACTCTGCCAGGGCACACTAAATATATAAAGTATTATAAACCGTCCGAAAAATCTTGAATAGAACTACGAAAAACATTTAGGGTGCGTTTTTTCGATCTGAGGTAAAAAAACCGTATAAATTGGAAAAAAACAGTCATCTGACAGAAGTCCATTGTGATAGGTGAACACGTTCCTATGTTTATATATACAGGGCGTCCCGCATAAGAACCGACACAGAGCAGAGACGTATAGGGGAGCCCAAAATATGACGATTGGGGGCAATTTACCTCTATACCCAATTGCATCCCAGAGGAGTTATAGGGCCTCAAAGTGGGGCCCAAAATTTCGAAAAAAATTAATTTCTTTGCAACCCTTCACCTTAAAAATACCAAATTTGGTACACTGTATCAAACTCTCAAGAGCATTAAGTAATGGTAAGTAGAAGGCGATCGAACCAGTCTGGGGAGTTAATTAGGGGTGACCTAACCTTAAAATTTCACAGAATTGTTTTATCTGTTATTCGATTTGAAAACTTTTATTTTCATACCATGGATAACTTGATTGATAAACTTTTTTTAGTCTTGTAATTTTGCAAAATACTTTGTCATTTTCAAGGAAAAATCTAATAACCAAAGACATGTTTTCAACATGGCTCATTTGCCGTCATCAGCACGGTATAACCAAATAAGGATGTGAAATTTGGGAGCAAAGATGTTAATCAAAACATGGGAAAACACAAAACAACGGATTTCAGCAGAGAAACCAAACGCTCATTTGTGCCTTCAATTGGAAGATCCCGAGTTTTCAGGACAACAACCAAGATCGACACGGAGGCGCATATAGCCCCTCCGCCTGAACCTTCCGACCCATAGTAAATAACAAAGAAGATGTAGGAATATCACGTGATATGTTAACAACAACAAAGAGATTCTTGGGTAATTCACGCAAAAAGAAAAAGGGCTACTGAAACAGAGTGGTAACCGCGGACATGCATGTTTCTGGCTCATGTGCCGTCATCGGCACGGTATAACCAAATAAGGATGTGAAATTTGGGAGCAAAGATGTTAATCGAAACAAGGGAAAACACAAAACAACGGATTTCAGCAGAGAAACCAAACGCTCATTTGTGCCTTCAATTGGAAGATCCCGAGTTAGGACCACAACCAAGATCGACACGGAGGCGCATATAGCCCCCCCGCCTGAACCTTCCGACCCATTGTAAATAACAAAGAAGATGTAGGAATATCGCGTGATAAGTTAACAACAACAAAGAGATTCTTGGGTAATTCACGCAAAAAGAAAAAGGGCTACTGAAACAGAGTGGTAACCGCGGACATGCATGTTTCTGGCTCATGTGCCGTCATCAGCACGGTATAACCAAATAAGGATGTGAAATTTGGGAGCAAAGATGTTAATCGAAACATGGGAAAACACAAAACAACGAATTTCAGCAGCATATATATATATAAATAATCAATGAAAAGATTAAAGAATAACGCGTGGAATATAAAACAAAAACAGAATTAGCGGGCATATCACGCAAAAGAGGTTACAGAGAATGAGTGGTAACCGTAGACATGCATGTTTCTGGCTCATTAGCCTTCATCGGTACGGCATAACCAAGAAAAGGTGTACAACTTGGGAGCAAGGATGTTAATTGAAACATGAGAAAACACAAACAACGGATTTCAACAAGATAACCAAACGCACATTTGCGCCTTCAAATAGAAGATTCCACGCGTTATTCTTTAATCTTTTCATTGATTATTTGTCTATTTCCAGGGTCAGAAGGTTTAGACAGGAGAGCTATAGACGCCTCCGTATCTCTGTTGGTTGTTGTCTTGAAAACTCGGGATCTTCCATTTGAAGGCGCAAGTTGTACACCTTTTCTTGTTTATGCCGTACCGATGAAGGCTAATGAGCCAGAAACATGCATGTCTACGGTTACCACTCATTCTCTGTAACCTCTTTTGCGTGATATGCCCGCTAATTCTGTTTTTGTTTTATATTCCACGCGTTATTCTTTAATCTTTTCATTGATTATTTGTCTATTTCCAGGGTCAGAAGGTTTAGACAGGAGAGCTATAGACGCCTCCGTGTCTCTGTTGGTTGTTGTCTTGAAAACTCGGGATCTTCCATTTGAAGGCGCAAATGTGCGTTTGGTTATCTTGTTGAAATCCGTTGTTTGTGTTTTCTCATGTTTCAATTAACATCCTTGCTCCCAAGTTGTACACCTTTTCTTGGTTATGCCGTACCGATGAAGGCTAATGAGCCAGAAACATGCATGTCTACGGTTACCACTCATTCTCTGTAACCTCTTTTGCGTGATATGCCCGCTAATTCTGTTTTTGTTATATATATATATATATATATATATATATATATATAAAGGGTGCATTTAAGAATTGCAAATTCCGTATTTATGAGTTACTTGCAATGCTATTGAATTTCTAGTATATTTGTTTTGTAGGTAAAAACTGTTACTGACTTTGGCTACCCCATTCAAACTCACCATGTTGAAACAGATGACGGATTCATTTTGACAATATTCAGGATACCTCACGGAAGAAACTCGAATGAAACAAACGATGAACCTGTTTTGTTGGGTCACGGAATGTTCGGGTCCGCTGAAAATTTCATGATGATCGGTCCGAAGAAATCGTTGGCTTATGTTTTAGCCAACGCGGGTTACGATGTGTGGTTGATAAATTGCAGAGGTACTTGGCATTCCAAGCATCACAATACGTTGAAGCCCGAACAGAAAGAATTTTGGGAATTTTCGTGAGTCTGAGAAATTTTGTTTACGTTTTTTCTTCTCCATTAGGTGTTTTTTAGATGGCACGAGATTGGTATCTATGATTTACCCGCAGTTATTGACTATATACTTAACGTCACTAAGAAGGAAGGTATTTTTTACGTTGGTCATTCTCAAGGAGGTACCATCGCATTTGTCATGGCTTCTGAAAAACCGGAATATAATAAAAAAATTAAATTGATGATTGGTCTCAGCCCAGGAGCGATTTACAGGAATATGAAGAGTCCTGTAGTAAGATGGGCTGCAGCCAACTATAAACTATTACAGGTAAACTCCAATGATTAGTAAAGAGAACAACTACGAGATTATTTTAAATTGACATGAAAACATTATACTGATAATGTGGTTGAACATCTAGTATTAGGACCAAGTTTCTTGTTTTATTGACAGTTTCAATTATTTCCGAATTGACTTTTAAAATAATGTGATTTGAACTGTTTTTCCGTGCCTTAGGTCAACCAAAAAGCATTCATTTCGTCTTGAAGGCATTTACTGCAAGAACAAATTTATTAAAGGCTTGCAATAATTTCAGGCTTCACTCACTTTGTCATACTTAATCAACATTTATGATGTTTCTGGAGTTCAGCTGTGTAAAAAATAAATAACAAGGGAACAAGAATGGAACGTTATGGGACTTCATTCATTACAGTTGCCATATCACAAGCATTTTCATTGAAAGATACCCTTTGCTCTCAATATTATGACTGTTCTTATTTTCACATTACAATAACGTCTGATTCTATTTAAGTTAAAAAATAATCTTTTTTCAGAATCTAAGTGAATCTCTTCAAATATATGAGCTGCCACCACCATTTTTCTCAGATTATGACGTAAGAGAATTGATAAAATCGTTATGCGTGGAAAGTGTGGCTCTAAAGAATTCATGTAAATCGATATTTATGCTTATTACTAATGAAAATCAAGAAATGTTTGATTCGGTAAGTATATTGAAGATCAAAACATGTAAACATTTGACCAACAACACTAATCATTACTTGGATATAGTCTCATTATACAACTTTTGACCAATTATAACCAGTACTTGGGTATACACTTGTAGTATCTTCCCTGATGATTGGAAGAGTAGCCACTGCCAATGAAGTTGGCAGCGGTTACTGACATTAAGGAGCGAGTTAGTTGCATCCATAACCTATACATACGTATTATCAGGGATTCTAAGAAAATTAAGTGTTGAACGATGAAATAAAACAATATATAGTTTGTTTAAATCTTCATATATTTGAACTAATGTTCAATTTAAACTTGTTGACGCGTTTCACTAACACAGTAGCTTTGTCAAAACGAATGAAGGTAAAATATAAAAATGTCTTAATATATACAGTGCTAAATCTATTTACTAAGGTTAACAATGGTATTGAAAGAAATTACCTGGAAATTCATTCACTACAAACATTCCTAAGCTATCTTCTAGGTAAAGAGGTTCAATAAAGGAGACTGATTGATATCTATTTGGTCGTTAAGGAGATTACCTGATCATTTATTTTTGTTAATCTCTAGGGCTTCTAATAAATTTAAACTAAAGGATTTACCGACTACATGGAGAATTTCAAAATTTGGGTCGAAATTCTCCATGTAGTCGGTAAATCCTTTAGTTTGAATTTATTAGAAGCCCTAGAGATTAACGAAAATAAATATTCAGGTAATCTCCTTAACGACCAAATAGATATCAATCAGTCTCCTTTATTGAACCTCTTTACCTAGAAGATAGCTTAGGAATGTTTGTAGTGAATGAATTTCCAGGTAATATCTTTTAATACCATTGTTAACCTTAGTAAATAGATTTAGTACTGTATATATTAAGACATTTTTATATTTTACCTTCATTCGTTTTGACAAAGCTACTGTGTTAGTGAAACGCGTCAACAAGTTTAAATTGAACATTAGTTCAAATATATGAAGATTTAAACAAACTATATTGTTTTATTTCATCGTTCAGTATGGATCTTCATCAAGTAAAAGCCTCATCTATTCAATTTTTGAAGAAAGCTGATATCAGCTATTTGGCTATATGGTATTTTAAATTACTTTTAAAAAGTGCAGTGTGTACGCAAAATTTGTGGTTTTTCGGGCAGTGTTCCAGAAATCACGTATTCCCTAGATACATGAAATTAAAAACAGACAACAAGAGCAGTCCAGCCAACAAAGCCAGTATCTATGGCAAAGAAAAATGGTTAAAAGAAGAAAAGAACATTCAGTATAGTAAGAGATATATTTTTAGTATTTATGTTAAGGTAATTCATTCACAACTATCACATATACTACATCCCATAGAGTTTGACATTTTAGATAGGGACATAAGAGATAAGATTAAAGTAATTATTCACAAAAAGTACCAAGGACAAAAACGTAAATTAAAGTCATTATTAACCAACAAACCAGTATCAAGAAACCCACAAACCAAATTCTCAGAACATAAATTTTTTAATAGATTCGTCAATCTTTCAAATACAATTTTTTCAGATAAAGAAATTCAATTATTACAAAAAGGTTTTAAACATAACATTCAACCCACATGTTCATTGGATAACTTCAACAAACTAGGTATAGAAACAGAAATTAACTTGTATAATATTCCAAATAATTCTAATCTAAAACATAAAGCTTCAGAAATTATTAAAAAAGAATTCGTCGAGTTTAACAAACCCAATTTTGAATTATCAGCCGCCAAATCAATTCAACAAAAATCAAAGTCAAATAGTCTTATTTTCACAAAAGCAGATAAAGGAAATACGGTAATAGCATTACCTAAAGAAGATTATTTATTAAAAACCAACAATTTTATTCAGGGGGCCATCCATAAAGTACGTCACACGTTAATGGGGAGGGAGGGTATCATCGAAGTGTGACATCGTGTGACAAGGGGAATGGGAAGGTCAATACTTTTGTGACGTCACATGTTAAAATTTAAAATACTAAAACGCAAAGTTTGGATGTGAATTAAAAATTTACGGACTTGATCTATATTTATTAATAATTTAGCATTCTCGCTATGCGATAATCTCTCATGCAACGTCATTTAAGTTCTAGAGAATGATGTCGACACTAAGGATGTTCCTGACGTTCAAATTCAGAACGAAAATGAAGTGCCTGATTTACCAGTAATAGCTGATATAAAAGAGTGGATCCAAAGTCCATGGACACTCGATAATTAAGTTTTTTATCTTTAATTAATATAATTAATCGTTTATTATTTTCTAACTAGTCGTTTGTTTTTTCGGTTTTATAAAATGTTGGACTTTATGTTGATTTTATTAGATTATTATTTAATAAAAATAAGTAAAAAATGAAAATAGCTGTTTTCTCTCTCGATTATTCTTAAATACATACATACATTTAAAAAATGTGTGACGTCACATCAGGAGGGGGGGTTATAAAAATGTGACAACCTGTGACAAGGACGGGGGGAGGGGTTCAAAAGTCCTAAAATTTGTGTGACGTACTTTATGGATGGCCCCCAGGCAAGCAATTTTGAGACCCTTAAAAAAGACCCAACTAATAAATTTCAGAGAGAAATAAAATTAGCAGTAGATAACGTTAAATCAATAATTAACGATAAAGAAAAATATAAATTATTTTTACCCAATCCGCAACACCCTGAACTTTATTTATTAATTAAACTCCATAAAGAGGGGTACCCTATCAGGCCAGTTGTTTCTTATTTCACAGCACCTTCATTCAAAATTTCAAAGATTCTCATAGATGTCATTTCTAAATATTGTTCATTCGTACCTCGATTTTCAGTTAAAAACTCAACGGAATTAATTAATAATATTCAAGATATAATACTACCCCATAATTCTAAATTCATATTCGTTCGATGTAACAAATCTATTCCCTAGTATACCTCCTAAAGAAACTATAACTCTCGTTGATAACTTGCTCACATACAATAATGTTAATCCTATAATTCACTCTGATATCATTACTTTATTAAAAGTGTGTTTGAAACAAAATTATTTTCATTTCAATGGCGAGGTTTATAGCAGTAAAGATGGTTTGATTATGGGCAACCCTCTCAGCCCCCTACTAGCAGAAATATTCATGGATAATATAGAAAAAATAATTCATGAACACCCCCTTAGTAAAAAATTTATGTACTGGCACCGATATGTGGACGACATTTTAGCTAGCTTCATCGGTACAAATAGACAATTAGAGAGCTTCATTACTTACATAAACTCGATTCACAATAATATCAAATTTACCGTAGAACTTGAACAAAATGAGTCTATAAACTTTCTAGACCTTACAATTTCAAATATAAGTAATAAACATGATTTTTCTATATTTCATAAACCATCACATACAGATATTACAATTCATAATAGTTCGGTCCACCCATTCAGTCATAAACTAGCAGCTTTCAATAGTATGATACACAGACTCTTAACAGTCCCATTAAAAATATTAATAATTATACCAAAGAATTGAATATCATAAAACAAATAGCAGTTAATAATAATTACGATCCAAATTTAATTGACAATATCATAAATAAAAAGATAAAAAAACAGACTTTAGAACAAGTATTCCCTTCAGATAAAAATAATAGACAATTTAAAAGCTTATCATACTTTGGAACACCATCCTTAAAAATTAAATCATTTTTAGAAACTTTAGACATGAATATTTTCTTTAAAACTGATCACAATTTATCCAAATTCATTAAAAATAATAAATCTAAATCTTCAAAATTAAACAAATCAGGAGTTTATAAATTAAAATGTGGTAATGACAATTGTGATAAAATTTATATCAGTAGAACTTTTAGAAATTTTAAAACTAGAATTTCGGAACACAAACGTAGCTATAACTACAAAAAATTAGATTCTAACTATTCAAATCATTTATTAGAAAACCAACACATTTTCGACCCAAATTTTGAAATTCTCCATGTAGTCGGTAAATCCTTTAGTTTAAATTTATTAGAAGCCCTAGAGATTAACAAAAATAAATATTCAGGTAATCTCCTTAACGACCAAATAGATATCAATCAGTCTCCTTTATTGAACCTCTTTACCTAGAAGATAGCTTAGGAATGTTTATAGTGAATGAATTTCCAGGTAATATCTTTTAATACCATTGTTAACCTTAGTAAATAGATTTAGCACTGTATATATTAAGACATTTTTATATTTTACCTTCATTCGTTTTGACAAAGCTACTGTGTTAGTGAAACGCGTCAACAAGTTTAAATTGAACATTAGTTCAAACATATGAAGATTTAAACAAACTATATTGTTTTATTTCATCGTTCAGTATGGATCTTCATCAAGTAAAAGCCTCATCTATTCAAATTAAGTGTTACTTTTTTAAATGAAACTAACTGTTTCTAAATAATACCGCAATATATTGAAATAATGGTAAACATTCTAAACATTTGACAACTCTTTCGATATTACTATAATCGACAGAATTACAGGTATTAATATCCGCTATGTGCGCAACTGTTATGGAAATTTGCTATGTGCCTGTATTGTACTATTCATTTCACATAGCAGGTTTTGAAAACATATCAACTGCCAAAAATATCTACTGTTAATGTAATGAATGATTTTGGGTGCGATAAAATAGACCATAAATGGAAGGTCGACGGACATAATTATTAAATATGAGGTAGACAACAAATTAAATGTAGGGACGTCGAAGAAGACGCAGCGTTTAAGATAACGCACCCTAGTTTCTTCGCCACTACTGCATATATATCAGCTTTTTTACTGCCTGCGCGTTCTTTGGTTTACTACTATTATTGATTCTCGAAAAGATCTTGGTGGTGACAGGTCAAGATCGTGCAGAGAAACTTTATGAATTTGAAATTTATCAAGTCATCCAAAAAGTTTTCACCTAAATATCAACTAGAAATTAAAGTAATTAAGTCAAAATACTATAATTTAGTGGTAGTTTGCACGTAGTGGCTATTAAACAACAAATAGTTGGGGGGCATTAATCCCGCCTGGAAGTAAAGCAGGGCGAGCCGGGAGGCTCGCCCATTATAGATGTAGGACAAAATATAACCCAAGAAAGTCAAGGCAGAAGGAAACCATTGAACCTATTTTATATATAATATTAATGATACTTGCCCATTTAAAGTACTCATTGAACATAAAGAAAAAAACGTGGGCAACCTCCATCCTGTAGTAATGGGAAGGACCCTTCACAAACAAAAATCAATGGAATTCAGCAAATCGAAAAAAAGGGTAGAAATAGAGTAGCAATTACTTTTAGAACACCTATACATGCAAATGATTTTAACAATAATGAAGAGATTGAAAAGCAAGGATATGAAACATTCATACCAGCTCCATTATTGACTTGTAAAGGAGTAGTGAAAGGAGTAGGCGTCAACTTACCTGAGGAGGAGATTATAAACAGAGCTAATGAAGAATCAGACAATATTTACAAAGTTGTAGAAATCCGTAGAATAAATCGTAGAGTAGTGGACAAGGTTTCCCAATCTGTTATGTATGTACCAACTGGTTCGTATATCTTTACTTTTCATGGAAAGAATTTCCCAAGGTACGTCAATCTGTATTCAAACAAATTAGAAGTAAGAACATATATTACACCAATTATATTATACTTAAAATGCTATAGGTTTAACCATGCGACAAAACAATGCAATGGCATAAATGCGGAAACGAAAATCATGAAGTAGAAAATTGTGAAATTAAAAATAAATCTTGTCTGTATTGTAGGAAAGAACATAATATACAGGATCTCTTAAAAAATGTCGAAGAATGTGAGGAGCTAGTTAGGCAAAAAAGAATTTCAGAGTTGATGAGCTACCAGAATCTGTCCTACTATGATGCTAATAAAATGGTCCCCAGAAATCAAGAGACTAGACCAAACAACACACAGGTAGAGCCAAATTACAATAATTTCCCTCTCTTAAAATCCAAACAAAAACCTAATGAAACAGTGAGTATTTCCCAAAGATCCTCCAAAAAAAAGAATTATAATTTAGTTGCTAATAACCCCAAAAGACCAAGACAAAATGACTTGACATATGATAAAGCGGCTCACAGTAGCTGTTGGGTTAAACATCAACTCATTCCTGCTTCTCCAACTATCAACACTCAAAACTATATCCAATCTCTACATAGAACTCCTAACTCCATAACTAATCAAGGCAATTCGCAAAACCGCTGTGACAAGAACTGCCCGTCAATGCTATCAGCCCATTCCCAAAATTTAAACGATATCGTAAATATATCAGATCATTTCAAAGATATTAACACGCCATTAGAAGAATTAATTAGTTATTCCCAAATAATTCAAGAAAGTATTAGAAATAGAGGAGAAGGTACCTCCACAGGGGCTGTGGAGAAAATTCCAGGCCCACGCGAATCTGATGAAGAGATGTTTTAAGCTTTTATCGCTCATTAAAAAGCAGTACCCTTGTAGATCATAGCTAAGCATTACTTTTGTTTCTTAAATTCAAGCTATTACAATGGAATATACGCAGTGTAAATTCAAATAAACACAATCTTGAATACCTAATGCGCCATCTAGATCCTGAGGTAGCTATTCTACAAGAGACTTTTCTTAAAAATAACATGTCTTGGAAAGTAAACAAATATATTAATTTTAGAATAGATTCCTCTGATGGACACAATGGTATTGCCATTATTGCAAAAAGGAATCTTTTACCTAAGTCTTACAATCTAAACACTTTAAACAAACCTTACGGTACAATTATTCAGGCAATATCAATAAATAAAATTCTAATAATTAATATCTATAACCCTAATAATGTTAGATTAAATAAAATGTTCCTTAGAGATATTTGTAATGGAAAAAACAATTTTGATCATATTATATTCGGGGGAGATTTTAATTCAGAAAATTTACTATGGGGGAATATTGGTAACGATCATAATGGCAATGTCATTGTTGATAGCATACTGAATCATAGCTTTATCTGTCTTAATGATGGGTCACCTGCAAGAATTAGCCTGCCAGGACAGAATAAAAGTGTAACGGACCTTACCTTTTGCACAGAAAAGTTGGGACTTAAGTGTTCCTGGGTAACCTTACTAACAGACAAAGGTAGTAGTGATCATTTCCCTATAATTTTAGATTTATCAATAAATAATAATGTATCTGAGATCAATAATTATGCAAAATCGGTTACGGACTCATTTAACTTTAAATTAGCAGATTTGGGGTAAATATAACTGGATGTCAGAAATTATGATAAATCAGATAAATAATGTAACTCATGAAAATATTATCAAAGTTATTAAAGAAACCACAGAAATGTGTGTACCAAGAAAAAAGATCAGGGCAGTAAAAAGAAGGAGCAACCTATCATATGGTGGGATGCTGAATGCTCTAAGTTAATTAAAGAAAGAAAAGCCGCTATCCAAAAATATCTTAATGACAGTACAGAAGAAAACTACATCAATATGAACCTACATGTAGCGAGAACTAAAAAAGTCCTCAAATCTAAAAAGAAAAACAGTTTCATCCAATTTTGTAGCAATATTAATAGAGAAAGTGACAATAAATTTATTTGGAACAATGATAAAAAGCAATCCTTTATGTTAAATAATTTTATTAAAGAGAACCTTGATAACTTTGTTCATTATATAACTACTCCTGAGACTCCTATTGAACAACAATACTATTTTACAAATACAGAAAATAAAAAGTTAACTTTTGAAGAATTAAATTTAGTAATCAATAGAAGAAGCAAAGATACCTCCCCTGGTATTGATGGTATTATTTACTCTCAAATTAAAAATTTATCAATTGCATGTAAAATCAATCTCCTGAAAGTATTTAATGAATTTTATGAAAAAAGCGTTATACCGGATGACTGGAAAATGCAAATTATCTGTCCAATTCCAACGCGAGGAGGAAATGCAGATCAGATGGAAAATTATAGGTTAATTGCACTACAATCTTGTGTAATGAAAATATAATTAAAAACAGACTAGAATATAAAATAGAAAGTGAATCATTAATTAACCAAAATCAAAGTGGATTTAGAAAGGGTTGGAGTATATATGATAATTTAGTAATGCTAGAAACTAGTATAACTCAATCTTTTAGGAAAAAGAAAAAATGATAAAATTTATATCGGTAGAACTTTTAGAAATTTTAATACTAGAATTTCGGAACACAAACGTAGCTATGACAACAAAAAATTGGATTCTAACTATTCAAATCATTTATTAGAAAACCAACACATTTTCGACCCAAATTTTGAAATTCTCCATGTAGTCGGTAAATCCTTTAGTTTAAATGTATTAGAGGCCCTTGACATTAACAAAAATTAATATTCAGGTAACCTCCTTAACGACCAAATAGTTATCAATCACTCTCCTTTTTATTAAACCTTTTTACATCAGAGATAGCTTAGGAATGTTTGTAGGGAATGAATTTCCTGGTAATTTCTTTCAATACCTTTGTTAACATTATTAAATAGAATTCTGTATTTATGCACTGTATATATTAAAACATTTTTCTAATATACCGTTCGTTTTGACAAAGCTACTGTGTTAGTGAAACGCGTCAACCAGTTTAAATTGAACATTAGTTCACATAAATGAAGTTTTAAACAAATTATATTGTTTTATTTCATCTTTCAAATTATAATTTTATTGAAAGCCACGACAAATACTATGCACTATGCCTAATTAGAAAATAAGTATAGCAAATGATAATAAAATGTACTTGCTATAACACCTTGATAGTAACAAACAGCTCAATTACTTTGAATTCGTAAATAAATAAAAAATGTCTTAGGTGCGTCTTCTTCGACATCCTTCCCATAACTTCTGTCATTCTGACGATTATAGTAATATCGAAACTTGTCAATTTTCCAAGAAACCAAGGCTTAACTCATGTTCTTAAACGTCTCGTCTGTCTGCTATTATTTTGTCATGTCTATATGAATTTAGTACTGCATTTTTTCTTCATAATCTAGTTTATTTCCCATTATTTTCGTAATTGTATTAAGTTGTCATATTATTTTGGCGTTTTTTTTTCAGAAATCGTTACCATCTGTATTGTCGAACATGCCTGCCTCAATTTCTACGAAGCAAGCTTATCATTACGCCCAACTGATTCTTTCTGGTAATCCGTTAAATCTGTAAATTTGGTATTATTATAAATATAACTAACTGTTTCTAAATAACTCCACTATATAATATCAAAATGTCAAAATATCATTGTCAGAATGACGGAAGTTACATTTGATGTAATGCCGACCTAATGCTTAGAAACAGTTAGTTTCATTTATAACACTACCATGAATAGATTCTACAAAGTAAGTTTTGAAATAATAAATTTGTTTTTAACATAATCTTGTCCAGAATATGAATACGTGAAAGATATAGTATTAGTACTGTATCAACCACATATTAAAAACAAAATCTTAAGATAAATAATGAAGTATCAGATGTGTTTGCGCCAATACTAAAATTTTGATTCCTTCGTAATAGGCAACACACCTTGCTTGTAAAGACCGGTTCGATATAGATCATTAGTATTATTAAAAAAAGTAGTTCAGATAGTGAGTTGAAATAAAGCACTTGAATAAGCCATCATCATCGAAAAATATCGTTAATAATTCAATATAGAAGCATTTTTCAATTGAAAATAATAGTGAATTTAGGTGAAACATTGTGCAAACTAAGAGTTTGTCAATTTCCTCTATTTACCTTTTTATCCGTACCTTAATCCCTAGTTTTATTTGGCAAAACTTGGACAGGGCAGCCGGAGTTGAGTCCTCTAATAGTTTATAGAATCATATCATACAAGATGAAATAGATGTAATAAGTGGGAATGGGCCCCCTATTATTTTTGACGTATTACAAGAATTTACCAGATGTGCTAGGTGAGAGCTCAGTTCATCTCTTTGCAGCTGACATATTGATTTATTTCTCATGTAATGATCACTCGAAACTCACAGAAACCATTAACAAAACTTTAAAATATATTCACAGTTGGTGCTGTGCTAATTATTTGAAGGTCGATGTTGAGAAGACCAAGTACATGGTAATAAGTACAGAAAAGCATTTCAGGGTCTTTTGTAACCAAAATTTCCAGATAATACTAGGTCCTGATAGTGTGGAAAGGGTTAATCAATTTAAATATTTTGGGATTTATGTGTATAGGGGATTAAAGTTTAAATAAAAAAATGCCAATTTGATTATGAAGCCGATAGCATTCAAAATACATTATTTATCTCGTTGTGCCTCATATTTGACAAGGTGGACGAGAATTTCACTGTTCCTAATTCTATTATATCTACTGAAACAAAATGATCTAGCTCGTCTACAGAAACTTCAAAATATAGCCACGCGCATAATTTTAAATTGCAAAATATTAACACCAATTAGAGATATGTTAAGGAAACTAGAATGGTTACCAATTAAATTTTTCCCCTCTACCAAACATACTACCAAGCAAAAGTTATGTACAATAACCAAATCCATGGATACAATACAAGATCCAGAACTGACTTTCATATTCAACAAGTCACATTAGCACATACCCAAAATTCTGTTTGCTTGAGTGGACTTGATAGCTATAATAATCGGCCAGAAGAGTTCAATCGTTTACCATCTTTAACATCCCTCAAAACAAAGTTAAAATAATATTTTCGCAATCAGTAAAAGACCTAGTGGCCACTTCCTCTTTTTGTTTGGTTTGTTTTAATATTTAGCTATGACATGTATACATATGTTTTAGTATGTTCAAAGTACAGTATCCGCCAAAATAAACAGTACCGAAAATAAAAATAAAAATTACTAGTAGGGGATATAAATCGGGACCTTTCAACAGCAAATCGTTCAGACTCATTGTAGAATTCTTTGCTGCCGCATCGAAAACGAGTCTGATTTTGCCTGGTTTATTTATATTTTTCACAGCAAAATGTGGTAGATACCAGGTTCTTCCACTATCTCGTTCCGCTTCATCCTCAGTTACCTTCTCTGCATATCCTTTTGCAAGGTAATGCTTAATTTTCTTGCAGTATTCTGCTTCAAATTGAGGATCTTGATCCATCTTTTTTCCATGCATTGCAATCTTTTCAATGCTAACGATTTGGATTCTGGAAAAACCAAATTCTCATGTTTTCACGGCAACCCAACTTCAAATCTATCGCCAATTCTTCTGGTTGAACTTTCCAACAGCTTCAAAGCTTTTCTATCATCTCTGGAAAATGTTTCACGAGATGACAAACCTGAATCTTCTAGTTTGAAGTTGTCTTCAATGATTCTTTGTAGATGCATGTCATCATGGTCACAAACGGATATATTCAGGTATAATTCGCTACCCGGCTTTGAGCAAGGACCATGAATCACCCATCCCAGCTTCGTTTTACTCATTGCAGATGAATCGAAGTTTGGCTGGGTGATTTGCTGGGATGATATCAAGAAAACATTATCTTGTCCTATTAAAACAGTGGGTCGACAGTGTTGTATACTCTTCAAGATTGATTTGTCAAGATATATGTACCTCTGGTGCAGAGCATCTGCATCAAAGTCCATCTTTGGCAAAAGCAGGTTGTCAATTGTTCTGGCATGTTTCACCCTGTACTTCTTGGCAATCCCTTCAGCTCCGGAAATATCGAAATTTACCAGCATGGATTCTTCTTTAGCATGGGTGATGTCCTTCGTCCACTGTAAGCAAAGGGGGATTTTTGGACCAACAAGTTGTATTGACTTGCATATTTCTGAATAAACGAGAGTAACGGTATACCCTTCGTCCAAATGTTTCGATGTACCTGTCTTGACCGAATAGACGAACTTTCGCGATCTTCAAAAGCGAAGAGGATTTTCCAATTACACCTGAGAATTCAGTCGATCCGATGCCATTTTCTGTTTCTGGAATCCTTTCTACTATATTTTCCTGAACCCTAATTCTGATAACTTCAGCTCCTTCTTTAGGTACAGGATGAAGAAGTCTATTGTGTCTTTCACGACAAAAAGTGACATTACAGAAAATCTTTCTGAAACATCTAGCAACGCTGTGGCCAGATAACAAGTACTTGAAGCACAAGTGATTTTCCTGAACATACATCATCTTGACACATTTCCAAAAAGTCTTTGCATTGCTACAGTCGATGGTTTTCTTTTTTACAGAGTTTGTAAATCTTATTTTCCGGTTTGCTTTGGATACTAAATATTTTTTCTTTTTTCATCATCGATTTGTTTGATGATGATATCTGAGAGGGAACCGTAATTGACATTAACAAATTCACCTCAGATTTGAGCCATTCAGCAAAGATTCTCAAATTAACAACTTCCTTCACTTGATGTTTCAAAATTTTGACTTGACCCCAAGAACGTCTTGAAATTCTCGGTAATTTGTCCTCCAACCTCAACAATAGTTCGGGATTGTCAAGGTGAGAGTTGTGGGTGATACTCATAGCAACAACCATATTTGTAACAATGGTCGAGAAATCCATGAAAGATTCGATATTGTCTTCTCGTGGGTTCGCACAACTCTAAGCCTTATTAATCTGGCTCAAAATAATCCATTCGTCTCTGCCAAAGTTTAGTTTCAAAGTTTCGACGATGGTATCCACATTATCGGGACTACAAAAAAGGTCTTTCGCAGACTCTCTGGCTCTTCCCTTCAGACATCTGATGAGGCGATTCAAGTTTTCTGAATCAAATATATTTTTCTCCAAGGTGGTTCGTTGAAACTCGCTGAGCCAAAACGGGAATTCATGAATATCACCATTGAAATCTGGTAAAGGTTTTAATTTCTGCTTAGTTACCAATTTTTCAATGTTCGAACTTAGATTTCCCATACATTTAGTTAGCATTTCATGAAAGCAATTTGAAGAGCCAGAGATATTAGGTTTATGAGAGAAATCAATATTTTCCGCTGAAGATTTCACACATGCAGAGGAGGTATTTCCTTTGTGAACTGGTTTGCAATTTGAATTCTCCCACTCCAGCGTTTCATTTCTGTGCTGTGCTGCCCTGTTTACCCAATCTGCTACGTATGGTTCATCATATTGATAACTGGATGTAGATCTCGTTTTCAATTCCTCTTGATATGTAGCTCCAGAGTTCTTCTTTAACTCTCTGGTAGATGATTTTCTTATTGATTCTTTCTCTTGTTGGATAGATGCTAACACAGTAATTTTCTTTGAATCTCTCTTTCTCTTGCATTAAGTCGGTGTAGTTTGTCATCGCTATTAACAGAGCTGTCAGATGAATTTGCAAATTCGGTGTGCTCTTCTATTATAACTGGTTCTATATGTCTACCGGATATTCTCCTCGATTCTTCCTCAGTTCCGTATCTTGTGGGAGGAACACCAAAATTGATCCTTGTACTCCTCCTAACCCTTGAAGTTCCTGAGAGTTCTGGTAAAGACAGACATATTATCTTCCAATGATTCTTTCTCTTCTCGAAGGACCAATGTTTCAATCCACAATATCAGTTTCTTAGAAGATTGTAACAATTAATTATAACGATCAAAAACTGTTACGTCTCCCGACGAAATAACAAAAAAGTAAACAAGTGAATTGTCAACAACTGTCAAATAATAATTTTGAAATATAATATGTCTATGTATTGAGTTTCAAATAAAAAACATTTATTTGAACAAAAAAATATATCTACAGTCCATTCAACATTCAACATTGGTCCTTCGAGCCGGATTTCCAGTCCAGAAGTAATAAATAAACAATTAAATTTACAACCGATCATAAATAAAGTGATTCAGTGCCAAGAAAAGAAAGATCTTCAACTTCCTGTAAGTTATCCCAAGTATTCCTATTATTACTATCCAACAAATCATTAGCTTTCTTAAACATATTAACGAGGTTCAATTTGTGTAAAATGGCGAATCTAATAATTGCCCGTGGTCAAATTAAATCAAAATTGACTCGATTTAAAAATTATTTTGATGCGATAGATAAAGATAATTTAACAGAACAAGTAATCTCACGATTAACAACTAGATCACGAACATTTGAATTGATATTAGAAGAGTTTAATGAAATTCAAAACCAAATCGAAAGTTCCGACAGTGTAGAGGATCAGCGGGAAGTTACTAATGCTTACGAAAGAAACCAATTTGAAGATGATTATTATGATTATTTAGCAGATGCACAATCTTTAATTCAAAAATTTAATACTAATATCGATCATATTAATTTAAACAAAGAATTAAACCCTGCTGAAGGTAGCATTAGCAGCTCAAGATCTAATAATAATAATGCGCGTAGTCGAATCGCTTTACCTAAAATAACGTTGCCAAATTTTAAAGGAAAACCAGGTACATGGCTAGAGTTCCGAGATGCATTTGTGGCCTTAATCGATTCAGATGATTCACTTTCTAAGTATGAAAAATTTTATTACTTAAAAATGGCATGCAAAGATGAAGCAGCAGATATTTTACAAGCCATACAAGTAACGGAAGACAATTATAAAGTAGGTTGGCAAGCATTAATTGACAATTATGAAAGTAAAGCTCAATTAATTCATGACCATATTCAAGCTATACTAGATATTTCCAATATAAGTAAAGAATCATATGTAGAGATTAAAGGTTTATATGTGGAAGTTAATAAACATTTACGTTCACTCAATAATTTAGGAGAAAAAACCGAATATTGGGATAGAATTATAATTCAAATAATTTCTAATAAATTTGATAATATAACTGATAGAGAATGGCAATCATATAAATATAAAAATGAGTTACCTGAATTAAACGATTTAAATAATTTCCTAAAGGAACGAATTAAAATTCTGAGTAATGTTGATTCAAAAAAGCATTCTTATAAACAGCCACAAAATATTAATTCTCAACCAAATAATCAATTTAAAAGAAAAAATTTTAATAGTTATACATCGATATCAAATAAGTATAAATGTTTCTACTGCAGCAGTAAAGATCATGTCATTTATACTTGTCAACAGTTTTTAAAATTATCAATAAATCAAAGAATAGCGGAAATCAAAAAATTAAAATTATGCCTAAATTGTTTAAAGGATAACCACGCTTCATGGAACTGTAATGTTCACAAATGTAAAAAATGCAACAAGCCTCATAACACATTATTACATTTGGATTTCTCAAATTCTGACCGCAGATCAATTCAATCAGACAAAGTAGCTGGTGAAATATTGGCAGTTACATCTGATACCAATGAATTAAATTTTGATGACTCTGCGTCCGGCAACGTTGCAGATCCAACAGTTACAAATCATGCTTCTACACAAGATAAGGTACCATCTCATGTACTTTTGTCAACTGCTTTAATCCACATAATGGATAACAAAAATAACGTTCATTATTGTAGAGCTTTATTAGATAATGGATCTCAGAGTAATTTAATCACCGAAAAATTATGTAAAAAATTAAATTTGACTCAAAAAGAAGTAAATTTTTCAATTACAGGGGTCGGTCAAAATTTAAAAAATATCAATAAACAAGTTAACATTAACATAAAATCATGTTACAATAATTTTAGAGTAAACATAAATTGTCTAGTACTACCGGTAATAACAGAAAAATTACCACTAGAATCAATTCATATTAATAAATTTAATATTCCTCAACATTTAAAATTAGCAGATCCCAAGTTCCATGGAAGTAGAGAAATAGATTTACTACTTGGTGCTTCAGTGTTTTGGTCCCTTTTGTGTATAGGACAAATTAAATTAGGTCCAGAATTACCCATTTTACAAAAAACTCACTTTGGATGGATTATAGCTGGCAATATTTGTTCTCTGAATAAAAACAAAACTATTTCGTGTTTAAATGTTACCCAAAATAATTTAAAAAATGATCAAATTACTAAATTTTGGAATTTAGAAGAGGTAAAATTAAAATCATTTCCTTTAACAGCCTCTGAAAAATATTGCGAAGACTATTTTGAAAAAACCACTATTAGAAACGATAACGGCCGATTCATTCCCTTCAACAATTTAAAGGAACAGTTAGGTGAATCATATCACATGGCAAAAAGGAGGCTTTTGACCCTTGAGAAAAAATTAAATGCAAATCCCAATTTAAAATTGGAATATTCAAATTTTATTAAGGAATATCTCGTTAGGGCACATGACTAAAATAAACAAAGATTATAATCCGTTTGAAGGTAATTATTTTTATCTTCCTCATCATGCAGTAATAAAAATGTCGAGTTTAACTACTAAACTACGTGTAGTTTTTGACGGTTCTGCTAAAACAGATACTGGTATATCTTTAAATGAGATTCAGTTTAGTGGTCCAAAACTTCAAAATGAATTGCTAGACATTCTTTTACGCTTTCGAATTTATAATTTTGTAATTACTGGAGATATATCAAAGATGTATCGCCAAGTTTTAATACATAAAGATGACCGACGTTACCAAAGAATTCTATGGCGGGATTCAAGTGACATTGAAATTGATTGTTACGAATTAAATACAGTAACTTATGGAACCACTTCGGCTCCATATTTAAGCGTAAAATGTTTACAAAAATTAGCTTGTGAAAATAAAATTATACATCCAGTAGCCAGTAAAACAATAATTAATGATTTTTATGTAGACGATTTGATAACAGGAGCAAATACGAGACAAGAATTAATTAATATTCAAAAGCAAATTTCACTAATTTTACAGTCCGCAGGATTTGAATTAAGAAAATGGTTAAGTAATGATAAGACAATACTAAATCAAATTAACGTTATTGAAAAACTAGATAAAAATATTTTACAAATAGGTGAAAATGAAAATAATAAAACACTTGGTATTCAGTGGAATCCACAATCTGATTCCATAATATATACAATGACTAATACGTCTTTAAATGAAAATCAAATAACTAAAAGATCAATACTTTCAGCAATATGTCAAGTTTTCGACCCTTTGGGTCTCCTAGGACCTTTATTAATTAGAGCTAAATTAATTATTCAAGAAATGTGGAAATTACAGATAACTTGGGATGAAACTGTTCCACAAGATATATACACTAAATGGTGCCAATTCAAGGACGATTTAATTCATTTAAAAAATAATAAAATTCCCAGACAAATTTTGTTTCCTAATTCAAAAATAATTGAACTTCATGGTATTTCTGACTAATCAGAATATGCATATGGTGCATGTGTCTTTATTAGATGCGTTGGATCAGATGATCTAATTAGATCTAACCTTTTGTGTGCAAAAACACGTGTAGCCCCAATAAAACAAATATCCTTGCCGAGGCTTGAGTTATGTGCTGCAGTTTTGCTCGCAGAATTGATCCAAAGGGTCAGCGAATCAATAAATATAAAATTTCATGAAACATATTGTTGGTCGGATTCTACTATAACACTATCTTGGATACGAGGCGAACCAAGAAAATTTAAAACCTTCGTAGCCAACCGAGTTGGACAAATCCAACAGCTGACCAATATTAATAATTGGTATCACGTATCATCAACTCAAAACCCCGCAGATTTATTATCTCGAGGTACATACTGTCATGATTTATTTAATTCCAAGTTATGGTGGCATGGACCCTCATTTTTTAAACAAGAAGTATCTACATGGAATCTTAATAATTTTCTTTCAACAAATAATCCTCCCGAAATGAAGTTATGTCATATTTCGTTATCATTAGATTCTTTAAATATTTTTAATCAATATTCCTCATTATTAAAATTACAAGCCGTTACTGGATTTATTTATCGATTTTATTGTAATTCGAGACTACCACTAGTACAAAGAAAATTAATCAAGAATTTAACTATTGAGGAGATGAAGTTTGCATTATTATTATTAGTGAAATTAGCCCAAAGAGAATGTTTCTCATTAGATTATCAAAATTTACAAAATAAAAGGCCGATAAACAATAAAAGCCATATATCGATGCTAAACCCATTTCTTGATGATAAGGGACTGATAAGAGTAGGTGGTAGAATTGAGAAATCCAAACTTGAATTTGAAAAATCTCATCCGTTGTTGCTTCCACAAAAACATCAGCTAACCAATTTAATTTTCAAATATACTCATGAAAAATTATTACATTGCGAATCACAAACATTACATTATGCGGTTCGCGAAAATTATTGGGTAATTTCAGGACGCAATGTAGCAAAAGGAATTATTCGCAAGTGTATTACTTGTTTTAAGGTCAAACCTAAATGCACAGAATATTTAATGGCAAATCTTCCTACTGTAAGAGTCAATCAATTTTTTCCTTTTATCAATGTTGGTCTGGATTATGGGGGACCTTTTTCAATTAAAGATAGGAAAACTAGATCTCCTAAAATTATAAAATGTTACATATCCCTTTTTATTTGTATGTCTACTCGCGCAGTTCATTTGGAATTAGTTTCCGATTTAAGTACTGAATCATTTATGGCCACATTGAAAAGATTTATATCGCGAAGAGGAAAACCTCAAAATATCTATTCCGACAATGGATCAAACTTTGTTGGAGCTAATAACGAAATTCTAAAAATGTTCAATTTTTCAAAATCTGAATCAAATAATATCCAATACAAATTAAGTAAAGATCTTATTAAATGGCATTTCATACCAGCCAATTCTCCCAGTTTTGGCGGTCTATGGGGGGCGGGAATTAAAATCACAAAGTATCATTTAAAACGAGTCATCGGTGTGAATAAATTTGATTTTGAGCAATTTAGTACTCTTTTACAACAAATTGAAGCTGTTTTAAACTCCCGACCCATTTCCCCACTATCCTCCGATCCTGAAGATCTTTCGCCACTGACTCCAGGACATTTTTTAATTGGACGACCATTGATAGCCCTTCCAGAATATAATTGGAAAGACATTTCGACCAATAGACTTACTAAATATCAACATATTCAGCAACTGGTTCAGCATTTTTGGAATCGCTGGTATAAAGAATATATATCAGGGCTTCAAACGCGAATAAAATGGAAAACAACCAGTTCCAAAATAATCAAACATGGTATCCTAGTTGTCATAAAAGACAATAATCTACCTCCAATGAAGTGGCAACTGGGAAGAATAATTCAGCTTCACCCAGGTGATGACGGTGTGGTTAGAGTGGTTAGTATCAAGACCCAAGATGGTATTATCAAACGCTCAGTATCCAGAATTTGTCTTCTTCCAATTGAAAGCGATAACTTTCAAGGTGGCCGGCATGTTACGTCTCCCGACGAAATAACAAAAAAGTAAAAAAGTTAATTGTCAACAACTGTCAAATAATAATTTTGAAATATAATATGTCTATGTATTGAGTTTGAAATAAAAAACATTTATTTGAACAAAAAAATATATCTACAGTCCATTCAACATTCAACAAAAACTTTATTCGTAAATCTGACAATCTATCAACAACCATCAAAATTTTTATGACATTTTCTGTCATCTTAAATAAAATATACAGGAACGTAGATTCTAAAAATATTTAACAGGGTCCTTCAAAGACCCCGCTTGGGCATCTAAGTCGATTTGATAAGCATGGGTATCTAAAGGTTAAACTAACATATAACAAATCAAAAATATTTATTTGTGTGATATTATTTTATTAAATGCGAAACGACAGGTCTTTAAAATTATAATTAGCGGAAGACAATGACCTTTCAGCTTCAGATGTAATTTTATTGACCTGCTTCTAAAACCCCAATAATGATAAGGTACAAAAATGTAAAGAAAAAAAACAAATTTTCTTGAAATTTGTATGAATGGTTTTTCCCTATTTTTGTTTCCTACAACAATAACAACATTAACTACCTTATTTTCTAATATTTTATTAAGACATTTGTAAATTGGCAATTTGTAAATTGGCAAAATGTTATCATCTACTTGATAATCTATTTCCGTGGCTGATTCACCATATTTGATTTTTCTTTTATTTTTTTATGAAACTAATTTTTTTCTTGCATCATCTAATGCTACTTGTAACGTATATTTTAATTCTAACGGATAATCATCAAAATTATATATATTTTTTATTTAATAAATCAGCAATCAAAATACATGGTATTCTATAAGCTAATGTGCTGGCATATGACCTAGCTATGGGAAGAAGCTGAGGTCAACTAGCATGATGAGGTCCTCTCCAGCGAAGGGACCTTCTGCTTCCTGTTAATTTCGCAGGTCAGTTGGCCATCGTCGTTTTAATCTTCTTATTACATAATTTCCAAGTAGCGGTTGTAGTAAAGGATTTGTATGGGCTTCTAGATTCTTGTGGTGGCTAGCACCTCTTTTACTGTTAAGATCTTCAGATCATTGTGGATCATTTTATTTGTTATATACCATGGGGCATTAACAATATTTCTTAGTATTTTAGACTGGCTTTTTGTACAATTGCTATGTAGGATTTACTGGCGCATCCCCATATTTCGATGCCATAGGTCCATATAGGCTTAATTATTGCCTTATATAATAGGATTTTGTTTTCGATGGAAAGAGAAGACTTCCGTCCAATTAGCCAGTAAATGTCTCTACTTCTTAGGTCTATTTGTTTTCGTTTCTTCTTGATATGTTCCTTCTAGTTCAATTTGGCATCTAGATGTAATCCCAGGTATTTCACTGATGTTGATTGTGGGATTTGTGTGTTATTTAACTGTATTGGAGGACATACGTCTTTTCTTAGAGTAAAGGTTATATGTGTAGATTTTGTCTCATTTATTTCGATACTCCAATCTTTTAACCACTTTTCCAATTTTTTAAGATATTCTTTGAGGGTATGGTGAGCTTGCAGCACATTACTATATGGGTAGTTAGAATGACAGTGTCATCAGCACATGTTCCTATTGTAATGTTTGGTGATAATGGGAGATTTGAAGTAAACAAGATATATAATAGTGGACCAAGGACACTGCCCTGTGGTACACCCGAGTTGATAGGCAGCATAACAGATACGTCTTCTTTTATTCGTACTCTGAATTGGCGATTGTTTTGATAAGATTCCCATAGTTTGAAGAATGCTGGTAAATGTTTTTTAATCTTGTATAATAGTCCAACGAGCCAAACTCTATCGAAGGCCTGTCTAACGTCTAAAAATACTGAGGTACAATATTTTTTGCTGTTTAGGGAATTTAGTATTGTATGGGTTATGCGGTGACACTGTTGGATTGTGGAGTGGGCTCGTCGGAAGCCAAACTGAAATTCAGGTATCCAATTGCTGGTACCGAAATCAGGATCAATTTTTCGAAGAATCAGTTTCTCTAATAATTTTGATATGGTTGAAAGCAGACTGATAGGTCGATAAGATTTTACTTCATTTGGGTCTTTCCCAGGTTTAAGTATCAGGATTATTTCAGCAATTTTGAGTTTTTCTGGCCAATATTGGATTCGAATAATTGCATTAAATAGGTAAGTGAGGAGTACTATACCCTTTCGCGGTAACTCTTTTAACATCTTTGGAGTTGTTAAATCCATTCCTAGGGCTTTCTTAATGATTAGAAGTTTTATTTCATTTGCTATGTCTTTTGGTCTAATAAGGTCTATTGTTTGGTTTGTTTGGATAGGGAGTTCTAGGAATTCCGTGATTTCTATGTCTGGTATTGTGTTGTGAGGTTTATAGATTTCTGAGAGGTGCGAATGCATCTGCCTTTTCTTCATCTGATTTGGCCCATTTTTCTTCAGCATGTGTCTGTGTTTCTAGTCGTAGTGGAGGAGATGTTAATATGGGTTTATTTTTAGACTTTACTGGCTTCCAAATAGAGTTATCAAAACGATTTAAATTAGACATATAGGTTTTAAAGGACTCTTCTTTCATTGCTTTTAATTTAGTTTTCAATTCGTTGCTGAGTTTATTGAAGTTCCTTTCATCTGCAGGATTATGACTCCTTTGCCATTTTGCTCTCGCTCTTCTTTTTTTAGCTACTAGTGTCTTAATTTCTGGAGGTATATTCGTAACGTCTTTTTCAACTACGATTTCAGGAGTTGTTTGTTGCACTGTCTCTAGCAGTAGCTTTGTGAAATCCTTTGTGGCTTTCTCGATTTCATTTGGGTGTTTGAGGCTTATGTTTAAGTGTATTTCTTCATTTAGTTTATGTTTATAGTGTGCCCAATTGGTTTTGAAGTTGTGTAGTCTAGGTGTAGTTTGAATGTGTATGGGGCACGGACTGATAGTCAGAATTACTGGCGAATGATCCGAAGATGGATCATAGCTTGGAATAATATCTGTGTATGCTGGGGAGGTGCCATTAGTGACGAAGAAGTCTAGCATGTCTGGCAGTTTATTTATATCGGTTGGCCAGTATGTTGGTGTTCCTGTGGACGAAATGGAGTATCTTTTTCCTGTATTACTTTAGATAGTTCTCTTCCTTTTGTGGTAGTTATTCGAGATCCCCACATCTGATGTTTACTATTGTAGTCTTCACCTGCTATAAATCTTGAACCAAGTTTGTTGAAAAATGATTCAAACTGATCTTTTTTTAGGTTATGCTTCGGGGGACAGTAAACTGCAGTAATCGTTATCCCGTATGGCATTGTATTTACTCGAATTGATGTGGCTTGTAGAAATTCCTCCTCATATTTTGGTAGCTCACAGTGTTTGATTGTTTGTTTAATTAAAATAGCTGTGCCCGCATGTGCGGTGCCATCCGGATGATTTGTGTAGTAAATTTTATAGAATGGAATCCTAAAGTAAGATTTATTAGTAAAATAGGTTTCACTGATTAGAAGAATGTCAATTGAGTTTTGTCTAAGAAATAACTGGACTTCATCCCTGTGTTGTACAAGGCCGTTAGCATTCCACAATGCAACTCTGAGAAACTTAGCCATTATTTAATTTGTTGATAAGCATTGTCAACATGTTGATAACCATACTATTCTGCTGTAATAACTGGTTAAACATAGCTTTAAACTCATCTAAGAATTTATTTATTGTCATTGAAGATTCTTCACCATTAGCTCTATTATGTATTTCTACTCCTGCAGTTGCCTGCGCGTAGCTCCTATTAGTATGTGGGCTGAGGTTGTTGGCCTTGATCAGTTGATTTTGTATTGTTTTGTGTCATAGTAATCCTATTATTATTATTTATCTTTACTTTATAGTTTTTTTGGTAGAATTCGCAGCCTCTGTAATTAGCTGGATGACCACCTCCACAAAGACCACATGTAGCTGGCGTATTTTTACTTTTTTTACAATTTGCTATGCTGTGTTGGCCACCACATTTAACGCATAGGTATGGCCTACTACAGTAGGTTTTCGTATGGCCATATAATTGACATCTTGTACATTGAGCTAATTTGTTGTCTTTTTTTGGTGGTTCTATTTGTATGACACTATTTCGTAAACTTTTTTATTGTTATCAGAAGGTTCCAAATCAACGTAAAACATGTTAAGAGGTTCCTTGGTTATTCGATGTTTAACATTGACTATATTTCTTACATTGTGGCCTTTTTTAATTAATTCATGCTTCATATCTTTCAAGTCTATTGAATGGTGCAAATATTTAATTACGACACGATTGGATCTCTCTTCCTTGGGTTGGTACGTATGATGGATTACATTATTTTCTCTCATGTGACTAGCCAGTTTTCTATATGTATCCGGATTTTGATAGCAAATTTTTATAGTGTCATTTACCATACTTCTTGTTGTGTATTCCTCGGTTTCAATTATATCGCTTAGTTTTTTTTCATCTCTGGTAAATTGACTAGTCCGTATACAAATATGGGAGGAGGTTTACTTATTTCAGTGTTTTCACCATCATTATTTTTATTATTGGAACCATCTGTTTGTGAATTTAGTACCGTGTACTTATTGTTAAGTGAAATTTCTTCTTCAGCATTTTTACTACTTCTGTATTTCCTTCTTTTCGTTCCTTTGACCACTTGCCATGGATTTTCTTGAGCAGAATAAGTGTTATCTTCATCTTCGCTTGTAGAAGTCATTCTTGAATACGGCGTATTATGTATTTGAGTATTTGATTGATTACTAGATGATTGTTGCATATTTAAATATTGTTCTTGATTTGGCGGAATGTAATACTGGTTTGATTGTGAAGGACACAGTGATTGCATTGGTTGAGAAGAAATCATTTGTGAAGGTATGCCATTGTTGAATATTGCATGACGCTGTATATTATTTGGTGTTTGGAACATCGGAATATATGTTTGACCTTGTACATTATTTTGTGTTGGTTGAACTTGTGGAAAGCCCAAAAAACCCGGCCCATTACCAGTTGGCATCATTTTTTGATTGTATTTAAATTATTGTTTGTACACAATATAAAAAGTATAAATTCAGTTTACAGCACTATCACATTCGATTTTTAGTCCTTTTTGTTTTTATGCCAACTATTATCAGTAATATTCCGTCGCGATAAATGCTATTCATCAGAACATGTTTACTCGACGAAAGTAAAACCGATATCAAAATTATATGAAGGCTCAATTTTTTCCATCAAATTAGATAACAAAATACATGTTTTTTGAGTAATACCATCTGATAAAGGCATACATACACCACCACCCTTACGGATTTCTCAATCCAGACGATATAATGTGTATCCATTTATGTTCACTGACCAGTCCAAAATAGAGGGCTCTAGCCATGTTTCAGCCAATAAATATATGTAGAATTTTTATAAGGCGCCTTCTAGCAACTTTATTTAAAATAACGAGGACATTTCGTGGAGTGCAGTTGATAAAGCAAGGAAAACTTTTTCACATAACACTGAGTTCAATAATTTCTAATAGAGTTTTTCCGAGACATATCATTTTTTCCAAATCAATGTTCGCTTTGCCCCTGCTATTTTATTTCAAGAGTCAGATACAATAGAGTGGAACCAAAAATGTTCGTAACAAACACGATATTCATTTGCGATCATTTTCAATGCCGATAATCTTGTAAATTGTAGAGAAATCCCCCCTTTCCCAAGTGATTTCTCTTGTCCGCCTTTATTGTAAATGTTTTTTTCCCAAATATCTACGGTGAAGGTTTTCGAGATATAGCTATTTACCTCGGGTAGTTTGTCACCCGGTACATTTTTTTGGATCAAATTTATTTTGATATGTTTTTAGGAAATTTTCAAAAGTATGACTATGGACCAGATCTGAATAATGAGAAATACGGTGCTGTAAATCCACCCTTATACAAACTGAAAAATGTGAAGTTTCCAATTGCTATATTCAGTGGAATGGGCGATGTACTGGTATCGGAAAAAGTAAGAATATTGATTAATTTCTGATTAAACTCTAATTATATTTTTTATATGCAGGATACACAGCTCCTAGCTCAGAATCTAGCAAATCTAGTGGCTTATGAGAAAATTCCCCTTGGATCTTTCGGTCACAATGATTTTATTTTCGCAAAAAATATCAACAATTTAGTTTATTCAAAAATGCTTAAAATAATGGAGAAATTTGGAAATAAATGAATCGACAGGAATACAGATTGTTTTATTTAACATAATATATCTATTTTGAGTGCGGTCCTGGTATCTATGCTAAAGATTGCTCCGTAATAAACTTCGTTTTTCAGGAGAATTACGAACGATTAAAAGCTCAGTGAAGTTAGACCCCCCCCCCAATCGAAATTCTCAACAAAAACATATATAGTCGTAATGCACCAATCTGCTCCATGAATGATTTTCTTTGCACCACATTTCTCGAGAGATTACAGCTATTTGTTTATGGGGGTGGGGAAAATAAACGCTAGCCCCCTCCCCACAATCGGAGTTTTGAAAGTTTGTACTTTGCACTATCAAGCGCTTGTAAATGCACCATAATGCCCCACCGAAATAATACTTTGCAACCCTCCCCTCAGTAGTATCGCAATATTCAGACTGAAGTTGCCCCCCCCCCCAACGACAATTTGCAAAAAAGTATATACTGTAGCCGAATCTACTTCTAATGCACTCATATGCACTACCAAGAAAAACAAAATCCCCCCTCCCCTTACTTAGTTAAACCTCAATATATTAAGTGAAGCTCCCCCCCTCCCCAATCATAATGCACTAAATAGGAAAATTGCCAAAATTATGGCAAACCTAAGTGAAAAAGGGCCCCAAATGTTCTGGAGAGGGTAGAAAGTGTCTGTTCTGCAAAACTAGCAAAACTTATTTACAAAAATCAAATTTCTATTCATTTTCAGAACTGACAATTTCACTTAAACGGAACCTGATGTAACTGCCCCGCAGATCCATTAATATTTCATAAAACAGAGTTTCCTGATACCATTCCGTGAGTAAAAACACTAACAAGACTTATTTACAAAAATCAAATTTCTCATAATTTTTAGAACTAATAATTTCACTAAAACGGAACCTCATGTTCACTATAGCTATTCAGTAAGTAAAAACTAAAACGAAGCCTGATGTAACTGTAACGGATAGTTTATAAACTTTTTGTTTTTTTTTGTCTGAGGATTAATAACATAGAATATGCAGTTCAGTTGCCATGTATGCATAAAAATAAAGAAAATGTATTCAAAAATTGAATAGATGAGGCTTTTACTTGATGAAGATCCATACTGAACGATGAAATAAAATATTATAGTTTGTTTAAATCTTCATATATTTGAACTAATGTTCAATTTAAACTTGTTGACGCGTTTCACTAACACAGTAGCTTTGTCAAAACGAATGAAGGTAAAATATAAAAATTCACTCTGATATCATTACTTTATTAAAAGTGTGTTTGAATCAAAATTATTTTCATTTCAATGGAGAGGTTTATAGCAGTAAAGATGGTTTGATTATGGGCAACCCTCTCAGCCCCCTACTAGCAGAAATATTCATGGATAATATAGAAAAAATAATTCATGAACACCCCCTTAGTAAAAAATTTATGTACTGGCACCGATATGTGGACGACATTTTAGCTAGCTTCATCGGTACAAATAGACAATTAGAGAGCTTCATTACTTACATAAACTCGATTCACAATAATATCAAATTTACCGTAGAACTTGAACAAAATAAGTCTATAAACTTTCGAGACCTCACAATTTCAAATATAAATAATAAACATGATTTTTCTATATTTCATAAACCATCACATACAGATATTACAATTCATAATAGTTCGGTCCACCCATTCAGTCATAAACTAGCAGCTTTCAATAGTATGATACACAGACTCTTAACAGTCCCATTAAATATTAATAATTATATCAAAGAATTAAATATCATAAAACAAATAGCAGTTAATAATAATTACGATCCAAATTTAATTGACAATATCATAAATAAAAAGATAGACAGACTTTAGAACAAGTATTCCCTTCAGATAAAAATAATAGACAATTTAAAAGCCTAACATACTTTGGAACACCATCCTTAAAAATTAAATCATTTTTAGAAACTTCAGACATGAATATTTCCTTTAAAACTGATCACAATTTATCCAAATTCATTAAAAATAATAAATCTAAATCTTCAAAATTAAACAAATCAGGAGTTTATAAATTAAAATGTGGTAATGACAATTGTGATAAAATTTATATCGGTAGAACTTTTAGAAATTTTAAAACTAGAATTTCGGAACACAAACGTAGCTATGACAACAAAACATTAGATTCTAACTATTCAAATCATTTATTAGAAAACCAACACATTTTCGACCCAAATTTTGAAATTCTCCATGTAGTCGGTAAATCCTTTAGTTTAAATTTATTAGAAGCCCTAGAGATTAACAAAAATAAATATTCAGGTAATCTCCTTAACGACCAAATAGATATCAATCAGTCTCCTTTATTGAACCTCTTTACCTAGAAGATAGCTTAGGAATGTTTGTAGTGAATGAATTTCCAGGTAATATCTTTTAATACCATTGTTAACCTTAGTAAATAGATTTAGCACTGTATATATTAAGACATTTCTATATTTTACCTTCATTCGTTTTGACAAAGCTACTGTGTTAGTGAAACGCGTCAACAAGCTTAAATTGAACATTAGTTCAAATATATGAAGATTTAAACAAACTATATTGTTTTATTTCATCGTTCAAAATGTATTCAGTACGTATGTATATCAAATTTGTAATATGGATTCCAAGATAAAATGTATACGTTTGCTGAATTGGGAGTTAGAAAAATAGTTTTGTAAGTAAAATATCACTTAATTAAAGAAAGTATTTAAATAATATTTAACTGCATGGATCCAAACTGCAATATGTGAATGGGGGTCACCAGCCCTTTGTGAGTATAGAATCATAAAAAATGGATATTTTTATAAACTTTTTATTTTCTTTTTGTTATGACGAGAAATGGTAGAGAAGAAGATGAACTTCAGTTGCCATGTACTAATAAATATGAAGACAAATAAATTAAATTTGTAATAATAATTTTATTGATATTTTTATAATATATTTTTTATTTGTTTCTTTTCAATAAAAACATACACCAATTTTTCCTTTAATTTATTTGGATAATTAATAAGGGTCAATGAAAAAGCGGACATGTCTGTTTATTGCTATAATAAACATTTTTATTGTTACCATAATTGTCATTTGCTACTATTCATTTGAATGATTAAGAGGGGTCAGTGGAAAAGCAGACGTTTTGTATTATAGTAAATATAAAAACTACCTACTTACTTACTCTGTACTTCAAATTTGTGATACTACAATTAAACAAACAGATTTCATACATGATTTGATTTTGTATTAAATAAAACACTAGCTATCAGTTACTTGGATAATTGAGAAGAGTCAATGGAAAAACAAGCATGTCCGTTTATTACAAACTGGAGGAAAATGCAAAAAGTATAACATTTCAATACATAACCTGGAAAAATTGAAGATAAAAAATATATAACATTTTTATTCCTGCAATTCCAAAATAAAAGATTACATATTGTGTTACTTCTTGAATAGAATACGAAATATCTATTGTTAAATTAGTAGAAAGCTATTAATACTATTTTCTAATGTAGTTTTTCTCACTAACTCGGAAGGCCGATGTATGTATGCAGATGCAATCTGTGGCTGTGTACAGGTCCTTGGAGGAACCAATAGGCCCTTATATGGGGATCAATAAATATAATGCACTTGTGGAATCACTAGCAACAGCTAAAAAAATTTGCGGTTCATTTTATGTCTAGGCTACACTAAGCACAATCTTGTGGTGGAGCACACGTGGAGTAAATATAAACAGCATCAACGAAGCACAAATTTACTTATTCAGCATGAAAATTATTTAATTATAATCACTTACAAATACAATACACACTAAACATAAATTTGGGATGTTTTTATGGACACAACAAAACATATGACAACAACATTTGACCCATAGAGAAAGTAATAATATTCTTTGTCTATTAGTGTTTTAAATGAAACTCAACGTTTCTAGCTAATTCCACAATATAATGAAAAATGTTTAAAATTTAAAAAAATTAACAATTGATTCGATAACTGAATATCATCGTCAGAATGACAGAAGTTACATTTTATTAGATGCCTACCTGATGATTAGTAGTTATTTTTGGCTAGACCAAGAAGTTACCTACCTTGTGATTGACTTAACATATGTTAATAGAAAAAAGAAGATGTGATATTACAAATATTGAAGCATAGATATTATTAGCCCTATGGTGATATCCTGGATATCATTTTTACAATTAAGATCAGTATAACTGTGCAATGATATAGGAAACCAGGAAAACTCTATCTGCTGATCTTTACAATTATCACTTAAAAAGACAGTTTAATAGTGGAGAACTCCCTAGATTTATCTGTTCATTGTCGATTTCATAATGTGGGTTTCTTAAGTGTCTTCTAATTTCCAACTCTTCAAGGAAATCCAGTTCTTGTTTCTTATCACAAATATGTAGTACTTCTAGTTCTGTGTTAGGTGTCAATGAATGCTTGGTGTCAAGTAGATGATTTGCGTAATGGGATTTATCTGGTTGTTTTAATCTGTATGCTTGTAAGTGTTCACTGTATCGGATTTCAAAATTTCTAAGGGTCTGCCCAAATAGACAGCATTACATTCTGAACATTTGAGTTTATATATACCTTATTTCTTTAATGTTTGTATTTTTGTTTTAACATTTAACAATTTTGTACTTACGTTACTTTCTGTTTTAAAAGAAATTGTTGTATTCGTTGCTAAAGATATTATCTTTGAAATATTGTTAGAAATATTTCCTGTATATGTGATGGTTTTATAAGTTTTTATTTCTTTAGTTTGTTTAGGAAATATTAGTTGTAATGCCACTTTTTCCTCTTTTTTATTAATCAGCTTATTTATCATATGTAATGGATAACCGTTGGATGTTGCTATTTGTCTAATTATATTAATCTCTCTATCAAAATTACATTTGTTCGTAGGAATTGAAAATGCTCTATGTGTATCATTGAATTGTATGCCGCTAGCTTATGTGATATTGAGTGATTGGAATTATATGGAATTGTCACATCAGTGTGTGTTGGTTTTCGGTAAATTGCATAATCAAGTACATTATTAACTCTTTGAATTTTCAATTCAAGAAAATTGATTAAGTTATTTTCTTCAACTTGTAATGTAAATTTAATTTTTGGGTGTAAATTATTAATGTGGTTGAAAAATACATCTAATTGTCGTTCACTACCTATAAAACAAGCTAATATGTCATCTACATATCTATACCAAAATAAAACGTTTTTTGAAATATTACTTTCAAAGTAAGGGTCGAGACAGTTAATTTTATTTTTCTATGATTTGACCGTCATCTGTCATTGAAGTTCTATACAGCGCCATCCATCAAGACGGTGGAACGGTTGAACTAAAGTAAAAATTTGTTCGTTTGCAAAAATTTGCGTGGAACAAATCTGAAAAAATGCATTGATTTGAGATTTCATATTTTCAGCATCGAATTCTCTAGGCTTCCTTTTGTGGGTCAGGTTTTGGCGTCCAAATTGGTGACCACAAATTGTCAAAACAGTCAAAATCACTTAAAATGGATTATATCTTTTTTATAACAATATAAAACAACCAAAATATCTGATCCCCAAGACAAAAGTCCAAGTTATATTGTGTTCAAAGTTCAACACTTAATTTCACTGCGTTCTTTAGAATTGTTGTTTACAAAATGACCTAAATTTTGTTGCAAGTCACGGGTGCCAACTGTTTTCAGGTTCCTAAAACGTGAGGCCCCTCTTAATTCTTTAATTCGTATGTGAAAATTTTTTGGTTAAAATATTGGGTAAAGAATGAATTTTATTTCTAAATAAATACTTTTCATATATTCTATACATAATAGAAAATATTAGGTGATTTCGTATAAGTTTGGTTGTGTGTATAGATTGTTTAATAAATGAAGTACTAGAAAAACAAATGTTGGGTGAAAACTAATAGCATCGTTACCTATAACGTGAAATCATGTGTTGCCCAGCAAACACAAATGTATATGTTACATAAAAATATATAACAGGGGAGGAACAATTTCTACATAAAACGTTTATATATTTTTAATGTAGTATTTATGTAACAAAATCTTTATATATTCTCAATATTTATATTATTAGATGTTTTATATATTGGATATATCTAATTTTATATGTATTCAAGATGTAAATTCTGCTACATAAATATGAAATTTTTTTATATATATTTATTACGTAAAATTTGTTACATAGAATATTTTATATATTTCATATGTATTTTTTACGAACCTCGTCTAGTGTCTTTCTAAAGAAAAAGAAGAAAACTCCTCAATATTATAACCTTTAAATTGTCACGAGTCGATGTACCCACATACCTGTAAGTATAATAACGTTTTAAAAGGTTTTTCGTTAGTTTTGTTTGTAGAGGAATGGAGAACACATCCTGTAAGTGTTATTATTATTATTATTATTATTATTTTCAACAGGCAAGAGGCATCGCCAATGAAGCCGTTCATTCAACTGTCGTTTACAAAAGCTTATTTAACAAACGTATTAAAAAGGTTAACTATATTAAAATATACAATGAAGTAAACAAATACAAATCACATTATACCTATCTCACTAAAGTACTTTTCAAGATAATATTTTCGTTTTAACTTACAACTTAGACATGGTTTAACAATAATTCCCTGCGTAGGGAGTCGTTATTCCGAAACAAATACTGCCGCCCAGGTATGCACTTATATTTTGTAATAATATCAAATAAAACTACACATCTTTAATCCTCTGACCACAGGTAGTAAGTCAAGATAAAATATCTTGAAATGGATTAATTAACACTTATTTGTTAAATTTATTTAAATTCGAATACTTATGAATTTTAGGCAAAATAACTGTTTAAAACGAAAAAAATTGAAAGCTTCTGGGATTTATCAATAAGACAGAAAAACGATACGTAGTACAATCTTACAATGGTGACGTTAAACCAGAAATACATAATATAGAGACATCTCACTCATGGTTAGGACATAGAAATAACTACAAAATAAGGAACTTAAAATCAATTAAGTTATTTCAGGGTATTGTTACTATACGATTTATTTATTTAAAATAATTAATATATACCTACATTTTTAGAAACGTTGCTGAAACAGTTTAATATGACATTTTGATCAAATCACCTTGGTGTGGATAAGGCTAAGTAAAGAGAGTGCAGAGGGAAAAGAAGGGTGAAACTGTAACCCTTCAAAACAATGGATAATATCCCTTAATATTGCCCACACGCTTACAAGTGGACCTCGAAAAGTCTTCTATGAGAATATTTTCCATGGTTAATTATTGTTTTGTTTTTGAATATTCATTTGTTTTGCATTCTCTTTTTATATTTTATTATCATTTAGTTTTTGAATATTTTTAATTTTGCAATATTTTTTTTGCATTAGGTATTTTGTTTTTAATTTCTATTTTCTATGTTAATAAAATAAATGTACTTATAAGCATCTATTTGCTGTTTTTTTGTAACTAAATAGCAGCTACTAAATTCCAAAGATAGATAAATACCATTTACAATATATAAATATTAAATTGTATTAAGTTGCTTTAAGTTTGAAATATTCATAAGGTAGGTATTGAATAATATAGTAACAATAGTTCCTTATTCTTTTGGCCATCAACACTACTAAAAATATTGTATTTCATGAAATCAACTGTCTCGACCCTTACTTCGTGGAATCTACTCATATTAGTGTTTTAAATGATACTCACGGTTTCTAGTTAATACCACAATATAATAAACATAAAATAGAATTTTCAACAATTTTTATTATATTGTGGTATTAACTAGAAATCGTGAGTTTCATTTAAAACGCTAATATTGTATTTCATTTCATCTATGAAAAATAATGGTTTAACAGATTTTTCTGAATTTATTATAAATTGAGAATTTCGCTGAATTTTTTCATAGATCCAATGAAATAAAATATTTTAGGTAAGGGGTTAGGCAAAAGAAAAATTAGGTAACTTTTGTTACATCTATATTATGTAATATTTAATACATAAATATTCTCTAGATATTATTTCATTTTTACATATTAATACATATCCTCTATCTAAATTCTATAGAAAACATTGAAATAAAGAAAATATGCAGATTTAGATGTAATACTAGTAATACACACTGTATTATCAATAATTTGAAAGGTTCAATATACCAATAAAATTTGACATTTCAATTTCATATGACATTACTGCAGAATAGACTTAATGACAGATAGATTTTAAAACGATTTGAAAAACCAGAATACAGATGTCTCTATTAGCAAATGGCACTGGTAAATAAAATAATGAAAATCTCTCTTGGTATATACAAACGTAAATTTGTAATTTTTTAAAAAAAAAAGAATTCTAGGTAACCAAAGGAGAAGAGAATTATTTATTGAAACATTTTAGTTAGTTGAATTTGAAATCCCCATGAGACAACATCATAATAAGAGTTGTCTCAAATTTAATTTTGAATATTAGGGAATTTATATAATCGTTATCAGTTCAACATATCTTGCCTTTTGTAAAGCCAGTGCGTGTACTATTCACAAAGAATTACCGCTAAAGTGCAAGTATTTTTCGCGTTTTCTAAATTATTGATTTGGAAACGTTTGTTCCGGAAATTCTAAAAATACGTTTTAGAATACGTACGAGATCTTCTAGTATCCAGTTTGGTGAGTCCAGTCCATATTATATATTATTCTCGAGAATTAATAGGCCTTTGATCAAAATTATTTCGAAAATAGATGCATCTTATGATTAAATTATAGTAACGTTACTTATATAAAATTCTACGTCAAGTGCAGACAATTTTGGGAACAGACAATTTACAAGAAAATTTACGTATTTTACATTGACAGATATCAAGTATAAATTTAGACATTTTAAACTTTCGGTTAAATTATTTAGATCGGAAATTTCTAATATAGATTGTTTTTAATATTAAGGTTTGATAGAAAATTCTATCTTTGTTTATGCGTTTTATGATATTTTTTGAAGAGTTTTATTATTATTTTGATAATATATTATATAAATTTGAATTCCAAATTTCTTTGGCTCTCTTTTCATATTCATTTTCATTATATTTGATAATTTTTATACTATAGAAAATTTAGTATAATAAGTGACATTTAGTTAATCTCCTGACAGTAAATTCATATATGTCATAAGATAATAGTATAGTTATTATGACAAATTGTGATGACAGCTACAAAATAAATTCAGCATCATATAAATTCATATTCATATATGAAATATAATAGAATTAGTAAAACACATTAGATATACTATAATATATATTACGTAGTAATTTGGAAGTATTTGAGATATAATTTATAATATGTATTTCTTATATCATTATTGTTCTCTAGCTGTGCCGACCTTTGTCAGTATTCAATACATAAATATTATCTAGTTGTGACTTCAGTTTTATATACCTGTGACTTTTATATTTCAAAGAATATGTAACATATATGTATTCAATATGTTTTTGTGATTGCTGGGATGGTTCTATTAGTTATGATTTTTTATGAAACTTTAAATTATCATTCATTACCTTTTATACACCCTAATGTCATTTGGGGAAAAATGATAAATACTATTTCGATGTAAAATTTAAGACTCTACAACTTTTGTTAAAAACTTTTTTATGTAACTCCAAGTGTTTTGCGTAATGTAAAAAAGCGTTATTTGTTTTATTCAACCCCTTTCCGAGGGGTTGAAACTTAATTACATGATGTTTCGTTAGTAAATTATGTCAAAGAATCAAGACCGCTCAAAATGTTGATTTAATCGGCTTTTACTTGGACTAAAGTTCAATTATGCCATGTTGCATCTGTTATTTGTAGCGCAAACACCTACTAAGTAGTATTTTTTATCATCAAAATATGGTTAAATTCTTTCTCAATAGTCGAGGCGATGAAGCATTATGCTAGGAAATCTTTTAGTACAGCACGGATCGGCATGCGGTTTTGTGCATTCGCTTTCAAAAATTATTTATACCATTCCTACCTACTTTCTACCTATTACAAACCGGAAGTTGCATTGCTACAGCCAAAAATGCATTCAAAAAATGCATTTTTTGAGAGGCCTTTTAGAAAATTTCATAACTTTGTAAATAAGAGTCAAAATTGGCCCAAGTTGGGTACCCAGGAGTTTTTGAGGTCGCTGATCACGATTATGATGTTCAAATGGACCCCCCGAACACCTGGAGCTCGGGAACGCCGACAAACGTCATCTCCGTCGGACTATCCCGAACTTCATGCGAGGAAGGAGAGAAACTCGGCACCCGGGGTTTTTTTGGGTCGCTAAATTCAAATATGCTATCGGCGAACAACATACGGACATCTGGTGCGCCCTAACCTGGACGCGGACGCCATCTTCGAGAATTTTCCTGGAAATATCGACAAAAACGAAGCGAAAATCGTTATGGGGCCGTTTTGTGTGCACTGAATCTGAATTTCATGTGGAAAACGACCCCCCGAACACCTGGTGCGCCCAAACCTGACCCTGAACGTCATCCCCGAGGGTTTTCTAGACACAATTGAAGAAGACGAACCAAAAGCCGTTACGGAGGTTTTTTTGGTCGCTTAATTCAAATATGGCACCGGCGAACACCCCACGCACACCTGGTGCGCTCTAACCTGGGCGCGGACGTCATCTTCGAGAATTTTCCTGGAAATATCGACAAAAACGAAGCGAAAATCGTTATGGTGGTCGTTTTCCACATGAAATTCAGATTCAGCGCACACAAAACGGCCACATAACGATTTTCGCTTCGTTTTTGTCGATATTTCCAGGAAAATTCTCGAGAATGACGTCCGCGTCCAGGTTAGAGCGCACCAGGTGTCCGTGGGGTGTTCGCCAGTGCCATATTTGAGTTGAGCGACCCAAAAAACCCCCCGTAACGGTTTTCGGTTCGGAGGATGACGTTCCGGGCCAGGTTTGGGCGCAACAGGTGTTCGGGGGTCGTTTTCCACATTAAATTCAGATTCAGCGCACACAAAACGGCCCCATATCGATTTTCGCTTTGTTTTTGTCGATATTTCCAGGAAAATTCTCGAAGAACACGTCCGCGTCTAGGTTAGGGCGCACCAGGTGTCCGTGGGGTATTCCCCGGTGCCATATTTGAATTCAACGACCCACAAAACTCCCCGTAACGGTTTTCGGTTCGTCTTCTTCAATTGTGTGTGGAAAACCCTCGGGATGATGTTCAGGGCCAGGTTTGTGCGCACCAGGTGTTCAGGGGATCGTTTTCCACTTGAAATTCAAATTCAGCGCACATAAAACGGCCTCATAACGATTTTTGCTTTGTTTTTGTCGATATTTCCAGGAAAATTCTCGAAGATGACGTCCGCGTCCAGGTTAGGGCGGACCAGGTGTCCGTGGGGTGTTCGCCGGTGCCATATTTGAATTCAGCGACCCAAAAAACCCCCCGTAACGGTTTTCGGTTCGTCTTCTTCAATTGTGTCTGGAAAACCCTCGGGGATTACGTTCAGGGCCAGGTTTGTGCGCACCAGGTGTTCAGGGGATCGTTTTCCACATGAAATCTTGATTCAGCGCACATAAGACGGCCCTCTAACGATTTTCGCTTTGTTTTTTGTCGATATTTCCAGGAAAATTCTCGAAGATTACGTCCGCGTCCAGGTTAGGGCGCACCAGGTGTCTATGGGGTGTTAGCCGGTGCCATATTTGAATTCAGCGACCCAAAAAACCCCCGGGTGCCGAGTTTCTTTCCTTCCTCGCATGAAGTTCGGGATAGTCCCACGGAGCGACCTCAAAAACCCCTGATGGGTACCCAACTTGGGCCAATGCTGACTCTTAGTTATGAAATTTTCTAAAAGGCCTCTCAAAATATTCATTTTTTGAATCCATTTTTGGCTGCAGCAATGCAACTTACGGTTTGTAATAGGTAGAAAGTAGGTAGGAATGGTATAAATAATTTTTGAAAGCGAATGCAAAAAACCGCATTCCGATCCGTGCTGTACTAAAAGATTTCCTATCTTTGGCATTTTTAGTGCTTCATCGCCTCGTCTACAAGGACATTTATTCAATTAACACTTAATATGCTGTGTTTAAAATGATTTACACAATATTAAATACATGAATTATCTCTAATATTAATGACGAAAACTTGTAGGAAAGGAAATATAACAAAGGTTCAGCATTAACAAATATTGTACAACATTGTAGCAACAATTTGTTATAACTAAAATGTTGCGATATCAGGCATGCAGATGTTGATATTATTGTAATAGGTTTTATAAATTTTAATATTCGTCAAAAACTGTAAGTATTTTTAGTTGTACCAACGCCTTTTTTACAGTTTATATTATTATTTCATTTCATACGTTAGGTCAATCAATATTTGTTTTATTAAATGTTCCGATTACCATAATAATCTTTAATATAGAAAAACATGTAAATAGCAAAACTAATTTCTATTTTAGATTAAAAAAATGAATCTAAAAATGGTATTAGTAATAATGGTACCTGTGATTCTACCGGCATCTATGTTTGAATTCAAGAATTATCCATACGCTGACATGACATTTGTAAGTACCTAAATTGAAAACATTTTTTTTCATTATCGAATTATTTGCGATCAAATTTAGGAAGAAAAGGTCGCCTACGATGGATACCCTCTAGAAACCTACGAAATAACAACGGAAGATGATTATATTCTTTGTTTATATCGAATCCCTTACGGACGACGATCGAAGAGGAAAACAAACAGAAGTCCGGTTGTTTTGGTACATGGTCTTGGCGCTAGTGCGGATATGTATATACTTTTAGGTAGATACAGATCGCTCGCATACAATTTAGCTGACGGTGGGTTTGACGTTTGGTTTTTGAACTCTAGAGGGACCAGACATTCTCAAAAACATAAATATTACCATATAGACAAAGATAAGAGATATTGGAATTTTACGTAAGTGAATAAATTTTAGCCGCATAAATAATTTTCTAGATATCCAATGTAACAATAAAATTTGTGAAAAATTCTACTAAAAAAACAGTTATTGTGTGGCGTCATCTATGTGTGAAGCACAGGACTTATTGAGTTTTCTTTTAGTTTCCATGAAATAGCTGTTTACGATTTGGCTGCAACAGTAGATTTCGTTGTGAACAAAACGGATCAAAAATTATTCGTAATCGGCCACTCTCAAGGAAACACTTGCTACTTTGTTTTAGTATCCGAAAAACCAGAATATAACGAAAAAATTAAATTGGCCGTAGCTTATGCGCCCTCTGTGAGGATTTATATAGAAAATCCGATCGTGGCGCTAGGTTTTCATGTATATGGTATAGACATATTTATGGTAAAGCATGTACCACCTCAATATTTATTTTCTGAATAAATGTGATTACTTTTTAGGCAATTTATAAATTTTTCGATCTAAGAGAATTGTTACCATATATACCGAATTCAATCAGCTTGCTTAGAGACATGTGTAAAGAACAAACCTATTTCATCGAACTATGTATTCGAATTATATCCGTAATTGGAAGCCATCGATCGAAAATCATTGAAAGAGTAAGATAACTATATTTATATTACGATAAAATGGTTTCATTATACAGATACATGAATTTTGAATTATTTTGTATTTTATTATCAGTCTTTGTGGTTTAATCATAGAACAGACAAGATAGAACGCAATCTGCTGTGCTGTGATGACGTAGAGGTACAACGCCATCTTTTTCCAATGTCAAAACTAAAGTTACATTGACGGCAAAAAATCACATGTACAATTATTTCTGATTGTTACATACATGTTTAAAAAAACTAAATTTTTCCGCAAACGTCAAAAAAAGTAGACATTATTAACGTCAATTCATGATGTTGAAGTATGATTTCACAGACGCCACTTTTTTGTACGGCCGTGAGCGGACAAAAAAGTACTTTTTTGTACGCTGACGGCCGTACAAAAAAGTAGAATTTTTAACAGGGAAAATAATTATTAGTTGAACTTTTAAACTTTATTAACGATAATAATTATTAATAGTAAAATTACAGTTATTTAAGGTTGCACCGCACATATTTAATGCACTACCTGATTTATTCACTTCCAATTCAAGCGAATTTTGTGCAGAGTTGAAAGAGTTCATCGACAAAATTTCCCGTGACTCCTTACTGTTGTTGCTTCTATTACATCAACGTCGACATAATTTCGCTCATGAGAAGCTGCATTCAGGTACAGTGAAGAAGAATTCGACATCAAGATTTTTTCTGCAGTTTGTTTTTTATTAGACAAAGAGACTTCAATGTATCCTTCAGCGACAGTTCTTGACATCCAACCTCCATGCCGTTTCAAACAAGTAATATCAGCTTCTCCATCCACAAGCAAAGTAGCTGAAGTTCTTCTTAACGCATGGCCGGTGTAATCTTTTGAATTCGGTAGTTTTAAATAAGTTGCTACTGTTTTGGGTACGTTACTAATTGTATGAATTCCCATGACCATGCGATAACATTTTCCCTTTTGAAATTTCAAAAAAAGCGTCGGCTTTCCATAGCTTGTGGACGAAAAGAAGTATATTTTCTGTAAAGATTTATATATTTTTCTCTAATAATTGTGAACGATCGTGGCTTTTTAGATTTACTATCAGGAATCTTTATATGAATAACAGATCCTAAATCTTTTATATCGTCTATTGTCATGTTCACCATTTCATCGCATCTACATGCTCCAGATACGCCCATTATTAGAACAGCCTAAAAGTAGTATGTATTTGAAAACTTGATTGTATTTATGCAGGTTAGAATATTATAACTAACCTTAATTCCTAGATATTGCTCATTAGGTGCATTATTTAAAAAATCTTCGAACTGGTCTTTTGTGAATACCTTTGACTTTTTGGGAGTATACCCTTCATTCTGCTTCTTCAGATAAGCACGTAGTTTCATATATTTGCAAATAACTAATCCATGTTTAATATTCAGTAATGATTTTATCATGGAATACTGAGACCACATTGTTGAACTCTTCATTTTTAATTTAGTTGTCATTTCAAAAAAATAAGCTAGTAGCACATTTTCCGAATAGTTTGAAATGTTTTTATCATTGCACCATGTGAGAAATCTTTCGTAAGCATGATTATAAACTCTACTTGACTTAGTTGGAATTAAATCATTCGTAGCTGCCTTAGCAATGTCAACAACGTCGGGCGGTGTACAGTTGGGTTCTGAATCCGACATAATATAATCTAAAAGAAAATTTCAGTACACTTTACTACAACAAACGAAATTTTGATGCTCAAGTACTTACCAAAAATGCACAGTCCAATTGTTGCTTTAAATCACTTACAATATTTCTGACATTATAAAATATTATTGAACTGTCAAATTTGTTTTTGACTTGGCAATCACAAAACCAGTAACCACGGAAATGTAGTCCGCAGTTTTATAATTATTATTCTCTGAATTTATCAACTTCGTTGCAATCGTTTTGAATTTTTATTTAAATATTAATTAGTTTTATAGTCTGGATGCCGTTTGCGTAAAAAATAGCATGTTTCATTCGGAGCAAAAGCACTTTTTGTGGCTCGTCTGAAATTGTCGGCCTCACTAACGTTCGGCCATCAAACATTCAGACTCGTCACAAAAAGTTATACTTCTACTCCCAATAAAACAATATACTATTTTGTGAAAAAATCTTCTTTTCCATAATAAAACGTTGTGTATATTTTATTGTAGGAAACGTAAATCATTTCACAAAATTTAGTGTGTACATAATATGTTGGGTGAAAGGTGAAATATAAACAATTCATCACTTTTACATATTTATTTCCTAAACAAATCTGGCATTCAACATATTTTTATCAGTAATATCACAGGCCACTATATCAACCTCATATAAACAAATAAAATAGATATGTTTGTGTTGACTTTCATTTTTCACTTGATCGTTACTGCTTTATAATACCTTGGCAACGGTTGCTATTAACAGACCCATAACGCCCGGGCGTTATGAATCATAATGCCCGCTAAAAGTTTTTTTCTGTAGTCCAATAAATTAATTACTCAGAAAGACAGTTTCATTTACGGTATTCACTCTGTTTTCATCTTTCCATTTCAGAAAATGGTCATACTCCTTCTCGTATAAGTGTTTGGATTTCACAGGCAGTAAATTTCCTAACGGTCTTTTAGCTTTGAGCGTCACGTTATGTGGGATATCCATAATTATTGTTAACACAACCATTTTTAGTTTCCTCCACTAACAAGCTTGTCAATTCTTACAAAAATGAAGCGTCGTTTTATTAAATAAACAATCTTTAACACCTCTTCAATGTTTCCATGGCAATTGCATAGAAGCTCACTTGTGCTCAGTTGCCGACCAGAGCGCAGTAAATATTATGTGAAGAAATTTAGGGAGTGAACAGCGTCGTTTAAGATAATTTTTACGTGAAAAATAAAATCTTGTATGCACCACGAGCGTTACTAGATCCTAACGCCCATCGAGCAACATTCATCCCTCGGGCCAAAGGCCTTCGGGTGAATGTTACCATCCGGGCGTCAGGATCTATATAACGCACTTGGTACATAAATAGCTATTTCCTGTCCCAAACATTGAGTCACATTCTAAGTTCACTTGCGGACACTTCCACTGCTTTGCCATATTTACAAATCCTCTTTAGTTGCGGGAAAAAAGAAATTAGAAGTTTAATTAAAAATTTGTTAGAAAGTTATGCAAATAAAAATAGTCATAATAATTTATGCATTTGAGGCACTGCTTTTAAAATTAATTAATAATACTTGAATTTTATTTAATAAAGGCATATTCTTATATAGATTTTAAACAAGTATTTGTTGTATCCTTAGATACATTTATGGTTATAACTAAAAGTGGCAACATTGCTCAAAATTTCAGTACCTGTTTAACGTGTCTATAGTAATCTATTTAGTAGTTTTGTCCTTGTTTAATTACCATATAAAGAGAGATGCAAATATCGTCAGGGTGTGATCGACGATCATTTTAAATACGCCGTAGTGTTGTAGTAAATAATGTCGAACGTGGTTTGTTTATACGAGCGCCATTACGACTAGAGAGTAAACATTTAATTCTTTCATTTTGATGTGTTTTTCAAGACTTTAAGTGACAAAATAAACTTTTAACTTAATAAATTTAATGTTTCTGGATTATCATGGTTCGTCGGTGCCAAGTTTGTCAGAATACCAGTCGAAATTACAAAGGCCATGTATCTAAAATACCATCCCCACTTTTTGTAATTCATTCATTATTTCACTACTGGCGTTTAGAATTGTTGGTCGCAAAAATAAACGTGTTCATGAATGTTTATGTTTATTAGTGTTTTAAATGAAACTCACTGTTTCTAGCTTATTCCACAATATAATGAAAATTGTTGAAAATTCTAAAAAATTGACAATTGTTTCGATAAATCAATATCATCGTCAGAATGACAGAAGTTACATTTCATTTGATGCCTACCTGATGTGTAATAGTTATTTTTGGCTAGACCAAGAAATGACCTAACTTGTGATTGACTTAATATATATTAATAGGAAAAAGAAGAAGATATGATATTACAAATATTGAAGCTTAGATATTATTAGCCCAATGGTGATATCCTGGATATCATTTTTCCAATTAAGATGAGTATAACTGTGCAATAATATAGAAAACCAGGAAAACTATATCTGCTGATCTTTACAATTATCACTTAAGAAGACAGTTTATTAGTGGAGAACTCCCTAGATTTATCTGTTCATTGACAACTTCATTTGTGGGTTTCTTAAATGTCTTCTAATTTCCAATTCTTCAAGGAAATCCTGTTCTTGTTTCTTTTCACAAATATGCAGCACTTCTAGTTCTGTGTTAGGTGTCAATGAATGATTGGTGTCAAGTAGATGTTTTGCATAGTGGGATTTATCTGGTTGTTTTAATCTGTATGCTCCTAAGTGTTCACTGTATCGGATTTCAAAATTTCTAAGGGTCAGCAGATATAGTTTTCCTGGTTTTCTATATTATTGCACAGTTATACTGATCTTAATGATATCCAGGATATCACCGTAGGGCTAATAATATCTTTGCTTCGATATTTGTAATATCACATCTTCTTCTTTTTTCTATTAACATATATTAAGTCAATAATAAGTTAGGTCACTTCTTGGTCTAGCCAAAACTAACTACTAAACATCAGGTAGGCATCAAATGAAATGTAACTTCTGTCATTCTGACGATGATATTGATTTATCGAAACAATTGTCAATCTTTTAGAATTTTCAACATTTTTCATTATATTGTGGAATTAGCTAGAAACAGTGTGTTCTAATTATCCCTTTTTTACGTTGGCTAATAGATGGAATGGATAGTTTTTTGTTGTTAGCTTATGCTCTCGAAGGACCAAATGATTGTATTCACTGATATAGGATGTATGATGAAATGTATGAAGAAATTAAACACTTATGTCACGTTCATTTTTTTATATTGCACTGTGATTATTTTGCACATAATATGAGGGATTAATGAATGATTGAAGATTAAATACACATGTTTGTTACCGGGATAAAAAACGCCGGGTGCTCTTATAACTTGAGTACCTTTATGTACCACGGTTAAATGATGAAGAGGGTAAATATACGAGTGACGACTGGGAAGTGACTAAAATTGAGGTTGTATTCGTATTTATATGTTGGTTGACGTGGTTGCGAAATATTAGGATCTGCCAATGGGATAAAAGAATTTGAAACGTAACGGTCAGATACAGCGAGTGAAAATTTGCAAGTTGGGGTGATTTTTTTTGGCCTGAAAAGGTTTCGTAGATACAGATAACAGAGTTTTTATGAAGCGATAAGGTGTCGGGTACGTTGAAATATTCATTGGAATTTCAGAGAACGATATTTATCTGTATTTCTTATGTGGTAGTAAAGTTAAAATGAATTTTTTGTTGATGTAAGGAAATATTAAATGTTGAGAAGGAGGATATATTTAGTTATATGTTTTGAGCAGAATATTCGAATTGTATTATACAGGGGAAGTTGAAAATAAAGTTACAGGAGAATTTGGTAATTAAATCAAATTCGAACACAGTGAGTTTCATTTAAAACACTAATATGAGTAGATTCCACGAAGTAAGGGTCGAGACAGTTAATTTCGTTTATGTTTATGTTTATTACTCTAAGACATCAATGGCAATATAGGTACCTACTCCTGTCAATTGGTTCGGAAATTCAAAAAATAAATAATAATATACTCTCCACATTAAATGTAAATTTTACATCGTTTGCTATCTAATATTTGATACAAAAAATACGTACCAGGGAGGTGTAAAGTGGAGATGGCTGCTGTTAAAAGTTTCTTGGAACATATTATTTAATTGAATTTATGTTCCTTCAAAGTGTTTGTGGCAAATAACACACCTTAAACGGTTTTTATAAGGCAGACTTAACAACTGTTTATTCCAGCAATGCCTTTTTATAATGTGTTCAAATCCTTAGGCAATAAATGATTGGGTCTTTCGTGAACAAAGTAATTGAAAATACAGCATGCTCTTTGATCCATATCCACAACACAATAAATAAAGAGTTTTAACAATGTATGAAATAAATTTAAACTATCAAAAATGAATTAACAATGCAAAGGTAAAATCACAAATTCACAAACAAGGCCTCAACAACGTTTCGGAGGTTAAATTTTTAACCGTTTAGGCCGGGTATTGTAAAACTATTTTGACAAATTACTAAAAGTTAACTTGTAGAATGACGTCACATTTTATAGTCAAAATGGTGGAGTTAACTTTGTCGGGACGAGGGAATAGCGGTTACAATTAACTTTGTGGAAAAACCTAGTCCTCCTGTTTTGAGTTGTTCTGTTCTGTCGGTTCTATCTACAATTTGGCATTGATAACCTCAATTGTGAATATTTTGATTGTATTTTAATTTTGTTTACTTTGAATTTTGCAATGTTAGCTCGTCTACTCATTTAGACTATTAATTTTAGAAAAAAATAAAAAAACGACACCGGGAACGATTACTCCAAACTTACAGATAAGACAAAACTACACCACAAAAATCAAAATCTCAAAACATCAATTAAAAAAATCTGGGTTATGGTTGTCTTTCTTCCGTTTCTTCTTTTTATTTTAAGAATGAGACTTATAAAACTGACATTTTAAAACATAAGGTTAACTTGACTGTTAAATTCAAAGACATTTTTATAATACCCGTCCTAAAATGTAGTTACATCAGACCAATAAAAGTTTCTTTTTCTTTTTTCTCAAGGCCTCAGCTGACAGGTTATTCGGTCAAGATAAATGCTTTAATGTGATTGGTTGACAAACACTTTAACAAACATGGTATTTTACAGAGTCAAACTTTTTATTGTTGTTTGATTGTGAAATGAGTATAATTAAATAGTTTCTCGAAGGACCAGTCACTTTATTTGATGTGACGAGATTTTTTATTTTATTTCATTTGAGTTTTGGTTAAATTTTTGGTTGGGTGTGGTTAATTAAACATTTTGCACTTCTCACCTTTTTATTCACTGATCATTATAAAGTTGTTAGTGATTGTTGCGTCGCAATTAAGAGTTTACTTCACTGATTTTATATTTTTGAATTCAATTTAAATGTAATGAGTATGATTGCCGGTTTTTACCGGTAAAAGTCAAATGTGAACTACATGTTCTTACGATGGTTGGTGTTCAAAGAGGCTGAATCGAGGTTCTGAGTCGTATTTATGGGTTGTGGAACTTTCTCAAACTATTTTAGGAAGGGGAGGGGGGGTATGAATCGAAGGATATGGTAGATTATCTACGTGAAGATTAGCATGATTTCTTGTTGATACGATGATGTTGTTTTGAACATAGGGATATGTGATAATTTTTTTATTATAGACTGGATAGTTATATTATATTTCTATGTATAAAGGGAAGTTAAGATTAATATTTGTATGGAGCGTGGCATAATAGGTAGGTATGATAAATTGCTTATTTTCAGGAAGTGTATAATAAAACAGATTTTAAGGTATATGGAATGTGTATTAATTATTAAATAGGCATGGTGATGAATGTAATTAATTGATATTTCTCAGGGAGAATTAAAATTTAATTTTAAATTCGTACACAAGGTAAGGTACACCTTAGAGTAATAATATACATAGAGAGGGCTATTCATTCATAAACACGTTTATTTTTGCGGCCAACAATTCTAAACGCCAGTAGTAAAATCATGAATGAATTACAAAAAGTGGGGATTGTATTGTGGATACATCGCCTTGGCGTCATCGTCAAAGCATAGGCGTACCAAATCTATTTAAAAACAACAAATATAAAATTATATTATTGGAATTTTGTATATATGTTCGCTCTTCACTCCAACACCGTTCAAGAGATCATCATGAAAATTGGCATGTATATGTATTTTTTCACGGAGAAGGTTTTTACACTATTCTCAATGTTGTAATTTCTTACCAGGTAGCGCTGCAGCATATCAAATTCTACACCGTTCAACCGATCACCCTCAAAATGGGCATATATATGTATTTTTCTATGCAGAATTTGTATTTCCTATCCTTTTTCTTGTAACTTCCCACCAGGGGGCGTTGCAGCATATCAACTTCTATATCGTTTACTTTTTCCAGGAGCACAAATATTGGTGCCACGAGCCGTAAGGAGAGTGTTGCAGATCAAGGGAGTGCAATAAGTGCCTTGCATACGAATTGTACACAATATTTTTTCTACGACCAAATTTCTTAATGAAAGCAAAAAGTAACTTATATAGGTATTTTATTTAAACGTTGAACTGTAAGGATTTGAAAAGTGAAAAAACAGTTAAACCTAGCTATAGTTAATTGTGAAATTTTAACAATTTTGAATTGTTATGCCTGGTGTATCTTTTTAATTTAATAATAAGTCCTCATTACTTCTAATATTAATATCTGTCACCGAAATTCATCATAAATATAATATTAGATTGTCAAAAGGGGTTTTGACATTGAGATTTTCTTCCCACCAGGTCAGCATATCAACTTCTATATCGTTTACTTTTTCCACGAGCGCAGAAGTTTGTGGCACGACCCGTAAGGCGAGAGCTGAAAACCAATGAAGCGAGAGAAGAGCTTTGCGTACGAGTTGTGCACAATACTTTTTCTACGATCACGTTTATTAATCAAAGGAAAAAGTAACTTATATAGGTGTTTTATTTAAATTTTGAACAGAAATAATTTTAAAAATGAATATTGAAAAATTATTTAAACGTAGGTACAGTTAATAATGAAATTTGAATTGTTTAGCCTGGTCTATCTTTTTTGATAATAAGTTATAATTAATTGTAATATTAGTGTTAGTCAACGAAATTCATTACAAAGCTAAGTTTAGATTGTCAAAATAAAACTTGACATTGACATTCCCATTCCAAAAGGCAGCGCTGCAGCTTATCAACTTCTATATCGTTCACTTTTCCCACTAGTGCTGAAGTTTGTGGCACGAGCCGTAAGGCGAGTGCCTCAAATCAAGCGAGCGGCAAATGTAATTTGCGTATGAGTTGTACACGATATTTATTCTACGACCACATTTATCAATGAAAGCAAAAAGTAACTTTTATAGGAATTTCATTTAAACTTTGAACAGAAAGAATTTAAAAAATGAATATTATATTTAAATAGACCTGAAGGGCCAGGTTATGTAAACCTAAAACACATAAATCAGAATAGGTTGTTAATTCTAGTCACTGGAACAAACTGTAAATAAATTTTATTGCCTATTACAAAAACCTTTAAGCATTTAGGAGAAAATATATACTACAACAAACCTAACTAAAAAACTAACCTATATGCAAGTATACGAGAATCTGAAGTAAGCAATGATACACTACTCATAAATAAATGATTCTCAGTTACTGTTACTAGATCATCAACAACTTCTTCTACTGGTAAACTAAAAATAAAACACAATTAACAATTTTTTTGTTTTAATAATAAACTTTGAAAAGCATTACTTTTTTAAATGAAACTAATTGTCAATTTCTTAGAATTTTTAACATATTTTCAATATATTGTGGAATTATCTAGAAACAGTTAGTTTAATTTAAAAAAGTAATATGAGTTGATTCCAAAGATCGAAACAGTAAACTTGATTGAAAAGCAGTTTAAAAAAATATACTCCCTAATAAATTACTTAAATATTTACCTTTCAACATCACTTAGAGTAGCACTAGAAGCTTGCTCAGACACATTCTGTGCTGGTAAATCTTTCTGATGACAATGAGTTATTTGTTGAAGACCTAAAATAGACATATTCTTTTAACAAATTAATTTAAGTCAACTAACTCAGTCATCATTGCTAACTGAATAAAATGGATCATATGTGACCAAATGACCTCTTAAAAAATTAAAATAATAATTTAATTTTTAAATACAGTTCAGTTCCAAAATAGTAGGCACTAATTTCTCAGAAATATTGCATTAAACCAAGAACAATTGTAGTTTAGTTTAGTTTGGTGCCTACTATATTGGAACTGAACTATAGTTATCTAGACAGCCCAGAGTGTCACCAGTCACCCAATAAAATAGTGACTTATAATTAACAATCTGTTTAAAATTTGTCTTTTATGGCCGCTTTATCAGCTGTAATAAAAAGAACTTATTATATTGAAAGGACATTTTGTTTATCAGAACAGTGACTTTTTTAGTTTTGGCATTACTTTAAGGGCCCATTGTACCAAGAAAATGTGTAGGTACTTACATTACATCTGGTGGATTAAATTCAAAAACTGACATGGGAAGAGCATCTTTGTTCAGAAACTTACGGCCACTACTCTTATATATAAAATCAGATTGTTTAAGATGCTTCGAACCAATTTCAGGTCATTTTGGTAGATCATGAGTCTCGCTTAGATCCAGTAAAGCAAACCAAATTGTTTTTGTTTCCAAATTGGTGGGAAAACTAGAATAAAACAACGCCAAATAGAAATTTACTTTTTATAATTAAAGAACTTTTAAGCATTTTAAATAATATTGAAATGAACAATAAAAGTCGCCGCCACTGGATAGCCGTTCAAATATTTACATATCTGTGGAATGAGAGTTCGGGGTAATTTCGGCCGTTTTTTCCGACAGACTTGGCACTGACGAACCATGATAATAAAAAACACTAAATTAATTAACTTAAAACCAAATTTTGTCACTAAAAGTCTTGAAAAACACACATAACATCGAAAGAACTCAATTTTTACTTGCTAGTCCTAATGGCGCTCGTAATAAACCAATAATCTTTGTAATAAACAAACCACGTTTGATAGTATTTACTATAATACTACAATCCAATAGAAATGGTAGTCGAGAACGCTCTGACCATATTTGCATCTCTCTTTATATCGTAACTGAACAAAGACAAAACTACTAAATAGTTTATACTAGACAAACAAAGCAGGTACTAAAGTTTTCAGCAATGTTGCCACTTTTAGTTACAACAAATACTTGTTTAAAATTTATATAAGAATATGCCTTTATTATATAAAATTCAAGTATTATTAATTAATTTTAAAAGCAGCGACTCAAATGCATAAATTATTATGACTTTTATTGCATAACGTTGCATGACGTTTTAATTGCATAACTTAACAAATTTTCAATAAAATTTCTTATTTCATTTTTCCTGCATCTAAAGAGGATTTGGCAAAGCAGTGGAAGTGTCCCGCAAGTGAGCTTAGAATGTGACTCAATGTATGGGACAGGAAAAAGTCAAAACAAACATATCTATTTTATCAGTTAATCTGAGAGGTACACCATCTATGTTTAGTGTCAACACTAAAATTAAAACAAGGTTTCAAGCTGTCCATTGGCAGATTGCGTTCTATCTTGTCTATTCTGTGGGTTTAAAAATTATCTTTATAATGCAGTTATAAGAACTTTTTGACGTACATTTCTCAAAATAAAGAAAATTTTGTTAATAATTTAGGATCTTACTCCAACAATTGTTGCTGCGCTTCATGCTAGGGTGTCTGTTATGCAACTAATTCAATATTTGCAAATTATCAGATCAGGTAAAGTACTTTTTACTATTATTTTGAATGTTTTAGCTAATTAATAAGTTGATCATTTTAATTCAAGGTCGGTTTAGTCGATACGATTATGGTCCCAAGTTAAACATGCAAATGTACAACAATGTAACTCCACCTTTATACGATCTAAGAAAAGCTACAGCACCTGTAGCTCTTTTTAACGGACCAAGTGATGACATAATTTCAAGAGAGGTAAAACACTTATTTAGCGCTAACATTAAATTCGCAAAATGTTCGAAACTATAGAAACAATACGAAAATAGACACCATTGTGGAATCTCGTGTAAGGGGTGTTGGCAAACTCGGTCCCGACAAGTATAAAAGGGTATAACACGTTCTATACCCTTTTGTCGATAGGTAAATTCTCTCCCAACCATTTTTATTAGGTTAGGTTAGGGAGATTAAGATATGTTAAGTAAGGTTAGGTTGAATTAGGTTAGGTTCAGTTAGGTTAGGGCGCACTGCCTCGCTGGACATACTTTCGTCCCCACTCGCGGGACTCGTATCCCAGATAGCACTAGATATTCTATGGACGTACTAAAAATATTCGATTTCGGATATTGTAATATTCTATGGACCCACTCTAAATATTTATATCCTCTCTCGAATATTCTATGGACCACGAAATGGGAATTTTTTTAAATATTCTATGAATGTTCTTTAAAAGTTTCCAAGGAATATTCTGAGGATATCTGTTGAATGTATATAGCAAGATAATCCAGAATATTCATAGAACATTCCAATAGGCATATTCCACAAATATCCTAGTATTATTAGGAATATTATAAGGATATCTGTGGAACGTATATAACAAAATGGATGATACCCTTATTTTCAATTGAAAAAATTAAAGCATGGGAAACGTAGAGTTCAATTTAATTTAATCATACATAAATATGAGATGTACCTCATAACATAACTGAAACTAACATAATTTTCTAATACAAGATTACAAAATTCACTTCCTACATACTCAACGACACTTTTTGAAACCGGTTTCTGCCTTTCTTTACATTTGGCTAAGAAAATTTCATGTTTTCAATTCAACTTCTTTGTTTGTTATGTTCTTGTCCAACTTTTGGATGGCACCTGAAACAATAAAATAGTTATTTTTTTTGCTAGTAAGTAATTTCTATTCTACTGTGATTTTTGTGTATGTACTCGTATGTATAACAATTTAAAATATAATCTTGAAAACTGAAACTTAAAAGATGGAATTAAACGAACATGTAATGGCAAAAAAAAGTCTTGCAGGAGAAGGAAATAGCCAAATATTACAAACAAAATAGTGATTAGAAATTAGTTGTTTCCTGTATATGCTATATTAAATTAATTTACATGTACCTAAGTTTTAAAAATTGACCAATTACAGTTTATAAGCAAAGTTATAACAAACGAACAAAAATATAAGACCGCTTTCATTTGTGTGAACAGTATACACATGCATGAAACTAGACAATTGACCAAATATTACTTTTATTTACCAAATGTCAGAACTAATTTAACTTTGAATTATCACATTACCAGTTGTGTAGAGCTTTCAAGTAAATCCCAATTAATAAAATAAATAGAGGTAACTATAGCCAATTTGATTAAGGAACTCATAGTATACATCTCGGTAACATAATTACGTGAAACTACCTGAGAAAATAAAATTTTGTTGTACCTTTAGCAACGAGATCAATTTCTACTCAGTTACAAGCATTCTTTTGCTATTGGGAGTTATGCTATAATTTATATGATAAAAGGAATAATTACAATTGAAAACATTTATCGATTAATTTTGTTATAAAAATATAGGAAATCAACAATTATTTGAATATTTCCATGCACTAAAGAATAAAAAGTAACACTAGATACGCATCGATAGCCCAATTTCGAGGCCTCCTGCTATAGTGCAAACTATAGATGAAGGGACGGCTGGAAGCAGTCATGAAGACGTTCTTAATGTGATGATGGGCGAAAAAGTAGATGAGAATGCTGAAAAGGGAAATGCAGAAAAGTGGCAAACAGACGAAAAGATCGAAGAAGAAATAGAAAAGGAGGACCTGCAGCACGAGTGCAGCATTCTATACAATATAATGTTTGGAGAAGAAAGTGAGGGCAATCCTAGGAAAAAGGTTAAACGGACGTCAGGAGGGAAAAAAGCTGGGAATAAAAGGAAATGGCAAGAAGATCAGGACAGCGTGGAAGATGAAATAGGCCTGGATAAGTTGCAAAAGAAACTTTTGGAGTTGAGGAAGTTAGTGGAGAATGATGATAAGGCTAACAATACGGTCAAGCAGCTTATTGGAGAGGCGTTGACAGTGTGTCGGAAAATCGAAAAGGTCCCAAATAAATGTATCGAGACGAAAGTGGAAGAAAAAGACATTGAATTAGCAAGAGAAATCAGGAGGAAGCAGCAGGACGAAAAAAAGTGAAGAAAATTTTAGAAGAAGAGGATGACAACAAAGAGGCTTTCTTAAAGGTATTAGGTCATGAATTGAAGGAAGTCTTTCAAAAAGACCCAAAAAGTTAATAGACGTGATAGCGAGGAAACCAATATGCAAAGTATCGTTGTATTGGCAGATATTAAAATGCGGATGGGAACGGAGGACGGGGATAGGATGGCCGACTTAGTGCTGGAAGCTATGGGCGGAGAAGATAAATATGAACCAAATTGAATACATCAGGACGAACCTTACACTAGAGAGTAAGAAGGGGACAGAGATAAGGTGCAAAATGGTGTACCTACTCCCTACCACGATGGACGGCTCCGGAATAACGGACGTGGATAGCGTCTACGGACTCTTTAAAGACTTAAGAGAAGATAAGAGAAGAGACGAGAGAAACCGAGTTAAAATAATGATAGCAGAGAAAACCGAGGAAGCATACATAAGAAAAATCGCGGAATATCTTTTCAGAAATGAGGAGAAATTGATATCCATCGAGGTGATAACATGCTTAGTTCTCGAAGAGCCTAGAGAAGGTAGACCGGAGGGGATCATAATCAGGGCATAGGGGAAACCCTACGCGGAGGTCCTCAGGGAAATAAAGCAAAAGGTAGACGTGGAAAAGATAGGAGTACAGATTAATAGGCTTAGGCGAACGTAGAAGGGAGACCTACTTATAGAAGTGGAAAATACTTTGTTTCTTTCGAAGAAATCTTGGGACATTTTGATAATTATATTATATAAAACATAACTTGAATTGGTTCTTTCGTAAAACCCCAATACTCCGTCCGTGATAGTGAAATTTCGAACTTATAAGACTTCAGGACAATAAGCAACGGAACTTGACAACAATGGTATTCTACTATATACCTGACAGCCCTACTCAACGTAAAACTTGTTTATTAAATGACCGTACAAAACTGGTGAGAAATACTCAAACTTGTTATAACCACCCTGTACAGTTAAACTGGGATATGCAAACATAATGTGCTATCAATATGACGGAAACGAATTATTAAATGTATCTCATTTGATTTTGCCGTTTAAAATTATACGAAGTTTATAGTTCAGGTTTTGATAAATCAAACTTTGTTCTATTTATATAAATATGTTTTTTTTGTTTACTTTTTAGGGTGCGGAAGCTACAGCTAAAGAGTTGCCTAATGTATATTTTTATGAAGATGTCGAATACGAATATTTTAATCATCTTGATTTTCTTTTTGGAAAGAACGCTTCCGAGTTAGTTTACCAAAAAACTGTCAAACTTTTCAAAGAATTCGATAAAAAAATTGACGTCACAATGACAAATAACACTGTAACTAAAAATAAAAGTAAGTGAAATTTTTAATTTGTTTTATTGATATTCTTGCTCGTTATAACTTCCCCCCTCTCCTCCCTATGGTCAACCCTCCCATTTTTTAAATGTTACATCCTGTACATTTTTGGAAATGATTAAAGTCAGTCAGTTCGGTCAACGAGACAGGTTCGTTATAAAAGTGCTTTGTGATTATTGTGCTTAAAACCTGGTAGAATAAGGTGCAATAATTTTAAAACTTGGCCTGGTAAGGTACCGTAGTATTAAGAAATTACAAACAAAAAAAAATCATCACTTTGCAATCGAAAATAAGTACTTTAGGTCTCTTTAATTCCAATAATTTCAATAGTTGTTTCAAATCCTAATACAGTGGTTTTGTTGAGGATACAATCAACTGCACAAGTAAATTTTAATCTTCAGACCACTCTATAATGCCAATTGGTGAAGTCAACAGGAAGGTTACTAAGAACAATTACACGAAATACTTATAGGTCTTCAAACAACCAATGCTGAAATAAAAAATAAAAACAACGAAATCAAAAAAGAAGTATCAAAAATAAGAATACATTTAGAAAAACAAATTAATGAGTTGGGGGAGGAAAATAATGAATTAAAAAAGGAAATAACGAAGCTACAGGTAAAATTGCAAAATATAGAACGAAAAGGGAGAAAATATAATCTGGTAGTGTACGGATTAGAAGAAAAGCAAACCGAAACTGAAGATATCCAAAACTTCCTGACTATCATAAACAAAAGGTGCCAAGTAAATTGTAGATTTGAAGACATAAGAGATATTCACAGAATAGGAAAGTTATAAAAACACAGAATAAGACCTCTTATCGTTGAACTGATTAACTATAAGCTGATAACCAGCATCTTTGAGAATGTACAAAAATTAAAGGGAAGTTTCATCGCGATATTCAGATATTACAACACAGAAGAGTATAAAGATAGAAAAATCCTGCATAAACATCTTACATTGGCAAGAGAAAATAACTTAAATGCAAGTATTAAGAAAAATAAACTTCACATTAAAGACAAAGTATATTCTGTTGCGGATCTGAACTATGTATCAAAAGAAAATTTTTTAAAGGAAATATTGAGTTACGTTAAAAATGGCGCGGGAATTAATGAGGCTGAAGGTAGAAGAAATACAAGAGAAAATAGTTCATCGCATGAGAAGCCACTTTGAATAATATTAAAATTGTCTCACTTGTGCAGTTTCTCCACACATTTCTACTCATTACTGAGTTCGATATAAGACAACTTTACCTACTAGTTTTTTGTATTTGTTGTTATTGGCTATGTGGATAATATTTAGTAAAACGCTGATACAGGTTCTATGATTGTGTTTTGGAAATTATGTTTTTAAAAGGACTTCATTTATTTATTGAAAGTTATCTTTTGTGTTTCTGTGATTCTCATTAAATTGTATAAGATGGATCAGTTTTTGAGGGATGTAACGTGTAAGATGTATGACACTTTAGAATTTTCAAATGTTAATGATCTAAACAATGCTCTAAAGGGGAATCAAAACCTATTTACTATCATTCATCAAAACATTTGCAGCATGGAAAGGAATTTTGATGAATTTAATGTTTTATTATCTCAATTAGAACAAAATTTTGATATGATTGTTTTAACCGAAACATTTGTTAGAAATGATCTAGAATATTTCGAAAATCCGGATTATAAACTTGTGTATAATTATGGTAATTTAAATAAGAACGATGGAGTAGAGGTTTTCTTAAAGAATTGTTACGAAACAGCACACTGGTATAGTCCCTAAAACCGACCCTGTCTAAGCCAGGTATAATAGTTGAAATTATGGCGGATACGCAGTTATAAAAAACTGTTTACGATTGAGACTATCTTATCTAGAACTGTTTTTTGTGACCAGAGTTATCTAGAAAAGGCCAGAAAAAATATTTGTGTGTATAAGCCGCAGCCCGGAATTCTCTAGTACAAAAGGCACTAGTATATAAGGGGACTGATCAGGGAAGTTGATAATTTGACATCGTGAAATAAACAAGTAAATAAGTGAATATAAAGTGTTTATATAAATTAGTTTGAGAGAATATACAGTTAATATAAATTATTATTTAAGTGATTAGTTAAGTATATATAAATTGAGTGTTAGTGAGTTAGTGTTTAAATAAATTAGTAAGTAGCCATACCGAGTGTTTAAAATTTATCACACCCGTTTATTGTTTAAATAAATAACAAAAACATTACAGAATAAATACAAATACAGATCTCAAATAGTAAAAATAGGACAATTTTCAGTTGTAGAAATATATATTACTTGTGAGAACAAAAAAGATATATTATTAACATGTATGTATCGCTCTCGATCTACTGATAGTAATAAATCAAGAACCTCTTAAATGCAAAGCAGCCAAGGAAAGCTCGCGGTACAACAAAGGTAGAACCATGCAGGAAAAAGATAACGATGACAAACTTGATCAGATCGTCAACTTGTTGAAAGGTATGGCAGACAAGAGGCCGAAGAAGATCAAATGCCGGAAGTGTGGCGAGATAGAGCACGTACGCAGTCCGTCTAAGCTCACCAAGACTCCTGTAACCCAAGAACTCCAGACACAGGGGAAATCAGACAGGGGTGAACATCCAGCTAATGTGAATCACCAAAAAGCCAGCTCCTTACCTAGACGGCCATGCCCTGTAGACTATTCACAATGCAACAAGTCGAAATCTAAGGAAGTTGCAGTTTCAAGAATTACAGTAGTCAACGAGTAATGGCCACCCACCAGGATCAGAGAAGAACAGGAGAATGATCCCTACCTAAAGACGATCCGGAAATGGAAGAAAGAAAACCGGCGACCTACCTGGCAAGAAGTATCAAGATTTTCACCGAAACTCAAGGCGTATTGGGCTCAGTGGGACTTCCTTGTCCTGGAAGAAAGCATATTGAAAAGAATCCTTGAGAACGATGATGGTTCCGAGAAGAGAAGACAGATAGTTATCCCGAAAGCGAGAGTAGCTGAGGTACTGAAGAAGTTACACGACAGTCCATCGGGAGGTCATCTGGGAGTGAAGAAAACCCTTCAGCGAGTCCGTGAAAGGTTTTATTGGATGAACAGCTCCGACGATGTGAAGGACTGGTGTAAGAAATGTACGACGTGTGCTACGAGTAATGGACCAAATCGCAAGAGAAAGGCACCCATGAAACAGTACAATGTTGGAAGCCCTTTCGAAAGGATTGATTTAGATATCGCTGGACCATTTCCGACGACAGAAAATGGTAGCAAGTACATACTGGTTGTAATGGATTATTTCACAAAGTGGGTGGAAATTTACGCTATCCCGAACCAAGAGGCCACAACTGTCGCGGATGTATTGGTGAAAGAATTCATCAGCCGATATGGAGTGCCCATGGAAGTCCACAGTGACCAGGGAAGAAATTTCGAAAGCCATCTATTCCAGGAGATTTGCGACAAGCTGGGAATGAAGAAGATCAGAACAACAGCATTACATCCACAGTCAGATGGAATGGTCGAGAGAATGAACAGGACTATTGGAAAATACCTGTCCAAAGTAGTATCCAGCCATCAGAGAGATTGGGACTAGTATCTTTTCCTATTCGCATTGGCTTATCGATCTGCCGTCAATGAGTCCACGGGTGAAACACCGGCGAAAATCCTGTTTGGACGTGAAATGAGGCTTCCTTGTGACCTGGAATTTGACTGCCGGCCTGGAGAAGATCTAGCACACGAAGATTACGTGATCCAATTGAGAAGAAGGCTGGATGATATTCATGAATTAGTTCGAACAAATCTTCAAGTTGCTAGCGACAGAATGAAAAGTCGGTACGACACGCAGGCCACAGAAGGCGGTTTTAAAGAAGGGGACAAAGTATGGTTACACAACCCGACGAGTAGAAAAGGATTTTCTCCAAAATTACAAAAATCCTGGGAAGGTCCATACGTAATCAAGAAAAGGATGAATGATGTTATATATCGCATAAGCAAGATCCCCAACGGAAAACCAAAAGTAGTTCACCAAAATCGACTAGCGCCGTTCGAAGGAGACCATGACATAGAGGAAAGAGTAAACCTTATTCGAGAAGTGTCTGACCCCACCTTCGATGAATTTATGGGCGCGTATGGAGGTACCGGGAAAGCTAGATATGGAGTCACTTCGGAACAACAACAAGATTTGTTCACTCTCCCGGAAGATTATTCACTGGCATACAACATCCCCGCCCGTATCAAGAACGCACGAGGGTTGGCAACCGTCTTTCGAAAGAAGTTTGGGCAATTAGAAAAACTTGAAGACCAGATTCCAGCCCCTGGAAAGACACTGAAACTGAAACATAATTCGCGGTACGTCTTCTACGTGGTAACTAAAAATGAATTCCAAGATCGATCTACCTACCGCGATGTGTGGGAAACACTTCGAAACCTCCGAGACCATGTGTTGGAATCCAACGTGAAGAAACTGGCTATCCCTAAGATAGCGAGTAACCAGTTGGATTGGCGAATCATTAGGAACATGGTAGAGATTATCTTTCAAGATACCGGTGTCCAGATATTAATTTGCAGCTACAACCCCCGTTATCAGTATCCGATGAAGACGGTGCCCTGCTATTTCCATAAGATCGGAAAGTGTAGAAATGGGGCCAGTTGCCGATTCAAACATCCAGTCTCAGCTACACAAAAGTTCCAGGAGAAACTTCCATTTAAGGAGGGGGTAATGTTACGAAACAGCACACTGGTATAGTCCCTAAAACCGACCCTGTCTAAGCCAGGTTTAATAGTTAAAATTATGGAGGATACGCAGTTATAAAAAGCTGTTTACGATTGAGACTATCTTATCTAGAACTGGTTTATGTGACCAAAGTTATCTAGAAAAAGCCAGAAAAATTATTTGTGTGTATAAGCCGCAGCCCGGAATTCTCTAGTACAAAAGGCACTAGTATATAAGGGGACTGATCAGGGGAATTGATAATTTGACATCGTGAAGTAAACAAGTAAATATGTGAATATAAAGTGTTTATATAAATTAGTTTGAGAGAATATACAGTTAATATAAATTAATATTTAAGTGATTAGTTAAGTATATATATAAATTAAGTGTTAGTGTTTAAATAAATTAGTAAGTAGCCATACCGAGTGTTTCAAATTTATTGTTTAAATAAATAACAAAAACATTACAGAATAAATACAAATACAGATCTCAAATAGTAAAAATAGGACAATTTTCAGTTGTAGAAATATATATTACTTGTGAGAACAAAAAAGATATATTAATAACATGTATGTATCGCCTCGATCTACTGATAGTAATGAATTCATTATTGAGCTACGGCAGTACCTTGAACAAAAACATAGATTAAATTTGCAACAACATATATTTTTAGGAGATATTAATCTAAATATTAAGGGAAATATTTCAGAGCCCGCCTTTGAGTACCTTAATATATTATATGAATTTTATTTTGAATCGTTAATAAACAAGTACACTAGGATAAGAGGAAAATCGAAAAGTTGCATTGATCACATTTTTCTAAAAAGTAACTGAATTAATATCAAACAAAATATCCTAGCAGCAACGTTTGAAAGCAATGTATCGGACCATAAAGCTGTAATATTAAATATTCCACTGAAACCCGTGAATTCCTTCAATGTTAAATACCTCCATAAAAAAGTCATTAATTACAATAAACTGAAAAATGATTTGCAAAACAATAATTGGAACAGTTACTACAACTCTGAGGATATAAAAGAAAAATGTGACATATTTATTAATACCTTCAAAATATTGGTAGAACAGAATACCCAATTAATAAAAATAAAAAAAGCAGAACAAAAAAGACATAAATGGATGACAGATGGCTTGGTAAATTCAGTTAATAAAAAAAATTATATAGAGAATATATAAAAAGTCCCAATGATACATTAAAAAAACGATTATTGCAATTATAGAGAAAAATTAAAAACACTAATAAAAGTAACAAAAAATAATTATTACAGAAATGAGATTATTGAAAATAAAAACCACAATAAAAATTTATGGAACATAGTAAATAATTCAACTGAAAATAACTCTCGAAAAAAGTAACAGAATTGCAATCTCATGATGGTAGATGCCGCTCAGTAGACAAATATAACATAGCTGAACTCTTTATAGAGCACTTTAGTAACATTGGTAAAAATTATGCTGATAAAATCTTGAAACCACAAACGACGCCACCAAGAAACAAAAACGGTGTAAACGCTATATTCCTGTCTGACACCACTGAAAACGAAATTGAAATCATAATAGATTCACTTAAAAATAGTAAAGCACCAGGCGTAGATGGCATAAAGGCCGAGACTTTAAAAAATATTAAATATGAGATAATACCACAAATAGTACATCTCATAAACTTTACATTTCGTGTAGGTAAATGTCCCAATCAATTCAAAAAGACCATTATCTTGCCATTACATAAAAAAGGCGACAAAAGCGATATGTCTAATTACAGACCAATCTACTTGATAACAAGTTTAACAAAAATATTTGAAAAAACTGTAAAACAAAGATTGGTTACATTTTAAAAAAAAATAACTATATTTCAAAAAGTCAGTACGGGTTCGAGGAGGGTTTGTCTACTAGCGACGCAATAATGGAATTAACAAATACAATCTATCGGTTAGTTGATGACTGTAAACCAAGTATCTGCATATTTCTCGATCTAGCCAAGGCGTTCGATACTATATCACATGAACAGTTGATGGATCCTTTGTGGGACGCAGGAATGCGTGGCCCAACATATGATCTTCTTAAAGAGTATTTGAAGGACAGACAGCAACAAGTGAAAGTTAATGACGTTGTCAGCAACTTTCACACTACAACTTACGGTGTCCCTCAAGGCACCGTATTGGGCCCACTTTTATTCAGTATATATATTAATGGCCTTTTCGATGTTGAAGTGGAGAGTAGAATAATCAGTTTTGCCGATGATACTGCTGTTATGTACAGCAGTGACACTTGGGAACGCTTAAAAATAAAAATAGAGTCAGATTTTCCAAAAATTATCGATTGGTTCAGACATAAAAAGCTAACAATTAATTTTGACAAAACTTATTTTATGCCATTCAGTAATTATAAAAATTCCTTGCCACCTTACCTTGAAATTGAAAGTGAAAGTTCACAAAATCTATATATATAATAAAACTAAGTTGATAAAATGTGCGTGCCGATAAAACTTAAAAAGGAGTCCCGACACGATAAAGGGACTTATGTGGTGTGATAGCCCTTTATCCCCCCCCGAACAAGAAAGTTCCCGTTTTAATCTAAAGGGCATGTTTTTAAAGATATAAGGGACTTTCCGACCCTTCAACTTGGAAATTAAGTGCAGTGGCGCCATCTGTTATCGAATATTTGAACTTCGTTCAAGACAACTATGGAGACTATACACTCCAATAGTGGCGCCATCTGTTATCGAATATTTGAACTTCATTCAGGACAACGATTGTTTGCATTTCCAAAAGCGTTGCGAGCAATTGTAGCATGTGTAGTAGTGACACGAAATTTAAAATTCTAATTTCAATAAAGTCTTAAATTTAATTTGTTGCTATAATAAAGTTATTAAATTTTGTGTATTCATACGTCATTAGCTAACTTATATTTTGGAGTTAAAGCGACATAATTTTAGTTATCCAAATTAGTTCTCAAAACATTAAAAAATTTAGGTTTTTAAATTTCGCGCTGAGTGATGGAAAATGTACGAAAAAATATCCAAAACCGTACTTGGACGATACCAAAACTGAAGATGACGGCTATCCCAAATATAGAAGACGATCACCGAAAAATGGGAAGGCAGAGACGAACTGGAAATAGATAATCAATGGGTAGTACCGTATAATCCACTACTTTCCAAAATGTTCCAAGCACATATAAACGTTGAATACTGCAATTCAGTAAAATCTATTAAATATATATGTAAGTACGTAAACAAAGGTAGTGATATGGCAGTATTTCAAATAGTCCAAAATAGCGAACAAAATAACAGAAATGATGAGATCCTCATGTACCAAATGGGAAGATACATCACCAGTAACGAAGCAGCGTGGAGGATTTTTAGTTTTCCCATACATGAACGCGAACCAGCTGTGCAACATCTAGCAGTACATTTGGAGAATGGACAGAGAGTTTACTTCACAAAAGACTCGGCTAGAAAAATTGCAAGCGAACCACCTCAGAACACAACATTAACAGCTTTCTTCCAACTGTGTCAAACAGATCCATTCGCCAGAAAGCTATTGTATGTCGACGTCCCTATTTATTATACGTGGGACAAAATAAGGAAAATTTTTCAACGTCGGAAACAAGGAATGCCAGAGGAGGGTCATCCAGAAATCATAAAAACTAACGCAATAGGTCGAGTATTCACTGTACATCCAAACAATGCCGAATGTTTTTATCTCCGGATGTTGTTACACGAAATACGGGGACCAACAAGTTTTACAGATCTCAGGACCGTTAATGGCTACTTATGCCAGACTTACAGAGAAGCATGTCAACGCTTAGGATTATTGGAAAACGACAACCACTGGGATTTAACATTACAAGAAGCCACACTCACAGCTTCAGCTGAACAAATTCGAGAGTTATTTGCTATAATATTAACAACATGTAACCCATCAAACCCAAAACAGCTATGGGACTCTTTCAAAAGGAGTATGAGTGATGATATATTGTACCAAGTCCGACAAGCTAATCCTGAACTGACTATAGAATTCAATGACGAGATCTTCAATGAAACACTCATTCGCTTAGAAGATAAATGTTTAGCAATAAATAATCAGGCCTTAGTAGAACTTGGAATGCCAACACCACAAAGAAATGCTTTTAGTGTGCTAAACTACGAAATTATGAAGAAAAAAAGTTACAACATCAATGAACTACTTGAATACATTGCTCACAACAAACCACTTCTCAATGACAATCAAAAAAAAGTTTACGACGTTATAATGAGCCGGATAAATAACAATATTGGTGGAATTATTTACTTGGACGCACCAGGAGGCACTGGTAAAACGTTTCTCATAAATCTAATACTGGCGGAAATACGTGCTAAAAAACTCATCGCACTGGCACTAGCATCATCTGGCATTGCAGCCACACTTATGGAAGGAGGACGAACTGCCCATTCTGCCTTACAACTACCATTGAATATAGCCGAACAACAATTCCCGGTATGTAAAATTTCAGGAAAATCTGGACGTGGTCAAATTCTAAAACAAGCTAAAATTATCATCTGGGATGAATGCACCATGGCCCATAAAAAATTTATAGAAGCCATGGACAGAACATTACAAGAATTGCGAAAAAATGGGAGGAGCTCTACTCATACTCTCAGGAGATTTTCGACAAACACTTCCAGTTATTCCCAAGTCAACATCAGCAGACGAGATCAATGCATGCTTGGAAAAATCACATCTCTGGCCACAAGTACAAATACTGCAATTAACAAAAAACATGAGAGTTGAATTATCAAGAGATGAAACAACAGCACAATTTGCTAAAATACTTTTACAAATCGGCGAAGGTACATATCCTACTGACCAAACGACCGGCCTCATTGAACTTAATAGTGATTTCTGTAATATAGCCACTACTGAAGACGAACTAATCGACAAAATTTATCCAAATATTATTCAGAACTATACTAATGCAGAGTGGTTATTTCAAAGAGCAATTTTGCCCACTAAAAATAATATTGTTGACGATATCAATTTTAATATTCTAAAGAAAATACCTGGTGAAGAGAAAATATATAAATCGATGGACACGATGGTATCCATTGAAGAAAGTGTCAACTTCCCCACTGAATTTCTAAACTCTTTACAAGTACCAGGAATGCCATTACACTGCCTTCGTCTGAAAATTGGAACTCCAATCATACTACTCAGAAATCTCAACTCCCCAAAATTATGTAATGGAACTAGAATGATCGTAAAACAGCTATCGAATAATATCATTGAAGCTGAACTTATTTCTGGAAAGACCAAAGGACAGACAGTATTTATACCTAGAATACCTCTGATCTCTTCGGAATTGCCATTTCAATTTAAAAGACTGCAGTTTCCAATAAAATTAGCCTTTAGTTTTACAATTAACAAAGCGCAAGGACAAACTTTAAAATATTGTGGCATTAACCTCAAAGAATCCTGCTTCTCTCACGGTCAGCTATATGTAGCTTGCTCAAGAGTAGGAAATCCGAAAAATTTATGTATATATACTCCATACAATAAAATGAAAAATGTTGTTTACAAACAAGTATTGTAAATAATGAGAAAACGTTTTCAATAAACTTTTTTTTTACTTTTTACGTCATAGTTTATTTTTTTATTTCGACTCTACCACGTCATCTCATATCAACTCCCGGGCGAAGCCGGGTTTTTTAGCTAGTATTAATATAAAATCCACCCATGAAATAAAATACCTAGGTATAAGAATTGATTCTCACTTAAAATGGGATGCACATGTTGGAGACATTGCGAGGTGTTTACGATTACTACTTTCAAAGTTTTAATATCTGAAATCAATTCTAGACATTAGCCAACTAAAAATAATTTATTACTCACTCGTAGAGTCAAGATTGAGTTACGGGATTCTTGGATGGGGTGGTATTTTACAAACACATTTAAAAACGATGAAATAAAACAATATAGTTTGTTTAAATCTTCATATATTTGAACTAATGTCCAATTTAAACTTGTTGACGCGTTTCACTAACACAGTAGCTTTGTCAAAACGAATGAAGGTAAAATATAAAAATGTCTTGATATATACAGTGCTAAATCTATTTACTAAGGTTAACATTGGTATTGAAAGATATTACCTGGAAATTCATTTACTACAAACATTCCTAAGCTATCTTCTAGGTAAAGAGGTTCAATAAAGGAGACTGATTGATATCTATTTGGTCGTTAAGGAGATTACCTGAATATTTATTTTTGTTAATCTCTAGGGATTCTAATAAATTTAAACTAAAGGATTTACCGACTACATGGAGAATTTCAAAATTTGGGTCGAAAATGTGTTGGTTTTCTAATAAATGATTTGAATAGTTAGAATCTAATTTTTTGTTGTCATAGCTACGTTTGTGTTCCGAAATTCTAGTTTTAAAATTTCTAAAAGTTCTACCGATATAAATTTTATCACAATTGTCATTACCACATTTTAATTTATAAACTCCTGATTTGTTTAATTTTGAAGATTTAGATTTATTATTTTTAATGAATTTGGATAAATTGTGATCAGTTTTAAAGGAAATATTCATGTCTAAAGTTTCTTAAAATGATTTAATTTTTAAGGATGGTGTTCCAAAGTATGTTAAGCTTTTAAATTGTCTATTATTTTTATCTGAAGGGAATACTTGTTCTAAAGTCTGTTTTTTTATCTTTTTATTTATGATATTGTCAATTAAATTTGGATCGTAATTATTATTAACTGCTATTTGTTTTATGATATTAAATTAATTGGTATAATTATTAATATTTAATGGGACTGTTAAGAGTCTGTGTATCATACTATTGAAAGCTGCTAGTTTATGACTGAATGGGTGGACCGAACTATTATGAGTTGTAATATCTGTATGTGATGGTTTATGAAATATAGAAAAATCATGTTTATTATTCATATTTGAAATTGTAAGGTCTAGAAAGTTTATAGACTTATTTTGTTCAAGTTCTACGGTAAATTTGATATTATTGTGAATCGAGTTTATGTAAGTAATGAAGCTCTCTAATTGTCTATTTGTATCGATGAAGCTAGCTAAAATTTCGTCCACATATCGGTGCCAGTACATAAATTTTTTACTAAGGGGGTGTTCATGAATTATTTTTTCTATATTATCCATGAATATTTCTGCTAGTAGGGGGCTGAGAGGGTTGCCCATAATCAAACCATCTTTACTGCTATAAACCTCTCCTTTGAAATGAAAATAATTTTGATTCAAACACACTTTTAATAAAGTAATGATATCAGAGTGAATTATAGGATTGTATTGTATTGTATGTGAGCAAGTTATCAACAAGAGTTATAGTTTCTTTAGGAGGTATACTAGGGAATAGATTTGTTACATCGAACGATATGAATTTAGAATTATGGGGTAGTATCATATCTTGAATATTATTAATTAATTCCGTTCAGTTTTTAACTGAAAATCGAGGTGTGAATGAACAATATTTAGAAATGACATCTATGAGAATCTTTGAAATTTTGAATGAAGGTGCTGTGAAATAAGAAACAACTGGCCTGATAGGGTACCCCTCTTTATGGAGTTTAATTAATGAATAAAGTTCAGGGTGTTGCGGATTGGGTAAAAATAATTTATATTTTTCTTTATCGTTAATTATTGATTTTACGTTATCTACTGCTAATTTTATTTCTTTCTGAAATTTATTAGTTGGGTCTTTTTTAAGGGTCTCAAAATTGCTTGCCTGAATAAAATTGTTGGTTTTTAATAAATAATCTTCTTTAGGTAATGCTATTACCGTATTTCCTTTATCTGCTTTTGTGAAAATAAGACTATCTGACTTTGATTTTTGTTGAATTGATTTGGCGGCTGATAATTCAAAATTGGGTTTGTTAAACTCGACGAATTCTTTTTTAATAATTTCTGAAGCTTTGTGTTTTAGATAAGAATTATTTGGAATATTATACAAGTTAATTTCTGTTTCTATACCTAGTTTGTTGAAGTTATCCAATGAACATGTGGGTTGAATATTATGTTTAAAACCTTTTTGTAATAATTGAATTTCTTTATCTGAAAAAATTGTATTTGAAAGATTGACGAATCTATTAAAAAATTTATGTTCTGAGAATTTGGTTTGTGGGTTTCTTGATACTGGTTTGTTGGTTAATAATGACTTTAATTTACGTTTTTGTCATTGGTACTTTTTGTGAGTGTTTTTAAATGAAACTCAAGGTCTCTAGTTAATTCCACAATATAATACAAGTTATTGAATCAAAATTATTTTCATTTCAATGGAGAGGTTTATAGCAGTAAAGATGGTTTGATTATGGGCAACCCTCTCAGCCCCCTACTAGCAGAAATATTCATGGATAATATAGAAAAAATAATTCATGAACACCCCCTTAGTAAAAAATTTATGTATTGGCACCGATATATGGACGACATTTTAGCTAGCTTCATCGGTACAAATAGACAATTAGAGAGCTTCATTACTTACATAAACTCGATTCACAATAATATCAAATTTACCGTAGAACTTGAACAAAATAAGTCTATAAACTTTCTAGACCTTACTATTTCAAATATAAATAATAAACATGATTTTTCTATATTTCATAAACCATCACATACAGATATTACAATTCATAATAGTTCGGTCCACCCATTCAGTCATAAACTAGCAGCTTTCAATAGTATGATACACAGACTCTTAACAGTCCCATTAAATATTAATAATTATATCAAAGAATTAAATATCATAAAACAAATAGAAGTTAATAATAATTACGATCCAAATTTAATTGACAATATCATAAATAGAAAGATAAAAAAACAGACTTTAGAACAAGTATTCCTTTCAGATAAAAATAATAAACAATTTAAAAGCTTAACATACTTTGGAACACCATCCTTAAAAATTAAATCATTTTTAGAAACTTTAGACATGAATATTTCCTTTAAAACTGATCACAATTTATCCAAATTCATTAAAAATAATAAATCTAAATATTCAAAATTAAACAAATCAGGAGTTTATAAATTAAAATGTGGTAATGACAATTGTGATAAAATTTATATCGGTAGAACTTTTAGAAATTTTAAAACTAGAATTTCGGAACACAAACGTAGCTATGACAACAAAAAATTAGATTCTAACTATTCAAATCATTTATTAGAAAACCAACACATTTTCGACCCAAATTTTGAAATTCTCCATGTAGTCGGTAAATCCTTTAGTTTAAATTTATTAGAAGCCCTAGAGATTAACAAAAATAAATATTCAGGTAATCTCCTTAACGACCAAATAGATATCAATCAGTCTCCTTTATTGAACCTCTTTACCTAGAAGATAGCTTAGGAATGTTTGTGGTGAATGAATTTCCAGGTAATATCTTTTAATACCATTGTTAACCTTAGTAAATAGATTTAGCACTGTATATATTAAGACATTTTTATATTTTACCTTCATTCGTTTTGACAAAGCTACTGTGTTAGTGCAACGCGTCAACAAGTTTAAATTGAACATTAGTTCAAATATATGAAGATTTAAACAAACTATATTGTTTTATTTCATCGTTCAGTATGGATCTTCATCAAGTAAAAGCCTCATCTATTCAACATTTAAAAACTATGGAAGTACTTCAAAAGAAAATTTTAAAAATTATATATAATAGAAAAAAGGACTATAATTCTAAGTTACTATTTTTGGAAAGTAGGGTCATGGATATCAGACAATTATATGTTTACTCTATTACATTGAACATCTATAAAAATAAAAAAAATTTACGAAATATAGAACACAACTACTCTACTAGGTTAAAAAATAAAAATTATGCAGCTACCAATATAAGTAGGAAAACAATTGGACAAAGGAATATTCTATATCTATCTGCCAAGATCTTCAGTTATTTGCCCAATATGTATAAAATTTATATAACAACTATTAATTCCTTGAACATGATTAAAGGATTTCTTAAAAAATTTGTCCTGAATTCAAACAGGCAAGAACTTCTTGCTATTATAGACCAAAAAAAATATTAATAAAATAATCATTGATAATTAGGGAAGCCATAAAATTAGTATATACGTAAATTAGAACATGGTCAAACCTACCTCTCCACAACTCACACGTTTCACCCTATTTTATTGATATTTGATTATTGAGTTGCTTCCCTCCTTTAATCTGTGATGTATTTTCGCAGGATTGTATAGGTTTATTTTCATGTTTGTATAAAAGAAATTGCTTGTGCACGACCATATCGGTTTTAACGAGCTGAAATACAGTCACTGTTTGATATGTTGGTTCATACTATCTCTAAGCCTACATATACTAGTACAATCTTGGGAATTTGAAAAGTGATTTTTTGTGAATTATGTTATGAAATGTTACGAAGAAAATATTGTTGTTAAAATGTTATTATATAGTAGGGTGCTCTTTTTATGGTATTACAGGTGATTTTTGGTGTGATATCTGCGAATATATTTTTTTTGCCGTGCCTTTCAGTTCGCACTGGGGAATAATTTATTTTTGCAATTTTATTTTGTTTATTGTGATCTTGTTTCTGGTTGTTTTGTTTGTGAAGTGGTAGGTTCTTCTTCTGTATTATACAGTAAGTGATTTTGATATGATATCTATATATCGTCTGGTGATCTTTGCTAATACCGGAAGAAACTTTATTTTTACGGTTTTATTCATCGAAATCTATGTTATTTAATATGCTTACAACCCACGCACGGGTTCATCCTTCTGTGGGAATTCTATATTTATTTATCTACATTTATTGATTGTTAAAAATCATTGTATAATTTAAATTGAATGGTGAATAAATATTATTATTATAAAGAGTAAATATTTAAGACTTACCGATAATTTAAATTTGCTAGTAGAAACAGCTTAGTTCTTAACATATTAGCACTTTTGCTTCACTTGCTTTATCAATGGAATTAGATTTGGAAATTAGACAATTGAGGAATATTGAATGAGACAGTTTTTATGGAAATTCCAGAGATGGTTTGTGAGACATTAAAGACAATTATCAATGATAAACAAATTCCAGAAGAATTATAGTGAAGTATATAAAGGCAGCTTTAACATCGCTGAGAAGTTAAGTTGAAACATCACAAAAGTTAACAGCCACAAGCTGGGCATAAGCGGTTGTATAGATGTGCATGTGATGAAAACAAGGGGAAAAAAAGGAAGAACATTATCACAATGTGATGTTGAATTAACATAACTGTAATATTTACTTTACTTTACTGTTACATTACTGTGATGTTACTAGAACTTCCTCAAAAGGAAATCTTTATAACGAACTAAAAACAACATTTCTGTTACATTCTGAAATGCGTTTTAACATCTTGTAGATGTTAATGTAATGTCTAAAAAATAACATCTTATCAATGATCTAAATGCAACATTTCAAAAACAATACAGCGTATTTTCTTAGATGTTGTATGGACATTACTTAAACCTATAAATAATATACCTCAAACATTCTAGATGACATCCTATAGATGTTTCTGTGCCTAATCAGCAAATACAGGGTGAACAACTAAGAACGCCGACTGTCGGCCATATTTCAAAAAATAGTCATGGTACAACTTTTAAAAAATACCTTCAGGAAAATGACCCTGAAAAATCGCTGGAAAACATTTTTGAGTTCCTAAAATATCTCCTATGGGGTGGAATGAACAGTTAAAAACATAATACTGTGATTAACTCCAAAAAAGCCATACTAAAGGTATCCTAGAAATACAATTTTTGATATATTGATGAGATTATGAAAAAATGTAGTTAGGGACTTTTTGTACTTATTCTTCAAATAAGTGGTGGGGGAAGGTTCAACCTAAAAAACAAATGTCGTAACACTTTTTTGTTTTTTAATCGATATCAAATGTTTTTTGGCGTCATTTAAAAGTTTTTCCTCTTTAATAAGATATGCTTAACAAAAATAACAAAATTGGACAATTTTGTCAACGCTATGTGAAAAAGTCGACAGTTTTCCCATTTTTCTCGGAAATTTCAAATGTAATGAGGCATTTTTTAAATTCTGATGAAAAGGGGTTTACGTTATCAGATATATAAATTAAAAGAATGCTTCAATTTACATTTGAAATTTCCAAGCGGGTACAAAATTATCTAATTTTGTTATCCATCTTATTAAACAGAAAAACTTTTTTAAATGCAGCTAAAATCATTATTATCAGTAAAAAACGAAAAAGTTATACATTTGTTCATAAGTTTGAACCTTCCCCATCCATTATTTGAAGAATAATGGCAAAAAATCTCCTTGATTAAATTTTTTCATAATCTCATCAAGATTTCAAAAATTGTATTTTTAGGACACCTTTAGTATGTTTTTGTGGAGTATTATGTTTTCGAGTGTTCATTCCACCCCTAGCGGATATTTTAGAGACTGCAAAATATTTTCCAGCAATTTCTCAGGATCACTTACCTAAAGGTAATTTTTTTGAAAGTTGTACCATGATTATTTTCTGAGATGTGGCCTACAGTCGTTCTTAGTTGTTCACCCTGTACATTTAAAATAGAATAGCAAAAAAGCAATAAAGGATTTAAAACGTTTATTCAGTATTAATGAACAGTACAGAAAATTTGAAAAAACAGGTACAAGATTAGAAAAAAAAATATCTTGTCCAGGAATCCAACCTAAAAAAAATAAAATTGTGTAAGCATATTACATAACAAGTGTGGAAAGTGGAAACTATTGAACACATTTCGTGAAAGCAAGCAATAAAAAAGGGTATATTAATCTGTAGTTGCCATAATGTAACATACTTGAAACTCAATTAATAAAGTTTAACGGATACACATACATTTTACAGCTAGTTTACAGAAAATGTATTAGAATAGTTTTTTAATAATATTAAAACTAATAAAAGTTTTACACAATAAAGATTTTATGAAACATTACGTTAAATCAACAGAAATCCAATCTGATTAAAGAAAATTCTATCGTTTACTTACGGTTACTTTTTCTCACGCAAGAGTCGCTGTTTCAAGTGCCACAGCCATTCCATAACGTACACTTCAAAATCCGTATCTGTGAAACAATTGAAGGTGTTCTGAACAGCAGCTAATAAAACAATTACTTTAGATCAAATTGTGCCCATGGAGACCTTTGATCGATCATCATAAACTACATCAAACTTGATTTTCAGCCAATTGACTGGGACCCATTTTTCATAAGATACTTGCGGGGTTCCTCAGAGGAATAATAACATATTGTACCTACGACCACCCCTGTAAGTAGTCAAAAACACACAGCCGGCAATCAATGTTAGACGTCTATTACGCACGGTAAAGCAAAACGCACGGCTGTAAAGTAAATCGCACGGCTTCCATAGCAACCACTTAGCAACTGTCATTAGACGTAGCCATTTTATTCAAAATGTATTACTCAGATATTTGACGTTGAATTTTATTCTATATATAAATGCTAGATAACATTTATTAGATATGAGATTGAATTTAATACTAAGAGTTATTTGAAATTATATGATAATTGGTTGCGTTTCATTCAATCCGCATCTTTTAGCTGTCTGAATGTATCTCATATTATACACCAAGCGACTAAAGTGGCCCCTTTAATCCCGCGGGTGGTGTTTGATTCCTGAGGGAAGTAATACACCTAAGGGATTAATGTCACTTTCGTCGAGAGGTGTATACGCTATTTTATGCAATTCCGGTAATTCTACATACATTTTTAATAAAAAAAATACTACATAGGACGGAGTTTTACGAAACTAGGCTGGGCATCGAGGGTGAACTTCTAAGATGCTTGGCTGGGCATCGAGGAGCGACTTTTATATAACTTGGCTGGGCATCGAGGATGTACGTTTTTACTTGTACTTTAAATACCTTAATAAGATTATAAACACAAGTACAAGTTGGTCGTAGGTAAAGTACAGTACGTAACTCGTGTTGTAACGCATTTCACGTACTCACGGAATTACGCACTCGCCGCTACGCGGCTTCGTGCGTAACTTCTCCGTTCGTGCGTAAAATGCTTCTTACAACACACGTTACGTAATATACTATTATTTTGAGATGTGACTTTTCATGATTTACCTTCTATTACATGCCTCACTCCGTTTGGCAGGTAAATGCAGGTGTGCCAGGAAAATTCATACTTCTTTTCTGTATAAAATAATATGCTGTTAATGAAATTGACTGTCTCGACCCTTACTTCGTGGAATATGCTCATATTAGTGTTTTTAAATGAAACTCAAGGTCTCTAGTTAATTCCACAATATAATACAAGTTATTGAAAATTCTAAAAAATTGACAATTGTTTCGATAAATCAATATCATCGTCAGAATGACAGAAGTTACATTTCATTTTATGCCTACCTGATGTTTGGTAGTTATATTTGGCTAGACCAAGAAGTAACCTAACTTGTGATTGGCTTAATATATGTTTATAGAAAAAAGAAGAAGATGTGATATTACAAATATTGAAGCTTAGATATTATTAGCCCTATGGTGATATCCTGGATATCATTTTTCCAATTAAGATCAGTATAACTGTGCAATGATATAGAAAACCAGGAAAAATATATCTGCTGATCTTTACAATTATCACTTAAGAAGACAGTTCATTAGTGGAGAATTCCCTAGATTTAACTGTTCATTGACAACTTCATATTGTGGGTTCCTTAAATGTCTTCTAATTTCCAGTTCTTCAAGGAAATCCAGTTTTTGTTTCTTTTCACAAATATGTAGTACTTCTAGTTTTGTGTTAGGTGTCAATGAATGATTGGTGTCAAGAAGATGTTTTGCGTAGTGGGATTTATCTGGTTGTTTCAATCTGTATGCTCATAAGTGCTCACTGTATCGTATTTCAAAATTCCTAAGGGTCTGACCCAAATAGAGCTTTTTCAGTTCCTATGAACAAATGTAATTTTGATAGAGAGATTAATACAATTAGACAAATAGCAACATCTAACGGTTATCCATTAGATATGATAAATAAGCTAATTAGTAAAAAAGAGGAAAAAGTGGCACTACAACTAATATATCCTAAACAAGCTGATGAAATTAAAACTTATAAAACCATCACATATGCAGGAAATATTTCTAATAATATTTCAAAGATAATATCTTCAGCAACGAATACAACAATTTCTTTTAAAACAGAAAGTAACGTTAGTACAAAATTGTTAAATGTAGAAACAAAAATACCACTATTAAAGAAGTCAGGTATATATAAACTCAAATGTCCAGAATGTAATGCTGTCTATTTGGGTCAGACCCTTAGGAATTTTGAAATACGATACAGTGAGCACTTACGAGCATACAGATTAAAACAACCAGATAAATCCCACTACGCAAAACATCTACTTGACACCAATCATTCATTGACACCTAACACAAAACTAGAAGTACTACATATTTGTGAAAAGAAACAAGAACTGGATTTCCTTGAAGAACTGGAAATTAGAAGACATTTAAGAAACCCACAATATGAAGTTGTCAATGAACAGTTAAATCTAGGGAATTCTCCACTAATAAACTGTCTTCTTAAGTGATAATTGTAAAGATCAGCAGATATAGTTTTCCTGGTTTTCTATATCATTGCACAGTTATACTGATCTTAATTGGAAAAATGATATCCAGGATATCACCAAAGGGCTAATAATATCTAAGCTTCAATATTTGTAATATCACATCTTCTTCTCTTTTCTATAAACATATATTAAGCCAATCACAAGTTAGGTTACTTCTTGGTCTAGCCAAATATAACTACCAAACATCAGGTAGGCATAAAATGAAATGTAACTTCTGTCATTCTGACGATGATATTGATTTATCGAAACAATTGTCAATTTTTTAGAATTTTCAATAACTTGTATTATATTGTGGAATTAACTAGAGACCTTGAGTTTCATTTAAAAACACTAATATACTGTTCTCATCTTGTTATTTTCATCCTGGAACATATTGTATATTAACATCGTGGAATTGTAAATTAATGAAAACTAAGCATTATCAATACACTGTATACAAAAAAACTACTTATGAAGAAGAGATATGAACACACTATCGAGTTAAATGAGTTTATAATTAATTTTATCCAATTGAGTATCCAATAGCTGTGTTTCTAGAATAAATTGAGTTTTTTGTAGGGTATTATGCATATCTAAGATTTGAAATATTGTGAATCGTTTTTAAAATATACTTACTAACTAAAATATTTTAAAAGTTAAAAAAACCCTTATTTTGTAAACTCTATTATATAATGTTAGTGTACAATTCCGCCACCTGGAATTCCAATGTTCAATAGCCGATGAAAGTCGTGAATGAGTATTAAGTTTTAATAATTATGATTTTGGAATAGGTACATACCTATAACAACTGTTGTTCGTCCATTATAACAAGAATTATAACTAAGTATAGAAACTGAACCTAAATAGGAACTAACCGAAGACCACTTCATTCAAGTACTTCTTGCAAAAAATGTGCTTCCTGCAAATAAAATTTAACACAAAACTGAAAACCATCCGCCATTTCATGCTTGTCATTTGTTTGCACAGATAACTATTGTTTTTTTCGTTCGTCAGTTCCTCTTCTGTCTTCTTCTGTTTTTATGTTACTGTGATGTTTAGTATGAGATATTACTGAGAGTTTTGTGAACTAACATCGTACAGACGTAATCGAAGGGAGTTACTAAAAATTATTTCGAAAGATGTAAAAGTAACTGCAACATGTGATCATCTTTTTATTTACATGACTTGGATGTTAATAGAGTTGATAATAAAATTAAGACATCTAAGAGATATCTTATTAACGTTTTAAATAAACATCACGAAAAGTCTCTAAAAAGAACATCACAAAAAAGACTTGTTATGTTTCTTGTTTAGTGGGAATAAGGTTGTCGAGCGGATGTTTTTGGATCAAAACCCCATTCAAATGGACTTCTTTTTTCTCGATCATAAAATCTTCTCTTAGAAATTAAGTTTAAAACTATTATTAATAATATTAAAATTAAATAAATGATTATTGTTATTTTAATTAAAATTTTAATTATGTATACTAGATTTTTTAGTGTTTTAAATGAAACTTACTGTTTCTAGTTAACTCCACAGTTTATTGAAAAATGTTAAAAACTCTAAAAAATTGACAATTGCTTCGATATTACCTAAATATTATCGTATGAATGACAGAAGTTACATTTCGTTTGATGCCTACCTGATGTTTCATTATTTTTGACTAGTCCAAGAAGTGATTGACTTAATATATGTTAATATATGTTAATAGAAAAAAGAAGATATGGTATTACAAATATTAAAGCTTAGATATCATTAGCCCTATGGGGATATCCTGGATATCATTTTTCCCAATTAAGATCAGTATAACTGTGCAATGATATAGAAAACCAGGAAAACTATATCTGCTGATCTTCACAATTCTCACTTAAGAAGACAGTTTAAAAGTGGAGAACTCCCTAGATTTTCCAGTTCATTGACGACTTCATATTGTGGGTTTCTTAAGTGTCTTCTAATTTCCAATTCTTCAAGGAAATCCAGTTCTTGTTTCTCATCACAAATATGTAGTACTTCTAGTTTTGTGTTAGGTGTCAAGCGGATGTCTGGCGTAGTGGGATTTATCTGCTTGTTTTAATCTGTATGCTCATAAGTGTTCACTGTATCGGATTACAAAATTTCTAAGGGTCTGAACTAAATAGACAGCATTACATAACATTACAGACCCTTAGTTTTTTTTTAATCCGATACAGTGAATACTTACGAGCATACATATTAAAACAACCAGATAAATCCCACTACGCCAGACATCTACTTGACACCAATCATTCATTGATATCCAGGATATCCCCATAGGGCGAATAATATCTAAGCTTTAATATTTGTAATATCATATCTTCTTTTCTCTATTACCATATATTAAGTCAAGTCAAGAAGATTTGACCCGATTGTACCAGAAGAAACAACAAAAACGTTACAAAGCATCACAAAACATTTGGTTTAACCAAGAATGCATTAGAGAAGAGGTAATACCAAATTATGTGAATATAAGATGCCATACTAAAACACCTCAAGCACAAAAAGCTATAAAATGTGATCAACGAGTTTGGCTTAAAGAAGAATGTAAGAAATGGTTTAGAATAAGGGACTCCTTAGACAACTACATAAAAGTGGTACATTCTGAACTCACGTCCCAACTACATCCAGTAGAATTTGACTCTTTAGATGACAAAATCAGAGAAAGTGTCAGCACGATGAAGCACAAGAAATTTAAGAAACAACAACAAAAGCTACAGAAACTTGAACACACACAACATAGAGTTCAATACTATAAACATCATGAAACTGTAAGTAATTACATACCAACACACTTTGCACCACGATATGAAAACCTTTCAGACATTAATTTTACAGATAGTGAAATAGAATTATTAAATAAAGGTTTAAAGTACAGCATACCACCAAAATTTACGAATAATATTAAACAGATAATGGCTACAGAGTCAGAAATTGATTTAAAATCTAATTCAAATAATTTTCTTTATGAGAAACTAAAAATTGCCAATTTAATCAAAAAAATTGAACCTTCAAAAGTTAAACGAAATTACAGTTCTAAATTCAATAATAAAGAAAGTAGACGATAATAACCTAACAGTTACAAAATCTGACAAGGGGAACGCTACTGTCATATTGACAACTAATGATTATAATTCAAAGATATATAACTTTATAGAATCTAGCGATGTAAAAGTTCTTAGAGCAGACCCAACATAAAAGTGTTCTAATAATGTTCGAAATATTGTTAATAATTCAAATTATCTTTTCAGTGATTACGAAAAGAGGTCCATCATAAATAAGAATCCTCATTTTCCACAATTATATGGAACCGTTGAATTAGATGCAATAACGAAACCAGTTAGACCTGTAGTTTCTTATGTTAATGCTCCTAATAATATATTGGCAAAGAAACTTAACAATATACTTAATAGTTACGGATATACATCTAATAAAAGCACTCAACTTGCAAGATAGCTCTAAGCTTATTTCATTTGATGTTACCAATATGTTCACTAAAATTCCTCCTCAAGAATATCTAATACTTGTAAGAAAGTTACAAGAAGATACAAATATTAATCCAGGAATAAAATTAGATATATTTAATTTATTTAATGTATGTATTAATCAGAATTATTTCACTTTTGACAATAAGATATTTATATGGACAGTTTAGAAAGAAAAATCTTTGAAAGTAATATTTCATAAAATGTTTTATTTTGGTATAGATATGTGGATGACATATTAGCTTGTTTTATGGGTAGTGGACGACAATTAGATATATTTTTCAACCACATTAATAATTTACACCCATAAATCAAATTTACATTAGAAGTTGAAGAAAATAGTTCAATCAATTGTATTGATTTAAAAATTCAAAGAGTTAATAATGTACTACATTATTCGATTCACCGAAAACCAACACACACTGATGTGACTATTCCATACAGTTCCAATCATCCCATGTCCCATTAACTAGCGGCATATCATTCAATGATACCTAGAGCATTTTCAGTTCCTATGAACAAATGTAATTTTGATAGAGAGATTAACACAATTAAACAAATAGCAACATCCAACGGTTACCCATTACATATGATAAATAAATAAACTAATTAGTAAAATAGAGGAAAAAGTGGCATTACAACTAATATCAATTATTTTGCATTTATAACTACTTATAAATACAAGTAAATTTTCACAAAAGAAAATTTAAAAATATAATCAGATGTAGGTACTGCAAGATTGGACATAATATTCCTTCTTAAATAAAACAAAATTATAAAAAAGTTACTCGTCCTTGTTAATTGTTGAATTTAAAATGTACAGATAAAATTGGAAGATGTTAACTATGAATAGTTAAAGTGGAAAACTTGTAAAACATTGAAATACTTTGATAAAATATGTGTAAGGTCTCAGATTATTTCGTTAGCCGCAATTTTAAAACCTTATTTCAATTACTTTTGTAATAAACGTTTTCCAATCAGTATCACTTTACTAGAGTTTAAAATCGACATGTTGCTACCCATCTTTTTTTATATTAGTTTACATTATTTTGGTTGTTCGGAATCGTTGAAATTTCAAATACACCCGGACTCTGGATTAAATATAGTAAGTCTCTTTTTAAACCCTTACTTTCACTCTATTAAATGTTTTTGTTCTTTTCGGTGTAGTTGTTTAATTAGGCCAAACAATATAAATCATTTCAGAAAACCGACAAGGGAACAGTTTAAGCACGTTACTGTTTATACTTATCTGGGGCCCGTGGCAAATTCTGTTGATGGGGCCTGTTCGGAACACATCCGAAATATTATTCATTTAAATTTAGATAGGCAAGGCCTGTTAGTCAAAAAATTGATTGATATTAAAAAAAAGAGAAATGTCAGAGTAGTGTCAATTAATTACTCCACATACGCCGAGCGTTACTTCCCTTAAAAAAAGAAATTTGTAATTTCATTCCTGGCGCGGATAATTACAGTAGATAATTATTAATAAAATTAAGTGATTTGAAGTGAAAAAAGCCAATTGTAAGTACTTAATAATTTTAGTTACATTTACTATTTGAGCTGATCTACCAATTTTCTGATTAAAGCGGCGTATTAACTTTGTAAATAATTATATTTTTGTCAACTTTAAATAAATAAATCAGCCATCCTTGTCAGAAGTTAATCTTGCACGAACTAGCGTTTTATTTGGAGATTTTCAATCCACTGTCAAAAGGATTACCGAAGAGAAAGTTTGAGAAATTACCGAAAGTGTCAAAGTCAAAACCATCAAAAGGCTGGCTTTATCAGGGCCCTATCAGTAAAAATCGTCACGTTGTACTCAGTTTAATTTTAATAAACTTCGAGGTTTTTAGCGTACTGAAACATCATCAAAGTTTAAACATCTGGCCATAGAATTTTCAATAGACAGAATAGCCAAGTTACATAACCTGTCTTGTCCCATAGAGTTTCTTAAATAGGTTTTTATCAATTTTAGTTTTTAAAATGATCGTTCAGCACTCGCTGTAGTCATAGGAATTGTAAGAAATAACATTAATGCAGTGCATAATTCAGGAAAACTGCAGGACATAAAATGATTTTTTATTATTAATAAATCAGCAAGGTCTCTAATACACGAAGATTTTTCTATTTCATCTTTGAAAGTGGATCAAAAACTGAGAATTTCTCTGGCAAATGATTCAGATAAATATGTATATATATATATATATATATATATATATATATATTTATATCGGTTTTAAAACGTCTTTCGACGTTGTCCGATGTCTAACTTCCATCTCTTCCTATCGTCCCATTGCCCCTCTCTCAGGTCTCGTGAGCTCATCGCCTTCGCTATTCCTTCTTTCCATGTTTTCCTAGGTCTTCCGCGTTTTCGACGATTAGACGGCATCCAGTACATTACTTTCTTGGGAAGTCTTTTCTCTTCCATCCTCTGAACATGCCCGTACCACACTAATTGTTTTCTCTCGATGTCCGTTATTAAGGAGCCTTCTATCCCCATTTGGAGACGTACGTCCTTATTTCGTATTCTTTGTCTTCTGCTGATTCCTAACGATCTTCTGAATACATCCATTTCTACAGCTTCTAATCGTCTTTTGTTGTTTTCTGTTATTCGCCACGTTTCTGACCCATATAATGGGCTGCTCTTTATGAGGGTTTCGTAGATATTATATTTTCTATGTTTTCCGATTTCCTTACTCCAAAATATCCCATTCAAACACCCAATTATCCGTCTAGCTTGTGTGATACGTTTATTTATTTATTTGTCGTCCTTCCCTGTTATGTCGAAAGTTACACCTAAATATGTATATTCATCGCAAGCCTCAATTTCCTCCTTTTCCAGTTCTATGTTCATCATCTCTTGTGCTATAGGTAAATATTTAGTTTTTTGGGTATTAAGTTGCAAACCCCATTTTTCGTATTCTTCCTGCAGTTTACGTGTCATATATTCTAAATCATCTTTGTCATTTGCTATTAAGACTTGATCATCCGCAAACTGTAAGGTATATAGACAGACACCGCCAAGGTCAACACCCATTCCCTTACACTTTCTCTTCCACAGGTTTAGTACTCGGGCTACGTAGATTTTAAATAGTGTGGGTGAGACACAGCATCCCTGGCGTAGTCCTTTATTTACTATAAATTCTGGTGACAATTTATTGCCTACTTTTACTTGTGATATCGTTTGGTCGTAGAGATTTTTCAAGGCTTTTATTAGGGTATGACTAATATTAGTTTCTTGTAGGACTTTCCATAACTTATTTACAGGAACCGTATCATATGCTTTTTGGAGGTCAATAAACATGAGATGTACATCCTGATTGGTACCCATTTTTTTTCTATCATCTGTTTTAAGCAAAAAACGTTGTCTGTGCAGGTTCTTCCAGCTCTAAAACCCGATTGCTCCTCTTCTTCTTGTTCCCTGTATTCATATTCTATTAAATCTCGAAGGATTCTTCCATATAAGCGGCTCATGGTACTAGTAACAGATATACCCCTATAGTTTGCACAGTCAAGTTTGTTTCCCTTCTTATGAATAGACGAAATGTAGGCGATTTTCCATTCTTTTGGTATAGGAGCGCCATTTAAAAATCTGAATCTGAATTTAAAAATTCAGATAAATATGTCTTTTTTATATATCTCAACAAATTCTAAAGCTTTTTTCAATAGATCAGCGTCATTTAAAACTTTTAAAGTGGAAGGCTGCAAAACACTGAAATTTGAAACAATTTCATTCATTAGAAGGAAACGCGGTTTCAGTTGGTTTATAATGATGTCCAATACTCGATAAAATATTTTCACTTTGAACAAACTTTCCGGATCTTGGAGAGGCTCATCTTCGCAAAGCTGATTAAATGGCGTTTTACCTTCCTCTGACGAGTTTTAGAAAATTCAGGGGTGATTGACCATTTTTCCGCTACACTATTTGCTTCCATTTTTAAACTTTCAAATTCATTTCGATGCCTTTCCAATTCATCTAGACAAATTTTCAGACGTTCTAATGCTTTAGACTGATGCGCTTTAGAGGCTGCATCGATAGTAAGTAGGATCTTGCAATGGAAAACCAATAACATTATAAAATTGAAGTTTTTGATCTTCTTTTTGAGTGAAACAGCTTCATTTGTTTCATCTGATCTGCGATTTAATAGAATTGTTGCCGTTAGCGCTTTTTGGACTTCAACAAACTGAACTTTTAAAGCAAAAACGGCATCATAACGTCCTGCCCATCTAGTAGGGTTTAATGTTTTCAATGTTATTAAAGTTGATGACTCACTTTTTTTATTAGATATAAAACTTCAAAAAATTACAAAATTTGTTGAACTGTTTCAAAAATTTTTGCATATCAATAACCTCTCTCATTGCATCACTGAGTACTAGATTTAAATTATGACCAGAACAATGAACTACATCATTGTGTTAGCACCATCATATCCTTGTCTTCGACACTTATTTAAAGGAATATTTTTGTCACTTATGGATTTAATAATTTGCTTGGACATTGCTAAGGCAGTTTGATCCTTAAGTTCATGAAATCCTGAAAATGTTTCTTTAATGACAAGTGCCTTTGGGATCCCATTATCATCTTTTTCGATCATACAATAATGGTAAAGTTCACACATTTGATCAATTTTTGAAATATCTTGAGTTGTATCGAATACGATAGAGTAGAATGGCGTGGCATTTATTTCATTCATGAGTGCATTCTCTACTTTTCGAACCAGGACAGAAATTAGCTCATTTTGTATTTTTGGACTCAATTATTTTATCTGGCCCTTTGGTTTATTTAACAATTCTCGTAAAATCGGGTCGTATTTTCCTAATAACTCAACAATACTCAAAAAGTTTCCTTTGGAGCTTGGATCACTGCTATCTGCAATTTTTCTGTGGCCACGAAAGGCTAAAGTACACGTTGAAAGTGTCAGAGTAACATCAAGCAGCCTAGAAAGTACTTGGCGCCAAAAAGATTTTTCTTTTTTGATTATAGACTCGACGAGTGTTCCATGTAGCCGCCACTGTTGATACGTAAGATAGGAATCCGGATGAATTTTTGATGTTTCGTGTCTTTGTATGGCATCTACAATATGTTTCCAGTCGTCATAAACCTCAATCCAAACATTTTGTATTTTTTTAGATGCTCGATTTGCGAATAACCAACAAGGTTCACAATACGCCTTCTGAAGTATTAAAGAATAGGATAGCCATGTACGTTCATGTTTCACGCCATACTTGGAAACAATATAGTAATGTTTTTCTAGAAAAGATCTATTCTCACTATCTTTTAAGAAAGGGTCCTTAGGTTTACAATGTCCGTTTTCAATCACGAACCTTATCACTTGATCAGTTAGCTCTTTAAAATTACCCTTATCAGTCACATATGGCGAAGATACAATATTGTTCATGCTAAAATATAATTCTCTTTGATTTTTGCTAGTACCCTGTTGTGGTTGTTCTGGATTTGGATAGTCACTGGTGTTGGGTGCTGCATCTGATAATTCTGGTATACTTTTAATAAGGTCCAATTCTTCACTTTTGGAGCACTGTTTACTCGACTTTTCATTATTTAAATCATCATTTTTCAAGTACTGACTAATTTTAGGTAGCTTTCTATTTTTTTCTTCAAGTCTTCCTCTTTCTCTTTCGTTTTTCGCTCTCACTTAAATATTTTCTGGAACTAGACATTTTAATATCTAACTTTCACAATCAGTTTTACTTTGCCAACATTTTTATATTCAATAAAAGAACAAATACGAAAAATAAAAAGATACAAATCACCAATTGTCAAAAATAATCACACAAAGAATACGCAGTCAGTAGAGCCCTCATAAAACAATATCAAATCCGGAATTCCCCTAATATAGTGTTGCTATAGTCTGTTTCTTATTGACTGACAGAACGCGAAAAGGTCACAGATGCTAGTCAGGTAGTAAAGCATAAGCGTCACAGTTCATCTAAGGAATTTATTTACTATTTAATTTTATACCCAATCTGATATATAAAGGTAATATAAATGTAAATTCGGTTAGTTAAAACAACTAACTGACCTTCATACATTTGTAGAGTACATACAGTTAAAACAATAAATTATTTTTGAAATAATCTTGTAACGCAACTATTCTGACTGAATATTTCATTAATTATCTTGAGAATTTGGAGCGGGTCAATTCTTGGGACACATATTAACAAACCATTTATCAATTCAATCTCCAAATAATTACTTTCTGATTTTCGAAATGTTGATAATAACATTTCCAAGATACATTACAATAGGGTCCTACTAGGGATTGTCCCAATGACTACTTAGAAATTTTGCAGGAATATACGGTGAAACTTGGTCTCGCCCAAATTTGTATAATTTGTTTTGCTTAGAGTCGCTTATGTTCCATAAGTAATAACTGTGTTGTGAAAAATGTGTTCAAGTTTTACCCCAGTAAATTGTAAGAGCGTGATTAGCTTACAAACGAAGACTGTAGTGTTAAATGTGCATGATGCTGTTGTACATCAAATGCCGGCTGCTACTGTTAGAAATATAGTTTCGACATGTTCCAATATGACAGGAGTTAGTGAATCTACTATTTACAGGCTTCTAAGAGAGAGGAAAAATGGAAATATATCTCCACCTAAAAAGTTAACTGGAAAAAAACCATTTGACCTTGATGAACATATGCAAAATACAATAAGACGAAAACTACATGAATTATATTTTAAAAAAGAGATCCCAACCCTTGACAGAATTCTAAGAATGGTGAAGGAGGACGAGAATTTGCCTGACATAGGGCGAAAAACTTTGTGGAAAATATTACACAAATTAAATTTTACTTGGGAGAAGCAAAGTCGCAAATCAGTGCTAATCGACAACGAAGAAATAATATGTTGGAGACGCCAGTATTTACGAGATATCCGAAAATACAGACAGGAGGGAAGACAAATCTATTATCTAGATGAGACATGGCTCAATGAAGGACATTCAGTGAAAAAAATATGGCAGGACAAAAGTATTCAAACCAGTCGTCAAGCTTTCATAGAAGGTTTATATACTGGACTGAAAACTCCTATCGGTAAAGGTCGCCGACTGCATATTGGATGCAATCAAGGGTTCGTTGAAGGTGGTTTACTGGAGGTTCAGTCAACATCAACCAAAGACTATCATCAAGAAATGACTGCAAATGTATTTTACACAAATGGTCGAATTAATTCCAAATAATGCTGTAATTGTTATGGACAATGCCACTTATCATTCGCGATTAACAGAAAATCTTCCATCTTGGAGAAAATCTGATATTAGAAACTGGTTAATCGTAAAAGATATACCATTTGAAGATGATATGTTGAAAAAAGAACTGTTAAATGTTGCTTCAGATCACAAGCTACAATTTAAAAAGTTTGTTATCGATGAAATAGCCAAGAATCGTTGGATAACAGTGCTTCGTTTGCCGCCATACCATTGTGAATTGAATGCGATAGAGTTAATATGGGCCCAAATGAAAGGTTATGTAGCTAGACATAATAAAACATTTAAAATGAAAGATGTTCGTGAACTCATGAAGTACTCATTGACAACAATAACTGAAGAGAACTGGAGAGATGCTGTGAATCATGTAATTAAAGATGAAGAGAAAATGTGGGTTTCCGATAACCTCATAGAACAAACTATAGAACCGATAGTGATCTCTCTCGACGAGTCTTCGGATGATTCTTGTATGGCCAGCGAAGAGGATTGAATTTAATATTTCCTATAAATGGTATGTTTACTTTACTTAATATACATTAATTCATTGTGAATAAATTTGAATTATGAGAATTAAACTATATTTTCTTCAATTAATTTAATTTAATTAAAATTAAAATGCAACTTGTTAATAGGCCTAAACGAATGAATTTTATTTCAACTGTAATGTTGACCGAATCTAATTAAATAAGCAAAATGAACTAATATCGTAATCTCCGCCACTGCCGCACTATTTATCTTTTTGCTGGCATTGTTCAGTTTTATGACCATATTACCATATTTATATGTATTACCGTATTTTGAGCTGAAACAGGGATGTACAGATAACCAATACAGACACCTACTTGTTTTGCATTAGAATTTTAGTATTTACTTGTAAAATTCTTAGGATCACTCTGTGAGAGATAATTTTCTATTTGAATATTTAATTAGGCTACTGTGCTGTCAGACATTAAGAAATAGAATATAGCTCGCCCCAGGAGCAGCGCCACGAAAAAAGTGAAAACAAAATGGGGAAATCCTCGATCGACAATGCTCACCCGGGCTGCCAACGTACCGCCACAAAATATATAGAAACCAATGGATGCGTTCTAAAATGAATGGAGATGTGCAATTACCGGTATTTTGATTGACAGTTTTTTTACTATCATAAGAACGTAAAATTACTCGTCATGGGTAACGTGTGCATCTCTAAAAATGAATCAACATCGTTTTGTTTAGGTTGGTTGAAATACGATTAACTTGAAATTGTATTATAAAAATATACTTTTCAAATAAAATAAAATACTCATGTATAATGTAAAAAAATATTTTTGAGCTCGCGCCCTCTTGGGTCGGGGGTCCGTAGCATTTTGCCAGCCCTGCCACCCTATTGTTACGCCACTGGGCGAATGTTTTTTGAATTACCATCTATCCCGAGCCAGTAGTACGAAAACGATACAGTTTTTCGTAAAAATTTGTATACCCTAACTTGTAGTTAATTTGATAATCTTACATTTTGCTCGTAAGAACTTTTCCACTTCACCGTTTTTGAGTTATAAGCCAAAAACTGGAAAATTGAACATTTAAATCCTCCCTCCTTCCAGCGACACCGGGATTTGGAGGGACTCTATTTTTTCTTGTTCAGGGAGCCCCTTACACATTCCTGAAAAAAAAATGGAATTAGTGTTTCTAGTTTCTCTGCCCGTTTTTGCCAACGGGGGCGATACCGCCCCCCTGTGGGCGCTGCAGCCTTTTAGGGGGGTGATAGCGGATTCAGAAGCAAATAATAAGCAGTCAAGAGGAATGGTGAAATAAAAATGATTTAATAAGGGTTAATAAGCAGTTTTAAATTAGCATTAATAATAATACTAATCATTATAATAATTTCTTTTAGTTCAGAATGGAAGTATATGACTTGTCCTCGCACGTTGATAAGCGAACGCGTGATGCTCATACAAAATAACATGTTTCGACATGTTCGTACACAGACAAGTTGAATTATGTACGAAATGAAACGTATAAAAGCAACAGCTCTACGAATTTTTTGTTAGTTAGTTGTATGTGCTTGGCCGCGATATATAGTCGTGAACCATAAGCTATGCCGTAGTGGTGTGTCATTTTATAAATCTATTGAAGTAGATATACTAAGCCGGTTCTGGGACGGAAGTCGGCCATGTTGGATTTCGTTGACTGTGCGCGCGCACCGGAAGTGGCATCCATCTTGTGTCAATGGCGGACGTGTTGGTGTGTCGTATCCATCTTGTGTCAATGGCGGGTCGTTGGCGAGTATTTCGAATGTCGCGACTGTGACGGCATCCATCTTCTGTGACGTCAATCATGGTCCATCCACATGTGTGACGTAGCACTTCCAATTTGGTGGGTTGTGTCGTTGGCGGGTGATTCGAATGTCGCGACGGCATCTTCTGTGACGTCAGTAAAATCCCTACGGCATCCATCTTCTGTGACGTCAATCGTGGTCCACCACAACACTTCCAATTTATAAAATTGAAAAAATGGTCGACCGTGAGATTCGAACTCACGACACACACAGCGACTTTCTCGTTCCTAACACAGTCCCTAACCGTTGCGCTATCGAGGTTTTATGTATAAATTTCTTATTTGGGTTTTACCTTCATCCGTTGGGTGTCAGTGACCCCAGATACTTTTGGCGCTCTTGTTAAAAAAGATAGTTGAGTGGGACGTCTAAATTTCATATGGTGTGTATGTAAAAAAAAAATCCGCTTGAAAAAAAAAATCATGCAATTTATAAAATTGAAAAAAAATGGATGTCTGTGAAATTCGAACTAAGAACACACAGCATCTTCTTGTTCCTAACACAGTCCGTGACCGTTGCGCTATCATGGTTTATTTATAAATTGTCTTATTTGGGTTTTAACACTTTGCGTTGGGTGTCAGTGACCCCACGTAATTTTGAAAGTTGCACTTTACATTTTAATATTCCAAGATTGATGCCTTCACAGCATACGAGTGAAATCAAAAGTGTCTATGATTCTTTGTCATAAAATGTATACAGGGGTTGTTTCTTATACGTTTCTTGTTAAAAAAGATATTTAGTTTGTTGAGTGGGACGTCTAAATGGTGTGTGTAAAAAAAAATCCACTTTAAAAAAATCATTTATTATTGATATAATAATTACAAAGGTAACGCAATATTTAAAAACCATTGTCGGAGATATTGTACATTTCTGGAGGATCCTCCAGTGGCGTGACAGGAATCACGTTCAAAGTTTCCAGTTGCCAATGATGTACCATCAAACTTGCAGACGTCAATAATGATGGGAAAGACACTAAAAATGTGACATTTCTTTTGTAGAAATTCAGCCTTTTGCTGTCCGCGTACGTAAATGAAGTCTGCAGCATACAACAGCTTAGTTTCCAATATTACATTTATTTCGCTATACTCGATGTCACCTGAAGAGTATCGAATGCCATGCACATTTTTTTCCAGGTATTTCACAGTTTTCTTATCACGCTGACTTAATGTATCAAACGATTGAGGTGGCAAAAACATGTAGTGACTCTGCTTAAAACCAATCTCGATGGTGAGTTCTTTGGGAACAAAGCATCCATCAACGACGAATCCTTGGATGTCCACGAATGCAACTCTCATGATGATGATTGCTAGAATACTAACGTGCAGCAGCAGTAGCACATTCTAGTTTAAATTCTTAACAATTTCGGTGAGGGGGAAATACTCCATTACGCAATCGTGTATTATGATGCAATATACTTTGGTATTTTCGGGGAAACCAATGTTTGCTTCAATGTCAAGTTTTACATCAACTGTAGATGCCTTCATGCTTTCTTCTTGTTTCGAGCAATCGATAACAAACAATGCACGCCTCTTGAATGAGGAATAATCCAACAGAGGACGCTTCTGTGTCGAATTCATATAGCTAGGATAAAATTCAGTATAGTTGAAATATGCCTCATTGTAATCATTCTTGGTAAAATCCAACTGCATTCTTTCATTGGGATAATACTCTCCATTTAGCGATAACCTGATACTTTGAATGTCTGCATTGTCAAATAAAGTTGGATCAGTTGTGTTGTTGTCACGTTTGTTGGTTTGAAAGAAAACAATAACATAACGAGGTCGTTCCACTGAAGTTGTAGTTTTAACAGCCCAAACTTCACGTCTAGCATTTCTGGTGATGGATGGCAGTTCATGTATCTCCCACTTTCTAAATGGAATAACTATAGGCTGATCCTTTTGAATGGTCCTCATCAGTTCCAACTTAATATCATCATTAGGGTAGATATGCTTGATTTTCAATTCGATGTTGGTAATGTTTATGCTAACAGTTGTAGTGGAAGTCACACCGGCAACATTTTTTTCTGTGATATATACACAATCATTATCGTTTCGAGCTCGAACCAAACGTATTGTTTGCCGTCCACATGTAATCATGGGATAGTCATTGAAAATGTTGAAAATGTGCTTGAGAGGAATTTGTAGGTTGAATGATTTATCTGGAGCATTAAGGATGGGATCTTTGGGATAATTCCAGCCTGCTATAGCCATATGATTGGAATCTTCTTGATTGTAGCACGTCATGGCACGTACAGCACTCACGATTCCAGGATCTCGAACCGTTTCCATTTCTCTTGCGCTTTCACTGTATGTGCACGAATCGAAAAGGAAAGCACCAAAATTATTTGCCAGCTTTACATCACCGGCTCCATGTATATTGAGCGAACCTTTAATGCACAACAATGTTTCGTTCATTGCAAAAAACGAATCAACTTGATTGATGCTAAATTCCACAATGTCACTGCAACTGAACGATTTGATGAACGGAGCATATGTTCTGTATTCAGCTTTGCGAATCGATTCATCGAATCTCGGCTTGCGATAGATATCAAACATTGGAGGCATATCGTTCATACGAGAACGTTTTCCATACATGGTTGTCATCGTTTTTCTTTCAACAAAAAGCCTAAAGATTGCAAGAACAATTTGTTAGCAAACGTAAGATGCTGCTGCTGCTGTTGCTTTGAAGGACGTCGTTTAACTAATGGAACTGAATGTGCAGCGGAACGTCTTTTATGATTAATTATCAATCCCATCTGTTGCTTCTCGCTCTAAGCTCCAACACCAAGGTACTCTTTTCACCACGAAAGTTGATAGGATGTCCGTCTTGGTCCAAAGCCAACACAGTAACGTTAGTAATTTCACGTTGTGGTATAACAGGTAAATAAAGTAAATTATGTGGAGTTTCGTCAATGGCGTACCCAGGATCTACTTTTATAACTAATTCGTAAATAGTATGAGCAGGTCTGTCTGCGTCAAAGGCTCCAGTGGTAATGTTACATTCGAAGCGTATGCTAGATACTTTTATAATTTTGACGGGTAGATCTGAAGAGTACCATTTTTTGGCTTCGAGTATCTGTCTAGAAAAACCCAATATGTCGCCAAGACAGTTGGGAGTATCCTGCTCGCCGAACGGAATTCTATATTTACTGTAAATCATACATTGTAACGTATTATTATTGGGTTTTAACGCAAATACAGTTTCAAATGGATTGCTGGTGCCACCACCACCACCACCTAACTTGTCTAGTATGAACGCTTCAATATCAGCGATTTCGTAACATCCCGTTGGTATATCAAAACTCTGCATCATGTTGTTGTCATCGTAGTAGTGAAATTTGCGATTTTCAATGTTTGGTATACTATGGTATGAGTGGAAGGAACGTAGTGCTAACTCATAGTCTTTCTCAGGATAGAGTACAATAGGCGTAGGAGGTTGGAATGTAAATACGTGATTTGTGCTATTTACTCTCAACAACTGCGACATGATGACTGATGCATGTCAAGGGATGAAGGTACTTTAAATAATACACAGAACTATGTTCAAGATTTATTTAATACACTTTGACATAGAAAACAAGATGCCTGAGAACTTGCAGGACCATCCCAATGCGTTGTCCAATCGGGACGGTTGTAGTGAACGAAGCACGGCAGACGAATTTGTAGCTCAAAATTTGTTTTGTAGTCATTAGGTAGTTTATGCCATATATCCAACAATTCAGACGGGCTGACAAACCCAATCAGATATTGAATGGGGACTTTTTTCAGCGCATCAACAGTAAAACTTCGTGGCTTTTGCATTAATAATGTTTTAATGTCATCCCACTCCTCTCCCATTGTTCCAAGGATGTTGAAGTAGAAATTTCAAACACAAATGTCCACAATTGATTTGATCGTAGTTTTGATACTGATTATTGTTATAAAAAATATTTTTTCCTCCTCCTCCTAGATACTTTACAAGTTCTTTGGGCGGTTTCAAATTACCAAATGAATCGAAATACTCGATGACATTGTTTTTCTTTATATATGCTACCCAATGTGTTCCACTGTTTTTGGATGAGTCCAAGTTAACCACTGCACACTCTTGTTGTCGTCGAGGACCGGATTTAGGTAGAGTGTCACGCATGAAAACACCACGAAAGTGTGAGATTTTATATAATTTTGCATAACGCGCAATATCGGTGTCGTACAGTGGACGATTGGGTAGCTTTATCGCGAGTTTTTTTTTAAATACAATCCAAATCCTCTGCCACTAGGATACTTTTTCAGATATAAACCATTTCCGACATGTTCCATAACCTTATTATGGCGGTGGTCTTCTTCCAATTTTTTTCGAGCATTATTTGCATCAATGACAGTCTTTGCAATCCCAGCAGCTCCACCCGATAGTGCTCCGAGTGCTGAGAGACCGGCAAACAGAGGTATAAGTGGTAGAAAACCTCCAGATTTTACTGGTATCACTCGAGGAACAACAATTTTCTTCGATCCACCAAATTGTTTAATAAGTGATTTGGCTGCTCGTAAGGCAAACAAGGCGCTTTCTTTTAGAGATGCTCCTCTCTTCATTGATTTTCCCACCTTTAGCACTACGTCTCGATTAAAGGAACGTCGTTGTTTCTTTGGACGACTTCCCATTCCCAACTTTCGTTTCACTTTCATGGTACCAGTAACAAGTAATGCAGCAGCTTTTTCACCAAAAGATCCCTCTTTTGATTTTACTCGAGCCCAAGCCTTATCTTCCAACTCCTTATCTGCTTTGTGACGTTCTTCAAGAGATTTATTTTGCGAATAAGCTATATCGTGTTGTTTGCAGGCGTCGTCTAAAGGATTAATGCCTGCGTCACCACGTGCAAGTCGCTTTTGTAGTTTTGTTCCAGCTATAAATGTACGTAATATATGTTTAACGAAAAAAAAAGACAAGTTATATTCACTTACGACCACAATAATTGTAGGTAGGCAAGTGAAGTTCGAATGGCAGTTTATTTATTAGAGAATTCAAAAGACCTTCTCCCTCAAACACCAACATTAAGACTGATGTATGATAATGCTGCGATATCCATATTTATAGAATAACACTCTAATAAAATTCTTCACAAGATGAAGATCGTTCAACAAGAGCAGACGCTACCCATTGAAAACTTGGACTTTACCTCTAATCCATCATCTGTTGGTAAACATGGTAAACTACTACCAAATTCTTTTCGTGCAATCATCTGTGGTCCTAGTGGGTGTGGAAAGACAAATGTTATGTTGTCGCTCCTATTCGATCCAAATGGTGCTAAATTCAAAAATGTTTACGTTTATTCCAAGTCGTTATTTCAACCAAAATATAAATTGTTGCAAGAAGTCTTAGGAGAAGTTAAAGGTGTTGGTTATTTTCCATTTAAAGACAATGAGGAAATTATTAGTCCAGATAAAGCGCAGTCAAACTCGATATTCATATTTGATGATGTTGCCTGCGATGGACAACAGAAAATTCGTGAATATTATTCAATGTGTAGGCACAAGCTCATTGACGCGGCCTACTTATGTCAAACATATTCGAAAATACCAAAACAGCTCATACGTGACAATTGTAATATGATTGTGTTATTCAAGCAGGATGAAATTAATCTAAAACATATATTTGAGGAACATGTGTCACCAGACATGACATTTGAAGAATTTAAAAAGATTTGCTCAGAATGCTGGTCGACTACTAACAACTATGGAACATTGGTGATTGTAAAAGATTTTGCTTTAAATAATGGTAGGTACCGTAAAGGATTCGATAAATTCATAAAGCACTAGACATTATCCTCAGTCATCGTCACCATGTCCAACGATAAGGTTGCTATTGCCATGCGTAAGAAAAAAATCAGTGAATTGGCGAGATCTATTCGCAAGAAATATTTAGCGTTAAAATTAGGAAAATCAGAACATGATACATCTCTAAATAAGCTATTTAAACCGATATCTGTACCGCTAAAAGAAATGGTCAAATCCTCAAAATCATTACAACAAGCCATAGTTTCAAAATTCATCCCTCCAAAAGAGGAAACAACGACAAAAAAAGAAAAAAATGCTGATGTATCATTTCTCGATACAAAACCCATAGCCGAGACGGATGAATCAGGAAATATACGTTATGATGATGAAGAAGGAGAAGACGATTATTATTATGATGATTATGATATAGGCACACATCCCAACGTTTCGCGTGATGTCATAGAAGATTATTTAGATCAATATCCAATAATTAGTCAACCATATCTTGAAGATTACTTTCGCAAAGATGATGAAATTGATAGAAGTTATGGTCCATTATATAATGATGAAATTGGTTGGATGTTGGGCAGACGTAGAATTGCATTCGATAAAAGAAACGGTAATATAAACATATTACGAGAGAAGGATGAGGGGGGTGGAGAAGGAAATATACCGGGGACTTCGGGATTGTATCAGCTTGTGTTTTACAATCATCCCAATGAATACTCTGATGATGATTTGAATAATTACAAAGCTCTGCTAACAATAACAAAAGCTCATCTCAATGCAGCAGATCGTCTGAAAAGTACTGCTACCGAAAAGTATCGCAACATAATTAGACCGTTGTTTAAAACTGACTCATCAAATATTAGTAGTAGTACTATAACCAAACCTCCATCAGCTCGAATATTAAAGAAACAACGACAACAACAACAACAACAATCCATTCAAACCGCTCCATATACTAATGTAGGAAAAGGTCTTGTTGTCGGCGGCGGCGGTGGTGGTGGCCCTCTTTTGTCATACAACGAAAAACCGATGGAATACATTTATTGGGACGATCCCAATGAGCTGTGTGACCGTTTAAGATTACTGATTGCATCCAAGGAAGCTGGCAACACCTCATTCTCACACAACAACGAGATAATTGCAATAATCAATGAGTTGAAAGAGGCCAATATAATTGAATAACAAACGGAAAACATAATCATTTCAATCATGTCTGTCGATAAGTTTGGACATCGCCGCAATCATGCTAATGAGCGGGTTAAGCCGTATATGCCGAAAGTATCGTATCCACATACTCTAGACGGTAATATTGATGCAGAAAACGTAAAAATTTGTAATGTAAAGATGCCGACTGCAAATAGCGATGTTGCTAACAAACTATATGTTGATGAACAATTACATGTGTACCATAATGAGCTCGAAACACTTCAAAAAACAATAATCCCCTCATTACAAACGCAATTGGTATCTCATCAAAATAAAATCAACGAAATTGCTGCATTTATTTCGAGAAATCCTCCCGTCAGAGCTCGAGATATGGCAACTAAAATATACGTCGACGAGGTAGTTGCTATGGGCAAGGAATTTTTGAGAAATGATTTGGAGAGTTTTAAACAAGAAATACAGGATAAATTGTCGAAAAGTAATACTCTAATCAGTGATAAGATCGATATGTATAATACATACATAGAACGTTCGTTTCAAGTTTTGGACAGGGACTTGAAGAAGAAGCATGAAATTGAACAAAAGAAGAAAATAGATGAGAAGAGTAATGGATCATCAGTTTAGAAAGTGCATGCGCTTACGAAACATGTCATCCAAAGTCCAGCTTGTTAACGAACTCCATAAACCTATACGTAAAAATTATCCACGCAGACGTACAATTGTCAAAGGCATAGATGATTTATGGCAAATGGATTTAGCTGAAATGCGACCTTACGCTAATCAAAATAAAAATCACAAAATGATACTAGTCGTCATCGATTGCTTTTCAAAGTTTTTATGGACACGTCCATTAAAGACAAAAACCGGTGAAGAGTTAACTCGTGCATTCTCAGACATTCTCACCAACACAAAACGAGTTCCTAAAAATCTCCAATCAGACCAAGGAACGGAATTTTACAACAGGAAGTTTCAACAACTAATGAAAAAACATGGGATTAATCATTATAGTGTATTTAGCACGAAAAAAGCTTCTATGGCAGAAAGAGTTATTAGAACATTGAAATTAAAGCTTTACAAACATTTCAGTTTAAATGGTACCTATAGATGGATTGACATTCTCCCTAAAATTACACGAGATTACAATAACACAAAACATTCAACAACCAAATATAAACCTTCCAATGTCAATAAATCCAACGAAAAAGATATTTTAAACAAAACCTATACACATCTAAAGATTGCCGGACTTCGTAAATTTAAAGTTGGTGATATTGTACGTATAAGCAAGTCGAAACATGTCTTTGAAAAGGGATACACACCCAATTGGACGACTGAACTATTCAAAATCATTAAAGTTAAAATAACCAATCCCACCACATATTTGCTCGAAGACTTGCAAGGTATACCGATCAGTGGAGGGTTTTACGAAGAAGAGCTACAGAAAACATCAAATTCACACATTTACTTGGTGGAAAAAGTGCTTAAAAGAAAAGGCAACAAGATGTTTGTTAAATGGTTGGGTTTAGACAAAAAACACAACAGTTGGATAGAAAACACAGATGTAGTCACCTAATTACTTCGCTTCACTACGCATTGTTTTGTAGTAGTAGGAGATGTGAATGAGTATAAATAGAGGAGAGAGTTGTAGGTTAGATTCTCAGTCGTCAATATGAGTTCTCAAGACAGCGGCTATTTTAGTGCTACACAAAGTCATGTTAATTATGACACACAATTAGATCATATTTTACAAGTGTATGAAATGGCAGCCAAACAGGAAAACCACTACTTATTGTACACAGAGTATTGTACAGATGGAGATTTTCGAATTGGTTGTGGTTTGAGCCCCGCAAGAACGTTCAGTACTGCGATCACTCTATCATACACCGATAAACATAAGAAAATCAACTTCAGCTCATACGAATGGTTCACATTTATCGACATTTTAAATAATAATTCATTTATAAGTGCATCATTTCACGAAGAAGAAAAAAAAGAAGAAGCTGTGTTATCTTGTGGAGACTACTGCACCATTCGACAAATGGTATTTGATCGTGTTAAATGGTTGGAGGTGACCAAACATGATATCAGTGTACCTTTAAGAAAAGAAGATGTTTATCAAATACTACAAGCGGATCGTTGCCTCATCTCCCCACGTCTCACTCATTTAGAATCCATAAATTTTGGTGAATACTATGAAAATTTGGTGGAAAACATTAGAAATTTCAGTCAAACTAATGAAAATTTGACTAAATTTGAACTGATTCAAGTAATGTGTGACATCAACAATAGCGAATTAGCCATTGCACTAAGAGAATATATGTTTTTTTGTAAAGTTAACATTGTCAGTGATTTAGAGAAGTATTAAAACTAATTAATTAAAATTATTGTGTTTTATTTCATGTTCCCATCGTATGTGAGTTGATAAATGAAACGAAAATTGTCAATGATTTTGTTTCATGTTTCCAAGTTGATAGAAGGAGATCACTAATTATTTTTTATGTATTGCTTTTGAAAATTACAATACTTTTTATATTGATGAAATATATTTGAGAATAATATTTCATATATATATGTGTGTGGGTCTTAGAATAAATAAAACATTTACATTTTAAATCAATATTTAACTTTAATGGATAGACATAATTATAACGGTATAGAGAAATTAGATTTTTCGTGGGAACACCGTTTATTAAATTGCTTTTTTCAGTGCGTAGGTTAAGAATAAATAAACCATTTCAAATCAACATTTAGATAGACGTAATTATAATGGTACAGAGTAGTTCGTTTTCTCGTGGGAACATCGTTTATTAAATTGCTTTTTTTTTAGTTTGTATGTTTGAGAATAAATAAAACATTTCTAATCAACATTTTAATAGATAGACGTAATTATAATGGTACAGAGTAGTTCGTTTTTTCGTGGGAACACCGTTTATTGCTTTTTTTCAATATTAGGAGAAGCTATTAAATTTTAATTTGTGTGGGTATCGTTGAGAGAACCACCTTGCAAATAGTGGGGGATATCGTTCCATATAAATTTGATATTTCACATCATACAAATCAGTTATCATTGAACAGTGATAGAATATTAAAATTAATCTGTGTGTTGTGTGAAGGCTACTCAGAAAAAAGTAAGTTTTTCATTTATTTCTTCAAATAACAAATCGTTCACTTTTGTTTTTTATGATATAAAGTTCCACTAAAAAGGTAGAGTTTATTAACACATATTTATTCTTTTGTAGATGGATCTACCTTCATTAAATTCAGTGTCGTTAATTACAGAGAAGAAGCCTATTATTAAACTTCAACATTTGACGCTTGGGGAAGCATACCCTATCTTAGGCGCAAAATTAGTTTCAAGCAAATTTGGTGGTGAAGTCATTTTGATAGAATTCGCAGACAATATCACATTCCTGCCCAAGAGAGTGACGGAACAGTACCGATGTCAACTTGATTATTTCAAAGCTCAAAAGCACTCTCTCATATTTAGAGGATTAATTGAAGTGGGCAGACCAAATCGTGCAATATCGTTTGAAATTGTTGAAAATTAGTTTTCGCTTGGTGAGTTTTTATTTATTATATATGTATATTATATATTTAAAGTGAAAAAATGGTGAATTTAATGAACAAAGCTGATCAAACGTTAACTTTCCTAAAAGAACATTATTCTAAACCGCTAGCTAATTCAATAATTAAATTAATAGACCGTCATGTTAGGAGATGTGTCTTGACTTTGGTTAAGTTCAAATTTTCCATTGGTGAGAAGAGAAAAATTCAATCAAAAATTGGGGAACTTAAGCGATTACGTCATCAAATTAATTCAATTACAAAAAAAAATATGGGTTATGGGTTGAGAAAACGAAGTGTAAAATGGTTAGATGTTGGGGTTATTTTTAATTGTAGAATTAGGACAGGGCTTATTGTAAATTTGAAACATAAAGTAATCGATGAATTTTTCAAAGATGCTTTTAATTTATTCAACGTTAAAATTTCACAAATATTGAAGGATCTAAAAATAATAAAAGTTAATACTACTCTCATTGGTGATTATATAAAGCAATCGAATGATCGGGAGGTGGTAAATCAAAAACATTTTAGTACACCCAATGCAATCATTGATGAGGGAACTGATTTAATAGAATGGTTTAAAAATAATGTCGTAGATCGTATTTTGAATAAAATGTCAGAGTTTCAAGAGAAACAGAGCGGTTGGGCATTAAGCAAAATCATTTCACTAGAGATAGCAATTAACAAATACGAAATGGGTAATGGTTCATCTTTCATTCGATTGCCTGAGCAGATACAGAAAAAACATGCATGCATCAACATCCAGAACAATGATGAAGCGTGTTTTTTCTGGAGCGTTGTTGCAGGTTTACACGCTCCCACAGGGCAGGTGAGCCGAACATCATCATATCCACACTATTCCACCGTTTTGAAAACTCGAGGCTTAGATATGCCAATGAAACTGCCTCAAATTAAGAAGTTTGAAACACTAAATGAAATTTCCATAAACGTTTATATGTTAGAGTACAATGAAACAGTGAACAAAACATTTTACACAGTATTGCCGGCAAGATTGACTAGGAAAAAATTAGACCGTCACGTCAACTTATTACTCATTCAAGATAAATACTTTCCGAAATTAAACGAATATGAAACAACGCCATCTCATAATGATTACAGTACTATTGTTGAGGTAAAATATCATTATTGTTGGGTTAAAGATTTATCGCGTTTAATTAGTTCACAGTTAAATAGAAACGATCATAAAAAATATGTTTGTGATAGATGTCTCAATTACTTTTCATTGCGTGAGAGACTGGATGATCATTCCGAACTTTGTGAGAATTTAAACAATGAAAAGATTTCATTTCCCAAATATGATTTTGTTGAGTTTAAGAATTATACATACAAGCAAAAATGTCCTTTTATTATTTATGCTGATTTTGAATCTCAATTGACACAATGTAATGAAATCATTTCTAAAACAACAAACAAATATCAACATCATAAAACTTACAGTGCAGGCTACTATATAAAATGTTCTTTTGACGATTCTCTATCGTTTTACAAAAGTTACAGAGGTGTGGATTGTATGGATTGGTTCGCTAACGAAATGACTGATATAGCTAAATTTGTAGATTCAAAAATTAAAATAATTGTACCAATGGTAGTCAAACCAAGAACTACTAATGATGCAACTGTTTGTCAGATATGTGAAAAAAAGTTTAATAAAAAAGATATAGTTGTACGTGATCACAATCATTTTACGGGGGAGTTTCGAGGATTTGCGCACCAATCCTGCAATTTAAATTTTAGAAAACTGTTTGTTGTGCCGATTGTATTTCACAATTTGTCTGGTTATGATAGCCATTTTATCATAAGAGATATTGCCAAACGTGGTAGAGTCAGCCTTTTACCAATCAATAAGGAAAAATACATTTCATTCACACAATACGATTCGGAAACAAACATAAAATTCAGATTTATTGATTCGTTTCGTTTTTTGGGATCTAGTTTGGATGCTGTCGTTAAAACTTTGGACACCAATTATTTGAAAATTTTGAAAAAAGAAAACCATAATTTAACCAATATCCAATTTACATTATTGACACGTAAAGGTATCTTTCCTTATGACTATATTAATAACTTGGAAAAATTGAATGATGATAAATTACCACCGATTGAATGTTTTTATAATAAATTAAATGAAGCGAACGTAACTGATGATGATTATGCTCACGCTAAAAATGTTTGGCGGTCTTTCAATGTAAAAACACTTGGAGAATATAGCGATATATACATGCGCACCGATATTCTTCTTCTAGCAGATGTGTTTGAAAATTTTAGAGAGACAGCTTTAGCAACGTATGGTCTAGATCCTGGATGGTTCTACAGTATACCAGGATATGCGTGGAATGTGATGCTAAAGTTTACAAAATGTAAACTGCAAATTTTAAAAAATATTGATATGATAATGTTTATTGAAAAGGCTATTAGAGGAGGAATATCACAGTGTTGCAATAGGTACAGTGAAGCAAATAATAAATATATGTCTGAATATGATGTTGAGAAACCATCAATGTATATTCTCTATACAGATGTAAATAATTTGTATGGAAAAGCGATGTGTGAACATTTGCCCTTTGATGGCTTCGAGTGGATCGAAAATGATATGGAGAAATTTAACGACATCAATTTCATAAAATCCATCCCAGATGATAACCCCGAAGGCTATATTCTTCAAGTGGATTTGTTATATCCAGACAAGTTGCATAATCTACATAAAGACTTTCCTATGTGTCCCGAACACCACAAACCACCCGATTCAAAATTAACAAAATTAATGACTACCCTACACGATAAAAAAAGTTACACTTTACATTATAGAAATTTAAAGCAAGCCCTAGAACATGGACTAGTATTGGAAAAAGTTCACAAAGTTTTGAAATTCCAACAATCTGCATGGCTTCAACCCTACATCGAATTAAACAATCGATTGAGGACTTTAGCCACCAGCGACTTTGAGAAAGATTTGAGAAAACTAATGAATAATGCTGTGTTTGGGAAATGTATGGAATCCATCCGTAAACATAGAATTTGTAAATTGGTATCTACATATGAGGGTCGTTATGGTGCTAAAAATCTTATTGCTAGTCCGCGTTATCACAATAGAACAGTTTTCGATGATGGTGATCCACCTTTGATGGCAATCGAATTGAAAAAGTCTGAACTAATTTTCAATAAACCGATATACGTGGGTATGGTTATTCTTGACATCTCGAAAACTGTAATGTATGACTTCCATTACAATTTTATGCTTCCCACAATGGGAGTAGACAATTGTAAGTTGATGTACACCGACACTGATAGTTTTGTTTATCAACTTACTTGTGAAGATGCATACGAACAGTTAATTGACGCAAACATTGACAAATTTGATACATCAGATTATCCCATTAACAATATCTACAACATACCCCGAGTTAATAAAAAAATACTAGGTTTGATGAAAGATGAAGCTAATGGACAAATAATCACCCATTTTGTTGGTTTAAGGTCCAAAATGTATAGTTACAAAGTTCAGGGGGGCAAAGTTGTCAAAAAATCAAAGGGGATTAAAAAATGTGTTGTGAAAAATAAAATAATTTTCGATGATTATGTGGATTGTTTGAAAAATTGGAAACAGATGACAATTACTCAAAATACGATACGTTCCTTCGCTCATAATGTGTATAGCATTGAACAAACAAAAATCGCTTTGAGTCCTCACGATGATAAAAGGAAATTACTTCCCGATTCATTTGATACGCTTCCATGGGGACATTACAGTATTTTGGAATAATGTTTTTTGTTTTTAGATAAAAAATGTCTCCTACTCCCGAAACTGACGATCATGCCAAACGGCGTGTAAAATTTCTTAAGAAATCACGTAAATTAATCAGAGATTTTCGAAGTGCTGTTGCAATGATTAAAGTACCTCGATCACTATCTAAAAATGATTGTCGAAGAGTACTAAAACTCATATATACTGATTTTCCAATAGAAATTTTAAATGGATTAATTCTTCATTTCAATTTACCTACAGAACCTGAAGATTCTGACTATGATTCAGATGAAACTATTTTTGCTGACTTTTGAATACAACTTTGTAAAACCATTTTTCACTTTTCACATATATTTAAATATATAATAATATGAACTCAAATATAGTTTTATACTTTTATATTAAACTATTACATATTAAGTTATAGCATGTATTACTACTTTGTGAATTATGACATTTGTTTGTAGTATTATTAATCTTTCATATTAATTTATAACATATATTACTATACTTTCATATTAAAATGTAACATATTGTTTTTTCCAATATAATTTTAGGATATTGCCTAAATATTTTTGTTAAATGAAACAATGTTTTTTTTTATGAGTAAAACATCAGGTTAATTTCCAAATAAAATCTTCTTCAATGTTCAATGATAGCTCAATTATATCAAGAATAAATAATTTTTCAAGTAAATGGATTAAGTTATAGCATATATTACTACTTTGTGAATTATGACATTCGTTTGTAGTATTATTACTCTTTCATATTAATTTATAACATATATTACTATACTTTCATATTAAAATGTAAAATATTGTTTTTTCCAATATAATTTTAGACTATTGCATAAATATTTCTGTTAATTGAAACAATGTTTTTTTTTATGAGTAAAACATCAGGTTAATTTCCAAATGAAATCTTCTTCAATGTTCAATGATAACTCAATTATATCAAGAATAAATAATTTTTCAAGTAAATGGATTTTTTTTTATTACCTAGTATCTACTCATCAGCTGAAAAATTACAGCATGGCATTCGATACTCTTTTATGTGGCATCAAGTATTACAGAATAAAAATGATTGGAAACTATGCTGCAAACACACAGCAATAAGCTGAATTTCTACTAAAGAAATGCCTCGTGTGTTTCCCTTTAGTCTACTAGTTTGATGACACACACACACACACACACATCATGGGTAACTGGAAACTTTGAACCTACTACACCACTGGAGGACCCTACAGAAATATACAACGTCTCCAGCAATGGTTTTTTAAATACTACATTACCTTTGTAATTATTATATCAATAATAAATTATTTTTTTAAAGTGGATTTTTTTTTTATTAAAACACCCAATCTACTCATCAGCGGATATATTACATGAAGATTTAAATTTACGTTTAACAATTTTTGGTAAAATTTTAAATAATAAAACGAATATGAATGCTAATAATATACATAGAGTCATTGAAAATATATTATTAAGTTCATTTTTCATACTATGGAACATGCTGCTAGTGTTGGTTATATTGATCATGGTGAAAGCTTTGTAGGTTGAATTCTGTTTAATGGATATGTTGTTGTTTGCGGACATCTAAAGATATAATCTACAGCACTTGAAATCTCCTGTCGTCGAGCTCCGTTTTGTAATTCGTCTGGCACCCAATTTATTGTAAGCTTCTCCCACTTCTTTTGATCTGAGTCGGTAGTATCAGCAGCAGAAAGGCACAGGTTTGCAATTTGCTTCATAACCCTTCGTTTTTCTTCATAAAATATTACATCCTTATTCAATCGATCTATTTTTATAATAAACTCCTCAAATAGACGTCTATACTCAACTAATGACATACTACAACTGATTCGTTTACAGATATATTAGTGTCCTATATTTTGTGTATCTCCACACACACACACACAATAATGTCTCAACCTCCTAGTCGGACGGAACGGTTTTTTCTCATAAAGACCTGTGAAGAAATTTGTTATAAAACCCCTCACACCTCCCCATTAATCCATTAAATACTGTCTTTGTAATTATTATTTTTCTCACCCCCTGCGACCCCCCCAAACGTTGGATGATGTCATAGACACACACCATATGAAATTTAGACGTCCCACTCAACTATCTTTTTTAACAAGAGCGCCAAAAGTATCTGGGGTCACTGACACCCAACGGATGAAGGTAAAACCCAAATAAGAAATTTATACATATAACCTCGATAGCGCAACGGTTAGGGACTGTGTTAGGAACGAGAAAGTCGCTGTGTGTGTCGTGAGTTCGAATCTCACGGTCGACCATTTTTTCAATTTTATAAATTGGAAGTGTTGTGGTGGACCACGATTGACGTCACAGAAGATGGATGCCGTAGGGATTTTACTGACGTCACAGAAGATGCCGTCGCGACATTCGAATCACCCGCCAACGACACAACCCACCAAATTGGAAGTGCTACGTCACACATGTGGATGGACCATGATTGACGTCACAGAAGATGGATGCCGTCACAGTCGCGACATTCGAAATACTCGCCAACGACCCGCCATTGACACAAGATGGATACGACACACCAACACGTCCGCCATTGACACAAGATGGATGCCACTTCCGGTGCGCGCGCACAGTCAACGAAATCCAACATGGCCGACTTCCGTCCCAGAACCGGCTTAGTATATCTACTTATTGAGAATTTAATTTTTGTATGAAAATGGCTGAATCTGCATCTAAATTAAAAAAGGAATGCCGGCAATACAGTATTGAATATTTAAAATATGGATTTTCGGAATCTTCTACAAACAAATCATTACCTATGTGTTTAATTTGCCGAAAAGTTTTTTCAAATGAAGCTATGAAGCCTTCTAGGCTACAGAAGCATTTACATAAAATGCATCCTGATAAGAAGAACAAAGATATATTATATTTTCAAGAACTCAAAAAAAATATTTAAAACAGCCAACTATATCAAACCTTTTTGCACCGTTTTCTAAACGAGACGATGATGGGCTACGAGCCTCATATAACGTTTCATTGTTAATCGCAAAGTCAGGAAAACCACACACCATTGGCGAGGAATTAATTTTGCCGGCAGTCGAAGAGATATTAAAAACTGTTCTCCATCATAAGACACTATTTGATATCATTAAAAAAATTCCTCTCAGTAATAATTCAGTGCAAAGAAGAATAGATGAAATGGCAAATGGCGTTGAAATATCAATATGCGATTACTTAAAGACTTGCAAATTTTCCATTCAACTCGATGAATCAGCTCTACCAAGTAACGAAGCTCTACTCTTATCATACGTACGATTTTTAAAAGAAGGAAAAATTCATCAAGAGTTATTATTTGCTAAGAATTTGGAATCTGATACAAAGGGACATTCTATATTGAATATCATGCAAGACATTTTTCAAGAGAAAGAAATTCCTATTAGCAATATTTTGTCTGCTGCTACTGATGGTGCTCCAGCAATGACCGGGCGTCATAAGGGTTTTATAGCACATTTGAGAAAAGCAGTGCCAAATGTACTCGCTGTACATTGTATTATTCACCGTCAGCATTTGGTTGCAAAAAAATTAAATGAACGTCTGCATGCGTCCCTCAATAACGTTATTAAAGCAATCAATATCATTAGAAGCAATTCATTGAATGACCGTTTGTTTCATAAGCTTTGCAATGAAAATGATGAAGACTACAATCGCTTGCTGCTGCACACAGAAGTACGTTGGCTCTCTAAAGGTGTTTGTCTGAATCGTTTTTTCAATCTATTTGACTCAGAAAACGAACAATTGCGCGAAAACCTGATTACGTCAAAAAATGACATCGCTTATTTGACGGACCTGTTTAAAGTATTTAATCAAGTTAATCGACAATTGCAAGGTGATGATTTAAATTTAATTAAAACTAAAAACGTCATAACTGCTTTTGCGGGAAAACTTCTTATATTGAAAATAAATTTTGGTAGAGGTGAGTACAACCATTTTCCTACATTATCAACAGTGTCTGCAAAACCGGAAGATTTACTTACTTACTGCCACCACTTGGAAGTTCTTCATGTTGATTTTACAGAGCGTTTCCAAGATATTTTAAACATGGAAATACCAAGTTGGGTTACAGATCCTTTCGCAAACACATATACTGAAGGCTCATCAAATTTGGAAGAGGAGCTATTAGAACTCACAACTAACGAAGAACTGAAAGTAAAATTCAAACGTGGATATCAAGAGTTCTGGCTTCAAAAACCAATACCAGTTCTCTATCCTGGATTGTGGACAATAGTACAGAAGTTGTTAATTGCATTTCCTTCGTCCTATATGGCTGAGCGTGCATTCAGTGCAGTAACTGATTTGCTGTCAAAGAAGAGGAACAGACTACACATCACTGAACGTGGCGATCTGCGATTGATGTTAACGAAATTGGAGCCCGATATTAACAAACTGGTAACCCTCCACCAGCCTCAACCGTCTCATTGATTTTTTCTTTATTATTAATTTGGTATTTCTTATTGTATTGCATTTCTTATTTCTATTGTGATTGTATTTCTTATGGATTCTGTGTTTATATTTAAAAGTTTCATAAACAATTTTATTGTACATTTGGTAGTCGTTGAATAAATTTCTACTTCATCATTCCTCTAAAATAAAATTTAGACATTAACTGAAATTAAAGCTAAATACAGATCAATTGAGACGGTACAGATGATATTCAAATAAAATTAACTACTTCACAAATCACCCACAACTACTTTGGACTAACTAGCGACTAGGGGAGGGGGGGGCGATGAAATTTTTGTTCTCTTCTATAGGGGGCGGTGGTCCAGAAATGGTTGGGAACCACTGGTCTAGATTGACGAACTAATTCAGAAAAAATCGCATTTTTTGTTCCTACCGACCCATATTTTGTATCTAATTGTATTTTTTGTAAATATTTACACGTTTTTCAGCCTCAACTTCTAACAAAGTACGGATATCCAGTAGAAATTCACCACGTGAGAACAGTAGATAATTATATAATTACTGTCTTCAGAATACCGCATGGCCGGAATACCACCAAGGTTCATAAATACCCGGTTATGCTAGTACCCGGAACTTGCGGTTGCTCAGAAAATTTTATAGCGACAGGACGTGAGCATGCTCTTAGTTATTTTTTGTCCAATAAAGGTTTTGACGTTTGGTTGACGAATACAAGAGGTACCCGTCACGCCAGGAAACACGCGACGTTGAATCCTGATACTGATCGGAGGTTCTGGGATTTCGGGTAAGCTGGTGTATTAGAGTGAGTTTTAAGTATGGCACACCTAATTTCGGAAACGGCTACTACAATTCTTGTGAATTTTGGTTTTTCAGCGTTTTGTGATATGGCTTTTGTATGATAATATTGTGATGTTTTTCTTATTTATTGAAACGATGTTATTAGGGGTGGGATAAACTTTAAACACACGGTATGGTTACTTACTAATTTATTGAACACTAAACTACTCACCAACACTTAATTTATATACACACAAACTTAATTATTAATTTATATCAACAGTTTACTGTTCGCTATTTCGGTTAATTCTTGTTTATTTGTCGAGATTACCTTATCCACTCCACTAACTCTCCCTAGTCGGTCCTTCATATATATTAGTGCCTTTTTTACTAGATAATTCTAGATTGCGGCTTATACAAAAACTATTAGCTTTCTGGCATTTTTTAGATAAGACTGGTCACAAAAACCATGTCTAGATGAGATAGTCACAATCGTAAACAGTTCTAAGAAATCCCTGCGCATCCGCCATAATTTCAACTTTCATAACATGGCTTAGAGTCGGATTCAAGGACTATACCAGTGTGCTGTTTCGTAACATTACCTCCTCCTTAAATGGAAGTTCCACCTGAAACTTGTGTGTAGCCGAGACTGGATGTTTGAATCGGCAACTGGCTCCATTTCTACACTTTCCGAACTTATGGAAATAGCAGGGCACCGTCTTCATCGGATACTGATAACGGGGGTTGTAGCTACAAATTAATATCTGGACACCGGTATCTTGGCAGATAACCTCTACCATATTCCTGGTAACTCGCCAATCCAACTGGTTAATCGCAATCTTAGGTATAGCCAGTTTCTTCACGCTAGATTCTAGCGCATGGTCTTGGAGGTTTCGAAGTGCTTCCCGCACATCGTGGTAGGTAGATCGATCTTGAAATTCATTTTTAGTTACCACGTAGAAGACGTACCGCGAATTATGTTTCAGTTTCAGTGCCTTGCCTTGCAAATTAATATCTGGACACCGGTATCTTGGCAGATAACCTCTACCATATTCCTGGTAACTCGCCAATCCAACTAGTTACTTGCAATCTTAGGCATAGCCAGTTTCTTCACGCTGGATTCTAGCGCTTGGTCTCGGAGGTTTCGAAGTGCTTCCCACACATCGCGGTAGGTAGATCGATCTTGGAATTCATTTTTAGTTACCACGTAGAAGACGTACCGCGAATTATGTTTCAGTTTCAGTGTTTTGCCAGGGGCTGGAATGTGGTCTTCAAGTTTTTTTAATTGCCCGAACTTCTTTTGAAAGACGGTTGCCAACCCTCGTGCGTTCTTGATACGGGCGGGGATGTTGTATGCCAGTGAATAATCTTCCGGGAGAGTGAACAAATCTCGTTGTTGTTCCGAAGTGACTCCATATCTAGCTTTCCCGGTACCTCCATACGCGCCCATAAATTCATCTAAGGTGGGGTCAGACACATCTCGAATAAAGTTTACTCCTTCCTCTATGTCATGGTCTCCTTCGAATGGCGCTAGTCGGTTTCGGTGAACTACTTTTGGTTTTCCGTTGGGGATCTTGCTTATGCGATATATAACATCATTGATCCTTTTCATGATTATGTATGGACCTTCCCAGGATTTTTGTAATTTTGGAGAAAATCCTTTTCTCCTCGCCGGGTTGTGTAACCATACTTTGTCCCCTTCTTTAAAACCGCCTTCTGTGGCCTGCGTGTCGTACCGACTTTTCATTCTGTCGCTGGCAACTTGAAGATTTGTTCGAACTAATTCATGAATATCGTCCAGCCTTCTTCTCAATTGGATCACGTAGTCTTCGCCTGCTATATCTTCTCCAGGCCGACAGCCAAATTCCAGGTCACAAGGAAGCCTCATTTCACGTCCAAACAGGATTTTCGCAGGTGTTTCACCCGCGGACTCATTGACGGCAGATCGATAAGCCAATGCGAATAGGGAGAGATACTGGTCCCAATCTCTCTGATGGCTGGATACTACTTTGGACAGGTATTTTCCAATAGTCATGTTCATTCTCTCGACCATTCCATCTGACTGTGGATGTAATGCTGTTGTTCTGGTCTTCTTCATTCCCAGCTTGTCGCAAATCTCCTGGAATAGATGGCTTTCGAAATTTCTTCCCTGGTCACTGTGGACTTCTATGGGCACTCCATATCGGCTGATGAATTATTTCACCAAAACATCCGCGACAGTTGTGGCCTCTTGGTTCAAGATAGCGTAAATTTCCACCCACTTTGTGAAATAATCCATTACAACCAGTATGTACTTGCTACCATTTTCTGTCGTCGGAAATGGTCCAGCGATATCTAAAGCAATCCTTTCGAAAGGGCTTCCAACATTGTACTGTTTCATGGGTGCCTTTCTCTTGCGATGTGGTCCATTACTCGTAGCACAAGTCGTACATTTCTTACACCAGTCCTTCACGTCGTCGGAGCTGTTCATCCAATAAAACCTCTCACGAACTCGCTGAAGGGATTTCTTCACTCCCAAATGACCTCCCGATGGACTGTCGTGTAACTTCTTTAGTACCTCAGCTACTCTTGTTCTCGGGATAACTAGCTGTCTCCTCATCTCAGAACCATCATCGTTTTCAAGGACTATTTTCAACAGCCCTTCTTCCAGGACAAGGGAGTCCCACTGAGCCCAATACGCCTTGAGTTTCGGTGAAAATCTTGACACTTCTTGCCAAGTAGGTCGCCAGTTTTCTTTCTTCCATAGCCGGATCATCTTCAGGTGAGGATCATTCTCCTGATCTTCTCTGATCCTGGTGAGTGACCATTCCTCGTTGACTACAGTAGTTCTTGAAACTGCAGCTTCTCTAGATTCCACCTTGTTGCAGTGGGAGCAATCTATTGGGCACGGCCGTCTGGACATGGAGTCGGCATTTCGGTGACTCACACCAGCTCGATGTTCGATGTTGAAATCGTATTCTTGAAGTCGTTCAATCCATCCAGCGATCTGGCCCTCGGGATTCTTGAACTGCATCAACCACTTGAGTGCTGCATGATGAGTCCGGATTATAAACTTCCTACCATAGAGATACTGGTAAAAGTGTTCCACGGACCTCACTACCGCCAAAAGTTCTCTTCTTGTGACGCGGTAGTTTCGTTCTGGTTTGGAGAGGACTTTACTAAAATATCCCAGTTCTCTTTCTTGCCCTCCTTGGATCTGTGAGAGCACTCCACCAATTCCCACGTTGCTTGCGTCAGTGTCAAGAATAAAGTCTTCCTCTGGTAATGGTTATCCTAATATCGGCGCCGAGGTTAAATGCCTCTTCAAGGTTTCAAAAGCCGTTTGACAGTCTTCGTCCCAATGGAAAGCTCTTGCTTCTTCTGTGAGTCGCGTTAGAGGCTTGGCAATATCTCCAAACTTCCTGATAAATTTTCTATAATACGTGCAAAGTCCAAGGAAACTCCTAATTTGATGTTTGTCGGTTGGTTGCGGCCATTGCTGAATGGAAGCAATTTTCTCTGGATCCACCGCCACTCCTTCATTGCTCACTATATGACCTAGATAGTTTACTCGGTTTTGAAATAGTTGACATTTCTTCGGGTTTAACATGAGCTGGGCAGCTTGGAGTCGTTTGAATACGTCTTCCAAATTCTTCAGATGCTCGTCAAATGTCTTCCCCAGTACTACGATGTCGTCCATATAGACCAGGCATGTCTTCCAAGACAACCCTCTCAAGACATTTTCCATTAGTCTTTCAAATGTCGCAGGCGCATTACAGAGCCCGAATGGCATGACGTTGAATTGCCATAATCCAGATCCGGTGGTAAAAGCAGTCTTCTCTTTATCTTCTGGGTCCATTTCCACTTGCCAATAACCAGACTTCAGGTCCAAGGTGGAAAACAGTTTGCTGCCGGCCAAAGTGTCTAGCGTATCGTCGATTCGAGGCAGAGGATAGCTGTCTTTCTTCGTCACGTTGTTAAGTTGACGATAATCCACGCAGAATCTCGTAGCTCCATCCTTTTTCTTCACGAGCACTACTGGAGACACCCATGGACTAGTAGATGGTTCTATTACTTTTTCTTCTGCCATCTCTCGAATTATTCTTTCAGCTTCCTCTCTCTTCGCTCGTGGAAGTCTTCGAGCTGATTGTCTAATTGGCTTAGCATTACCAGTATCAATTTTGTGTTTGACGGCTGATGTTCTGCCAGTCTTTCCTCCTTTTGGTACGACTAAGTCTCGATACTGCAAGAGAAATTCTCTCATTCTCTTTTTTTCAGCTCGATCCAAAGATTGACCAGCTACTGATAACATTTGTTCGAATCTGGCATTGGAATTGTCAGTGGTCGTTGTTTGACGAACTATAGACGTCACTGGTACGCAGGATCCAATCTTGGTTTCCTTCTTGATGGTAATTGGGTAATTATTCACGTTTATCACTCGTACTGGGATCTCTTTCGCCGATGTAACCAATCCTTTTCCAATTAGTACTCCTTTGCCAACTTCTTCGTCGTGGTTCCTTGGCTCCATCATAACCGGTGTACCTTCCTCCATGATTCCCTGTAGCCGTGCTACTATCATGGTTTCGCTTCGTGCAGGTAGAACGCTATCTTCCTGTACAGCCGCCAACACCGCGCTGCCTTTATATGGATGCAGGAATACCTCCTCGGAACCCACTTTAATGGTTCTGTTTCTGAAGTCTAATTGGAAACCATGTACATTCATTACGTCCATTCCCAGAATCACGTCTTCTTCAATGTCAGCTGCGATTACCGTATGCGTGAACTTTTCTGCGTCAATTCCCAATTGGATTTGTGTCTCACCGTGAACGTTGGCACTCTCACTTGTGGCGGTCCGCAGTCGCAGTCTCGTTGGTAAAAGTTTGTTTTTGGAGTTTATTATTTCTGGTCGTATAATGGTTCTAGTTGCTCCAGTGCCTACCAGCAGAGTATATCTCTTGCCATTCACTTCTTCATCTACATATACACTGTCGTTGCGACATCTGAGCGAAGCTATCAGTATGAGAGGGTCTTTGGAACGATCATTGGTCGGTGCTGTCCCCTCGTAACCAACTCGTTTTAGTTTTCCTGTAACTGGGGTTCTTGGTTTGCAGGAGTTGTGGGGCGCTTACACGAACTACGTACAAGCTCTAGCTCGCCCCAATTCCAGCATCTGATCTTTCTCGGCTTCTTATCCATCATACTTTTTATTAAACTAACGAACTGGTCAAATCTGTCTTTGACACCTTCTTCTTGGATGGTCCTAATTTTGTTATATCCCGAAGCCTTCGTTTCTGCTTCATATTCAAGAGCAGCTGTCAATGCGTCAACTAATGTTTTGGGATGGGCTGAACGAAGCGTCCTCTGCATATCGGGGTCACGTAAGCCATCAATAAAGGCCTGGATGCCCAGACATGCAATCATGTTCTCTAGTGCTGACGGATAAGCCAATTATTCACTCTAGCGGCTGCTTCAAATTGTTTCACATAATTGGTCCACGATATTTTTCCATCGAACGTTGGGGCCTTGACTCGGTTAAAACTGCCAATGTCCTCAAACTTAGGTAGTATTTCTGGCTTGCAAAGTTTCGTTGGCTCGGTCTTCTTTTCTTCCTCTGGCGTGCCTCGCGATCTTGAATCGGCAATCTTTTCCTCTAACTCCTTGATTTTCTCGTCTATCGTTGTAATCTTATTCTCGATTTTCTCGTCCATCGTTGACATTTTATTCTCGATTTTCTCGTCCATTGTTGACATTTTATTCTCGATTTTCTCGTCCATCGTTGACATCTTATCCTCGATTTCAGATTTTAGGCACGAAATTTCATTTTCAACGTCAGCGGCAATGTCGTTTTTCATTAATAAGATATCGGCAGATATATCGTTCTTCAAAGTAGAAATCTTCTCACTGACGAGATTAAGGTGGAAGCCTCGTCATTAAATAAAACTGTTTCTGGATCAAAGTCGTCATTTTCCAGTGCCACTTTAAGTCTTTCTACTAATTCACTTTTCTTACCGGACGTTTCCAACTCACGATCTTCCAATTCTGCTCTTAATTCCGCCACATTCAGATTCCTTAATCTCTTGGCCATTTTTACGTAGCAATTTATTTATTTTATACCACTTCTGACACCAATGTAATGTTTTTCTTATTTATTTAAACAATAAACGGGTGGAATAAACTTCAAACACTCGGTATGGCTACTTACTAATTTATTTAAACACTAACTCACTAATCACTAACACTTAATTTATATATACAGTATATTCACTTAGACTAATTTATATAAACAGTTCACTAATGTATATTCACTAATTTATTTGTTTATCTCACGATGTCTAATTATCAACTAACTTACTCTTCCTGATCAGTCCCCTTATATACTAGTGCCTTTTGTACTAGAGAATTCCGGGCTGCGGCATGTACACACAAATACTTTTTCTGGCCTTTTCTAGATAACTCTGGTCACAAAAACCAGTTCTAGATAAGATCGTCTCAATCGTAAACAGTTTTTTATAACTGCGTATCCGCCATAATTTTAACTATTATACCTGACTTAGACAGGGTCGGTTTTAGGGACTATACCAGTGTGCTGTTTCGTAACATTACTTATATTGAAAGTAATCCGAATATGATAAACTTTTAACTCCTCGTCGAATAGAAAAGATGATACATTCTGGTCATCACAAGTTTCATTGAACTGAAATGAGTGGAAACACAAGACATTTGTTATCTTCAAGCTCATGAATTTCTGTATGTATTCACAAACATTTGGTTTCTTGAATTATTATTTAGGTTAGGTATGTTATTATGAACAGATCATTTTGAATTTACCTAGTTATTTAAGAATAATCAATTTCTACTATCTTACTAATTCAATTAAATCTCAAACAACGACGAAATCACTCACTGATTTTATTATTAAAGACTAAATATATTAATAACCTTTAAAAACTATTACTTCTAAACGTTCATTTTGCGATTGACAAGCTATATCTCTGGTCATATGACGTGATTCACGCCACCAACATCATTCTCTGGGTTAAAATGCTAGAGGTGGGAATTGATGGCGGGTTAACGATGATATCATGGTTACACAGTATTTATTAGTTATTTTTGTTATTTTATCATAATGAGATCTGAAGAAAAAGGAAAAAAGCTTTTAATATTAATATTTGAACTTGCATTAAGTACAAAATCGCTCTGTTCATAATAAGCAGACCATGCGAGTTCTGGCGCCCATAATAAAAAAAGGAAATACAATGATTAACAAATTTAATGTTCATAATAAACAATAGAAAGTTCCACAACAATATTGCCACTTGACAATAACATAATAATTAAAAATAATCATTATCACAATTTTTTTAAACCCAACCTGTAACTAAAATTAAAATACATCACAATATATATATATATATATATATACAAATTTTGTTTTCTTGGTCGTTCGGCCTATTATGTCGTTCAGAGACCACTCAATGACATCGTTGAACTATGTGTACATTGTGATTGTGTATATCTATGTGATTGTGTTTGCCTTCGGAATTGTTTTTCTTTGTTCAGACTATGTATACATAATATATGTACTATAGTGATTCTGTTATTTACCTTACTTTCTTAGATTTAACTCTAATAATAGGAGAATTAACATAAATAAAATATATAAGAGAATCTAGAGCCGTTCTATCTAGAATGGAAAATTTCATGAATAGTCATGACAATAAAAATAATGTAACTAATGATTATGCAAACAACAATGTTAATCCGACTTAGTGCACTAGACATTGAATGTTTACTGATAATTTTCTCGCCTAATAATAATTATTAGTAAAGTGTTTTAATATTGTCAATCATGTACATAAGAATTGAAATGTTTATATAATATTTACAAGAAATATTTAATTAATATTTAAAAATAATATTTGTTTAATATTTAAAAATCTGTGGATACTAATATTTGACAAATATTTTTTGCTATCTGGGTAGTTCTTTATGTATTAGAAAATAGTCTATTATTGATTTCTCGTTTTTTAACTTTACTTGTCTGGTTATTTTATATATTTATTTTTAGGCAAAATTGAATATATTTTGTTATAAACAAATTAAAATTTTTTCTCTCAAATAAAAGTTCAGTAATTACATAGTAATTACAAAAAAATTAAAAATATATAAATTTTTCTATTAGTTATAATTTTTTAAAGTTTAAATTATCCTCCCTTAATTTTTAACCAGCCTATTGGCAAAATTATGAGGCCTATTTGAGTGTAAAATTTAAAGCTCTACAACATTTCTTTTTTCAGTAACTCCAAGCATTTTTGCAAGCACCTTTTTTGAAACAGAATCACATGTAGACACTTCAAAGTAAATTATATCAAAAATTGAAAACATTCGCTAAACATTTTGATTCAATTGACTTTTTTCTCATACTACATCACCTTGAATGGTTGTTCATTGGGCGCTTTTTGTTTATACGACAATATTAATCACAAAATAAAAATGTTTTTCCTAATTTCTTCACAATAACGGTCAATATTGGCCATTAAAAATATAGAATACAAAATCTCAGGTAAAACTAATACACGTGACCAAAATTTTGTTCCTGTATCTTACGAATTGACCGAGATATCTTTATGTATCGATACTTTATGATCGCACTGTATAATGATTATTTTTTTGTTAGATGGCATGAAGTAGGTATATACGACACTCCAGCTTTAGTTGACTACATTCTTAAAGTCAGTGGGGCGACGCAATTATTTTATATAGGACATTCACAAGGAGCGACATCTTATTTTGCTTTTGCAGCCGAGAAGCCCGAATACAATAAAAAAATTAGATTGGCAGTACAAATGGGACCGCCATGTTTTCTTAAAGAGTCTAAATCGGTGGTGACACTGTTCGGAAAGTATTCATCTTCTATAGAGGTTTGTAATTTTAACCATAATATTATATATTTACCAGTATTTAGATTTTTAGAGATGCACCTTATCTTCTTTTATTTATTAAATGGCAATTATTATACGCTTGGCAAGTAACTCGAGTAGCGCCACGTAGCGGTAATAGTAGGGTGACAGTCACGAACGGCTAACAGCAGTCGTGTCTCAAAACGTCTCGGTCCAATAGTAGCGAGCTATTTTCGCGCGCATTCGTTTAAATTTTGACGTTTAAAAATTTAGAATGTTAACCTATACGTACAGTTCGAATTTATGCTCGGTACGATAAAGACGTTAGTTCTGAGTGACGAATATAAGCGGATATTATTAATATTGATAAAATAGTTTTGAGTTGGATTTTTAATTTTATTATTAGTGAAAATAACACTCACTGTAACAGTGACTATGGTCACTAATGGTTGTGTGATGTGGAAATTTAGATATATATATATATATATATATATATATATATATATATCTCATCACAACATCAATAAGGGTTTGAAGGTGTTGGAGTGTGAGGTTTTCAATCGTGAATTTGGTTGTAAGTTGCCAAAACATAGGGAATTATTTGTTTTTCATGATATGAATGAAATTAAAGTTAGTTATATATCGAATATGTACCTATGATATCGTTTGTTTAATGTAAATATAGAGATGCTAAAATAATATTCAAAACACTCACCATTGTCAGTGCTTCCTAAAATAATTCACTCATAACTTGTATATCAGACCATAAAAATCATCTTTAAACAATATAATAATTTGTAAATTTGGCATACACGTCATTAAAAGTATCTAAACCCCTAAAAGAATAAATAAATGTATTTATATTATTATAATACATCATGTTTGATAAGAATTAGTAGCAAATTCATTATTTTTGATGTTTACTATTATAATGACACTGAGAACTGTCAACAAGATTGGAATGTCAAAATAATTTCAAAACATGAAACATCAGCGACAGATTTCGTTGTGCGCGACAGGATTCATTGTCATAGAACTATATAATTTTGACAAGCGTATAAAGCGAGGATGTAAAATAACATATAAAAAAATTTTGTAAATAGAAATTTCAGTCCGCGTTACGATAAAGACGTTAGTTCTGAGTGACGAATATAAGCGGATATTATTAATATTGATAAAATAGTTTTGAGTTGGATTTTTAATTTTATTATTAGTGAAAATAACACTCAGTGACTGTAACAGTGACTATGGAAGACGATTCTCCCCCTGATAAAGGGGGAACAAACAATAATAATGTAAATAACGGAAAGGTGCCCTCACAAGTTATCAACACTGAAAAATTTGTCCTGAATGGTAAAGAAAACAACAACCAGTTAGCCGAAAAAGTAATTAGTGATAAAAGACAACAAAAAAGTAAGGTGTTTAATTTACAAAAACCAAATTTATATTCGGAAATTGTTTATGTATTTATTGAAAAGGAAATAAGAACAATAAAATTGAATGTTAAAAAAATAAAGGCTATGATTCCAATCCGAATAAAACTAAAAATACATATAAAAATGGTATAACATTAATTATGGAAAACGAAAAAATTGACATTATGGAGAATTTCAAGTACCTAGGAGTCGTGTTGGATGAAAATTTAAAATTTAAAGAACAATTTAAAACAATTAACAAAATTTCGAAAAAACTTTGTTACTCAAGTATAGCTGCTCGAATCATTGAAAGTAAGAATAACAGTTTTCAATAGTATTATCCAACCACATTTTGAGTGTTGTGCTACCATACTCATAGACTTAGACAACAACAGTAAATCCTCTCTTCAAATACTCCAAAATCATGTTATGAGATTGACTCTAAAATGCAACATACTTACACCAATAATTCATATGCAAGAAACTCTACAGTGTCAATCAGTAAATAAAAGACTAACATACTGTAATGTTTTTGTTATTTATTTAAACAATAAACGGGTGGGATAAATTTTAAACACTCGGTATTGCTACTTACTAATTTATTTAAACACTAACTCACTAACACTAATTTATATGTACTTAACTAGTCACTTAAATTTAATTTATATGCACACTAACTTATTAATTTATAACACTTTTATATTCACTTAATTACTGTTTATTTGTCAAGATCACTTTATCAACTCATAAACTAAACTCATCCGCTGATCGATCCTGTATTTATATCAAAGCTTTCTTTACTAGAACATTCCGGATGGGACAAATGCCTTTCGCGATATTTCTTAAAATGCCTTTCGAGAACATGTTTAACAAAGGACGGTCACAATAAATCCCAATAGACCTTCTCACAATTCGGCGCGCTCTCCATTTTCTTAACTCCGTTAACATAAGGTTACAGGGCCGTACTTAGTATCTGCTTCGGTATGCGAGTTCGTAACAATACTATGCAATGATATTTATTTTCAAAATAGTCAAAGGATTGATGGCAGCATATTTCAAAATCATATTCAATCAGGAAATTCACAAACACTATACAAGAAGTGCTAACAATTTACACATAGAGAAAGCCAATACTAGAAAAGGTATGAACTAATTATTGGTAGAAGGATTCCAAATGAAATTAAAGCCTGTGATACTCTCGTAGCTTTCAAGAAAAACCTTGTAAAATATCTATGACTCTATTTATTTGTAGGTATTGTTAAATTTGTTTTCATATTTGTAATCTTTCACGTATGTAAGCTATAGTGGATAAATTTATTTTAATTAGTGTATATTTATGTATTATTTATTGTAAATTGTGAAACAATTGTATCATGAATATTAGGATTTCCTATTTATCAATAAACATTATTTTTTTTTCATTTAAGAAAGTAATATTGTGGAATTATTTAAAAACAATTAGCTTTATTCATAACAGTAAATACAGAATCTTCAATATAAGAGTTATTTAAAACAAAATTTATTTTATTAAAAATTCTACAACTACTTTAAATTAAAATAGTTTCATTAAAGCAACTTCAACATTTAATCAGCAAAGTGTGTTGCTGCAATGTGCCTCTGCATTCTTCTTGCCAAAGCTAAATCTGGATTGATTCCACGAGGTAAATTTTGTACCAAATTTTCACCTCTATAAATACCAAAATCAACTTCTTCAATAACCCTATCTGATTCAGGTATATTGGCCTCCAAGCACATATTGTGAAGAACAACACATGTAATTATTATCTTCGATGCTCAATTAGGTTTATAGTGTAAGACTCTCTGTGTTTAAGTAAGCATCGAAGTCGATTTTTGAGGACACCATTACACACCGTTCTATTCCACATCTGATTGTTTTTAATCTAATGTCAAATCTTTCCTCTGCGGCAGTAGTTGGGAGTATATACTTAAACTCAATTAGTTTATTGTGCTGTGCTTATACTTGCATATAATTAACAATTTTGAAAAATATGAAAGTGTATTTGAAAATGGAATGAATCGAATATAGTGTACACACTAGTTATCAATTGAATAAAACAACAACGAGTGCAAATGTGTACGTAATTCTCCAACTTTCGAACACATATAATCACACCATGGTTCTTCACACTTAACTGAATAATTGATACTTTCAATTATGTCATGCCTGTCTTTTAAATGTCGTCGAAAATTAGCTTGCTTAGACGATAACGTCTTACCACACACGTAACAGATAATTTGATTTCTTTCCATTTTCTAAATCGTAAATGATAATCCTAATAACACAATAATAAAAATATGTATAGGTTAACTTTCTAAATTTTTAAACGTCAAAATTAAAACGAATGCGCGCGACGATAGCTCGCTCCTATTGGACCGAGACGTTTTGAGACCCGACTGCTGTTAGCCGTACGTGTAAAACAGTCTTGTAGTTCGCGATTGCAGAAAATCCATGCAAGGGTCAGTTACGCAGAAACGTTGAGACACATACTGCCTATACATCATTCTTATTTGATTTGTCTATGGTCTGCATATACGAGTAGCTTATGCGGTATGATTTGGAGAATAGGCACTCATTGTAACTGCTTATTACATACGCTTATTTTATATATACCAAGGAGGTACAAATCATACTACGTTATGGAATGGCATTTATCTGTATAATGATACAGAACGTAAAAACGCACCAGGTACCTACAGTAATAGTGTGGGTAGATAATTTGTCATATAAATGCCAAAATGTTTTTTATTCAAATTAGAATATGTTTTAGAACTTTCTGAAGATAATTGACGTTCATGTGTTGTTTCCGAAGAATATAAACAACTTTATTAATTACTTAGGAAAAGTTTTATGTGCCGAAATGACTTTCTTCGTAGATATATGTTACCTGCTTTTATATTTTGGATCTTATTCAAATAATAACCTGATAAATCCAGTAAGTACCTAAATAAATCTTTCTGTTCTGTAATACCGGGTGAGGCAGAAGAACTTACTTATTTTGAGATTTTTTTATTTTAAACCTTAAAAAAAATTACATGCAGATCTATATATATATATATATATATATATATATATATATATATATATATATATATTAAGCCAGTCCTCTAGTATAGATAAATATTCATATATTAGATTGAATTAAAAAAGGAATTTTTTTTTGTATATACGTATGGTGTATCATTAGACACTACCTAATTAAGAACAAAATTTAACATAAAACGAATGAATGACTTAAGCAAATGTATTATAAAATATTGAGTACATCAATTTAAGAAATGGATTAAGGATAAGGAATAGAATGGTAATGATAATATAGAAATTAATTCTTAAGAAAATGTTACCTTCACAAATAAATCCTAAGGTCAAGTCAATGTCAACAATTTTCATTAAAATCAATCTGAACGCTGCTATGTCCACACTTGAATCGGGAAAAGGATGTTAATTTGTTCAAAACCTAAAATAATAAGAATTAATAATCAAATCACTAATTTATTAACGATATGCAAATACAATGAAAAGTTGCAATTTGAAAAAAGTAATTTATAAAAATAAAACTGTATGAAATATGACATTCGGAATAAGAGCCATATTGTATGTCATAGAAATCTAGTAATCAAATCGAAATCAATGAAGGAAGTGATTGAATCTAGTTATAATATTGCCAACCTAAATTCAATGAGTTGGAAGTTAATATAAAACAGAGAATGTAAATTTGAAATTAAGTTAGAGTTTATATAAAGCGAAATTAGTGCTAATTAAAGAATTAAAAATAAACAGTTCCATATATATAAATCATAAATTTAGATTGTAGAAATTGTATATTAATTGTGAACAAATTTACTAAAAAAAAGGAATTACAAGGATTGAAACCATTGTAATACATGTAAAAGATTATTTATATATTCTATAAGATATTGTTAAACCATTTATACAAGTGATTTCACTCTCCAAGACTATTTTAATTGAAGAATTAAGTATTTCCATAAAAAAAACATTATCATTGACAATTGTTGAATAAAATAACAAATTAGGAGGCTGTGTTTTAGAGATTGTAAAAATGTTGTTGATTTTGAAAAAAAAGGGAGTCGAGAGTTAGTTGGGGAATGATGAACTGGGATGTAATTCTCTGAGAAGATTTTTGTAAAAACTTTATAAAGTAAAAGTAATAATTTTAAATCTAAATCAATAAAAAAATTCATAATATTAATGTCGATTAACCCCTGTGAAAAAGTGAAACGTGCCGAACGAGTATTTCTTGGGTAAGGAATACCTAAGAAAAGAGACGGGATGTTGCAGGTCCACCACGCCGAGAATGGAATATAAGGTCTGTGTTATTTGAGTTTTTTTAATTTGGAATTCCAAACAAACAAAGAAAAAGTGAACTTTTGAAATTAATTTGAACATTTAAATTTGAATAATCTAAAATTGGCCAAAGAAACTTTAAAATAATTAATACCAAAATTTATCCATGGATAATTAAAGAACTCTAATTTTCTGCAACAATAATTTTAGATATTAAATATGTACTTACTTGTAAAAAGTTTTTCGTTTGTAAAATAATCAAAGTTCACACCACTCATAAATGCTTTTCCAATCTTAATTTCCGCTTTGCATGCTGACCTATTCTTATAACTATCAAACACATACTTAATTCACAACTTGAATTATATATGTAACTGTTTAATATAAGTTTTCAACCATATTATTCTAAATGCACTAAATTGATGCACATTGAACTGTTAAACGTTTGCATCCTCCATGATAACTGTGTACTATAATTTTGTGACGACGAGAAACGTTGAATCGGAAGAGTTGCTCCGTTGCGCCGAAGCAGCTACTATAAGCGTTCAGTGCGCATGACCATCAAAGAATACAGAGGAGGTTCAGGAATATTTGTGTGTGTAAAATTTTGAAGATTTCATCAACAATTTATTAAAATATTTTTATTTAAGTGTTGGTATTTTTCTTATTCCAGTCAATGTCCATAACACTTTTCATGAACATTGTTTAAATCATTCATTCGATTATCATATGGTGAGATGATTGAAATAAAGATATATAATTTATTCAGGAATAGACCTATCACGAAATCATAATAAGTAAATGTTCATATATGTAAAAAATTTTTCTAATAGGTGTCCAGGACTCAAAGAGAGAAGTCTCATGCTTCCGACTGCAATATAAAATTTAAACAATACATACAATTAAAAAAAAATTTCATATAATCATATAGGGCTAGCCGAAGGTAAAAACGGGTAAATAAAGGTAAATCATATAAGTATAAATATTAAAATATAAACATATCCACTATAATATATATATATATATATATATATATATATATATATATATATATATATATTGTTGTAGATAGAACGAGCATATAAACATTCATAGAATCCCAATAGAGTATAAAATTATAATATATATCAATAAAAAAAATTTGTAAACAAAGTACCAAATTAATAAAATATCTATATAACAATATAATCAATTAGAATCAGTGGGCATAATCATAGAGAAAATAAATGAGAAAATCAAAAGAATTCATAAACAATTATTGATAAACATTTTTAAAATAATTCTGTATTTTAAAACAACCTTAGACAGAACTTAACAAGCAACGAAGATCGATTAAATAACGTGACGCCACACGGAATATTAGACACCTAAAATATCTGCTTATATTTAAAGAATAAATAGAATAGTTATAATAAAATCAACAGTGCTATAAGAATAAAAATAAATGATTACCGACCTAATTTATGTACATATATAGATGTAGTAATATAAAACAAAATAAGAAATGAACTGTATCCATATGTATTATGTAAATATTTAGGTTGTAGGAAGTATAAAATTTGTATATTTGCATTGACCAATCGGAATATTTCAAATAATAACTAACAAGAAAAAACAATGATAAATACTATGTGAGTAAATAAATCAATGACGATAAGGTTATAGTGCATAAAAAACAACATTTAGTAGCAAGTCAGAAAAACAATAATATATTAATAAACAAAGTGACAGGTGAACAATAATCAAAGATTTGTCTAGAACATTGCGAGCTTCCGGTTATAAACAAAAAAAGAGGTTTTTGCGGATAAAAAAACCCGCGGTAGACAGTCAAGTGTTGGTAACCAGAGAAGAAGGAAGTGAATTGTATGTAATGCAGTTTTTCTTATAAAATTTTCAAATAATAAGTGTTAAATGTATAAGATAAGAAGTAAAAAAGTAATTAATAGTTAAATAAGTGCAAAGACAAAATTCGTGTGAAACAAAGTCAAGCCACGTAGGAGAATTATCACCAGATAATTCTAAGAAGGGAGATTGCCACCTGGAGCGGGAAAGCGTCATGGATGGACACTATTGAAGGCGTCGGCTTGGTGAAAAGAAAAGGTCTGTGGTGTGTTTAATTCATAATATTTGGTACCAAATTATGCATAGTGAAATTTAAATAAAAAAACACCTGGTAATACAAATTTTAAAATTATAATAATAATGAAGGAAACGTGAAAACTCACCTTATCAAATTTGTAGATACATGTATTAATTTCTTGTATGTTGTATTTTTCTCTAATTACATATATATAAAACTTTCCACAAAATAACAAGCCACAACTAATTTCAAAATATATATAATGGTTGTGTGATGTGGAAATTTAGATATATATATATATATATATATATATATATATATATATATATATATATATATATATATATATATATATATATATATATATATATATATATATATATAGAACTCATCACAACATCAATAAGGGTTTGAAGGTGTTGGAGTGTGAGGTTTTCAATCGTGAATTTGGTTGTAAGTTGCCAAAACATAGGGAATTATTTGTTTTTCATGATATGAATGAAATTAAAGTTAGTTATATATCGAATATGTACCTATGATATCGTTTGTTTAATGTAAATATAGAGATGCTAAAATAATATTCAAAACACTCACCATTGTCAGTGCTTCCTAAAATAATTCACTCATAACTTGTATATCAGACCATAAAAATCATCTTTAAACAATATAATAATTTGTAAATTTGGCATACACGTCATTAAAAGTATCTAAACCCCTAAAAGAATAAATAAATGTATTTATATTATTATAATACATCATGTTTAATAAGAATTAGTAGCAAATTCATTATTTTTGATGTTTACTATTATAATGACACTGAGAACTGTCAACAAGATTGGAATGTCAAAATAATTTCAAAACATGAAACATCAGCGACAGATTTCGTTGTGCGCGACAGGATTCATTGTCATAGAACTATATAATTTTGACAAGCGTATAAAGCGAGGATGTAAAATAACATATAAAAAAAATTTGTAAATAGAAATTTCAGTCCGCGTTTATAATGAACACTAATTGTGGAAGAATTCTAATATAATTGGAAAAGGATTGCATATGTATTTCAGAGTAATCAGACTGTAGATTTGTTTCATTTAGAATGGAATAGTTTTATACAATCAGAGGTTTTTTTTATAAATAGGGATATTTTTGGAAAAGTAGAGTTTTAAATAGATAAATTAAATTATTTTGGAAATAAACAAAGCATTAAATATCATCAAATAGTTAAGAAAAATATGAAATTAAATTATTATTAAATATTAAATTATTGTTAAAAAATCTAGTGAGATGATGAGTTTTGTCCATGGCAACGGACAGGAGAAATGAGGGTTGTTTATTTTGAAAAATGAGAGGGATGATATATGATATTTTGGAGAGAGGACGTAGTAAAATAAAATTCTCATAAAACTCAAGAAAAGTAACAGAAAAAAGTTAAATAAAGTTGAAGAAATATGTTGAGAAGATTTAGAAGCCAATTGAAACGTTAAACGGGACACGGTGAAAAATTTCAAGACTTACCTGGAGAAGTTTTGTCAAGCTGGAGTTCAGGTTGAGTGAATGCAGTAGACATATTAATATGAGAGGTGATGGTATTGGATATTGGTGATCGTCGGTGCCAGAAGACATCATTGTTAGTGAAAGGTTAGTGTTAACCAATTTGAAATTTCAAATTTTGGCCATTTCAAACAATATAAATTTGCGCTAAGGTACCTATTTGTTGAATTATTAGATTTCAGTTGTTTGTTCCACTATTTTGATTTTAAATTTGTTTATATTAATACATGTATTTCTTTTCCAATTTCCAACGTAGTTTTGACAATATATAATTAAAGTGTTCATTTTTGTTTCTATACCCTCTATTAAAAACAGGAATATAAACAATAACATAGGCGTCTCAACATAAATTTATACAAGGTATAATTTTATTTTAAATAATAGACAAAAACAAATAATTCTTTATTAAAATATATAAAACAAAATAATAAATCATATAAAAAAACTTTAGACCTGAACCCAAAGAGATTAAGGAGTACTCATGCCCAACTATGATACATTTACCCTGAGCTAGCCGAACAACATTCTTTATTAATCTACATAAAACAACAACAGTAAAAATATATAAATATATAAAATATAATAACTTGGCGCCCAACGTGGGGCTCTTGTCGAAATAAAACGAGTTATATTATCACTTGACACCGCAACGTGGGTTGTGGTATTAAAACATTTTTTTTGCATATAATTATAAATAATATTGAAATATTTTTTTTTGATTATATTAAATAAAAATAAGTAGATACGATGGAGAGAAAAATGACATTAAGAGACGGAAAACAGCTAGGTACAGAAGGAAGTTCAGATGAAGAAAGAGGACATGGTATGGGTGATTTTCAAGTGCAGTACTTGGAACAAGGAATGGCACAATCAGAAGGAGATATGACAGTAGGAGATGAGGAAGAACAAGAGAATAGGAGACAACCTAGTGTGAGTCATAATGACCAATTTATGCAATTTTTGATTAATATGGAAAAGAATTTGAATGGAAAGATGGACACAATGAAGGGAGATATAAATGAGAAGATGGACATGATGAGGGGAGACTTGTATAACAAATTTGAAGAAAATAGGGCAGATATGAATAGTATGAATGGGAAGATGGACATGATGAGGGGAGATATGAATGATATAAAGGGGAACATGAATAAGAAAATTGATGAGGTGAAAATGGAAAGTTTGAATGAGATTAAGAAAGTTAGGGAGGAGAACGAGCAATGTAAAAAGCAGATTGAAAAGGTAAAAGAAGATATGAAGGGCCAGAATGAAAATTTGCGGATGGAAATTCAAGAAAATGGCATTAAAATCAGAGAAGGTATAGACAAGCATGTGGTAGAAGAAGTTCAAGAATTGGGAAAACGTCTTGAGGAAAATATATCAAATATGATTCAAATAGAAGTCACAAAACAAAATGAAAAATTAACCAAAGAAGTGGGTTCTATTAAATTACAGGGACAAGTAAGTGAGGAAGTAATGCAGAATTTTAAAGAAAATGTTGGCAGGGAAATTAAGGACTTAGAAGTTAGAGTAGAAAAACAAACAGGAATATATGCAAAAAGGAGTCAAATTATTGGTAGACAATTTAACAACGAAATACAAGAAATGAACCGAAGATTAAAACACACAGTGGAAGAGATTGAAGATAGTATAAGAAGAAATGGGGGAGATAGAGGATGCCCAGGAAATTTTTATGATGATAATATAAAAACAGGATTAAAATATAACAACAACATGACTATAATTCATACAAATGCTTCCATTAAAATAATAAGAAGTTAAATTAATGACATGAAGGAATTTGAAATGCAAATGTTAATGGATTTATTGGAAGAAATTAATGAGAGATGGGACGACAAATTTAAAAATGATATAGTAGAGAACAGAAAGAAGCTACAGAAACGTAATGAGAAACAAACAAGAGTAGAAAATAAGAAAAAGGTTAGAAAAAGAAAATCCAATTGAACAGTATGACATGATAGTAGTGTTTTTAAATGAAACTCAAGGTCTCTAGTTAATTCCATAATATAATACAAGTTATTGAAAATTCTAAAAAATTGACAATTGTTTCGATAAATCAATATCATCGTCAGATCTTGAGTTTCATTTAAAAACACTAATATGAGCATATTCCACGAAGTAAGGGTCGAGACAGTCAATTTCAGTATGACATGAGATTAGGAAAGAAATTTGGACACGAAAATGGCAACAGAATAGAGGGATTAATAGTGGGTGAAAGCTCTGAAGAAATAGATGAATTACTAAAAAAATTAACGGAACAGTTTGAACTAAAATTGAAACTTTCTTGGGCATATCAATAATAAAATGAATCAAGAAAACTTCATTGAAAGTGTTCTAGACAGATTGGAAACGACGAATGCAAAAGCTGTATCTACACCAATTACAGATTATGACGAAAAATCCGCAGAGTCAAAACAAGAAATAAAATTCCCTTATCGTGAGGCAGTTAGGAGCCTTTTATAATTATCCAATAAAACCAGACCAGACATAGCATATGCAGTTGGGTTTTGTAGCAGAAATTTGGAAAATCCAACAATGTCAGTCATAAATAACGTGAAAAGGATTTTAAGATATCTCGGAGCTACAAAGAACAATGGTATAGTTTACAAGAAAGATAACAAAGAAGCAAAACTAGAGGCATACAGTGATAGTGATTTTTCTGGAGACAAAACTACGAAGAATAGTACTACAGGGTATGTTGTTTTTTATGCTGGTGGATCAATAAGCTGGTGTTCCAGGAAACAACCCACAGTAGCATTGAGTTCGACTAAAGCTGAATTCATAGCAGCAGCTGAATGTATTAAAGAATTATTGTTTTTGAATATACTATTAGAAAGTCCGATTTTTCAAGATTCAAATGTTATTTTAAGTATTGACAATCAAAGTGTAATCAGTGTAATAGAAAACGCACAGTTAAATAAAAGATCTAAATATATTGACGTTAGGTTTCACTTTATTCATGAGAAAATAAAAGATGGCTCAATTTTTGTTAAATATTTGTGTACTCAGAATAATATTGCTGATATTTTTACAAAAGCATTAAATACTGTCAAGTTTGTTAAACACGGGAATTTGCTGTTAACTCAGACTTACAAGTTTATGTTTTTTTGTATAATTAAAATAACTATTATTTTTTATAAATATTGGGACAAGGTGTTGAGAAAGTAGGTAATAGTTTATAAAAAAATAGGATGTATTTGATTAATGATCTTTGTTCTAATTAACCCTTTTTACGTGGGCTATTAGATGGAATGAAAGTTCTTTGTTGTTATCTGATGTACTCGAAGGACCAAACGATTGTTTTCACTGATTTATGATGTAATGATGAAATTAAACACTTATGTCACTGTCATTTTTATATATTGCATGAATTTATAATTTTATTTATTTTTGCGTAGACAATTAAGAACTCACTTGTAGATACGCGTTAACTGAGATTATTTTGCACATAATATGATGGTTTAATGGATGATTGAAGATTAAGTACACATGTTTGTTCCCGGGATAAAAAAACGCCGGGTGCTCTTATAACTTGAGTACCTTTATGTACCACGGTTGAATGATGAAGAGACAAAATGTAAGGTAGATGGCGTATTTATACGTCGGTTGACGTAGTTGCGAGGAAGGAGCAAAATATTAGGATCTGGCCAATGGGATAAAAGAGTTTTAAAACGTAACGATCAGATACAGCGAGTGAAAATTTGCAAAGTGGGATGATTTTTTTGTGGCCTGAGAAGGTTTCGTAGATACAGATAACAGAGTTTTTATGAACCGATAAGGTGTCGGGTACTTTGAAATATTCATTGGAATTTCAGAGAACGATATTTATCTGTATTTCTTATGTGGTAGTAAAGTTAAAATGAATTTTTTGTTGATGTAAGGAAATATTAAATGTTGAGAAGAAGGATATACATATTTAGTTATATGTTTAGAGCAGAATATTCGAATTGTATTATACAGGGGAAGTTGAAATAAAATCACGGGAGAATTTGGTAATTAAATCAAATTCGAACAATCTTATTATATCATAGTGTGAGATTGGAGTGTATTCAAAAAAATAAGAAGAAGATTTAATATAACACTCAGTTGTGATAAAAAAATAAAACAAGTGTTCAAAAACTGTGTAGTCTGCTAAAAATAAAATAAAAACTAAAATTAAAATAACATAAAAAACTAAGAGTATCCCACTCTCTCAGCTACATGCTTCTTAAAAACTATTATACAAAACGAAGGGGTAATTGTAATATTAAAAATGTATTGCTAAGTTTGAAAAGGAATATATCACTGATGACGTACATCAACTTTTATAATGTATGATCTATATATACATATTATACAAATTTTAATACTACCAATGGGATAAATTGACATAAATAGACAGACAAACACTTAGTATTTTTCACTTGAAAGCTGAATGTCGTGTCTTTTTTAGATACATCTTCAATTAACACTCCAACCTTCTGGTTGTTCTGTGAAAGAACTTATACATTATTTTCAACTGGTTAATACAGGTAAGCAATTTGATTGGTAAATTTGAAATGTCAAACATAAAATTGGAAATCTATCAGCGGAGTAAATGTCTAAACGAAACTAAACAGAGAAATTGATCGAATTTATAGGCCACACAAACAAATGTGAAAGGTATATTTCAATAAAGCTACTATTGAGGATTCTATCAATGTACAGTAGGAACGGTGAAGCTTTTCCATCACGTGACTTAGTAGACAATATTATCCAACACATACTATGCTGGTACTGTCTTCTTCTAATAACAGAAAAAGAACGAAACTCAAGTTTTCCCTGTATGCATTCAAATATGTGATAATTCAATTCTCTGTCGCCATAATTAATATACGTTGCTATTAAGGTGCGTATAGACATATAACAAAACTTCGTATCGTAACGCCGTCGCGTAACAAGTGTGGACGGCACTGCGTAACACCGTAACACCAGAACATAGTAACATCTCGGCGTTCCATCGGTTGTCGGTTATTTGACGCCGCATCAAAGAAATGATACGCACTGATGTTCCACCACTTGTTAGCATGTCTGGACAAGTCTGCAGTACACAGTTACGATTTATTTTCCGTTTTGTTTATTCAGTTGAAAACATCCAGTATCTTTTCGTGCTATTTTGGGTCCAATTAAATTAATCGAGTAATCGAAGTCTGTTGGAGACATTCTAGTAAAATTTTTGTAAAGGCCACTAGTTGCCTGAAATTTTAAATCCAACAGTAAATTATTTCCGCACTTCTATTAGTATACAACCGGGTCTACCACCAGCGTCTTTCTGCGCGTCTTTTTTTTATTTTTTTTTAACTAAGTAATGCATGTATATATAAGCTGCTGCAACAACCTCCATTGCACACAAGCAAAAGACTAATTTAATTATTCTGTTTTAGTAAAGACGGAACGGCAAAATATCCCGTTTATAGGGATCGAGGCGGAATTATAGAGGCAGCACTTATGCCGAAAGTAGAGCGCCCTGGTGTTAAATAAGAAAAACATTGTGATGTAAACAGTATAATAAACAACCTATAAACTGCAAAAAATTAATAGATCTTTTTATTTTCTTTGACAGGAAAAATTGTTGGTATATAAGATGGGTGTAGAGGATTATCAGATTTTAGATTATTGACAAAATGAGCACTGCAAATTCTAGTATTTTTATTTGGTTCTCAATCCTCCCGATGTTTTCTGAAAGCTAATTAAAAAACTTGAAGTGATTCGTTTTGTACAAATGTTTATTTTCTTCCCCTTAATAGTATTTAATTATTTGAACTTATTATATAATATTAAAGTCAGCAAACACATAACTAGTTTTTTATTTTTTCTACTTCCGCTACTAAAACCGCACTTTGAACACGGGTTTGACATGCACAAAACGACTCTTTAAACACTAGTGTTTAAAATGCGAAAAGTCACATCTCGTTTATCTTTTTCTTTTTAACCGTCAAATCAAGTGTATATTTTGTATGTTAAATTTCATGATCCGTGATAATTTTGTTATTCTGCGTCATTTGATTTGTCAGTCACCTGTCAGCCATCGTCCGTCATGTAATGAATATCATTCAAATATAATATAATTTTTTCCTTCCCGCGGGCGAAGAAAAAGTATAGTAAGCACCTCGTGTTAAAAACGTCTTTTTATAATTCGCGTATAAAAGAGACTTCATTATAACATTGTTTACAGTGTCACAATGAAGCTCTTAGAACACTGTTTTAGTAATTTTTAGTGTACAGTTGGTTATTGTATTTAGTTATATTTTTATTTGACATTTGACTTTAACCTTGACACAGATTATAAATAAAATGGTCAAAATGGTCTAGCGTTGTTCTAGCTAGCAAATTATTATACTAAAGGTAAATTAGAATGATTTATATATTAAAAATAATGACGAATAAAGTACGCTAACGTTTATTTATCAATGATTTGTCAATTGTTAATTTCTAGATATCTATGTGAAGATGTATTACAGAAATAATTCTGTTCATGATATAATATAAATAGATCGCAAGAGCATATACGGAGAAGCTCTTTTTTAAACAAATAATCATCCTCTTTTTGCTTAAATGAAAGTTTGTTTACAATTTACACAATTATTCGGTTATAATATGTCAAAAGTCAGAAGTGCTGAATAAAACCATCTGTGATCTGACCAATTAGGAATCTACAGAATTGTCAACTTAAATTCAAACCACACCTCCTAGTTTAAAAAGAAGGATTATATGAAATTATATTTTATTTAAATAATTAAATAAACGCGAATTATAAAAAATATTGTGTAAAACTTGTGCCACAATGATTTTCTGTAGTACTCGTACTAGAAAACGAGTCATTGTGACACTTGTTTCACAAATAACTATTAGTCACTCGTTTCACAAGGAACTCGTTCCGCTTTGCTCCACTCGTGCCTAGTAAAACTCGTGACTAAAGTAACCTTTTTGACACTTGGTAGTTAATATACTATTATATAATCAATGAAATCGTACAGAAAACAACATTTTATTCTCTCGATAATAATATTTGATTTATGTAAAAGGAAAGTTTAGAACGTTTCTAATAGCTGCCAATTGTAGTATCATACTGATTATACACAAAATAATAGTTAACAAAATGTTTTAATTAGAATATTTCAATTACATATGGGTTTTTACTGCATTTATTCATTTTTGACGTTTCAAGGTTATCCACGCAGTGTTCAATGAATTTTCGGAGAAACTATAAAATTTCAACTGCGTCGTATTTTTAAACGGCATATGTGAACAGCCATGAATACAGAAAGATACTTTTGATGACGACATCACAAACATTTAATATCAGTTTTAAAAAATGAACATTTGAAAACGCTGATTATACAAAACTACTAATATTGTTTACATCACATTGTTTGTGTTTTTTCACGGCAGATAGCATAAACGTCATCTTTCTCGGTCCCTATAATATACACGACGAGGTATTGATACGCTATATTAGTTGACACGCCGTATCTTCGATGCGTGACAAACAATTGTTGCGCGACGGAGTTACGATACGAAGTTTTGTTCTATGTCTGTACCCACCTTTAAACTTTCACATCGTGAAATAAAAATATTTATCTGATGGCATGTCATAATGACAACGTTATGTCACTCAATTTTGATGACATAAGGAAACTCATTATGGGACTAAGTACCATAATGAATTCATTATGGGACTAAGTACCATAATGAATTCATTATGGTACTAAGTACCATAATGAAATTCTATAAGGAAAACATGTAATGGTTTGATAAATAAATATTGCCGTTACAACCTGATGACGTTGTCAAGGAAATGGCAAAGCACAGCTCACTCACCTACTAATATTTGAAACTACACAATACTTACTCCTTTAAAAATAGTTGTCATTGTGACATGTCGAAAATGCAGTTTTTAATTTTTCGAAAATGTATTGATATAAATGCCATCAGATAAAATTTTGTATGTAATACGAATCATAAACAATCATTATGGCACACGCCGTGTTATCGGACTCGGCTACGCCTCGCCCGATAACATTCACGACTTGTACCATAATGATCGTCTTTATGATCCTTATTACATAAATAACTATTAAAGTATCAACATCTCCATCATAGAGTCTAATATTTTCTACCTTTGACTTAAATAAATTCCAGTTAACGGTACGAGGCTCTTGAGCAGCGGTTGCCATATTTTGTATATTTATGTCAGTTGAAATTTTATTTAAATTAGATTCGTTTTTACTTTTATTAATACTCAAGTTAGTAAAGAATTCTACTAATTCAGAATCGCTCATAAATGAATAAATACTATTACTTTATTGTTCTGTAATAAGAAAATTCAATAATCTCAACAACTATCCTCCGAAAAATCCACAAAAGAGCTAGGAGGGCAAAAAGGAACTTGGCACTTACCTCGATGGTTGTAGATACCAGTTTCTATTCCGAGTTTCTGCTGAGGTGTAGCTGAATCGGTCTCGCTTCCACTTAAGGGTAACTCAATGTTCTCGAAAGGGTAACGGAAAGTCCTCAAAAGGGTACTTTCGACAGATTCGCGATAAAGACGTTGAAACGTCAAAGTCCCGAATTTTCACTACTTTTTCGACTAAAGCGATTTTTCACAGTACTTTCACGACTTCGCGAATCCTACTGACTGCGCCACATAAAGATTAATAAGTTGGAAGACCGTTTTTAAAAATATATTTCAATTACAATAGTGTGTTTATACATCCAAAGCTAGACAGAAACTGAAAAATAATGTGTTAAAATAATGAACAAATAACATACAATGTTTAACAAGAGGTGCCGTATTTCTTAGATGTTTGCGTATTGTTGGCTCGTAACTCCTCCATCCCTAGGACGAAAAAATAATGGAATTATTTTGTTGGAATGAATCTGTTGTCATTTCTTCTAAACTGTTATCCTTATTTTCGTTGGGATTCGATTGACTACGTTTCCTTTTCATTAATTGTCTCAATACAAGCGTTTGTTATATTGTTATGATTCAGAAGCAAATGATTCATGACGTATCAGTCACGTGTTTGAAAAGATTCAGCGTTTCTACTGTGGGATTTTGTTATGACGTGTGAGTGACACACCCTGTTTGTAGTATTAAAAATTTGTGAATAATGTTCTACCATTTTCTTATTTCCAGGTATATTTAGACAATATGATTATGGAAAAATGAAAAATTTGAAAAAATATGGAACTGAATTCCCCCCTCATTACAATTTATCCAATTTGGTAGCTCCTATAAGTCTATTCATCGCCCCGAGCGACAATCTAGTACCACCTATAGTAAGTACTTGTGTCTTTAATAGCAATCAATTATTTAATTGCTTAATTTTAAGGGAGTTAGAGAATTGGCGAAGGTACTACCGAATTTGGAATCTGTGTACGAAGTACCCATCGAAAATTTCAACCACGTCGATTTTATTTTCAGCAGCGTCACTACGGAATATGTAAATGAACCAATATATGATTTATTTGTAAAATATATAAATAAAGATGTTAATAACTAGAGATTATTATTATATCTCTATGAGTTCCCTAGATATAAAACTCACTGTATTAAAAGATAGTTTGAATAAAGTGTAAAAAACATATTTTAACTTTCATTATGAACCAATTATTTGGAAACTTTTTGTAACATGTCGCTGAGATATGTTCCTATTTTCATCAATTATTTTGAAGCGTTACTTATTCTTCGGCTACTCCCACCTCTAATTCCAAATCCTTTTATTTCAAATATTAGGAACATATCGCTGATCGTTTTTACCATGGTTAAATATCTATTTAAACTACGATTCAAGTCGAATTCGCTCTCTTTTGTGCATTCTTCGCTGATAATCAACTTCAGCACTCAGTTTCCAAATAATTTTGTGGGTGATATTAATTCTTCATGCTGGTAAGTTATCTATATCTTCTCAAATTGTAATTGTGTGCTTACAAATAATTCTATTTCGATTTTTCTATTTAGTTGAAATATTTCGTTTTTAAAAAAACAATGTTTTTGTTATGTCGTTTCCAGTTTTTCTTCGCCGTTCCCTTTTAAAATAAACGGTTTTAATGATTAAAACTAACGTTTCCGCATCTGTGGCCCTGAATAAAATTGTTACTTGTATACATTTTGGGGGATGTATCGTGCTAACAAACCGAAATGTCTCCAAAAATAACCAAAAATTTAGTATATCTCGATTTATAGGAACAGCTGTACTAGCTCTAGTCAACTGAAAATCAATATGGTACATGAAATTAACTGTCTCGACCCTTACTTCGTGGAATCTACTCATATTAGCGTTTTAAATGAAACTCAACGTTTCTAGCTAATTCCACAAATTAGCTAGAAACGTTGAGTTTCATTTAAAACAATAATATGGTACAATATTCAATCATAAAATTGATCAATCGTATACTCTCTGGAGGCTGTATCGTGCTAACAAAATGAGAATTCACCAAAAATGACAAAAATTTGGTACTTCAAGTACCATAGCACCCGTTGTACTGGCTTTGGTGAGCTGAATATCAATAGGGTTCATCTTTGAGACGCTCTGAATAATATGCAATCATCAACTACGTAGCCAAAAAACTACAATGTATCCTTTATAAATTAAGATACATGAAAAAAATCCTTCCTGTTCATCATTTGCTCACACTATATCATGCACTCGTTGAAAGTCACTTTCGATACGGTTTATTAGCATGGGGAGGTGCACTAAAATCCCATATCCGACCCCTTGAAGTTCTACAACGACGATTCCTGAAAATTATTCTAAGTAAAAACTCAAGATATCCAAGTGATCTACTATTTCAAGAATCAGAGGTACTCGACCTTAAACAACTCTATTACTACAATGTCAACATGAACAGGACGGATAAGAATGAACAGATTTCTGTGGTTTTATTTTGAAAATTAGATTCAATTTTCATATGTATTGGAGTATCAGCTCCTCCTCCATATACAGTCTGGAAATAATGAACCACAAACTAAATAATAATTAACCTAACAGACACACTGTGAAAGAGCGAATGCATATTTTTGAAAACGAAGAAAAATAAACAGTTTTAAAGATTAAAACTAACTTTTCTGCATCTGTGAGATGCCCTGAACAATATTCTATCATAAAATTACCACTTGTATACACTTCGGGGGATGAATCGTGCTAGCAAACCGAAATTTCACCAAAAATAACCAAAACTGTAGTATACCTGGATTTATAGGACCCGCTGTACTCGCTCTAGTCAGGTGAAAATCAATAGGATACATCTGTGAGACACCTTGAAAAATATCCAATTATAAAATTGGTCACTTGCATACGCTGCGGAGGCTGTATCGTGCTAACAATCCGAAATTTCTCCAAAATGGACCAAACATGTGGCACTTTAGGTACCATAGCACCCGTTGTACTAGCTCTGGTGAGCTTAAAATCAATAAGGTTCATTTGTCAGACGCCCTGAACAATATTCAATAGTAAAATTGGTCAATGTTATACACTGTGGAGGCTGTATCGTGCTAACAAACTGAAATTTCTCCAAAAATTACAAAAATGTCGTACTTAAAGTACTATAGCACCTGTTGTACTGGCTCTGGTAAGCTGAAAATCAATAGGGTTCATATGTGAGAGGTCATGAATAAGATTCAATCATAAAATGGGTGACTTGTTGCACTCCGGAGGCTGTATCGTGCTAACAAACTGAAATTTCTCAAAAAATGACAAAAATTTCGTACTTCAAGTACCATAGTACCCGTTCTACTGGATCTGGTGAACTGAAAATCAATAGAGTTCATCTGTGAGATGTCCTGAACAATATTCAATCATAAAACTGGTGACTTGTTGCACTCCGGAGGCTGTATCGTGCTAACAAGACATGTAACGGAAAGTAGACGACGACAACGACGACGACATACACACAGGATTTTCTTTCTAAAAACCATTTTTTTGTGTTGTTATTGATAGAAAACGTAAAAATAACTCAAAAAATGTTTTCAAAATTCGAACTTTTTTGGGGTAAACCAATACTTTTCTCGCATTTAGATAGGTTGGGCGGAAAAGTAAAAACATTAGAATCGAAAATAGCTGAAATTGAACATATAGTTGAAAGAGAACGGAACCAAACCCGGCAAACCTTCGAGTATTATTATATATAGCAAGTTTTGTATGAAATAACCATTTTATATCTAAACGTATACGATTTATTAGAGGGGATTGAAAGAGCCATAACATTTTCTAAATTAAACATGTTCCATCATTCAATAATGGATACGAAAGATCTCTTGAAGCACTTAAAACTTATTAATACAGATTTATCAAATTCCAAATTGCCATTGGAACCAATTACAGAAAATATTATCAATTTCGAAAAGGTAATGCAGATTAAAAGTTACTGTAAAATGAATAAAATAATATTTATAATAGAAATACCACTTGTAGAGATCAATAATTACGATTTATATCAAATTTTTCCTTTACCCACTCCAAAAGACAATATTTTTCATATAATTATACCAAATTCCTTATCCTCAATGAGCAAAATTTCATGCCTTTCGACAACGATTGTCAAGAAACTAGCGATCAAGAATTCATCTGCCATGAGTCGACACCAATAGCTATAAGAAGAAGATGCCCCTTGTGAAGTGCAAATGTTAAAATTTTCCAAAAATTTAAGTAATTGTCATGTTATTCCAGTTAGTATCAGAGAAGTCAGCTTCCAAAAACTTCAATCGAATAAATGGGCTGTCGTTTCTCCTCAGATTACAGTGGCTGAACAAATGTGCGGTTGTGATTAAGACAAAGTACCATTAAAAGGAACATTTATTGCAGAATTAGGAAAAAACTGTATAGTTAAGACAGACAACGTAATTGACTGTCTCGACCCTTACTTCGTGGAATATGCTCATATTAGTGTTTTTAAATGAAACTCAAGGTCTCTAGTTAATTCCACAATATAATACGAGTTATTGAAAATTCTAAAAAATTGACAATTGTTTCGATAAATCAATATCATCGTCAGAATGACAGAAGTTACATTTCATTTTATGCCTACCTGATGTTTAGTAGTTATATTTTTGGCTAGACCAAGAAGTAACCTAACTTGTGATTGGCTTAATATATGTTTATAGAAAAAGAAGAAGATGTGATATTACAAATATTGAAGCTTAGATATTATTAGCCCTATGGTGATATCCTGGATATCATTTTTCCAATTAAGATCAGTATAACTGTGCAATGATATAGAAAACCAGGAAAGCTATATCTGCTGATCTTTACAATTATCACTTAAGAAGACAGTTTATTAGTGGAGAATTCCCTAGATTCAACTGTTCATTGACAACTTCATATTGTGGGTTTCTTAAATGTCTTCTAATTTCCAGTTCTTCAAGGAAATCCAGTTCTTGTTTCTTTTCACAAATATGCAGCACTTCTAGAAACCCACAATATGAAGTTGTCAATGAACAGTTAAATCTAGGGAATTCTCCACTAATAAACTGTCTTCTTAAGTGATAATTGTAAAGATCAGCACATATAGTTTTCCTGGTTTTCTATATCATTGCACAGTTATAATGATCTTAATTGGAAAAATGATATCCAGGATATCACCATAGGGCTAATGATATCTAAGCTTCAATATTTGTAATATCACATCTTCTTCTTTTTCTATAAACATATATTAAGCCAATCACAAGTTAGGTTACTTCTTGGTCTAGCCAAAAATATAACTACTAAACATCAGGTAGGCATAAAATGAAATGTAACTTCTGTCATTCTGACGATGATATTGATTTATCGAAACAATTGTCAATTTTTTAGAATTTTCAATAACTTGTATTATATTGTGGAATTAACTAGAGACCTTGAGTTTCATTTAAAAACACTAACAGACAACGTAGTTCTTCGTAGCAATAGACTTAATAAAAGTGAATTAAAATTAATCGAACTTCCAAAACTTACAATTAAAAATGTTATGAATGAAAAACCAGTGAAATTTGATTCCCTTCAGTTAGAAAATGTAAATTTGGATGGACTTAATAATTTAAGACTCTTTCGATATTCAAAGTGAAAATTTAAACGAACCATTTCCAAATTCAGTACACTTTAATAATATTAGTGTATGGGCAATATTTTTATATGAATTAATTGTTTTTATTGGACTTTATTTTATTTACTACTACTACTCTAGATATTATAATAGGAAAACTAGAGAACCAGCTACAAGGGATGAAGAAGTATCGAATCCGCCTGTTAAACCCCGGATTCTCCTCTAAGGGTGGAGGAGTTATAAACCTGTATTTCGTAGAAAAGAGCCGACGTTGCTGAATCCACAGAAAACCCACAGATAGATGAGACACTGATTGTGGCGCCATCTAAAGAGCCCGTCGAGTAAACAACTGAGTGATGTTGGAAAGATTTCTGTAATTTTAGGTTTTGGCGGTATATTCAAATATACTGTATTTTAATTATTTTATTTCAAAATAGCCATTCATAGTCCATCGTTTGATATTTCATTCAATTTAACTCCATTAACTAAATAATGATTAGATGTTGAGTTAAATTAAATGAAATATCAAATGATGGACCATAAATGGTCAATTAAATTGGAAAAAATAAAACAATAATCATATAAACAATTTATTTATTTTGGTATAAAAATACACAACAAATAATTTCTTTCACAAAGTACTTTTCTTAACAAACATAATAACAACAAATAAATTATAGTGTGAAAACAATGCAATAATTATTAAATAATTTGTTAGGTTTATATTAATTTATTATTACACTCGTATAAGCACACAAAGCTGGACAAACTGCTACTTACCTAATCAAAAAAAGTGTTAGCAATAAGTTGTTAACTACTATTTTTGGCAACTTTCTGTGAAAGAAAACATTTGAGTATAATTACTGTGAATGTTAGAACAAAGGTAATTAAAATATTTTTATAGGAAAAGTTGTTAAATACTGCCCAGGTCTCTAAATACAAGGTGCCAAGTAATTACATATAAGAATACTAAACAGCACTTGTGACTGTACAACATTTGAAATAATATATCTAACATTTCATTTCCACTTAAAACAAATCTTTATTTCTTTACTGGAAGTATTAAATAGGTTTATAACACAAGCTTAAACTTAGTATATTGCATATTTGTATATTTTTACATTTAAAAGCATTCCGTTCTTATGAAAGCATTGCATAAGGCAGTTTAAGTTACTCTGTAGCTCCTGGCAGTCTATGATTGTTAAAATGTTTCCTAAGGGCTCTTAAAAATCCCACCGTCTCATGGAGTCCTTTCTCGTTTCTGGTTGAGGTTCTACAAGTAAAGTCATGAAATAACAACAATAAATAAGTAAACACACAAATATGTTTGAAAATTTATGTCAACAAAAGAAAACAAAATGCGTTTACTATCGAAATAATAAGTTTACACATGTTTTTGTACTGTTTGAATGTTTGAATGTATACATTTGTTTGGTTTCTTGATTCCCTTTTTTGAAGCTTTCGATTTTTTTAGGAATTCTTGATTTTTAACTATTTTTTTATTTTTTGTCTTTATTGGATATTTTGGATTTTTTGTTACCATTAGACGTAATGCCTCAACAAAAGTTAATACTCACTTTCAGTTCCCATAAATTGTCACACCATGGGCTATATATGAAAATCGGCAAGGGATCAACACCTTCCATCCAATAGCTGGTAGAGCTGGTAGATATAAATTGAGTGAATGAAAAGAGACGAGTACTGAGTATGTCATTTGATTAAAATTCCAGCTAAGCGCTTTCAGCCATTAGGTTATTCTCAAAGCTGTCGACAAGAGAAAAACATACAACAGGTACAATGTACACACAATGAAATAAAATGTTTGATGTTACATCATTATTTAAGTAAAATTTGTCAAAATTACCCTATAAAGAGAGTGTGCACACATATCATTTAGTTGGTAATCAAATTAGACGATTCGTTATGTGAATTACAATTGTACACACTCTTTATAGAGTAATTTTAACAAATTTTAGTTAAATAATGATGTAACATCAAACATTTTATTTCATTGTATGACGCAGTTACAGGGTTTGATGTTTTTTGACACTTTCTGTATATTTTTTTCTTGACGAGAGCTTTCAGAATGGTTTAATGGATGAAAGCGCTTACCCGGAATTTTAATAAAATTACACACTCAGTACTCGTCTTTTCGTTCACTCAATTTACATTTTAAAATGTCCAAAATTATAGCATGCTATATTGAATACAATAAAACTTACCATAAATTTTTGTTAATTTCCACTCATAAGGGAAGGAAAATCAAACTGTCTTAATAACCTCTCTTCGTCTTTCTCAAATCTAAAGAAACACTGTTTTTGAAAATGAATGTATCATATCCTCCATCGTTTCTTCGTCGACAAATTTAATGATTTATCACCACTGCTTTTCAGCCATATTAATTTTATCTTCCTGGGTAGGAGGAACAAAACTATAAAAAGAAATATTTACTTTATTAATGCAGCAATTTTCAGTTTAGCTAATGTAAAGAACAACCATGATCTCTAAAGTTATCGATTAAATTAGTAATAATTCTCTGTTTTATAAAAATGAAGATAATGGTTGTTAATTGTGAAAGAAATAATGCTCAAATTTTTTTAATAAAACTTACCGAGACACTACTTATTACTCCTTCAGAATACACTTTGACATTGTTTTTTCAATTAATAACAATAAAGCAACGAAACAACAGATAAATATTACACTATAGCAATTAAAAAATACACCAAAATACCGTAACCTTAAAATAACCTCTACACTTGAACTAAGAAATGATAACAGTATAACATATAACATGTGGGGATGGGGACGAGCAATATGATATCGCGCAAACGCAGTTATAAATAAACGGTTTTAAAGATTAAAACTAACTTTTCCGCATCTGTGGCCTTGAACAATATTCTATCATAAAATTGTCACTTGTATACACTTCGGGGGATGTATCGTGCACACAAACCGAAATTTCTCCAAAAATAACCAAAAATTTAGTATATCTGGATTTATAGGACCCGCAGTACTCGCTCTAGTCAACTGAAAATCAATAGGGTACATCTATGAGACACCTTGAACAATATTCAATCATAAAATTGGTCACTTTGGTAGATTCTGGAGGCTGTATCGTGCTAACACACTGAAAATTTTCCAAAAATGACAAAAGTTTGGTACTTCAAGTACTATAGCACCCGTTGTACAGGCGTTAGTGAGCTGAATGTTAATAAGGTTCATCTTTTAGACGCTCTGAATAATATCCAATTATAAAATTGGTCACTAGTATATACCCTGGAGGCTGTATCGTGCTCACAAACTGAAATTTCCCCAATAATGACAAAAATATCGTACTTAAAGTACTATAGCACCTGTTGTACTGGCTCTGGTGAGCTGACTATCAATAGGGTTTATCTGTATGATGTCATGAATAATATTCATTCATGAAATTGGTGACTTGTTGACCTCCAGAGACTCTATCGTGCTAACAAACTGAAATTTCTCAAAAAATGACGAAATGTCGTACTTCAAGTAACATAGCACGCGTTGAACCGGCTCTGGTGAGCTGAAAATCAATAGGGTTCATCTGTGAAATGTCCTTAACAATATCCCATCATAAAATTGGTGATTTATTGCACTCCGGAGGCCGTATCGTGCTAACACGACTTGCAACGACGACGACATACACACAGGATTTTTTTTCTAAAACCCGTTTTTTCGTGTTGTTGTTGATAGAAAACGTGAAAATAACTCAAAAAAAAATTTCAAAATTCCAACTTTTTTTGGGGTAAACCAATACTTTTCTCGCATATTAGATAGGTTGGGCGGAAAAGTAAAATCAATAAAATTTGATTACTAACGACGTTACAGTTTTCGTTAATTTTTTGGAATTATCTACCGATTTCAGTTACTCGACGGGCTCTATAGATGGCACGGTCTGCAGTGTCCCTAGCCTGGCTGAATCTAAGAAGCGTTCCCCCACTTACGGCAATGAGAACAAAACCTGTTGCGAGCCGGCAGTTTCATCTTTTTAACTTATACTTTACAACTATATTATTATTTCATTGTTTATTAAGTTAATAAGTTCCACTTTCTTAAATTGTTCAATTATTTTTAAAAACGACTTTTACGCGAGTGAACATAAAATTTGCTAGTTAACAGTAACAAAAGTAAGTGATGGATCGGGGGGTATTGTTTCCACCCAAATCCTGAGTTTGAATAAATGAACTGTAATCGTTATTTTAAAGTCGCTGGTAACGTTTTCAGATTTTTCCCTAGTCTCCCAAATAAAATAACTTGATACTCGTTTAGCATAGTAAAGATTGATTTATTTATATTCCAACACTTTAGGCACACATTTCATACAGTACAAATTTGAGTTTTACACTAATACGTACATTTATTTGTTTGGCTTATACTATTGTAGAAACAAATACACATTTCTTTTCGTAGCACAATCTTTCTGAGCAGCCACACCCTTTTTACCGGCTGATAGCAATTTTTTCCCATAGACACCTTCCGTGCAACTTTTGGTCTCTCACACAAATCACCTAGAAGTAGGTGATTTGTGGTCTCTCACTGGTCGTTGCCGATGAACATTATTTTTCAAGAAGGAGTAATGCACGTTCCCGCGTTTCACACTGATTGGTGGAACGTTGTAACGAATTTCGCTAGAAGAGAGAATTTCACTTGCTACGGGTACGTCTGTGGCATGAGCGTGGAGATGGGTTTTTCCAAAGGTGATGACATAGGCGTAGTTGAAGTAATTAATTAGATTTATTTCAGTTATAAAATTATGCATATAGTTTTAGAACAATGAGTAAAATCAAAACAAACAACAAACTCACGTATTGAGTAATAGTCGCTCTGTTTTAGCACTATGGTGATAATAGATGAATATTATCTACAATAAACTGTTTTAAAGACTAAAACTAACTTTTCCGCATCTGTGCGAAATGCCCTGAATAATATTCTATCATAAAATTGTCACTTGTACACTTCGGGGGACCGAAATTTCTCCAAAAGTGACAAAAAATGTGGCACTTCAGGCACCATAGCACCCACTAGCTCTGGTTAGCTAAAAATCAATAAGGTTCATCTATAAGACGCCCTAAACAATATTCCATCATAAAATGGGTCACTTTTATACACGTTGGAGGCTGTATCGTGCTAACAAACTGAAAATTCTCCAAAAATGACAAAAATTTGGTACCTCAAGTACCATAGCAGCTTTAATGAACTGAATATCAATAGGGTTCATCTTTAAGACGCCCTGTATAATATCCAATCATAAAATTGGTCACTTGCATATACTCCGGAGGTTGTATCATGCTAAAAAAGTGAAATTTCTCCAAAAATGACAAAAATGTCGTACTTAAAGTACTATAGCACCTGTTGTACTGGCTGTGGTGAGCTGAAAATCAATAGAGTTCATCTGTGAGATGTTCTGAATAATATTCAATCGTAAATTTGTTGACTTTTTGCACTCTGGAGGCTGTATAGTGCTAACAAACTGAAAATTCTCAAAAAATTACAAAAATGTCGAACTTCAAGTACCGTAGCACTCGTTGTGCTGGCTATTGTGGGCTAAAAATAAATAGGGTTCAACAGTTGTCAAATTTGGTGGCACATGAAGATTTGAAAAGTTTTGTATTTATTGATGAAACAAATTTTAAAATAATGATTAGATCTGAGTCGTTTCTGATCAAATGTAAATAATTAAGAATGAAGGAACCATAATAGACGAAAATTGCATTATTCAGAGAGCAGAAGAAGTTTGTTTTTCGAAAATTGAGCTATATGAGAAATGAAGATCAATTGAATAAAAAATATAATAAACTGTTCCATTGCAAGTACAAGAATTTATTTGATTTAAAAATAAAACAAATATTTTTTTGTTCCTAGAAATAAATCCTCAAATATATCTGTATGTAATACACTTTAGCAGAATAATGTATTTGTCATCACTTCTTCCATAGATTTCTTATTTGTAATATATCATAGCAAGATTAGGTACCTATAAGGAAAAGGAAATTTCCAAATGATATGGAAAAGGTCCTATTTTTCAAAAGACAACCTCATTCTGAAAACAGTAATTTCAGTACTTAGAAATCAGATGTGGTATAAAAATAATTTAATCATTGAACTATTTGAATAATTTTTTATTAAACATTATGTGTAACAAATAAACATTTTACAGTATATCAGAACGATTGATTACCTTGTCTATTATTTGTTAATTCAAGAAACACTGAATAAATTTATATAAAGTTATAAATAATTATTCACTAAGAATCTGCCTCACTATCATCACTATAGAAATAAACAATTATCGGTTCTATAAGAGCATCCACAATCCTATCTAACTTGAACATTTCATCTTCTTCTTTCAGGACACGTGCAACACAATTTTGCCACTGAATGTTTGTCACCATAGACGTGCGCAGACTTTTTTATTAGGGGGGGCTATTGATTCATTTGAGTTTGCCTATTAAAAATGTAATTAAGCAATAATGCTGCCTTTTCTATAACGCAAAAGTCCATTGCAGGCTCATTGGCGAAATAAAAAAACGTCATTGCCCCTTTTCTAATTAAAAGATTTAGCAATTACGCAATTGAAAGAAATAGAACAAAATATATTGAACCAAAAAATAAATACAAAAACAAAACGTAACATTCGTAACAAAACATGGAATCCAGATGAAAATGATAGATAATGATCATATCCTATCAACTAATCTACAAACGCATTCGACGTGTTGTTTCGGATAACACTTTAAACTAGTCTATTACATTGTCATAATTCACATTCGCCGTTTTCTCTTGTTCAATGAATAAAAAGATAAGTGAATCCAGTCTCTGTTGTGATTGTTTGATTTAACTTGAACCATTTTTGAAAACGAACGTTCACAAGAGCAACTAATAACTGGTATGACAGCAAACATTTTTAAAAGCGTGAAAAAGCTAGTGTATATTTTGTAGTTGTCTGAGGAAAGTATCCAAGCCATCCAATCATCAAGATGAACACCTTTTTAGGAATAGAATTATCAAATTTTATTACACTCAGTTCGGCAAGCAATTCTTCTTTTTTTATTTTAAATTTATTTTCAATTAAAGTGAAATCGCCCTCACAATTCAATGATAGTACTTCGTTTGTTTAATAATATCTGTCGTTTCTTGACTAAAATGTTGGTCTATTCCGGAAACAAGTGACTCTAATATTTGTCACATATTTTTTCAACTTCATCATACATTTTATTAAAAAAAGTTTCAGAATCCAATCTCAATTTTTGTAAACTTGATTTTAAACTCTTTACAGAATTGATTGCGGACAGTAAATACAAATTTTCCGTTTGTAATGCTCTGCTTACTTTGAGTATCATTACTAGAATAAGAGCAATCATATGTAAACAAATCAAGAAATTAAATTATTTCAACTGCGCCAGTAATCCCACAGCTTTTATTTTAACATCAGATTGTTTGGTGGATTCAATAACTTCTTGAAGAGCTAATATCAAAATTACCATCTAGTTGTTGAGAACGATTTCAATATCTTGAGTGACATATTTATACTGTATAGCTATTTTCTCTAGAATTGCATGTCTCACGCAACTACCTTTGAGAAACGAATAAACACATTGAATGACTCAAAAAAAGTCAAATAATAACTTGTTATTCCAGTGAGAGCAGCAAGCATCTACCAGAGCTAAATTTAAACAGTGTGCGTAACAGTGAACATATAATATATCCGGGTTATTTTGCTTGCATCGCGACTGAACACCAGAAATATTTCCAGACATGGTCGAAGCTCCGTCAAAACATACGGAAACTACTTTTTCCCACTGCAATTTCAATGATCTAAGAGCATTATCCAAAGAGTTAAAAATGGATTCTGAATTTACAGAATTTATTATTTGTAAACCTATAAACGTTTCTATAGGTTTGTTTATAGAAGGGTCAAAAAATCGAATTACGATAGACATTTGTTCGTGATGACCACAATCAGATGTTACCAAAGAAATATGTTTTCCATTTAAAGTGGATACGATAATTTGAATTATGACATTATGAATAGATAAAATAATATAGTTTTGGATTTTATTGCTAACGTAAAGTGCATTTGTTGGTTAGGTTAGGTTGGAAACTCTTCAAGTTGGAAATTAGAAGACACTTAAGAAACCCACAATATGAAGTCGTCAATGAACAGATAAATCTAGGGAGTTCTCCACTATTAAACTGTATTCTTAAGTGATAATTGTAAAGATCAGCAGATATAGTTTTCCTGGTTTTCTATATCAATACACAGTTATACTGATATTAATTGGAAAAACTATATCCAGGATATCACCATAGGGCTAATAATATCTAAGCTTCAATATTTGCAATATCACATCTTCTTCTTTTTTCTATTAACATATATTAAGTCAATCACTAAATCAGTTAAAAGAAAAAGAAAAATACAAACAAAAGCTGAATGAAAATTTTTCTAAAAACCCAGAAGAAACAGGAGAGTCCCTGGATGATAGAAATAGGAGAATAACAAAAATTATAAAAAAACAGCCGATCAAATAATAGGCCCCCCAGAGAAAACGCCGGATAAACTGTCGATGGAGACAAAACATCTCCTAGAGAAAAGAAGAAAATTGATAACAGAGGGTAAAAGGGACACTATTGAGTACACAGAAATAAACAAAACAGCGAGAAAAATGACGAAACAGGACATACTAAAACATCAAACGAAACAAGTACAATCCCTATTAGAACAGAATAAGGGACTAAATATATTTAAAAGACGCAACACACCTAAGAAAGAGATAACAAAGATCAAAGATGCGAAAAACAACATAGTGGAAGACAGAAAGCAGATATTAAAAGTTGTGGAATCTTTCTATAATGATCTGTACGAATCTAAAATACCAAAGATAAAGACAGTAGAGGACAAAATTCGAATAGTAAATGTCAACTCAGAAGAAATGCCCCAGATAGATATGGAAGAACTAGAGAAAGCGCTATCTCAGATGAAAAATGGCAAAGCAGCGGGAGAAGACAACATTCTGCCTGAAATGCTTAAGGAAAGCGATATCAAGACTAGACAAGAACTACTAAAACTATTCAATGAGTGCCTAACAGAAGAATATATACCCAAAAGTTGGGAGAATGCTGTAGTTGTTCTGATCTAAAAGAAAGGTGACCCAACTGATCTCGAAAACTCCCGGCCGATAAGCTTACTATCACATATATATAAATTATTCACCAGAATCATTACAAACAGATTAGAACGAAAACTCGAGGCTTACCAACCAAAGGAACAGGCTGGGTTCCGAAGCCATTATAGTACGACAGAACATCTACACACCGTAAGGCAGATGATCGACAAAGCTACAGAATATAACATAAGCCTATGGATGGCTTTTGTCTATTTCCGAAAAGCTTTCGACACAGAAGAAATCTGGGCAATAATAAAATCATTGAGAAATGCTAGAGTAGATCAACGTTATATAAACCTCATCGAAAACATCCATAGAAATTCTTCAATGTCGATAAGACTTCACGAATCATCTGACAAAATAAACGTATGGAGAGGAGTTCGGCAAGGAGACGTTATATCTCCAAAGCTATTCACTCTAGTTCTCGAGGATATTTTTAAGAAGCTACAATAGGAAAACAAAGGATTGAACGTACATGGTGAACGCTTACACAGTCTGAGATTTGCTGACGATGTTGTGCTGTTTGCAAAAGATAAACAGGAATTGATAGACATGTTGGAAGAACTACAAAATGGGGCTGCAAAAGTAGGATAACACATGAACAACACAAAGACCCAGTTTATGACAAATATACCAGATGCAGACGATACAATACCGATTCATGACAGCACAATAAAAAGGACGGAAACATACATATACCTGGGCCAAGCTATAACACCAGGCAAACAAAATCAAGAGATGGAGATTGATAGAAGAATTAGACTGGGATGGGCAGCCTACGGCAAATTAAAGTACATCTTCAGCATGAATATTCCAATGAATTTGAAAACAAAAGTGTATAACGAGTGTATACTGCCTCTTGTCACGTATGGTTGTGAGACCTGGGTAATAACCAAGAAGATAAAACATAAATTGGAAGTACATCAGAGAGCCATAGAAAGACGTATTTTGGGAATTTCCCTGAGAGACCATAAAACAAATACTTGGATACGAGAAAAAACCAAAGTCTTCGATATAATAAAAAGAATTGGTTCCCTGAAATGGCAATGGACAGGGCACGTGGCCAGGCATACGGAAAACTGGAGCGGGTATGTCACCAGATGGAGACCTTGGGCAGAGAGGAGGAGTGTTGGAAGACCCCAGCAAAGATGGTACGACGAGATAAAGAAGGTCGCTGGCCTAAACTGGTATCGAGTTGCGCAAGATCGAAGCCGATGGACGAATTTGAAAGAGGCCTATATCCTAAGGATAGAAAACGGCTAAAAATAGAAAAATAGAAAGTCAATCACAAGGTAGCTCACTTCTTGGTCTAGCCAAAAATAACTACTAACATCAGGTAGGCATCAAATGAAATGTAACTTCTGTCATTCTGGCGATGATATTCAGTTATCGAAATAATTGTCAATTTTTTAGAATTTTCAACATTTTTCACTATATTGTGGAATTAGCTAGAAACATTGAGTTTCTTTCAAAACACTAATATGAGTAGATTCCACGAAGTAAGAGTCGAGACAGTTAATTCCCTCTTCTATGTTGTATGAACCACCACCGGTTGAAGCCGTTGAGGATTAGTTTCGGAGCTTAGGTTTCTGAGGTCAGATTTAGATTCTGGGTGAAAATAATTTGAGAAATTATTTTCAAAAATAACTAGCTACTACACGCTGGTCTCTTTTATACCAAAACCTACATTTTAATTTTCATTTTATCAATATTTTTTTAATAATTGAACAGTTTCTAGTTCTAAAATGCATCGGCACTTGCTATATCATGAATTTTAATTACGAATAAATTCCTTATCGAATAATATGTTTATTATTTTTCAAGATTTTCATTGAACTCACAAAAAACGTTATGGATAATCATTAGAATTTTTATTATAAACAATAATCACACTTAGTCGGCGTGAAACATATGAGACTGTGGATTTGTTATTCACAACTTTAGGATTTTATCTCCTTTATTTTGTTACAAGTTTGGAAGGGTCAACTGGCACAAGCAAATAAATTAATCATGAAATTATATGGAAATCAAAAAAATGAAAAATTTAATCTTTCCAAACATTTGAAACAAATAAACTGCGTATATTTTGCAGCATTTAAAATCCCCTAAGAACTTTTATATTTATACACATTGTCCCAAAAAGTAACAGAAAAGGACAAATACTATTGAGGTTAGCAGCAAACGGAAAAGTGTACTCTTCTTAGATTTCCATTATTTCGTAAATATTTATTTACATCTTCAGGGAACTACAAAGGGAGAAAAACATAATTTACAAAACAATCCGCTACAACAGTTTCATAACTTACGCTAATCGAGAATGTATCCTTGATCTTAACATAAGGACAATTGCTAAACAGTTAACATCAAAGAACGAAGCAAGTCCAGATTGCATTACAAGCACTAACAGTCACATATTAAAATATTGTAAAATCATTAAAAGGTTGGAACGTTAAAACATCGAGAGTTCACACACGCACATGGATCTATTTTAATTTGTATCGAAATTTGGAAACAGGTTGAGGATAAGAACCGGTTCTTCTTTCCTATGAAGTAGAAAAGAAAAAAATTATTACCACGGCCATAATGACATAAACTAAAAACAATCGAAATAATATATGAATTTGAATAGAATATGAGGGAGGTACAATAATTCGGTTGATGCTATGTAGAAAAATTGTTAGAATTATTACCATTCTGTTTATAGGAATTTTGCTTGTCTAGAGTTAAGAGGAGTGAGTACAAATTGCTTATATATTAAATGTCCGTTTTCTTATTAATACGGCAATCTTCCTGAAAAATTAGGGCCATTTCCAAAAATAATATTTTACTATAGTTTCTTTCACGTGATAGAATCTTAATCCCTTCAGAATCTATTACATGATCTAAGGAGGAAACATGATTAGCAAGAGAACATATTTCCGGATGTAATCTTATATCACTTTTATGGAGAGATACACGGCTAGACAGCTTTTGAGAGGTCTGTCCAATATATGTAAGATCACAGCGATTGCAACCAAGTTTATAGACCACATTACTACTATCAAAGGTAGGTATTTTGTCTTTTAAAGGACTACAAATCGATTTCCCCAATACGACGCTCCTACAAGCAAACTTAACGTTTTGTAAGCATTTTGAAAAAATCCTAGTACGTCTGGGAGTAACCTCCCTAATGTACGGCAAAGAAACAATTGAAATGGTCGGAACCCCTTCCGAAGTTGAAAGAGCATCCCCACCAGTTGCACTCGTTTCAACTACTGAAATTGTCGGAACCTGTGCCAAAACAGAAGATGTGTTGCAAATAATCTTCCTCAGTAATGGTTTGGGATATGAACAAATTGAAGAGTATATCACGGTTCTTATTCTTAAAAATGGGATCAGAACGACTCATAACCCTTGCTGTAATTTGTGTAACCAAGTTTACCTTCATGCTAAATTTATGGTAAGAATTTTAATTGAGATATCTCCCAGAACTACTTAACTCTCTATACCAATCAATTATAATCACATTTTCAGGTGTCCTGGTAAAAAGAGTGCCCAGAAAAGGTACATCCATATTCTGGTTTTCCACTTCTAGAGTGAACTGGATGTAGGGATCGTCACTGTTGAATATAGAAAGGAGATCATCTGTAGAATCATTAGGACAAGCCAGAATAATATCATCAACATACTTCTTGATGAAAGGGATGTTAAAAGGAAGTACCAGAAGGACCACATCCAACAGATAATCCATTACATAGCTAGCCAATATAGGAGAAATTGTAGCTCCCATAGGTGTACCAAAAGTTTGTCTATAAAATTTATTATTAAACGAAAAGCACGTAGACTTGAAAAGGAAGTCAATCAACGCAATGAAAGTATCTTTGTCACTATTACACTCAACACTGATTGAGAATCAATGTTTGTGTATTGACCGTACGACAGATTGTAAATAAACATTATCAAACAGCGAAACCACATCTAGACTGACCAAAACATAATCATGAACGTTACTGTTAAATAGTTCAAATATATATATATATATATATATATATATATATATATATATATATATTATTGTGGATAAATTAATTATACCCTGCATGAAAAACTCTATGATCTCAAAGTAGGGTTCATATGTTAAAACGAAACTGTTTTCATTTCAATTATGAGCGCCAAAAAAGTAAAATCCTTGCATTTGAACAAAGAAAATTTTTTTAATCAAAAAATACTTGCTTTAATTTCTTTATAAATCCTAGAGACGGTCCTGTATGCTCGATTTCAAACCCCTCTTCGATTCAGAAGCGTTTGGTCAATACTGCCACTGTTGAATATAGATGGAGCAATCATCAAAAAAAAATTGAAACTTCTCAATAATATAATTTCAAGTTTTTCAAGTGAAAAACGTTATTTAATATTTTGAAAACAAATGCATTATTCATTTACAAAAAACTCATGAAAACGAAATATCTATGATGATGATTCATTCAACTAAACATATACTCAAATGAATTATTATTATATGTAATTACAAAATCGGCAACATTATATACACATTTAAAAAAAACGAATCTTGTTACAAAATTGTCTATGAAATAAAAATGGCGAAAATAATTATGGCCAGAGTACAAGAAATATCAAAGTTCAAATATTTGCACAACACAAGTAAGTTTATTTAACCTTTTTTTATATGAATGAAATAGTTTTAAATACCTGTTCACTCTTGCATTTTAATACACCTCATTGATTGTTTTTAGATTACCTCCTGGAAAGCCAAACAGCCTGTCGTGCTTGGACAATAGCTAAAGTTGATATTACATTTCATCCACATCAATACATTTTAAATGGAATTCCATAGTCCAGTCCTTTCTGAAATGTATCGTGGAGACACCATTCCCACGATACAATATTTTACTTGGTTATATAGATGAAATTTTACGGTCAGTACTCTATAATTTTTATCAGTTATTTGTCAAATCTAGGTTTATTCACTTGATTTATAAATTTGCTGAGTTACATTTAAGAATAATGCATTTCTTTTATAAATACCACTCCAATGTGCTACTTTTTGAATAGTTTTGAATTATTTTTCTAAAAATTTAGCTTCTCACCCATTAACTTCTACCAAAAAGAAATTCTACCTAGTCAATAGTGTTCATTATCAACAAATTTTTCTATTCAATTTTTTTAGTTTTCAATACGCTTGTCGCTAATCAAAATATTTCAAATCTACTCCACCAATCAAAATTGGCTATAAAAATTCTTGTTGATAAATTTCATTTCAAGTTATAAATTGCTAATCCATACTTTTAGGACATTCTTTAAACGATTAAATCTTATATATTACTTCCTTTAAATTAATTTCCAAAATATTTAGAAATGACAGCTCTTTTTATTTCAATTAGATCTATGTGAAATAACAATTCATTTCACAAATTTCATACTTTATAAACTTAATGTTATTATTTTTACTTTCTACCTTGACAAATATTAAATAATTACACAATGTTATCAGAAAATTTCTTTCAATATCTAATTATTATTTTTGAAAACAAATCAGAATGTTTTGACTTTTATTGTGTGAGAAATAGATTGTTATAATGTAATGTAACGTTCAAAATTCTCTCTCTCAAAAGCTAGAAATCATGTTATATACCTCACATAAGTGTATTTACAAAGTGTATTGAAAATTTCCTTCATGATTCTTCAGTTTGCCTCTTGTTTAATTTCTCTATTGGATAATGAATACAGATTGTCTCTATTTCGGATGATTTAAAAAAAATTTTAATTCTAAAATTTTGTATTTGCTTATAGTGTGTAGTATTTCATTCCATATTATAGTATACAGAGTGTTGCAGGTTTCTTTCTATGTTAATATATATATATATATATATATATATATATATATATATATATATATATATATATCACAATAAATCAGGTATTTTGTTTTCATTAAGAATTTCAAGTTTTAAAGTAGTACATGCCTCACTTGCTGGTGGAGTACCTCATGTAAGATGCTGGCGATTGCCTTTAATTTTAACTGTGTGCTGATAGCGTTTATACTCTGATCTGTAAGTGTGTTTTATCATGACATTTCATTATAGTTGTATGTGACCGTATATTATTTTAGTTAACTCCTGATGAAGCAATAAAATAATTGCGAAATATAGAGATTTAAAAGGAAAAGAGTTGTATTTATTGTATGCACAGACCGGATCCCGATACTCCAAAAACTAATTAAATAACGATAGACGGTCGAGAAAGAACTTACGTTGTTTTCGTATTATATATATATATATATATATATATATATATATATATATATATATATATATATATTATAAATAAATTTGTAGACTTATACATACTTACTTTTATTATTGTGGAATTTAGATGATTATAATTTTATATTTAGAATTTTTATTTAGATTTGGCTAGCTCAGTTGGTTATTATTATATTGTTTTGTAATTTATTTTATTTTAATTATTCGGGAGCATGAAACACTTTCTACTCTTCGAGTCCTGGCATTCAAAACGTATTACCTTCATTTAAATAAAAAAACACTTTACTTATAACAACATTTAATCTAAATTCAATATTTTATATGTGATAATAATAATTTGAGACGCCTATGGTCACCTCTAAAGAAATTATTGATTTTATATTTTGAACGGTGCGCATGCTCAAAATACAGTCATGCGTAAAATGAACATAATTTTAATAACGTGAGATGGAGCTTCTGTGGCTCATTAGAATGACATAGTATTAACAATCAAGAAACATTTAGATGGTTTTAAAACAAATTTCTGTGAAGAATATACATGAAAATGTTATCAATATGCTGTGGAAGAAAAGTATTAAAAGATTTATATAGACATGGAATTATTATACAATTTATAAACAAATGGACAGATTACATGGAAACAAGTTAAGCATCATCTTATGATAAAATGGCGTACGTACTTTAGAATTATTTATTTATTGAAATTAGGCCTGTTTGTTATTATTAAAGATTTAATTTATTAACTAATTAAATAAAGTCCGTTTTCTTTATAATTTAGATCGATCATTGCTGTGAATGTTTATCAAAATACGAAACTAAGCACTTATTGGAGTTTTTTGCTTATTATTGGCCAATAATTGTTGAAAAGAACACTGACCTGATGCTCTGGAATTGGGATAACTCTTCTGGACCCCAGGAATACTTCTCTGCAGTTCCAATACCAATTTCTGGAGAAATTCTGCTGGTTTTTTGCAGAACAACTGTGTCTGATAATCAATGAGTACTACACAAGATTGTTTTTCATAGTTATGTTCAAATTTATTAAGTTATTTAGGGAATTTCATAAAAATTTCGGGAACACTCTAACACACAGTACACCCCTATCGACGCCACTTCTAATAATCCACGCTTCCTCTCGATTTTCACTTTTTTTTAACAAACAAAGTCTTTTGTTTGTTTTCAGGTCACTATCTACCAAAGTTTGTTTCAATACTTGTTGATTGCAAATTTTATCTGTCATTTTGTTTCTAACCAATCAGATATTGTCCTATGCAATTGAATTATTTGATTTGGGTTTACTTAATAGAAAAGTTCATAAATATACTATTTCACATTTCTAATACACTTGTAGAGAATCTTTTTAAATTTAATCATACAAATAAATTAGAGTTGGTTATATACATAGATGTTGTTTAAATAGTTCTATCTAATATTGTCATAAACAGTCTATTCCTGTTACAATTATATAACTTTAATCATAAATCCTTTTATGTATTCTCTATCTAATTCTTGTATTAACTTATTTCTACTAACGCAATTAATAAATTATTATTTAATCCTATGTTCATTTTACAGACATATATCAATTTTTTTTATGTTTAATTGTTTATCTATGAAAAAATATACTCCTTATTCTACTAAATATCTAATGTAACTACTTATATCTAAAATTCTCTTGACTTGATTATATAATTGTTTCTTTTTAGGTGAACAGCTGATCACGTTACAGAAGATATTCTTCGTCTTAGGCAACTTTATTTACATCTTTACATTGATTAGGCAATCTCTATATTTTATATTATTATTCAGGTAATTTCTTTATTTATTATATTGTTATAGGCTATTATTTAATATATCTTTACTTGATGTGCTTTTGAATTAAGAAAAGTGTTTCCTTTTTAATTGTGTTTTCTTAAATTATATTTCTTTCATACATTTTCTTACTAGCAACATAGTTTTATAGAACTAATTCTCTTAATATCTATGATATCTGGTTCAATATATATATATATATATATATATATATATATATATATATATATATATATATATATAATATATAATCAATTCACATTAATCCAAAGTTATTTTTCTATTCAATTAAACTACTTGATTTTAATAAATAAGTTGGACTTTATACAGTTCGCTTCATTTAATTTCATAAACAGTGTCATTGTTAACGTTAATGTAATAACTATACTCGATAGTCGAAATTGTGTAAAGTGAGTCAGAGCTATCTAATCAACACTTTGGTTAAAGCGCAGTTGCCATATGTATTCTAGAGAGAAATGCTGTATTTTATAAATACACTTCAAATCCATTGTGTCAATATTTCAGGTACAAAAGATGCAATGTAATTAAGTCAATACCAATTTAATATATTTATTTCAAATTTCAAGCAGACTAATAATAATTAGTTTACTTGAAATGTGAAATAAAGTGTTTATGTATATTTCTTGAACGCAAAGTTTGTTGTGAAAAACTTGCCGATTTGACAATGTTGGAGAGTCGCTTCAATGTTCCGGCTTTGAGAACGAGATAGATAGATCGAGCTACGCGAATGAGACAGTGATAGTAAACAGTTATGTGAGGTGTTTATTCTCTTCATGAACGTAACATCAGTATTTGTGTTGTGGTTTTGTGTGATAAATCGGTTATTATTGGTATTTATTGTAATATTTATATCGGTATATTTAGTGACAATAATGGCGGAGTGTAGCGGTGTTGGCGATAAAAAACGGCGTCGTAACAATTTAATTCGCGAAGAAAAAGTCCTCATATTAAATGTGTACGAAGGACTGCGTGCCATGGACAAACAGTTGGGTGTTAGTGACGCTGTGATTAAGTGCAGTTATTTAACTAAAGTTTCTGAGAGTACTATATACAATATTCTAAAGAAATCGCGGGACGGATCTTTGACAAGAGAACGAGGTGAAAACTGTAAACCGGAAAGTATGGGAAGAAAGAAAATTGTTTTGGACGATCAAACACGGAATGCTATACGTAGGGAAATACATTCTTTTTATTTTAGGAATGAAATCCCCTCGGTAGCTAAATTGAGCAAGGTAATAGAAGCTGATGATACTTTACCAAACATCAGTGATAAAGTTTTGAGACGAACTTTAAAATTAATGAATTTTCGTTACCAAACAAGAAGTAGAAACAGTGCCTTAATTGAACGAAATGACATTGTGGAATGGAGGAGAAATTATTTAAAACAGATACGACAGTTTCGTAACGAAGGACGGCACATATATTATCTTGACGAAACATGGTTAAATGAAGGCCACACTGTGTCAAAAGTGTGACAAGACATGAATATACGAAGCAATCGACAAGCCTTTATGGAGGGTTTCTCTTCCGGTTTAAAAGCTCCCTCTGGGAAAGGACGTCGACTGATTATCACTCACATTGGCAGCGAGGAAGGATTTGTAGAAGGTGGATTACTAAGTTTTCAGTCCAAAAAAACTGTCGATTACCATGAAGAGATGGATGGTAACCGGTTTGAAACATGGTTTAGATCAATTTTAACAAAGGTAACTCCTGGTTCAGTGATAGTTATGGATAATGCTTCATACCACTCTCGTCGACTGGAGCAAATACCTACTTCAGCTAGCCGCAAGAGGGTTATAATTGATTGGTTAGAGAGTAAAAGCATTCCGCACAACGAGGCGATGCTAAAAGTTGAATTATTATCTCTCGTACGGAAACATAAAAGCAGTTATATTAAGTACGTTGTCGATGAAATATCGAAAGATTTCAACGTCTCAGTTGTTAGACTTCCTCCCTACCACTGTGAGTTAAACCCCATCGAGCTGGTTTGGGCCCAAGTGAAAAATTATGTTGCGAGAAAAAACAGTACATTCAAAATGGCTGACGTTGAGAAACTGTTTGACGAGGCGCTGCATACCGTTACTGCTGAGAGTTGGCGTAAATGTATTCAACACGTATTAAAAGAAGAAATAAAGTTTTGGGATTTAGACATACGTGTAGAAGTAATGACGGAACCACTCATTATCGATATAGGAGGAGAAAGCGATGATTCTGAGGAGTCGTCAGGGAGTGATACCGCTTCCAGTTAGTCAGACATTTTACAAGTGACCTCGCAACATACCTATACTTATTGGTAATTTATTTTGGTCTTGACAAACAACTTTTTTTTAGTTTTAGTAGTAGTAAGTTGGAATTGACTTTTAAACATTTTTTTATTTTGTTTTAACTTACTTATGAACAACTTGTGATAAGTTATTATTTCAAATGTTAAAAATTGAAATTCCAGATATTTCAGTATTCGCACCCTTAAACTATGATACGCTCATGGAGTTCACTTTAAATCGGTAGATAACCGATGACGTCACTTTACACAATTTCGACTATCGAGTATAGAGAATTAATTTAGAAACAATTATTAAAATATTATCATTATGTAAAACAATTTGCTAATTTTCTGGTTGAAAAAGATCTAACAATGAATTTAAATTACTTTTAGGAAAACCATCTTTATTGCTTTACATTTCAATTCTTACAAAGTATTTTAGTTTCTTAAGGTACCAGTTAACAGAAGATCTCAAAAAAATTATTTTACATAGAGGTTAAACGAGCATTTACCTTGACAAGTTTCAAAAAACCAGTATAGGTATCAAGGTACTGCAATAATAAGCCAGTCTTTAGTTGTTAATGATTATTTACTTTTGAAATGACACGTCTAGACCTCGATTTTTTGTACTGTGTAAATATCAACCACCAACCACAAATAGAAACAAATATAAATGTAATGGAAAGAAACAGCCCAATAAAGATACAGACCGAATAAGAATATAAATAGAAGTACAAATTTCACTGGAGACTGGAGAGAAGCATTTTTTCAAAAAATTAGAATTATTTTTAAAAGAATATTCAGTTCATGGATAAAATACTATAAGGTCTGTTCCAACTGACACAAAAACCATACAATGTACGATACAAATACAATTGACCTGCTGAGTAGTGAATAGTATTTGTAATTATTGACATCAGATTCACTAATCAGCAGGTCAACTGGATTTGTATCGTACATTGTACGGTTTTCGTGTCAGTTGGAACATACCTATAATCTTCATCATATATTAGCTTAGCTTGTTAGCAGGTGGATAGCGAGGTCCTTATTGGTCGGAGGAGGAAGCTAGTTCTGTCGGTTGCCTAACAGAGATGTATTCACTACATTGAGTTGCATTTATTAAATATATTATGATTGAATCAGCGTTATGATTAATATTATTTATAGTTAAGTATTATTGTTAAAGATAAGTAGTTTTGAAATTAGTACTTATCATAAGCATAAATACTTAATATATAAAAAGTAAAGCTCGGATTATAAAAAAAATTAACTTTATTGTGTTTTTTTCATATAGTACTCCATCTATTTTTTGGATTTTTTCTTAAAATACGTTTTTTGTGTCGTTTTTTTTTAAATTTCATCCTACCCACCCATGAGATTATTCGTATTACCTGTTAGTACTCTTCTGTTATAAAATATTGAGTCAGTCATTAATAATTCAGACATTCCGTACCTATTGTTTTACAAAAAAAGTTTTTTTAATGCTCCGTTGAAGGTACAGCTATATAAGGGTGAAACACCACCAACGGAATGTAGGTAGACGAAATTTATAAAATGTTTGTCATTATCTGATTAATCTAACAAAGGACCCCGCACTTATCTTATGGGAACGGGAGCACCGTCAAATTGTCTGGATTTTTGATATGTACTGATGAAAAATCTCCATGGGCCCGACCTTATCCTATGGCTGGGTTTTGAGATACAGGGCGCTGAAGTTTAAACTTCCGACTTTTTTAAAACGGTCCCCATAAAGATCCTCTTAAATATTTTTAATGTTACTGACAAAATACATACCTAACAGCGAAAATAAAATATCTGCTGTTTACAGGGTGATTCGTGCTTTCACAGACCCGTTGTTGTTAAATTATGTATTTTTACAATGGAAAAAAGCATCAAATATCATTAAAAAAAATCACCGTAAAAGTTTTTGAATATTGGACATAGTGTAGACCTCGATGTCCTTGTTAAAAGTTCTTATGGGTAGAATCAGATCCTATGGCTACTTTTTGAAATATTAAACGCTTAGCCTGTAAAATATAATTTTTTTAGTAATACAACATAAATACAAAATATTTTTATTTGTATGCATTAATAAGAATACAATGTATATATAAATTTTACAGAAAAAAACCAAATAAGACATTGGTTCACAATGAAAATATACAATTTAAAAACTAATAAAAAAATTATTAAACTTAAAGGTGGGACTTTGTGTCATCTTGTTCATAGAAGAGAACATATGCTTCTCCACTGACTAAAGATTTCCACGATATTAATAGCACCCTTGAATCGATATATTCGTGCCACTGTCCCGCGTAGGGATGTCGGCAATATGCTGTGTAGTGATCATTGTATGTGGTTCCACTGTGATTTGATATAGCGTAGAGGTTGTACATACAAGGTGCCACATTATCAGCCGCGTAATGGCTCATATCAAGCCTTTCTATTGGAAAATCTATTGCAAGCTTTGCACTAAATCTTTCCGTTTGCGAAAAGCGCTTCAGGTGAATAACCAATATTTTCGGAAATTTAAGAATTGAGAATGATTTAGTGCATCGTCTTCATTCCTTACATATCGAACATGTTGGTTTCTCATCACCGTCCAGTGTTTCTTCTCTTGTAAACGAAACTAAACATTGTGAAAGACGTAATTGACCTGTTCTTTGGGGTATGGAAAGGGATAAATCCCAAAAGGGATCGTAGGTAACTGAACAGTGACCACAGTGCGTGCACTTGAGTGTTGATTTTAATTGACAGACAAAGTTATCCACAATTTCGGAGTTGTCCATTCTCCGATATCTCAACCAAGATTCTTGTGCTTTCTCAATGTCACCAAGTTTGTCATCAATTTCTGTTAATATGGGCTTTGGTTTTTCATATACCTTGTTGACATCTTCGTGAAGTCCTGCTAATAGGTAATGAAGAAACTCCTGTGCATCATGTTAAGTGTATCCCATGAACCTTGAAGTGAATCGCTGAATCTGACTTTTCAATGATACTGTATTAACCACTCTATCTGAATAGTCTTCAGACCAATGCTCTTGAATAACTTCAGCAAATGCTTTAATTAGTGCTCCTTTCATGCTAGATATGTCTATGTTAATATCTCTTATGTATGCGTCTTTCTTTAGATATTCTAATAGCCACCTTGTGTTTGATAGGCATTGGATAATACTATTCATGAAACATGTGTTACCAATATTTTTGAGGCCGTTGAGACCCAAAGATTTTTGGGGAATACCCTTTATGGATCTGATTGTGGAGATATTGTTAAGAGCTCTTTCGCAACTACTATCATTGTCCGATTAATCTGGAATTCTATTATTGTCTTTCTCACTTGATCGGCGTGATAAGGAATTTGAATTGATGTTGTTTGCTATTGAATTGGATGGAGATATTGCGGTTTTGGAAAGTTTGGTTGATGTCGATATATCATTGGTCTGGTTCACTTTGTTAATATATTCCTTGTTATCTACATCATTTTTAGACGTGTCCTTTTGTTCTTGTTGAGTTTCATCCCCTTTCTGAAAATCTTTAATCGAAAATGAAATGTATGAAAAGAAGTCGTTAACTCTAGGATTATTTTTAGAAAGGGCATTGATGTTTATTGATTCCTCAGTTACTACTACCCTATCGACTTCTGACCTATTATTTTTTTCTACGTCTTCATTCTCTTCCAATTTTGATTTTGACTGCAAAACATCGTGGTTATTTTGACACTTGTTGGAGGCAATTTGGTCACCGAAACATTATTACTAGATTTTTTAACTCTGGTTGATATTGCTTTTGTACTTAGTGGTTTCACTCCATTGGTCACATCAGATATTTTGGATCTAACCTCAGTTGTCTTATTGGCGAGGTTAGTACCATTTATTGTTCTGAAGAGTTTGTCATTAAAATTTTTACTCAAATCGACTACTGATGCGTACTTTCCGTTATCATCTTTATCAGACAAATTGTCTGTATTAGTATTGTTAAAGTATGCCACACTGTTAGTATAAATACCTTCAGAAGAAGCAAGAGCTTTCCAATGGGACGAAGACTGTCAAACGGCTTTTGAAACCTTGAAGAGGCATTTAACCACGGCGCCGATATTAGGAAACCCATCACCTGAAGGAGACTTTATTCTTGACACTGATGCAAGCAACGTAGGAATTGGAGGAGTGCTCTCACAGATCCAAGGAGGGCAAGAAAGAGTGCTGGGGTATTTCAATAAAGTCCTCTCCAAACCAGAACGAAGCACTGCGTCACAAGAAGGGAACTTTTGGCGGTAGTAAAGTCCGTGGAACACTTTTACAAGTATCTCTATGGTAGGATGTTCTTAATCCCGACTGATCATGCAGCACTCAAGTGGTTGATGCAGTTCAAGAATCCTGAGGGCCAGATCGCTAGACGGATTGAAGGACTTCAAGAGTACGATTTCAACATCGAACATCGAGCTGGTGTGAGTCACCGAAATGCCGACTCTTTGTCCAAACGGCCGTGCCCAACAGACTGCTCCCATAGCAACAAGGTGGAATCTAGGAAAGCTGCAGTTTCAAGAACTACTGTAGTCATCGAGGAATGGTCACCCACCAGGATCAGAGAAGATCAGGGGAATGATCCTCACCTGAAGATGATCCGACAATGGAAGAAAGAAAATCGGCGACCTACCTGGCAAGAAGTGTCAAGATTTTCACCGACACTCAAGGCATATTGGGCTCAGTGGGACTCCGTTGTCCTGGAAGAAGGCCTATTGAAAAGAATCCTTGAGAACGATGATGGTTCCGAGAAGAGAAGACAGATAGTTATCCCGAGAGCGAGAGTAGCTGAGGCACTGAAGAAGTTACACGACACTCCATCGGGAGGTCATCTGGGAGTGAAGAAAACCCTTCAGCGAATCCGTGAGAGGTTTTATTGGATGAACAGCTCCGATGATGTGAAGGACTGGTGAAAGAAATGTACGACTTGTACTACGAATAATGGACCACATCGCAAGAGAAAGGCACCAATGAAACAGTACAATGTTGAAAGCTCTTTCGAAAGGATTGCTTTAGATATCGCTGGACCATTTCAGACGACAGAAAATGGTGGCAAATACATACTGGTTGTAATGGATTATTTCACAAAGTGGATGGAAATTTACGCTATCCCGAACCAAGAGGCCACAACTGTTGCGAATGTATTGGTGAAAGAATTTATCAGCCGATATGGAGTGCCCTTGGAAGTCCATAGCGACCAGGGAAGAAATTTCGAAAATCATCTATTCCAGGAGATTTGCGAGAAGCTGGGAATGAAGAAGACCAGGACAACAGCATTACATCCACAGTCAGATGGAATGGTCGAGAGAATGAACAGGACTATTGGAAAATACCTCTCCATAGTAGTATCCAGTCATCAGAGAGATTGGGACCAGTATCTTTCCCCAATCGCATTGGCTTATCGATCTGCTGTCAATGAGTCCACGGGTGAAGCACCGGCGAAAATCCTGTTTGGACGTGAAATGAGGCTTCCTTGTGACCTGGAATTTGGCTGTCGGCCTGGAAAAGATCTAGCAGGCGAAGAGTACGTGATCCAATCGAGAAGAAGGCTGGACGATATTCATGAATTAGTTCGAACAAATCTTCAAGTTGCCAGCCACAGAATAAAAAGTCGGTACGACACCCAGACCAGAGAAGGCGGTTTTAAAGAAGGTGACAAAGTATGGTTACACAACCCGACGAGGAGAAAAGGATTTTCTCCAAAATTACAAAAATCCTGGGAAGGTCCATACTTAATCAAGAAAAGGATCAATGATGTTATATATCGCATAAGCAAGATCCCCAACGGAAAACCAAAAGTTGTTCACCAGAACCGACTAGCGCCATTCGAAGGAGACCATGACCTAGAGAATGGAGTAAACCATATTCCAAATGTATCTGACCCTACCTTCGATGAATTTATTGGCGTGTATGGAGGTATCGGGAAAACTAGATATGGAGTTACTTCAGAAGAACGACAAGATTTGTTCACTCTCCCGGAAGATTATTCACTGGCATACAACATCCCCGCCCGTCTCAAGAACGCACGAGGGTTGGCATCCGTCTTTCGAAAGAAGTTTGGGCAATTAGAAAAACTTGAAGACCAGATTCCAGCCCCTGGCAATACACTGAAACTGAAACATAATTCGCGGTTCGTCTTCTACGTGGTAACTAAAGATGAATTTGAAGATCGATCTACCTACCGCGATGTGTGAGAAGCACTTCGTAACCTCCGAGACCATGTGTTAGAATCCAGCGTGAGGAAACTGGCTATGCCTAAGATAGCGAGTAACCGGTTGGATTGGCGAATCATCAGGAACATTGTAGAGCAGATTAGCTTTCAAGATACCGGTGTCCAGATATCAATTTGCAGCTACAACCCCCGTTATCAGTATTCGATGAAGACGGTGCCTGCTATTTCCATAAAATCGGAAAGTGTAGAAATGGGACCAGTTGCCGATTCAAACATCCAGTCTCGGCTACACAAAAGTTCCAGGAGGAACTTCCATTTAAGGAGAGGGTAATGTTACGAAACAGCACACTGGTGTAGTCCCTAAATCCGACTCTGTCTAAGCCAGGTATGAAAGTTAAAATTATGGCGGATACGCAGGTTTTTTTATAACTGTTTACGATTGTGACTATCCTATCTAAACATTGTTTTTGTGACCAGTCTTATGTAGAAAATACGAGAGCCAATTGTTTTTGTGTGTGTAAGCCGCAATCTAGAATTCTCTAGTAAAAAATACACTAATATATATAAAGGACCGATCAGCGGATAAGTTTAGTGGATAATTTGACATCGTGAGATAAACAAGTAAATGAGTGAATATAAATTAGTGAACTTACTGTTTTTATATAAATTAGTTTAAGTGAATATACTGTGTATATAAGTAGTGAATAGTTTAGTGTTTAAATAAATTAGTAAGTAGCCATACCGTGTGTTTAAAATTTATCCCACCCGTTTACAGTTTAAATAAATAAGAAAATCATTACATTATGTTACAAGACATTTTACAGTATTATTAATTGACTCTTACATTAGGAGAGATAAATTCAATTTTCAATTACTTCTAGTCCAATAAACATTTGTTTAACTTTTCATTAAATTAAATAAAACAATAAATAGTCGACAAAACCGCGTGCGAGATCGTTCAAAACCATCTAATTTCATACGTGCAAACTATAACAACATTCCCTTTTTTGTAATGGAAAGGTTAGAGAAACTGAACTAGAAAAAAACGAGAAACTAAATAAGAATTATTGTATTGTAATAGTAATTCGGTTTCTGGCGTTAATAGTTCAATCGAACTAGTTCATTTTGGTGAACTATTTCACATGAACTAGTTCATCGAAATGAACTGTTAAACACATATCTACGAGAAAAGTGTCGATTCTCTATATAAATGTATGTGGTGTGGGCAAAGTACCGTGAGAATCAGAAATACCCTTATAGTATGAACATTATATGGTTTTGAGAAATATGCTGCTTTTAGTTGTAGGAAAAGTTAGTTTTAATCTTTAAACCTGTATCTTCATTTTTAAAATCGGAAACTCGGATACACTACGTGTTGTTAAAAATTACATAATCTAAAATCAACATTAAGTATGAGAGAATACTATGAACTTCAGAAATTGCAACATAAAATGTTTACTAACAGTATCACGACCCTAAAACGTGACCGAAACGCATCTAACCAATCATAAGAAGGATATGAGACCCTGCGTTCAAGTTTGCGTTGATCCGATACAAATACAACCGTCTGGCTGGAACGGAACCTGAAAGCGATTTATTTCGTTGTGCCTGCTCAAGCTGATTAGACGTCGTTTCAGTAGACTTTAAAATTGTGATTTAAAAAAATAATTTCCTAAAGTTTTATATTCCGAGTAATACAAAATATAATCAACTGGTAAGTTAGATATTGTTTTTAATACAAAGGTAATTCTAAAAACTACTATTTTCGTGCAAAAACGTTTTTATATTTTTTGTTCATGTGCCCGTTTAATCGATAATTGCTTGAAACCTTTCATGTAATATATTTGTATAGTATAAATATAGAATCTAGCGGTACCGGTCTGTTGTAGTATTTGGTAAATACCGTTAAGAGAAGTATCTAGAAATATGGGGCCTTAAGTTGGTACGACTAAAATGGGTTGCGGAAGTTGTAGATCGATAACGGATAGGAGACGTTGAAACTGGTTTTTTTATTAACGAGTTGATTCAACCTTAATGTGAAAGTTTCTAACGCTATTTATAGATATTCTAATCTGAGAAAGCTTCTTTGCATGGTTTGATTTGAATTCTTTTATGGATCTTGTTTTAAAATACAGTTTTAAAAATTTTATAGTGAATAATATGAAATTTAAAATATTATAGAAAAGTATGTTGATATATTTGCGGATATTCTAGAATTATATTACGTATTTTCGTGCTTTTTCTTTTCAGTGCATTTTTTTTCCATCGACATCTAGGTCATTTTGCTTATCGGTGATCTATCATTGCCATATTTTATAAAATATATTTGTGGATTTAAAATAAGTTACTACTTGCTTAAGCTCGTCATTTTGGTTTCTAAGAACATTTTCAACCTGGGACCAAAGGTATTCAATTGCTTACCTGATAATATTAAAAACGCACCCACAATCCAAGGCTTCTCTAAAACAGGTAAAGATTATATCAGAGAGCTACCAACCACCTATATAAAATCAATAATAGGAAACTAAAACAATTAATAATGATAATTAAAATGAAAACTATTTATATTACTAACAATTGGTATGATGTTAGAGTACTACTAATATTTTTTTTCGTATATTTGCTTAGGTTATTTAAGCACTACTTTTTATGTATTTTCAATTTTAAATTTTAACTTTATAATTAGGAACTATTCTGGACATTTCAATTCATCTTATGCTTTGTGTGCTGTTTTGTATATTTGTTTATTTATTTATATATTCTCGCTCTACATACAGGTATATGTATATGTGTATTCTGATATACATACTATACCTCGTAGACTAACCTCTATTTATTCACACATTACCTGTATATAAATTGTCATTTTTTATCTCTACCTTGTGAATAAATTATGATTATTATTATTATAATAAAGAGTTAAAATGAGTATAAAATCATATTTACTTATATATAACTATTATTAGAACAAAAATAATAATTTTAAGATCGCACAGAGGAGAAATAGAAATAAAACATCAGAACAAGGTTGTAACAGACTGGTTACAACCTTGTTCAAGAACAACTGCCAATAAACACGATCTCCACTTTTCTGCTGAGTATTGATTTTTGGAGGGGGGTTATATATTTGGAACACTGATATCAAAATAAAATCCATGTATCAATATATTTGCTTTATTAACATCTAAATAACATTACATTTCACTTGGCAAATTATAATAAAATTCTCTGTACCCCAATTGAATGAATTTGCACATATCCAACAAATTTTCTTTTTTCTCTTTTTTAATGGGAAGAACAGAATCATATAAGTTTGGAAGGCTTTGGAGATCCACTGGGGGAAGGCATCTATTTTGAGCACCTCTCATTTTCTTTGACATCGAAAAACTTTTCCAAGGTTGCAAAATATTGTGACTTACTCTAGCTCGTATTGTTGTAGGATCGTTGTAATTTGGAGCCATACAAATTCCGTTATTTTGAATGATGGTCCCTTTTCAATGAAGATTCGAGTTTAGAAATATCCTTGAAGTCATTTTGCATATAGCAGACAAGAAATGGTTTTGAATCTCGTGCATTTGCGATGATCTCTATCCACTGTTTTGGATGATGAATCATGGCCGTTTTCTTCTTCCTCTCGATTAATGCAAAATCGCGGTCACACGGCAAAAAAATGTGACTGCTTGTTAAAAAGTTTTGCTCCACAGACGAGAAATACTTCATAGTTACAAAATACTGCCGTGTTAACGAAAAATACCTCATGTGACTCAAGATGAAATGTTCACAATAGCTTGAACTGTTCCAAAGATCATAGCATCACTATTTTTAATAAAAAAAATTTGCAAAATGATTAGTTAATGTTTTGTATGAGACTGTTTATTTGTTGACCTTTGGGGCCTATTATAATTGTTCATTAATATTAATAGTTGCAGATAAGGTATTTCTGTGAAGATATTTTCTGGAAAGTGCATGCTCTCTACGATAATGAGAGATGCTAGGATTAAAATAATTTATATGGTTTTCCAGCAATGCTCGGTCAACCCTTTTTCTATTCGAGTGTCTTCCGCGGCTATCTTTAATCTTCAAAGAAGTCGGCTAGTCTTTAGAAGGTATGGATGTTTTGATAATCGTATTATTATTGTTGGTACAGCCAAGCGTCGTTAAAAAAAATGTTCGACATATGGAAATAAAAGCTCCGTTTTTATCTTTCAGTTAAAAATTATTTGAGTAATTTCTTTTAAATTTGCTATCATCTGCTGAAGTATCAGTGGTCCTACGTTTGACAGCAGTTTGTTCAATGCTTCCATGTATAAACATGTCTTTCTTGCCACAATAAGTTCCAATATTCTTTATTAAGCAGTTGTCTTTGTTCCTCTTCAATCTTCATGAAGCATTGTTTCTTACATGTTGCTGTACACGGACGTAAAACGTTATGGGTATTGCGCAATTTGTCCACATTTTTGGTTTTTTGGCAATTTTTGATTGGTGTGATGTTTTTCTTTTACGTAAATCTCCTTTTTTTTGTATATAATGAGTATCTATATGCCTTTTCCTTTGTATCTACTTCTTTTTCACATGAAGCACGCTCTTGAGCCATTTGCGGCAGGCCTGCATACGAAATAATTATAACTTAAAAATGTCTTCCTACTTATAACTTTTTTATGGCTTACCTTTACTATTTATCAGAATTAGGAGAAAAGAAGGAGATACAATTTTTCATACATTTTTGTGATTTTCATGTGAAAAATAAACAGATCAACAAAAAGCCAAACTAGACAAGACATCCTTCTTTCGAACAATATCACATATATTTATATTTCAAACTGAACAAAATGTATATAAACTCACCTTTTGTTAGTCCTTACAAATACTTTCAAATATTGGTATTCACTGTGTTAATTAGATATAAATAATAATAATTAATTACGGGAGCACATTTCAATATCAGCTTGACAATCCGACATAAATAATAAATATGAAACAAAACTACCTTATCTACAAAGAAAACAAGCTTATCGGCAGCGTCGTGCGATAAGGGGTTTTAGGTTAACACGATATTTAAATTCAGTACAGTTAAGGCTTGCCCCTGGCAAGTTGAGGCGATTTACAGTAATATTCGTAGATGGGGCAGTTTTTCATCACCAAGGTGTCAGATTTGCAGTTAAGAGGGGCCTCACGTTTTAGAAACCTGAAAACAGTTGGCACCCGTGATTTGCAACAAAATTTAGGTCATTTTGTACACAACAAATATAAAGAACGCAGGGAAATTAAGTGTTGCAATTTTAACACAATATAACTTAGACCTTTGTCTTGGGGATCAGGTATTTTGGTTGAGTTTTATATTGTTATAAAAAAGATATAAGCCATTAAGTGATGGTGCGATTTTGACAGTTTCGACAATTTGTGGTCACCAATCTGGACACCAAAACCTGATCCCCAAAAGGAAGCCTAGAGAATTCGATTCTGAAAATATGAAATCTCAAATCATTGTATTTTTTGTGATTTGTTGTGCGCAAATTTTTGCAAACGAACATCTTTTTACTTTAGTTCAACCGCTCCACCGTCTTGATGCATGGCGCTGTATAGAACAATATAGAACATTGACAGAAGACGACGGTCAATTCATAGACAAATAATATTATAACTTTCTCTATGGGTAAAATGCTGTTGTCATATGTTTTGTGTTCATAAAAATATCCCAAATTTATAGTTTAGTGTGTATTGTATTTGTAAGTGATTATAATTAAGTAATTTTCATGCTAAATAAGTAAATTTGTGCTTCGTAAATGCTATTTATATTTACTCCTCAAGATTGTGTTTAGTGCTTCATGCTTCCTTGCAACAAAAATGCACTTTTTGCACCTATTACACAAATAACTACTTTTTAATGTCATTCTTATTTATTGTTGGTAAATACATCAAAGTGATTAAATATATTATGTGAGAATGATTTTGAGTTTTTGTTCTTTGGAATAAATATATCATGTATATACCTGTTAATAGTAATTGTGATTCGGCTTAAGTCGAATTCTATTGTTGTGTTGTTCTAGACAAATTTTGTTCTTCATGAGGTCAATTATTTCGCTTATTGTATTTGTTTGTAAATTCAGTTTTGATGCAGAGTGGAGGCATTTTATTTCAAGTAGTGCATTATCACCTACAAGCCCTAAAATATTTTAATAATAAATGTATGTCATTTAATATGCAAAAAGAATTTATAACACATGGTAAATATTTATGTTAAATATATTTACCATCAGGAGAAGCACCTAGAAAACCGTGTTGAACATCTACCCACAATCCTGAATCAACCACCACAACATTTTGTACTTGTTCAAAAATGCTCTTAGCCACTTTTTCCTTAAGAGTTCCATACTCCATTACTTCCGTCATACAATAAGTCTTTTTAAGAACAGTTTTAAAGAATGACAAGGTGTATTTGTTTTTCTCTTAACAACCTGTCCAAAGATTTTATAAGAGATTAGGATGGTTATCCACTTTTTAGCTTGCCTTAGCCTATGCACCATAGGTAATAGTAATTATTGAATAAAATTAATGAATGAAGTAGGTAACATTATATTTTAAAAATGTTTGAACCATAAATATTTTGAAACTTTGTCTAGCCAATAGTCAAAATTTCCTTGCAAATTGTTTGATTATATAAGCATTTCAAAAAATCAAAGAAAATAAGAAACCAAATTATTATTAAAGGATGACTTAGTAATAGACTTAGTTGTTGATATTAAAAAAAATTGTAAAACAAAGGACGACTAAAAAGTTAATTTTGTCTACTTGTTGCACTTCGGGGGCTGTATCGAGTTATACAGATAAGTCTTCTTTTCTAAAAACCATTTTTTTTGTTGTTCTTGCTGAAAAACGTAAAAACAACTCAAAAAATCCAAAATTCCAACATTTTTTTGGGTGAACCTATACTTTTCTCGCATATTAGATGGGTTGGATGGAAAAGTAATAAAACCAATAATGTATTATACAAAAACAAAAAAAAATATTTACCATTCAGGTGATCACACATATGTGTATCTGTCATGGCAAAGAGAATGAACCAACTATTTTTTTGTACGATGAAGGAAAAATGTTTCAGTTCCAATCTCCACAACACATATGATCAATATTTGCAAACAAGGTAGAAGCAAACTTGTACATGTTGATTGTATGTTTGATTTTGTACTGTATATATCGATCTCCCCACAATATATACATTATTATTTGTCATTACAGATCTTTGGCTTTATATTTTTTATTAGTTGTTATAGTTGCTTTGTAAGTTTTTTAAACGTTTGCTATTTTAAATTGAAATTCCTCACTGTACCTTACTTTCCTATTTCTATTAAATATAAAGCATTGTATTACAAGTAAATATTTCTTTGTATAATAAATTTGGAAACTCTTTGTTTATATTATTTGTTTCTAGATAAAATTGAATATATTTACACATGTAGTTGAAAAAAGAGCATACAAGTCAAATAAAATTTGAAAGCAACCAACAGAAACTCTGAAACTGATACAAATATGATTAGATTGAGGCAAAGTTGTGACACGACATTCAGACTAAATGGCCTATTTTAAATCATGTACATTTGCAACTTTTCCGCAGTTTAATTTTCTTAGCATGAAACAAACAAAAATTTATAATCATGAAAACATTTTATTATGTTAATATAAATGGTACAAATTTTGAAAGGTAGAATGTTTTTAAAGTATGTATATTTTTCTTCCATTCTTAATTTCTTGGTATCCATATTATTAAATAGCACATGTCCTCTCATGCAATATGTAATGCACCTTGTATCAGGTGATAATAGTTATATTTTTAAATTATCACTATTATATATTCATCAAAATGAATTGTGCAATTCTTGTCTTTTGAAAGCGGTTTTAATTTTTCTTCATTCAGATACTTCAAAGGTCACTTCACTTCAATTAAGCATTTTTCGCTAACAAAACCATATTATCATTAAAACAGGGTTTTAAGGGAATGTTGAAAGATGGTTTGATGATACTAGAACAAACAATCAGTATTATTTATCTCATATTTTCACATTAATCAAATAATCCAGTAAACATAACCTCAAACATAGCTTTTAAAATTAAAAAATACGGATTGCAGGATAATTTACATTATCATAACTATAATTTTTGATATCGGGTCAAAACGATTACGTACTTTTTAACAATTTATTCCTTTCAAAAACATTTATGAAACTCTTAAATAATCAAAAATCTACACTCAAATGGAAATTATGAATTATTTGAACGAATTTTGTTTGGATCCGTGTATATAATATTCTCTTATCTATGCACAGGTGTGCTGTGGTTTGGATGCAACATAAAAAACCGAGATAAGGTTTCTGTGCTTACAATATAAGTGGAAATATTTGAAATCAAAACATTCGAACAGAGATGCGTTTCTTTGAACCGTCAAGAGTGGAAAGACAGAGAGAGAAAATATGTTGAATAAGTAAAAGCCGATTCAGTACTACTATCGACATCTATCGTAAATATTTTGAACCAAATAATTACTAAATTAGTAACTAGTATTGTGTAGGTTTTTAGGTTTATATACCTGTGAGGAGGCCCCTCTTAAGGTGGAAGTATAATTTGATATTATTTCCAAACTAAAGCAAGATAAGGCGTTTTTACATCACATATGGCACACATATCTCGATTTTGAAAAGAAAATGTAGTTAAGGTGTTTTCCATTAACACGGCAGAATACTAGTAAAGGGATATTACTTTCCAGTTATTATTTTGCCCAACAGATCTGTCAGACCATACGATGAGTTTTCTGTCCGTTGCATGATTTTTCATAGGATTAAAATTGATCGTAACATATTTCAGTATACAAGATGCTATTTAAGCAGATCCTCTTTTAGCTATGCTTTCATGCCAAAAACACATGAAAACGTCATTTGTACCCATATTGTGAATGGCTTGATTATAACATGAATACTGTCTTTCATACAAAAAAGGCAGAGTGCTTCAAATTTTGACTGAAAAGAACTTGCTGTAGATCAGTACATAACAGGATAATATTTTTGTTTTCCTTAGCTAACTGAATATCATCACCCAATCGGCTGCTCCATTCCAAAACACAGTATGTGAAAATAATGGAATTGTGAGGGAAACGAGATTTAGTGTTTTTGTTTGGCCCTGAGACGTATTTAATGGTATATTTTTGATTTTACGGTTACGTGTTACAGTTCGTCGTATAATTTTTTATACATACTCAAATTGTGCGTATTTTTAGTTGTATCTATAGATTTGGCACATGCTTGGTTTTGGCATCGAATATGACACATTTTTTTATATTTCAAAACAGAGTATCTACATCAAAAATTAAATAAACAACAGTTTAGTTTATGTAGGTAGTAACATTTTACTGAATTCAAGATAACAAAACAGTATAATTATGTCCAACGTTTATTAGTTTAGAAATACAACGGTTGGTTAAAATGTCTTGCAGGTAGTGAACAAATATTTTGAACCAAAGAAACTACCACATACTATCATCTAAATTGGTGTTATCATACTCCTCGACCAAATCTGGAGCAGAATCGCTTTCATGAAGATTTTTCCAAAACTTCAACCTGTTTATCGGCATTAACGGTCCCAATACTCTTATGATTTAGTTTTTCTTTGATGTCAGTATTTCACGTACTGGTAGAACTTCTGGAATACTCTGAAAATTGAATTTCTTCTGCAAAAAGTCTAGAGATATATACTCTTCTTGGTCGAAATCAGTTTTATAATCCAAGCTTCTTTTCCCTTTCTTGAAGCATACTTCAACTATAGGATTCAACAAAAAACCTCTCAAGGAATCGGATTCTTTGGCATTTTTGCGCACTTCTTTTCCCACTTGTGGAAAACATTAACATCTAGAACTTGAAGACCTTTTCTGGAAGACATTACCGCCTCTGTGAGATCATTGTAATCATATATATTACCAATCTTGTTAATTTTAGTTTCGATATTCCCGTGAATGCCATCGGCGCTCATATGAGTGTGACCCTTTGTGAGATAACGGAAAGTCACACAATCAGGTCCGTTTTCTTGATTGACCAACCAAACTAACGATGTATACAGTATCCAATTTTTATTCTGCCCTGTACAATTATCTGACCAAATAATGAACTCTTTGACATCTCGTTCTTCCTCGAAAACTCTAAAAATGGTATCAACAATATGGTTACCATCACGTCCTGCCAAACCTTCATGCCACATGGAGCAATAATTTTTGAATGAAGACTTTTTTTTAACGAAGCAAATGTCAAATTGAATGCTGTGAGACGGCTTCAAAAATAACTATCTTTTACGGAGGGCATGTTAGGAATTAAGATCACCTTTTGCAAATTTGGTTCAGGTCATCCGGGATGATGTCTTGCAGTTGAATACTGTTAGGAACGTTTTGTATTTCCATAGTTTTGACTTCTAGTTCAGGAAACAAGATGGGTTGGCTTGATCATGACATGTCAGTGTAATGGTTTCTTGAAATGGAAAAACTGCAATCCATTGGTTGGTGTTGTCCAGACGTTGGAAAAACGTTTTGGGGATGGTGATTCTTGACTGTTGGCAAGTGGAGGTGTTTTTTTATATTTAGTAGTTCCACTTTGCACGGATTTTCATCTTTAATAACTAGACAAAAAGAAAAAACGAAAAACAAATCTGCAAGCTACAAAATACAAGCATACAAATATGCAGGATGTAAGCACAAAACATAAATAGAAATAGAAATGTACAATTAGTTATATCAATAAAATAGTATATGCAAATAAACAAACAAACTGTACCAAAATTATACGAAAACTAAACAGAAACATGTATAACGACCATGAAATAAAGTAATATATATATATATATATATATATATATATATATATATAACGAATAAAATATAAAATAAAACATGCACAAAATAAAATATAAAATTAGGATGAAAAATATAAAATATTACAAGAAATGTATATTATATACATGCCAATAAATAAATGTGAATATAAACATGAATATGAACCACTAGATTTCAGTGGGATGATCAATAATTTTTTAAACATTTTTACGCTTTCACTAACTTATGTCCTGCGCTAGATCATTAAATTGTACAACACCTTTGTGGAATAAATTCTTCATCGAACTTCCTTTAATGGTTGTTTTCACATAAAAGTTAATTGAATTTGCTGATCTTGTGTTTTTATCATGTATTTGCGAGATTGGAACTAGCTTACCATGTAAATATTGCGGTAAGAGATTATTCATAATTTTGAAGATGAAAATCATTGTTTGTACATACAGAAACTTCTCAACTTTTAACCAATTTAAACAGTTAGTCATCAATTCCATACTAGTATAACTATTGCATCCCAGAATTACTCTCATCGCCTTGTTTTGAATAATTTGTAATCGTTCATAACTAGCTCTAGAACAACCTGTATAAATTAGTGAACAACAGTAATAAAAATGTGGTAGAATTAATGTATTGTAAACCATAAGCTTAGTATGCATTGACAGAAATGGTGAAATTCTTTTCAAAAAACCAATTTTTTCCCAATCTTTCTACATATGTAATCTATGTGACTATTAAATTTTAGTTCATGATCCAACATAAAACCTAAATATTTTATTTCATGTAGTTGTAGTTGATATAATTCATTATAAAAGTAATTTGTTTTTATTATACTTGGATGCATGACTCATGGCTTCGAAAATGTAATTGATGTTTCAATATCTTGTAATATTGGGATTATTATTTGCAGCATGTTAATAATTTGGTTAATAGTATCTTTAATGAACATCGCATTTTATCGATAGACGCTTCCTTCAACAATTAATGCAATTTGTTTTAATTTTGATTCTAAAAGTTTTTCGTTATGACTAATTTGATTTATTGTAAAGTTAAATTTGCTTATTAATTCTATAGAAAGAGAATTTTGTATTTTTATATCATTGGTTAATTGATTTTGGTTTTCTTGAAGTTCTTTGATTATTTGATCGTATATTTCTCCGTGACTTGCGTCTACATTTCCAGTTATACGTTTAAAAATGGATCCTAAACCATTCATAAGGTCCCCTTTTTGATCTATGAGACAACGGTATTATTTCGAGTAATTTATTTTAAACTTTTTCTTCTGAGAAACTCAAAATTTTTAGATAGTTTGAAACATCATGTGAAAAATTTAAGTTTTTAGAAATTTTATATTTTAGGGCTATCGAATGGGAATTTAATTTTTTGACTTCATTAACGATTGGATTCAGATCAAAATAATGAATGAAATTGAAATTACTTTCTTTAATTTTTGCGGTTCCAAAATTGTTCTCCATATTTTTCATGGTTATTACTTTTCCGCCCAACCTATCTATATGCGAGAAAAAGTATTGGTTTACCCACAAAAAAAGTGAAATTTTGAAAAAAAAATTTGAGTTATTTTCACGTTTTCCATCAACAACAACAACACGAAAAAACAGTTTTTAGAAAAGAAAAATCCTGTGTGTATGTCGTCGTCGTTGTTGTCGGCCACTTTTTCTTACATGTCTTGTTAGCACGATACAGCCTCCGGAGTGCAATAAGTCACCAATTTTATGATTGAATATTGATAAGGACATGTCACAGATGGACCCTATTGATTTTCAGTTCACCAGAGCCAGTACAACGGGTGCTATGGTACTTGAAGTACGACATTTTGTCATTTTTTGAGAAATTTCAGTTTGTTAGCACGATACAGCCCCCGGAGTTCAACAAGTCACACATTTTATGATTGAATATTATTCAGCACATCTCACAGATGAACCCTATTGATTTTCAGCTCACCAGAGCCAATACAACAAGTGCTACAGTACTTTAAGTATGATATTTTTGTCATTTTTAGATAAGTTTCCGTTTGTTAGCACGAACAGCGTCCAGAGTATATACAAGTGACCAATTTTATGATTGGATATTATTCAGACCGTTTCAAACATGAACCCCATTAATATTCAGCTCACTAAAGCGAGTACAATGGGTGCTATGGTACTTGAAGTACCAAATTTTTGTCATTTTAGGAGAATTTTCAGTTTGTTAGCACGATTCAGCCTCCAGAGAGTATACGATTGATCAATTTTATGATTGAATATTGTTCAAGGTTTCTCACAGATGCACCCTTTTGATTTTCAGCTGACTAGCGAGTACAGCGGGTCCTATAAATCCAGATATACTGCCTTTTTAGTTACTTTTAGAGGAATTTCGGTTTGTTAACATGATGCATCCCCCGAAGTGTATGCAAGTAACAATTTTATGATAGAATGTTAATCAGGGCATCTCATAGATGCGGAAAAGTTAGTTTTAATCTTTAAAACTGTTTATTTTTCTTAGGGAAAGTCCTAAGGCTCCCATAGATAGGATAAATAAGGCAAACTTTACTGTAACTATAAGAACGAAACACCTTGTCTGTTGAAATTCCGTAGTCCTTGCAAAGTTGAACGATGCTTGTTTCAACTTTCGCCCACTTAGAGAATGGCTGGTCTAATGCATAGGCTACTAACGGGGGCGGTATCGCTCCCTAGTGGGCGCTGGAGGTTTTCGTGAGGGCGGTAGCGGGCCCAATGGCAAATGGGGGTGTTATGACAGTCAAGAGAGCGGTTGCCGCATATCTACCTAATTAGAAGTTTAATATAATAAAATACTTTGAGAATTCCTCTATTTTCCTGAAAAATATTTTATCTAGCCGTCTAAAATGTTTATCTTATCATTGTGACATAAATAAACATTAAAACATTTGAATAAGGATCAAGTATAAACTAATAAATTCGGTTTAAGACTGTTGGTAACAAGTCTATGCAAGTTGATAAGCAAAAAGACATGATTTACGCGGATAATGTAAACGGGAATAAAGGAACGGTGAATGAGGAGCTTTTATTATAATTAATCACTCTCCTTCTGCGCAAATTATTAACGGTAATTTCCTATTATCCTAATTTCTTATTCTCGTAATTGATTTAAAATTACCATACTAAAAATATATTTTCATTCATGGGTGTTTCCTCCTATTAAGACCTACTTAAAAAGAGAAACGTTTTATAAACAAAGTTTATCAGAATGTTAATATTCATTAAGATCAGTAATTAAAAATATTGATTTATTAACGCAAATTCCTCGATAGAATGATTAATACACATTCTACCTATAAATGATTATAATAATTGATTAAGGAAATATTGCAGAGTAGCCGAATTAAATTCTTAGTACAGTTAATTCAACGTTTATGTTTTATTTAACCTTGGAGTAACTTTTATCAATTCATTTGTTATTCTACGTGTTTCTTATTTGCTACTTCCCAAACCTTTGGACGCCACTGTACATTCTATATGTCACATTTTGAAGTGTTTGCTTTTTAAAGTGTACCTTTTTCTAATTGAACGCTGTTTAATCCTCTTCCCCAAAGGACTCAAATATCGCTTCCTATTTTGTTTTCATTAGGAATGTCTAAATAATTATTCAATGATGACTAGAGTTGCACAAGTTTGACTTGACTTTTCAGAAAAAATATTCAAGTCAAATCAAACTGGACAATGGTTACAGGTTTGAAGATTCAAACTGTTTGAATAATTTATTTAGTAGATATACCTTGAATGGGTAAAATATTTATGTTAAATATAGTAAGTAGGTACAGGGTTTTTCATTATACAGGGTGACTCAAAATTGACGCCCGTCCTTTCAGAATATGAATCGGGGGACTAAAACGTAAGAATAAAAAAATTGCGTTATATCCATGGTTACAGAGTTATTGACAAAAAACAAAGATCTAACATTCAATGTTTACACTTTATTAAAAACGAAGTCAGCTAAAAACAAATGAGTAGCATAGGTTGCTGTGGTAATGTTAAATGTTAATTATTAGTTCTGTCAACTTTTGTCATAATAAGTATAAGTATAATTTCATACGGTTATTTGTTTTAAAAATGGAACGTTATTATTCCAATCGAGAATATGTTGTTATGTTAAAAGTGTTAGGTGCGCATAATGATAATGCCAGTGCTGCAGCTAGAGCATATACCGTAAAATTCCCAAATCGACGGCACCCTGATGCAAAAACTATACGACGGGTTGAACAAAGATTACTGTAAACAGGTAATTTAAATCCCAGATTAAATAAGGGAGGACGCCATGCTACGCTCAACGTCGTCCAAGAAGAGCAAATTCTTGATTTTGTTGAAGCGGAACCAAATACAAGTCTTCGAGTTACATCGAGACAAACGCATTTCCAAAAAGATACCATTCATAGATTATTAAGAAGGAATGGCTTATATCCATTTAGGCCTCAAAAAGTTCAAGTTCTACATGAAGGAGATAGGGAGCTTCGGATTAATTTTGGTAGATGGTTATTGGATAACGTAAACAATGATCCACATTTGATAGAAAATATTATGTTTACTGATGAGTGTACATTTACCCAGACAGGGATTATAAATACTCATAATTTGCACGAGTGGAGAGATGAAAACCCTTATTTGATACGTAAAAGATGTCACCAAAGACGATGGTCAGTAAACATTCGGGCTGGATTATTAAATAATAATGTAATCGGCCCAAATATGTTACCTAACCGACTTAATTCAGCATCGTATTTTCATTTTTTAAACGACAATTTACCACTGCCATTTCTCGATCAAGTTCCATTAGCAACTAGATTGAATTGTTGGTTCCAACATGATGGTGCTCCTGCACATTATGGTAGACAAGTGAGAACATTACTAAATCAAACATTCCCCGACTGTTGGATTGGAAGAGGTGGACCCGTACTATGGCCTCCTAGATTTCCAGATCTAAATCCATTATATTTTTTCTTCTGGGGATTCTTGAAAGAAAAAACTTACTTTGAACCTGTTGAGAGTGCGGAAGATGTAGTAGCTCGTATTCACGCTGCTGTGACATTTATAGACGAAAACATGCTACAGAGGGTTCGTGATTCAATGATAAATCGTGCAAATATTTTCATTGAAGTAGGAGGCGATTTGTTTGAACACCTTTTATGAAATTATTTCTTGTTTTGTAACAAATATTCGTTTTTAATAAAGTGTAAACATTGAATGTTAGATCTTTGTTTTTTGTCAATAACTCTGTAACCATGGACAAAACGCATTTTTTTTATTCTTACGTTTTAATTCGTTTTAGCCCCCCGATTCATATTCTGAAAGGACGGGCGTCAATTTTGAGACACCCTGTATATGGACCCTTCCATATCTCACTTATTATTTGTTACAATTAAAAATGTCTCAAATAAGAGTTGAATGGTTATTAAAGTAGTTTTTAAAGTCCAACAAAAATATTATATAGAATGTCCCAAAAAAGAGGGTCAGAGCCAAAGTGTTCTTTCTTAAATGGGACACCCTATATATTTTTATATTTTTAAACTGTTCACTTCAATCCGAATTCAACAATATATAATTGTTATAGTCTAACCTTAACAGTTCAAAAAATATATACGACACAGTAAGATGTAGTAATCTATCAATTGGAATTCAGTAAATTTGTTTACAAAATAAAGTAATCTCAAACTAAGTAAGCCCAAATGAAACTATAAATATTCTTCAAAATGACCCCCATATTGTCAATGCATAGTTGGTATCTTTGGCGTAAATTCTCTAAACATTTAGAAATAATATCAGCATGATTATTTAAGTTCTTAATTCGCCTTGAATCTTTTACTGAATTATCTCAATATTGTTACCCACAAAAAAGAATCTAAGGGAGTTAGGTCGGGGCTATTAGGAGGCCATAGAATTGTTCCATTATTTCCGATCCACTCTGGAAACTGATTGTTGAGATGTTCTCTCACCTCTAATACATTATGGGGTGATGCCCCATCTTGGTGCCAGATCATAGTATTTAATTGGTCAGCTGTAAATTCATTTTCTAGTATTTCACTTATTTTGAGTATTATGCAGTTTAGGTAAGTTCTTCCTGTTAACTTATAATTGAAAAATATTGGCCCAACCACTTTATTCTGGAATATTCCACACCAAACTTTAAGTCTATGATTTTTATTTTCCCATGAACGTCTATTTTTTCTATCAAACATGCCAGCTTTAGAAAAACTGGATTCATCTGTCCAACAGATTTTCTGAAGGATATCTGGAGTTTCATTCAAGCGACGAAGCATTTCCTGACAAAATATTAACCGTTTCCGTTTGTGCAATTCAGTAAGAGCCTGCACGGGAAGTATCTTATATGGTTTATAATTGTGTCTTTTCAGAGTCCTAAAAATTTTCATAGGATGTTTTTGTAATATATTGGAGCTGGCTACTAACGAGTTTTCAAAGTTTCCTGCAAAAAAGTAGTAGCGCAATAATTATTCCTTCTTATTCAACTACCATAAAATCCAAAGAAATATATATTTTTTTACCTTCAAAATGCAGAAGTGTATCTAAATCATCCTCTTCATTGATTACACACGTTCGTTTTTTCCTAGAAAAGTTTTTAGTTGTCATTACATGCTGGTATATTCTGTTGAACGTATTGTTGCTAGGCGCATGCCGATTTGGATATAATTCCATAAATTTTCTCCTTGCATCTAATTTGTTATAATTATTTTTTACAAATAGAGAAAATATTTCTATCTTTTCATCATCTGTATACCGCATTTTTCAAACTATCAAATACAATGTTTTATAATGGTGTAAATAACTACTTGTCAAATATGACAATGCTTTCACTGCCCGTTGTTTATAGTTGGTTTTCATCCCACAGAAAACGATTTTCAAATGAATATATTTTCTGAACTGTTAAGGTTAGACTATAACAATTATATATTGCTGAATTCGGATTGAAGTGAACAGTTTAAAAATATAAAAATATATAGACTGTCCCATTTAAGAAAGAACACTTTGGCTCTGACCCTCTCTTCTGGGACATCCTGTATAATATTTTTGTTGAATTTTAAAAACTACATTAATAACCCTTTAACTCTTATTTGAAACATTGTTATCTGCATCAAATAATAAGTGAGATATAGAAGGGTCCATATATAATGAAAAACCCTGTACAACAAATACATTTATTTTAAACAAAATGAAAATACATTATTTCAAACAAAAAGAAAATATACATTATTTCAAAAAATTTTTTTGATCAACTTGAATTTGTCACCTCAAAATTCTTTGTGAAAAGTAAAGTTCTAAAAAATTAAGTGAAAGCAACAATATATTACATAGTAACCTCTTCCTGCGATCCTTGTGTAATATTTGTTCAGGATTCTTGTTGAAGCCACGAATTTAAACACATTAATGTTCTAATAGACTGGTCATTTAATCGGTTTCGTTTTTTTGTGACCGTCAAAGAAGCTCTCGAAAAATAGCGTTCTATGCAGGCTGATGTTGCTGGGGTGGCTAGAAAGTCTCTCGCCATAATTGGTAAAGTGGGAAATGCAGTTTCGTGCCGTTTCCACCACTTTAATATGTCCTCGGTACTGTCTGCTCATGATTCAGCTGCGTATTTGTCGATTTCGTATCTCCATGAATTTTCGTTTCTATTTATTTTTGGAGATGATTGGAAAAGTCCAAGCAATCTATATCAAAATCAGTAACTTCATCAGACTTTTTTCGAACACACTGACTGTACATTCAATTTGGGTTTGGGGTGGCTCTTTGTTACTGTGAGGTGAATAATAATTTTCTTTATAAATTTCTTCAAATTTCTTGATGGCTTCATCTTTTAAGGATTGTCCCCATGTTTCAATTTTATGACGAGGATCCAAAATCAAAACGATACAATATATCCAGTTAGTCCTACTATAATACTTAACAATTTTATCGCGAGCTGCCTAAAGGGCAAGAATTATTTTTGCATCAAGATCGTCTCTATTTTCTTTATTATCTAGTTCATGCGCCCATCTTTCTAGTTTGTCGAGTAGCATATTGATCCCAATGACCACCATAAGAAGGGTAGAATATTTCTCTCCTTCTAAAATTTTAGTTAGTCTTTCGAAACTTTGTAAATACTTACACGTTCTTTCAATAACATTCCATTCTGTATCGTGTATTCGAAAATGTAAAAGAGTATCGGTATTGTCACAAAGAATATTAATCGAACGTTTGAATTGTAACGCCCAGGATAGCATTTCCAATGTAGAGTTCCATCTGGTTTTTACCTCCAGTTTGGGAATGGTCATGTGTAAATTTAATGAGTCGCAAGATTTTGCGAAGTTTAATCTTAACATTTCGGAGTTTTTAATTTTTTTACAAATTACCTTAACTCTTGCAATTGTTGCAGTATTTTCAGATATTGTATTTTCATTATCACTAGTATCAGAGTCTTCGTTTTCTTCAGACGTTAACTCAAACACTTGCATTAAATCTCGGTCAGCTAAGTCAAGAATATGTGCAAAACACACATAATGCTTATTCGCACCATCAAAATTTTCTATTATGTTTCCCAATTCTTTTAAAAAAGTGAAATTACTATTAGTGTTGTCAGTAGTAATACCTTGAATAGAGTGTGTAATATTGAATTCAGCCGTTATTTTAAAAAACAAAGTTGCCATTGAAAGGCCAGTATGTTGTTCTTTAGCAGGTACAAAATCTAATAAAAAAGAATATGTAATGTCCAGTTACTATCAATAAAATGAACGGCTACTCCATAGTAGCCCTTCATCGAATTTAGCATTTAAAAGTATCTTTACTGAATTTTTCAAAACATCAAATTTGGAAAATATTCGTGACTTCAACTGGTTTCTTGAAGGAACAATTAAGTTTGGATTAATGTAGTTGTATAATTGGTGGGTTGTATCATCTTCAAAGAAATTAAATGGCAAATATTTTTTTACAGTGTACTCCACTAATAGATCCATAAATTTATTTTTCCCTGTCTCCGAACCCAAAGTTTGCCCAGTAGAATTCTAAAACAAACAAAAATAATTTTTGTTTTTATATAAATATATAAATGGAGACTTTAAGGGGCCATGACATCACTTGAACGCCGCGCAACAGCCCCTGTAGTCGCCTCTATTGTATAGTAATTCACCACGTTTTCGGGTCAAAATCAAGTCAAAATAGTTTTTAGACGGCATTCTTAGAGTTAAAAAATATGCGGTTTGTTTATTGTACTTAAAATTTTTATTCGCAGGGGGCTCTAGTGCTACATTTATTAAATTCGTCTTTGGTGAAAAGTTTGACACCATTTTAGCGAAACAAATCAAAAATCAAAAAATCTGGCACAGAGCCCCCTGCTAATAGAAATTACAAGTACAATAAAACAAACCGCATATTTTTAACTTTAAGAATAAAGGAGATGCCGTCCAAAAACTATTTTGACTCGATTTTGACCCGAAAACGTGGTGAATTACTATACAATAGAGGCGACTATAGCGACCGCGGCGTAAGAATTTAACACGTGATATCGAGGCCTCTTAAGTAAATTTATTATGAAGGTAGATGGTGGCTGACCTCTATAAGGCCAAAAATCACGGGCGCAGTAATAAAAAAGTGGGCTAACACAGTTGTGGTTCTAGGGTTAATTGTATAAAATCTTACCAGGTCATTTTTGCAATTTTGGATCCAATGTTCTATGTTGTTATTACCACAAATACTACTTGTTCCAGAAGTTGTTGCTTCCTGCGGAAATTCTTCATCGTACAATTTTTTGTGGCTCTTCATCAAATGCCGTTTTAGAGAACTAGTACCACTATTTGGCATTTTATACCGTTGTTCTTTATTTTTACGTAATTTGCACTTTGCAATTTTCATTGTTTTGGAATCGCCTGCCGCAACATAAAAAAATCTGTATATTTCTTTTTCTTGTTGATTAATTTTGCATCGTCTACAGATTTCTTTCTCGTAGTTTTTGCATGGGGGAAATCTTCTAAATCAGATTCACTTTGTTCTGGTACGTATTCCGAGCCGCTACAAGAGTTAATAGTTTGGTCATACTTATGTAAGTATGTCAAAATTTAATTTTGTCTAATTTTTTATCTTCAAAATAATAATATAAAAATCCCAATGGAACGAGACTAATGGGACAGGCTTATTTCAAGTAACATTTTTGCATCAAATCAAAAACAAAGAAAAAATTTATTTGGTAAATTTGTGAATTTTCTAACATTTCGTGTAGTTGTTTTGGATGCATCAGTGTAAATGAAAGCGAAATTAGAAAATTTCGATGCTAATTTATTAAAGAAATTTTGTATCTCTGAGGGATTGGTAGTCTGTTTCAATAACTACATTTTCATGGAGTATTCAAATCGTTTTGAATCCAATCCTCTTCCCCATTTTTATGTATAGCCAAAAAAATAATTGATATCGATCCGAGCTGACAGTTATGAAATTACAGTGTTGACAGTTAACACAGGACTTTTGCCGAGAGTTGGGAGCTTGTTTTGAGTTATGTTGTATGTTTATTTTTAGATAATTTTACATTGGTAAATGAAGAAAAATATGAGTGCTCTACAAAAAAATATTTTACTAATATTTACACTACAATTAATTCTAAGTGTAACTTACACATCTTCTTGGATGAAGACGCCTCCAATATGGAAAGACAACAAGAAGCTGCAGCATTTATGCATCAAATAAATATGAATATTTTAAATTTTAGAGAAAAGAAAAGAAGAAATAGAATTGTAAAAAGGAAGTACAACAAAAAAAGATAGTGGAGTACAAATTGAGACAAAAATTGGTGGGAAAATATTGTAAAAGTATATTTTACCGAAGAAGATTTCTTGAGTAGGGGAGACTGGGGAGGGTTGAGCCAGAGGGAGGTTTGAGACATAAATGTTTCATTGGTAACGTATCCTTAAATAAATTTACTTTTCCGTTTAGTGGATGCTTAGACAGTGCTTCTTTCACGTTATCTAAGTTTAACAACAAATCCAAGTCGTTTACGAAAGATATAGTGAAAAGTTGTTTTTGAGGCTAAACAATGTAAGTTTTTTAACAAAATGTATAAGGATTCTTTATTCACATTATTATATTTGGAAATATATGAATGAATTACACGAATTACATAATAATTTAACATACTTTAAAGTATTAAATTATTTGTTAGGTTATGTTTTAACTTGAAAATCGTAATTTGTTGTGGCTACTGGTACGAGGGGAGGGATGAACAGGTTTCATGTGGGAGGTTTGAGACACGGATCAAACCTCCCATCATGGTTTGAAAATACCTGTACTTCGTTTCCAGTTTTTTTTCTTTCTTTTTCAAGTGAAAAAATATAGGTCAACGTAGTTTAGTCTTTAGTTTCTTCTGCTAAAATCTTCACTGCATCATCTACAATAATAATTTTTTTGCAGATGCCTTTTAAGTGGAAATCGAAAGGCCGAGTGCCTACTGATCCTGAAATTTTGGAAACTGCAGTACGGGAAATATGTAGTACTAATGGTAAAATCCGCACAGTCGCCAAAAAATATAATATTGATAGAACGACACTATCTAGATACGTGCATAAATTTAAATCAAACGAAATCGTATCGTTTGTAGCAAACTTTAATTCTTCGCAAATTTTTACTAATCAAGAAGAATATTTGCTAGTTCAATATCTGCTCAAATGCGCTGACTTACATTATGGACTTACTCCAATCGCAGTAAGAAAGTTTGCTTACATCTTTGCAACTGAAAATAACAAAAAAATTTCAGCAGCTTGGGAGAAAAATAGAGCAGCAACGCGTGATTGGCTAAGAGGTTTTATGTCAAGACATGGTAACTTATCACTTAGGACACCAGAAGCCACGAGTGTAGGACGTGCCACTGCATTTAATAAATATACCGTGCAGCTATTTTTTGAGAATTTAAAAACCATCATGACAAGGGAACAGATTACTCCTGATTGCATATATAATGCAGATGAAACGGGAGTTACAACAGCACATAAGCCGCAAAAAATAATTGCGAAGAAAGGGCAGAAGCAGGTGTCAAAGGCAACATCGTGTGAAAGAGGATCACTGGTAACAGTTTTATGCACTATAAGTGCGTCTGGTAACACTATTCCTCCCTTTTTAATTTTTCCGAGGGCTAGGATCCAGGATTATATGACAAGAGGACTTCCCATTGGTGCCGATGCTGCTGTTAATCCATCAGGTTGGATGACCCACGAGAATTTTGAAAAATATTTACAGCACTTCGTCAACTATTCCCGAGTCAACAAGGATCACAAGTGTCTGCTGATACTAGACAACCATGATAGCCATATTTCCCCAAAGGGGCTGAACATTTGTAAAGAAAATGAAGTAATGCTACTGACCATTCCACCTCATACTAGCCATAAGTTACAGCCCTTGGACACCAATGTTTTCGGGCCTTTTAAAAGGTTTTATAATGAAGCTGCAGATAACTGGATGGTCAACAATCCTGCACAGCTGATATCCTTAAAAGAAATACCTGAACTTGTGGCAAGTGCTTACGTTCGCGCTTTCACGCCGGCCAATATAGTAGGTGGATTTTCACATACTGATATTTGTCCATACAATCCAGCTGTATTCTCAGATAGTGATTTTACCAGTTCGGAAATTACAGACCGGCCAGATCCATCTGAAGCTTTACATCCCACAGAAAATTTACTTTTAGCTGTCCCTAGTACTTCCCAAAATAATCCAAATGCATTTGTAAGCCCTGAAGTTATAAGGCCATTTCCGAAAGCTCTTCCACGTAAAAAGAAAGCTGGAAGGAAATGTGGAAAAACACGGATTTTAACGGACACTCCCGAAAAAGACCTAATAGAAAAAGAATTTGAGGAAAGAGCAAAGAAAAAGGAAGAGCAAAATAAAAAAAAGGAAGAAAGGGTGGAAAGATTAAAAAAAAAATTGTTGATAGAAGATGAAAAACAGGTGCCCGTTAAACAAAAGAAGATTGAGATAGTCATGGAGGAATCTGAACAATCTAACGATTCTTTCAATTTTTCGAGTTCTGATGAGTTAACCGATATTGAGGAACAAATTGAAAAAGAAAATGCTGAAGAAAGCTTTATGAATCAAGAAGTTCGTAAGGATGACTATGTTCTTGTACGATTTCCCACCAAAAAGACTTTCCGACATTACGTTGCTAAGGTCACAAATATTAATGGCAACGAATACGACTTATTATGCATGAGACTAAAGCCTCCGGGATACAAATTTATTTTTCCCGATGTTGCCGATGAATGTTGTGCACCTAGAGACGATCTGGTTAAGTTACCAAACCCCTCCTTTACTGGAGGAACAGCAAGAACACATAGGACCCTTTCTTTTCCAGTCGATTTTTCCAAATATGAAAATTTATTCTAGGTTTTTCGGCAAATATTTTTATGACTGCTGTATTCTTTTATTTTTTCAAGTACGTATGTGTATTTTTTTTGTTAATTATTATTATTGCAGGGTTAAAGGGTTAAACAATTGTTAACTGTCTTTAATAAATTTGATTTTAACTCGAGACTTTATCGTACTAATCTTGTCTCAAGCCTCCCTATGCTTGCCTCAAACCTCCCTTTACTTGTCTCAAGCCTCCCCTCATAAAGGAGGTTTGAGACAAGTTCATGTGGTACTTTAATCCATTATTTATTGCTTAAATAACAATTTTTAAAATAATCTTGGTACTGTGCTAAAAAATTAAAACCAATAGTTAATTAATATGTAAAAAACTTTATGCGATTACTAAAACACGACAGAAAACCAGGTTGATGAAAAAAAGTGGCTCAACCCTCCCCAGTCTCCCCTAATTTTAGAGTCAGTAAAACTTCATTCGATTTTTTATGTTTTCGGCTTAAGCATTACCTCTCTGCAGCACCAAACTTTGTTAGAGAACCTTTAACAGTGGAAAAGGAATGTGCTATTGCTTTATACAAATTGGCATCCTGTGGAGAATATAGACTTATTGCCAATAAATTGGGTACTGACAAATGTGTAGTACATAAATGCTTGTTTGACTTTTGTGAAGCAGTGATTGTAGAATTTAAAGATGAATTCTTAAAATGCCCAAATGATTTAGAAGCCAAAGAAATAACTAAAGATTTTGAAGATATGTGTGGTATTCCTGGAATAATTGGTGCTATAGATGGAACACATATTCCTACATTGCCCCCAAAAATTGGATATAGTGACTTTTTAAATCGTAAAGGGTGGACATCTTATAATTTACTGGCTGTTGTCGATAACAAGTATAGGTAGATTTTAAAAATTAAATATGTGTACTTGCATTGATGGACTAAATACGAGTATTAAGATTTCGATATGCAACTTGTAAACATCCCGGGAGTACCCATGATGCTAAAGTCTTGAAATACTCAAATTTTTCGAACATTTTATACCAAAACTAACTTTTGAGGTCTAAAATAAAATTATTTCTTGTTTTATACTGGGGGATCCACCCTACCCTTTATTATTATGGTTAATTAAACCCTATAAAGGAAAAGTCACTCCGGAAGAAGAGTCCAAATAAATTAAATAATGGGAAAACACGAACAATTTTGAATGAAATTATAACTATTATAATAAATTAAAAATTATTAAAGAATGAATCTAAACTTAGAACAACAAATGAACTTACAAAAATATCGACAAACGAAAGAAGAAATTACTCACAAGTACACTAAAATAACAAACCTAATCGCTTCAAAAATACTTATTCGCTCCAAAGATTACAAATTGTCAAGAATGAAAATGACATTATTTGAAAGGCCACCTACTAGATTTTGCTTTTTAAAATTGATACTAAATTGTCTGAACTTTTCTTTAAATAAATAAATTTTTGAAACAAATAACTTTGCTTTATTTTAAAATAATGTTTTTTAGATAAAAATTGTAAAAAAAGAACTAAAAACAAAAAACTTCGTCACAGCGGGGGATCGAACCGTCATCCTATACATTCAACTTTCAAATTTCGAGTACCAAATATCAACTCGGCCATGTCGGTCCCAGTTGTTTGTATTCGAAAGTGATATAAAAATGATGTACGACTTTTAAAAACATAACTATGCATTTTCTTATTAAACCAGACCGAATTTAAGAAAATTAAAAGTGCTCTTGAATTTAGTTTTTAACGACATTTTCAAATCTATTATTCACGAACGCTATTTGGTAAAAAAGTTAGCTCGCGTTTGACAGTTTTGTACAGGAAACCCTTGTCGCATTTTATAAATAACTTAGTGTATATATGATATTTGAATGATCCATGGAGGGATATTTAATTTTGATGTTAATGAATGTTTAAATTGCTTATCGTCGTAACTTATACTTTTGATCCTTTGGTAGAAAGGTAAATTTGATGGTTTGTTCCTATCAAAATGTATGGTCATCTTTTTAAATGTGGAGGAATATGATAAGTTGGAGATGTTTGTCGATATTCTAGCAGCTTAGTTTAGGGAAAGGACAAGCGTTTGCTGGCGTTGGTGCAGTGGTAGGTCATTTGCTAATGCTAGGAGACCACATACAGGGCCAGTTCTGAAAGCACATAGATATCCTCGTATGGCAGTGGATTGGATGGAGTTTAATTTTTTCAACCAAGTTTTGTTGGCTGTTTCGTAACAGGTAACTCCATAGTCCAGCTTGATATTTATCAATGATTTATATAGACTGAGTGACGTTGTGTCTGAGCCCTGAGTAACGTTGCAGTGTCTGAGCCCTGAGTAAGGTTGCAGTGTCTGAGCCCAAAGTACTCTTTGACAGCATTTTGTATAATTTTTTTCTTGATTGACATGAGTGCTGTAAATTAACCTAAATTGTATTCAACATGTTTGACTGATTATAGTACGGGTTTTTTCATCTTTTTGCGATGGTATTGTTTTTCTTATAAATTATATAGTCAATTTGTATGCATAAAATGAGTTTTGGAATTTTTATTTTCATATTCGTTGAAAAATATTAATTATTTTCAGAAAATGATGTCCCAAAGTATGCAAGAAGAAGCTAAGCTCGATGCCATTCAACGCCATTGGCAATCACTCCGCCGCGGCACCCCTTCTTCAAATATATTATTTGAAGATGCTATTGAGACTGATAATATATTAGCTTTACCTATACAAGTAAGTGTCAATCCCACTCTTTTTAGTGAATTTTGTTAATAAAATTGATTCCTGTTAAATAATTAATAAATGCGTTTTTGTTTTTCAGAATTCTCATGTCGAGTCGCAGATTGGAGCTTGCGCACCAATTCTGAAGAATTTGAGCTGTGATTTGGATAGTGATTCTGAATTTATCGATATTCATGTAAGTAATGAATTTTTATATTCACAAATTATAATTTTTATTTATTTATTTCGAGGAATAAATATTTCCATTCGTATTCCATATATTTCATACCATATTTAGATCATTTTAATAGAATATTTCCCACCCACAAATAGCTGAAATTTAACTAAAGTTAAAATTAAAAGTTATGTTAAGCACACGGACTATAATTTCTGTTCTTTCTAGTGGTCCATACAGTAGCCACAAGAATACTTTTCTATTCTTGTGCAGTTGCCATAGCAACAACTTATATTTTTGTGAATATCCTCGTAAATATTCTTAGCCCAGTCAAAGAAGGTAAAAAAATAAGCTTTGTCACAACTAATTAGGGGAAAGATGAATTTTTCCAGGGTGTTAGTACATAAGTATACACTAAAAAACACAATCCCCTCCTCCATCCCTCATTTCGGCATATGGTTAAGGAAACTACATAATGTAATGATTTTCTTATTTATTTAAAAGTTTTTATTACGACGGGTGGGATAAATGTATAAACACGGTATGTCTACTCACTAAACTATTCACTAATTTATATTAGATACACAGTACAGGGTGTCCCAAATTGGTGTGTTTTGCAGGGTATCTCGTAAACTAGAAGAGATAGAAGAAAAGCAGTTAAGATATTATGACTTCTTTTTTTTGTTAAAGTAACGATAGTAGGGAATACCAAGAGAAACAAATAGAAAATATCATTGAACGGAATAGGGGACTGAATATTTTCCATAGGGAAAACAGCTATAAGAAAGAGATTCAAAAGCTATCCGATGAGAAGGGAAATATAGTCGTTCATAAACAAGAAATCATGAGGGTTACCGAGGAATTCTACACAAAACTATACAGCTCACACACGAGACTAAAGGAGGCAGAAAGCGAGGAAGAGAGAAGAATAATGAATGTTGGATCCGAAGACCTTCCAGAAATCGAGATCGAGGAAATCAATAGAGCACTGCGACAAACCAAAAACGGAAAAGCAGCAGGAGATTATGGTATACTGCCAGAGATGCTGAAGGAAGGAGGAAAAATTCTAATGGAACAACTAAAATCGCTTTTTAACAAATGCCTGAATGAAGGAACGGTTCCAACAGACTGGGATACCTCCATAGTTATCCTTATTTATAAGAAGGGAGATCCGGCCAGTCTTGAAAATTACCGACCAATAAGTCTTCTCTCACAGATCTATAAGCTATTCATGAAAATAATTACCAATAGATTAGAAAATAAATTTGAGGCATATTTATCGAAAGAACAGGCTGGCTTTAGGAAAAATACGAGTACAATAGAACACATACACACAATCAGAGTATTAATAGAGAAAGCCACGGAGTACAACATCACAACATGGATGGCATTTGTTGACTTTAGGAAGGCCTTCGACACGGTGGAATCCTGGGCGGTAATCCGAGCAATGAGAAAAGCCTGAATCGATCAAAGATACATCGACATCATAAGCCACATCTACGTAAACTCTAAAATGAAGATCAGGATGTAAACAGATACAAATGAGATAAAGACTGGACGAGGAGTGAGACAAGGGGACGTAATATCACCAAAATTATTCACGCTAGTTCTCGAAGATGTATTTCGAAATTTACACTGGGAAGACAGAGGAATAAACATAGCAGGCGACAAACTGAACAACTTGAAATTTGCAGATGACATCGTCATATTCGCTCAAACCGAGGCAGAACTGATAGGCATGATTCAGGAACTATACCATGAAGCAAACAAGGTTGGACTAGAGATAAACATAAATAAAACCAAATTCATGACAGACGAAGATACAATTACCAATACACTAACCATTGAGAACCAGTTAATCGAAAAAGTAGCGTCGTACATTTATCTAGGCCAAGAAATAACAATTAGTAAGGAATGCCAGAATACAGAGCTCAATAGGAGAATGCGGTTAGGATGGGCAGCATATAGCAAACTAAAACAGGTGTTTCAGTCAAATCTACCAATGAAACTAAAAGCAAAAGTATACATGTGTCCTGCCAGTGTCTACATAAGCATTGGAAACTTGGGTCTTGACAAAAAAGAACAAGCTCAAAACACATCGAAGAGCAATAGAGAGAAAGATAGTCGGAGTAACACTGAAAGACCGAAAAACTAACGAATGGATCAGGAGAACGTCAAAAATCGAAGACATCGAAAGGAGAATAGCCTCACTCAAATGGAACTGGGCTGGGCATATTGCTAGAAACAACAACTGTAGCAGCAAAGTGACTAGATGGAGACCTTGGGGCGAGAGGAGAAGCGTTGGTACGACGATATAAAACGCACAGCAGGTTTAAATTGGTATCAGGTTGCACAACACAGGGAAACCTGGAGAACATTGAGAGAGGCCTATATCCAACAGATAGAAAACGGCTAGAAGGAAGGAAGGGAACGATAGCGTAATTAAATCTTTAGTAACTCCCCGCAGTTGGAAGATACAGGGCGATTATTGAAAACTGTCGAAAATTACAAGGTACTATAACTTCTTAATTAAGAGAAATATAAAAAAACGTTATAAAAACTTTTGATAGATATAATATTAAAGAGTTCAGTGGCGCGCAGAATTTTTTTGTTAGGGGGCTCACTAAGGAAATATAATGCAAACCTGTTGTTTTAAATGGGACAACCTGTATATTTTGACGTTTTTAGTTTCCTTTTTTAATTCTCATTCACCTGATATGACATATTATATATCCATTTTCAATGGTTGGAGCTACAGTGCAAATAAATCATTTATGGATGTTATCAGGTGAAACACCCTTAAAAAATTGAACACTCCGTAACGAAATTTAACATTTTATTATAAGGATACTGATCATCGATTAAAAAGTTTTTCGTTTAAATAATCTTCAACCAATTCAGCATCACCAAAAATAAAATCAGTGAACTTAAAACAAAGTAGGTAAATATAGCTGATTATTGATTTTAAGTAGGTACCTATATTATTATTATTATTTTGAAATTATTGAATACGAAATAAGACGTCGGTATTTTCTTACCGATTTCACTTTTATTTCTAATTATGTTTAACCCGATTTGTTGTTATATTTTAGTTTGTTTACCTCAATTGACATGATTGTTATATCTTATAAGAATGTTCATTTCATCAAGTAGGCTTTGATCCTCTTACAGTGGAAAATAAAACAAAACCTGTGTTACCTGTCAGAATTAATTGTACGACGTACAGTCTTGTCAACAACATGAATTTTGAAAATTCTGAAAAATATGTGATATGCATGTGGCATATATTGAATGTCAAAAGAATGTTGGTGATGCGTCTGAATTATATTTTCAACGATATCTAGAAAGAAGTCAACCCGACAAGAAAATTTTGAAAAAACTCGATTCAAATTTAATCGAGTATGGATGTTTTGTGAAACCACGGCGTAAGTACGAAAATAATCATGAAGAAAGAGGGGTAAATACGTTGGGATATATCCAAGCACATCATGAATCTTCTCTGCGTCAAATTGAAAATGAAATAGGTGTTCCAAAAACTACTGCAGGAAGGATTTTAAAGAAATATAAATTTAGGCCTTATCGGACATCCGTCCGTGAAAAAGTATACCCAAACGATTTGCACAGTGGTATATAGGAAAATGTAATGAACAGCCAAATTTTTATTCAAAGGTAATATTTAGCGATGAAGCTCGCGTAAGCAGTGCAGGAATATTTAACAGACATAATGAACTGTATTGGAATGACCCAAATCATGTCAAACATAATACATTAGTTTATCATATATTTGATGATAAACTAGCTGCTGCTGGATATATAGATATATTGGAAACTTACACCAACTTTTAGGGGAAGAAGTGTTGGCTGATAGGGACACATTTTGGTTCCAACAAGATGGAGCACCTGCCCATAATGGGAGATTATTTAAATGAAAAATTTCCTAATCGGTGGATTGGTACTTATGGACCGGTTAGGTGGCCCCCTCGTTCTCCGGAAGTAAATCCTGATTTTAAAAAAATTATTACAAGACTAACTTCGAGAGTAGGGAAGATTTATTACAAAATATTCATGCCGCATTTAGAAAAATAAAGCGAGTGCACATTCTCAATTGTGTAAGATCAGTAAGAAAAAGGTATCAATTATTATTACAACAAAACGGAGGACATGTTGAACATTTTCCATTTCTTATAGATTTTCCATTTTCTTATCAAAGACTGCGGTTTCCAAAATAATATAATCTGCTGGATATATTAAACGATTTTTCACTTTTCACGTCATTGACTGTTAACTATCATATCAGATAAAGTGCTTACCAAGATAAATGGTTGACTACAATAAAAGTTTATGTCTATTGCAGGCCGTATTTTAACTATTTTTGAGGTATAAATATATCTAAAAAGATTATACGCAAAACCCAAATAAGCTATTATTTAGTCTACCAGATCTCCCGATTTATCGCCTTTAGACTATTTTTTCTGGGGATATCTAAAAAACATTGTGTGCAAGACAAAACCTGATGTATGAACTGAGGAATAGAATACTGTTAACAGCCCATCAAATAACAAATCAGCAATTGCGTAATACCATATCAGCTTTTTATAATCGGCTTGGATACTGTCAAATAGAAGAAAGAAGACAATTTGAACATCTCATTAAATAAGATCCAGTTCATTATTTTTCTCAATAACTGTAGAACAAATGAGGTTAGAATTATGCGGTCTTGACGGTTGTATTTGTAATTTAATAGATTATGAAAATCTGAAAATATACGAGGGCAATTCAGAAACTAACCTCCGGTTGATTGAAAAAAATACACCAAGTTAAGTAAAAATATTTTAATATATACATCTTACAACTACATCTTTGCACTATTTTTCGATCTCCATAACGATTGAGGCACTTATCGTATCTCTTCACAAGCTTTGAAATTCCTTCTGCATAAAAATCACCCGCTTGTGCCTTGAGCCAGCCTGTGACCGCATCTTTGAGCTCTTAGTCGTCATCAAACCGCTGGGACCCGAGCCATTTCTTCATATGCATGAAGAGGTGATAATCGCTTGGCGCCAGATCTGGGCTGTAAGGTGGATGGTTGAAAACGTCCCACTTGAAGGACTCAAGAAGGGCTGTTGTTCTGCGAGCAGAGTTAGGACGGGCGTTATCGTGCAAAAAAACGATACCGAAAGTCAGCATACCACGGCGTTTGTTCTGTATAGCCCGTCGTAATGTTTTTAGTTTTTCACAGTACACGTCTTGATTAATGGTCGTCCCACGTTCCATGAATTCAACCAACAACACCCCTTTGGCATCCCAAAACACCGTTGCCATCAGTTTTCTGGCAGAAAAATCTTGCCGGGCTTTTTTTGGTTTGGTAGGCGAATCTGAATGTGCCCACATCTTTGATTGTTCTTTTGTCTCAGGTTTCACGTACTTAATCCAGGTTTCGTCACCGGTCACGATTCTGTTTAACAATGGTTCTCCTTCGTCCTCATAACGTGACAGAAAGTCTAATGCAGAGGCCATTCTTTGACTTTTGTGGTGGTCGGTAAGAATTTTGGGCACCCATCGTGCACAGAACTTACGGTAACCCAATCTTGCTGTCACTATCTCGTACAAAAGAAACTTAGAAATCTGTGGAAAATCAGTAGACAACTCCGCCATTGTGAAACGTCGATTTTCACGAACTTTTGCATCAACTGTCTGAACGAGTTCGTCAGTCACCAAGGATGGTCTACCACTCCTCTCTTCATCATGAACGTTTTCTCGTCCACTTTTAAATAAACGTACCCATTCACGGACAACTCCTTCACTCATAACTTTTGGTCCGTACACGGCACAAAGCTCACGATGAATAGCTGCTGCAGAGTATCCTTTGGATGTAAAAAACCTTATAACAGCACGCACTTCACATTTGGCGGGATTTTCTATTGCAGCACACATTTCAAAACTAAACTAGCGCAGGTACGATGTTCACTCGACTACGGCTTGATGCCGACTGACCTGCTGAGCGTGTGAATGCACAGATGGCGCGCTACTCCCCCCACTACCCGCACTGTGACCAATCGGAGGTTAGTTTCTGAATTGCCCTCGTATACATGGTGTACTATTCAAAAAAATATGTTAATAAGTTATTTTGGAGCAACGGTGGACACTGTATACTTCAAATCTACTTATGCAAATGGTCTGGATTATTTGAAAATACTTTTATTCGACATTTTTTTTTGTAAACCTAACGGAAATCGAAATATTAGCATGTTACGTTACTTTATATACACACTGTATACTAATTTTAATTGACTTGGTATTCATCGCTCAGCACATAACTTTTTTGACTCACAAAATATGTAAGGGCTTCCTATAAATTGTCAAAATCGAGTACAATACACCAAGCACTCATTTCTAGTCGTTTTTACATTTTTATTTTATTTCAAATGTCATCATTTGATCTCTGGCAAATTAATACCCCTTGAACTTTTAAAAGGTAAATATATATAGAGTGCATAGTTATTTTCGATATTCTAAATTTAAAACCTACTTGAAATAACCTTGTATCGTTAGAATCTGCAAAGTGATATGTATACAAATGTCTATAGTGTATAAAATTATCAATTTTATTATTAGAAGTATAAAAGTTGAGACCAACATTTTAAGAATTTTGAAAAATTATATATCATAAATTTAGCTCAACTTTAGTATGTCCAACTTCTTATGTAGTACTCTACCTATCCTAGCAACAAGACCACCTTTTTTTGAAACACCCCGTAGTTGACAATTCGACAAAATTATGAATCTCGAAATAATTTTTTTCTTTTTTGTATATACATTTTGGAAAAACAATTTATAACAATAAAAATTAATGTTACAAAAACGTTATTAACAAGAAAGTCGTAAGTAGAGTTAAGTCGGATGTAGAGTTAAGCTTGGCATTATCGCCGCGTTTAATTTATTGTTCATGATAGCAGTTATAACGTATACGTGAACGCGTTTTTATATTACTTTTCCGCACAACCTTTCAATATGCGAGAAAAGTATTGGTTTACCCCAAAAAAGTTGGAATTTTGAAAATTTTTTTGAGTTATTTTTACGTTTTCCATCAACAACACGAAAAAACGGTTTTTAGAAAAAAAATCCTGTGTGTATGTCGTCGTCGTCGTTGTCGTCGGCCACTTTTCCTTACAATTCTTGTTAGCACGATACAGCCTCCGGAGTGCAATAAGTCAGCAATTTTATGATTGAATATTGTTAAGGAGATGTCACAGATGAACCCTATTGATTTTCAGTTCACCAGAGCCAGTACAACGGGTGTTATGGTACTTGAAGTACGACATTTTGTCATTTTTTGCGAAATTTCAGTTGGTTAGCACGATACAGCCTCCGGAGCTCAACAAGTCACCAATTTTATGATTGAATATTGTTAAGGACATCTCACTGATGGAACCTATTGATTTTCAGCTCACCAGAGCCAATACAACAGGTGCTACAGTACTTTAAGTATGATATTTTTGTCATTTTTGGAGAAGTTTCAGTTTGTTAGCACGATACTGCCTCCGGAGTATATACAAGTGATCAGTTTTATGATTGCATATTATTCAGAGCGTCTCAAAGATGAACCCTTTTGATATTCAGCTCACTAAAGCCAGTACAACGGGTGCTATGGTACTTGAAGTACCAGATTTTTGTCATTTTTGGAGAATTTTCAGTTTGTTAGCACAATACAGCCTCCAGAGAGTATACGATTGATCAATTTTATGATTGAATATTGTTCAAAGTGTCTCACAGATGTACCCTATAGATTTTCAGTTGACTGGAGCGAGTCCAGCGGGTCCTATAAATCCAGATATACTAAATTTTTGGTTATTTTTGGAGAAATTTCGGTTTGTTACCACAATATATCCCCCGAAGTGTATACAAGTAACAATTTTATGATAGAATATTGTTCAGGGTCACAGATGCGGAAAAGTTAGTTTTAATCTTTAAAACCGTTTATTTTTTGTTATTTTCAGGACCGTAACGTTACCCCCAAGCCATTTTCGCCAGTGCCCGAAACCGAGGAACCAATAAAAGGACCTTTGAGACTCGACGCCTCCTTTTTAGGAGACATCCCAGGGCAATACACTATATGTGCCCTGGAACCTCATCAATTACCAGTTGTTGGGGTGTACATCGACCAAAGAGTAGTTCCCGGTTTCAAATACCGCGTCAGACCCCTACCCGAAGTCGGTAAACCATCCACCATCAACAAATGCCTTTTCAACGATAAAGCTTTGACATTGACATTCATAGGTAGGGGATACGCGAAACGATTCACCTTCGAATCCGATAAATTCAACCACAACGACAATTATTTCTGGAGCGATAATAGACCCGAGGGATACGCCTTTGAATTAGAGCTGCTTTCTGAAGGGGACAAGTTCACTTTCTTCAACCCCAACGGAGAACCCGAAGGAATTGTAGAAGTACTCTCTATCGAGGTGAGAACTTTATCTTACTTTATACTTATAGCATTTATTTTTTCGATTCTTCCGTCGTAAGTGTATTTTTCCCAAGCGAGAGAAGAAGAAGATGAGCGGTTCCTTAACGTCTTAAACCATCATCAAGGGCAAGTTGGTGGGCTTCGTAAGTCTTTTTAAAAAAACAATAATGTAACTATATCCATCACATTTATTTATGGTGCTCATTCTTTCAGGGACCCCAAACAGAAATTTTTAGCTCGTTTAAAAACGGCGTTATAGATAAGAGAGCCACCGTTACGTTTACAGGTAAAGTTGAATATTACGAAACTGGTGTGGCCATACCTATGCATCTCGCTGGTACAATTTTGTCTCGCAAAGTACAAAACAAACCGTGCGCTGAGATTATTAAGATCAGTCATGTTAATATTAAGAGGCACAGGTACTATTTGTTGCCTGGAATTCAAAAGATCCATAGAAGATTCACTGTGAGAGGAAACAGTATTAATGACGTCCCTACTAAATACACAATGACTGGACTGGAATCCTACGAAATCCCCGTTGTAGGTTAGTAAATTATTCATGTTAATATTTTTTTTAATAATTTCATATTTATCACACCTTAAGATTTAGACTGGTAAAATTGTCTAAAAATCTATTTTCATAGACGTATTACACATCTGGTTACAAATTCTTCAAAATAGTTTCTCTCACATTTATCACAACTTAAAGACTTAGACGGGTAAAACTTGTTGAATATATCCAACACTCATGCAAAGCTATCATTAGTGTAATAACCCTAAGTTGACAACTGTACACGCCATATGTCAATTCTGTTTTTCTTTTTCTATGACTGTTGTTGTCTATCATCATCCTTTTGTTGTGTATGTCATGTTTAAGTTTTTCAACTAAATGAAGTAATTAATTCAGAAAGAGTGGTTTCTTTTGGATACTGAAATACAATAAAACTGACTAAAATACATTTTCATAGACGTATTATGTTACATCTTGTTACAAATTCTTCAATTGGAAATACTATAAAATTTAATATTTTTTTTTATAATAATTTCTCCTTTATTTATCACAGGATAAGACTTAGACTGGTACTATTTAAACATACATTTTCATACACGTCTTATGTCATTTCTTGTTACAAATTCTTTAATTGACTTTGAAAATACTATAAAATTGAATCATAATTTTTTTTAATTTAATAATTTCAGGTACTTATGTCGATCCTCGTATAATTCCCGGATTCTTCTACAAAGTAAGACCTAATGACAGGAAAAATCATCTTTTCGGCGGCAGAGCATTGAGATTACTCAGCATTGGCATGGGTTACGCTAAAAGACTTACTTTCCAACCGGATTCTCTTGTCGAGCCTGATAATTATCTATGGTCCGACAATCATCCGGATGGTTTGGGTTTAGAACCCAGAGCGGTACATAAAGACATGAAATTCATTCTGAAATCAACTGACATGGTTCTTGGGGAAGCACAAGTCTTTAGGGATGATTTGCCACAAGTAGAAAAACATATGGAGAGGGTGAGAAGATTTTTTTAAATAAATTTATTTATAGGAGATTTTTTATAAACCAAATATGAAAGATTTTTGGTTGTCGGCCATATTAATTTTTTATGTCGAAAAATTCGAAATAATGCCTAATATAACCCACCCAATCTTCAATAACATTTAACAATCAATTCAAAAGTTATAGGATCTTGTTACAAATTCTTCAATTCACTTTGGAAATACTATAAAAAATTGAAACATATATATATATATATATATATATTTCGATATTCTGTATTATAGTATTAATAATATATTGTATTCTTTTATAGTTGCCCCACGTTTGGGTGACAAATTATAATATTTCTAATGTTTTATAATTATAATTGAATAGTTTATATATGAATTTAACGATATGAATATTATTTATTGTCGTTTTCACAATTTTTGATTGTAACTACACTATTGTGAACACACCTTTACCACTGAATATAACCTATTTGAATTTTGACAGCAGTTGTCAAATTAATATGCCCGGCTCAGATGAATATTAAATTTTGTACTTTGAAAGATAAATCAATACACAATCAACTTACTCACTCTTATCTCAGGGTGGGATCAAAGATTTTAAATAATAATTCAAATTTATAAATTTCAATGAATTTTCCAAATTAAGTATTACGCTATTCCAAATCTAGAGTAACTGTTTGTTCAATATATTACAAGACACTTAAATTATCTTATGACACATATGATTTTACTGTCACTGGAAATTAACTAAATGTCACTTATTATATCAAATTTTCTATAGCAGGAAAATTATCAAACACAATGAGAATAGATATGAAATGAGTACCAAAGTGAGTTGGAATTCAAATTTATATAATATATAATCAGATAACAAATTACAAAAAAAAATATAACTTTTCAAAGATATTATAAACAAAACACAAAGATGAATTTTCTATCAACCTTAATACTAAAACAACCTATATTAGAAATCTACTAGCTAAATATTTTTATCAAAAGTTCAAAATGTTTGATTTTATACTTGATGTATATCAATGTCAAATACGCAAATTTCCGTGCAAATTGTCTATTCCAAAATTTTCTTCACTTGACGTTGAATTTTATATGTGTAACGTTACTGTGATTTAGATCGAATTATTATCATTAGATGCATCTATTTTTGAAATATATTTAATAAAGGCCTATTAATTCTCGAGAAATAATGTAAATAAACTGGACAGGACTCACCAACTAGGTACTGGTTAACTCGTTCGTATTCTAAAACGTATTTAGAATTCAGCAACACTTTCTAAATTTATAATTTAGAAACCGGAAAACCACTTGCACTTTAACTATGTAATTCTTTTGTGAATTATACACGCACTGGCTTTACAATGCAAGATTTGATGATCTGATAATATTCATATGAATTACTATTATATTCTTAAATAAATTTGAGACAACTCTCATTTCGATGTTGTCTCGTGGGGATATCAAATTCAACTGCCTAATCTTTATACATAAATAAATCACTTCTCCTTTGGTAACCAAAAATTCATTTTTTTTAAAAAAATACAAATTTATGTTTTCCTATAACAAAGAGAGATTTTCCTTCTTTTATTATAATTGCAATTTTGCTAGCAGACATCTGTATTTTTGTTTTCAAATCGTTATAAAATCTATCTATCATTAAGTATATTCTGCATTAATGTCATCCGAAATTGAAATGTCAAATTTTATTTGTATATTGAATCTTCCAAATTATTGATTATACAGTGTGTATCACAAGTATTACATACAAATATGCACATTTTTCCTTATTTCAATGTTTTCTTTAAAATTTAGATAGAGGATCTGTATTAATATATATATTGTAGTGGTTTTCATTTTTTATAATATAATTATTTGATTTATTGTATTATGATCGAAATATCACAAGATTATTTTTTTTATTAATTAATTTATATGGGCTCGTATAACAGGGTAGAGTTCTATACACCTTTATATATAATCAATTATTCCCAACTCTTTATTCAAATTATGATTAACAAAACTTCAACAAAAATCTTTCAATAAAATAATCTTGACAGTTTTTTATCATAGTAAATTGAAATTTTAGGTTATGTGTATATGTCATAAATGTATTCAACAAATTTGTGATTATGTATGCCAAACGGATTTTAGAGATCTCTTACTTCTTATAGCCCAAGAAATATCAGAAATAATGGATGCCGGTAAACAAATAGACGTAATTTATACTGATTTTTCAAAGACTTTTGACAGAATGGATCATGGGATTTTAATCGAAAAGCTGAATCGGTTTGGTTTCTCTTCCGCTTTGTTGAAGTTCTGCCAATCTTACCTTCATAACAGGTTTCAATTTGTTTTTTATAATGGTCACTCTTCAAATAAATATCTTAGTGAGTCAGGTGTACCGCAAGGCTCAAACCTTGGACCATTGTTGTTTCTTTTATTTATTAATGACCTGGAGGTACACTTAGATTCGGGTAGACTCATGTATGCAGATGATTTAAAAATGTTTCTTCCCATAAAACATCCACACTTCAATCCAATTTGGATAGAGTATCCGAATGGTGCTTACAGAATAAACTGACATTAAATATATCAAAATGCCAAGTAGTGACCTACACTAAAAACTAAACCCTATTCACTTCTACTATAACATTAATAGGAATTTGTTATCTCGTCTTACTTCTGTAAAAGATCTAGGAGTGATATTCGATTCCAAACTTAGTTTCACTGAACATATTAATTCTAAGGTTGCCGAAGCATCGAAATTTTATGGATTTGTGATAAGAAACTGCCGTGGATTTAAGAATATTTATAGTTTAAAAATGTTATATTTTTCGTACATACGCTCTAAGTTAGAATATTGCTCTGTTGTATGGGATCCCTATTACAATGTTTATATCAGCAAGGTTGAGTCGGTTCAGAAGAGGTTTCTAAAGTATTTAGTTTCAAAGGTTAGTGGTATTTATCCACAGAGAGGCTCTGATTATCAGATTTTATTAGGTATTGTTAATTTTGAAAGTCTTGAATTTCGTAGAATTTGTAAATCATTGTCCTGTTTATATAAGTGTTTGCACAATTTAATTGATTGTTCAGACTTGATATATAAAATTAATTTTAATGTACCACAGTTCTACAATAGACAACATTTATTATTTACACAAATCTAACAATGTCTTTTCTTTTGATAATGTCTTTTTGGGATCATCACATTATTTCTAAAATCATCTCATCAATCCAAAATATCATCTGAAAACTCTATGTCTCCTTCCTACATATTTATTTACCTATTTAATTTAAAAAGCAAGGAATAATTATTTATTTATTTAATCTAAACTACCATATTTAGCATACTGTATATTTTAAATTAAATCATTTGTTTGTTATATTCATATTTTTAAAATCACTACATACTTTAGATTAGGTACAGGGTGTCCTATTGAAAATTTCATATTATAGAAACCTTTAACCAACAAAAAAATTCCTTTTCCATTAATTACATTATTGCAACACCATTATTCTGGAAAATTGACGAAATATTGTAAATATCAGTTGTTGTATTCAAAAACGTGAGCGAATAGACTGTCCCGAAGAATTCATCTCCAGTTAGCTCTTTACTAGATAGATAGATAGTTAGTTTATTTAGCGATCTTGCTATTACATTCAAAATATTTACAAAAATAATATAAAATCATTATACTTTATGCTCTAATTACATGTCAAATAACTGCATAGGAATAATTATGAATAATTTATTTTTACATAATTATAAGCTTCTCTTATGAAAGTGCTACAAGATTTTATAGGAATTGACAAATCGTTATACAACAATAAACCTTTGTAAAACAGAGAGTTTTGTGTTGAACTAGTTCTATATATATATATATATATATATATATATGTTACTACATGTTCTAGTGTTGTAAGTATGCATGTCTCTAACAAAACTAATTTTGCTGGACATATATTTTGGTAACATGTTATGAATTATTTTAAAAATAAAAATCACGTTTTGTAAAACCATCCGCTGATTAACACTCAAATCCTAAACGGCCAAGCGTGTCTTTGATACCAGTGTACCTATTTACTCATAAAATAACCCTCATTGCTTTATTTTGTAAAATTTGTAATTTAGACTTCTCAGGCTGTTTTAAATAATATAAAATTGTTAGGCAATACTCAAAATGTGGTGCAATTACAGTTTTATATAATGTAACTCTTGACATTAGAGACAGATTTGAACTTATTCTTCTAAAATAATTGATTTTTTTACTAATTTTCTTATGAACATATTGACCATGTTTTTTAAAATTCAAATCTTTATCAATAACAACACCTAAGTATTTACATTCACAGGCTTTAAGGACTGACCGAACAACTTAATATCACATGCAACATTACATTTATTGCTATTAAATAACATCACTACTGTTTTATTTGTGTTTACATACAAATCATTGTCAATAAGCCACGATTCTAATAATTTAATAATATTTTGCATTTTATTCATCGTTTCACCCTCCACTGAAAGTATGGTGTCATCAGCAAATAAATTTAAAACTAATGGAATATCACAGAACTTATCATTAGTATATAAAATAAAAAGGAGAGGCCCCAATACTGTTCCTTGAGGGACTCCATACTTCACAAGAAGTTTACTGGAGTGACAGCTATTTACTTTCACTTGTTGGTAACGATTTTTCAAGTAACTGCTGAACCATTCTTGTGCATTTCCAAGTATACCATATTGTTTTAGTTTTATGATTAACAAGTTTATTGTCTCAAACGCTCTTTTAAAATCAAGAAAGACAGTACATATAACTTTTTTTGAATCTATAGATTCCTTCCATTTTGAGATAACCAGTTGTAGTGCAGACTCACAACAATGTTTTTCTCTAAAACCAGACTGTTTATCTATTAAAATATTGTTATTATTAATATGTTCTATAAGTAGTTCCTTTATGTATAATTCTATTACTTTTTCACAAAGAGACACATTTTAACTGGTCTAAATTCATCACATTTTTTTGTATTTGTTACCTTTTGAATAGGTACAATAAGTGATGTTTTCCACAAGTCAGGAAATTTACTTTGTTCTATACTTAAATTTATTATATCTGTCAATTTATCACTAATCGTATCTAGGCCCTTCAGCATATTGGTTTTGGTAATCTCGTCTGTTGAATAATCTTTTTGCAAATTTATTATTAAATGTTTTACTTTTTGTTGGGTAACTTTTTGAAAGTTGTATAAAGGAGTTATTTGGTTATCCATAATAACATGATTTCTTTGATTCAAATCGTGATGTTTGTCCCTATTAGCTATTAAAAGTTCTATACTTTGTACAAGATAATTAGTAAATGAATCGGCTAATGATTTATCATATATCATTAAAGTATACAGCTTGTATTATCTCACCCTCTCCTTTACCCATTACTCTTTTGATACCTTGCCACATTTTCCTACTATTTCCTTTGTTTCTATCTATTAAGTTTTCAAAATATAACCTTTTCTTTGATCGTATTAGACTAACAACTTTGTTTCTTTGATCTTTATACCCTACCCAATCAGCAGCCATTCCTGTAATTATAGCCCTTTTATATGCCAGATCTCTTATTTTTTCTAAAGATTTTATTTCATTATCATACCATTCACAACCAACCCTTTTACGTATAGATATTTCTGGAGCAAAATTATTTAAAACCGAGGTAACATTTTCATTAAATTTTCCAAGTAGGTCATTTATATTCATCTCACGTTTCCAAAGTTTTTCATGTAATGCCGTTTCAAAATCTTTCTCGTTAATACCTTTCACATATCTTGTTTTAAAAGTAGTTGTATTATCATTACTTAATTTTAATTTACTTTGTGGATTCTTAAACTTTATTTTAAAGTATGTCATCATGATCTGTAATTTTTGGTTCTCTCCTCACTTCAGCTGTGACCTCGTTATTGTCTGTAAATACTAGATCAACTGTACTTCTAGTATTTTGTGTTATGCGGGTATATTCCTTTATTATTTGTTTAAGTTGAAAAGCTTTCGTTTGAGTAATTAATTTTCCCCCATAAAAATCATTTTTTTCTGGACTAACATCTATATTAAAGTCACCCATTAAAAAAACATTTACATTACAATTATGATACATTTCCTCTACTATATTATCCAATTCAGATAGAAATGCCGAAATATTAGAACTTGGCGATCTGTACAAATCAATAAAACACATTCCTCTAATTTTTAACCCTATTACCCATAACATTTTTGGAAGTGTCAATTCGAAAGGAATGCCATTTTTTATAACACACTAAAAAAATTCTTCTTTTCCGCAACCTTAGTTATTATATTCATTTAATTAAATTCTTCGGCGATTTCGATATTTTCAAATGCATTTTCAATAAAGTAGTGAACGTATTTCACGCACTCCCCTTGTATTCTTGAAATATACGGTTTTGTAGTCGTGAAATCTGGATATATCGATAATGTCTTGTACACTTCGTCATATTTTAACGTACACAATTTTTTAACCAAATATTGTCAGTATATTCTCCCAAATCGGCAAGAGTTTAAATTTTTTCTACGACGTTCGGTATTTCTTCCCTGTATTATTTTTGTTGTCACGTTTTCTTGATCTGCTCGGCCATTTATTTCACTTGGTCCCCCATCTTTCTCATCATATCCATCATCTTCTCTCTACTATACAGGGTGTGGCGCGAAAAGTTTTGATTAAAAGTATTGGCGGATGCAGTTATGTTAAAAATCTGAAATTACGAAGCTGTAGGTTTTGCATAACACTGCTGAGTTTGAATATAATGTCCTGAATGTGGCACTTTCGGTTCTACCGGAAATAAACGTCAACTTTGTTATTTTAAATAGAACCTAGAACTAGAAAATAAATTGTACAGCTCTTGAAGTTAAGTAAATAATGACACAGCCTCAATGCAAGAGTCTACTGCGTGAGTGCCAACTAGATTTAGGGAGTGTCCTGCACATGGGATATATGATGCAAGTGGGCTGACATCAAGGATCCTAGCCTGTAGTCCTGAATAGATCCCAGACATGTTGGAAACATTTTCATAAGATTGCCCGCGGCACTTTTGTATGTCCAAACCAAAAAGTTGCAGAATTTCAGTTACTGCGTTAAACATATCAAGGGCCTTATGTCCAATATGCGGCAAAAACTTCAGATATCGTTCAACAGCCTCCATTTTGTTTTACATAGCATATTATAAAAGATAATTGATCTACGTGAGAAATGTCTGGTGTTGAATCGACAATCAACGAAAAGTACTGAGAGCTTTTAGCCTCCTCCAAAATGTAGTTAGATAGGAAATATGCCCTTTTCCAGAATTTCCATACTTTCTAATGTGTTCAGCCAAAAATGTGTCAAACTCAGCAATGACTTCTAGTAACATTATGTAGTTTCCATTTGAGTTAGAACCAAATACCTCTGTTGTCCCTTGAAATGGTAATCCTCGAGATGCTAGAGCTTTTATGACCACGACAACTCTTTGCAATAACATTTGCCAGTAGATAATTTCTCGATCTATCATTTCAGTTAGTTGGGAATTAATCTTGCCCAGTTTCTCCCGTCTCTCTTTTAAAGTGAAGGTGATGTCAGTTTTTCAAACAACTTCGTTTTTTTGCTGATGAAATATATTTTAGTGACAAAGGACACGCGAATAATTTTATTTATTAGAGCTTATTAATTAATTTTAAAATGTTCACAAAAGCAACCAAACGACCACAACAACAAACAAAATATATTAAACAGACAACAAAAATATGCAGAACAGAAAAATGTGTATATTTTAGATTGAATTTTTTGTTTATTAAAATTTAAATATTATTCAATTTATTTTTGCTTCCAGGGGGGCAGTTGCCCCTCCCTTCCCTTCGGTGGCTACGCCTATGGCTATAGCCGTTTGATTATAAAAGTGCGACTGAAAGGCTTCCCGCTCTTCATATTCTGCCTCAATCTGAGTATTTGTAACTTTGCATTCAATCATATTTTGCACTTCTTCAAACTCATGATAGTAAAGATTGGGCATTAGATAAGCGATCTTCGATTTGTATAACTTCAAGCTCTGAGAGAATTTCGTTATTTTGAATTTTGTCATTGGTGCCTTTTAAAAATTTGGTACAACTGGTTAATTTTGCCTTCACTGCCCCTCTTTCTCTTTTTAACTCTTCCATACTTATGGTTATTTCAAAATTTGTAAACGAGTTTATGTATTTCTATTTATTTATTTGATGTGCTTTTATTTTTACTAAAATGTTTAATTATTTTTTGAATTTGTTGTCATATTTATTTTAATGCGATTTTCGTATATTAATAATCAAATATGTATCTAGGGAGGGCTACTCGATGTAGTCTCGGACAAGGCAATATTAAATATGTAAAGGAAATAAGTAAAATAGAGGGAACACTCACCTTATGTGATTTCTTTGTCGTTGTTGTTGATTTTCTGTTACCTTTGATGTTCGTCTGGAACTACTATTCTTGATGGAACTATTACTTTTCCGCCCAACCTATCTATATGAGAGAAAAGTATTGGTTTACCCACAAAAAAATCAAATCTTGAAAAAAATTTTGAGTTATTTTCACGTTTTCCATCACCAACAACACTTCATCTTACATGTCTTGTTAGCACGATACAGCCTCCGGAGTGCAATAAGTCACCAATTTTATGATTGAATATTGTTAAGGACATGTCACAGGTGAACCCTATTGATTTTCAGCTCACCAGAGCCAGTACAACGGGTGCTATGGTACTTGAAGTACGACATTTTGTCTTTTTTTGAGAAATTTCAGTTTGTTAGCACAATACAGCCTCCGGAGTTCAAGAAGTCACAAATTTTATGATTGATTATTATTCAGGACATCTTACAGATGAACCCTATTGATTTTCAGCTCACTAGAGCTAATACAACAAGTGCTACAGTACTTTAAGTAACATATTTTTGTCATTTTTGGAGAAGTTTCAGTTTGTTAGCACGATACAGCCTCCAGAGTATATACAAGTGAACAATTTTATGATTGATATTATTCAGAGCGTCTCAAACATGAACCCTATTGATATTCAGCTCACTAAAGCCAGTACAACGGGTGCTATGGTACTTCAAGTACCAAATGTTTGTCATTTTAGGAGAATTTTCAGATTGTTAGCACGATACGGCCTCCAGAGAGTATACGATTAATCAATTTTATGATTGAATATTGTTCAAGGTGTCTCACAGATGTACCCTATTGATTTTCAGCTGACTATAGCGAGTACAGCGGGTCCTATATATCCAGATATACTGCATTTTTGGTTACTTTTGGAGAAATTTCGGTTTGTTAACACGATACATCCCCCGAAGTTTATACCTCTGACAATTTTATGATAGAATGTTAATCAGGGCATCTCATAGATGCGGAAAAGTTAGTTTTAATCATTAAAACCGTTCATTTTTTATCGCTCTACCGGGTACTACGTTTAGATTTGTAAGTTCTGTACACTGTCACTTCCGGGAATGCAATTCTTAATAAACTTGCACGTTCTCTATTGTTCACTTTTACTTTCGAAAAGTTAATCCGGCGATGAAGGCCAATTATGTTTTGTTTTAAAGTAATGAATTTATTTAAATAATACTTTTCTCAAGTTAACAAGTGAATTTATTTACAATTATATACATAAGAAAGTTATCTATAGAAAGCCTATAGCCAGAATGAGAACGTTTTACAAAAATATGGTTCAATAGAGACCCTTAATATGGGTGGTCAAACAACATCTGGCTCGCCTGTTTTCTTGGTAGATGGAGCATCAAAATACATTTAATTTTTATTGCCTTTTTCTATATTTTAAAAACGCAAAGGGTGTAAACAATTTCCAAAAATATCTAAAAATTACCGAAAATTACAAAAAATTAACAAAAATGTAGAGTATAGGGATTTTTGGGTCCTATTGTACTGGCTTTGCTGAGCTGAAAATCAATAGGGTTCATTTGTGAGACGCCCCGAACAATATCCAATCATAAAATTGGTCACTTGTATACACTTCGGAAGCTATATCATGCTGAATTTTTTCCAAAAATGACCAAAATATGGTATTTCAAGTACGATAGCATTCGCTGTACTGGCTCTATTGAGGGTTTATCTGTGAGATGCCCTGAACAATATCCTATCAAAAACATGGTCACTTGTAAACACTCCGGAGGCTGTATTGTGCTAACAAACTGAAGTTTCTCCAAAAATGTTGTACTTCAAGTAGTGGTCGGATACTATCGATAGTAAGCCCTATCGATAGTTTTCGATAGTCTCAAGAGATACTATCGATAGTACTATCGAAACTATACGAACATGAATTATAATAGTGTAATGCATTCAAATTAATAAACATAAAAATCAATAGTAATGTATAAAGTATATAGTATATATTATCAGAAATATATTAACAAAAATATATATATATAAAATAAAGTATGTATCGGAGCAAAATATAAAAGGAAATTAACTACTAATGCCCTATGAATAAACACAAATGAAAAAGCGACATTTAAAATAAAAATTTATTCTGCTGCAAAAAGATAAGCATGTCCTCTGCTTTCAGACGGTTTCTCTTTTCCGATAATATGTCTCCCGCGGTTGAAAATACCCGTTCGGATGGAACCGACGTAGCTGGAATGCATCCATACCTTTTAACCAATGTTATCAAGCCTTCAAATGCACCTTCATTAGTTTGCCAGTAGTTTAAAGGATCCTTATCCATTGGGATTGTAGGACGTTCTAAATATTGTCGAATGGTGATGATAGCATCTGTTTTAGGTGTCGAATAATCCTCCTCTCGATTGGATCTAACTGATTCAAGAAAACTAAGTAACCCCTCTTTTTTCAATAGTTGTTTTGATTGGTCACTTTCATTATTTTCTGGGTGTTCTTCATATTTAGTCTGGGACGGACCTGGAGTTTGCTCTCTCCGTATTTTTTTCTGAGCCAAAACGTTTGTCAATTCATTTGTTAGAATACTTACAGCGTTCTTATAATTTTCATCTAGCCTAAATGCAGGTTTTTAAAATCTGGGATCGAGGAGTGTGCTTAGTCCTGTTGGAGTGCGAGTTTCATAAGCACCTAATATTTTTATTAAACCTGCTTGCAAATCTTTTATGAGTTTTTCACCACATTCAGTTTTGTGGATCACTGCTTTCAACTTCTTGTGGAGTCCATAGATTATTGGAATCACTAATGACACTGTTAAATATGAGTCTCCTGAAAATTGTTCTGTGGCTTCGAAAAATGGGGATAAGCCCGCGATCGTAACAGCAATTTCATCGGGGTTAAGTGGTTGTGGGGCTGCTTTATTAGAGCTGAAGTATAAAGCAAGTGTGATTTGATCATTGATAAGAAGCAGCCGTTGTATCATTAAAAACAAGCGATTCCAGCGAGTGGATACTTCTTGAATCACATTGAGGGTAGGCTTATTTTGATCCTGTTGGATGGAGCGCAACTTCTCATATGCTTTTGGGCTATTTTTAAAATGGTTAACGATGCTTTTACAATGTTTTATTATTGATTTCATTTTTTCATTAGAATGGGAGTTTACAGCATCCTGTACTAATAAATTTACTGTGTGCACAATACAAGGCATATGACGAATTTTGAGTAGACCACAAGCATTGACCATAGTGCATAGGGCATTGTCAGTTACCACAGCTGAAATTTTTTCATTTAGCTGCCAGTCGTCCATAATTTTTTTGATCTGTTCACTTAGATAAACTGCTGTGTGACTTCTTTCAGTTAAGGTTTGCAATACTGCAGATATAAGCTTAAAGTCAAACAAAAAATGGCAAGTTACTGTTATGAAACCTTGGACATTGATAGAAGACCAGCAGTCTGTAGTAAGGGCTACATATTCAACATTTTTATTGGAAAGCATGCTTCTTAATTTTTGTTGCCCTTGTTCATGCAAATTAAGAATAAGTGTTTTACTTACATATTTTGCAGTTGGTATATTATATCGAGGGTCTAATTCGTTTAATAACTGCTTAAATCCCTTATCTTCAACTACGGAAAAAGGCTGGCAATCTAAAGCGATAAACATAGCTAGTTTTTCGTTCAGTCTTTTACACTTTGCACTATTTAAATCATAGAAGTTTTCTTTTTTAGAAACAAACAAAGTATTGTTAAATTTTTTGTTTTTTCTACTCCCCACCGTTTTTATTTTCAGCAATTTCACAAGTGATCCATCAAATTGGATGTATTACCTGATGACTTATATTCTTTTGAACATAATTTGCATTTCACGACACTACTTCCACTTGTACTTTTTATAAAATACTCCCAAACATACGACTTACCGCGTTTACTCATTTTTTAAATTTCAATTGTACTAATTATAATGAAAGCCAGCAAAACTCAAGACGTAATGGAAAACTGTAAAACTTGAACTACTCTAAAACAAATAAAGCACACTAAATAATTGAATCCGGTGATTGCCCGTAATTGCATCGGGTGATTTTTCTCTAATTTGTTCATGAAGCAATAGATGGTAGCACGAGTAGAAAGCAGAGACATGGAAACTGGAGAAGGCAGTTAGGAAATCCTTAACATAGATCTAGTGCTGAATTGCTGTTTGCTTGCTAATAAACTTTTATTTTAGTTTATTGAAAGGATTCTCGAGAAAATAATTTTGAAAATTACCAAAAACAAGCGATTTTAAAAACAAACTATCGATAGTTTTCGATGGTGGCACACTATCGATAGTATCCGACCGCTAACTTCAAGTACCATAGCACCCGTTGTACTGGCTCTGGGGAGCTAAAAATCAATAGGGTTCATCTGTGAGATGCCCTGAACAATATTCAATCATAAAATTGGTGACTTTTTGCACTCCGGAGGCTGTATCGTGATAACAAGACATGTAAGGAAAAGTGGCCGACGACGACATACACACAGGATTTTTTTTTCTAAAAACCGTTTTTTCGTGCTGCTTTTGCTGAAGAACGAAAAAATACCTTAAATAAAATTGAAAATTCCAACTTTCTTGGGGTAAAGCAATACTTTCCTCGAATCGAAGATAGGATTGGCGGAAAAGTAATACGCCTAATGCGAACACTTTAAGAAAACTTCTACATAATTTACTAAATTACTTACCACTCGCCTTAAGACAGATGATTTTAGCTGCTTAAAAATATATTTTCATACCCATCTTGTTACAAATTCTTCAATTAAAAATACTATATAATTCAATGATAAATATGTTTTCCTTCTGTAATTTCTTTTATATTTATTTACAGATTAAGACTCCGGCTGGTGAAGCTGTCCAAAAATACATTTTCGTAGACGTATTATGTCACATTCGTCTAGCTAGAACAGGTGGTGCTTCAACGGAAAATGAAGAACATCTGATGAGAGTGACGGGATTAGCCGTGGTTAGAAAGGAGCCGAAAACATCAGAAGCTAATGTTATAAGAATTGAAAATATCGGTTTCGATTCACAACTTCTCATTTTGTTCGCAAGAACATACGCCGATCTTACTTTCGTTCCCAAAATTTGTTGAGGGCAAGTAGTTATTCTAAATACAGCAACTATATTTATTTTATAATAAAATTAATTTATTTTGCTGTTGGAATACGTTTCTTGCATCTTCGGTGTGAGTGATGAAAATTTATATTTTGAACGTCAGATTGATATCCAAAAGTATTAAATTGGCTTCCATTTGCATCACCGAAGAATTGTCTCTTCGTCCCAATAAATCCGATTTTTAAAAGTATTGATAATTATTATTCGTTTTAGAAGTTGATCATATTTTTTTTCATAATAGGAAATTTAATACTGTAATGGTTGTTATAAAATAATTGTGACTTGAATTAATTCGTTTATATTATATATATTTTCTTGTTATATTTTTTTAATAATAAAATATTTGAAATGCATTTGTACAGTGTTTACATTTGGGGGAAAAAGATTCCTTTTAGTTCCGTGTCGCAAATCCTTCTGACTTCCTCTAAAAAAAAAACAAAAAAAATATTAGAACGTGCGAGAGTGGGATATTTCTAGTTAGCAATTACCAAAAGTATTCCTATATTTGCAGGTAAATGAAGTATAAGACTCTCGATTATACTCGGATAATCCGAATTTTTTTATTTTGTTTTCTATATATTTTTTAATATTATTTAATAATACATTGTCATAAGTTAAGTTGGCAACACTGTCGAAGATGACAAGACAGTTCACAGTTGCAAGTAGTGAATATTTGGATTCGAAGTCGAACTTTCAACGGTGACAGTTGTGTGTTGTGTGCTCGGCGACGGAAAAAAATATTTCAAAAAACCACTGGTAACATTACTAACTTTATCCTTTCAATAAATCTAACAACTTTATCATTTTAGTTAGGTATAAATATATTTAGATAATTTTAAGTAAATAATTACAAATAATAAAAAGTGTAAACATCATTTTTTCTGCATAGTTTTTTCTTTTGGTCTATACATTAACGAAATGATAGAGGATCCAGGAGGGGAGGTCGACCTCCCGATATTTAATCAACTAATATTGAGGAAGAAATCATGTCTATAGATAACGATAAATTAAATCAAAAAAGCGAAAACAAAAAAGAAAAATCCAGTTTTTTGACGATTTTTTAGTGTAATTATTGAGGGAATAGAAAAAGTTTATCAAATTGGGAGGTATAATCATCTAAAAATAGCTCGGGACATTTTCAATTTAAATCTAAAAGACATTATAGATGTTAAAGTGAAGGGCTAAAATAAATTAGCCATTAATTTTTTATCTGCTCAAGCGGCTAATAATTTTGTAAAAGAAAACCAGTTAAATAAGGAAAAGGAGGTTTATAAAATACACAGGGTGTCCCGGGACTAATGGGAAAAAAGTCAGGAGCGTATAATCTGAGCCAAAATAATGTTATTACTTCATATAAACTTTTTCTATGCAGGCCCTCGTTTTCGAGTTATAGGCCCCCAAAGTTTTAATTTTGAATTGGGTTTTAATTTTATTTTTTGTACTAGTTATTTGATCTTTATAAAATTTACGGCAAAGCTATAATGTACGTGTTCGTTTATTTTGGAAAGGTAAATAGATTTACAGTTGTGTCTTGAAGCCAGGGACGGACTACCCGCAATGGCTAGCGATCCAAAACTTTTGCAGGGATGGCACACCCTGTATGTATATATCGAAATTGACTTCCTCACACATTACGCTAACGAAAAGGTACTCTTGTTGGAATTCGATAAAATAAGCCGTTTGGCTAATATTTACAGTTTTATTAATGCACTAACTACCAATTTACCTAACTAACTTATTAATACGATGTCCAAGATTTGCCTACAGTACTACAAAAAAATAATTTGATGATAGCATATGATAGAAACATTAAGAACTCATTTAATGGGAATTAAATAGGAACGGAAACAACGTAATTAGTTGCGTTTAATCAAAATTACGAACACAACATTATTAAGCCATTAAGAAAACCTCTAAAAAGACAAGTTCAAAAACATTTGACAAAAACTAATTCCTAAACAACAACAAAAACTAACGTTATTGTAATAAGTGTTCAATATCAGCTCCTCCCACTTCCACGCACATTCTAAGTCTACGAAGGTTGTTTCTTTGCACTTGAAAGAGCAATCCCATATTATTTCTAATAACATTGCAGTGTAACATAATTCTGTCTATTAAATCTTGCCTTGTTTGCACAGGTGTTGCGTATACCTTACTTTTGAGATAACCCCAGAGAAAGAAATGTATAGGATTAACGTCTCCTGATCGCGGTGGCCATTGAAAAGGGCCTCCACAACCAATCCATCTATTAGGAAACCTTGTGTGTAAATGCTGGCGTAAATCTAAACTGAAATGAGGAGTGGCCCCATCATGCATGAACCATAAATTCCTACGAGTTTGTAGAGACACATCATCAAACAGGTTCCATAACTCATTTTGCAAAAACTCCAAATATCTCTGACCGGTCAAAGTACCGTCAATAAAGTACGGTCCTATCAAATGATTGCCCAAACATTAACCATGAATCTATGCTGGTTCCTAGTTTGGATAATGCCATGTGGATTCACATCATCCCATAAATGCATATTGTGAGAATTAATGAATCCATCTCTGGTGAAACCAGATTCGTCCGTAAAAAGAACGTTACTAATAAATGTATTGTCTGCTTGTTGTCGCAGAAACCACTGGCTATACTCAATTCGTGCAGGATAATCAGCGACTGTGTACTTTTTTCATGTGAAAAGGATATAAAAGCTGTTCTTTTAAGACGCGATGAACAACTGATTTCGAGACGTTATGTTCTCTCGATAATTTTCGTAAACTCGATGATGGTTCATTATCAACTGCATTTAACAAGTCCTGTTCAACTGCCACAGTACGTACGCTTCGTACTGGACCTTCTCCACCGTTTTTGGCACTAAATTTTGTTTTGTATACATGGAAAATTACATTTACTTATTCATACCTGTTTCTCGTAACCTGAGATCAATACGCTCAAACATTCGTCTGTCTGGCAATGCTCTGTTTGCAAAATGCTCTGCATAAAGCCTTCTGGCTTCTAAACAGTTTCGAGAAGCCAGTCCATACATTAAATGCAATTCTGCGCACTCAATAAAAGTGAATTCTGCCATAGTAACTGTTAAATTAAGGACTTATGAATTATTGACTACGAACTATTCTACACAACGTTTGACCAAATTATCCTATGGTTAGTTCATAAACGGTAAAAACACTTTTAAAAAGTTTCTACCAACTTTCGAATTAATAAGTCGTTAATGTTTTTCATCTTCTGCTATCGTTAAATTATTTTGTTGTAGTACTGTAGGTGTAAATCTTGGACATCGTATTAATAAGTTAGTTAGGTAAATTGGTACGTAGTGCATTAATAAAACTGTAAATACTAGCCAAACGGCTCATTTTATCGAGTTCCAACAAGAGTACCTTTTCGTTAGCTTAATGTGTGGGGAAGTCAATTTCGATAATTTAATACAGGGTATGCCATCCCTGCAAAATTTTTGGATCACTAACCATTGCGGGTAGTCCGTCCCTGGCTTCAAGGCACAACTGTAAATCTATTCACCTTTCCAAAATATGCATACACGTACACTATAGCTTTGCGTAAATTTTATGAAGATCAAACAACGAGTACAAATAATAAAAATTAAAACCAAATTCAAACTTTGGAGGCCTATAACTCGAAAACGAGGGCCTGCATAGAAAAAGTTTATATGAAATACTAACATTATTTTGGCTCATATTATACGCTCCTGACTTTTTTCCCATTAGTCCCGGGACACCCTGTATATCCCCAGAAATCAAGTAACATGTAAGGGTATTGCTAGGAATGTAAATCCAATTTTTTCGGAAATAGATTTGATGTCAATGTGCGAGACTAATTACAAAATTCTTGAAGTTAAAACGTTAAGTAGAAAAATAAATAAAGAGGATGGATCGGTAGATTATGTACCATCCGGAACAGTTTTATTTACATTCGAGGGAATCATTTTACCCAGGGAAATCAAATTTTGTTATCTAGCCATTCCTATTATACCGTATGTAGCTCGGGTAACACAATGTTATCGTTGCCTGGCATATGGTCACACCAAGAATCAGTGTAAGGGTAAAGTAAAATGTATTAGTTGTAGTGGGCAACACGAGAAAAATGAGGATAATACGGATATAAAATGTAATCAAACTTTCTGCTTATATTGCAAAGCCACAGATCATGGTCCTACAAATAAAAAATGCCCAGAATACGAAAGACAAACAAACATCAAAAAAGCAATGAGTTATGAAAATACTTCTTATTATGAAGCTAACCTGTTGAATCCAAAAAAATATTTACCTGAAAGTTCAGTAAAAACAAATGATTTAAAGACTTCAAAGATTTTCATGACATGAATTCCCAACATTACCAAAAAAAAACAACGCTGGGGACAATGCTGCTACTGTAAGCCAACGTAGAATGGTGGCTAGCAGTAGCCTAATCAGGTCAAAAAAATCATACGCTAATTCCCTTAGTCAACCCACCCCTAAGAAAATGGCAATAACATATGATAAATCATCACATAACAACATGCTAAACACGCCAAATGGAAGACAAAAAGGGCCAACAGACACTGGTCCAATTTTCACGAATTTACAAAAGTATAACCAAAACATTGCCTCAACCAGTAAGGGGGGAGGATCATACATTATGGAAGGTGTACATCGAAACATCTACGATGAAATAACATTCACATCAACATGAAAAATATACTTTTACTCATTAATTGTATTACAAAACTATTTCAGTGGTACAACATGACATAAACGAATTTCATTGAATTGACATTAAACGTCAAAATTAACTTTCAAAAAATACTTGGCAGTCTGTCATTCTGAATAAAAAGTATTTAGATGTTCGAACAGAAGGAACTCAAGAAAAATTGATCAAAGTTGAAGAATGGTACAATGACTTGTTACATACACCAATGCAATTTAAAACACAATTAAGAGATGCAATAAATACCTACTTTGAACTGGCCAAATCACAGGATTTGGACAGTCCACCTTTTAATTAATAAAAAAAATCAAATGGATAGGGTAATTAACTACAAAATAATTTAATGGAACATTAGAAGTGTCAACTCAAACTATATCAACCTAACATCTCTAATGAGAGAAGAAAATCCAGACATAATTGCTCTTAATGAAACTTTCATAAAACCAAAGCATAGTTTTAATATTAAAAATTATGAAATATTAAGGAATGATGTAGAGAGTGGAACTAGTATTGCAACTTTGATTTAAAAAAAATTAAAATACAACTTTATTAAGTCCAATGAAAAAACTAAAACTAACAAATTTAGATATATCATCGTAAAAATTGATGAATTAAATATAGTTAATATCTATTCGCATCCTTCTCATAGTTTAAGTTATAAAACATTAAAACAACTAATAGAACCTCTACAAGGTGAAATAGTAATGATAGGTGACTTTAATGCTCATCACACTGCTTGGGGAAGTGAATGGTGCAAATAAGTGGCAACTTTGTAGACGATAAAAATTTAGTTATACTTAACGATGGCTCCCCAACCAGATTTACCCCACCAGGAGAAAGGATAAGCGCAGTGGACTTGACATTCGTATCTACTAGCATAGCATATAAATGTGAATGGAAGATACATGATGATGTTGGGTTTAGTGACCATTTTCCAATCATTCTTCAATTCCACACAAATGGGGGAGACTATGATGTCAATAATAATAGAACCAGTAGAAACATCAAAAAAGCAGATTGGGAAGAATATTATACATTTATCAACAATGCAGTCAGTGAGACAAATATAAATTATAACCAGCTCATAAATATAATAAATGATGCGGCAGATGTGTCAATCCCAGACAGGACACATAAAGCATCAAAAGCAGGATGCATATGGTGGGATCAAGAATGTAGCACCAAAGTAAATGAAAGAAAACAAGCACTAAACCGTTTTAAACAGAATTACACCATAGAGAATTACATAAATGTTAAGAGAAAATTTCTTAAACATAAAAAGAAATTTAAAGAGTTTTGTGTGTCTGAATCGTAATTGTAACATAACTCAAGTATGGTCTTCCGTTAAAAAATTTCACAATTGTAATTATCAATCATCAAAAAAATTACCAAACAAAGAAATGAGCGAAAACATATCACAAAAGTTAGCAATTTGTCAAATAGACCCGAATTTCAATTATATTACACATACAGCACAACCCGTGTTATTCACAATTAATGAATTGAATCAATACTTAGCAAAGAAAAAAAATACAGCCCCGGGAATAGATAATATAACATACTCTATGATTAAAAATCTACCAAATAACGGAAAATTATTGTTATTGAAAATATATATTAATGTATTAACAGGATCAGAAATTCCTGAATCCTGGAAAACCAACATAATCATACCCTTTTTAAGGCCATTAAAAGATTGCAAAGAAGTAGAAAGTTACAGAGCAATTGCACTATCATCGTGTGTAGGGAAAATTCTTGAGAACATCATCAAAAATCGATTAGAGTGGCCCACAGAAAATAAAAGTATTTTCAATTCTAGTCAATCAGATTTCAGGAGGGGAATAGGAATTCAAAACAACCAAGCAATGCTCCTATCTTATATTCAGAAAGCTTTATCAGAAAATAAATCGACACTAGTAGTTTTATTAGATATAAAAGCAGCATATGATAATGTTAATATATTCAAACTGTATAAAATAATGTGTAAACTTGAATTACCCATGGAGCTAATTAACTTAGTATTCAACATTCTGAACAATAGAAAATTACTAGTTAAGGATATAGATGAAAATTTAACAGAACCAGCAATAACCACTCAGGGGCTACCACAAGGTTCGCCATTAAGTCCACTACTATTCAATATCTACATTCATTCAATATACACACTCATTCCCAATAATGTTATGTTCTTATCATATGCAGACGATTTGGTTTTAGCGTGTAAAGATATAAATCCAGAACAAATCAGAAATGAGTCAAATGTCATATTACAAGATCTGAATGATTGGTTCAATGAACATAATTTTCAATTATCGATTAATAAATGCGAAGCTATATGGTTCACAAATAATAAATTCTATCCTATTTACCCCCCATTATAAATTAATAATCAAGCAATTCCCTACAAAAAGCAAATAAAATACCTTGGGTTGATCATGTCACATGATCTAAACTGGTCATCACATATAGAAAATATTATCGGCAAAGCAATTAAAGGTATCAATATCATGAGATCATTCGGTGGGATGTGGTGGAGATCAGACCCTCAAATTCTTTTATTAGCCTATTATGGTTTAGTCAGATCACATTTAGATTTCGGAAGTATCTTCATCAAACCATCAAGTAATATGCTACTAAAAAACTAGATACAATTCAATTTCAGGCTCTAAGGTTGATCATTGGGTGCATGAGATCCACCCCAACAAATGTTTTACTAGCTGAAACTGCAGAACTATCTTTAAAATTAAGAAGGAGGTGGTTAACAGTCAATTTTTTGTCAGGCATTTGTAGATTTTCAAATCATCCACTAATTGAACTTATAAAAGAGATAAGAAATTATAGTAATTTCAATTCAGGTTATTGGAGGGCAAAAGAAAAACCATATCTAATAGAAGCTTTAAGTATGATTGAACCATACCAGAAACAAATTCAAAGTTCAGAAAAACTACCCTGCTTTTCTTTTAATCTAGAAATAATGAATACCACAATACCAATTGTAAAGTTAAATATAACCAAAGATAGCATAAATAAAAAACAATCTATTTGAAGCAGAAACAGAAAATCTAAACATAGATAATCACTTTGTGTTCACAGACGCATCAAAATCAAGTAATGATCAGCCTAAAATTAACTTTGCTTTTTCATCCAAATTACCTTCACTTACCAATATTTGCAATGCAGAAATAGCAGCAATCAATAAAGAAATAAGTATTTGTATAGAAAAAAAATGAAAATACTGCATTTTCTTCACAGACTCTTTAAGTGCCATCCAAACTTTAACCAAAATAGGTCTTAATATTAAAGCTGATTATACCTCTCTAATTACTAAGCAAATGATAATTGAGACAAATTTAACTGAGGGTAACTATAGATTATGTTGGATACCGGGACATTCAGGAATTCAGGAGAATGAACATGTTGATCGCCTTGCAAAAATAGGGTGCTCATTGAACATCCCAGCAAACATACCAATACAGAATGATGAGCTAATCACTAAACTAAAACAAACGATAAAAGATAGACATAACAAATGGTGGAAATCATAATTTAACAAAAAAGGAAGCTGGTAATAGGAAATTCAATCAAACCATCCAAGTGTTCCTTAGTTTTAAACCATTCCATACATAGACAGAAGTAATTCATTTGAGTAGAGTTTTCATTGAATTTATCCTTTAAAACCTATCAATTCTGATTTTAGTCCAATATATATATATGTATATATATATATATATATATATATATATATATATATATATTACGATTTTTTATGAGTTTTTTAATATTCTCAGCAGCTGAGATAAATTTAAATTGTTTCTTGCAAATATTTCAGTTTCTATTGCAATTACGTCAAAAGCGATTCAGGACAATTTGATAGGAAATTTTAATCTCTACATTTTTTGTTTGAGACTTTTTTCATATTTTTGAGATATTTTCAAAGATTTTTGGGGTATTTTTAAATAATAATTCACCCCCCATATGAAATTTAACAATTTTTAACTATAAATCCTTTAAATGCACTCAAATTGCAGGCATGCCTTTCGGATAATAATTTGAATTTTCATTAGACTATTATGACATATTCTGAAGACACTTTCCATAAACTTTTAAAACAATTAAAATACTTACCACTAATATCGATCAAACTGGCATTCTTCTGTTGTAACGCTATATAAAACTCCCTATTATTAGACAACTTCATAACCACCCAATAATCGTTCATAGTTTTAACAATAGTTTCTCCGGATTGTCCTAAATACGGTATATTTCCTTTCATTTCCGTAGCTATCTTCACAGATTCTTTCGGACAAGCCAAATTTCCACTCTGTTTATTATCCAAATGAACGGTGCTTTTATAAGCCAAGTTGAGATTATTGAAATAAATAAATTTAGGAGCAGTATCCGGATGAGAGGACGGAGTTGCTACCTGCTTAGAACAATATTCCGCTATATCCGATACTATGGAAATTAACTTGGAATTCATAAATTCGTCGAGTTCTTTGAATATGTCTAAAGTTAATTCAGTATCACCTTAAAATAAATTAGTTTAATAGAAAATTATATTTTATACAAAAAACAAAATTACCTTTGATAAATAAACATATAGTTGCACCTAGTACCCTATAAACGACTAGATGGAAACATTGAGACTCCCCGCTAGCGAATAAATAAACTTTCGGAACTTTTCCAACAGTTTTTGCTAATTTAAGATTGGAAGGTCCTGTGATGAATCTTCCGTGACGTAAAGCTGCGAAAGGTGAAGGGGAATTACGAGGCATCGAACCTCCTTGAAGTTCAGTTTCAATATTAGCAGGAAGAAGAGTGTTTATTAAATATTGATAAACAACTTGCATATCGGTGGGTTCTGCACCGCTCCTGAAATTAGGTTATAATTTAGAAAGGAATCGACAATGTTAACAAATGCGTCAAACTTACCATATTAAATAATCGTTATACAAAAATGAAGTGTACTGTATTATCCTGTAAGTACTTTCCAAGGAGTTGACGAAACATTGTACTTTCAGAAATGTTTGTTTATCTAAGGGTAGATACTGAATACCGGAAAATATGTTTAATATATCTGCATTTGCAAGTTTCAACCCTTGTATATACTGAAATTTAATTAAATTTATTCTATATTTCAATATCGCTATAGAAAAACACATTAAATAATAAAAAAATCTATGAACTCTTAAATACATTAAAAAATGGGTTAAACTTTTAAGTTTGCCCCCGGTTGAGTTCTGGGTTCATATTATTTACAGATAGATCTTATCATAAAAAAGGTTTAAAACAAGTAAGTTGCAGAAACTTTTCGAGATAGAAATTTTCCAAATTAGTAAAATTCACTGTTCTGTGGATACAATAAATTTAGTTAATTCGCTGTTTTTTGGTAAATAGATAGTTTATTGTGCATTACATAAATCTTTTCACAAAGGTTTGGTACAACATTTCAAGAGGGGAGTTAAGATAATTCGAAATAAATTATGACATAGAACTAGTTTGTAAATTAATAAAAAAGTTAGGAAAAAAAAATATAAAATATGTGTGTACTTCATGATAAAGCCAATCATTCACCATGTGCAAATGCTTGCAACTTTAACCCTTTAAGGCGCAATATATTTTTGGTGGAAATATAAAATTTTTGATAGTGCATATTGTTAGAAGCCACGTCAGAAGTTAGGCAAAAATGTTTAAAAAACTCTCAACATAGCCAGTTGGGCTGGTCTTCCTCTTTGTCTTTTTCTTGATATTCCTATTTCCATAACTTTTTTCGCAATTCTATCTTGCTTCATTCTTACTAGGTGGCCATACCAGTTTAATTGTTTCTTTTTAATCTTTGATATTATTGGTTCTTGATTAGTTATGCTTCTGATTTCTTCGTTCCTTACTTTATCCCATTTTGTTTTACCTGCTATTTTCCTTAAATATTTCATTTCCATTGCATTTATTTTTGTTTCCTGTTTTTCTGCATTACCCAGTTCTCACTAGCATAAGTTATAGTTGAGACTCTAATTTTGTTGTAGATTTCCAGCTTTGTGTCCATATCAATGTGTTTATGGCTTAATATTGTTCGATTTAAGGAATAATATAATCTAGTTGATTTATTTGCTCTGTTATTAAGTTCTGCATATATTTTCCCTTCTTCTGTTATGATACTTCCTAGGTAATTATAAATTGTTACTCTTTCTAATGTTTTGTAATTACATTTCAATTCCTTACAGTTACTCCCCTCTCGCTGTTTTTCATTTACTATCATTACTTTGTTTTTTTCTGTATTTATTGTCATTTTCATATTTTCTATTTCTCTTGCCAATAAGTTGATTAGTTTCTGCATTTTATTTTTCGATTTTGCTATAAGTACAATATCGTCTGCATACAGTAAATTACTTAATCTGACGGGCACCATGTTTCTGTACCCTATTATCATGTCCAGATTTCCTCCTTGTCTTTTTATTTCCTTCACTATTTTGTCCATTATAATGACAAACAACAGTGGGCTTAAGCTATCGCCGTGTTTTATACCTTTTTTTCATTAGAAACTCTTCCGATCTTTGACCTCCTATCTGCACTCTTAATTTGACTGTCTCGTATGTGCTTTTAGTTATATTAATTAGAGCTTTCTGTACTTCTAAATCTTCCAACACCTCCCAAATTTTTTCTCTTTCCACTGTGTCAAAAGCTGCCTTCAAGTCAATAAATGTTAAATACATTTCTTCTCCCGCTTCTATGGTATTATCAATTAGCCTTCTTAAAATATATATATTATCATTTGCTTGTCGTCCTGGTCTAAAAGCTGCTTGTTCCTCTTCTAATCTTGCTTCTACATAACGTCTTAATCGGATCTCTCTTATTCTCGTGTAGATTTTGAAACTGGTTTGGGCTAAGCATATTGGTCTATAATTATTGCACAGTGTCTGATCTCCTTTTTTATGTATTGGCAGAATAAGGTTATTTTCGCAGTCTTTGGGGATTTTTTGAGTATCCCATGCTTCCCTGCATATGAGAAACAGCCAGTCTTTTCCTTTTTCTCCTAACCATTTTATCAGCTCTGGCGCTACTTCATCCTCCCCACTGGCTTTTCCTATTTTAATTTTATTTATTGCCACTTCCATTTCTTCTCTTTGGATTGCATGGTATTCATGTTCATTCCAATCCTCCACCGCTATCTTCGTTGTTTTCTTCTTCGACCTATTACTAAATTTGTCTTCGTAGTGTTCTTTCCAAGTCTTTAGTATTTGATTTATTTCGGTCTCCAATTCGTTATTTTTATTTTTTATTGCTCTTATATCTTTTCCTTTACTTCCTCGTAGTCTTTTTATTGTTGTCCAAAATTTTTTGTTACTGATGCATGTGTCTCTGACATCTCCCTCCCAAATTCTTTCCATGAGTCCCTTTTCGCTTTCATAACCGCTTCCTTGGCGATGTTTCTTTTTCCGTTATATATTTCCTTATCTTCCTTTGTTTTTGTTTGGAGGTATTTTTTCCATGAGGTTTTCTTTTCTTTTACTAATGTTTGTATTTCTTTGTTCCACCACTTAGTCCTCTTTAAATGTTTGTTGAATTTATTTCTTCCACATATATCCTCTGCTTTTTCAAGTAATATTTGTTTGAATACTGTCCACCGTTTTTCGAATTCCCTGTCAGTTTCTTCCTGATATTTAGATTTTTTTTCTGTGTTTCTTAATTTACTTATTGCAATTCTACTGAATCTTATTTCTTCTGTCTTCATTATTTTTTCTTCATATTCCGCTACTACTAATCTATGGTTTGTACTCAACTCAGCCTCTTTTCTTGTCTCTACTTTTTTCACCATATTTGATAGGTTTTGTGTATAAACTATGTAATCGATTAAACTTTTTGCATTTCTTTCTTCCGCTACAAAGGTATATTTATCCTCTAGTTTTTGTTTCCACATCGTATTTCCTATTATTAAATCGTTACTTTGACAAAAACCTATCATCTTAAGATCATTTCTGTTCGTTGTTTCCTCACCATAAACTCCCATACAACCCATTCCTCGATTGTAATCTCTACCAACTCTTGCGTTCCAATCCCCCATAATGATTATGTTTTCGTTTTGCTCTCTTATATCATCCACTACTTCCTGTAATTGTATGTAAAATTCTGAAACCTCTTCCTCTCCCGTTCCTTCAACCGGTGCATATATTTGTATTATATTCAATATTTCTTTTAGTCGTATACTTAGAACTAGTATTCTTGGATTTATATCCTTCATATTTATTACCTTTTTGTTTATTTCCTCTGTTAAAATTATTCCTACTCCCTCTTTTGCTCTTTGTTCTACTTTTACCCCTGAGCAATATAATTTGTGATTATTTGTTAAATTTATTTGTCCTGGTCCTTTTTTCTTTGTTTCACTTATTCCTAGAATATGTACTTTCTTGTTTTCCATTTCCTCCGTTATTTCGATTTCTTTTCCCGTTAATGTATTAATATTCCATATACCTATATTTATATGTTTTTGGTCTGCACTATTTATATATTGTCTACGATTATTTTTTCCCCATTGACTAGTCTGATCATTTTTTTTATCTTGTCCTCTACCATAATTATTTTTGTGTTTAAATTTCCTATTAGTTTCTTCTTTATCCCTATTGCTAAAACTACTTCTATTCTTACTGCTATACTTATTACTATTCTTAATACTATTATTTTTATTTAATTTATCTCCGTGTATGTCTTCTAGTTTTTTGGGTACCCTGTTTGTATCATTTTCCGAGTTAGTGCTATATCTTCATCGTCTTCCATGCTGGGTGACCACTGGCTAGCCGTTCTTCCTTTTTCTTGTTTGCATTTGTTTTTGTTTCTTCTTCCAGCTGATATAAGGTATATATTGTGTCCTCCACTCTTAATTTATCATATATTATACTTGCTCTACATCCTTTTTCTCTAGCCGATTTTAGATAGGGGATGAGTGCTCTCCGTTTATCTTGTATTGCTTTTGGTAGATCCTCTGATATCCATATTTTTGTACCTTTCAAGTTTTTGGCTTCTCTTATTATTTCTATTTTTTTATCTTCTCTTGATAGCTCTAGCCATGGTGGTCTATTTCTGTTATTATCTGTCTCTTTCTTACTGATTCTTCTTATTTGTATTATATCTGCTTCCATGTTTATTTTAACCTTTATTCTATCTAAAATTTGTTTAATTTTGTTGTTTCTTATTTCGCACGTTTCGTTCTCAGTTTCTTCTATTCTATATACTACAAGGTTCTTTCTCTTGCTTTCTTTTTCTAATTGTTGTATTCTCTTATCCTGAATTTCGATTTTTTGTTCCATTTGGGTGACTTTGTTCTTTAATTCCGTATTTTCGTTAGTTATTTTCTTTATTTGTTCTTGATAATTGTCCATATTTCTATCCATTTTGTTTAGTTTTTCGATTATTTCCTTCATCATATCCTCCATCGTATTTGACATTGTGTCTCCCTGCAGGTTAAATACCAGAACCCTACTATATTCATATCCCAGCCCTACTTGAAGCTGACAATTATCAGTCTAGGAGTAATTTATTCTTTTTATATTTATAATTTCTATTCGCTAATTTATAACGTTCAATCTAGTCAGTTCGTCTCTGTTCTTTTTAATAACAAGTTTAATGAAGACAGGTTCTTATTGTTTTGCTGATAACTCTAATAGCTAGTTTTATATGTTTATTAGGTTAGAAATATTCATTTATTATGTATAAGAAAACTGATCTTACCTCGCATTAATACACAAAACACTAATATATGTTGAGCAGTGGTAGCTGTAGCTACCAAAATTTTTTTATTTGCTCACATGTCATTTCAATCAAAAATTAATACTTTTATAAATCAAATCTTTATTGCAAAAAGTTATATAAATGAAGAGAAGTTATTTTGAGTGGTACGATGCAAAACAATCCTTGCATAAAGCAACGTTACAAGTTTTACATATAATATTACACCGAGTTTGCTTCTTTTTGAACGAGCTACAGAAGTTACAGCGTCGGTAGGTTCCTTTGATGGGTAAATGAGAGCCGACGTTTGCAATTGAGGACTTCTTCGGTGGAGGTCCCCTTTTTTTCCTTTGTAAAAAAGTTCCAATCAACTGATCTGCTAGTTCACTTCTAAACTGCAGATCTGTGATCGGTTTAGCTTTGAGATTTTGTTTTTTTACTGACTCTTTATAGAGCACATAGCTTTGACTATTACAGCATCTACCAGATAATAAAAAAAATTCAGCCACCACCGTCGAGATTTCCAAGCGATCGAGTAATTGGCATGATATTGATCATAAAGATCTACCCCTCCCATATGCCTACTATAATCGGCAATAGCTTCGAGGCACGGAACATTGTCTCTCTGTCCTGTCTTATTTGTTCGTAGGACTTTCGTTTTTTCTTTGAAATCGTGTCTATTACTTGCAAGAGATAAACATTTTGTTCCACGATCTTTCCATTTATATACTGACAAATCACCAGCAGCAACTGATTGTGATTAATTATGAGAATAATCCTTATCAATGCCCAGCAGGTGTTTCGGAAAATGCTTTCTATTTTGCCTCAATGTACCACAAGCAAAGATATCTCTGTCTAAAAGTTTTCGCAAAGTGGAATTGTAGTAAAAAAATTATCGAAATATAAGCAGTAACCACGGTGGTAACCAGCTCTAGTACTACACGTTCACCCAACGTATTTTCTTCTGTTGTTTCCGCTTTTCCCTGATAAACTTGAAAATCAAGAAGATATCCTGTTCTAGCACATGCCAATGCCCAAATTTTAAAACCCCTTTTGATGGGTTTCATAGGTATATATTGTTTGAGCGATGTACGTCCTTTAAAAGCACACATACTTTCGTCTATTGATAAATGTCTATATAGCGTAAAGACCGAATAAAACGAAGTTTTAAGATGATTTATTAATGGTCTCAGTTTGTACAACCTATCGAAGTTAGGGGTTTTCGGTTGAGGCATGCTTTCATTGTCGTTAAGATGCAGGTATCTAAGGATTTTTAAAAATCTTTTTAGACTATTTTAGCCCATTACTATCAGTATACCTAAGAATGCATCAAGTTCTTCTAAACCCAATCCCAACTCAATTTTTTGTTGATTTGCATATCGATTTGATTCATCAACTATTTTTACACATATTACGTCGTTGTAGCAAGAAAACTAATAATAAAAAACAAACAGCTTGGTGGACGGACGAAATTAAAATAAAAGTAAAATTTAAAAAAAGCGTGGAAATATATATAAATAACAAAACAACGGAAAACTAAAGTGTACAAAGTGAAGAGTAAAAGGTGAAAGAGATGGTAACAGTAGCTAAAAGAAATCAGTGGAAAGAATTTGGCGAAAAAATGGAAAGCAATAGTAAGTCAAATCAAAAACTGTTTTACAAAACATTGAAGTCATTAAGAAAGGAAAAATCACATGAAATAACATGGATAAAAAATAAAAAAGGAGATATACTAAGAAATGAAAACGAAGTAATTGATAGATGGAAAGAGTATTTTGAGGAATTACTAGGAGCAGACAACAGAATTCAGAACATTAACAAAAAAAGGATGCAATAATAGAAAATAAAGACATTGTAACTTTTAAAGAATTACAGGGAATAATAGATGAATTGAAAAATGGAAAATCTCCAGGAATTGATAAATTAACTGCAGAAATGTTCAAGAATTTAGGGGAAACAGGAACAAAAATATTATTGAAAATATACAACACGGCGTGGAGTGAAGCACAGATTCCAGAAGATTGGAAGACAGCCTTAATAGTTCCAATATTTAAAAAGGGGGATAGACAAGACTGCAATAATTATAGAGGAATAAATCTACTTAGTACAGCTATGAAAGTCTACGAGAAGATTATAGACAGTAAGATAAGACCAGGGATAGAAAATACTCTCGAAGAATCGCAAAGTGGATTTAGAAGAGGGCGAAGCATCCAAGACCACATATTCACAGTGAAACAGATAATTGAGAAGTTCTCACAACAAGAAAAAGAGTTATATATGGGATTTATAGACATGGAAAAAGCTTTTGACAAAGTCCAAGGGAGAAGTTATGGAAAGTACTAGAAGGAAGTGGAGTAAATTACAAAATAATAGATATAATCAAAAACATTTACAAAAATAATAGAAATTGTGTAATATATAGGAATAAAACATCAGAACCATTTTCAACACAAGAAGGATTACGGCAAGGAGGGGGACTAAGTCCATTATTATTTACAATTTTTATTGATGAAATAATTAAAAAATCGTCAACCAAAATGGCAAAACTACACATTGGATACAGAAGAGTGGATATATCAGAAGCAGCTTTTGCAGATGATTTAATAATTATGGCAGGGAAAGAGAAAGAATATGGAAATATGTAGCACGGTATCGGAAGAATTTGGAATGACAGTGAATCAAAGTAAAACGAAAGTTATGGTTATAGGACCGAAACAAAAACATCTAAATATACATTTAGATGGAATAAAAATTGAGCAAGTTAGAAGATATAAATACTTGGGAGTAGAAATAGAAGAAAATGGAACACAGGAAGTCGAAATTAACAATAGAGTACAAAAAACGATGAAACTTTATCACACGATGAACTTGACATTCATAAATAAAAAAGAAATTTCCAAGAAAACGAAGTTAAATCTATTTAAAATTATTTTCCGGCCAATATTAACATTCGGATGTGAATCTTGGGTATTAACAAAGAGACAAAAGAGCCGAATACAAGCAGTTGACATGAACTATCTTAGGCGAGTTAAAGGAGTCACAAAGAAAGACAAACTAAGAAATACGGAAATAAGAGAAGACCTTGAAATAGAATCAACACTTAAATTTATTGAAAAGAGACAACTAAGCTGGTGGGGACATTTACAAAGAATGAACGATACAAGACCAGTTAAAAAGTATGGCAATCCAAAATACAAAAAAGAACGAAAAAGGGAAGACTAAAACAAACATGGGATGGTGTTATGATAGGAAAAACATGGACAGAGACAAAAACAATGGCAAGAAATAAACAACAATGGGCTAAATTTGTACATGAATAAAATTCTATCTGGACCAAAGCATGGATGAAAAAATGGATATATGTCTTAAGTATAATGCGATGTAATTGAAATAAGTATAATTGTAAAAGTATACCCTACACCATATACTATGGTAATTGGGTTTCTGATAATATATATATATACGTCGTTGAAATTAAGCTTGAAAAAATCTATTGGTTTACAAGAATCAACCGTAATGTTTACTGATGAGGACTCGGCATAATCGAATGAATATTGAATTTCAAATTCTGAACATTTTTCTTTGACCAAGAATAAATTTGTTCACTTGTAGAATTTCTTTGTAATGGAGAAACTATTTTTTGTGAAGCAGCTAATTCTTCTGGCTGTTCTTCATCGGAAGACGGTTCACTATATGCAGAAAATAGCTTTCTAAGCTTGTTCGGTGAAAAACTTCTTCGTTATCACTCTCGTCACGTAAAGTAGCATTTAGAAATCTTTTTCTCAACGTAAAATTTGAGGATGTGCTGGGCTCAGCGTCATCAACTGATGAGGGTGAAGATGCAATAGATGTGTTTCTTGACGATAAAGGTAGAGAGTCCAAAGGTAGATCATCGTCACCTCCGAATTCTGAATCGCAATAGTTTATATCGTTAAGATTTGTGGCTATGTCATCTAATTCGGTTTGAGTTAGCGGTTTTTGGTTGGACATGCTGAAAAAAAGCAAAACGCCCGCATGAAATATACGAACTATATGGACTGCGATCATCTAATGAGACTATAAAATACATTTAGTTTTGTTAGTAAAAAAATATCTTTCAAATATAATGGTAATTTTCCGATCGGACACCCTGTATTTTCCTAGCGCCAAAAATATTTGCGAAAATTTTGTTAGGAACGTAAGTATACATGTTTTTTCATTACTTTGCAACCAACATAACCTTTATAAAACGAAGTTTGAAATTTTGGCGAAACAAAAATAAACACCTTGTTTTTGTGGTTATGTTTCAGTAACAAAATAAATCTAAAATTTTTAAATGTTAGAGATCCAAAAATTTGAAGATAATTATTACAATACTGGCAAAAAACATTTATAAATAACTTACCTAATTCAAACTTGCCAATATACCGACTTAAACAATAAAATTTTAACAATGAAAACACAAAAATTTCACTGAAATCCGACATGGATAAGGTGAATAAATCTGATTTATAGACTATTGATTTTTGTTGTGGTATCAAGTTTCTTTGCAAAATTTCTAATCCTTAAAATTTCTAGAGAAGTTTTTTATCTGTCAGTTGATTTGAGAATATTTATTATCTTACCACCTATAATACGATTTTAAAACTTTTTTTACTCCTGTAATTTTGCATAAAACTTCGTCATTTTCAAGGAAAAGTCGAATAACTATTAGATGTAATTTAGTATCATAAATTTCATTTCAAATTTAACAAATTAATAATATTGTAGAAAGAATATGAACATTTTAATTTGGAGAAATTGCTGAAAATGATTACCATCTCCTCTTAGACACAAAATTATTCTTCGCCGAAAATTGAAGTTGACTCTGGCCAGTAGCGCATGATCATTTTTTATTATACTGCATTTGTTTGCAATGCAGTTCCACAATTCGTATCAGGAATCAACTGGAGAAGAATGAACAGACTCCTTTAACGCAGCACAAAGAAAGTAATCATATTTATTGAGATCCTGTAAGCGGGGAGGCCAATCTTGAGGACATGAGGACAATTATTTCCTTGAAAATGACGAAGTTTTATGCAAAATTACAAAAGTAAAAAAGTTTTAGAATTAAATTATCCATGAAAATAGAATTTTTCATATCAACTGACAGATAAAAAACTTCTATGAAATTTTAAAGGGTAGGTCACCCCTAATTAACCCCCCAGAATGGTTCGATCGCCTTCTACTTACTATTACTTAATGTCCTTAACAGTCTCATACAGTGTATCAAATTTGGTATTTTTAAGATAAACGGTTGCAAAGAAATTAATTTTCTTCAAAATTTTGGGCCCTATTTTGAGGCCCTATAATTCCTCAGGGATGCAGTTTGGTATAGAGTTAAATTGCCCCCAATCGTCATATTTTGGGCTTCCCTATACACCGCATACCATAAACTTCTCGAAACAGTTATGTTTTCAAAAGCTGAAAAATCACCTAGGCAATTCCGCTACATAGAATTTATATTGCAATTCACGAGTAATATTTTCTGTGTAGGTAGTAAATATGTTCATGTGGCAAATTTTCTTACTCACATAGAGAAATTCGCCCTCAACATCGTAGATTTCAATCTAACCCTAATATCAGAAAATTTAAAATTAATCAATTCAATTCAAATAGAGCGCAAAAAACTAAAAAATATCATGTATCTAACACGTCATAAAGTGGACATTGTCCCCTTTGATATAAGGGCTCTCATATATCACATTAATGACTGTTATTAACTCTTTTGTTCTCTTCCTTTCTGTTTTGTAGTATTCACAGTTTTCTACTGTTCTGTATTTTCCATGGTTTTTTCTTTGACTCTATTTGGTTTTTAAGTTCGTCCGTCCACCAGGGTGTTTGTTGTCTACTATTATCTTTCTTATTTATGCCACATTTGTCTTTTGCAGTTTCTAGTAAGATACATTTAAACTTATTCCAGTTGTCTTCTATGCTTCCATTGAATTGTTTCTTTATTTTATATTTCTAATCCTTTATTCATCTCTTTTTCATATTTTTTGCAGTTTCTATATCTCTTAATTTATATGATTTGATTGTGCTACTTTTTTTGCTGATGTGTATGCTTCTGTTTGTTCTGTTTTTATGCATTTTCTTTACATTTAGCCATTACTACAAGGTTACCACTATCAAATTCCGGTCCTCTTATTCCATTATTCCAGCAAGTTCATACCAAAACTTTTCATTATTCAGTGTTTTGTCGTCTTCATTTGAACCATATACAATTATTATAATTATAGTTTTTAATTGGTGTGTGTTTTTATTCCTACAATTAAAATACGTTCAAACCATGCAGTCCAGTTTTGGCAAGAGATTATGGTCTAGTGATCAACGAGAAAAAACAAAATACATGGTAATGAAGGATAATGAAAAAACCGATATTATTATAAATTGTAATGGAAACAAAAGCTACAAAATAGAAAAAGTGGAACAAATCGAATATTTGGGAGTCACTATCACAAATAAAGGAGACGAAGAAAGGGAAATAGAAAAAAAGTTAACAAAAGGCAGTAAAGCAGCAGGAATGGTATCACAGATGCTTAACTCAAAAGACATATCACGAACAGCAAAAATAAGATTGTACCAAACAATAATAAGACCGGCAGTTACCTACGCTTGTGAAACCTGGACAATGAACAAAAAAGAGCAGAATAAACTAGAGGTATGGGAACGTAAAATGCTCAGAAGGATTTATGGTGGAATAAAAGAAAATGGAATATACAGAAGAAGAACAAACAGAGAATTATCAGATTTGTATAATCACCCAAGTATAACCCATATAATTAAAGCACAGAGAGCGAGATGGTTAGGACATATAGGTAGAATGGCAGAAGATAGATGGGTAAAACGAGTGCTGAAAGGGGGAGAAGATGGTAAAAAGAGAAGAGGAAGATCAAAGAAGAAATGGTTGGAGGAGGTTAGGAGAGACCTGAGATCAGTGGGAGTGAGGGACTGGCAGAACGAGGCGAGGAATAGAAAAAAATGGAGAGAGAGAGTGAAAGATCTCGAAGCCGAGGGCCAGATAGGCCTGTAGTGCTGATATATCAAGCATCCTATTCCAGCTGCTGCTCTCTGGTCTTGACTTACTTCACTATATATCAATACATTACTTTTCATCAGTTTCATTATTCCTTGTCCTTTTTTTTCGTTTCCGTTATTCCCAGTAGATATGTCAACCCCCAAAATTTCGAACTGTTCCTCTAATTTTATTTATTTTCCTGTTATACTTTTATCTTTCTATGTTGCTATTTTCCACATTTTCCATACACAAATGTCCATGATTTCCATTTGCTTAACTGTTTCTCTGGCATTCAATATCTCGTTTTCCCTATTCATTACTGTTTTCATGGCCAGATCCGTTTTCCTTTTCCATATCATTTTATTACTGGTACTTACTATTTCTTCTTTCATTCTTTCTGTACCATCTTTTAGGTTTTGTTCTACTATTCTATCATATCAGAAATGTCCTTTGTTTCGTACTTCTTTTAGTTGTGTACTTAATGCTTTGAACATGTTCAGGGTAATCTTGGTCTATCAATAATTATGTACCTTGTAACTTGGTATAAACATTTCTTATAATTTTTATGTATTTGCTGACAGAAATCACAAATCAACATTTGAATATTTAGAATTAATTCCAGACTAAACATAAAACAGGTAATACTTTATAAAACATGCAAATCAACATTACAACACCTGTCTCGGATTTGCTAGATGACGTGAGCACCATAGACATACAAACAAATCAGACTACACACTTACACTACAATAATAAGACCTATCTGTACAAGAAATATGAACCCAGAACATGATCGGAGACATACTAAAGTTGAGTGGTAATAAATTAAATTTATAATATATTTTAATGTCACTATACAAAAACCGAGAGAAAAACACATTAAATAATAAAAAAATGTGTACTCTTAAAATACATTCAAAATTTACTTACAGCTCTGTAAAATATTTCTAACATCTTTTTTAAATCCCCCAAGTCTTCAGTACTTTCGAAAGTGTTCCAGAATAATCTGTACATGAGATAGGCTTGTTTTAAAATAGACTCATAAACGCTATCTTCAATATCATCCTGTAATTCTTCAGCATCATTTGAACCTTCTTTTTCCTTTGTTGTGTAGTTTAATTGTAATGTCTAAAACACCTTTTAGATATATTATAGTTTAAAAAAGATAGTAAAAAAGTAAATTACCATGACCATCCAATAATTATTTTCCGGTTGGTAATATAAATGTCTCATCTTATTTGTATGTAGAGAACTAACTGGGCATGATGGTTTAAATGTTCTAAAATACGAAATTTGGCTAGTTTTTTATTAGCTTGTTCTTAAGATACATACTCTGTAAACTGGATGATTCCTTCAACTAGACCTACATTTTTAATCTGGATATCTGTGTTTTCTGTTATCGGATAATAATAAAGAATTTTTTTCAATTCCTAAAAGGAATACTGTTGAATATATTGACTAATTCTCGTTTTTCTCTTACCTCTCCCTCTTTGGTTCCTAACGTAGAATTAAATATAAAGAAATTTTTCAATCCAGCAATAATTTGAGTCACCATTATAACTGATTATTATTAATGTAGCAGACAAAAAAATGGTTTAAATAAATCCATTCACTTACATATAGAACTTTCAAATTTTGAGGTTATATTTTTTGTTTTGACAGTGTTTACGAGTATTGATTCTGCTTACAGTTTTATCACCAGAATATTTCCTTCCGACAAAATATGACAGGGAAGGGGATAAATTAGTTGAACAGAACCGGATTAGGAAAAATCTTCTTGCTGTAAGAAGAATAGCTATTATAGAAAATTGAATTATTTTCTTATCTTTCTTAAAAAAAGGTTGCTTTCCATTGAACAAATAGAAATTAAGTTAAACGGAGAAGGAAGGTTGAGTAATTAAGAAAAAGAGAATATATTCAAACGTGTCTTTTATTAATCTAGTATTTTAAACTTTTTATGTTTAACTTATTTACTAATACTCAGTTTGAAAATAAAAGTATCAAGGATGAACGTATTTAATTTACATATTAGCCGGTACAACATTCAAATTCACAGTCAGAAATAACGTTGTGGAGCATAAATGCAAAATCCTGTAAACGAAAAACAAAATATATTGTTATCTACTCTATAACTACCAACTTTAACTAATAAAATTCGTATAATTTTGGAACTGTATTGTATCATTGCAAAATTAAAGTATTGGTTTATTCATTTTTGTCTCGATATTTCAAATTTTAAAAAGAAAAAAAACTTCGAAAGTTTTTACATGCGTTCAGAAAATATTTTTATTTGGCCTCCTAGATGATTTCTTCATTGGAATATCCTGTGAATAGTAGGTATATAAATGGTTAGGTTGAGTCTGTATATAAATGGTTAGGTTGAGTCTGTATGTAAATGACGTCCTCACATATCTCAAACAAAATGGCGATTTTACTGGTGTTCATATAATATTTAAAAACGTATGTATGACGAAATCAAAAATAATTTGTACGTTCAATCAGGCATAATAAACTAACAAAAATTCACATTTATGCTCTTTTTTATTGTTAAATAAATTATATAACGAATGATCAATCTGGCAAAACTATCTCTTGATCTCTCTTGAATTGTTCGTATCCGTTGCTGGGGTAGTCAATGTTCCGTATTGTATTGTCAACTTCTTCTCTGTCGCAATCGACGAATAAACTGAAACAAAACATAGCAATGAGCAATGAGTTTAAGGTTATGAGTTAAGGCCGCTTGACATGAAGCAATACAATCTGCAAGTAATTGCATGCAATTTATTGCAAGGTCAAAATATTGCATGTGATGAGTCTTTCACGTTGTTTGACATTATGCAAGACAAATAAAAAACTTCAAAATAATGGCATTAACAAAAATCACGAATCAACAAGAAAGGTTAGTTATACAAAATACAGTCAATCAAGTTCACATAAAACGGACCCGTCGTCAGTATTTTGTGTTCAAGTGATTTGACTGACATTTGATTGGGTGTTAAACCAAAAGTAACTAGATTTCTCCCTAGAATTGCAACTTGCATGCAATACAAATGGCACCAAACCGATAAAGTTGCAATTCCGAGATCTATCAGCTGAGCTTCATCTGCGCATGCTTGTGATCAAAAAATATTGCGTCTTGCATTGCATTGTAGGTAGTATTGCTCCATGTCAAGCGGCCTTTAGGGACAATTATAGTCGATCAGATTGATCTTTTCCCTTACGTCACTAACAATAAAAATGAGTTGAAACAAACTTTATACTATTCTTTTCTACTGACAGTTGTAATATAAAAAAAACCTTCGACTTTTAGGCTTTAATCCACAAAACATACACATAAGTATCAACTTGACAGTATGTATAAATGTGACAATGTGACAATCCAGAAACAATAGTAAGGGCGAATATTATACACAATACGAGAATTTAAATAGTAAGGGGAGACTAATATCAATTATATGACATTCTCCCCAGGTTTATTAAAGTTTATAGCAACTTAAATACTCCGGAGGATGTCGCTCTCTAGCAGAACGACGGACTGTAGGTACTTCTGGTTCAGTATTACTTGGAAGATTTTCAGTTATCTCAATTTCAGAAGATTCTTCTCGTGACTGAAAGTCTGCAGAAATCTTGTCTTCAGATGGGGGGTTAACTGTCGTTTGTAGTTCCTCTGAATCCATATTAACGTTAGAGTCTGATGATAAAGTTATATCTCCACGAGGTGCTAAGTGTTTCAGTGACACAGTTGATTCTTTTCCATCTTGGTGACGAATTAGAGCATATTCTGGATTTGCCTCCAATAGTTCAACTTCTTCCACTAAGGGATCGTATTTGCTGTGACGAATGAACTTCTTCAAAAATACAGATGTGGACGGCTTCAACCAAGTTGGTAACGATGTTCCATAGGATGATCGACGAAGATGATTGAACATACGTTCATGAGGTGTACAATTTGTTTCAGTGCACAACAGAGATCGAATGGAATGGAGTGCATCTGGAAGAGCTTCTTCCCATTTTTGTGTTCCTAAGCCTTTACTTTTAAGAGCTAAACTTATGCTTCTCTATATAATTCCATTGTACCTTTCGATTTGTACATTTCCTTCAGGGTTATATGGTGTTGTTCGATTGGTTGCAACTCCTTTAGAATGAAGGAAATTAACTAAGTCATTGGATAAAAACTGTAATCCTCGATCCGAATGAATGTAAGCAGGCATTCCAAAAACTGAAAATAATTCCACGAGACAATTTATAACAGATGCAGTAGTGATATCCTTGCAAGGGTATGCAAATGGAAATCTAGAGTATTCATCGACAACTGTCAAGAGATATTTGTTTTTAGTGCAGCTGGGCAATGGTCCTTTGAAATCAATGTTTAGTTCGGCACAAACAGGACAAGACAAAATCATTTTCTTGACATCTTCGAAAGAAAATGGAAGATTTCGATGACGTACAAGATGGTACAGTCTTGTGATGTCTGGATGACAGAGTGACTGGTGTAAATCGAATAATTTATTACTACTTGTGGTTCCACAAATTCGAGAGAAGGCGTCAGCTGCTTCATTGGATCGTCCAGGACGGTAAATGATATCGTAGCTGAAACACGATAGTTCCAACTTCCATCTTTGAATCTTTTAATTTTTAATTTTACTAGAATGCTTTCTGTGAAACATGAACGAGACAGCCTCTTGATCTGTGACGATTTTGAAATGTCTTCCTATCAAAAAATGTTTCCATTTTCTTATGGACTCTATGATAGCATAAGCTTCTTTCTCTACAGAAGAATGTGCCTTTTCTGATCCTGAAAAAGTTCTTGAATGGAATGCTACAGGTCGCCCTCCTTGGTTCAGTGTAGCAGCTAAAGCAATGTCTGACGCATCTGTTTCAATGACCAATGGTTCATCACCAGAGACTGTCCACAAAAGAGCTTTTGCCATATCGTCTTTCAATTCATTGAACATTTTGGCAGCATCAGCTGGTACGGGAAATGACTTACAGTCAATAAGTCTTCTGATTTTATCAGAATATTTTGGGATCCACCTGGAGTAGTGGGCAAACATTCCAATTATTCGTCGTAGAGAAGAAATATCTTGTGGCACAGGTAACTTCAAGAGTGGTTCCAATCTACTAGGGTCAGGTTTCAAAGTACTATTTTCTATCACATACCCTAGAAGACATATAGATTTTTGTGAAAATTTAGACTTATTTTCATTAATTGTAAGCTGATATTTGTCGATGACGGACATAAACTTCCTGAGATTTACATCATGTGTTGACCGATCTTCGCCGCATACAGTTATGTCATCCAAATAGGTGAATACCCCTTTTAAATTCTCATCTGATATTATTTTATCAAGGGTTCTTTGAAAACAGGCTACTCCATTAGTAACGCCGAACGGAATCCGACGAAATTTATACAGTCGACCACATACTTCGAAAGCTGTGTAAAATTTTTCGCTGTCTGCAATAGGGATTTGGTGGTAAGCACTTTTCAGGTCAATAGAACTGAACACTCGATATTTGGCAATTTTAGCAACCAGATCTTCAATATTCGGAACAGGATACGCGTCCAACAAGGTGAACTTATTGATGGTCTGCGAATAATCTATGACCATTCTCTTTCTGTGACGTTCATTCTTCGTTACCAAAACTTGTGCTCTCCAAGGTGACATACTTTCTTCAATTATACCCTCTTTCGGCAGATTTTTGATTTCGTTCGTGATAAATTTTTCATCTTCTTCCGAATGTCGTCGAGGTTTACAAGCTATGGGTCTACAATTCTTGGTTAGATTGCCGAAAAGAAGGGGAGGAGCGACTTTCGCTTCAGTGAGGCAGCATATAGAGAGAGGAGGTTTGCTTCCACCAAAACTGATGTCAAGTTTGGAGTGCTGCTTCATAATATCGTGACCAATTATTAAATCAGTGCACAATTTTGGTAGAAGAGATACTTTGAAATTTGTATAAACATTCCCAAGAATTTCCAAGTCTATATAGCAGTAACCATTTATTGATGAAGACAGAGAAACTGAAGCCATTGAAACTTTTCCAGTGCTGGGATGTATGTTGAATTTACGCTCCTTAGCGAAAGTATAGTTTAGATAACTATCAGAGCTGCCCGTGTCTATCAGGGAAGTAGCGTGCATGTTGTTTATTTTAACATTAACAAGACTTTTTGATAAACTGAGAGGATGGTTTGTAGAAGCAATAATGTGGTCCGAAGTTGTAGTTTCAGTTGAACAATGGGAATGGTTTGACGAGGTGGAAGCCATTAGGGTGGAAGCTGAAGTTGATTTATTTTCTTTTGCCAGTTTTAACTTCATACAAACCATAGAAAAATGTCCCAGCCTCTTACAGTACTGACAGATCTTGGCCCGCGCAGGGCATACGGTGCGAGGATGCTTGTTTCCGCCACAGAAATAACATTTTTGTGAGGTAGCAGCATTAAAAGAAATATTTTCGACATGATTCATTACTTCGGATGTTCTCCAGCAGTATTGGAAGAAGATGTTGCATTGACGCAAGACTGATATGATGGAAAATTGTAAGATTCTGAATATTTTTGTGCACTTTCCAACGATCTTGATTGAGAAACTGCCTGGTCTAGTGTGAGAGTACTATTCTCCAAAAGTCGTTGACGGATATGAGGTGTTACTAAACCTCTGATGAAGGTGTCTCTTATGAAGTCATTTCTGTTTTCTTCAGCAGTTACTGCTTTAAAATTGCATTCTTTACTCAGTATCTTAAGGGACTGTAAATACTGATCTATCGACTCACTATTTTCTTGTTTCCCCGTAGCAAGAATATGTCTAGCATATATTTCATTCACAGGTTTGCTATACGCATTTTCTAGTGTTTTGATAGCATCTTCGTAGGTCGTACATTCACAGATGAGTTCGAAAACTGTTGGAGATATGTAGTTGATAAGAAGTTTGAGTTTGTCATGATTTTCCGGCTTTGTACTCTCCAGAAAATTTTTGAAAGTCGTATACCAGTGTTTCCATTCCTTGGAAGCGTTAGTGTTATTGGCATTCACGTCGAATTTCTCGGGACGTAAAAACTTATCCATTTGTAATCATTCAGTAGTTTTTGTGGATTAAATTGTAATATAAAAAAAACCTTCGACTTTTAGGCTTTAATCCACAAAACATACACATAAGTATCAACTTGACAGTATGTATAAATGTGACAATGTGACAATCCAGAAACAATAGTAAGGGCGAATATTATACACAATACGAGAATTTAAATAGTAAGAGGAGACTAATATCAATTATATGACAACAGTAGAAACGCATATTTACAAAACGTATACTTTTGTCAATTAAGTTGTAACAAACGTTCTGCCTTATATGAGTAGATTCCACGGAGTAAGGGTCCAAACAGTAAACTTGATATTATTTTGTTTTTATTAAAATTAAAGCCAATGAATGTGTGCTAAAACTTTTAGGACATACGCTAATAATCTCTTGAGTAATCCATAAATTACTTTGAAACCCAACACCAAATTCAATGTTAATTATGGTCACTTAAATAATAATTATGTTTGATGGAATTAATAGCATCATTTAGTTCGTGGTAATCGTGTGTTTCTCTAAAATTATCCTCTGTGTCGCTTCGAGTTTAGACCATTATTAAATTTTAACTACGCAAAGGTAAAAGCGTGTACGGTAACGTTATACAGGATGTACTGTAAACTACAGGAATGGTATATCGGTATAGCAGAAATATACCAAATTGTTTTCACTGTACTTTCTTTATATACTTTTCATGTTGAAGACCCAAAATCTTTTAGTATATCTGCATTCTAAATTTCAGCACAAAGTATGTATTTCGATGTTCATAAAACTGCGTAACTATTTCCAAACATGATGTGTTTTTGTGGAATTTTCTGGTGTCAAATTTTCGATTTCTTGATCAATTTCACCACCAAAGCTATAACCAAAGGAATGCATAATGAAAAATTCAACGAAACTTCACTGAGTTTGACTATTATTTTTTTTGCGGACGTCACTATGAAAATATTCAAATTTTGATATGAGGCGAAACACCAAAACGATATACAACGTCGTTATGAGTATATGCACCCATGTATCAATACTACGCAAAATTCACGGATTTCATTAGTTTATTTAAACAAGAATTATATTGTACTGTTTTTGTTATTTATTTAAACAGGAAACGGTTTGGATAAATTTTAAACACACGGTATGGCTACTTACTAATTTATTTAAACACTAAACTAATCACTAACACTCAATTTATATATACTCAGTATATTCACTTAAACCAATTTATATAGTCACTTAATTTATATTCACTAATTTACTGTTTATCTTACGATATCAAATTATCAACTAACTCAACTCCGCTGATCGGTCCTTTATTTATATTAGTGCCTTTTTTACTAGAAAATTCCGGACTGCGGCTTACTCATAAACAAATGGTTTTCTGGCATTTTCTAGATAAGGCTGGTCACAAAAACAATGTTTAAATAAGATACTCGTAAACAGTTATAAAAAACACAGCGTATCCGCCATAATTTTAACTTTTATACCTGGCTTAGACAGGGTCGGATTTTGGGACTATACCAGTGTGCTGTTTCGTGTCATTACCCCCTCCTTAAATGGAAGTTCCTCCTGGAACTTTTGTGTAGCCGAAACTGGATGTTTGAATCGACAACTGGCCCCATTTCTACACTTTCCGATCTTATGGAAATAGCAGGGCACCGTCTTCATCGGATACTGATAACGGGGGTTGTAGCTGCAAATGAATATCTGGACATCGGTATCTCGAAAGATAACCTCTACCATGTTCCTGATAACTCGGCAATCCAACTGGTTACTCGCTATCTTAGGCATAGCCAGTTTCTTCACGCTGGATTCTAACACATGGTCTCGGAGGTTTCGAAGTGCTTCCCACATATCGCGGTAGGTAGATCGATCTTGAAATTCATTTTTAGTTACCACGTAGAAGACGTACCGCAAATTATGTTTCAGTTTCAGTGTCTTGCCAAGGGCTGGAATCTGGTTTTCAAGTTTTTCTAATTGCCCGAACTTCTTTCGAAAGACGGTTGCCAACCCTCGTGCGTTCTTGATACGGGAGGGGGTGTTGTATGCCAGTGAATAATCTTCCGGGACAGTGAACAAATCTTGTTGTTGTTCCGAAGTGAGTCCATATCTAGCTTTCCCGGTACCTCCATACGCGCCCATAAATTCATCGAAGGTAGGGTCAGATACATCTCGAATATGGTTTACTCCTTCCTCTAGGTCATGGTCTTCGAATGGCGATAGTCAGTTTTGGTGAACTACTTTTGGTTTTCCGTTGGGGATCTTGCTTATGCGATATATAACATCATTGAACCTTTTCTTGATTATGTATGGACCTTCCCAGGATTTTTGTAATTTTGGAGAAAATACTTTTCTCCTCGTCGGGTTGTGTAACCATACTTTATCCCCTTCTTTAAAACCGCCTACTGTGGCCTGCGTGTCGTACCGACTTTTCATTCTGTCGCTGGCAACTTGAAGATTTGTTCAAACTAATTCATGAATATCGTCCAGCCTTCGTCTCAATTGGATCACGTAGTCTTCGCCTGCTAGATCTTCTCCAGGCTGACAGCCAAATTCCAGGTCACAAGGAAGTTTTACGTCCAAACAGGATTTTCGCCGGTGTTTCACCCGTGGACTCATTGACGGCAGATCGATAAGCCAATGCGAATAGGGAAAGATACTGGTCCCAATCTCTCTGATGGCTGGATACTACTTTGGGCAGGTATTTTCCAATAGCCCTGTTTATTCTCTCGACCATTCCATCTGACTGTGGATGTAATGCTGTTGTCCTGGTCTTCTTCATTCCCAGCTTCTCGCATATCTCCTGGAATAGATGACTTTCGAAATTTCTTCCCTGGTCGCTGTGGACTTCCAAGGGTACTCCAAATTGGCTGATAAATTCTTTCACCAATACATCCGCAACAGTTGTGGCCTCTTGGTTCGGAATAGCGTAGATTTTCACCCACTTTGTGAAATAATCCATTACAACCAGTATGAATTTGCCATCATTTTCGGTCATAGGAAATGGTCCAGCGATATCTAAAGCAATCCTTTCGAAAGAGCTTCCAACATTGTACTGTTTCATGGGTGCCTTTCTCTTGCGATGTGGTCCATTACTCGTAGCACAAGTTGTACATTTCTTACACCAGTCCTTCACATCATCGTAGCTGTTCATCCAATAAAACCTCTCACGGATTCGCTGGAGGGTTTTCTTCACTCCCAGATGACCTCCCGATGGACTGTCGTGTAACTTCTTCAATACCTCAGCTACTCTCGTTCTAGGGATAACTAACTGTCTCCTTATCTCGGAACCATCATCGTTTTCAAGGACTCTTTTCAACAACCCTTCTTCCAGGACAAGGGAGTCACACTGAGCCCAATATGCCTTGAGTGTCGGTGAAAATCTTGACACTTCTTGTCAGGTAGGTCGCCGATTTTCTTCCTTCCATTGCCGGATCATCTTCAGGTGAGGATCATTCTCCTGATCTTCTCTGATCCTGGTGGGTCCATTCCTCGTTGACTACTGTAATTTTTAAAACTGCAACTTCCTCAGATTTCGACTCGTTGCATTGTGAATAGTCTACAGGGCATGACCGTCTAGGCAAAGAGTTGGCTTTTCGGTGATTCACATCAGCTGGATGTTCACCCCTGTCTGATTTCTCCTGTGACTGGAGTTCTTGGGTTACAGGACTCTTGGGGCGCTTAGACGGACTTCGCCACACTTCCGGCATTTCATCTTCTTCGGCTTCTTGTCTGCCATCCCTTTCAAAAAGTTGACGATCTGGTAAAGTTTGTCATCGTCATCTTCTTCCTGCATGGTCCTACCCTTATTGTACCGCGAGCTCTTCGTGGCTGCTTTGCATTTAAGAGGTTCTTGGTATGCAGGAGTCGTAGGACTCTTACACCAACTGCGTGCATGCTCCAGCTCGCCTCAATTACAGCGCCTGATCTTCTTCGGCTTCACGTCTACCATACCTTTCAACAGGTTGACGATCCGGTCAAGTCTGTCATTGTCACCTTTTTCCTACATGGTCCTACCTTTGTTGTATGGCTGCTTCATATTCAAGAGCAGCAGTCAATGCGTCGACTAATGTTTTAGGATGAGCTAAATGAAGCGTCCTCTACATATCGGGGTCATGTAAGCCAGCAATAAAGGCCTGGATGCCTAAACATTCCATCATGTTATCTGGTGCTGATGGATAAGCAAATCGAACTAGTCGAGCAATATCCAGTTCATACTCTTGAAGGGTTCCGCCTTCGGTTTTTCAGCTGGAATCTGTACAAATGTTCGTGACCGTATCGCATGTCCAACCTCTTTTTCAGCTGCTCGAAGTCATCCATTTCTTCCAAAGGTATCGTCTGAAGTACATCTAAGGCATCTACCCGAAGCGCGATAGTTAAGTTCACTGCCTTCTCTCTATCGGACCAGTTATTCACTCTAGCGGCTACTTCAAATTGTTTCACATAATTGATCCACGACATTTTTCCATCGAACGTTGGGGCCTTGACTCGGGTAAAACTGCCAATGTCTTCAAACTTAGGTAGTGTTTCTGGCTTGCAGGGTTTCGTTTGCTGGGTCTTCTATTCTTCCTCTGGCATGCCTCGCGTTCTTGAGTCGGCAATCTTTTCCTCTAACTCATTGATTTTCTCGTCTATCGTTGTAATCTTATTCTAGATTTTCTCGTCCATCGTTGACATCTTATTCTCGATTTCAGATTTTAGAAACGAAATTTCATTTTCAACGTTAGCGGCAATATCGTTTTTCATTAATAAGATATTGGCTGATATATCGTTCCTCAAAGTAGGAATTTTCTCGTCCATATTAACAGAAACGTCGTTCTTCATAGCAGAAATATCGTTCTTTATAGCCGAAATCTTCCCGTCCATGTTCTCTTCCATGGCAGAAATCTTCTCGTCCATGTTAGCAGAAATATTAGCAGAAATTGACGAGATTAAGGTGGTAGCCTCGTCATTAAATAAAACTGTTTCTGGATCAAAGCCGTCCTTTTCCAGTGCCACTTTAAGTCTTTCTACTAATTCGCCTTTCTTACCGGACGTTTCCAACTCACAATCTTCCAATTCTGCTCTTAGCTCCGCCACTTTGAGGTCACATAGTCTCTTGGCCATTTTTACGTAGCAATTTATTTATATTACCCCACACCTGACACCAATGTACTGTTTTTGTTATTTATTTAAACAGGAAACGGGTGGGATTAAGTTTAAACACACGGTATGGCTACTTACTTATGTATTTAAACACTAAACTAATCACTAACACTCAATTTATATATACTCAGTATATTCACTTAAACTGATTTATATAACCACTTAATTTATATTCACTTATTTACCGTTTATCTCACGATGTCAAATTATCAACTAACTCAACTCCGCTGATCGGCCCTTTATTTATATTAGTTCCTTTTTTACTAGAAAATTCCGGACTGCGGCTTACTCATAAACAAATGGTTTTCTGGCATTTTCTAGATAAGGCTGGTCACAAAAACAATGTTTAGATAAGATAGTCGTAACAGTTATAAAAACAACCCTGCGTATCAGCCATAATTTTAACTTTTATACCTGGCTTAGAGAGAGTCGGATTTTGGGACTATACCAGTGTGCTGTTTCGTATCAATATTATGAATCGTAATAATACAAGTACTTCAAAATAATCAGGTTATATAGTTTATTTACGATAAAAAGACGATGATGTCATTTTCAGTTACTTGCCTGCTTATCAGAATAAATATTAATTTACCAACCGTGAATACAATTTATCCTCAACAGCCAGGGCAATATGAAGTTGTTTCGATTTTATCAGCTAGATGTTTTTTTGACACCTGTTTTTGTATCTTTTTTATGACGACTGCTTTGATAATGGCCTAATAACCGAAAGCGCTTAGCTGCATATTAATAAACATATACACACTGAGTACTCGTCGTTTACATTCACTCAATTTACATCTAGTGTGGACACCATACCCACAGACAGTGTTTAATTTATAAATTGACTTCTGCCGCTGGTCGGAAGTCTTTATATATTAAGTGCCCTTTTTCTGGATAATTCTAGATTGCGGCTCACTCAAAAACAATCGCCTCCCTGGAATAGTCTAGATAAGACTGGAAGTGTTTAGATAAGAATAGTTACAAAAAATAACGGTAAACAGTTCGAAGAAATCCCTGCGCATTCGCCAAAATTTCAACTGTCATACATGGCTTAGACAGAATCGGATTCAGGGACTAAACAAATGTACTATTTCGTAACATTAGCCTCCACTTAAAAGGAAGTTCTTCTTGGAGCTTCTGTATAGCCGGAACTGGATGGTTAAATCGGCAACTGGACCCATGTCTGCATTCTCCGGTCGTATGGGACTAACAGAGCACCGTCTTCAACGGGTACCGATAGTTTATTTATACAGGGTGGAAAAAACATGTATTTGTAGTCCAATTTCTTAACACTCTGTAGAACAGTTCGGGAAATTTGCTCATTTTATTACAAATACCATTCTTTTCGCCATCTTTCAGTGTTCATTTCACCTTGATATCTGGATTTCTTTTGAAGATAGATGTATTCAAATAAAAGCCTGGAATAGTTTTAGGGAAAAATACATGTTTTTTTCACCTTGTATAAATAAGCTATCAATATTTTTGGAAAACTTTTCTGGAGTTTGTTTCAATACCAAAGAATGTATCTACAATTTGGCGTAGAAACAATTGAAATCGATGAAAAATTACGAAAGTTTTTGGACAACAAACTTCAGCAAATTTTTAGGTGGTCGAGTTTTTTTGCCGGTGAGTGTTATTGAAACTAGTTTTTTACTGATAATCGTGGAAATTTATCATCATATAACACATAAATATACTCTGGTTTTATCTATTTTCTTGTCAACTACAACTAACACGCCCTTATTTTACTCCATAATGAAAAAAATCTTATCTTCATTTTCACACGTTTGAAAAAACTCGCCACAAAAGATCCTAAATGAAATAACCTTAACGAACAATAAAAATTTTTTACGATAGCTTCACTTCTCTCTTTTTTGGAAGTGTAGGAAAACAATAACGTTCATTTAAGAAAACATGCTATTAAAGACGAACATAAATACTAGTTATATGTAATTGTGTATTTCCTTTTGATATTTACCTATGCTGTTGCCATAAGTGAGATAAACAAATTCAAGATGTCCCATGACGTTTTGACAGTATGACGTACAATAATAGTAATACACCGGATGTCCCATTCGGGATATCTACGTTGAAATAAGAGAAAATAAACATTGTGGAGAGAAACGGACAGGAAGAGAGAATAATAGTATATTACACTATACGGTATGAAATCGCCTGATTTTTCAATGTAGTGGAAGTGTGCCTTTTGCAAAAGTAGTTATTAATCTTCTTTTTATGTAAATCTCTACTTAATACAAAGATGATCGTAGTGTAGGGTGAATTTGTTAATCAATTAATTGTCAGTTTAATAGCACCAGAGTTATTTTGTGAAGCCAAGGGGTCCATCATTGGCGCATATGTGCCTATGTCGCCCCCCCCCCAGAAAAATAAAACAAATCAAATTATTCTAAAAGGTTTATTAAACAAAATTATCGTTGTACCAAGAATAAAGTAACATTGAATAAACGAAAAACATTCTTTTTTGCTTTAACAAAACAGAAAAAACCAAAATTAAATGCATAATTCACAAATGAATGATCTGCAACGATAGCTGACATCAGCGCACTCATTAAGGCTTTTCGGAAACTATGATCGGATTAACCCGTTCATGATCTGTACGTTCGGAAAGTAATCCGGATCACGTTCACTCACGTTCGGAAACTGAACGAACTGAGCGGATCATAATCATATGTTTGGATCCTTTCTACCCTAGTATATTGGTGGGTAAATGCGATCAGCTGACGGATTGTTTCGTTTGTTTTTGTTTTCTTCAAGCTAAAATGTTATTAATTCTTTAAGCCTAGTAGTGGGCAGGCTGCCGAGGCTTGCGGTTTTTGTACTTTTTGAATTGGTATTAAAATTTGGTTTTTGTCTTCTTTAAATAAAAATTTATTAAGTCTCTTTTAAGCCACGTAGTTAGCAGATTGCTCAGACTTGCGGTTTTTATAATTTTTGACTTTTCGATATAAAAAATTAAAATTTAGTGTCAACGATGAGTGAAAACAAATTAAAGCTTTACAAGATGAGTATGGAGAGAAGTACATGAAAAATCAACTCACGAAACTAAAGTAATAAAAATAAAAAGTTTTTTTTAAGTTTTAAATTTGACATTTCCTCACAAATCAGAACGCGTCGTTCGGAAACTCTAATAAAAATCTCGTTCTGGGTTATAATCCGCAATCAGCTGATAAGTGATCTATCTGATCGAAGATTACCGTTTCCGAAAAGCCCTATTGTAGCACCAAGATTGACAGTTCTGACAACGAAACCACTTTTCTCTCGCTCGTGATAGAGAGTATGGAAAAGTTCTTAAAATCCACCGATAGATGTGTGTGATATGTCAGGTAGAATGAAGTTAATCTATCGGTAGACGATTATAAGAACGTATTGGTTGTTAGATTCTGTGGTAGATTGAAAAAAATTTAAAAAAGAAAGAAAATAAATTTGAGAATCATTTTCAAACCAGCCCAGCAGCCATCTTTATTAGGATTGACGCAAGGAAACTTTTATTTTTTGTTTTACCACATCATTTGATTTGATTAATCATTTTTATTCCACGTTTTTAGCACTGTAAAGGTATGTATTAAATAGTGTTGAATATAAGACATATATTCTACACTTTTTTGTCTTAAGAGTTTTAGTGACATTAAGTAATTATCATCTTATAATTTTCAGTTTCTAAAAAATGGAAGATTTAGTAGCAGCATATGTTTTGACAAAATGTATATTTGGTGGAGACATTTTGAATGATTCTTCTTCGAGTGATGCAACTTCAAGTACTCCCAGCAGTGACAGTGATACTGAAGTACTTGTTCTTTTTGGTGAAAGACGACAACATATCACCTCCTCCAATTACTTTGAAGTTACTGTACCAATGTACTCTCTGGATGATTTTAAAGCACATTTTCGAATGTCCAGAGAGTCTGTGGAAAAATTAAAATCTAACTTGAGTACCAGCGACATAGATGTGAAAGGTAGAACAAAAATTTCTTTGGAAAAAGACATTTTAATTTCCATATGGACACTGGCAAATCGAGAACGCTACCGATCAATTGCAGACCGGTTCGGAATACACAAGGGCCATGCACATACAGTGGTATGTCTCACGTGGGTGGCCAGGAAGCTTCCACGATGCTAGGATGTGGAAATCTTCAAAAATTTATGATAAACTGTCAACTGATATGGAAAATTGGTTGCCAACTGGTACATATTTGATCGGAGATTATGCATATCCCCTGGATAAATTTATTCTGGTTCCTTTTAGAGATAATGGACATATCTAACAAGGCAGCAGAAAAAATTTAATGCACGCTTAAGTTCATTGAGAGTGCTAATTGAAAACAGATATGGTCGTCTAAAAGGTTTATTTCGACGATTAAAATTTTTGGAAGTTTATGAATTACAATACATAAAATACTATATAATTGCCAGTTGCGCTCTCCATAATATTTCATTGAATGACATGAAGAAATTAATAATGATCCTGTTGACCATGAAGCAGATCAACTAAGAATACAAATAATGCAGAATCTTATTTTATTTTTGTTTACATAATGGAAAACAAACATCACAGCATAAACTGAAAATATTTTCCAAAATATATAATAAAATACTTATATTAAAGATTGCAAATAATTCTTTGCAACTGAGCAAACAAAATAATCACAAGAACAACTTTAAAATAATAAAAAATAACAAAAATTCACAATCAATATGCCTAAAAAACAAACAAAAAATAATACTTCTATAAAATGCATTGAGCAAACAAAATAATCACAATAAGAACTTTAAAATTATAAAAAAATCACAACAAATAAGCCTAAAAGAACAGAAAATAATACCACTGAATAATAATCAACAGTACTTAGTAACAGATCAGTCTTATGCATCTTATTTATTTTCAGTTATAGCTTTTGCTAGAGCTAGTATCGCATCAATTTCTTTCTCTTTAAGCTTTTTTGTTTGCTCCCATTTTTCTTCTTTCCATAATAGTTTTCTTCTTCTTTCTTATTTTCCCTTTCGGCTCTTCTAATTTATTCTTTTCATATAAGTACATTTGAAGAGAAAGAGTATTCAACGTTCTTTTCTTGCTAGTTTTCGTTTCCGAATTATTTATTTTTTCATCTTCGTTTATGGAGACATCACTGGGGACATCGAGTGAGTCGCCCAAATTCGCAACAGGTGGATCACTTGAATCTTTCTGTCCCAAGACTACATCCATAATTTCAAAATACTTCCACGTTATTGCACTTTCTCCAGTTTTCTTTTGCTTTTGTTTATTGGTCCTATAGGTTGTCAATAGACCTCTGTGTTTGTTGTCACATGCGTTAGGCGTCACTTCAATGCCTGTTATATTATTCACTTCATCAGCCACCAACTTCCAAAGCTTACTTCTTTTGCATGTTGGATTTGGAAACTGGGCCTCCCTTTGTAATCGACATTCAAGTAAACATCTACTTAAACTATCACTCCAAATAAATGCGGTTTTTTCAACATCACTTTGGCTGTTATTTGGCTTGTGTTTTTTACCTGAAATGCATACTTATGTAAAATGTGTGGACAAAAATAACATGATCATCATACATTCAATTGTCCTATGGCATTTGAGCTAGGGAACCTGGAGTCGTAAGTACTTTTTAACCCGGCATCACCCAGGTGGGGTCTACCGCGCTACCCGTAAACTTAATTATGTTGTAACTTTTGTTTTCTATCAGGCATGTTATTATGGTTGCCTATAGCTTCCTAAAATATGAATATGAAGACGTACGATATGCGCTTTTAGTGTTGACTTGGCCAGCAATAGAGAAACATCGCGATACATTGAGTCGAGGTTTGACAGACCCCACCTGGGTTGTAACGTAGGTATATAGTAATAACATTTTGAATTTGAAACATTTTCGTTGCAAAACTGTAAGTGTACACAGTAAGGTGAGTGTTAATATAAGTTAAAAATATACCATTTACAATAATGTAATTTAATTTACAGCATGTCCCATTATGAAAAAGAGCAAGCAAAACTTATGGCGTTTTGGGGGGAATGCAAGGATGATGAGGAGGAATTTCCAGACTCTGAAGATGATGAGGAAATAGATCACGTAAGTGATAGTGAAATGATACCGAAAATGCCGAGGAAGAAGTAACTGATCACAGAGGTAAATATTATATGGGTAAAGACGCTGTTACAAAATGGCTTAAGAACTAGGGCAGAAAACATAATTACAAAATTACCAGGATGTAAACCCTATGCTAAGGGTGCGAAAACTCCCTTGGATTGCTGGCTATTGTTTTTTGACTCAACAATTCTTGATGGCATTACACATTGCACAAATATTATGATAGCCAAAAAAGCTGTAGGCTATAAAGATAAAGAGTACTGTGGAAATACCAATTTAACAGAAATAAAGGCTTTTTTTGGTAACCTGTACCTTGCTGGTGTATACAAAAACAGCCATCGAAATCTAAAAGACCTGTGGAGGACAAATGGAACAGGCGTTGATATATTTCGTTCAGAAATGGCTTTCAATAGAGTTATGTTTTTACTTCAGTGTTTACGCTTTGACAACGTCGACAATCGACAAGAACGCTTGAAAATAGATAAACTTGCAGCTATCCGGGGTGTGTTTCAAACTGCCAACAAGCGTACACTCCGGGTGAATATTGAACAATCGATGAAAAGTTAGAGTCTTTTCGAGGTCGCTGCGCTTTCCGCCAGTATATTCCCAATAAGCCAGTTAAATATGGAATAAAAATACAGGCAATGGTGGATTCTCGTACATTTTATGTGCTGAACATGGAAGTTTATGCAGGAACTCAGCCAGATGGGGTTTATCAATTGAGTAACAAACCTGTAGATATTGTGCAAATATTGGTAGCACCGATTTCTGGTAGTAATCGAAACATCACCTTCGACAACTGGTATACTTCCTATGAGTTCGTAACTATTTTACGTGAAAGTCATAATTTAACGTCGGTGGGAACCCTTAGGAAAAACAAGCGGGAGATACCGAAAACGCTCTTAGAAGTAAAGCAAAGACAATCTACAAGTTCAATGTTTGGATTCCAGAAACATACTACAATGGTATCATATGTGCCAAAAAGGGTAAAAATGTGATTTTACTTCCTTCTCTTCATCATGATGACATGATCGATGAATCGACAGGGGATAAAAATCTACCAGAAATTATTAGCTTTTATAATTTTACCAAGGAAGGCGTAGATGTCGTCGATGAATTGTCAGGAAGTTATAGTGTCGCTCGAAATTGCAGAAGATGGCCATTGAGAATATTTTTTTCTCTAATGGATACAGCAGGAATTAATAGTCAAGTCATTTATAGAGCTAACACTAACGACAATTTCAAGAAACGTCGAATTTTTTTGGAGGAGCTAGGTCTGGCTTTGGTAGAACCAACTATGCAACTTAGAAAAAATAATACCCGACTGATCAGAGAACTTCGATCGAAAATAGTTAACATGTTAGGTGAAACGCAATCACCTCCACGTAAAATACAAAGAACAGGACGCGGTAGATGTCAGGAGTGCCCCAGAAACAAAGATAGAAAATCAAAATATTCCTGTGAACAGTGCGGAACATTTTTGTGTTTAGAACACATGCATTTTTTGTGTCAAGATTGCAGCCAAACTGTGTGACGCCTCTTTTCATGAATAATTTTTGTAGTTCCTTAATTTTTAGAACATGTGTGATTTTTATGAAGCAAAATTTTGATATATTTTGTTTTTTGAAAATATTATAATACATTTATAATTCTTATGAAGTTTGCGTATTTTTCTTCTAGTTATAAGTATGAAAATAACACTTTTGCACAAAAATATGAATAAAAACTAAAAAAAACTTGTTTTTTTTTATAATGAAAGTCAGGTCCATTAGACCCCACCTGGGTGATGATGCACAAAATTTTCACCTGGGTGATGCCGGGTTAATGGCATATAAGAAGTGGAACGTATGGCAGATATTTTCACTTCGGAAGCTGTTGCTGTACTGTCAACTGAACTTTTACTAGTAGAAAAACATTCGGTAGAAGTACCTGATGAAGTATTGGTTTCTAAAAGTATATTGAAATATAGTGTTTAATATAATATTATGATATTTAAGATTACCATTATCTCTTTTCATCTCATTGTAAATTGTTTTTGCATACTCTTCTCGGAGGGACATGTCTACAAAATAAATACAGGGTGTCCCGGGACTAAAGGGAAAAAAGTCAGGAGCGTATAATCTGAGCCAAAATAATGTTAGTACTTCATATAAACTTTTTCTATGCAGGCCCTCGTTTTCGAGTTATAGGCCTCCAAAGTTTTAATTTTGAATTTGGTTTTTATTTTTATTTTTTTTACTAGTTATTTGATCATTATAAAATTTACGGCAAAACTATAATATACGTGTATGTTTATTTTGGAAAGGTAAACAGTTTTACAGTAGTGCCTTGAAGCCAGGGACGGACTACTCGCAATGGTTAGTGATCCAAAAATTTTGCAGGTATGGCAAACCCTGTATGAAATTATCGAAATTCACTTCCCCACACATTAAGCTAACGGAAAGGTACTCTTGTTGGAATTCTACAAAATAAGCCGTTTCGCTAATATTTACAGTTTTATTAATGTACTACGTACCAATTTACCTAACTAACTTATTAATACGATGTCCAAGATTTACCTACAGTATTACAAAAAAATAAACGGTTTTAAAGATTAAAACTAACTTTTCCGCATCTGTGGCCCTAAACAATATTCTATTATAAAATTGTTACTTGTATACACTTCGGAGGATGTATCGTGCTAACAAACCGAAATTTTTTCAAAAACAACCAAAAATTTAGTATATCTGGATTTATAGGACCAGCCGTACTCGCTCAAGTCAACTGAAAATCAATAGGGCACATCTGTGAGACACCTTGAACAATATTCAATCATAAAATTGATCAACCGTATATTCTCTGGAGGCTATATCGTGCTAACAAACTGAAAATTCTCCAAAAATGACAAAAATTTGGTACTTCAAGTACCAAAGCACCCGTTTTACTGGCTTTAGTGAGCTGAATATCGATACCGTTCATCTCTAAGACGCTCTGAATAATATCCAATCATAAAATTGGTCACTTGGAGATACTCCTGAGGCTGTATCATGCTAACAAACTGAAACTTCTCCAAAAATGACAAAAATATCGTACTTAAAATACTGTAGCACCTGTTGTATTGGCTCTGGGGATCTTAATATCAATAGGGTTCATCAGTGAGATGTCCTGAATGATATTCAATCATAAAATTGGTGACTTGTTGAACTCCGGAGGCTGTATTGTGCTAACAAACTGAAATTTCTCAAAAAATGTCAAAAGGCCGTACTTCAAGTACCATAGCACCCGCTGTACTGGCTCTGATGAGCTGAAAATCAATAGTATTTATTTGTGACATATCCTTAATAATATTCCATCATAAAATTGGTGACTCATTGCACTCCGGAGGCTGTATCGTGGCCGACGACAACGACGACGACATACACACAGAATTTTTTTTCTAAAAACCGTTTTTTCGTGTTGTTGTTGATGGAAAGCGTAAAAATAACTCAAAAATGTTTGTCAAAATTCCAACTTTTTTGGGGTAAACCAATACTTTTCTCGCATATGAGATAGGTTGGGCGGAAAAGTAATGATTTGATGATAGCAGATGATAAAAACATTAGGAACTCATTTAATAGGAATTGAATAGGTACGCAAACAACGTAATCAGTTGCTTTTAATCAAAATTACGAACACAAAATTATTAAACTATTAGGGAAACCTCAAAAAACACAATTTATAAAACATTGGACTAAAACTAATTCCTAAACAACAATAAAAACTAACGTTATTCTAATAAATGTTCAATATGAGCTCCTCCCACTTCCACGCACATTCTAAGTCTACGAAGGTTGTATCTTTGCACTTGAAAGAGCAGTCCCATATTATTTCTAATAACATTGCAGTGTAACACAATTCTGTCAATTAAATCTTGCCTTGTTTGCACGGGTGTTGCGTATACCTTACTTTTGAGATAACCCCAGAGAAAGAAATCCATAGGATTAACGTCTCCTGATCGCGGTGGCCATTGAAAAGGGCCTCCACGACCAATCCATCTATTAGGAAACCTTGTGTGTAAATGCTGTCGAACATCTAAACTGAAATGAGGAGGAGCCCCATCATGCATGAACCATAAATTCCTACGAGTTTGTAGTGGCACATCATCAAACAGGTTCCATAACTCATTTTGCAAAAACTCCAAATATCTCTGACCGGTCAAAGTACCGTCAATAAAATATGGCCCTATCAAATGATTGCCAACTATTCCTGTCCAAACATTAACCATGAATCTATGCTGGTTCCTAGTTTGGATAATGCCATGTGGATTCACATAATCCCATAAATGCATATTATGAGAATTTATGACTCCATCTCTGGTGAAACCGGATTCGTCCGTAAAGAGAACGTTACTAATGAATGTATTGTCTGCTTGTTGTTGTCGCAGAAACCACTGGCTATACTCAAGTCGTGCAGGATAATCAGCCACTGTCATACTGTGTACTTTTTTCATATGAAAAGGATATAACAGCTGTTCTTTTAGGACGCGATGAACGACTGATTTCGAGACGTTATGTTCTCTTGATAATTTTCGTAAACTCGTTGATGGTTCATTATCAACTGCATTTAACAAATCTTTTTCAACTGCCACAGTACGTACGCTTCGTACTGGACCTTCTCCACCTTTTTTTGGCAAAAAACTTCCTAAAATTTAAAATTTTGTTTTCTATACATGGAAAATTACATTTACTTATTCATACCTGTTTCTCGTAACCTGAGATCAATACGCTCAAACGTTCGTCTGTCTGGCAATGCTCTGTTTGGAAAATGTTCTGCATAAAGCCTTCTGGCCTCTAAACAGTTTCGAGAAGCCAGTCCATACAATAAATGCATATCTGCATACGCAATAAAAGTGAATTCTGCCATTGTAACAGTTAAATTAAGGACTTATGAATTATTGACAAGTAATGACAACGAACTATTCTACACAACGTTTGACAACTAATCCTATGGTTACTTGATAAACGGTAAAAACACTTTTAAAAAGTTTTTACCAACTTACGAATTGATACGTCGTTAATGTGTTTTATCTTCTTGCTATCATTAAATTATTTTTTTGTAGTACTGTAGGCAAATCTTGGACATAGTATTAATAAGTTAGTTTTACCTCGTTGTGTACTTATAAAAATGGTGAATGCGTAAATTGGTACGTAGTGCATTAATAAAACTATAAATATTAGCCAAACGGCTTATTTTATCGAATTCCAACAAGAGTACCTTTTCGGTAGATTAATGTGTGGGGAAGTGAATTTCGATAATTTCATACAGGGTGTGCCATCCTTGCAAAATTTTTGGATCACTAACCATTGCGAGTAGTCCGTCCCTGGCTTCAAGGCACTATTGTAAAACTGTTTACCTTCCCAAAATAAACATACACGTATATTATAGCTTTGCCGTAAATTTTATAAAGATCAAATAACTAGTAAAAAAAATAAAAATAAAAACCAAATTCAAAATTAAAACTTTGGAGGCCTATAACTCGAAAACGAGGGCCTGCATAGAAAAAGTTTATATGAAGTACTAACATTATTTTGGCTAAGATTATACGCTCCTGACTTTTTTCCAATTAGTCCCGGGACACCCTGTATACACTGTAATTTATTAATTTTTAATTCGATACAAAATTTCCCCTCGTGAAAGCATGACGTGCGTATTTAGGTCCATCATCACTTTAAACATTTCACCATTATAGGATAATTCCATTTCATAATCCATTTTTATTAACAAAAACACAAGTATAAAATTTTTAACAAAACAACTAACCTCAATAAATAAACAATCTCTATAAGATTGTTCATTGTTATTGCATATGATTGATGATTGTGCTTTCCCCTTCCAAATCTACCAGATTTACCAAGTCTAAAGCCCGGTAGAACTGATTGATGTTCGATAGAGCTATCGGTGAATTTAAGAACGCTGGTATGATTCTATTGACAATCTATCGGTAAATTTAAGAACGGCTTTTGAAGACACAGTATTTACCGATAGATGTATCGGTAAATTTGAAAACTTCTCTAATATCTCATTGCAGTAAATGCAGCTAGCGTCAGAGTCGTCTTCTTCTTGCCCTAAATATTCTTCTAAGATGGATTCATCATTATAGTCTAGTCGACAAGTTGAAAATGGTACAAAATAGAGATACTGCTCTTAAAATTATATGTTATAGCTCATTGGATTCAGAATGACGCCTAGAAAAATGTGCTAAAAGCGTGTATTAGCACATAAAAAATTGCAAAAGTTATAAACAATTAAAGGTGAAAAAAAATGACATTTCGTTTTTTGCCAATATTTCATAAACTATTAATGTTAGAGAAATTTCAAAAAAAAATTCTGAAAGAGGAGGAACTCCCGGAACTCTATCTCCATTATTTATAATTTAAATTTAACACTGAAAATAGGTCTGCACGCGACATTTTTGGATTGCGAGCGCGGCGTCAAAAGCGAGTACGGCACATTAATTAATTTATTAAAAGTATTGAATATTTTTTCCTAATTTTAAAAAATTAAGGTGTATTCTGAACACTACAAATAATTTATTCCCGTTGGAAAATTTACTTAAAGTTAATTTTTCAACAAGTTAAACAATTGTTAACTAACAAATTTTTCTTGAACTTCAGTCTTAATTGTAAGTGAAAATAAACGGTTTTAAAGATTAAAACTAACTTTTCCGCATCTGTGGCCCTCAACAATATTCTATCATAAAATTGTTACTTGTATACACTTCGGGGGATGTATCGTGCTAGCAAACCGAAATTTCTCCAAAAATAACCAAAAATTTAGTATATCTAGTTTTATAGGACCCGCTGTACTCGCTCTAGTCAACTGCAAATCAATAGGGTACATCTGTGAGACACCTTGAAGAATACTTATTCATAAAGCTGATCAATCGTATACTCTCTGGAGGCTGTATCGTGCTAACAAACTGAAAATTCTCCAAAAATGACAAAAATTTGGTACTTCAAGTACCACAGCACCCGTTGTATTGGCTTTAGTGAGCTCAATATCAATAGGGTTCATCTTCAAGACGCTCTGAATAATATCCAATCATAAAATTCATCACTTGTATATACTCCTGAGGCTGGATCGTGCTAACAAACTGAAACTTCTCCAAAAATGACAAAAATATCGTACTTAAAGTACTGTAGCACCGGTTGTATTGGCTCTGGTGAGCTGAAAATCAATAGGGTTCATCAGTGAGATGCCCTGACTAATATTCAATCATAAAATTGGTGACTTGTTGAACTCCGGAGGCTGTATCGTGCTAACAAACTGAAATTTCTCGAAAAACGACAAAATGTCGTACTTCAAGTACCATAGCACCCGTTGTACTGGCTCTGGTGAGCTGAAAATCAACAGGGTTCATCTGTGAAATGTCCTTAACCATATTCCATCATAAAATTGTTGACTTATTGCACTCCGGAGGCTGTATCGTGCTAACAAGACTTGCAAGGAAAAGTGGCCGACGACAACGACGACGACGACGACATACACACAGGATTTTTTTTTCTAAAAACCGTTTTTTCGTGTTGTTGATGGATAACGTAAAAATAACTCAAAAAAAAATTTCAAATTTCCAACTTTTTTGTGGGTAAACCAATACTTTTCTCGCATATTAGATAGGTTGGCGGAAAAGTAAAAAATGTTTAAATAATAGTTGTAAAAAATTTTCGCTTCGTAGAACCTTTCTTTCCCACATACTTAACAAGATCATGCCATAAAAGTTAAAAAAATATTTATACTTTGTTTATAGTAATTTTTTTTATTTGAACAAAAACTGAAAAATCCAAGTAATGTTGTTATTGTTGTTAATTATTATAAACAAAGTATAAATATTTTTTCAACTTTTATGGCACGATCTTGTTAAGTATACGGGTAAGAAAGGCTTTACGAAGCGAACATTTTTTACAACTATTATTGAAACATTTTTTTTTAACTTACAATTAAGACTTATTTTCAAGAAAATTGTGTTATACTCCGTTTTTAAAAGGCATGGAGTATTAAATCACTCATTTTGGCCGGAACCATAGGCGTACCACATTAAGTCATTTAAAAAAAGTTAAGGCTTCTAAAATTATCTCGTTTCCGAAAATAACCGTTTTGTAATATTATTTAAAATGAAATTTCAAATTATCAATAATATAATAAACTGTGGATTATATCACTGACATCAATTTTCCAGCAAATTTATTATTATGTATAAAAGGGCGTAGACGAGTCCCTCCACTAAGCTCCAGGTAGTTATAATCCTACATACAATAAATAATAAAATAAATGTTAATAACAATTTTATACAAATACATATATATATATATATATATATATATATATATATATATATATATATATATATATATATATATATAACCAAACCAACCCCATTTGCCGATTATTTCACACAATTAGCAGGTAATTGAAGAAACTTGACAAACAGGTAGCTCAAAAATGGTTTTATTATTGTGAAATATAGTCTTTTCAGCTCTAAGAAAATGCCCCCATAATACAATGTATTTACTAGAACTTTTCAACTATAAAAGTAGCGGAAAGGTTGAATATTTTCAATTTCCAGTTCATCTGTTCTGGAGAAACTGCTGTGTTGATTGATTTCCCCATTATTACTGTTATTTGTTATTATTTTTTACCGTTATTGTTAACTGGTGTTTATTTTTGTTCATCTATACAAGTTCTCTTCTCATCACACAAGACAAACACCTAACTACACCTTCCAACTATATACTGTTCCAACCAAATTCGACCAGATATGGAGGATTTATCACCATCTAAGCGACCTAAAGTTGGCCCATTGTCATTGAACGAAAAAAATGTGATATTAAATTGCTATTCCTCGTTGAAGAACGAAGAAATTAGGAGAAAAATCATGAATTTGACAGGAAGTGTTGATGAAACTGTGGAGATTACTGCAACAATGATGGGTGTTTCAAAAACAACAATTTATAATTTAATGAAGGAGGAAAAAAGTGGAAACATCACAGCCCCAGCCGACCCAAACTTGAAATGGATGACGACTTGAAGAATGGAATAAGGCGTAAGGTGCATGCTTATTTCTTTAGAAAAGAGATCCCAACTCTCTCCAAAATTATGGCTTCGGTTCAAGAAGATTCAGATTTTCCGAAAATGTCTCGAAATACATTATGGGAAATTTTGAAGGAACTTTGAATATAAAAAAAAATTATCGGAACGCAATGTTGATTGATAGAGACGACATTGCCATTTGGAGGAGGAGTTATTTGCGCAATATTCGGAAAGCAATACTAGATCAAAAACGAATTTATTATTTGGATGAGACTTGGTTAAATGAAGGTCATACTATTTCAATGTTTTGGCAAGACACGAATGTCAAAAGTCGGAGGCAGGCAGCTCTTGAAGGGTGGTCAACAGGCCTCAATCCACCAGCAGGAAAAGGACGTCGACTCATCATTACTCATATCGGAAGTGCCGAAGGTTTTGTTAATGGTGGATTGTTGTGCTTTGAGTCGAAGCAAACCGGAGATTATCATGAAAATATGGATGCAGACGTTTTCGAAGAATATTTCTCACAAATGTTAGATCTAATTCCAACGGGCACAGTCATTGTTATGGATAACGCAAGTTATCACTCCAGTTTAGTGGAGAAATTACCTTCAACTGCATGGCGTAAACAAGATATCCACGATTGGCTAACCTCGAAAAATATTGAATGCCCAGATAACTCGCTGAAAAATGAGCTCTTGCAATTGGCCAGTTCACATAAACACAAATATAGTAGATACGTTGTAGATCAAATGGCATCAGCGCGTGGTATAACGGTGCTGAGGCTTCCTCCTTATCACTGTCAAGTCAATCCCATAGAATTAATATGGGCCCAAGTGAAAGGGGAAGTTTCAAGAAATAATACGACATTCAAAATGAGTGACGTAAAAGTTTTATTCGAAGACGCGTTAGGTAACGTAACCAAAGAAAACTGGAAGAAATGTGTTGAACACGTGATACAAGAAGAACTAAATATGTGGGAAATGGATCATATAAGTGAACACATGATTGAACCATTTATAATCAATGTTAATAATGGAAGCTCAACAGAATCGTCTGATTCTGATATATAGACTAGTTTTTGTGTTAGTTATTACTATTATTTGTTAGACTTTTTTTTTATAAATATTACATTAATTCGTACTTTATTCCTGCATTTTTCTTTTGTCCTCTCCTATTGTAAACGGTATATTAGTAGTAAAGTTGATACCTACTGCAAAAAAATTTGCTATTTTTTATATAATATTTTATGTTTATTGTTTATTCATAGGAACACAAAAAAATGTGTTTTTATTGAATCGATATTGTGAACTCTTTTGAATAGTTTTCGTAATTATAATTTCATAGTGTCTTCATATTCATATACCAAGTTTGTTTTGTCCTGATTGCACGCCTCTGAGGATTGAATTGTTTATTTGTTCATTCAAATACAATAGAGCGACCCTTTCAATACAATAGGCGACCCAACCGAATAGAGAGTTACGGGGTGTCTACCTGAAATTCGTAACAAATGAGAAATTTTAGTACAAAATTAGATAAACTTCGGAGATATTTTATTATACACCCTGTATCGGTTTTGCATACCTAATGAGCTTTTATTACTCCGTGCCTTTTAAAAACGGAGTATAGTTAACAATTGTTTAACTTGTTGAAAAATTAACTTTAAGTAAAATTTCCGACGGGAATAAATTATTTATAGTGTTCAGAATACACCATAATTTTTTCAAATTAAAAAAAATATTCAATACCTTAAATAAATTAATTAATGTGCCGTACTCGCTTTTGACGCCGCGCGCGCAATCTAAAAATGTCGCGCGCAGTCCTATTTTCAGCGTTAAATTAAAATTATAAATAATGGAGATAGAGTTCCGGGAGTTAGGAGTTTTTTATTGGAAATTTCCTCCTCTTTCAGAATCTTTTTTTGAAATTTCTTAAATATTAATAGTTTATGAAATATTGGCAAAAAACGAAATGCCATTTTTTTTCATATTTAATTGTTTATAACTTTTGCAATTTTTTATGTGCTAATACACGCTTTTAGCACATTTTTCTGCGTCATTCCGAATCCAATGAGCTATTGCACATAATTTTAAGAGCAGTATCTCTATTTTGTACCATTTTCAACTTGTCGACTAGACTATGAAACAGTTTCTGTAAGTTGCAGCAACAAAAGCAGATTCTAACTGAGCATAAAAAAAATTACTTAACATCATACCAAGCCACATTGTTATATTAATACTTACCAGTTTTGATTTAATTTTTTGTTTTCACCTAAACGACTTATATCCCCATGAACGCTTGTAAACAAATGGTTTTAAACGTCAATCGTCCTAACCAAGATGTCGGTAGTCCGTGATGCGCGGTAAATTTGAAAATACAACTTGTGGTGCATCATAGGCGGGGGTCCATCATGGGCACATTCAATACATGAATACGAGTTGAAAAATAGCACTTTATTCACGAATTGTGTATACTCTCCATCGGAAATTGCAGAAAAAGCAACTATAGTAACACTACACCTGCTACAGGGTTCGTTATGAAAGAGAAGATGAGCTTAACTGTCTCAACCCTTACTTCGTGGAATCTACAGTAAGAAGATGAGCTGTTTAGGAAATTGGTGGAATTGAAGAAACTCAAGAGATTTTTAGGAGCAGAACTTTTAGTAAAGCTTGCAGAATTATCAATTTGCCAAAATTACATAAATTATTGCTAAGTTTTGGAAAATATCAGATGCTTCTTAGGTCATTGGGTATTGATGGAGAAGAACGTCAGATACGCTATCAGCTGATGGTGGGGCAGTTTTATTAACTTTTAAACGCCACAGAGGGTGGAAGTCTTCGGCTGTGGCGGCGAGATATCTAGAAGACTCTTTCTTCTAAACGCAAAATGAGCAATATCCGAAATATTTTCGGAAATCATAATTCTTCCAACCCATACATGATTGTGCCTTCATTTTCGAGCTCTACAACTTCTACAATAGCTGAATCATGTAGTAGATTGTTAATAAATAAACTTTTTTCATTTTCTTCATTAGTGAGGTTTATTGTGTTAATTATCCTCACTAGAGTAATCTAATAAATGGGTAGTTCCTATTTTCATTCTTATGATGAAGCAGTGATCAACTCAGCCGATGTTGCTGATATCCCACCGCTGTCACCAGTGTAATGTGTTCAGCTCCAGCTCCAGCTCCAGCTCAAGAATTATCTCTCCGGTTTTTTTTCTCTCTGATTGTAGTGACCGGAAGGGCCGTACTGTATACTCCTATCCTAGAAATCGTTGCAGCGTGCTGTCACCAGTGCCTGACGGCACAAAATTTAGAACCAGGAATCTCCCTGCGGGTTACCTCGAGGGAGGGGTTTGTCCTGGCACGAGCGATCAAGGTCTTCGTGGGGCCTCTTGGGCTTATACAATGTGCCAAGCCTGAGTTCGCAATGCAGGTCGAGTCAGCCCGTTCTATTTGCTGGTACGAGGGTAAGGGCTGGGGGTAGAGGAAATAACTGGAAGGTTAAGTATGTACAAGTACAGTATCCGCCAAAATAAACAGTACCGAAAATAAAAATAAAAATTAATTTTTAATTTCTGTAATGTAAGTGTTCTAAATGTTCACCATTTCGACGCAAACAAGCTTCATATCAATTTTGTAAGTCAATAAACATATTTATAAAAAGTGGTTGATGTAACTGCCGAAAAATATTTTGTATTCTTTCCCGTAGTTCGGCAATATTCGCCGGCGGATTTTCCGAGTGAAATATTTTGTCCTTCATTATGCCCCAAATGTATGCGTCAGGTGGCGTCAGATCAGGTGAATGAGAAGGATATTCGAAGTCTGTTCCCCGAGAAATTATTCTATTATCGAAATCCTGACGGAGTAAGTCTAAGGTGCGCACAGCTGTATGGCTCGGTGCACCATCTTGTTGGAACCATTGTGTGCGAAACTGTAGATTTCGTGCACGGCAAAAGTTATTTAGATCTCTCATAAAAGGTATAATAATTTTCTCTCTATAACGCTCTTGGTTGACAGTAAGTGGATTCTGATTATCATCTTCAACGAAATAAGGACCAATCATTCCCTGATCAGATACCGCGCACCAAACGGTAACTCGAAGACTGTGGAGTGGTTTCTTTACAATGACATCAGGACGTTCAAATCCAAGGAATCTGGTTGTTTGTCGATTAATATAGCCGCTAAGATGAACGTGACTCTCGTCTGAAAACGATATGTTTTTCAAAAATTCGGGATCTTCGTAAATTAAACTCAACATGCGACCACAGTAAATTTCTCTTGCACGTTTGTCTGCAGCATTTAGTCGTTGTCCAACTTGAATACGGTATGGATAACCACCAATTGATTTGAACATGCGACGTAAAGACGTTTCACTAATGTTGAGTTTACATGCAGTTCTTACAAGACTTCTTTGAGGTGATTGCACAACTTGGTTAAAAACACGTCCTTCATTTTCGTTAGTGCATACTGTTTTTCGACGATTGAAGAACCTTTACGTTGACACAATACACTACCAGTGCGACGAAATTTTTCAACAACAGCTAACATCACACTTTTACTAGGAGCTGCTTTATTAAATTTTTGTTGATATTTTATTGACACCTGTTCTAAGCTTGGACCATCATTACGACCTTTTCCGTATGAACGAAAATAATGCTCTACCAAAAAAACTTTTTCTTCCGTTGTTAGAACCATTTTTAAATCAAATTTAACTGCAGCGTACTATTAATATATCAACTAATGACAATTAAGTCAAATATGACAAATCCATATTACATAAACAACTCCACAGCACTCTCTGTTTCCGTACTGTTTATTTTGGCGGATACCGTATATATTACAAAAAAAATAGTAGTGAGTCATAGAAAGTTTTTGGAATCGAATAAAATGTAATAACCAGGCTACCTCATGACTTTTGGATAGCCTATGCAATATAAGAATAACAAAGTATCGAACAGGACTTTTGGAGTTTAATCAGAATAATTACGGTACCCTATACACTATAGTAATTCATATAATAACACTAGAATTTTGACGTCGCAAAAAAAATAATTATGATATCCAGTGAGATTGGATACCCCGTACAATATAGCAAATAATAAAACTTTTGGCAATAATTATGATCTCTCGGGTATGGTGGATATCCTGTACAAAAATAAGGCAATAAAATATCAGAAGAGACTTTATGAATCAGAATAAATACGATATCCAGTACATCTATAGTAAATCATATATATATATATATATATATATATATATATATCACCAAAATTTTGGGATCGCATAAAATAATTATGAATCTCGTGAAATTGGGAAACCTGTACAATATAGTAAAAAAATCTATATCAACCAAATTTTGAATTCGAATTACGATTCTCGTGAAGTTGGATAACCTATATGATATACAAAAAAAAATCTATATCAACAAAATTTTGACAAACTAGTAAATTAATTATGATATCTCGGGTATGTGGATATCCTGTAAAAGTGAGGTAATAAAATATCGGCCGAAACTTTTTTTAAATCGGAATAAATATGATCCCTTGTACAATATAATATCCTTGCACAAATACAGAAAACCAATATATAGGGAGATGATCCTCGAACATACGATATCTCCGTATATGCCTATAAATTTTAGACTAGAATAGTAGGTGAGGGGCGCAGATGTAAATGGTACACTCGATATGACCGAAAATATGGGTTCCCTTACCAAGTCAATAAAAAAATATAACAAAACAGATCAATACAGTATATAAAAATTAATTATACGTTAAAAACTTACATTTTGGAATATCAAAAGTCACAACTACACAATATTACGTTTGATGGTAAAGGGGCCGTCCGTACTTAGACTGGCCACTTCGGGAGAGTTACTGTCTCTCTCCTCTAGATTCAAAAATTCTTGTTATTTATTCTGAAATTACCTCGTCTATGCCCTTGTGTGAAGGTTAATTTTATATTCCATTATTTCAATTTGTAACGTATTGAATAGATTTATTGATAAACAAAGCATGTCAAAACCATCAGCTGTGATGTTTATTAACAAAGTTGTTTGTATCAATTTCTTTCCTGGAGGTCAACATTTATTAATTATTTTGAATTAAGAAAAATTTGTCTATATAGGGCGTTCTTAAAATTTCCTATGTCATATCTCGTGTTTATTACAGTAATAAGAGTTTCATTTATATAAGTGACGTTGGAAAAAGTTTATTTTTTGTAAGGGCAATTTCATAGACCAACCTGAAATAACTGAATTTAATGAAGAATAAATTATTGGTTTACGTGCATAAGTACTTACCATTTGAGTTGATTAACGTCAATACTCCGTTTCCCATAACCTCTAGCACCAGCAAACTCTGGAAATCCTCTGAGACACATCCCTCCGTAGCACTCAGAACCAGCTCGTTTTCCGAAACTTCTGGCAACTAGTAGATCCATATTTTTAAAAGCCCGCTGGGACATTTTTCTTGTTCTTAATAAATCTCTTGTTCTGTGTGGCAGCAAATACCTGTCTTTTTGAGATAGAGGCTCTAGAGCACTTGCCAATAAGATGTGCCAGATAATCATTAGCGTGCAGAAAATGATGACGTGGTGGCAAGCCATGCTGTAACAAATATTGAAAATTTAGAGGAAGAAGGAGTATACCATTATTACAATGAAGCTATTGCAAGACCACGCAGCAAAAGTATTGGTCCGTTTCACTTTCTAGTTTGCCGAATTAAGAGGATAGATTAAGATACTTTGAAAAGTTTATGTTTAATCAGAGTACCCTTTCTTCATGAGATAAAATAATGTTAGTACCTACTTCATATCAACTTTCTCAATACATGCCCCGTTTTCGAATTATAGATCTCCAACGTTTGAATTTGGAATTCGTTATTAATTTTTAATGTTCGTACAGTTCATTTGATCTTATTAGAAATTTCAGCAATTTATAATGAATGTGTGTATGTTTGTTTTTATGTGGTAAACAGATTTAGAGTAGTATTTTGAATCCAGAAACGGACTACTCGTAATGGTTCGTAATGGAATCTAATAGAATTTTCACTGAAAATAAAACCACTTGTACTTGATCCTTCAATCAGTAACATCACTTTCTTGTGATGTTCCAATTTACAACGTAGTAGAAAGGGCAATGGTATTCTGATTTTTACTGAACCAAGAAATAGACCCACCTTGTAAAATGAAATCAGTTCCCCTTACTGAATAGCTGTCGTTGACTTCATCAGGCCAATCTGTATCGCTGAATCCCTGAATCTGAGAATTTCAATTATTATCGAATTCAATTCTTGTTACAATGATTGCTTTCATATGTCGGAAAATCGTCTTCACTGCAGTACATTGGGATTTATTGTGACTTTTGTTCAACCTGTTCATAAGTGCTACAGCATATGCAATGTCGGGTATTGACGCTTGACTTGTATATAATAATGTCCCAATTGTTCCTTAATAGGGAATACCATTGTCACACACCTAATTTTATGAATTTTCTGTTGTAAACTTTTGATTCGGGTCCATCGGTGTAGAAACTCCAGGGCATTCATTCGTGTTGAATTTTTCCAACATATCTTGAACATACGTTGACTGATCTACCCAAAGTTTTCCTTCCTTTCTACCTCGTTCGATCCTAAGCCCCAGAAAATGCTACAATAATCAACTCAAAAGTTCAGTGCAAGTGGCAAACTGAGTGGAACAGATCGCAGTCAATATTAAAAACAATCAAACCATGCGTTAAACCGTGGAAAAGCAATTTTAAAAGTCGAGCGAATGAAATAAAAATTGATCGCCTAAGACTAGGCCACACTAAAGTGACACACGCATACCTATTTGTTAGAGAAAATCCACCGATATGTGAAACTTGTAATACAAACCTAAATGTACAACATTTATTATTAAACTCTCAAAATTACAGAAACGAAAGACTACTTAATAAATGTTCAAAGAATACAATCTCCTTTCAAATGAAAATTGTAATGAGAGAGAAAGAGATAAGCTTTATTGTCATGGAAAATTGTTACAATTTTATGGACAAAGCAACATAATTTTTGAACTACGCCAATGTAACTCAAAAGTCTAGGGTAGATTGCAGAATTCTGCCACTGAATAATAAGGTCTCTCAAGCAGAAGCGCCGTTGTCAATCTCCGAAACCTATTAAATCTATTTGCCACTTTTAATTCTAAAGGTAGCCGATTGAATTGTTTATGGTATCGAAGGTGATGGAGTTTTTTACCAGATCAGAGGTGGGTATTGTTAAGTAAATATCGAAAGTTTTTGTTCTCGTAGGGTAGCTATGAATTGGTCTCTCAGTTAAATTGTGTCAGTGTTTGCAAGCCAAACACACGGATTCCAAAATGAATAGAGCGGGAAGAGTTTAAATTTTGTATTTTTTAACCCGCCATTTGTCGCTACCCACATTGAAACGTGGTTTATCGCGCGTGGGCATTTTGCTTACATTCTGAATATTTCAGTATTTAACAAAAAATATTCCAGAAAAGGAGTAATATATTTCAGAACATATAAATTAATGTAACATACTATTAGTCACATAACAATAAACTATGGAGGTGTTGAGAGTTCTTCTGCTTGAAGCCTTAGTAGTCATCTTTGACACATGACTCGGGAGTGTTCATTATATAAATAAATAGAGCACTTGCTACATGTTTTCTTGGTTTTCCTATTCTTGCGTCGTGGGCACACTGAGCACATGCCGGTAGCACTAACACTTGGTTCTGGAATTTCCTCTTCAACACCTACAAGCTGCTTTACTGAATTCCGCAGTTTTAGAGGCAGATTTGGAACAGTTGGTCTAATTTGCGGCTGTGGCTTCATAAGTTCCAAATCTAATTCTCTTAGAAATGAATGGTGGTCTCATTTATTTTCTTTGTTTGCCGAGTAGATAATCTGGCTAATTGATTCCACCAATATTCAATAATAAATGAAATATTGTCAACATCAATCAAGTCGGCGTTGCCAGACTGCAGAAATTTGATCAACAAGGTCAGCAAAATGCTCATATAGCGACAAATGACGGGTTAAAATAGAATTGGCAGTGTGTCCTACTATTTAAACCATAAGTTTAACGAATAGCTCTTTTTTGTAGTTTGAATATAGATGAAAAGAGGTGCAAACTACAAGACCCCCAGAAAGGCAAACCATAGCGAAGGTACGATTCGAACAAAAAGTTGTTAAAGCAGTACAAGAATCAAGCTGTTTAGACACAAATTTAATATAGGTGAGGGTAAATATATTAAAATCCTTAAAATTCGTACAAGTTTTTTAATTACCACATGCCAACTAGTTTCGACTTAACAAGTCATCATCAGGGCGGGTAAGCTACAATTATGATGGTAAATTTAATTTAGCCAATCGAATTCTATTCAGACAACTGTAACTTACCAGTCAATCAAAAAATTTCCACAGGACGTATAACAACATGAATTTAAAATAAACAGCGAAAACAATACAAGACAACAGAACTAGACGAACTAACGTTTTAAATAATTTGATCATTAACACACTCAAGTGAAGATAACTTTTTATAATCTAAAATTCTAAACAGTGGCGGAACTTCAATAGTTGATCTTAAATTTAATGATATAGTATTTTCATTATTAATTGATTTAAAAATTTCTAACTTCTCCAAAGCGTTCATTCTAGTTCCATGTTCACAAACATGTGAAATTTTAAAATTTTCATCCACCACAAAAGAATGGTTATTAAGTTGCAAATGTCTGTAAAAAACAGAACTATTCCTTGTCAAATGTTCTTGGATTCTCAACTTAAACCTCCTACCACACTGCCCTATGTATTCGGCGGTGCAATTGTTACAAGTCAACCTATAAACCCCACTTCTATCAAGTTGTGAAATTGGGTCTTTGGTTCGAGAAAAGATAGTTTTTAAGTTTAGTGGAGATTTAAAGGCTACTTTATATTCTGTTCTATTCTGAATAATGTTGGACAATTGATAGGAAAGTGGACCTTAGTAATAAATGCTAACAAATTTTTGTTGTTCACTCCTGTTCAATGCATATGAGTCATTCATTAAAAGCTTATCCATCTTTCTGTTAACTAAATTGTCAATTAGAATTGTGGAGTAACCGTTTTTAACTGCTAAAAGTTTGATAGTTTCTAATTCTTTTTTAAAATCATCAGGACACATTGGAATCAAAAAAAGCCGATGAACGTATGACCTGAACGACGAAAGCTTCTGCTGAAAGGGGTGATTGCTGTCAATAGGGATAACATGAGAAGTCTGAGTATTCTTTCTATATATGCTAAAAGAAACGTGATGATTAACCCTCTTCAAAGATAAATCCAAGAAATTAAGAGTGCAGTTATTTTCCATTTCCAAAGTAAATTTGAGGTCTATGTGTAAGTTGTTAATAAAACTTAAAAAATCACCATTTAAAACGTTAACATCCCCTTGAAAACAAAATACCACGTCATCGACATATCTATACCAGAAAACGATATTACCCGAGAAATGGCTCTTAAAAATTTGTCTCTCTATAAAGTCCATAAAGATATCTGCCAAGAGAGGAGCTAGTGGATTTCTTATGCCAAGACCCTTCGTCTGTTCATAAATTTTATTATTAAACATGAAGAAGTTTTGTTGTAATACGAATGACAATAACCTGAAAACATTCTCCACCACAAAGTCATCCAACGAATAATCAACCAATAAATCCCTAATGAGACCCAAGGTTAGTTCCACAGGAACATTGGTGTATAAGTTGGTTACATCAACCGAAGCCATAATGGCGTTCGAAGGAAGTTCAATGTCTTTAATTTTCTCTACCAAATCATTAGAATTCAAAAGAGTGTGTTGGGGTTCAAAATTAAGATTATTTCTAAGAAATTGATTCAGCTCCCTTGCGATTAACGAACAAGGTGAGTTTACAAATGAGAGAACTGGTCTTATAGGATGATCCTTTTTATGTATTTTTGGTAAGCCATATAATCTAGGTGTAGAGTAATTCATCGGTGTTCTAACGTTAAGATTAATTGATTCAAAAGAAACCTTATAGGAAGACAAAAGAGATTTTAGTTTTCGAAAATATGTTTCCAATGGGTCACTTCTGAGTTCATTAAAGTGTTCATTGTTATTAACTAAAAAGTTTTCAACCTTTGTGATGTAATCAGATCTATAAAGAATAATTAGAGCGTTACCCTTATCCGCTTTCACGACAATCAAATCATTATCCCTGATTTTCTTTCCTATAGATCCGATCAAACGTTTGTGGAATTTATTAGAAGTGTCTCTATTTTTTCCCACATGCGAGATGATCTTATCAGCCAAAAAACTCCTCAAGAAATCAGCTTTATCACCATTCAATCTATTCAGAAAACATTCCATGTCAATGATTGAATTTTCAGTAATAGTTGTATTGTTGAAAATGTTAGGAGTAAATTTCAAACCCTTATCAAGAAATTCCATTTCCTTTGTGGTGAATTCAACATCTGTCAAATTAAAAGTTCTAGTGAAAAAATCAACATTATCATTTAAACAAAGATCAACAATTTTATTGTCATTCAACACATTAAAATTACTATAAATATCAATATTTACGTTGTTTGTTGATATGTTGGAACCAGTTTCTTCAACCTCATTAAACAAATTGTCGTTGACAGAATATAAAGTAGCCTTTAAATCTCCACTAAACTTAAAAACTATCTTTTCTCGAACCAAAGACCCAATTTCACAACTTGATAGAAGTGGGGTTTATAGGTTGACTTGTAACAATTGCACCGCCGAATACATAGGGCAGTGTGGTAGGAGGTTTAAGTTGAGAATCCAAGAACATTTGACAAGGAATAGTTCTGTTTTTTACAGACATTTGCAACTTAATAACCATTCTTTTGTGGTGGATGAAAATTTTACATGTTTGTGAACATGGAACTAGAATGAACGCTTTGGAGAACTTAGAAATTTTTAAATCAATTAATAATGAAAATACTATATCATTAAATTTAAGATCAACTATTGAAGTTCCGCCACTGTTTAGAATTTTAGATTATGAAAAGTTATCTTCACTTGAGTGTGTTAATGATCAAATTATTTAAAACGTTAGTTCGTCTAGTTCTGTTGTCTTGTATTGTTTTCGCTGTTTATTTTAAATTCATGTTGTTATACGTCCTGTGGAATTTTTTTGATTGACTGGTAAGTTACAGTTGTCTGAATAGAATTCGATTTGCTAAATTAAATTTACCATCATAATTGTAGCTTACCCGCCCTGATGATGACTTGTTAAGTCGAAACTAGTTGGCATGTGGTAATTAAAAAACTTGTACGAATTTTAAGAATTTTAATATATTTACTCTCACCTATATTGAAGATGTTTTCGTACTTTAGTGGATTTGCTTCAGAAACAAATTTAATGGCAAAACAATCAGAGGATAATTTTTTCGCTAAATTGTCTACATGTCCGGACACCATCAATATGGAAACCAAGAAACTTAATCGAATTTGAAGATCTTATTAAGTCATTGTTAAGTTTGAGAGGTTGCAAAACTCCTTTGTAATATAAAACTAAACTTTTCTCCGTGTTTAAACAAATCCCGTTCGAGTCAGACCAGGACTTAATAGTAATGAGATCTTTGCCTATGGTAGAATGTAAAGTTCGTATATTTGAACTACTCCAAGTTACACTAGTGTCATCAGCAAATAGAGTGAATTTACCATTAATTCGTAAATCTGTGACATGGTCAATGAATACCAAAAAAAGAATTGGACATGGGGTACACCATTGCTAACTGGTAAATTTTTCGAAACTTCACCATTACCTCGTACCAGTTGTTTTCTACATTGTATGTAAGATTCAAACCATTTCAAAGGAATACTACGGATGCCATAATATTCTAGTTTGTTTATCAAAATTTCATGATTAACACAATCGAAGGCCTTCGCGAAGTCAGAAAAAACCGAAGCCGTGAATAGTTTTATATTAAGTGAGGCATATATTTCATTAGTACATTTATTAGGTAGGAAACCGAATTGTAGGAATTTCAAGAGTTTATGTTTGAAAAAAAAGGCAATAGAAGGTTTTTCATTATTCTTTCGATTATCTTCGATAAGATTGGTAATAAGACAATAGGACGGTAGTTACTTGAATTATGTTTCTCGCCACCCTTGTGAAGGTGAACAATTATAGCTGTTTTTAGACCGTTAGGAAAGAGATCTTTTTCAAAAGATTCATTGATTAGAGAACATAAAACGTTAATCACTGCATCTGGAATATTTAAAAAAACCTAGCTGATAACCCATCAATGCCACAGGAAGTTTTGTTTTGAATGCTGAGTATGGATTGCACTAGTCCAAATTTATCTATTGGTTTAAGGAAGAAACTATCAGTGATTCTTTTAGAAAGAACGAGGAAAGAAAGAGCATCACGACTTGGATATATTTTAGAGCTAATATTACAAACATAAGTAAGTATCTTAATGACACTAAATTGTATCACAAACTGTAAACTGACATGTCGCTAATAACCTTTGCAATGGGCTCGTTTCATGAAATTCAATGATAATGTCACAAGATATATTGTGTGTGAACTAAGAATTTGTGACAAAACGTACTCTCAAATAATGTTCTCCTAATCGGGTGCCTCTTATTAAAAAAGGTAACTCTCTCGGACTCAAAGAAATTTGGAAATATATATTTTAAACCGCTTTAAAAATGAATGATGCTTTCAAAATAGAAAATATAACGTAAAATATATGTATAATGAAAATTAAATGTTCTCCATGTAGGTTGAGTTGTTTGGAAAACGTGTCATGTAACACACGTACACAAATTGCGTTACCTCAGAGTCACAGCCTAATAAACACACAGCCCAGACTCTTAACGTCGGCACTTTGATATTATTTATTGAAAATCTGTGACCTCAAGGAAGCCATTTGGGTGTAAATCTCAGAGTTGGCTATGGGTTTATTTTAGTACCGCTGGCAGGGCCGTACTTAGAAATTTAAAGTAAACATGAGAGTATTATGTTTATTTGAATTTACATAGATAATTATAAAAATAGAATATAGGCAAGTTGTTCTTGTTACGTGAAATATTCATATTTATTATTTAGCTATATCACCGCGTTGGGAAGTAGGTAGTTCGATTATAAAGAAAATCAAATAACTAATAACGTTAATACACCACATTAGAAGATAAAAAAGATCGATGTATACACCGTTAGAGATAATTGGAGGAATTTTTATAGGGTAAAGCGAGAAGAGATGGAACACGTTTTACAAAATTTTTAATATTTTTTATATTTAAAAAAATTAAAAACTTAAAAAACTACAGTAAACTGATAACAACTTTGGCATTTTCTTGGTAGAATTAAAAAAACACACCACTTATCCTAATGGCATAAAAAATAAAAAACTGAAATGCTAAATTGGTTCGACTGTCCTACGTAGGGTAGGAGAGATGGCTCATTAGGGGTAGGATAGATGGACCTTCAACTTTTAACGTTTCTTTTTTGTTGCGGAAACTTCGCATGTTTGACAAATATTGTTATAAGATGTGCAGCCCTCGTGTAGCCATCTTGAACAAAATATGCACTTAATCCAATCATCCTTTTTCTTTGTTTTTCGGTAATCTTCGTTACACCCAACGCATTCATTTTATAAATCGTTGAGATGTTCCTCATCACTCGACAAATCATTCAAAATCACGTCTTCGGACTCGGAAGAAGAAGAGTCGTTTTTGAATTTTTTTACTTGATTTCCACTGTATAATGGTTTTTCATTCTTCCTTTTCTTTGGATTTGTAATGGACTCAACCCTTCTTTTCTTTTTCGTTTCAATATCTTTTCTTTTTGGATATACGTGGACGAAGATAGAACTCCTCCTAGCTTGGCTCGAACTTTTCTCATACCTGGAGTAACATTAGGGACAGGCGAAATCTGGTCAAGGGTTTTTCCCGGTGTAATATCCGGCTCGTCCCTTTTGCATTTTTTTGGTTATTTGTTTGAGGGGAGTCTGGTTTTTGGATGATTTTTTCCTGGTGCTGTACTCCTGAACATCCTGGTTGAGGATCAGGGACATGAATATTTCGTTATCAGTAGTCTGATGAATGGGATCTCTTGTTTGCTGAAGTAAAAATGCATAGTCCGGTATGATATCTGGGTTGAATGGTGATATCCCTGTTGCTTTAAAAGCCGATACTGCATTGTTCACAGTTGCGGATTTTCCCCAAGCATCCCCCAGGATTTACCAAATTGCAGCCTATTGAGTTTTTTATTAGGATCGGCTAACACCATTCGCCAGCAGGCCTCATAAAAGTATCCCTTGAGGCTCTTAGAGAATGCTCGATCTAGGGGTTGAAGATAATGGGTGCAATGGGGAGGCAAACAAAATATTATTATGTCATTTCTGTCTGCAAATTCCAAGGCGTCGATATTGGTGGTATGAGAAGTGTGACCATCTAAGATCAGCAAAACTTTTCCTGGTGGTTTGCGCGGGAAAAAGTGTTGTGTCAACCTTTCATAAAATATTTTAGAGTTGACATACGCGGACTTTTCGGACATGCATATTTGAGATCCTGGAGGCATCCCTTCAGCCCATTCACTTTTTTTGTTCTTCCCTTTCAAAATACAATAAGGGGGCAAAAACACCCCCTCTGCATTGCAACAAGCGATTACACTTATTGTTTCCCCTTTTTCACCAGGGCTTACGGCTGGTACGCTTTTAGAACCCGTTGCTGCAAGCACATGTTCAGCTCTAGTATTGAGTTGGAGTCCAGTTTCGTCGGTGTTAAAAAGGTCGAATAATTCATTTACGGTAAGAACATTCTCAAGTAATTCAAAGTATTTGAGCACAGTTTCCCTCGACATCCCTGTGGCTCTGCTACAGAAGTGTTTTCTGCTTTACGAACGGTGATGTCTGGATTTCTTCGCAAGAATGACTGTAACCACACTCTGCCAGCTTTGCCTGAAAATAATAGAAATTTAGAAACATTAGCTTAATATCAAAACATATTAGAAACTTCTTACCGTCCTTAAATTTATGTTTAATTCCGAGCTTCTCTGCCAGATTAAACGCCAGTCTTCGGACTTCTTGTCTTGTGGGGGCAAAGCCATGTTTCTGCAGTTTCTTAATATGTCTGGACAGCTTTTCTTCAGTAGATTTCCCCAAACAACTATCTGGGCCCAGCCGATCTGTTTTTTCGTTGAAATTCTACGCTTTAATGTCGTTTTTGGAATATGAAACGAATGAGCCGCTTCATTTAAACTCATTTCACCGCATATAACAGCAGTTTTTGCTTGTTGTAAATTATCCCTAGACCATGTAGCCCTTAAAGGTGTGTTTCGTTTTCTTGTGTACTTGTTCGGCATTTTCTGAAACCATAAAACCTTATCCCATATCTCCTCGTAAATGCTAGTCCATCTCTCCTAAAAGCGTAGGATAAATGGACCGGGCAATATTTACAAAACGAAACTTTATAGACTCTTGTTTTGAGGTTATGTATGCACCAGAAAGCGCCTCTTACTACTACTAAGCACTAAATTAGGCCAAAACTTACCTTAGAGTGAGTTAATTAAGGAACAAAATATTCTCAGCAAAAGTTTTCGTGTCGCCAAAAACAATGGCCCCATGTAACTAACAAAAACAATGATAAACAACGCAACAAGTTGATTTAAAAAGCGCGACTGTGAACTACGGCTATGCCCACGTGACCAGATCGGACATTGTTGCCACGATCCAAAAAATTTCGCGAGTAGTCCGTCTCTCCTGCTGTGCCATCTCTCCTCGCTTTACCCTAGATAAGTATAGTGTCAAAAGATTATATGTGACAATTTTAAATGAAAATAATGGGAGTGTTATAATCAAAATTAACGATATGCAATTATCAAATTCAGATTAATTTAATACGTATAACATAAAAAGTGAAACGATCAACCCGGAAACAGAATTAAAAAAGACATAAGATCTACATATGTGTTCATATGTGAAAAACGATTTATTAAATTTGTGCGATATTTTCACAAATATTTTTACAATTAATAATAGTTTCACTCACGGTGTAAGTAAAAAAATGAAATGTGTCCAATAATGTCGTTAAATAAACAATACTAACATTACAAATACAAAAAGTAAATACAATAACACAAACCTACATTTAAACAATAATTGTTCTATGTGACTTAATAAATTTGTAACTTGAAGTATTTACACAAATATATACTTCCACCTATTGATTACGCCATATAATATATTACGACTATTTTCTTGATCTTTAAAATTATTATTAATATGTTTTAAAGTATAATAAAGTCGTATGCGTAAGTACAATTTTAATACAAACTCTTTGGGAAATTTCTCACAAGGATGCGCAAGATATTGCCTGTGTACAAGTTGGAAAAGATTATTGCAAATGTTGGTCCTTACTATTAGACAGTGGAAATTTGTCTGAAAAATTTCTTCAACATTCGCAATAAAATCCACAAAAATGTCTGCTGGATTTTTTAAATTTCCAAAAATAGTTTTTTTCGGAATTTTCGTATGCCCTAAAATAGATATATAATGAAGAATCATCTAATTCTTGTCGATGGTTTGAAAATGTTATGCACACGTCGCAACAATGTATATTAAGGGCTTTTTTAACAGATAGCCACAGATATACCGTACAAAATTCTTGTGTAGCATCTCATCTTGCTGATAATCTGTACCTATAAGTTGAGTGGTAATTTCTATTGGCATGTGCAGTTACATCTGTCAACTTCAAAAGGATGGAATCTGGATCTGCCTCACAATTTTCGGTCCCTGAGTGAAATATTTTTAAATATACTCATTTTTTAAATGTTCTTTTAAATTGAATTGGAGTAGGATTTCTGCAGTTGCCATTTTGTTGTCTGACATAACCGAAAAAATTCTCCAGACAATCTGAATTTAAACGCCTAGTTGAAAGATAATCAATTTTTTTCTCATTGAAGTCATTCCATAAGCTCCGAATGCTATGTATACTAATCCTAATACATTTAAAGCTTTTGATCCTATTCGTCACATTTTTGTTTTGTTCGTTTATAATTTTAATTTTGTTAAAAAGGGTAGTGCATTCATTTAATAATTCCACCTGATGAGGTAAATTCTTGTAAGCTCAATTATATAATTTTGCGGAAAAGGTACTGGATGAATTGAGCATATCAAATAGTTTGTCCATTTTGGATACAAATTCTGAAGTGTGATACGATTCAGGCGGTAATTCTCCAAATCTGATATAAACATTCATGCCACTAGAAACTGTTGCGCTAAATACTTGTAGAGAGCATATTTGGCTTTCATTTTTTCAAATGAACTTGGAGAAATATGGGACGTAGTTTATTTCGGTGCCGCTCTTACTGCATATTTTTGTCATGCTCATAAAATGATTTTATAATAGTAGATTATAACACGAGTCAATAATGATAGCTATTATTCTCGAGGAATTTTTACGAACCGAGCCGCGTTAGCGGCGAGGGAGTAACATTCCGAGAGAATAATAGCCATTATTGCGAGTAGTATACTCTACTTTATTTACGACAAATTTATTTATTTTAGATTTTTAATGAACCACTTTATTTGTCAATAACATTTAAATTAGTGATAGTACAATTAATAAACTGAATTGGTCGTGAATTATGATTAACTTTGGAAGAGTTTTCAACGCGAATATTTGGAATTTCGGTTGCTGTAAAAGAAGAAGTTGCTTCATTACTATTTATCTGTTTGGCAATAGTATCTGCTGTAGTTGTTTTGTTTCTCATAGACTGATCAATGTATCCTTCAGCTACTTGGGTAGATTTCCAGCCCCCATGACGCTTCAATCCAGTTATATCGCCTCCTCCATCAATGTACAGAGTGGCTGATGATCTGCGATAACAATGGCCGGTATATAAGTTTAAATATTTGGCAAATTGTCTACCAATGTCTGCAAATTTGTTTTTTCCTATACGTTGTATTGTACATTTCGATTTTTTATAATTTAGAAAGAATGAATTGGTTTCTACATGTGACGGACGGAGATCGATGTACTTCTTTACAATATTGTAAAACGTACTGTTTATGGTGAATTTTCGTACTATTTTAGTTTTAGTCTTGGGTATTGTTATCAATAACTCTGTTTGGAAATCCTTCACGTCTTCTATCTTCATTTCATAAAGCTCGTTTGAGCGGCATGCGCCCATAATTCCAATAACTAATATAACCTGAATCAAAAAAGAACATGAGTTTTTGAATAGATCAGATTAAATATGAACATTTACCTTATGCAAAAGAAAAATTTCATCAGGAGCTCTGTCAATAAATTTCCTAATTTCTTCCGGGGTCAGAGTGGAAGATTTCTTTGCTTGAAATCCTTCAGATTTTCTTTTTAAAAACGCTCGTAGTTTCTTATATTTTTCTAGATCAACGTCATAGTTTATCTTCAACACAGATTTAATCATTGAATAGAATGACCATAATGAAGATGGCTTGTATTTTGCACCCAATTCAGCGAAATAGGCCAGCAGAACATTTTCGGAATAAGAGTTTGCCTTGTTTCGAAGACGCCATTCGTTGAACGATGCGTACGTTTTATTATAAATGGATTTAGATGTTTCTGGTATTAAGGTAGATGTTGTTGCTGCAGCTAATTGTACAATTTCTGGCGGTGTACAAGTGAAAGATTCTTCATTTTCATTCATTTTAATACAAATACACAAACACTACGCGTTTGACATTGACACTTTTGAGTTTGGTTATATTGTTTCCATGGTATTATTTAATTCGAGAAATTTTGTGATAGGAGTACAAGAGGGAATAAAGACTATTAATCCCCCGCCATTATTCCCTAAGGGATTAATATAAGGCATTATACTTCAAAAACCACAAGTATAATACTTATATTATATATTAGTCGTAAATAAATAAATTTTTTATCCCCTGCAGTAAAAATAAGGCCGATTTGCACCCAATAAATTTGACAAAGGCATATAATTGGATCCCATATCTGTTGTGACAGCACATATTTTCAAACCTATCTCGCCCAACTTAGTAATTGCTTCAATTATTTGCTGTTTTTATATCCGCAGGACATGAAGAATGGCAAAAACTAAATGCCACAGGTTGCTTCCATTTACTGAATATTCCTCTTAACATTAAAACTGATACATTTAATGCCGGTCGTAATATATTATTTGTATCTTCAAAGACCAACGACAGCATCAGTTCCTCGATTATAAAAAACACAATATTTACTTTTGTCATCGAAGCAATCGGCTTTCATTTTTAACATGGCAAATACTTGGGGATTATTCAAGCCAGAATTTATTTGCACATTTTGTAAAATCCTTAAGAGGGTTGTAGGTGATGGCAGACAATATTTTTTTACGAGTACTTGTCTGTAAGTTCTCGGACCAGTAAAATATAGCGCTAAGGACTCCATTTTAAATTCAAGTGAATATCTTCGTCCCTTAGGTTTTTTTTTGATTGACTAATTTGGCAATTAACTAGACAAGCTACTTCATCGTTGCCACAAAATTTATAAGTCAGTCCATAAAATTGTTGCAAACTTATTTCACTTTCAATATTTTCGAATCTATGTTCTAAGTCCACAACTCTGTTCTTTAAAGCTTGTAACGATGTTACTTTTTAATGTTTTCATTTCCAGCTACCATGCAGTATACGTTTCATTTTATTTAATAATTAAATCGCCTCTCTTTCGAAATTTACCTATGAGTATTTATTTTTATATAAATGTACTGCTTTTGAGACATCTGGTATATCCTTTTGTCGAGTTCACTTAAACCAGTCTGCTAATGTGCTTGCATTTTCAAAATTTTAAGAAGGGGACTTCGTAAGTGGGGTCGGAGAATTTAATAAAAGGACGTAGCATCCAGGTTAACGGGGTTTTTCTTCCTTTCCGGCTTGCAAATTTCATTTTGTTTACACCGAATACTGTGACTGGTTTTTGTGAATCAGGTAAGTGGATATAAAATTGTTCTGTGAATAACTATTATCATCCAACACTTAGCCGCTTTTATTTTTAACGTTTGAATTCATAATATTTGTGTACAATTCCGAAGTAAAACATTATAGAGTCTATTTTATCTGAATATTTAATCCCCCCAACAGGCCGTTGTACTGTTAAGAAAATTTAGTTTTTTTTGCATTTGCTTAGAAAAATCTCGTCTGGATTCGCTGCTGAGCAGGGATCAATTCGAGAGGCCTCTAAGGCATATTTGAGTTAAGAGATACGAAATAATCTCGAAAGTATTCGCTGCTGAGCAGGAGTACGAAGGAGAGGTTTTCGGATTCTACTGTTGATCTATTTTATCTGAAAATTTGATTTCGTACAATAGGCTGTTGCTTTGCTAGTAAAACCCTAGTTAGAAGATATAGAGTCTATTTTATCTGAATATTTAATCCCGCCCTACAGGCCGTTGTACTGTTAAGAAAATTTAGTTTTTTTTGCATTTGCTTAGAAAAATCTCGTCTGGATTCGCTGCTGAGCAGGGATCAATTCGAGAGGCCTCTAAGGCAGATTTGAGTTAAGAGATACGAAATAATCTCGAAAGTATTCGCTGCTGAGCAGGAGTACGAAGGAGAGGTTTTCGGATTCTACTGTTAATCTATTTTATCTGAAAATTTGATTTCGTACAATAGGCTGTTGTTTTGCTAGTAAAACCCTAGTTAGGACATTTGGAGTCTATTTTATCTGAGTATTTAATCCCGTCCAATAGGCCGTTGTACTGTTAGGTAATTTAGTTCTTTTGCACTTGCTCAGAAAAATCTCAGGATTCGCTGCTGAGCGAAGATCAATTCGAGAGGCCTCTAAGGCAGTTTTGATTTAAGGGATACGAAATAATCTCAAAAGTATTCGCTGCCGAGCAGGGATACCCAGGAGAGGTTTTCGCATTCTGCTGGTAGTTTTCTTTATCTGGAATATTTGATTTCATACGATAGGCCGTTGTGTGGATCAGTAAAACCTAGTTTAGTTGAATCTAGTGAAATCGCTAAGAAATTCCGGTGGCTATTGAGATTAAACCGGCAGCCGAGACTAGTTAGTTGATTATTTTCTTCCGCTTTATTTAAAAAATGTACACAAATACTAGGAACCGATTTAGTACGCTCTGTTAGTGCAACCATAACGCTTTCTCTGTGCATTTTGACATATTATCACTAGGAACTTTGTACTGTTTTCACCTGCTACGTACTAGTAGAATTCTGCACGTTATTTTCCGCCTCCGTTGTAAAATAGCTAGAATATTTATTGCTTGGTGTCAGTTCGCTTTTGGTTTTATTAATAACGTAGACCTTTAGTAATAGATTTTGATATTTTTGTAAAACACTAAAATTGGTTAAATTTCTCATTTATGTAAACTTCAATTTTATTTGAGGAATTAAAATTTATAATTTCTTCAGTAGCGAGTAGTTTCATTTGTTTGAGAGTGGGAAGCAATTAAAGCCTGTTTTCACACTACGTATCCGGAAAGGTCAATAACAACAGACCCCTGGAATTACTGAACCTTCATCTGTGGCTACCTTGGTAACTCTCGACGCCGTATTTTCGAGAGTTCGGTGGAGTAAACCACCCCAAAAAAATCTGGCGCCCGAGGAAATCTAGGAAGTACCGAAGCCGTGGGTGTCATAGTGACGTCCGTGATTCTTTTAAGGAAAGAAAGCACGTCACAAGCTATACTCTCATTCTTGAGATCTGTAACACAACTACGATATATCCTCTCTCGTGGACTATTATGGGACAGATTACTGCTAGTTTGTGTGGATGAAGTAGAACGTGGAGTTTAGCAGTTTACATCAGCAACAAAACTTTGATCTGAGATTGCACCTAAAATAAAATAGCGCTCAAATAAAGTTCTCAATACCTGAATAAGTTAACTAACTGACAGCGATCCAATTATTTGTTTTGTATTACAAATTAACAAATTATTCAACATTATCAAGAACCTGAAGCACTTACCTATATAGAAAGCTCGGATTTATAGCAACAAAAATTGAAGAGAAATGCACTTATATAGGCATAGGCAAAGATTCTATATGCTGTGTCAGAGTTCCAAACTCGATTTAGTACCGGATCGCTTACTCTTCTTCTGTTTAGGGGAGTTCGAGTGACTGATACACCATGTCTACATCCACTTGCGGAAGATTTGTCGAATTAGCTTCGGTGAAACCTGGATCCATTTTAACGATGTCTTTTAAAAGGCAAACAAACAGAAGCACATTTTCTACTATAAGATAATATAACAAACAACTAAAAAGTCGGCGAGGATGATATCTGTTTGAGGTTGGTTGTGGATATTGATGCCAATTGTCAAATTCTTCTAATCGACTTTCACTTTGAATTAATCAACTTGGATAGTCAAGTAAGATTTATCAACAGAACGTACTTTCAATCTGACAACAAGGACTTCTGTCATTGGTCGACTTACAGCGGTTTATTTAAATCTAATAAAATTTTTAAATCTAATTTTCGAAGATATTTATAATTTTTTGAGATAAATATCGTTATCATAGAAAAATATATGATATTTTTAATCCTTCTGATATGATTTCACTTGTTAATTCATACTCATGAAACTAGCCCATTGATGCAACAATAAATAACAACAAAAGTTCATTTAAATATGTTTAGGTAATAATAAACTGCAGTTATGAATATAATTGAACAATTCATAATAAACGATTTCACTCCAGGATAAATAAAAGTCGATATAAATTTAACAAGCTATTAACACGAAATTATTCATAATTTGTTGATTATTGGATACACAAAAATTTTAATGGATCATTCAGGATATCGATCTAATTAAAAATATTTCAGTTACGTAAAATACGTTGCCGTTTTTATAATTATGAAATTATCTACTAAACCAATCACTATCATTACATATATTCGTTATTAAAACACTGGAATATACCAATTTTCGTGAAATTTGGAATGTAGTTCAAGAAACGCGAATGTGCTCAGGAGTTATATTAAAAACTACTACAGAGATCGACGTAGCTCATACATCATAAAAATTGATGGACGTCATCATTGACGTATTCAAATTTGACACCAACAATACCGCTTCAATGGCGATCGAGACCGAACTACAGAGGCAGCACTTCTAGAGCGCCCTGGTGTTAAATAAGAAAAACATTGTGATGTAAACAGTGTAATAAATAACATACAAAATGCAAAGAATGAATAGATCTTTTTATTTTCTGCCAGGAAAAATTCTTGGTATGTAAGATAGGTGTAGGGGATCATCTGATTTTTGATTATTGACAAAATGAGCACTGCAAATTCTAGTATTTTTATTTGGTTCCCAATCCTTCCGATGTTTTCTGAAATGTAATTAAGAAACTTGAAGTGATTCGTTTTGTACAAATGTTTACTTTCTTCCCCTTAATAGTATTTAATTATTTAAACTTATTATATAATATTAAAGTCAGCAAACACATAACAAGCTTTTTATTTTATATAATCAATGAAATCGTACAGAAAACGTTTTATTCTCTCGATAATAACTTTTATTTATGGAAAAAAAATTGAACTTTTCTAATAGCGGTCAATTGTAGTATCATCACTTTGTTTGTGTTTTTTCACGGCAGATGGCGTAAGCGTCATCTTTTTCGGTCCCTATACTACAATTGCAGGTTTATTTTGTATAGTTCTGTCAACCGAAATAATTATTAGTGTAAAGTATAGACACCTTGTGTAAAACTTGTGAATCATCATTGAAACGTCATTCTAAATATAGTTTTCGTGTGACACATCATCCGCTTACATATATATGTATATATATATATATATATATATATATATATATATATATATATATATATATATATATATATTGAACTTATCGTAAGAAGCAGTAAAAAGAATGGAACACAAATATATGAAATTTACAACCTTGTAGAGTAACAGATGGAAATTAATTATTTCAAACAGCTGGAATTATCTTTTCTAATGATGATAATATAAGAAGATTCTTCTTCTTTTAGTGCCGTGCAGATTCCTGCGTAGGCGTTCATCTTCTCTATTCCTATCATATGTTTCTCTTAATTGCAGCATACTGCAGTGTTTGGAAGTCCTTTATCCCTGTCCATTGACGAATATTTCTAAGCCATGACAATTTTTTCCTGCCTATTCCTCTTCCCCCTCCCTCTATTTTACCTTGAAGAATGAGGCGTTGAAAATGGTAGCGTTCTCCGCGCAGTATGTGTCCGAGATAACCTATTTTTCTTTTCTTGATATTTTCGAAAAGTTCTCGATCCGTTAGACCGGCTCTTCGGAGAATGTCCTCATTTCTCACATGGTCGACCCACGACACCTTCAACATTCGGCGCAGGGTCCACATCTCGAAGGCTTCTATTTTGTTGATGATTGCTGCTTTCAACGTCCATGCCTCAACCCCGTATAGGAGAACGGACCAAATATAACACTTTATCATCCTATACCTGAGGTTGAAGTCCAAGTTCTTGTCTGTAAGGAACTTACGAAGTCTTAGGAATGTTGTTCTAGCCTGCTCGATCCTGCACCTTATCTCTTGATCCGGATCCCATTCTTTATTGATCATGCATCCCAAGTATTTAAACTGTGTGACCTGTTCGATATTTTCTTCATTAATATGAATTCGAGTCTGTGGAGTATCGTTTCTACTGACAATCATAAACTTGGTTTTGCTGATGTTAATTTTCAAACCTAGTCTTTGACTTTCTTCGTTAACCCGATCCAACAGACTTTGCAGATCTTGTGCGTTTTCTGCTAATATTACGGTATCGTCCGCATATCTGATATTGTTAATGGGGATTCCGTTTACTTTAATACCAAAGGGGCTGTCCGAAATTGCCTCGGAGAATGCCCTTTCCACGTACAAATTGAATAACATTGGGGACAGAACACATCCCTGGCGAACCCCTTTCCTAATTTCAAAATCTTCAGTTGTCTCAGTGTTGCCTACTCGAATTTCTGCTTTTTGGTGCCAATACAGATTACCAATCAGTCTTACGTCCTTTCCATCTAGTCCCAAATCTCTGAGGTACGTTTTAACGTGTTTAACGTTGTCAAATGCCTTTTCGTAGTCAATGAAGCACATGAAGACATCTTTTCTTTGATCTCGGCAGTTTTGGACCAATGTCTGGAGACTGAATATGGCTTCTCTAGTTCCGAATCCGCTCTTAAATCCGAACTGGCTGACACCGCTTACTTCCTCGCATTTTTGATAGAGTCTTGTGTGTAGAACTCGAAGGAATAGTTTTAGAAAATGGCTCATTAGACTGATGAGACGATAGTTTTTAGATGAGGTTGCGTTGTTTGATTTTGGTATTGTGATGAACGTGGAGCGGAGCCAATCTTCAGGAAAGTGTCCAGTGTCGTAGATGTTATTGAAGAGTCTTACGATTGTTTCCAGATTTTGTTCGTTAATTAAGTGAAACGTTTCCGAGTACATATCATCCGGACCCGCAGCTTTTTTATCTTTCATTAGCTTGATGGCATGTATGATTTTACTTTTTAATATATTTGGTCCTGATGTAGTGGGTATTTCTGTTGCGGGGTTCCCTGGCCTGTCGTCATTGAAGAGACTGATTGTATATTCTCTCCAGATTTGCAGCAGTTCTTCGGTTGTCGCTAGTTCGTTGTTCTCCTTTTTAATAAAACCCAACGGTCTATTATTGTACAGTCCAGCTATTTCCTTGACTTTTTTATGAAGGTGAAAACTATCCCCAAGTCTGTTCAGATCTTCAGCCTCTTGGCATCTTTCGTGTAGCCACTTCTCTTTTGCCGCTCTAATGTCATTACGAATTCTTCTTTGGAGGGCTCTATACCCGTTGTGATCGTTCTGAACTTTACATTGTCTTCGCTCCTCCATTAACTCTAAAATATCTTTGGTCATCCACTTATTCTTAGTTGTTGTTTTTGTTTTTGAGAGAAATTTTTCGTTCGTGGTTTTAAACGCTTGTTTAAGATCAAGCCAGTGTTTGTTAGTATCGTTTGAAGTGATAATACTTTCTAGTTCTTTATTAAGTTGGTCTTCGTACAGTGTTCTTGTTTCTTCGTCTTTTAGTAGTTGTGGATCCAGCGTCTTCCTGAAGTTTTTTGTTTTGGGTCTGGCGAGGCGTAGAACAATGTTGGCACACACTGGGATGTGGTCTGATGCGATGTCGGCACCTGGCATTGTTGTAACCTTGCTAATAGAGTTTCTAAACCTGCGGTTAATTGTAATGTAATCTATTTGATTACGGATAATGTTGTTGGATAAGAAGATTATATATTTTCTATTGAATTGAACATTTATTATATTAGTTATGCTTCAAAACGAAAGAGATACATAAGTAATAGTAAAATTATTTACCTTAGGATTTCAGATTATAAACTGCATTATTTTCATAAAATTTTAATTATCTTAACAAATCATAAACTCAATTTCTTGTCTATAGCAAATGATAATTTGTATCCAGTATTTCGAACATCTAACAATGAATCTGAAAAAAAAATAAATTATTATCAGACAATAATAAATAGGATTTTAGATCACAATATATACCAACAAAAGTGAAATGTTTATATTAAAAAGGAGATAACTGGAGTGACAACTAAAAATTTCATGTCAGTTAACAAAGTACACTGAGTGCAGAAGTAGATTCTACCATAGAATTATTTATGTTTGTGAACTATTGATAATAGAAAAATATGATGACTGAAATAAATAAAGAGTCAAGTTTGTAATAGATAAATATGTAATGATGAGTAAAGATTTAATTGAAAGGCATTATGACAGATATTTGAACATTTTAGATTGTATATGGATTGATATTGAAATTTAAAGTCAGATAGATATAATTTTTGTTTATCAAAATAAGGTAGATTTTTGAAATATTGCGTATGTAAATAGAAATAGTAAATTAATTTGAAACCTTACGTCAACAATCAACAATCATAGAAAAATATAAAGACATTTATCGACATATAAAACATTAGATAAGACAAAGTATATTCTATCTAGTATGTAGTAAGTTTTTTGTTTGATAAATAACAAAGCGGACAAAAAAAAGTTTGTTGATTGGAGAAACAAAAGGTTGGTGAAGCGAAGCTAATGGAGAAGGACGCATGTAAGAAAATTTTATAAATTTTATGAAGATATTTGGGAAATTCTTAGAAATTAAAGTAAAAAGACATTGCAAACATTTAATCAATATACATTGTACATTTTAAAAAGAAAATACTTGGAAATAATGAGAATTTGTGAGAAATATAAACATTTTAAATTTGAGAGGGGACGCTACCCGAATTTTCAAAAAGTAATCACTTTATAGTGAGAAAATACGTTCCTAAACCATTATCATTGTAACAAAAACATTATAAGCAAATATATCTCAGTGATTTAACAAGAATTTACGAACTTACCTGCCATACAAACTATAGAGTTTGTATCTACAAGATTGAAGGAGATCCAGCTTTGGTCCAGAAGATTCCACAGCAATAGAATATACTAGAGACTTCCCAGTGTTGTGGTCAGGTTAGTGTTTCTAACGATTTATTTGGTTAACCATATTAAACTCAAACGTAATTCACAAATTTGGCCAAATTACTCATTATTAATTTTAGGTATATAATAATATTTGGTATTTGTAATTTGCACTGTATTATATTTGTTTTAACATAAGTTTTATTTACTGCTTATGATGCTTTTCAATTTTACGTTTGTTTGATAATTATAGGAACTAAATTTGAGTTGTTGATTTTCATTTACATGTCATTTGCTAAACACAGGGCAAGGTTTCATAACACATAGGTTGAATTACTATGTTTCATATAATCGATTCACAGCGTTGAGGGAGATGATTTTCGCAGGTTGTTTGTGGGATGCAGATTTCATATATTTTCTTGTTTAATTTTATCCTGAACCCAACGAGAGTAAGTTTCTCATGCTCTCCATTAAACATTAAACTAATAATAAAAACATAAATCATTTAACCTGAGCTAGCCAATTAAATAAATAAATCCATAGATAAATTTAATAGAGAAATGAACATTTTGGTTTTTACTTGAAATAAATAATAATAAAAAATAAATAAATAATAATAATATATACATACTAAAAGAAAATACGTGAGAAAGTTGTGAAATGGCTATGAATGACGCAGTATCTGGAATAAAGCCGCCAGCTAACCTACAAATTGACTCTGAAAAATCAACATGCTGGAAAAAGTGGCTCCAACAGTTCGAATGATATGCAATCGTTGTTCAACTAGATAAAAAGTCAGCCAAAGTCCAGGAAGCAACATTTATGGCAGTGATAGGTGATATGTTCTAGTTTATAGTGTAAACTATCGAACACAACAAGCAACGGTTGACGCCATAGTCATTAGCGACATGGCTTTAATAAACGCATGTTGTTGTATTATATCATAATCTCTTTTCTTGAATTATTAAACTTATTACGTTGAATAAATGATTTCCGATTTGTCTAAGTGTTTGGTGTTCCGACAATACACAGCAATAGACTCAGAAGCGATCGAAATATACAACAGTTTTAACCTTAGCGACGCAGACAAAAATAACTTACAAATCATTAACCCATTAAAGCCGGAATTTTATTTTTTAATTTAAACTGCAAAAAATAAGGTGTTTTGCGGTCTTTAGAGTAAAAAATAGTACAAAATAGTTCGGCCTTCTTGTAGCTTTTATTTGGTATTTTATTGAGCTGTCGTGAATGATAAGAAGCGTTGTCAAGAATTACAACACTATTTGGCTCTAAGTTTGGAATCAATGTGAATTCAAACTATGTTCTACTGATAGTCAACGTTGCAATCTTCCATTTTTTCCACATATCTACTATTCTTCTGCTTTCCATGACTGTTTGACATTAATTAATGGTTTTGAATTTGAATCCCAATTTTTTAATCCAGTTTTCAATAGTTTTCTTACATACATTTACATTACGGCCGGCATTTGTCAATTTATTTCAATCGTTGGCAAATCATTACTTTTGTATCAGTCATATATGGTGTTTTTTAATAATTTTATTACAAACACATCTAAACGTTTGATCAGTCCCTTATCACATCGCTTCTTGCTTTCGTAAGGCCCCTTCTTGGGTATTTTATGTATATTTCACAGGGGTAAATCAGATACTGCTTGTATTAATTCTGTGTCTTCATCGAAACGAAACTTTTCCCGTATATTTTTATACACATTGAAACACATTTTCTGTGTGTCCAAATTTAAATGGCGTCGAAGCCTGTTTTCACTTTGATCACAATTATTTAAATTTTCGTTGTTGTGTCACACAATATTTTGGACCGAACTCGATATTTCCCAAGGACGCCACATTGTACATATTTAGTTTTTAACTAAAAATATAATTGCTATATAATAAATATGTATACTTACACAAATTCCTCAGAAAAACACTACACTCTTTCTTGATGTCAGCCTACCAACTAACGAGTCAGTGTGGGTTATCTGTGGTGAACACCTGTTGTGTTCGCAAAAATTGTCATCTCAAAATATACTTATAGTTCAGTAAAAGTAAAATAATAAGTTATTTGAAATTTATATTCCTAATAAAACGAGGAATAAGGTAGTGTTAATTGTCCGGTGTTATGTTTTAGATGTTTTTATATATAAATAGGTGATTTTGACTGGACTATGACGGTATTCGAGTCAAACGATAAGCCGAAACCTCAAAGTTTGCATCATATCTCTTACGTCTACTATACATATTTTTATTCTCTGTTTGTCTTCCATTATAATTGTTTCTGTGTAATCTTCAGTTCAGATTATATATTCTGTACGTTCCTATGCTGACGATACCCAAACGTCGAAACCACGGTCTACACCTTGAATATTTCTTGTTGTAATTCCTAGCCATCGTCCATCATGTATATCACGTTTTTCGGAATAAATCTAATTGAAAATACGTACTTAATATGAACAAAGTTTGATAATATTTACAGACATATACATTTTAGTTGTATCCCCTTACTCCCACACATCTACAATTATAATTATTGTTCAATATTCATTCCAGAACACTTTGTGATAATAAAGCCCTTGAGTATATCACATAAAACAACTACAGGTAAACTCGAGTAGATGTTAAAGGTCTGTTCTTGATTATTTCTATCAAATGGAGTTTCTCAATATATATCTAACCTCATATTATCTTAAATGCAGCTTCATTGAGTGGTTTCGTCCTAAAATAACAACCCCTTTACGTCCTACCCGACCATTTCGGTAAATAATATAATTTCATTAATATTCCAATAATGAAATTTTGTTTTCTTTTATTTAACACAATGTTAGTAGGGTTTTCGAGAATTGTGTTTATTAAAATAACTAATAAAACGTTTGTATAAGCAAAAAACCGTATCTACAGTTATTTACGACGACTGTGAATTATTTCCGACCTGGACATATATCGCACAACTAGATCTAAAGAGGTATTAACTCAAAAAAGCACAATTTTCAAAAAACACGAAAAACTGTTTTCTGTGTCCCTGTCATAGATATATAATACAAGTATTATATATATATATATATATATATATATATATATATATATATATATATATATATATATATGGTCCATGTACACTACAGGAGCGTTTTGTTTTTATAGTTTGCTTTATTTATACATAAGAATAATCATCTTGTAGTAATTTAATTTTTTATACACGTTTTAAGGCTAAAAATCGGAATTTTTGAATTGTTTCCCTTCTGCTTATCAATGTATGTATATTTCTTATACTAATTTGAGTTGAGCCTGTGTTGGTGAATTAAGTTTTTAGTTGACTGTCTTTTGAAGAGGCATTATACATTTGGAATGCATTGACTTTTTGAATTATTTATAATAAGTCCAATTGACTGAGTGTACTATCACCAACAGTAAGAGTATAATTTTTTTTTAATATAAAAATGACTTTATTAGCAATAGTTTATGATTATACATTTACATAGTTGGACTGAAATACAAAATAATTGTAAAACCGATGTCCTGGCCTTTCAGATCCCTCTATGTGTTGACATCACGAAATATATGGTTACTTGTTGGAAAACGTTACCTATTTGTTATGGTTAGTTAATTAACTCTGTCCCGAATATATAAGTATGACACCCCAGATGTTTCGACTGTTTTTTCCCTAAAAACCGGCTGAAAACAGGGTTTCAAGTAAGAGTATATTATTTGTTGATAAAAAATTTTAAAAAAATACTGCAGTCAATCAATATTATTTATTAGTACTATTGTTATTAGTAACACTAACTTACGTCAGTCTTATAAACCCAAATGGGTCATAACTCTTGAATAAAATCTATTGCAAACTAGAAAAAACAGTTTTAAATGCACATCTGAATCAATCATTACAATCATATTTGTCTTACAATAACAGTATTATTAATCATTATAATTCTATCTTATGCTTATACTTATTCTTGTAGAATAAAAAACACTCTTATGAATGACAAGTTAACACCTTTAAACTTAGTTTAAATCTAAATTTCTACGAATAATGGCACATAGAAATAGTCGTTAATAAAATCTTATTTATATTAATAGCCCTTACTTATATTTTGTACTAGGTAATGAAGAACTTTGCTAATTCACTGTAATGAGATCTAATGAGTTCACAATATTCTGATAACAATAATGCACTTAATTTTTATTACCACCAAGAATATTCTTATGATAGAGATCATAATGTTACGAAACAGCACACTGGTATAGTCCCTAAAACCGACCCTGTCTAAGCCAGGTATAATAGTTAAAATTATGGCGGATACGCAGTTATAAAAAACTGTTTACGATTGAGACGATCTTATCTAGAACTGGTTTGTGTGACCAGAGTTATCTAGAAAAGGCCAGAAAATTTATTTGTGTGTATAAGCCGCAGCCCGGAATTCTCTAGTACAAAAGGCACTAGTATATAAGGGGACTGATCAGGAAGAGTAAGTTAGTTGATAATTTGACATCGTGAGATAAACAAATAAAATAGTGAATATAAATTAGTGAACTGTTTATATAAATTAGTCTAAGTGAATATACTGTATATATAAATTAAGTGTTAGTGATTAGTGAGTTAGTGTTTAAATAAATTAGTAAGTAGCCATACCGAGTGTTTGAAATTTATCCCACCCGTTTATTGTTTAAATCAATAAGAAAAACATTACATTGGTGTTAAGTGTGGGGTAATATAAATAAATATCTACGTAAAAATGGCCAAGAGATTAAGGGATCTGAAAGTGGCGGAATTAAGAGCAGAATTGGAAGATCGTGAGTTGGAAACGTCCGGTAAGAAAAGTGAACTAGTAGAAAGACTTAAAGTGGCACTGAAAAATGACGACTTTGATCCAGAAACAGTTTTATTTAATGACGAGGCTTCCACCTTAATCTCGTCAATTTCTGCTAATATTTCTGCTAACATGGACGAGAAGATTTCTTCCATGGAAGAGAACATGGACGATAAGATTTCTGCTATGAAGATCGACATTTCTGCTAATATTTCTGCTAACATGGACGAGAAGATTTCTGCCATGGAATGGAACATGGACGAGAAGATTTCTGCTATGAAGAACGATATTTCTGGCATGGAAGAGAAGATTTCTACGAATGTGAAAAACGATATTTCTGCATTGAAGAACGATATATCTGCCGATATCTTATTAATGAAAAACGACATTGCCGCTGACTTTGAAAATGAAATTTCGTCTCTAAAATCTGAAATTGAGAATAAAATGTCAACGATGGACGAAAAAATCGAGAATAAAATTACAACGATGGACGAGAAGATAGAGAATAAGATGACGACGGTGGACGAGAAAATCAAGGAGTTAGAAAAAAATATGGCAGATATAAGGACTCAAGACACGCCAACGGAAGAAAAGAAGACCGAGCAAACAAAACCTTGCAAGCCAGAAACACACCCTAAGTTAGAAGACATTGGTAGTTTTACCCGAGTCAAGGCCCCAACGTTCGATGGAAAGACATCGTGGATCAATTATGTGAAACAATTTGAAGCGGCCGTTAGAGTAAATAATTGGTCCGATAGAGAGAAGGCAGTAAACTTAACCATCGCGCTTCGGGGAGATGCCTTAGACGTACTTCAGACGATACCTTTGGAAGAAACGGACGACTTCGAGCAGCTGAAGAAGAGGTTGGACATGCGATACGGTCAAGAACATTTGAAACATTTGTACAGATTCCAGCTGAAGGAACGAAGGCGGAAACGTGACAAAACCCTTCAAGAGTATGAAATGGATATTGCTCGACTAGTTCTATTTGCTTATCCATCAGCACCAGAGAACATGATGGAATGTCTGGGCATACAGGCGTTTATTGATGGCTTACGTGACCCCGATATGCAGAGGACGCTTCGCTTAGCCCATCCCAAAACATTAGTTGACGCATTGACAGCTGCTCTTGAATATGAAGCAGCCACGATGGCTTCGGGATACAACAAAGATAGGACCATACAGGAAGAAGGTGACGATGACAGACTTGACCTGATCGTCAACTTCTTGAAAGGTATGGTAGACAAGAAGCCGAAGAAAATCAGGTGCTGTAATTGTGGCGAGCTAGAGCATGCACGCAGTTCGTGTAAGCGTCTTACGACTCCTGTAAACCAAGAACTTCTTAAATGCAAAGCAGCCAAGAAAGCTCGCGGTACAACAAAGGTAGAACCATGCAGGAAGAAGATAACGATGACAAACTTGATCAGATCGTCAACTTGTTGAAAGGTATGGCAGACAAGAGGCCGAAGAAGATCAAATGCCGGAAGTGTGGCGAGCTAGAGCACGTACGCAGTCCGTCTAAGCTCCCCATGACTCCTGTAACCCAAGAACTCCAGACACAGGGGAAATCCGACAGGGGTGAACATCCAGCTAATGTGAATCACCAAAAAGCCAACTCCTTGCCTAGACGGCCATGCCCTGTAGACTATTCACAATGCAACAAGTCGATATCTAAGGAAGTTGCAGTTTCAAGAATTACAGTAGTCAACGAGGAATGGTCACCCACCAGGATCAGAGAAGATCAGGAGAATGATCCTCACCTGAAGACGATCCGGCAATCGAAGGAAGAAAATCGGCGACCTACCTGGCAAGAAGTGTCAAGATTTTCACCGACACTCAAGGCATATTGGGCTCAGTAAGACTCCCTTGTCCTGGAAGAAGGCCTATTGAAAAGAATCCTTGAGAACGATGATGGTTCTGAGATGAGGAGACAGCTAGTTATCCCGAGAACAAGAGTAGCTGAGGTACTGAAAAAGTTACACGACAGTCCATCGGGAGGTCATCTGGGAGTGAAGAAAACCCTTCAGCGAGTCCGTGAAAGGTTTTATTGGATGAACAGCTCCGACGATGTGAAGGACTGGTGTAAGAAATGTACGACTTGTGCTACGAGTAATGGACCACATCGCAAGAGAAAGGCACCCATGAAACAGTACAATGTTGGAAGACCTTTCGAAAGGATTGCTTTAGATATCGCTGGACCATTTCCGACGACAGAAAATGGTAGCAAGTACATACTGGTTGTAATGGTTTATTTCACAAAGTGGGTGGAAATTTACGCTATCCCGAACCAAGAGGCCACAACTGTCGCGGATGTATTGGTGAAAGAATTCATCAGCCGATATGGAGTGCCCTTGGAAGTCCACAGTGACCAGGGAAGAAATTTTGAAAGCCATCTATTCCAGGAAATTTGCGACAAGCTGGGAATGAAGAAGACCAGGACAACAGCTTTACATCCACAGTCAGATGGAATGGTCGAGAGGAAGAACAGGACTATTGGAAAATACCTGTCCAAAGTAGTATCCAGCCATCAGAGAGATTGGGACCAGTATCTTTCCCTATTCGTATTGGCTTATCGATCTGCTGTCGATGAGTCCACGGGTGAAACACCGGCGAAAATCCTGTTTGGACGTGAAATGAGGCTTCCTTGTGACCTGGAATTTGGCTGCTGGTCTGGAGAAGATCTAGCAGGCGAAGACTACGTGATCCAATTGAGAAGAAGGCTGGACGATATTCATGAATTAGTTCGAACCAATCTTCATGTTGCCAGCGACAGAATGAAAAGTCGGTACGACACGCAGGCCACAGAAGGCGGTTTTAAAGAAGGGGACAAAGTATGGTTACACAACCCGACGAGGAGAAAAGGATTTTCTCCAAAATTACAAAAATCCTGGGAAGGCCCATATTTAATCAAGAAAAGGATCAATGATGTTTCATATCGCATAAGTAAGATCCCCAACGGAAAACCAAAAGTAGTTCACCGAAACCGACTAGCGCCATTCGAAGGAGACCATGACATAGAGGAAGGAGTAAACCTTATTCGAGATGTGGCTGACCCCACCTTCGATTAATTTATGGGCGCGTATGGAGGTACCGGGAAAGCTAGATATGGAGTCACTTCGGAACAACAACAAGATTTGTTCACTTTCCCGGAAGATTATTCACTGGCATACAACATCCCCGCCCGTATCAAGAACGCACGAAGGTTGGCAACCGTCTTTCGAAAGAAGTTCGGGCGATTAGAAAAACTTGAAGACCAGATTCCAGCCCCTGGCAAGACACTGAAACTGAAACATAATTCGCGGTACGTCTTCTACGTGGTAAAAATGAATTCCAAGATCGATCTACCTACCGCGATGTGTGGGAAGCACTTCGAAACCTCCGAGACCATGTGCTGGAATCTAACGTGAAGAAACTGGCTATGCCTAAGATAGCGAGTAACCAGTTGGATTGGCGAATCATCAGTAACATGGTAGAGATTATCTTTCAAGATACCGGTGTCCAGATATTGATTTGCAGCTACAACCCCCGTTATCAGTATGCGATGAAGACGGTGCCCTGCTATTTCCATAAGATCGGAAAGTGTAGAAATGGGGCCAGTTGCCGATTCAAACATCCAGTCTCGGCTACACAAAAGTTCCAGGAGGAACTTCCATTCAAGGAGGGGGTAATGTTACGAAACAGCACACTGGTATAGTTCCTAAAACCGACCCTGTCTAAGCCAGGTATAATAGTTAAAATTATGGCGGATACGCAGTTATAAAAAACTGTTTACGATTGAAACGATCTTATCTAGAACTGGTTTTTGTGTGTATAAGCCGCAGCCCGGAATTCTCTAGTACAAAAGGCACTAGTATATAAGGGGACTGTTCAGGAAGAGTAAGTTAGTTGACAATTTGACATCGTGAGATAAACAAATAAATTAGTGAATATAAATTGGTCTAAGTGAATATACTGTATATATAAATTAAGCGTTAGTGATTAGTGAGTTAGTGTTTAAATACATTAGTAAGTAGCCATACCGAGTGTTTGAAATTCATCCCACCCGTTTATTGTTTAAATAAATAAGAAAAACATTACAATAATAAAATTTTGTAATAACATTCTTATCAATCAAATGTTGAGTGTCGTTTTTTTGCATCCGATAATGCAATTTTTTCATTGTAGGCTTGTGTTTATCCAATTGAAAATGTCGTCTGATTTATGGCTACCCCAGTTCCTCTTTTGCGGTGGGCCCTCTTTTTCACACACACTTTTCTATAAGCTTCTTCAGCAAATGATTTTTTATAGAAAAATGTATCAGGATGTTCTCTTTCAACTCTGAGTACCTTAATATTCTGCCACTCAATTAGATTTTTTTCTTCATCTACAATAAAATTCGTGCCCCATGATTCCTGTAATGCTTTAACATCATAAAATTGATTGTAGGTCATTTCAACAACTTTGTAAGGTTTTCCAGTCTTTTTTGCAGCGGTAATCAACGTTTTATATTGTTCTGGTATGTAAATTGGACCAGACTGCAAATATCTTTCGATTTAATGAAATTAACTGTCTCGACCCTTACTTCGTGGAATCTACTCATATTAGTGTTTTAAATGAAACTCAACGTTTCTAGCTAATTCCACAATATAATGAAAAATCTTGAAAATTCTAAAAAAGTGACAATTGTTTTGATAACTGAATATCATCGTCAGAATGACAGAAGTTACATTTCATTTGATGCCTATCTGATGTTTAGTAGTTATTTTTGGCTAGACCAAGATGTGAACATGTAAAAACATCATTGGAGTTAGCGGTCTCAGGGTATCATCTTCTGTCCCTGTGTATGTGAGTGGTCTACTATTGATAACTTCCTCGCAATCGCAGAGTATGGTACTCAACTCAATACATGTTAAACTCGCTTTTCCAAGCAGCATGCGTAATATCTTCTCCACAACACCCACCAGTCTTTCCCACCATCCTCCCCATGAAGGAGAAGCTGGAGGTATGAACTTCCACTGAATTTCGAAGGAACTGGTAGCTTCTTCTACTGCTTCCCATTTAATTTTTTTCAGTAGATTAGCTGTACCGATAAAATTGGTTCCGTTGTCTATGTAAATTGTTTTACTCCTCCCTCTTCGTACTATAAACCTACGTAGAGTTAGAATAAAGCTATCGGTGGACAATGAGTCTGTCAACTCTAAGAGTATGGCTCTATACACGGCACATGTAAAAAAAAATCCATACCTTGTGGTTGTTTTTCAAAAATAATGGACCTGCTAGGTCAATGACTGCTACTTCAAAGCAAGCTGTGTGTCCGATTCTATCTGATGGTAAGGGTGGTGTAGGAACTTCATAATGCTTCGCTTTCAATCTTTAACATATGATACAGCTTTTTACAACTTTCTTCACTAACTTTCTTATCCCTGTAATCCAAAATTGGTTTCTTAAACTTGTTATTAGAATTAATGATCCTGCATGCTTTAACTCTAAGGTAGGTGAAGGGAATATGCCCATGTTGGTAATATGCCCACCGGCTCCATTTTTTATTAGTTTGACTTTTGATTAACAGATGGCTGACGAGTCACTTATGTTCATGCTTAAAGTTAATATTAAACCAACCCGCGCTCAGTTGCATTCAAGCGGACTTGAGGTGCACGTGGTTTGTGTTGGGAAGGCATCAGTTACAAAAAATTGTGTATTTAAATCGCTTGTAATTGTACTAAGGATTAACATTTAAAATAAGGTAAATATATGAGAAGAAAGCTTGTTTTTTGCGCTTAATATTGCCATGTATTTTTTTGATAAATATGTTGATATTATGAAAAAAAATTTAGAAATATTGTTTAAGTGACTTGTAGGTAATATGCCCACATACAGGTGAAGTTAATATGCCCACTGGGCGTATTGCCTACAGCCCAGCGAATTACATACAGCTGGGTATCTAATTTATTTTTTCTGGGTTTCAGATGTCACCTTATAAATCTAAAGGCCAAAGATCTCAATGGACAGAAGAAAATCTTCAGCGAGCACTAAATGCTGTTGCATATGGACAGTCAAAGAACTCAGCAGCGAAAGAATTTCGTATATCAAGGAGAACCCTTAATCGTTACAAAGAAAAAGGTGCCAATAGAAAGCAGCGACTGGGTAGGAAAACTATACTCGCAGATGACCAAGATAATGAACTGGCAAGACGTATTATCAGACTGGCTGAGGTAGGCTACCCTATGACAAAAGGAATTGTCAAAAGGTGCGTTTACAATTATTGCGAAAAAAATCATATTTATTCTCACGAGAAAAACGAGTAGCTGGACGATATTGGTTAAAGGCATTTTTAAGCAGACACCCGGGCATTTCTCCTAGGCGAGCCCAGAATTTGAATCCGGCGCGGGCCCAAAAACTTAATAAAAGTATTGTAAGTGATTATTTTAATAAACTTAAGGCTGTTCTATTGGAATTAGATCTCATGGACAAACCTGAAATAATATTTAATGTAGATGAAAAGTGGTGTAGGTTGATGCTCCACCATCAACAATCTGTCTTGGCTTAAAAGGGAGCAAAAAGGGTGCACCTAGTGGCACCAGAGCACGCCGAAAATGTGACGATTGTTAGTTGTGGGTCTGCGATTGAGGGACAAATTCCACCTGCCATTCTTTTTGAAGGTCAGTGACTAAAACCAGAATGGTGTGATAATCTACCCGCAGGGACTTTAACTCTTATGACACCAAAGGTCAGTATGACGATCGGGACATTTAATACCTGGATAAATCATCTGGCAAGATATTAACCTCCTGGCAAATGTTTATTAATTTTTGATGGCGCATCTTGCCATTTGGATACATCCATCGTAGACACTGCCGAAGCTCATGACATGTCTTCCCCGTAATATGACACATGAACTTCAACCGATGGATAAAGCAGTGTTTAAGTCATTTGAGTATTATTGGGACGAGCAGGTCCTTTTGTACTGGACTCGACACAAGAATCGTTGCATAACAAAACAAAGATTTGGAGAAATTTTTTCTATTGTTTGGGACAAAGCAGTTACGCCCCAAAACATCACGTCCGGTTTTTCTTCCACAGGCATATATCCATTTAATCCCCAAGCAATTCCTGAAGAAGCTTTTGCCCCCAGCATTTTAACCGAAAGAGAATTCCCCCCACCAGATTTTCAGGAAAACCAACAACAAAGAGAATTTTCTCCAGAACTGGGACCCTCTGGATGTCAAAATAAGACTTTCCAAAGTTCACCTGAAAATACTCCCCCTTCAAAAATTACCCATAGCCAAAAATCTTTCAAACCTAGACAAAAACATAATAAGAAGAAGGATGAGTGGACATCTTCAAGTGGCTCTTCAGAAGACGAAATATCTCTGTATAGTGACACATTATCAGAAACGTTTTCTTCAGAAGAAGAGAAAAGAGCGGAAGATAAAAACATTAAATCAGCGGAAACAACAAAACTAAATTTGGACATTACCCAAAATGCCGAGATTACTAAGAAACAAGAAAATATAAAGAACGGAAATATTAAAGATAAAGAATCAGAAGATGAAGAAATGAGTTTCACTGAAATGCTAGAGACACCATACAAAGATGACGTAAAAAAAAACAAACAGAATAAAGGCTATTAACAGTAAAGCATTGGTAGTTAAAAAAGCAGTTTTTAAAGAAAAAAGGGTTGCAAAAAAAACTACTTCAAAAAATACGGCAGTAAAACCAAGACAAAGTAAGGAGTCTTGGCACTGTAAACTTTGTCAAGAAGGTGTAAAAAAAGACATGAGGCTATGCTCAGTGTGTGCCACTTATGTGCAAGAAGAATGTGTTGGACTTACGAAAAGTGACAAATTAGTTTTTATCTGCCCGGACTGTCAATAAACATTTTATTGCCATTTATTAATATTTGAATTTATGTTTTATCAAAGTTCTTTTAAATTTTTTTAAGTAAGATAACGTTTAGATTTTTTATATTTCTCAGGAAAACTTTTTTGTTTGTTTATTATCAATAAAATATATAACATGGTTTCAATTTTTATTACAAGAATATTAAAACAAAATAAATGTTTCTCTATATTTCACAAGACTGCGCATATTACCAACATACCCATGGGCGTTTTACCAACATAGGCTGGTAATATGCCCAGAGACGTCAATCTATACAAATAATTATACAACATATACATAAGTCATATATATATATATATATATACACAAACTGAAAAATATCTTATTGGGGATTGCAGCATAAGAGGAAAAATACACTCTATTCAATTCTCCAAGCTTTCGTAAATCTTTATTTACATCATCAGGGAACTACAATAAGGAAAGAAAAACATAAATTATAAAAAGTGTTCATAAAAACATTTCTACAACTTACATTGATCGAGATTGTATCGTTGATCTTGAACACAGGAAAAGTGCACAACAGAAAGTCATTAAAGAAATAGGTCCAGTCGGCAATACATTTGCCTATTACTGGTAAACATTATTATTAAAACATTATTAAAAAGTAAAAAGTTTAAAAAACATTCAAAATCGAGAATCCACACACCCACGCGGACTTGTGAGAATAATGGCGGAAACTAAAAATGTCAGGTTAAGTACACCAATCATCATTACTAAATGAATGAAAAGAATCGATCTTTGCAATGACGCGAGACACTGAAACAATCGAATTGAAACTTTAAAGAGAATACAAGGGTGGTACCAAAATTATGGGAATGTATTTGAGTAATCATTCCAATGAAAAAATTATTTTAATCACGAGAATTAATATGTGATTATTAATGTTATTAATTATTATTATAAATATTATTATGGAGCTAATAATAATGGGGGAACACCTACAAAAAGGGGGAACACCTACAAAAAGGGGGAACACCTACCATGATGCCACAAGTAGGAAACTAGTGAGAATTATTCATATTCTCATTATTATTATTATTGTTATTAATATGGAGACAATTGTGCTTATCAAGCGTTAGGAGGAGGGAGTAGAGATTACTCAAATTTTGAATGTCAGTCTTCCTATTCATACAACCTTCTTCCTGGAAGATGAAAGCCATTTCCAAAAACAGTCTTTTATTATAACTTCTCTCACGAGAAAGGATTTTAACTCCCTCAAAATCAATGACATGATCCAAAGAGGAGACATGATTAGCCAGAGAACATCTTTCAGGATGTAACCTTATATCACTTTTATGGAGGGATACACGGCTTGAAATTTTTTGGGAAGTTTGACCAATATATGATAGACCACAACTGTTACAACAAAGCTTATAAACAACATTACTACAATCCACAACAGGTATCTTGTCTTTCAAAGGACTATAAATTGACTTAACAATCAAGGAACTCCTGGAGGCAAACCTAACATTCTGTAAGTATTGTGAAAAAATTCTAGCAAGTCTGGGCGTAATTTCCTTTATATAAGGCAGAGAAACCGTTAAATCGGAAGGAATCGTTCTGGAGGATGAGAGAGGATCCAACTCAGTTGCACCTGCTGCGTCAATTGAATGTATGGAATGATTACTCAAATACATTTCCATAATTTTGGTACCACCCTTGTATTCTCTTTAAAGTTTCAATTCGATTGTTTCAGTGTCTCGCGTCATTGCAAAGATCGATTCTTTTCATTCATTTAGTAATGATGATTGGTGTACTTAACCTGACATTTTTAGTTTCCGCCATTATTCTCACAAGTCCGCGTGGGTGTGTGGATTCTCGATTTTGAATGTTTTTTAAACTTTTTACTTTTTAATAATGTTTTAATAAAAATGTTTACCAGTAATAGGCAAATGTATTGCCGACTGGACCTATTTCTTTAATGACTTTCTGTTGTGCACTTTTCCTGTGTTCAAGATCAACGATGCAATCTCGATCAATGTAAGTTGTAGAAATGTTTTTATGAACACTTTTTATAATTTATGTTTTTCTTTCCTTATTGTAGTTCCCTGATGATGTAAATAAAGATTTACGAAAGCTTGGAGAATTGAATAGAGTGTATTTTTCCTCTTATGCTGCAATCCCCAATAAGATATTTTTCAGTTTGTGTTCTAATTGATCAGCAACGATCACGGCGTTTTTCGCTTTTCAGCTATATATATATATATATATATATATATATATATATATATATATATATATATATATATATATATATATATTTTGATATTTAGGATGAACACATTGGTATAACAGAATAACTTCCACACAAACCGGAATTAGCATCTTTTTTATTTATTTTTTTATTAATTTGTTTTCTTAGCATGGGCATATTCCCTACATCTACCCTATATGTTTTTCTTGCACCATTCTTTGTACTATTTCGTTCTTTCCTGACAATAAAATAGGGTATATGAAATCTTTATCTTCTCCACTATATTCCAATCTAGTCATCACTTTGATGATACTGTCTTATTTTATAGTTTGAAATTTCTTGTCTTTTTTCTTCTCATCGCGGTAGTATTCTTTTTGCATGGATCTTATCAGTGCTCTCTCTGCATTTATATATTCTTCATTTCCAATATTTATCGAGTTGTTGTAAAACTGTTTTCTGATTCTAGGGTGCGTTCTTAATAATCTAGCTACAAGTCTCACAATCTTTTTGTAATGGCTGAAGAATAATAGGTTGTTGCTGAAATAATCTGTAGTTACATGTACTGCAGTCTGTTTATTCTGATCATTGGCGCTTATTTCTTCTTCACATTCTTCATTTAAATGTTGTGACTTTGGCCAGTATTCCTTTTCTAGGAGTAGCCATTGTGGACCATTCTGACTCCATCAGCGTCTTTGCACTGCAGCCCCGTGATGGCAAATCTGCTGGGTTATAAATTCCAGGCAAGTGATTCCAACACTGCCTATCTGTTTTAGCTAAAACTTCTTTCACTCTATCTGTGATGAACATTTTCCAATTTCCTTGCCTCTTCAACCAAGCCAACGTAACGGCTGAATCTGTCAAGCAGCAAAGTTCATAATTGCAGCAAGAAGATAGCATTCCTGATGTACTTACTTCTTTATACAGTCTCGAAGCTACTAATGCACCCATCAGCTCGAGTCTTGGTAGTGTCATTTGCATTTTGATAGGTGCAACTCTGCTCTTGGCCATTATAAGTCGAACTATCACATCTCCTTTATGTTTTGTACGTAGGAAAACACAGCCAGAATAAGCATTTTTACTCGCATCACTAAATACATGTATCGATACCTTGCAATCTCGCAGTGATGCATTTGCTAGACGTCTTGGTATTTGGCAATTATTTATACAGTCTACGGTACTTATCCTATCTCTATATTCTCCTTCTATGTCGGTACTTTCTCATCATGCCCAGTTTTTAATAGCCACGCCTTCTGTATTATTAGCTTAGGCACTAATGTCACTGGAGCTGGGAACCCAATTGGATCGAAGATCTGTTGTATTATTAACAGTAGGTTTTGTTATGTCTGTAGGTACTGTCTTCAAGTTCACATTGCAACAGAGCTCATCTCTATATCTGTCCCACTGTATACCTAATACAGGTTTCTGGTTTCTTTTCTGTGTCACAATTTGTCATCCAATCTCAGAGGTCAAATTTTCCTTTTTGCATTATTCTATAGAATCTTTGTTAAATTTCTCTACCTGTCCTTTGATGTCGAAACTTGTGACACAATTGTCTACGTAGAATGATTTCTTAAGCTTCTCTGCCGTTTCAGGGTAAGTCCCTGCATGTTTTTCCAGAGTGAATAGTTGAAGCAAGCAAAAATGGGCTACAAACGACGCCAAATGGAACTCGAGCATGTTGGTACGTAATCACTTCCGCTTTCTTATTCGGATCTTTCCACCATAACATTTTCAAGTATTACCAGTCTTGATGTGAAACAGCAGTTTGTAGAAAAGCTTTTCTGATATCTGATATAACGCCATAAGTACCAATCCGAAATAAAATCAATAGCCGTAGTATAACTTCTAATGATTTGGACCTTTCTTGATACAGGCGTTTAAGCTGTTCTTATTCTTATCGGTGCATGAAGCATCCATAACTGGTCTGATCTTGGTTGTAGTACTCTCAAGTTTGATCACCGCATGGTGTGGTGAGTAGTGACCATCCTCTCTGTTACCTTGTTGTACTTCCTCTATTATACCCTCTTTTTTCCAGTCCTCAAAAACTTCATGATATTTTTCTAGTTTTCCCATATTTTCCTGTTGTAGACAGTAGTCTTCTGTATGCTTGATCATATCCTGGCTCTGGTTGTGGGTAGCTACTCCACATGAGTCCCAGAGTGAAACCTGCAACACCCTGTATACAGAATTATTAATAATAGACTATATATTTCAAGTAATTGAAATTTTTGGAATTTGAATTTTTTTTAAAAAATGATCTAAAAAGGAGACAATCTGTACTATTTACTATTCAATAGAGAAAGCATATAAAAGATCTAACTGTATGATTATAGAGAAGAATTAAAATAAGCATTATAAGAATATAGGTGACATAAAAACAATTTCCATATTTAAAAGAGAGAATTTTAAAACGTTTGTTGCATATGAATGAAATAATAATAACCCATTATTCTTATTGTCAAAGTAAATTAATATTGTGATTTGTTTTAAAGAAGTGAATATTAGGGTTTGAAGGAAGTTTTCAATAAGATTGTATAAGTATTTAAAATATATCAATGTAAGAAGTAAAATGAAAAACATTAACTCTATGGAATATGACATTTGTTGAACGATTTGACATTTTGAATAAATAATTTAGAAAACAAGAACTGTCATTTAGTAAATTTATTGAAATACAAATTAAGGGACAAATATATAAGATATAATCGTTTAAGAGACTCAAAACAGAATGTTTTAAAATGATAGATGGACAATCCACCATTTGGAATGAAATTTTTCAAATGAGAATTTTGATAACCAATTTTGATTGGTAGAATGCTTTTAAGATATATTTATCAGCGACAAGTAGGTTGCTAATAATAATAAAAAAATTGAATGGGAACAGTTTGTTGATTATACAGTCTATTGACTAGGTACTTTCCTTTTTGGGTAGAAATTTTGAAGAAGCAACATCTTTTGGAGAAAAATTTTGAAATTTTTTAAAAAAAACAATAATTTGGCATTCTAAATAAAAGAAAGAAATACATTATACTTAAAAGCTAGAGTAATATATTTAAAGCAAGCAGAAGTACACATTATAGGAGATTGAAGGCTTTGGATTATATGATTTGATTAAAATGTATTGATGTGGACGAAGTATAGCACTGTTTCTGGATATTATGCAAGCTGGACAAATGGTATGGTATTTTCCAAGAGGTAACCTAAAACAAAATAAGAAACATTTATTGATTGAACTATACAGTGAAAAAAGGTATTTAAAACTATTTAATTATATAAAAAGAAGTTAGAGTAAACTTACCCATTTAGTGCAAAGAATTGAACTTTTATGTTAAACAGACGCTTATGAGTTTTATCTTCCGCCATTTTCCTATCATAGACGTTTATACAACGGATTTCGTATTATAAGATTTGTGTTAAAAGTTGCCTATTTTGATTTATATATAGAAATTGTATTTCATTGAGTGGATGACTTTATTTGAATGATGATCATAATAGATAATAGGTTTTCATTAATGTATATCCTTTGTAAAAGAATAATGTATTTGTTCCTATAGCATTAAAATAACGTTTTTATATTTGAAGAACATTGTGAAATTGTTTTCTTGAGATTTTTCATTTATCTATGGTGATTGCTCCATCTAGTTTAAACATTTGGTAGCTTTAAACTGACATCTATGAACCGTGGAGAGGTTCAGCATTAAACACAGGACCGTCTTTAGAATTTCTTTGGAAACAATAATAAAGCAAGTATATTTTGACAAACAAAATTTTTATTGAAAGGTAGGAATGTTATTTGAATTTCGGCGCTCATATTAGAAATTGAAATTTTTTTTTGATTTTCTACATCTGAACCCTACTCTGAGATTAGAGAGTTTCTCATGCAAAGAAATAATTATTTTACAAATAAATCTTAAATTTTTAAATATACCGGGCAAATAAAAATTAAACATCAACAAAACTAAACTAAAAATAATAATTCATAGTATTTAAACTTTTTAAATATTCTCTCACCCTATTCTATCCACTATAAAATGGTGCCCAACGTGGGGCTAATATAGAAATTTTGTAAATAATTATAAAAAAGCATTGAAATAATTTTTTTTGACTGTATTGAAAAAAGATTAAATACATAAAATGGAACGGAAAATGACATTAAGGGACGGAAAGCAGATAGGAGTCGAAAGTAGGTCTGATGAAGAAAGAGAAGAAAGGAGCAATGGTAGAGGAGATTTTCAGGTACAATATTTGGAACAGGGGAGAGAACATTCGGAAGAAGACATTACAGAACAAGGTCAGGAAGAAGAAGATGTACCATTGTCAGAAGAAACAGGACAAGGGGTCAAACAAAAATCAAAAGAGAAAGAGGATATGGACGTAATGAGTATGCTCCAAATGATGTTGAAAATAATGGATCAAAATAAGGAAGATATGAACAGAATGGAAGGAAATATTAAAGGAGATATGAATAATATGAATACAAAAATGAATAAACAAAATGAGAATATGAACAATATGAATATTAAGATGGATCAGAATAAGGAAGAAATAAAACAAGAAATGAATATTAAGATGGACCAGAACAAAGAAGAAATAAAACAAACTAAGGAATTGATAATAAAATTGATGGATGAAAAATTGGGACAGGTTGAGAAGAAATTGGAGGAATCAAACATATACATAGAAAATAAATTAGAATCCACTAAACAAGAAATAAGAGGAGAGGTGATTGGAAGGATCATGGAAATAGACAATTCACAGATTAACAGAATTAACAAAATGGAGGAGAAAGAAAAGGATTTCAAAGAAGAGATTCAAATGGATGTAAAGATACAAAATGAAAATATAAATGATGATACTATAGAACAAAAATTAAGTAATAAAATGGAAATTGATGAAGTAAAAATACAAAGACAAATAAATGAGGAAATGATAGATAGCAATTTACAGAATTTAGGAAGTGTGGAAGTCATGAAAATTTATGAAAAAGAGATTTATTGGAAAATAACAGAACCAGATGTTAATATATTGAGACGAATAGTAACATATGGTAAAGGAAATAATAATAATAGGGGGACAAAATTTAATTGGGAGTTACAGGAAATGAATAAGGTATTACAAGAGACCAAGGAAGAAATAGAAGAAACCATCAGACAGAATATAGAAACAATAATTTATGCAGAAAATTTCGAAATGAGATTAAAACTTGGCAGAAATAAAAAGATAATTGTTCCAAGAAATTTTAATAGGATAATTAAAAATGAAATGATGGGAAATGAGAGTATTATGGGAAATGAAATAATAAAAAGGAGAACCAATAATATGAAGAAATTGGAAACGCAAATTTTGATGAATCTATTGGGAGAAATTGATGAGATAGGGGATAACAAAATAAAAAAAGACACAGTGGAAAATTTAAAGAAATTTAGGATACAAGAGAATCAAACAATAAGAGAAGAGAATAAGACGAAATTTAGGAAAAGAAAATAAAATTGAATAAAAAGGCTGTATTATAGGACCGGAATCTAAAAGACGAATAAGGAATTTTAAAAGGTCAAGAAGGGATGTAAAAACCACATGTAAATAAAAAGTTTATAATTAACAAATAATAATTAAAAAAAACATATGTAAATATAATTTTGTACATAGATAACAATTACGATATGTAAAAATATAATGATGAAATACAGAAATAATTACATTAACAGATATAATACCAATAGATATTATAACAAAAACAACAATTATAATAACCATTCAGGAAATAACAATAACTATAATAAGAACGATTGCAACCAAAACAACTATAACAGAAACTTTAAATATAATAACAACAAAAATAACAATTACAGAGAACAGTATTCAAAGGAAAGAAGAGAGAGTGATAACATATGAACATCCAAGGGAATACATTAAATTTGGGGAAGATTTGGAATTAAAAGAAATAAAGGGATTAATAAAAATTAAATGGGAAACAAGTGAAAATATTAATAGATACAGGTTCGGAAGCGTCTATAATAAAAACAAAACTAATAGAGGAAAATATTAAAAATTATGAAAATAAGCTAGTCAAGATACCAAAAACTACATTAATAGGAGCAAATGGAAAGAAATTGTGTGAAGTTAGCAGAGCTATAATACAAAGTATTGAATTAAAGGATGGGAAAGAAGTTGAGATGCAATTATTGCTAGTGGATAATTTAGAAACAGACATAGTTATAGGAATAGATGAATTAACGAAGTATAAAGCAAGAATTGATTTTGAAAAGATGGAGATAGAATTAAATGGTAATAAGATTGAATTTGAAGAAGAAAATATGGAAGAATTAGATATTGAAGAGGATAATAAGAAGTTATGGAATATAGAAAGGAATGGAAATATGGAAGTATTGGAAATTGAAGAGGATAATAGGCAGTTATGGAATTTAGTAAATTTATTGAATTAAGGGACAAATATATAAGATATAATCGTTTAAGAGACTCAAAACAGAATGTTTTAAAATGATGGATGGACAATCCACCATTTGGATTGAAATTTTTCAAATGAGAATTTTGATAACCAATTTTGATTGGTAGAATGCTTTTAAGATATATTTATCAGCGACAAGTAGGTTGCTAATAATAATAAAAAAATTGAATGGGAACAGTTTGTTGATTATACAGTCTATTGACTAGGTACTTTCCTTTTTGGGTAGAAATTTTGAAGAAGCAACATCTTTTGGAGAAAAATTTTGAAATTTTTTAAAAAAAAACAATAATTTGGCATTCTAAATAAAAGATAGAAATACATTATACTTAAAAGCTAGAGTAATATATTTAAAGCAAGCAGAAGTACACATTATAGGAGATTGAAAGCTTTGGATTATATGATTTGATTAAAATGTATTGATGTGGACGAAGTATAGCACTGTTTCTGGATATTATGCAAGCTGGACAAATGGTATGGTATTTTCCAAGAGGTAACCTAAAACAAAATAAGAAACGTTTATTGATGTGCATTAATTGAACTATACAGTGAAAAAAGGTATTTAAAACTATTTAATCATATAAAAAGAAGTTAGAGTAAACTTACCCATTTAGTGCAAATAATTGAACTTTGATGTTAAACAGACGCTTATGAGTTTTATCCTCCGCCATTTTCCTATCATAGACGTTTATACAACGGATTTCGTATTATAAGATTTGTGTTAAAAGTTGCCTATTTTGATTTATATATAGAAATTGTATTTCATTGAGTGGATGACTTTATTTGAATGAATGATCATAATAGATAATAGTTTTCATTAATGTATATCCTTTGTAAAAGAATAATGTATTTGTTCCTATAGCATTAAAATAACGTTTTTCTATTTGAAGAACATTGTGAAATTGTTTTCTTGAGATTTTTCATTTATCTATGGTGATTGCTCCATCTAGTTTAAACATTTGGTAGCTTCAAACTGACATCTATGAACCGTGGAGAGGTTCAGCATTAAACACAGGACCGTCTTTAGAATTTCTTTGGAAACAATAATAAAGCAAGTATATTTTGACAAACAAAATTTTTATTAAAAGGTAGGAATGTTATTTGAATTTCGGCGCTCATATTAGAAATTGAAATTTTTTTTTGTTTTTCTACATCTGAACCCTACTCTGAGATTAGAGAGTTTCTCATGCAAAGAAATAATAATTTTACAAATAAATCTTAAATTTTGAAATATACCGGGCAAATAAAAATTAAACATCAACAAAACTAAACTAAAAATAATAATTCATAGTATTTAAACTTTTTAAATATTCTCTCACCCTATTCTATCCACTATAATATATATATATATATATATATATATATATATATATATATATATATATATATATTAAATCTTTCTGATATTTCACTCTCAGTCAAGTCACTTTTTTATAAGGGTCTTTAATTCTGAAAGTTTCGATATTCCATAAGAATTCTAGAGAATTTTGTTGTTATAAAGTACTCACAAAATTGGCACTGAACGTGTTATTGTATATACCCTGAATGGGGCCTTGAACAATCCAGCCTAATTTTGTATTTATGGCAACGAGACTGTCTGTCAAATGTACAAAATTACTCTGTAAAATGGAACCTTGGTAGTCTGAGCCAATAAGGATACTGATTTCAGTTATATACTTTCTTGTATCTATTGGTGTTTTAAATGAAACTCACGGTTTCTAGTTAATTCCACAATATAATAAAAGTTATTGAAAATTCTAAAAAATTGACAATTGTTTCGATAAATCAATATCATCGTCAGAATGACAGAAGTTACATTTTATTTGATGCCTACCTGATGTTTAGTAGTTATTTTTGGCTAGACCAAGAAGTGACCTAACTTGTGATTGACTTAATATATGTTAATAGAAAAAAGAAGAAGATGTGATATTACAAATATTGAAGCTTAGATATTATTAGCCCTATGGTGATATCCTGGATATCATTTTTCCAATTAAGATCAGTATAACTGTGCAATGATATAGAAAACCAGTAAAACGATATCTGCTGATCTTTACAATTATCACTTAAGAAGACAGTTTATTAGTAGAGAACTCCCTAGGTTCAATTGTTCATTGACAACTTCATATTGTGGGTTTCTTAAATGTCTTCTAATTTCAAATTCTTCAAGGAAATCTTAATTGGAAAAATGATAACCAGGATATAACCATAGGGCTAATAATATCTAGGCTTCATTATTTGTAATATCACATCTTCTTCTTTTTTCTATAAACATATATTAAGTCAATCATAAGTTAGGTCACTCCTTGGTCTATCCAAAAATAACTACTAAACATCAGGTAGGCATCAAATAAAATGTAACTTCTGTCATTCTGACGATGATATTGATTTATCGAAACAATTGTCAATTTTTTAGAATTTTCAATAACTTTTATTATATGGTGGAATTAACTAGGAACCGTGAGTTTCATTTAAAACACTTATATGAGCAGATTCCACGAAGTAAGGGTCGAGACAGTTAATTTCTTGTATCTATTAAATAAATCTTATGTTTTTGCTACAGATGTCTATTAATTCTTTAGAAACTGTTTTTGGTTATATTCTTCAATGACGAACCAACTGCTCCTATGCCTCAAACAATAATTCTTTAAGTTGATATGCATCTTTGGATATAAATCTTGATATACAATTGGAAAGGTTTTGGGAGGTAGAACAGGTTGTCAAAGATACTTTCCCAGCATCCCCAGAAGATAAGAAATGCGAAGAAATTTATAAGACTTCCACTTTTCGAGAAGCTTCTGGACGATTTTCGGTACCTCTACCATTTCGTCAATCTTTCCCCAATTTTATTGATACTTATACACTAATCGGATATTTTCAATGCTAGAAAATAGATTTTTAAAATCGTCTGAATTACACATCAAATACTGTGAGCTCATGCAAGATTACCTTAACAGTGGACATATGATTCCGGTCACACCCCATCACACCGTCTTTAAAGAACAACTTTCAGGTTCTCAAATAATTTCCAAAATTCGAGTTGTGTTCGATGCGAGTTTGCGTGATGTACAGGGTGTCTCACTTAATGGCACTCTTTTAGTTGGCCCAAAACTTCAACGTGATATTTCTACAATACTTTCAAAATTTCGATTTTTCTCTCATATTTTTGTCTGCGATATTAAGCAAATGTACAGACAAATTAACGTACAATCTCAGTTCTGGAATTATTAAAGAATTCTTTGGCGCTTTAAGCCCATTGATCCTCTTCAGGAGTTTTTTTTGCGAACCGTAGTCTACGGAATTTCGAGTTCTCCGTTTTTAGCTCTACGAACTTTGAAAGAATTGGCCATACAAGAGCAATATTCTTTTCCTCGAGCATCTAAAATGATTCATCATCAATTCTACATAGATGACAGCTTACTTGGAAGCAATGATCTAAGCTCAGCCATTTCACTTCAATCTGAATTAATTCAGCTCATGCAACGAGGTTGTTTTCAATTTAGCAAATGGGCAAGTAATCATCCTGCTATTCTAGCTCAAGTTAGTCATTCCGATCGCCAAGAATCGTGCAACTTTGATAAAGATAAACCATCCTTTATTAAAGTGTTAGGGCTCAAATGGGATCCTAATATAGACTGTTTCTCTTATACCTATATTCCATTTGGACGGCCTTGTACAAAACGAAACATCCTTGTCTGAAATAAGTCAAGTTTTTGACCCCCTTGGATTTATTTCTCCACACTAGGCAAAATGCCCTAATTAGATTTTTTTCTTAAGATGCCCAAAAAATCAAATAGTGGTTAAAACAATTCAAGTGATTACTAGCATGTGCATAATTATCACAAGTATGTTGACTTTGTTGAAACATTTATATAACAGTTATTCGATAAAATGATGTAGTTAACTGGAAATCTAATTGCTGTTATTATAGTCATTTCGTTGTAGACCTCATTGAATTGTTTCAATTCAGCACCTACTAGTCCTAATTAGGTACCCACTTAACACTATTCAGTACCAACAAAATTATATTATTACAATTATGCAGTCCTCGTATGACGGTTATTAAGATATCCAATAATTTTTTAAAATGAAACGGCTGTTTAGCATCGAAATGCAGTTTTTTCTGGTCCGAACATTACCGATGTGATTGTCGATCTCGTCTTATTGGTTATTTGTGGTTGGAACCTTGGAACACCCGCGCGCCGCGAATTTCACTTTCACATTTGGTTTGGGAGTGTTGAGTGTTGAAAGTTTGTGTGCGGTGTAGGTGATTATTTGCAGTTTTTGCAATTAATTCTGAGATTAGGTTGAATACGCCGACAGTGTTAAATTGGTTTGAGTATATAAATGGCGTTCAAAAACCTATTAATACAGTGGCGATTAAGTGACTATATATCTGACTATGTTCACGATTCTTATACACCAATCAATCGAAATACTAAAACATTTAGAAGTATTTAAAAATTACGTCTCTCATCTTTCTTTAAGTTTGTTTTGTGAAAAACATTTTTATTTGAATTGTTGTATTTTTCTTATAAGCTTCTTCAATCTAAGAATTTTTGGGAGCTTTGATATCTAAACTTAACTGGAAAATATGTTTATTTGATTTTATACCTATTATGTTGTATTTTTGTAGTTTTCTATAGTTAGTTCGATTAATTTAAATATTTTGTTAATATAGATGTTTTATAGCAAATTTAGTTTTATTTAAAAATATCAGATTATTATTCGAAAATATAGTAATCTTTATTATATTATAGTCTAACCGCTATTAGAAAAGTGTATAATACTTATAAACGTGCACTCGATATCGGTTATATGACATATCATATTCTTAAAAAAATTTAATAACGTTTACTTTTCACCAGTATAATTGTTACTAGAAAATCCGATAATCTAAATTAAGTGCCCTCGATTCCGATTGTACAAAATCCGTTTGTTATTTGAAAATTAATAACCTTTACTTCGAGTATATGACAGTACAATTGCTACTAGAAAAACCGATAATATTTATTAAGTGCACTCAATAACAATTATATGAAATTATGTTTTTTATTTGAAAATCTAGTAACCTTAACTATATGACAATATGGTTGGTATTAGAAAATCCTCTAATATCTATTAAGTGCACTCGATAACATTTGGACGAAATTCTGTTTTTTATTTGAACATCTAGTAACGTTTACTATAGGACAGTATTATTGTTATTAGGAAATCTTATAATACTTATTAAGTGCACTCGATAACGGTTATACGAAATTCTTAAAAATTATATCTATTAACAGTTATTCAGTGATGTCCAACAAAGTGACTTTAATAACCATAATCATGAACTTACTTCATGCCTATTTCATGCAAGTTTCTAATAACTGTTATTCAATTTTTGCTAACGGTTAATGGAAATTTCTTTCAGTTCATGTCTTCTACTTGCAAAACGTATTTTACAACAATTGTGAGAATCCAAGGCTTCCTCCTTCAAAGAATATCTTGGATGTCTAGTCAAGGTTTAAGATATAAATGCCGAATTTAGCTAATGTTAAAATTCCGCGCCATGTAGGTTCCAGTACTATTTCCCAGATTGAGCTATATGGGTTTTGTGACGCCTCACAAGTTGGCTATGCTAGTGTTGTCTATTTCCGAATTCTCGAATCTTCGGGACTTGTGAGAACGTTCTTAATTTGTGCGAAATATCGAGTATCGCCATTAAAAACACAATCTATAGCAAGACTTGAACTTATGGGTTCCGTTTTATTGGCGGATCTAATGCACCTTGTTAAAGAAAGCTATAGTAACCTAGACGTTTTTGATGCTATTTATGCTTGGACAGATTCTATGGTAACTCTTCCTTGGTTATCTTCATCTCCACATAGATGGAAAACATTTGTAGCTAATAGAGTCAGTCATGTTCAAGATCTCATTTCCCCTCTCTTTGGTATTATGTTCAATCTTCCCAGAATCCAGCTGACTGTGCTAGTCGAGGTCAAACCCCAGCACAGCTTTTAGAAACTCCTATTTGGTGGTCACGTCCTGAATTTTTAGCTCAGTCTAGTAATACATGGCCTACGCAAACTAATAACAAGTTACATTTATCTGAAATATCTCAGAAAGAACAAAGTGTTATACTATCTGCCTGCACTTCCTCTAACAATTTCATCTTTACCCTTTTAAATAAATTTTCCTCTTTAACCAAGATTATGCGAATTGTAGCGTATTCTCTCTTTTTTATTCATAGCTTAAGATTACAATCTCACTCTCAAATAAGCTTGGATGAAGATAATGCCTTTAAAATTATTATAAAATGTGTTCAGCGACGTACATTTTCTAACATTTTTCTTAAAATTAAACAGAATCTACTATTACCTAAGCCTTTTAGAAAACTCGCCCCTTTCATTAACTCCCTTGGGTTGCTTAGAGTTGGTGGTCGAATCAGAAATTCGGAGTTTTCGTTTGATGCTAAACATCCTATTATGTTACCCAAATCACACCGTCAAACCCACTTGATAATTGAAGCAGTTAATCAGGAACTCTTTCATTCAGGTTTAAAAACATTACACTATTTATTATTACTACAATTTTGGATTTTATCTCCACGTAGTGCAATTTATAAATGTCTTTCAAGTTGCATTCGTTGTTTTCGTTGCAAACCAAGATCTCACAACCCATATATGGTTGATTTGCCACCTATAAGAGTTTCTCAAGTCAAGGCTTTTTCATCAGTTTGTGTTGATTTCGCTGGTCCATTTTCACTTTCGATGAGTAAACTTAGAGGTGTAAAAACCTACAAAGGTTATGTTTGTGTTTTTGTTTGCACATCCACAAAGGCTATTAATTTAGAAGCTACTTCAGATTTAAGTTCTAAAACTTTCTTAGCCGCCTTTAGATGTTTTATCGCCCGGCGTGGAAAATGTCTCGCCATTACCAGCGACCAAGGCACAAATTTTAAGGGTGCTAATAATGAACTCCTTGACATAGCTAAAACTATCGCGCAGAAATTGTCCATTTCTTGGAATTTCAACCCCAACATTTTTATAGAGTCTTAGGTACTCATATACTATCCTTTGAAGAATTCTACACCCTGTTGTCTCAGATCGAAGCACTTTTGAACTCACGCCCGTTGTGTCAGATTAGTAGCGATCCAAATGATTTACAACCGGGGCACTTTCTTATTCTTTAACCCCTCACTAGTCCTATTCCCGAGCTATATCTAACGCATTTATCTTTAAATCGATTGAATCGATGGCAATTGCTGCAACGTATGCGGAGTGACTTTTGGTTACATTGAAAACCAAGCATGGCGTTCTGCAATGCCCTGTGGTAAAAATTTGCCAATTAATTTATTATTACTTTAATTAGCTATAGTATTTAAGTCGTTTTGTAGATTTAAGCGCGGGAATATTCTATTTTTTTTCGTACATTATACATTTTTTTTATCTTTCTATTTCATTTGGTTAAAAACATTCGTTTTGGTGGGGTGGGAATCTCTTGTATTTAAATTTTGCCGCTAAACACATCATTGGCGTATGGTTGATAAACCGTGGACATGTCCAGACAGCAGTACTTCGTAAACCTTCGCATAGTAAACATTAATTTTCTATACAAACCGGTAAAATTGTTCGGTCGAAATTCGATCAAAAAAGTGTACCAAAAACATATCTTCAACCATCCCAGGCGCCTGGATACAGACGGCAGGACAGCTTCACCAGGTAGGAGCCTTCTAAATTATTTTTTCTTCATATGCGTTGATGATGTGATATATTTTCTTTAACTATTAGAAATACAGTCCATTAGTAATTTTTCATATTTCCTACCTAAACATATTCTTTGAAACTTAAATGGTTACGTAAAGTTTTTACATAACTACTTTATATGACTGATATATGACGCTTATGAAAAATGTGACGTTTCCTAATTAAAGTGTCACATTTGATAGCGCAATTAGATAATAGTAGATTATACCACGAGTCAATAATAATAGCCATTATTGCGAGTAGTATACTCTACTTTATTTACGACAAATTTATTTATTTTAGATTTTTAATGAACAGCTTTATTTGTCAATAACATTTAAATTAGTGATAGTACAATTAATAAACTGAATTGGTCGTGAATTATGATTAACTTTGGAAGAGTTTTCAACGCGAATATTTGGAATTTCGGTTGCTGTAAAAGAAGAAGTTGCTTCATTACTATTTATCTGTTTGGCAATAGTATCTGCTGTAGTTGTTTTGTTTCTCATAGACTGATCAATGTATCCTTCAGCTACTTGGGTAGATTTCCAGCCCCCATGACGTTTCAATCCAGTTATATCGCCTCCTCCATCAATGTACAGAGTGGCAGATGATCTGCGATAACAATGGTCGGTATAACTTTGAGGATTTGGCAAGTTTAAATAGTTGGCAATTTGTCTACCAATGTCTGCAAATTTGTTTTTTCCTATACGTTGTATTGTACATTTCGATTTTTGATAATTTAGAAAGAATGAATTGGTTTCTACATGTGACGGACGGAGATCGATGTACTTCTTTACAATATTGTAAAACGTACTGTTTATGGTGAATTTTCGTACAATTTTAGTTTTAGTCTTGGGTATTGTTATCAATAACTCTGTTTGGAAATCCTTCACGTCTTCTATCTTCATTTCATAAAGCTCGTTTGAGCGGCATGCGCGCATAATTCCAATAACTAATATAACCTGAATCAAAAAAGAACATGAGTTTTTGAATAGATCAGATTAAATATGAACATTTACCTTATGCAAAAGAAAAATTTCATCAGGAGCTCTGTCAATAAATTTCCTAATTTCTTCAGGGGTCAGAGTGGAAGATTTCTTTGCTTGAAATCCTTCAGATTTTCTTTTTAAAAACGCTCGTAGTTTCTTATATTTTTTCAGATCAACGTCATGGTTTATCTTCAACACAGATTTAATCATTGAATAGAGTGACCATAATGAAGATGGCTTGTATTTTGCACCCAATTCAGCGAAATAGGCCAGCAGAACATTTTCGGAATAAGAGTTTGCCTTGTTTCGAAGACGCCATTCGTTGAACGATGCGTACGTTTTATTATGAATGGATTTCGATGTCTCTGGTATTAAGGTAGATGTTGTTGCTGCAGCTAATTGTACAATTTCTGGTGGTGTACAAGTGAAAGATTCTTCATTTTCATTCATTTTAATACAAATACACAAACACTACGCGTTTGGCACTGACACTTTTGAGTTTGGTTATATTGTTTCCATGGTATTATTTAATTCGAGAAATTTTGTGATAGGAGTACAAGAGGGAATAAAGACTATTGATCCCTCGCCATTATTCCCTAAGGGATTAATATATGGCATTATACTTCAAAAACCACAAGTATAATACTTATATTATATATTAGTCGTAAATAAAGTAATTTTTGTTATTATCACAAAGAAGCTATCAGCATAATTAATATAAACGACTATAAAGCCCTGTAACTACTGAAAACTGATTTCTTCTTGTATAATTAACCATAAATACGTAGGAGATTTGATAGCCTCATTAAAATGATTAGACTCTCCGAAGACCAAAGGCGAAAGCTAATTATAGAACGAAATCTTGTCACATCGCAAGGTATCTTTTATTTTCTTCTTATTGAAGCTTGAGATTTCGATTAGTAAGTTTCAATAGTCTCTAATTATTCGTTTTTCCTTAATTGAAAAGAATTCACTAAATGAAATATAAAGAAATTTATATTGTCGTTGAATTTAGAGGATCAAAAAAACTAAAGTAAATTTTAACGCCTCCTATCTTCGTAATTAATAAAGATTGAAATCTGAAAATACCACAGTTTGTTAAGCAATTCATACGCAATCAAAATAATATAAATAGAGATATGTCTCTTAGGCATTCTGCACACGTCATAGACGCGTATTAGAAGCGACGTACGGAACATAATATACGCTTCTATGCTGCTCACTTATATTTTGATAGAAATCAGTACACAAGCCGTATGCAGCGCGGATTTGTCAAAGCAGTCAAGCTGTAAATTGCTCGGCGTACAGCGATGTCAGTCGCTTGCATTACCACGGCTTTAGAATACGTTGTTTTGTATGAAAACAAACCGAAAATGGACGATGAACCGTCAAAATTTGTACAATTGATTGAAAATTATCAATGTTTATGTAATAATACCCTACAAGAATACTCGAGAAATGGTGTTAGTGAAAAAGGATGCTCAACAATAAGTAGAGAGAAATTATTTGTTTTATTATTTATATTGATTTTACTCCTATTTTAGAAACAATAATTCCATTGAAATTTACTTCTTCGACCCCTACTCATATTACTTCTTGTAGTGAATACAATGGATTACCTTTAGAATAAGGTTCCGTGAAGTTAGCCACAAAAGTTCTCACGATTTAACTAAATTTAGTGTCATCGGTTAGTGCATCGTTAGTGCTTCCGTGGTTTGGTAGATATTGAATAGTCATTTATTTCAAGGTCAGCCCCCAAAGTTTTTAGAATTAATTCCAAATTAGTGTCATTCGTTAGTGCACTTTAGTGTACCAATTATTTTCGTTAGTGCTTTATTGGTTTTCGAGCTATTTGTCTTTATATTTTCAAGTTCTGCCCCCAAAGTATTTACGATTAATTCCAATTTAGTGTCATTCTTTAGTGCTTCGTTAGTGCACTTTAGTGCTTCAATAATATTCGCTAGTACTATATCGGTTATCGATATATTTGACTTTATATTTTCAAGGTCAGCCCACAAAGTGTTTACGATTGATTTCAATTTGGTGTCTTTCATTAGTGCTTCATTAGTGCACTTTAGTGCTTCAGGTATTTTCGTTAGTGCTTTATTGGTTTTCCAGATATTTGAGTTTATATTTTCAAGGTCAGCCCCCAAAGTGTTTACGATTGATTCCAAATAAGTGTCATTCGTTAGTGCTTCGTTAGTGCACTTTAGTGCTTCAATAATTTTCGCTAGTACTTTATTGATTTTCGAGATATTTCATGTTCTTTTTTTGAGGTCAGCCCCCAAAGTATTCACAATTCGATTAAATTTAGTGTCATTCGTTAGTGCTTCGTTAGTACTCTTTAGTGCTTAAATAATTTTCATTAGTGCTATCTTCTTTTTCGATATATTTGATATTAATTTGTTGGCACTTCCGTGAAGCGGTTAACTTGGCAACAATAACAAATACAAAAACCCCCAAGTAGTAAATTTTGTAATTTTTTAAAGCCAGTTTCGAGGTATAAGACCGTTTCCACACATAATGTCAACCCAGTAAAATTGCGTATTTAAAGAGGTTAAATTATCTGTCAACTAACATAATAATGTACCGGGAGGTACATTTGAAAAAAACGAGTAATATTTATTTAAAGACTGATACATTTCTACCGATGTAAAAAAATACCCTGTATACGATATTAATGCATTGTTTTGGTAGAATTATTCGGAAATACAGGATGGCGTCACAAATGACAAATTTTCAAAATTGCCTTGTAAGTCATAAACTGAGAGGACTATTGAAATTTCATAAAAAATAAAGCAGTAAGCCGCGAACCCCATCTTTTTATCTTCTATAATAAGGAAGCTGGTATATGAAAATACACAAAAACTGGACACCTTGAAACGAAATTAATGGCACTAAACATATTCGATCCTGGAAAACTCGGGGATTTGGTAAAAAAACAAATATCTTTAAATCAACAAAACACTTAGGAATATAATTATTGAAGAACTAAATAGCACTAACGAATACATGACACTAATTTGGAATCAATCTTAAACAATTTTAGAAGCTGATATTAAAATAAAAAATAGCAAATAACTAGAAAACGAGGAACGCTCTAACGAAATTTATGGAAGCACTAACGAATAACAATAACTGTAACTAAATCATGAATATTTTGGGGGCAAATTTCGCGGAAGTGCCGATAAATTAATATCAGGTATCTCGAAAATCAAGATAGTACTAACGAAAATTACTGAAGCACTAAAGATTACTAACGGAGCACTAACGGATGACACTTAATTTAATCGAATCGTAAATAATTTGGGAGCTGACCTCAAAAAAAGAACATGAAATATCTGGAAAACCAATGAAGTACTAGAGATAATTATTGAAGCACTAAAGAGCACTAACGAATGACACTGAATTTAATCGAATCGTGAATACTTTGGGGGCTGACCTCAACAAAAGAACATGAAATATCTGGAAAACCAATAAAGTACTAGCGTAAATTATTGAATCCCTAAAGTGCACTAACTAAGCACTAATGAATGACACCAAATTTAATCGAATCGTGGATACTTTGGGGGCTGACCTTGAAAATATAAAGTCAAATATATCGATAACCAATAAAGTACTAGCGAAAATTATTGAAGCACTGAAGTGCACTAACGAAGCACTAAAGAATTACACTAAATTGGAACTAATCGTAAATACTTTGGGGGCTGAACTTGAAAATATAAAGTCAAATATCTCGAAAACCAATAAACCACTAACGAAAATAATAGAAGCACTAAAGTGCACTAACGAATGAAAATAATTTGTAATTAATTCTAAAAACTTTGGGGGCTGACCTTGAAATAAATGACTATTCATTATCTACCAAACCACGGAAGCACTAACGAAATTTATAGAAGCACTAACGATGCACTAACCGATGATACTAAATTTAGTTAAATCGTGAAAACTTTGGGGGCTAACTTCACGGACCTTTAGAATAAGGCTTTTTTCTACCGAAAATAACTGACATAAAATTATTGACAACTTTGTAACACAACTGACAATGTCATAGATATGATCAAGAGGGTAATATTATGACATTCTTCCCGCCTTCTTATGTCTCGAGGAAGTCTTCTAAATATTGAGGACGCCTTCGTGTCATAACTGGCCTATCGATATCACCGCCCTACAAAATTTAAAAAAAAATTTGTTGCCAAGTATTTTTGAACGAATGTAGGGTAATTCAGGTCTGCTGAATTCAAAAATAAAAGCAGTTTTTCCAAATTGGCTCTAGTTTTTGAGGTAATGGATACATAATTTTTTAAGGGATTTAGCTATAACATATGCTTTTTATTTTTTAAGAATAATTTACGAACAAGAAATTTACGCAGAAACGAGAGTTCGACCCTGTTTAGTGAGTGTACCACGTGCCGACTGCTGATCACGTGATCAGTGCGTGCACTTGTTTGTCTTGTATCTCTTGATTATAACTGTCAGTTCAGCGTAAGCAGTTGTTCTACTAAGACTTAGCGTTGCGGTTATTGTGTTTTTCTTACGTATTTTGTGTATTTAGTTCTTATTGCCTACCTAGTGAAGTTATTTAAATTTAATAGACGTCAAGTGGAAGGTTTGAGTACATGTGACGAATATTTATACCTATAGTTTTGACTAAAGTTACTCTTTTTTAAGAGGAATGAGTTCTTCAAGCAGGAGCTATTTGAACAGCCCTAATGTCTTCTGCTACATTTGTGGCGAATATACTGTAGCGAAACAAAGAAAAAATATCACAGATTTTGTTAGACAAGCTTATCAAGCTTATTTCGGTGTACAGCTTGGAGACCAAGACAAGTCCTGGGCTCCCCATATAGTGTGCAAAACGTGTGTCGAATGTTTACGACAGTGGTCAAACGAAAAAAGAAAAAGTTTGAAATTTGGTGTGCCCATGGTGTGGAGAGAACCTAAAAACCACCATGATGATTGTTATTTTTGTTTAGTTAATGTAAAAGGTTTTAACAAATACAAGAAAGGCAAATGGGATTATCATGATTCAGAATGATCACGAAGACCTGTGCCACATAGCGAAGAGATTCCCGTACCAGTATATACAATACTGCCAGATGTTCTGACGGCGGAAGAAGAAGAAGAAATTAAGGACCAGTACAGTAGCAGTGGAAGTGAATATGAGCAGGAAATACAATCAACACCACAGCAGTTCTCTCAAGAAGAACTGAATGACCTGATACGGGATCTCGGTCTATCAAAGCAAGCATCTGAACTTCTGGCATCCAGATTAAAAGAAAAAAACTGTCTACAACCAGATATAAAAATAACCATTTATAGAACACGAGAGGTGAAACTTGTTCCTTACTTTAGCCAAGATGAAGATCTTATTTATTGCAACAACAATCCCGGACTTTTTTGTCAAATGGGAATACAATTTGTTCCAGGTGATTGGCGACTATTCATAGACAGTTCCAGTAGAAGCTTGAAGTGTGTTTTGCTACACAATGGCAACCGATATGCGTCAATTCCTATCGCTCACTCAACAAAACTAAGGAAGAATATCAAAACATCAAGTTGGTATTACAGAAACTATCCTATGAAGAACATCAGTTTTCCATTTGTGTTGATCTAAAAATGGTCAACTTCTTGCTTGGGAAGCAAGGTGGGTACACAAAATACCCTTGTTTATCTGCTTGTGGGATAGTAGGGCGAAGCTAGATCATTGGAATATGGTTAATTGGCCAATAAGACAAAATATGAGTGTAATTCGATAGAATATTTCTCGATTAGACGACATAAAACTGTATCAATGCGAAATTTATATTATTTAAACATTACATGGTACTTAATTATCCTTTTTGGTTCATTTTCAATCACTTATTTTTGGATTAAACTTGAAGAATCGTTTTCAAACCGTGACATTTTTATGATATTTTAAATTAAAATTATGATAAAAACAACAATTGTTACTTAGACGTTACTTAGATACGGACTTAAAAGGGAAATTATCGGCACTGCCGGAGAGTTATCTCCGAAAAGATCCTGCTTCATTTGGAATTTTTACCATATGAGTGGAATATTCCGAAAATTTTTCGTAACTATAGTAAGAAACAATTAAACCAGCCGTTTTACGTATATATTCAACCTATTCATTTATCCATTTATTTATTCATCGAGTAAGTATAGCGTATTTCACTGACCTCCGTCCCACTCTCCAGAATTAAAAGTGTAGTTGCTGTGCTAGCTATAAAAAATGGTGTGCTAGATTGTGATAGGTGTCCTTCGTTTGTGGTAGCATTTTGGCGAAAAAATTCCGACCGGAGGTAGCTAGCGTTAACCTGGTCGCACCCGAATTCCAAAGCATTTTTATTGTAAGCTGTTGGTGTGCTAGCTATAAAAAATTGTGTGCTAGGTTGTGCTAGGTATCCTTTATCTGTGCTAGCATTTTGGCGACAAAATTCCAACCGGGGGGGGAGATGGGGCTAGCGATAACCTGGCCCCACCCGAATTCAAAAGCATTTTTATTGTGAGCAGTTGGTGTGCCAGCTACAAAAATTGTTGTGCTAGGTCGTCCTAGGTGCCCTTTACGTGTGCTAGCATTTTGGTAGAAAAAATCTAACCGGGGGGGGGGGGCCCAGCTTGACGGACCTCGTTTTTAGCCTGTTTATATGTACACTCTGCGTCTTTTTTCCTTTTTGAGACGAAATTTGGTATGTAACTGGTCCTACTTTATCTTTTATTCCAAACGGTCCCGTCCAACGGTTTTATAATTTCTTGGATGATCCTACTTTCGTGTTTACGTCTAATAAATATACCAAGTTTCCTGGTCTAAATTCTCTTAGTATTGTTTCTTCGTTGTATCTGGCTACCCTTTCTTCTTTTACTTTCTCTGTTTTTTTAGAACTGCGGTGTATACCTAGTTTAACCTAGCTTCTAGGTCTGATACGTAATTGTTCTCCAGATCATATTTTGTACTTTTAGGTTTGATGAATGTCTCAAATGGTAGTGTTGATCCCTTCCATGTAATAAGAAATATGAGCTGTAGCCTGTTGGCCATTGGTAGGCCATTGGTATTGTTACGAAACAGCAAACTGGTATAGTTCCTGAATCTGACTCTGGCTGAGCCATATATTAAAGTTAAAATTATGGCGGATGTGCAGGGATTTCTTGGAACTGTTTACGATTGTGACTATCTTATCTAGACATTGTTTTTGTGACGAGTCTTATCTAGAAAATGCCAGAAAGCCAATTGTTTTTGTGTAAGCCGCAATCTAGAATTATCTAGTAAAAAAGACACTAATATATAAAGGACCGACCACGGAGAGTTAGTTTTAGTTGATAAAGTGATCTAGTAATACAAATAGCGAACAGTGTTGATAGTGTTGATATAAATTAATAATTACGGTTGTGTGAATATAAATTAAATTTAAGTGAATAGTTCAGTGTATATAAATTAACTGTTAGTGGGTAGTTTGGTGTTTAAATAAATTCGTAAGTAGCCATACCGTGTGTTTAAAGTTTATCCCACCCGTTTAATGTTTAACTAAATAAGAAAAACATTACAGTATATACGGTATCCATTTGTCCCAGTTCCGTTGATTTGGTGCTATGTAGTGTGCTAGCATATCTTTTAGTACCCTGTGTAGTCTTTCTATTTGTCCATTTGTTGTCAGTGCGTAGCTTGCTATGTGAGGTCTTTTAATGTTTAACAGTTTGCAGGTTTCCTGCATTAATACTGACATAAAGTTTGTCCCTCTAACTGTTAGTAGTTATGGGGTGTTCCGTGCCTACATATTATTTGCTCTACCAGTGCTCTTGCTACTGTATCTGCTCTTTGGTCTGGTAGCGGGAATGCTTCGCAGTATTTTGTGAAGTGGTCTTGAAATGTTAGTAGATACTTGTTTCCCTCGCTTGACGTTAGTAGTGGATCTACTATGTCCATACAGGTTATTTCCCATGGTGCTGTCACTCTTGTAAATTTTTGTAGAGAAGCCTTTTTGAAGTGTGGTGATGTTTTTTGTCTATTGCATGCGTCGCATTGTTTGAAATAATTAATTATATCTGTTCTCATCGTGGGCCAAAAGCAACGCCTTTTTATTGCCAGTAAAGTTTTTTGTTGACCTTGGAGACAGTATATGGGGGAGTCGTGAAAATCCTCTATCACTTTCCTGATGTAGTTTTTAGGTATTACTAACTGATCTTTGTTGTCTTCGTGCTCTTGTCTGTATAGGAGTCCTTCTTTGTCTATGTAATATTTTCCCTTTGTTTAGTCAGCTTTGTCCATTTGTGGCACAATATTGTTGCAGAATTCGTCTTGTTTTTGCGCTTTCTTCAGCATTTCTTTGTCCCAATATGGTTCCCATTCTTCTTCCTCTGTTTCTATCACGTTGATCTTCTTCGTCTCCCGGGTTTGGGTTAACCTTAGTATATTCACTTTAGTAGATATTCCGTAGAAGGTAATTGAATCATTTTAATGATTTCCTTCCAGGAATCTGTTCGTTGCTTACTATGAGCGTTATACTGTCTTCTGTATTTTCTTCGCATAGTGCTCTTAACTCCTGGATGATGTTCCACATTATTTCATAAGAAGTTTATTCGTCTGTTTAATGCTATGTAGAACTCTATTTTTATCGTGTCCCGTTCTTTAACTGTTTCTATTTATTCTTGTGAGATGTCTGGTAATGTGTATGCTCTTTATCAATGTGTCTTGATTTGGTTTGAGCTTCGCCATTAGTATTACTATTGATTGTTCGTCTTGGATTGACGTTACGTTTCTCTCTTTCTCTGATATTTTTTCTTTTCTTGGTAGATCGTTTTCGGCGATATATGCTAAGTAATCTTCGTACGTTGTTCTTATGTAGTCGCATGTTTTGTCGAGCATTCTGCTTAACGAATCTGCGTTCCCATGTTTCCGCCCTATTCTGTGGATTAATTCGAAATTGTACTCTGCTAGGGTTAAGGCCCACCGTGTTAACCGGGTCTTTTAGTGTGAGTACCTATTTGAGTGCTCTATGGTCAATTATGATTGTAAATTTTGTGCCGAAAATGTAGCATCTGCAAGTTTTAATAGCGAAGATGACTCCTAGAAGTTCTTTCTCGGTCGTCGAATAATTTGTTTCTGCTCTACTTAGTGTTCTGCTTGCGTATGCAATTGGTCTTTCTCTACCGTCCCTTATCTGACTTAATATTGCTCCTATGCCTATGTTTGATGCGTCTGTCCATAAGATGAAGGGTTTGGAGAAGTCTGGAAAAATTAGAACTTTGTCTGACATTAATGATGCTTATAGTTTTAACGAACTCTGAATAAGTATTAACGAACCATTTGCATATTGCGTCTCTGGTGATAAAACTTAGGAGTATACAATATAAATTTAATGACTCACTGTACATATTATGAGAACATTGCGTTATGCTTTGATTGCAAGCCATTTCCAATACGTGATCTCAAGTTGGGGCAGTGCATTCAAAACTCGTTTATTTCCACTGGAAGTTTTACAGCGGCGATTTTATTTACTCCAAAAATGCTCTTTATCGTACAGATTATACCTTGATTCTGAGCCACCAGTGATGGGTGTAAGACAGCTTTATTTCTACAATTCCAACACTAGGTATTACATAAAAAAAGAAGCTGCCCAACGTCCGTTCCATAATTATATAACACCCGTCGACAACCTCTTTTTACAATTCCTTCAATGTTAAAGTCTCTAATATAATATACCTTCTTATTTTTAGCACCCACATCAATTAAAAAATATCACGAATCCCAACAAACTAAAAAAAATTGTTAAAAATCACATATTTGAAATTCATAGGTAAATCGTAATATATATCTTCGAAAAATAACAATATGTTCTTGATTTTCTTTCTATTGATTATTTTATCACAAACCTTTTATTAGTTTATTTAAATTTCAAAGAGTGCTGATAAATTTAAGGTTAGAGGTAACACTATTGTCTCAGAAAATTTACAAACATCATTCAGCTTTTTCTTGTTTAAACATAATACCGATTCGAAGGTTACAAGAAGCAATTCGTATCATTGAAGTTCCCTAAATTAATTTACGCACCTGAATGAATTTAATCGTATTTTAGGTGTTATTATACTACTTAATTAGTTTCCGATTGTTTTATGTCGGATTTAACGGTGAATACGCAAATCAGCTACACTGGAAACGAAATTGCAAAATTTTACGTTCTGTATGTTGATTGAAGAAAAATTATGTTAAAATCTATCAAAGTTTTATATTCCAACGTTGTCAGTTTACCTATAATTTATAGAAACTTTCTATCTCAAAATTTCTAGCGTTTAGAACGTGAGCATTGTTTCAACGATTATTTCACTTAATACAAAATACGCGCCTTCGATTGGTTTAAATATGAGGATTGATATCTGGAAACACCATGTTTTCGATTTTGTATGTCGGCACCTGATTGGATACATGCAATTTTCCTATCTGTGTGTTTCGCGTTGTCATTAGTTGTTTTATTCGATATTAAAAATCTAGTGACTGACAGAAAATGTCAAATTAATAAAGAAACGTCAGAATTATTGTATCAAGAATGAATTCTAAAAACCGTTTTGGTCTGTTTGATCTAAAAGACAATTCATGGAATTTTGCAACGAACGTCATCATAGCCCAATTTTAATTATTTTCGTGAAATAATTTTGACAAATACAACTCGTGTAATTAATGATTATCGAAAATTTCTTTTCTTTTTCGAAACAAATTGTTGTTTTAGGAAACCACACTCGCGCTTACGCGCTCGTGTGGTTTCCAAACAACAATTTGTTTCTCAAAGTCGAAGAAATTTGTATTTCGATAATCATCATTACACTTGTTGTATTACTACTGAAAATCGCTGTCTCAATTTGGGTTGCACCAACAATAATTATCTGTTGATGAACCAATAACAAGCCGTTAATCAATCATCTTTGTAATGGAAGATGTACTGTCAATTATTCAATAATTAATTTGACAGTTGACGTAAAAATTTGAGGTTACCATATTTGAAGATTATTATCGTCTTATATGTTTATTGTTACAGGTTAAATACCGGAATGTTAAAAAATTTTACGTCCCCATTGGCCGATCACTTTTTTTTATCAAATTGCCTTTCTATATTTCTTTTCAATTCCTAATTAATGTTATACATCCTCATCTATGATTTTCAGTCAAAAAAATATGTTTTTCAAATTTGTGTTCAGGTTGGAGTTTCACGGCCACCAGCAAAACTTTTATCACGGGATGCCATTGTGAGTCCAATGTGGTTTCCTGTACAAAATTGTCAAACGCGAGCTAACTTTTTTACCAAATAGCGTTCGTGAAAAATAATAACAGATTTGAAAAGGTCGTTAAAAAATAAATTCAAGTGCACTTTTAATGTTCTTAAATTCGGTCTGGTTTAATAAGAAAATGCATAGTTATGTTTTTAAAAGCCATTTTTATATCACTTTAGAACTGGGACGGAGATGACCGAGTTGGTATTTGTTACGCGAAATTTGTTGTTGAATGAGGAGGATGACGGTTCGATCCCACGCTGTGACGAAGTTTTTTGTTTTTAGTTCTTTTTTTACAATTTTTATCTAAAAAATGTTAATTCTAGAATAAAGCAAAGTTATTTGTTTCAAAAATTTATTTATTTAAAGAAATGTTCAGACAATTTAGTATCACTTTTAAAAATCAAAATCTAGTAGGTAGCCTTCCAAATAATGCCATTTTCATTCTTGACAATTTGTAATCTTTAGAGCGAATAAGTATTTTTGAAAGGATTAGATTTGTTATTTTAGTGTACTTGTGAGTAATTTCTTGTTTTATTTGTCTATATTTTTGTAATTTCATTTGTTGTTCAAGTTTAGATTCATTTTTTAATAATTTTTAATTTATTATAATAGTTATAATTTCATTTAAAATTGTTCGTGTTTACCCATTATTTAATTTATTTTATTGTGTATATAATTGGTAGTTTTTAATTCTTATCAGTTAGTAATTATTTATTTTTCTTCTCGTTGTAAAATGCTTACTCGTGAAGAAACTGCAAATTGTTTGTATGTATTAAGGCGGTCTCAGTAGTCGTGATATTGAACAATTTTTATTTAATATGTCCAATGGTCAGACTGATGTACCGCATCACAGGATACATCAAATTATTAAACAATTTGAAACAACGTTGTGTCTAAAACGGAACACCGACGAAGAAATCGAACAACCGAGCAATCGAGCAGTGGAAAGCTTGTTGTGACCGAGCAAAGAAATTTGAAGACGAGTTTATCTCAAAAGAACCAATGATAGATAACATGATTATTGATTTGAATGAGGACAGCGACACTGAATCTGAATCAGAACAGGAGTCTGAAGATGCCGTTTCAGAAGATGAAGGGGATTTGTCTGGAATTGAAGAGCACTCTGATAGAAACAACAAGAAAACAGAAAATATACTAGTCGCGGGTGGAAAAACATATGTTAATTTATATATTTATGTGAGTATAAATTCCTCTGTTCTTATACAAAACACCCTGTATATTTTTATCATTCTTTCGCAGAATGTTTTTTTTTAATTAATGTTTATAGAATGATTATTTATTTCCATCAGGTCTTTGCTTTGAAATTTCGTTTTCCTCAAAAAAATCGAATGGGGTGCGATTAAGGGCTCAGTTCACGTCTGGCAGCCCCGTTTCCACCGGAAGCCCTTAAATTATAAATATTTTCGAGTGTCCCATCAACTTGTGTATGTTCCTCGTGTTCTTTATTATATTTATTTACCTATTTCTGATATTTTTTGGCGATGCATTATTTTCCTAGTCGTACTTTATTCACACTTATGGCTTCGGGAAAATTATGCAATTTTCATTAACGGTCCAGTGATCACAGACAATAAAATTATATAATTCGAAAAGTTCATTAGGTATTAACGAAAATTCAGATAAGAACCTACGTTCCTACGTGTTACAGAAAAATTTCTCTCCCGATTGTACATTCCGATGATAACCAGTCGTAAACAGTAGTCGACCTTTGTCGCACATCTACTCACGCTTTCTATCGTTTACGCATCTTAGAGTTATCCTCACGCTTGTCGACCAGTAATAACCAGTTATTGTTCTACCCTTATCCAAAAAATCAATCATGATTACTCCACGGCAATCCCAAAAAACTGAAGCAAGAACTTTTCCAGCAGATTTTTGGACACCAAACTTCTTAAGTCTTGGAGAACCAGAGTGTCGCGATTCCATCGATTGTTCCTTAGTTTCTGGATCGTAGAAATGTACCCAAGTCTCATTCATAGTAACAATTCGGTTTAAGAAGTCTACATCATTTTCAAATCGAGTACAGATCGAACGCGATGCTTCTACCCTTGCACGCTTTTGGTCAACATTCAAACATTTGGGGATCCATTTTGCAGCAATTTTTCTCATGGCCAAATTGACGTGAACTATATGATGAACGCATTCGTATGAAATATTTAGTGCTTCAAATATCCGTTTTAGCCCAATTCGACGGTCTGATAAAATCATATCATGAACGGCATCGATATTTTCGGGGACTGACACAGAAACTGGCCTTCCCGATCGGTCATCATCTTCAATGGAAAATTTACCTCTTTTGAAGCTTGCAGTCCTATTTTTCACGATCGCATACGAAGGACATTAATCACCAAGGGTATTAAGCATATCTTCACAAATCTGCTTACCTCTTAAACCTTTTAGATACAGGTACTTGGTAATGGCTTGATACTCCAATTTTTCGATTTTCACAATTTCGGTGGACATCTTTTTTCTTTTAATTTATTGCGTAACTCTGGTTCACTTTTTTGACGTCAAACTTCTAATAATTTATTGTTCGTTGTTATGGTAACGCAATATTTTGTTTATGGATGGAACTGGTCTAGGCTAACTATATATCAGTACATCCTCGTACTTGTTGAAACGCCTATTTTTAAAAACGAACATCTAAGACTGTATACAAGACGTTGCAACGTGTTTATATTTTGGAACGACAGACGTTAGCGGCAATATTATATTATTATTGAGAGAGTGGTCGTAGAGTAAAGTAGATCAAAAAATTAGTTGTCTTTTTATGGCTCCCGTCTCCAATTTTCGCAATATAAATAACATAGTCTGCAAACAAAAAATATAGTTTAAAAGAACCAACAACATACAGTCCATTGAAAAACATCAAGCTACAAATCAAACATATGGCCCATTCGAGACACATAAAAAATTGACGACGATCTAACACCTGCATTTCAAACGCTAGCCAAGATTTAAGCCCAGTAGCCCGGGAGAATATTTAACGACGGCAAGTGGAACAAGCGATGAAAGTTTGAGAAGCCAGAAGATTTATCCGAACGACTGTAACGAAATCATTTTTTTCTTCGCAGACGAAAAGAAATTATAATATGTAAAGGCTGTGTCACATTAGGCTACTTTGCTAGCTGCTAGTAAGTAGCGTAGTCTGACATAGGTAGTAGCGGCTACTAACAGTCGCCGGCTAGTGGAAAATGAGTAGCTAAAAAAAGTTGGACATGTTCAACTTTTTGGCGCTAGTAGCCAGCCTTGAGAGGTCACGAATTATATCAACGATTCATATGGAAACCGATGAGTTGCTGTTCCACGGTGTAAGATGCAGATCTCTGTCGTAGTTCGTAGAATTATAATTTTGTAAAATAAACGTTTTTAAAAAAAGTATTTCGAGTTAGTAATTTGAAAGTGGCGCAGTCAGTAGGATATTCAGAATTAATACGTATCGAACGCGTTAATTTTCGTTTTAACGATTGACTGAGTATCGGAATCTACGGACTTAGTTGTTTTGTGCAAGTGGAAGTTTAGAGTGGCTCCTAGAACGTCAGGAAACCCAGTGTATCATACACCGAAACGATCCCAAGCACGAAGAAGTCCATCAACGGGAATTGGAACGACAATAGTCCAATTTTGCAGAGATATTCATCTGAGGAAGACAAAAATTGCCGAGCCGGAGTATATCTCTATAGGAATGCTTGAAATATTTCTTCTATTATTACTGTAAGTACAATAAATTTTTATGTCTGAAGTTGACCAATTATCAAACATTCTTCAAAGTTTAAAATTAGAACCTTCAACTGACTCACTAATTTTAAATCAAAGTTCAATTAATAATAATTTAATCATGGCCGAATTTAGACCAGAATATCTAAAATGTGTGCCAGATTTCGATGGCAATCCAAATGATTTGAACAGATATCTAAGTATCTGTAAATCATTAATTGATTCATTTTACAGAATAGACACACCAAATTGTTTCCAAAATGTGTATTTATTAAATTGTCTAATATCTAAGTTAACTGGTAATGCTAAATTAGTAGTAAATATACAAAATGTATCTACTTGGAACGAGTTAAGAGATGTTTTAACGAGAAATTTCGCAGATCAGAGAGACGAAACTTGTCTAAATAGGGATTTAGTAATGATGAGACAACAATCAAATGAAAAAGCACAGCAATTCTATGATAGAGTTTTAAACATTCTCAATCTTCTGTGTAGTTATGTAGACGTTCATGAAATCGAAAATGACTCAAAGATTTTAAAAAGAAATTTATATAATAATGTAGCTTTAACAACATTCTTATCAGGACTTAAAGAACCGTTAGGTACAACTATTAGATGTATGAAACCAAATAATTTAGCCGAAGCTTTACAATATGTTTTAAAAGAAGACAATGTACATTATTTCCAAAATTTTACTCATAAAACAAATATAAAGCAACCGCAACACTCTGGTAAGCCTTCTGTACAACGACATAATTTTAACAGTAATCCAACTCAATTTAATACTCATACACCTAATAATTTCTTTAGAGCACAGAGATCATTTCCATCTCAACCTATACCTGTTCGCCCTATAACACCAAGACAACCCCAACGTTTTCCTACGAATTCTCAAGTCTTCAAACCTCAACAGAACCATAATGCATTCAAAGCAAATAAAAATCTAAATTTACCAAAACCCACACCCATGAGTATTTCCACAAGAAATACAGTAAACAATCACCCAATGAGTTCACATATCAGAAACTCATACCCAGGTCCTTCAAATCAAAATCATTTCCGAAATTCTCGACCACAAAATAATTTTATAGCCGAGGAATTATTTAATGCTGATATTCAGGACGAGGAAACCGAGCAATATTATTATCCTGATAACTCACATTCTGAAAACGAACAATATCAATTTGAAGAACAAAACAATAATGATCATTTCGATTCATCAAATCAAGATTCTGTAAATTTTCACGAAACGCCTCAGAATTTAGAGGAAACATAACCCCTGAATCAATTCCATTAAATTTAAGTAATAATAGTGAATTACCTTATATAATATTCCCCGAGTATAATATCAAACTTTTAATAGATTCTGGATCATCAAAATCTTTCATAGATCCTGAAATTGCATTTGCATATTTTTCAGATAACCTAACTCATGACCCATTTACTGTGAAATCAGTTTTTCAAGAATCTTCCCATAAATATAGCACTCTAATCCCTTCTTCAAAAATTTTCAATTTATCTGATAATTTGAATCTCAAATTCTATGTATTCAAATTCCATAGTGTGTTCCAAGGATTTATTGGCCTAGATAACTTGAAATTATTGAAAGCCAACATAAACTTCTCTAGTGGATGGTTAATGACCCCACATAGTAAAATTAAATTAAATTTTCATAAAACTCAGAAAAACATAAACTCTATTACTATCGAACCTAGAACCGAAAAGGTTATCAAAATAAAAACAAGTATAAAGAATGGTGGTATCATCATTCCACACCAAAAATTTCACGGTTGTGAAATACCAGAGTCGCTATCAATTGCAAGAAATGGAGAAGCCATTACTACAATCCTAAATATCACAACAAATCCAGTTAAATTGAGTTTTTCAGAACCACTTCCTGTAGAAAAATTTGATAACAATGCTTCTAAAAATTTCGAATTGAATAACCTAGAAGACACTTCTACACAAACTTTAGATTTAAATAATATTAGAACAGATCACTTGAACGACGAGGAAAAATCCAAAATACTTAAACTTTGTTCCGAATATTCTGACATATTTTATAACGAAAACACACCACTTACTTTTACGAACAAAATTAAACATGAAATACGAACCACCGACGAGATTCCTGTTTACGCTAAAACCTATCGATATCCTTTTGTGTACAAAAAAGAAGTAGATAAACAAATTCAGAAATTTCTTGAACATAAAATTATCCGACCAAGCTCAAGTGCCTGGAATGCGCCAATCTGGGTCATACCCAAGAAACAAGACGCTTCTGGGAAAGCCAAATTTCGTGTAGTCATAGACTATAGACGCCTTAACGAAAAAACTATTGATGACAAGTACCCACTTCCTAATATAACGGACTTACCAGACAAGTTAGGTAGATGCCAATACTTTACAACCTTGGATCTAGCTTCAGGTTTTCACCAGCTAGAGATGGCCGAAAAAGATATAGAGAAAACAGCTTTCAGCACCGAATCCGGACACTGGGAGTTCCTCCGGATGCCATTCGGTTTGAAAAATGCCCCAGCTACCTTCCAGCGGGCAATGGACAATATATTACGAGGCATACAAAATGAAAAATGCCTTGTATACCTTGACGATATAATCGTTTTTTCCACTTCATTACAGGAGCATATAGAGAGACTAAAATGTGTATTTGATCGACTTAGAGAATCTAATTTCAAAATTCAATTAGATAAATCGGAATTCCTGAGAAAAGAAGTAGCTTATCTCGGACATGTAGTCACCCCTTCTGGAGTGAAATGCAACCCAGATAAAATTAAAGCCATCAAAGTAAATATGAACGAAATCCAGTACATATGCAATTAAATATCACGCCAACCGCCTCGAATCCATTCGAAATTATTCATTTAGATTCTTTCACGATCGAAGAAACAAAATTTTTAACTATTATTGATAGCTTTTCTAAATACGCTCAAGCATATCACATAAATTCTGCCTCTGGTACAAAAGCGGTAGACAATCTTATCAAATTCTTCTCTCATCACGGCATACCGAAACAAATCATAGTTGACAATGGCACAGAATTCAAAAATTTCGTAGTAACAGAATTACTGAGCCTTCATAAAATTCAAGTTCATTTTACCTCTCCCAATCATCCTCAATCCAACGGACAAATAGAAAGACTCCATTCAACTCTAATAGAACATATACGACTTCTAAATACTAAAGGTTTCTCAAAAACCCCAGTTAAAATGAAAATGTTACATGCTATACTTGCTTACAATCATTCGATTCATTCCAGTACAAAAATGAAACCGATAGATATAGTCCACGGACATATTAATAATAATGATGTTTATGACAATGACATAAATAAAATACTCTTAAATGATTACATCAACAATCACAAAGAAAAAACAAAATTATTGTACTCAAAATATAATTCCGACTTAATTAATCGAAAAGAAAAAATTACTTCTAAACTAAATACAAACCGAGACAAACCAGAAATATTCAAACCTAATCAAAAAGTATATGTAAGAAAACACATACGACAAAAACACGCTAATAAGTATACTTTACCAATCAAATTAAAAACCGTCAACCTTGCAAATAAAACAGCTTCAACTGAAAATAGAGAGAAGGTACACATGGACAACTTGAAACGTCCCCGGAAAAAACGTCAAAAATAGAAAATTGTGTACGATACATTTATACAACTTTCACACGTAATATTAAGACAATAATTTAGAATGTAGAATTTTGCTTTATTTCAGATTTTCTGGAACTATGGAACTCCAGGATAAAATAACAATTAGAAATCTAGTTAACAATCCCGGGTTGCTACCCTTTAAGTTACGAACCGTAAAAATTGAAATGTACAGTTATGGACTCATACACTATTATGATTTGAACCCAATTATTTTAGAAATAAATAAATTACAAATTCAAGCCACAAAAATTAGGGCCTTTGCTGTTCAAAACCTACAACACGCTAATGATCTCTCAAATTATTGTAAATTGCTTGACTTCACAGAAACCAAGATTAACGATAAGCCAGCAGAAATATTACCCCATCCTTCAAGAACTAAAAGAGGCCTTATAAACGGCATAGGATCAATCTTTAAATCTATCACTGGAAATTTAGATTCTAACGATGGAGAAAGATTTGAAACTCTCATCAAAGAATTACAAAATAACCAAAATAATTTAGCTAGTAGTATAAGAAATCAAAATTCATTATCAGTCTCGCTCATTGATAAATTTAATAAAACCATCGAACAAATAACCAATAACGAACAAATTTTGGAAACAAAAATCAAATTTATCCATAATTTAATCAACAGACAAGCAAATTTCGAATATTATGCACATATTAAGATGGCTATTAGCCTAATCATAGTTCTGTATGAATTGATTAATTCGGTTTTAAACGATATCGAAAATTCAATTACATTTGCTAAACTTCAAGTGATGCATCCAAGCATAATTAAAACTTCTGATTTATTTAAACAATTAAAGAATTTGGAGAAAATATTTACAAAAAACGAATTGCCCTTAGAAATTGAATTCGATAAAATTTTACTCTATGAAAAATTAATTAAAATTGATTGCTACTCATATAATAATAAAATTACATATATTTTAAATATTCCTATAACATATCCCAAAGTTTTTGATTACTACCATTTATTTTCGGCTCCAATACTAGAAGGGAGTCAGTTTAAGGTGATAATACCTCAGAATAAATTTTTAATTACGAATGGTGTCAACTTCGCTTATTCAAGCAAACCTTGCAAAGAGATTCTCCCTCAGCAGTATGTCTGCCCGAGAATAGACCTGCAGGAAATTCAAGAAGATAGGCCTTGTGAAATAAACTTACTTGAAATGAAACGCACTTCCACCTGCGAGAAAACCAAATTTCAATTGTCGAAGCCATTTCTGAAACAACTAAACAATTTCCACTGGTTGTACATCATTCCATTCCAAGATACAGCAAATTTCAAATGTCCAAATCAGGAGGAAACCAAGTATCTTACAGCGGGTACTTACCTCTTAGAAATTCCTTTGAGATGCCAAGTAGTAGCTCATCACACAGTTATAAATAACCAACAACTCTATAGTAGCTTCAGCCAGCCGATACTACTATTAAATCTAGACAACAGTACCTTTCGCCCAACTACATCAAACCTCGACTTTCATTTGGAGGAAGCAGAACTAGACGATCTTCAACCGCTAAAAAGTAAATTTGTAGAAAATCAACCTCAATTAACATTCGGATAAGTCTCAAAAACCCCCAGCATATGGACCTTATTAATTTATTTATTGTTAATTTTTATTTTTGTTTTCTGTATATATAAAAAATGGGCATCGAAGTACTGCAAAGCTGCAAAGAAACCATCCCAGGTGGACCACTCAACCGTTCAACTTCCTCGCTAGCTGCGTAAGTTGAATTTACGAGGGGAGGAATTATATCAACGATTCATATGGAAACCGATGAGTTGCTGTTCCACGGTGTAAGATGCAGATCCCGTAATCAGCATAAATATTATATATGTAAAATTACTTGTTGTAGATATGGTTAGTCAGTTACTAGATTTCATGTTGTTTGTCGTAGTTCGTAGAATTATAATTTTGTAAAATAAACGTTTTTAAAAAAAGTATTTCGAGTTAGTAATTTGAAAGTCACGTGACCTAGTAGCGGCAAGTAAGTCGCCAATGTGACATCGCAGTAGCAGTGTCTTGGTCTTCGGCGGCAACTTAACGCAACCACGTGCTGTGTTGGATTTAATTGTTTTGATAACAACATAAATACTATCGTACAAAATAATTGAACTTAAGTGGTCAGGTAATGAAATAATATTTCTCAACATATATAGAAAATATGAATGTTTGTGGAACACGAAATCACCAGATTACTTAAAACGGCGTGCTTATTCTGTAAAAACAACAATTATTTTGCAACTAGCAACCGTTGCACAACGGTCGCACAATCAGTCGCAAAATTTGGTATTTTGTAAGGTAGTCGCGTCGCAATTGCTGTCAAGATGCACTTTTACGTCATGAAACTTGCAATCGGGTAGCAATGAACGTAACTATAAATCAGCTGATGAACAAAAACAAATTTAAAAAATATTCAAATATGCATAAAAAACGAAGGAAGCGTCGAAAAATCATCATTACTGCAATTGAACACAAATTTTAAATAAATGATTATGTACGAAACAATTTGTATCTCATATGTCTCTTTAGAATATTCTCAGCCCTCCTATTTTCAGCTTCTGCGGCCTCAATAATCATAAATGCACGAGCCATTACTAAATACGTAAAAACAAATAATAACTATTATTTCTTTTATTACGGTGTTAAGTAATTGTTATTAAATATTAGGTAGTTGTGTCCACTTTTCTGAGGGTAGTAAGCCCACTAAATTACTATTTGTACAAATGAAATATGTTTGTTATTGACAAAATGTTATAATTTATTACTTATCTTCTATTTCTATTAAGAAAACTAGATTTAATTATCAAACAACTCAACTACAACTACTATAATTATGATTGCTATTCAACAGTTGCAATCGCTTTGTAATTGCTAAAAAATTGCTAACAGAATACGCATTTTTCACATGAACAACTGAAAAATGCACTTTTTTAGTTAACCAATTGCTCACTAGAGGCAGTTAACAGATAAATTGCGATCGCGGTCGCAATTGCCTCTTCAAGAATACGAAACCCGCGTTTGACAGCAACAATTGCGCAATTATCGGCAGTTGCAAGTTACAGAATAAGCCCGCGGGAAGCAAAAAAAGTTGCTTTTGCTGAATTAATCAGTGAGCTTCAAGATAGTGGGTTACCAGCGCAGGAAGAAGCCCTCAAAAAGAAGATTAAAATAATTCGGGACGCATACAGGAATGAGTTGAATAAAATTAAAAAAAGTAAAAGGAGTGGGGCCGGCATTGACGGTGTATACAAGCCTAAATTAATATGGTTCACTACAGCTGATTCTTTTTGGAACCAAGTTATATCTGGAAGGCAGTCATCATCAAACCTGGTAAGTAAAAAAACCACATAAATGTGAACAGATGTGTATATAACGTTGTAGTAATGTATATTGTTTGCACTTAATTGTAAGTAACATTGGATTTTCTTATATAACAATATTTTTCCTGCCATGGTACTGCCATATGAGTCACAAAAGCATGTTCATAAGCCCAACGGACATTTTCCTCATCTTGAGATCGAAACAATTTTAATTCAGACCAGTCCCAACTACATAAAACAAATTATATATTATATTATATATTAAAGTGAAACATAGCTACGAGGAAAATGAACTAATAATATCACTTGAAAGATAATAATTTCTAATGAATAAGTCAATAAATAATTCATAACGACATGCTATTTGAATGCATATAGTTTGGACATGTCAAGAAAAAAACTACACACTGTATACATTTTAAAATGATTTATAAGACTTTAATTTAGAGAACAATAAAACATTGAGAATAAATATCAATAATTATATTTGAAGAATAAAACAAGTATGAGTAAATTTCATCAATTATATTCTAATATGTATTTATAAGAAACCCTGTATAAAGAATAACATGAATTTTGAAACAAAATTCAATAATTGTATCTTTATTACTTATTGCTACTTTCGAATAAACCCTGTATATAGTATAAACTTTTCGATCAAATCGCATCATAACGTCAAATGAAAATATTCGATGCGGAAATTGACGTTCATTGATAGTGTAGTTAGGAGTGACATAGTGCGGTTTTGAAACGTAAATAAACACAGTTAAAATATCTAAGAGAACGCAAGGATGGATAATCTGATTTGAAAAAAACAATTATTTTCAACTAACAACCAGAAACAATAAAAAAAATGAAAAACAAGTGAACGTTGTTGATTTTAAGCTTGGGGAGAAGCATCGCGGGTTTAAAAGACGATAGTCGCATAAAATTTCTTTCTCCAAAATTATTATAAAAAGTAAAAATAACTGTAACAAACTTAATTAAAAAGTCAACTAAAGTATTAGATAACGTATACAAATAAAAAATAACAATTATAACCCGTTTTTTTAAACAAATAAGTGAATAAAACGTTAGTGTTACCTACAAGAACTTGGTAAGATTAAAACAATTTACCTTATTCAAACAATTTTGCTCATCGTCAATTTATATTACTGCTAATTGTGATACAATACAGGAAAATAATCCACAATTTATTATTTTCCAATCCTGAGTTCCAACTTTTGTTTCATCGTAACCACGAACAATCCTTATATTATCTCCAGAGTTGAGAAGAAACCAACGATGAACTTTCTAATTTCTTGTGTATATAAATCTTTTCTATAAAAAACAACAATAGAGATAATTTCTGAAATGTTAGGTTAGGGATTTATTATTGCTACTAATTTTTATATATTAACTAGATTTAAAGGTCCAATCTCCACTGATTTTACGGACACAATACAATAATAAATTAAACACTTAACTACTCACCAGATTCATATTCTTTTAACAACAATAACATTCTCGACACACCACGCTTTTGTTTTCCATGTAAGATTAAGTAACTTTTCACAAATTTACTCGAACGCAATAGTTATTTGGAACGATTTAGAGTTGGGATTGACAAGTGGTAAACATGATCATGGTTACAAAATATTAGATGAACATATTGGTTGAAATTTACCTAATAAGAAATTTAAATAAGATATTATAAAAAAAAGAAACTATAATTGAATTTATGTAAAGATTTTTCACAAGTTTTGATATTTGAATTACATGATATATTCCAGTTTTCATTGTGAATCATTAACAACTATTTTTGAATTTTCACTGTCGTATTAAATTATTCATGTGTTTCTCTGATATCTCTACCTATAGTTTCCTGTTGCTGGCGAGTGCTCAGTGCCGAACTCATTCCTGAGGTAAGAATAATAATAACAAAGAATAATTTTTTTTTATAATAAGACAAAGATCTTAATTTGAATTGGGATTCGTTTGTAAACGGACCAATTCTGGCGCCCATAATTTAAAAAAAAATAACTATTAAAAAATATGAACAACAATTAAATGAAATAATATATAACAATCTGGCTCACCAACGCGAGACAATTGAAAAATATATATGTCAACTTGGTTCACCCAAACGTGTAGCCAAATTAAATATATGTCAATTAGGTTCGTCCAACGTGAGGCGATAAAATACTATGACAATATATATTATATTGAAAATTCCGCTTATCTGATTGTAATTAAAAATTGAGATCAGGTTATTTGTTTTAAAATATTGTGAAATTATTTTGATACTACTAGTTAGAAGATCTATTTTATTTTTCTCAAATTTCAATATCTTTACTGTTAATACGGATTGAATTTTAATTTTTTTATGAAATGCAATCCACTGTCCCATAATATCAACATAGCTATTACACATCAAAATTTAAAAAAATGTGCAGCTTCATGTTTAACTTAAAATATCTCTTCATCTTCAGTGCTAGTAGTCATCTTCAGTGCTAGTAGTAGTCGAATACACACGTACAATTTTGTGCTCCTGCTTAATTTTCAAGTTTACATTGTATAAGCTGTGTATATTTTGTAAATGAACTTTCAAGTAGCAATCTCTGTATATTGTAGTGATAGGTCTATGAAAAAGTGCAGTGCCAGTGCAGTAAAACAATATAAAAATAACATTTCAAACCGTGAGTACCATTCACCATTTTACAATAATTATTCATCATCATAGAACGTACTAAAGATAACAAAAACTAGTATGCCTACTATGTCAACTTGTTCCAATTGTTCGAAGCTGGTAAACACAAATGATCGCAAACTCCAGTGTGATGGCTGTAAGCGACAAATACACATGGCATGCACCGATGTTTCTGCCGACGACCGGGTTACGCGGCAGAGGGTTCGTGACTTGTCTATCCTCTGCAACAATTGCAGTTCGAATGTTTCAAATTTCTCGGAATTAAAAACTCTTCTGCTAGATTTTAAAACAGAAAATAAACGAATTTGATGATAGATTAACTCAATTAAATAATAAACTGTGAGTCAGTTCGATGCAGTTAATTCGACCGAATTCACTGACACCATCGCAAATGAGGTGGTAGATCGCATAGTGCGAGTCAAAAATATTATAATCAGAGGCGTACTTGAACACTCCTCTGGGGATGCTCAACTTAGAAAGGATGATGACACGAATAAAATTAAGCTTGTCTTGGATACTGTCGGATGTCATGAAACCCCTATTACCTTCTACAGAGTCGGCAAAACCAACCAGAAGTTTCCTCGCATGATCAAAGTAGTAATGGCTTCACAACGCCATGCCAAAAACATATTGAGACATAAATCCAAACTTCTCGAGGAGAAGCGTACTGAAAATTTTTCTATAATAGATGACAAGACGCCCACACAACAACAACAACGATTAAAAGAACTTCGAAGTGAACTAGATACCCGTAAAAATAATGGCGAACATGATCTGACAATCAGGTACACCAACGGCATTCCAAAAATCTCGAAATTTCGTTCATAACTTTTCTACCCGCAATTTCAATGACTGGCTCTTTTTATACACAAATTTGAACTCACTTCACGTTAAACTTGGCGAATTCACATGCACAGTGAAACTTCTTAAACCACAAATTATTTTTATTACCGAAACCTGGCTTAAACCTTCAACTCCAGACTCCTTAATTAACATTACTGGCTATACAATTTATCGTAAAGATAGAGAAAATCGTGTTGGTGGAGGTGTATGCATTTATTTATCCGACGATATTACCGCAAATTCTTCTACTAAAATTAAACTATTAGACATACTGGGATAGATAGTATACACGTAAATATTGCTAAAAATGTATTTTCTCTTAACCTGGTATATCATCATCATCATCATCATCATATGCAGCTTATTCAACCATTTTGTTATGGCGTAGCCTCCCTTTACATATTTATATATTCCATTTCCATGTGGGCCCATTGTTGTCTATTGCTAGCTATGCGGCCCCAAGTTGATCCTGCGAGTTTCTTTATGTCGTAGTCCCATCTTAAGTTGGGGCGTCTTCTTGGTCTTTTCACGCCTCGGGGATACCATTGCGTTATCTTTGTGGTCCATCTATCGTCTGTCCTTCTAGCGAGATGCCCCGCCCATTGCCACTTTAGGGATCTGATTCTATTTATGACATCTATCACTTGGGGCTTTTGTCTGATCCAATCAAGCCTTTTTCTATATCTCCTTGTTATTCCAAGCATGCATCGTTCCATAGACCTCTGCGTTACCTGGAGTTTTCTAATGATATCAGTTTTCAGGGTCCAGGTTTCACAGCCGTATGTTAATACTGGTAGTACGCACTGATCAAACGCTTTCTTTTTCAAACGGAGTGACATTCTAGACTTGAAGATGATAGAGTTCTGTCCAAATGTTCTCCATGCTAATTTGATTCTTCTGTTTATTTCTGGAAGTAGAGAGCCTGATATGTGTATTAGTTGACCCAGGTATATGTATTCCTCTACTATTTCCAGGGCAGTGTCATTAATTGTTATTTCTTGTGCGTTTATCAGTTCGTTATACATTATCTTGGTCTTACTCAGATTTATTTTAAAGCCTACTTCGTTGCTTGCTGCATTCAATTCATTTATTTATTGTTGCATTTCGCCAGGGTTACTCGCTATCAGGATGATGTCATCAGCGAATCTTAGATGGTTCAAGTATTCTCCATCTATATTCAGACCTGTGTTGTTCCAGCCCAGTTTTCTGAAGATGCTTTCTAGTGTTGCTGTAAATAACTTTGGTGATATTGCGTCTCCTTGTCTAACTCCTCTGCTGGTGGGGAATTCTGGTGTGCCCTCATATATCCTAACTCTTGCTTTGGCTTCCCTATATATATTTGCTAGGGTCTCAATATATGGCTTGTCGACCCCTTGTTCTGTTAGGGCATTTATTACTGCTCTGGGATATATAGAGTCGAATACTTTCTCAAAGTCGATGAAGGCTAATGCTAGTGGTTGGTCGTATTCTTTGGTTCGACTGATAACCTCTTTGAGGGTATGGATGTGATCTATTGTACTGAAGCCTTTGCGGAATCCAGCCTGTTCTCGTGGTTGGGCCGAGTCTAGTGTATTTTGTATTCTGTTGTGAATGATCTTTGTGAATACCTTGTACGTCACTGGTAGTAGACTTATTGGTCTGTAGTTCTTAATGTCTTCTTTGCTGCCTTTCTTGTGGATCAACACTATAAGGGCGCTGTTCCACTCTTTAGGTATGCTCCTGGACATCAGACAGTTCGTGTATAGTTTGGCAAGGTACTTCCATGTTTTAGCTCCTGCATATTTGAGTATTTCGGTCGTGATGCCGTCATTTCCCGCTACTTTGCCATTTTTCATGCTTTTCAGTGCCATTTCTACTTCCTCCACCAATACTTCTGGTATGGCAACTTCTGAGTGTTCTATTATTTCTTCCAAATTTTCAGGGGCCTTGTATAGGTCTCCATAGAATTTGGCTACTAGGTCTATTATTTCATTCCTGTCTGTGGTTCTTGTGTTTCCATCAGTTAATGCAACTATCTGTCTTTTCCCTATTATTAGTGCCCTTTTTGCATTTTTGTAGCTTTTACGGTTTTCTATTGTTGTTTGTACCAGTTTCTCGTTGTAATTCCTGATATCTTCTGCGATTTTCTTTCGTATCGTCTTGCACAGTTCGGTGTATTCAATTCTTTGCATGTTTGTTCTCTTTTTCATTTCTCTTCGTTTTTGTAATAGTGCTTTTGTTTCCGGAGTTAGTTTTTTGTGTTCACCTCGTTGTTGCAGACCTCCCACTTCTACGGCGCAGTTTCGAATTGTGTCTATCAGTTCAGGGTTGTTATATTCCACTTTTTGTAGTCTTTCTTCTAGTAGTGCTTCATATTGGTGAGAGTTCTCTTTCAGCCTTTCGTTGTTTATGTTTTTCGTTGTGTTGGTTTTGATTAGTCTTGACCTTTCTAGTTTTATATCTAAGACCAGTCGAGCTCTAATTAGTCGATGGTCGCTTCCTGTAGTGAACTTGTTGAGCGTGCTTAGATCCTTTACTGTGTTAATTTTATTGGTGAGGATAAAGTCTATTTCGTTTCTGATAGTTGCACCGGGGCCTTCCCAGGTCCATTTCCTGTTAGGGTTCTTCTTGAAGAAGGAGTTTGCCACATACATGTTTTGAAAGTGTGTGAACTGTATTAATCTCTCTCCTCTTTCATTCCTTTCTCCAAATCCATATTTCCCCATTCCTTTTTCTTGGTCTTTCCTGTGTCCTACTTTGGCATTAAAGTCTCCCATTATGTATTTGAAGTGACTATTGTCGTTGCTGACCGCTTGGGTTATTTCATTATAGAATTCTTCTATTTCGTCGTCACTATGGCTGATTGTTGGGGCGTATACCTGAATAATCTGGATAGTATATCTTTTGGAGAGTCTTAGTGTTATGCTGGCTACTCTGTCTGATGTGCTTGTTATCCTTATGATTATATTTTTCCAGCTTTTCTTAATTAGGAATCCTACTCCGCTTGTTCTTCCTGTCGGTGTTCCTTGGTGGTATAGAAGATTCCCTGATTCAAGTTCTATGAGTTCTTCATTTTTTCGTCTTACTTCGCTAATGCCCATGATATCCCACTTTATTTTTGCTGCCTCTGTTTCTAGTTCTATAATCCTAGCTTGATTAGAGAGTGTACGGCAATTATAAGTTGCTAGGTGTAATGTAGTTAATGGGTAGTGGTTTAGACTCCGCAGATTCTTAGCACCCTCTGCCCTCGTGGCTGGTTCCCAGGATCTACCCCTCCTAGGGCCCTTCGGGCTTATGGAGAATGAGGGCCGTAACTTGTCCTTGTCTGTCATGCTGGGGTTGTGAGGCGTACCTTACCACGCTGCCTCAATGCGGGTTGGCAAGGGGCGAGGGATGTCGTCCGCCAGTTTTCGCCATTTACTGACGGACCCTGTACCCCCAGATTTTTAGTGGAACTTTTTATTTATGAAAAAGCCCTTACTAGAGTGAGATTCGAACCTCCGTCCTTCAGGTCAAGAAAACCCAATTTCCGGCGCTCTAACGCACTCCGCCATCTGGTATATATATTATAGTATATCCTTTTATTTCTATAAGAGCCCCACGTTTTGGGCACCAAATTATAATATATGCAATGTTCTTTAATTATATTTGCTCCACGTTTGGGTGACAAAATTATAGTATATCTAATGGGTTTTACTAATTTTATTATATTTTATATATGAATATGAATTTATATGATGCTGAATTTAATTTGTAGCTGTCATCACAATTTGTGATAATAACTACACTATTGTGAAAATACCTTTACCTCTAAATATAACCTATAAAATTTTTAATGACAGCAGTTGTCAAATTAATATGCCCTGCTAAATAAATATTAAATTTTATATAATGAAAGATAAATCAATACAACACCAATCAACTCACTCTTTTCTCAGGGAGGGATCAAAGATTTCAACAATTCAAATTTGTAAATTTCCAAATAATTTTCTAAATTACGTATCACACCATTCAAATCTACATTAACTGTTTATCCAATACACTATAAGACAATTTAAATTATCTTATGACATATGAATTTACTGTCAGGAGATTAACTAAATGTCACTTATTATACTAAATTTTCTATAGTATAAAAATTATCAAATATAATGGAAATGAATATGAAAAGAGAGCCAAAGAGATTTGTAATTCAAATTTATATAATATATTATCAAAATAACACTTACAAAAATTAAAACTCTTCAAAAAATATCATAAAACGCATAAACAAAGATAGAATTTTCTATCAAACCTTAATATTAAAAACAATATATATTAGAAATTTCCTATCTAAATAAATTTAACCGAAAATTCAAAATGTCTAAATTTATACTTGATATCTGTCAATGTAAAATACGTAAATTTTCTTGTAAATTGTCTGTTACCAAAATTGTCTGCACTTGACGTAGAATTTTATATAAGTAACGTTACTATAATTTAATCATAAGATGCATCTATTTTCGAAATAATTTTGATCAAAGGCCTATTAATTCTCGAGAATTATATGTAATATGGACTGGACTCACCAAACTGGATACTAGAAGATCTCGTACGTATTCTAAAACGTATTTTTAGAATTTCCGGAACAAACGTTTCCAAATCAAAAATTTAGAAAACGCAAAAACCACTTGCACTTTAGCGGTAATTCTTTGTGAATAGTACACGCACTGGCTTTAAAGGCAATATATATTGAACTGATAACGATTATATAAATTCCCTAATATTTAAAATTAAATTTGAGACAACTCTTATTATGATGTTGTCTCATGGGGATTTCAAATTCAACTAACTAAAATGTTTCAATAAATAATTCTCTTCTCCTTTGGTTACCTAGCATTCTTTTTTTTTAAAAAATTACAAATTTACGTTTTTATATACCAAGAGAGATTTTCATTATTTTATGTATAAGTGCCATTTGCTAATAGAGACATCTGTGTTCTGGTTTTTCAAATCGTTTTAAAATCTATCTGTCATTAAGTTTATTCTGCAGTAATATCATATGAAATTGGAATATCAAATTTTTTTAGTATATTGAACCTTTCAAATTATTGATAATACAGTGTGTATTACTAGTATTACATCTAAATATGCATATTTTCTTTATTTCAATGTTTTCTATAGAATTTAGATAGAGGATATGTATTAATATATATATATATATATATATATATATATATATATATATATATATATATATAGAACAAGTATTAGTGGGGGATTTGGCATCTGAGACAAAGAATACTCTGTTTAATTAGTCCGAGCTTTCGAAAATGTTTATTTCCATCCTCAGGGACGCTACAATTGATAAAAATAGTCAAAATTTAAAATCAAACAATAAAATTAACACTTACATTAAGTGAGGTTATTTGTCATTAAAATGGTGTAAATGTGAAAACAACATCAATGTGCTTTTTCTTTCCTTGAAAAATGGTTCTTAATAATTACAATGTACAAAATTGCATGTTAAAATTATCATAGTATCTAGAATTTCTCTAATATATACAATTTTTTGTGATTAAAACAGATCAGCTACCACGTGAAACTTAATAAAATTTTAAGGTTAGGAAACTGTCACTAAAGAATTCTTCTCTTCCATTGACGCCTTGATTGAGACTTATACATTTGGTTATCTAGTTATATAAATCAATGAAAGGAGGCCGCTTGAGTGAAGTTCTCTCAAAACAATACTGTTTATAAATTTATGTTATTAAAGTATGTGACAGTTGTGTATTGAAATTGATTGTTAACAGGTATGAATAAATAGAACTAAGGTTATCAATATCTGTACGTTTGTTCATAATGTTAGGTGTCTGCGAAATATATGTCATTTCCAAGAACGTTCTCTTGGTATTATTAGTTTCGGTGGCTAAAATACGAAAATTGTCATAATCCATTACATGACCCTCACTGCGCACATGTTCCGCCAAAGCACATCTGTCAGGGTGCAGTCTACTATCACTCTTATGAGATGTTATACGGTCTTTTACTGGTCTCGAGGTCTGGCCAATGTATACCTTATCACAATTTGTACAAGGGATGGAGTAAACTACATCTGACATCTGCGCCCTAGGCTATCTTTAAGTACTGAGAAAATAGAATACACCGTCAGGACACTTCTGTTCGCAATGACAATGCCAGGTACTATTCCAAAAATCTTCTTCAACTTGGGTGTTATTTCCTCTACATATGGCAAATAAACATATTTTTTTAATGACTGATGGTTTGCTGAGCCCGTCACCTCCGTAGGAGAAATATGAGTTTCTAACGCTGAGTTATTATGATAAATTAATTGGTTCAGTAATGCATACGGGTAGGAATTGCTCAGAAATATACCAAACAGAATTTTATAGTTTTTTTGGTGAAAGGAGGGGTCAGACAACTGGGAGACTCTATTCTTCATCTGTTTAATCAAATTCACCTTCATAGACTTTTTGTGGTATGACCAATAGTTGAGGTATCTACCTGAACTCATTGGTTTCTGGTACCAATCAATAAGTATGATGTTGTTTGTTGTACGGATGAACTTAATGTCTAAGAACGGGACTGATTGTTGGTTATCTTCAGTTTCTATAGTAAACTGTATGTGAGGATCGAGATCATTAAATACGTATAGAATCTCGTCTATACCATCTCTCGGGATAGAAAGGATTATGTCATCGACATATTTCTTAACAAAAAAAGGTTTATAAGTTAGTACTGGTAGAACAATATCCAACACGTTCATCCATTACATAACAAGCCAAAATGGGCGATAATGTTGCACCCATTGGTGTTCCAAAAATTTGCTTGTAAAATTGATTATTAAACGAAAAATAGTTATTCTCAAACACGAAAGTGATACACTCCACAAACATTACTAACGACATTTCGCAATAATTGCTAATGCAATTCCACCTCTTAGTGATGGATCTAATGCAAGCTTCCAAATATACATTGCCGAAAAGGGAAACAACATCCAGGCTGGCCAACACGTAGCCATCTGGTAATTGACTTCTATTGAATTGTTTAAAGAGATCAAAAGAGTCCTTCACAAAATACTCGTTATCACAATCGTAAGCTTTGGTTAAAATATCAGTCAAAAAATTGCCTAACGGTTCAATGCATGTGTTCAACGATGATACAATAATTGGTCTACCACACAAAGTTGGCTTGTGTATCTTTGGAAGACAGTAAAATTTGGGGGACTGAGCCTTGTATGTCGTCAGAGACCTTTTTTTGATTTCATCGATAAAATTATTGTTTTTTAATGTTTTAATTAAGTTGTTACATTTTCTTTGAATATTAGCAGTAGGATCTTTACTCAATGCACTATACGAGGTTTCATCATTAATTAATTCTAATGAAATATCAAGATATTGTTGTTTAGTGAGAACTACCGTTACATTACATTTGTCTGATTTTGTTACCATCAAATGAGGATTAGTTTTTAAAATTTTTTTTGTTATGCTGAGTAAGTGACGATACAAGTTATATTCATACTTATTTGTTCTAACTAGTTATTGGCAAAATAACTACCTTCTATATATATATATATATATATATATATATATATATATATATATATATATATAGATATATATATATATATATATATATATATATATATATATATATGTATATACAAAAACAGAATTAGCGGGCATATCACGCAAAAGAGGTTACAGAGAATGAGTGGTAACCGTAGACATGCATGTTTCTGGCTCATTAGCCTTCATCGGTACGGCATAACCAAGAAAAGGTGTACAACTTGGGTGATATGCCCGCTAATTCTGTTTTTGTTTTATATTCCACGCGTTATTCTTTAATCTTTTCATTGATTATTTGTCTATTTCCAGGGTCAGAAGGTTTAGACAGGAGAGCTATAAACGCCTCCGTGTCTCTGTTGGTTGTTGTCTTGAAAACTCGGGATCTTCCATTTGAAGGCGCAAATGTGCGTTTGGTTATCTTGTTGAAATCCGTTGTTTGTGTTTTCTCATGTTTCAATTAACATCCTTGCTCCCAAGTTGTACACCTTTTCTTGGTTATGCCGTACCGATGAAGGCTAATGAGCCAGAAACATGCATGTCTACGGTTACCACTCATTCTCTGTAACCTCTTTTGCGTGATATGCCCGCTAATTCTGTTTTTGTTTTATATTCCACGCGTTATTCTTTAATCTTTTCATTGATTATTTATATATATATATATATATATATATATATATATATATATATATATATATATTTATATTGTCCCCCTGATACACAACTTGCGATGGACAACGTATTGTTTGAAAATCTCGAAGAGTTATCACTTCTTGATAATCTCATCATTGCTGGAGATTTTAACTTCCCAGAAATATCCTGGCCGATAACCTCATTGTCAGATGTCGTAAATTCACACAACTTATTTATTTTATTCTATTTATTTGGGATACAAACAGGACAAACCCATAGAAGTATCCACTAATAGTTACACATAATTTTACAAATTAGGTAAAAAAGAAAATATAAATACAATCATATAACTACATTAAATAAAAATTAATACAAGGATACAAAGAACAAGAGTAGGTAATAAAACAAAATTAAATTTGCAAAAAATAGTCTTTCAGTAGTTTTTTAATCGAATCTGCACTGTGGTGAAAAGTATCCATTTCAACAATACTGGACAATTTATTGTAAGTATTTGTTATTCTGTGAGCAGGAGAATTTAGAAAATAATTGGTGAGTGCCAGATGTGTGATAAAGGTATAATTATTTCTAGTTGAGTGGCTGGGAATACGAAGAGTTATGAAGTTTGTAAGTTCAAGGCAATCTATATTGTTATTGAGGATTTTGTGAATAAACAGTACATCCGTAATTTGCCTACCATTATCTAGTGAAATTATCTTTAAATTAGAACGAATACGTTGCCTATCCACATCGGGATAAAATTTTCTTTTACAATATGAAATAAACTTGTTCTGGACTGTTTCTAATTTTGAAATATAGTCTGAATAACGCGGGTTCCAAATAGTAGAACCAAACGTTAATATACTATTTACGTATGCCATATATAATGATCTAACGGTAAAAGGGTTTTGAAGTTCGAAGCATGTTCTATATATGAAGCCCAACTGCTGATTAGCTTTTCTACTTATATTACAAATATGCCGATCGAAAAGTAATTTAGAGTCTAAAAGAATACCAAGATCCCTAACTGTATCTACAGCGTGTAATACGCTATTAGAGACTTCATATGTGTTGTAGTTCAAGTCTGAATTACAACGAGAAAATTGTATATAATTACACTTTGAGACATTTAAAAACAAATTATTCCTCACACAGTAGTCGGATAAATTGTCTAAGTCTTCTTGCAATCGAACTCTGTCGTAAGTACATGAAATTTAGTGATATATTTTCAAATCATCGGCATACATAACAAACTTAGCAAATTGAAAGCAACTAGAGATGTCATTTATATATAAATTAAAAAGTAAAGGACCTAAATGGGACCCCTGAGGTTCTCCTGAAGTAGTTACCATAGCCTTAGATTTAAGAGCACCTAAAATTACTTGTTGAGACCTATTTCTGACATATGAGTCGAACCATCTTAATAAATTACCATGTATACCTACTTCAGAAAGTTTTGAGACAAGGACGGAATGATTTATTTTGTCGAAGGCCTTACTGAAATCAGTATACACAGAATCAACGTTATGCCTATCATTTAGACTTTTAAGTATGTATTCAACGTATAGGAATAAATTTGTATCTACCGAACGTTTTTTCATGAAGCCATGCTGTTCAATGTTAAGTAGGTTTTTTACGTCATGATAAAGGAAATCATTAATAATACTTTCAAACACCTTACTAAAGATGTTTAATTTAGAAATAGGTCTATAATTTTCAACTTTATTCTTGCCTCCAGATTTATGAACTGATGTAATAAAGGCTGTTTTCCATGTATCAGGAAATTGACCTGAATTGAGAGATTTATTAAATGGCAAAAATAATGGCTCAGCTAGCGATTCCTTACAATTTTTAATAAAATCAGTAGGTAATTCATCTGGCCCAAGACCTTTATTGGGTAAATTTTCAATTTTTTTATCAATAGTTTCACGAGTAATTGTGTAATTAGAAGTATTCAGTGGTGTGTTAGTATACATATTACCAAAGTTACTAGCATCACTACTTACAAAAACAGAAGAAAAATAATCTGAAAATATATTATCACAAATTTTCTGTAAGTCGGTTGTAGGGCCCTGAGCAGTGAGCAAGTTATTAGGGAAATTATTTGCTTTTCTTTTGCTTTTTACAAATTGCCAAAAATATTTAGAATTATGAATAATATTCGTTTCTACAGTAGTCAAGTATTTTTTATAATCTTCATTTATTAAAAATTTTGATCTGCCTCGTAAAATTTTGAATGTTAAGTAATCTAAATTATTATGGTATTTCTTCCATCGACAGTAAAATTTAATTTTTTCTTTAATCACTTTTATTGTAGAAGAAGAGAACCAATGAGGGTATTTTTTATAAAAGCTGGGATATTGAGGTACATGTAAGTGAACGATCTGGTCAATAATATTGTAAAACAGATTAATTGCTTTATTTATGTCAATTGAATGAAATTTAGCTGCCCAGTTAACACTACCTAAAAGTCGGTTAATTTCGTGATAATTTGCCAACTTAAAATTCCAGCGATATTGATTAACAACTTTAGTACAAATATTGAAAGGAACATCCATATCGAATTCCAAGGTACAGTGGTACTGATCCTCGGGAACTAATGGATTAGATGAAAGACGTAAATTTTTGATAGAAAAACCACTGCTAAATATGAGGTCTAGAGTGTTGCCAGATATATTCACATTTGGGTTATACTGAACCATATCAACCAGAGACATAGTGTCGACTAATAAGCTAGATCTAGGATGAATATAATTATTTGGCTTACAATAATCACCCCCGTTCATTAACCATTTAATTTCAGGAATATTTAAATCTCCACATATGATGAAAGTATCGTTAATATTATTTAAATAAATATCAATAAGCTTAGTACAGAAAAAGTTTAATGCAGCCATGTCTCTGGGAGGTATGTAAACACACCCTATATGCACCTTTCGAAGTCCACTAAGAGGAACGATGGTGACCCATACATCCTCTGCTTCTGACCGCCAAGAATCCTCAGCATAACTAGTTAACTCTTCGGAGACGGCTATGAGGACACCACCTCCTGTATGTTTTGTGGAAGAACTGGTTTCCCTGTCCCGTCGATACACTTTGTATGATGAAAAAATTTCTTCACTTAATACGGATGCATTTAGCCACGTTTCCGTGAGACAGATGACATTTTGCTCACAATTTAGTATATTTTGAAATATAGTGGTAATTTTTGAATTTAGTCCACGGATATTTTGATATAAGAAAGACAGCGTAGAATGACCCGCCATATCAGTGATGAAAATTATATAAATTAGGGTGTGAGTACAAAGTTAATTGACGTTTAAGCTAATCGATCAATATCGACATCACAAGATATTTTTATTATTCGAGACCTGTCATCTTTGCGCGCATATATGACTCCATTTCTTGTCCAAATATATTTAAATTTTTTGGATTTAGCGACTATTTTGGTTTCTCGAAGTAGTTTTTTCATTTTTTGAGCTCAAGTGTTCATTGATATATAATTTTTCAGAGATATTTGCTACTTTCAATCCTGCAACACTTCCATATTGACGACGCCTAGCTTTTGCTGCAGCCAAAAATGCATCTCTTTTCATTTTCTCAGAGAATTTCAGAATAATTGGTCTGGGGAGGTCTGTTATAGGAGTAAAGGAACGGTAAAAAGAATCAATATCGACGTCAGAGATTGGAAGATCGATTGCCGAGCCTATCGTGGAAACGATATCTAAGATATTCTCATTATCTCTAGAAGGGACTCCACATATCTCAACATCATTAGCCCTTAGCTGTTGCTCCAATGTATCCACTCGAGAGTTTAAAAATTTTACGTCGTTCTTTAAGTCTAGATTTTCTCTTGTCAATCTCTCGACTTCTTTAATCTTTGTAGTGAGAGCCGATACAGTATTTTCAAAAGTTGTGATAGCATCACTACAAGAGTTGACAGACTGCAACAAATTTCCATATTTCGTATTCATTGATGCCATATCTTTCTGGATATCTTGTAGAATATTTAACGTTTGTGACGAAGAGGTTTCTTCTAATGGAAAGTCATCAGAATCCTCCTCAGTGACGATGACTGAACGCCTTTTAAGAAAATCAGTCGAACTTCTACAATTAGTACAGGTCCAGGATAAACCCGGTGCCTGATATCGTGACACGTCCGCCTTAGTTAAACCTACACATTTAGCGTGATAGAATTTCTGACAGCTACCAGAACATTTCAGACCGGGCGATTTACCGGTAATTCCTTGGGTGCAAAGTTCACAGACTGGCATCGTTTGACCAAAACAAATTAAAATTCCATTATCTATTCAACAAAAACTGTAAGAACTGTTTATAGTATTTAATGTGTTCGAAATCTGAATTTAAGCCGAACTTTGACTAAGAATGTTTATTATATTACTCACTTTAAGTCCCAGTCCAATTGAAAGAAAATAACAAACTACAGAAGACAATGCACGACAACCATATTATTGCATAGTCAAATTTTAAACCATATCACACACGAAATGACCGAGAAAATTGCTATAAATCGACAGCGAAAATAAACACGTCCACACCTATTCGATTTAAAATTTAATATATGTTGCAAATTCGAACCTCATTCAACTTATTACAGAACCCACAAGATTCAGAATTAATAATCAACCTTCCATTCTAGATCTCATATACTCACCAATGATGAACAGCTAATCTCATCTCACGAAATAGACTCTCCTGTTGGAAAATCAGACCATGCAGTCATAACTGCCAACGTTCAGTTTATCCAGACATTACCGGGCAAAAATAAAATCACAACTTATGCTACCACTGATTTTTCTGAAGTTGATTCACAGCTGTCCCGACTTGAATGGGACTCCATTTTCACAAATTTATCCGATCCCTCGTTAATGTGGAACGCATTTCATGATACTACTCTCAGGATAATCTCTGCTCACACCACTGTCCGTGAGATTTATAAAAACCATCTCAAACCCTGGATAAACCACGCAGCACTACAAGGTATCAAACACAAACGACGCCTCTGGCGTAAATATCAGCGTACACAGCTTCTGAGTGACTTCCTGAACCATCGCAGATTCTCTAATACCCTTCAACTATCTCTCAAAACTTTAATACAAAATTTTGAAGAAAACATCATTTCCAGTGGTAACAGTAAAAAGGGTTTCAAATATATACGATCGTCCCTATCATCAAAAGTTTCCATTCCCCTACTTCAAAAACCCGACCATACTGTATGCTCTTCTAATAAAGAGTCTTCTGAGACGCTCTCTCTAGCTTTCTCACAAGTTTTCACTCAAGAACCCAATAATGACAACCTCCCATTAATTAACTGTCCTCGCCTCAAGGCTTCTTTAGAACATGTAGTATTTACACCAAACCGTATAAAACATCACTTACTGAAACTTCGTACTAACGCATCACCTGGTTTAGATGGTCTAACTCCAAAACTCCTAAAAAGCAGACTTCCTTTACTCAAAGTTCCATACCCCCAGCTGGAAATTAGCATCTATCACCCCCATATTCAAAAAAGGTAACAAACTTGATTCCAATAACTACCGCCCGATTAGTCTCCTGCTAGTGGTCAGTAAAGTCATGGAAGCTATTATTTCGGAGGAGACGACCAAATTTCTTCTCCTGGAAAATGTGATTCCAACGCAACAACCCGGATTTGTCGCCGGCCGTTCCACCCTAACCAACCTGCTACACTGTGTTAATGACTGGACATCATCTCTTAACGATCGGCAGCCAGTAGATATTGTCTATCTGGACTTCTACAAGGCCTTTGATCGTGTTCCCAGGCGCAGACTTCTACACAAGCTGCAACACTTCGGCATTCGCGGCTCTTTACTTTACTAATTCGGAGCACTACACATTGGTAAAAACAAACCACTACTACCATACTTCGTAAACGGTCGACCATTAAATTCTATGTTTTCCTATAACGACCTCGGAATTATCGTAAATAGCAACCTAACTTGGTCTGATCATATAACTTCAGTTTGTAAGCGCGCGAACACCAGACTGTATCTCATTCGTAAGTGCTTTTCGAGTGTTTCGTTTCAGTCGTTTTGCAAACTGTATACTATCTGTGTCCGACTTGATCGTGCGCTGCTAGAGCACCTATAATTTATTTGGTGTATTGTTTATATTGTACTTATTTTTCTGTTCTTCACCTACTAGTAGTAGTTACTTATGTAATTATCTGTTTTTTGGCACAGTAGGGACTTGTCACTCTGCCCTTGTCTAATTATAATAATAATAATAATAATAATAAATATTGATTTTATCGTTATAAGGAATGAGACCATTATTTATGTAAAAAGTATAAGACAGACAGAATTTTTTTTTTAAATTTCTATTCAGCCATTGGCGTTGAATTTGGGAACGAATAATCAGTCACTTGCCCCTGTCGTACGCCTCTGGTAGCAGCCAGAAGCGTTTGTTTAACATAATTTAGTAGGGTGTACAGTATCTACGTTTCCTGCCAAATATGAAATGGATACGTAAAATAAGTTTAAAGTACTGAGCAAAAATCGTTTTCAAATTTTTCAACAGAACACTCTGTAACTCAGTAATCAGTTACATTTTATTTAGATGTTTTGGGTTAAATTTTCATAATTTGAATTTTCGTTTTAGTTTATTCATGGTAATCGGCCAATATAGTTAATAGTTAAAAATAAAGATATTTTTTGTATTGTTTACATTCTTTTCTCATTTATTTTATTTTCAAGTATTTCTTTTTCTCTACAATGAATAATGTGTTACTTGATTATAATACATTGAACAATAAAAGCTAAGACAAAATTAATTTAAAACAATGAGCTATTAAAACTTACACATTATAAATCTGCTGTCGACTGTGGACATTGCGTTCTGAAATATTTTAAAATAAAATAAAGGTACTCGAACTTGTCTGATTCATAAAATCATCAACAAAACATACAAATAATAGTCATAGGCGGGTAAGATGCAAAACACCTACAGCTACTCTACCAAATGGTTGTATATTTTTGGGGGACTTTGAAGGTCCGTCTTATAGTTAATTGAATTTTTGTTCTTTTTGATATAAATCATTTCTTTGATTTCACATTTGATTCTGTTTTCTACTTTCTCTAAAATTTTGATGTTTTCAAAATCAAAACTATGGTGATTTTCGATTGCGTGTTTTGAAAAGCTGTGGAATGTTCATTGTTGGTTTCTATGTTGTATTTGTGATTGTAAATTCTGTTATGCAGGTGTAATAAACACGAAATATGGCAAAGGAAAATTTAAGGACACCCTATATAGATATAATTTTCTTTATAATAAAATAAGTCGAATTCAATTTAATATGAAAACAGAAGTTGACCTAGACAGAAAAGAATTTAAACAAACAATGTACACGACCCACACATCGATGACAAAACACACGATGGTTTGTTTATCAAAAATATAGACAAACCTTGCAACTTAGTATAAAGAAATTAATTGAAAATTAACCTTCTGTTACGAAAAAAAAATATGAGACAAGGGCAACACGAAGGAAATTAAATAACACAACTACAGTTGATGTTTTTAATAACAATCCTCGTCCCAAATCTTCTGAAATAAATAGCAGAAAATTTGGTAACAGGGGCAGTGAGGAAGTAACCCTCATAGAGTGATGAGGTACCGTATGGCCTGACACTCCCCCATCTTCGACGGCCCGTACGTCAACAGTGATATTGTTTTGTTGTGTTTTGTGATATTTCAAAACGTAAATTTTTTCTCAGTCATTATATTTATTTTTTTGAACAAATATCGTCTTGACATTTATTTGATTTGTCTGGGTGTCCAAAGATACATTCCCTGGTCATATTTAGTGCACTATTGACATTTGAGCCCCTCACCTCACATATTTAGGGAATAGTACGATTTGCAATCGATTTAATAATCAAGGGGAACCCTAAATTTTAGTCAAGGAAGTTTAAAGATTATACAGGGATATTCATATGTAAGAAATATCTTATTTATATCATAACCATGTCAGATTACCTTTAGATTTCGAAAGAATTTTTGCACTAGTCCTGATAGTTACTTTCTTACATTATACAGGGATATTCATATGTAAGAAATATCTTATTTATATCATAACCAGGTCAGATTACCTTCTGATTTCGAAAGACTTTTTGTACTAGTCCTGATAGTTACTTTCTTATATTATACAGGGATATTCATATGTAAGAAATATCTTATTTATATCATAACCAGGTCAGATTACCTTCAGATTTCGAAAGACTTTTTGCAATAGTCCTGATAGTTACTCTATTATATTATACAGGGATATTCATATGCAAGAAATATCTTATTTATATCATAACCAGGTCAGATTTCGAAAGACTTTATTCACTAGTCCTGATAGTTATTTTCTTATATCATACAGGGATGTTCATACGCCAGATATCTTTCATTTTTGTCATAATCAGGAAAGACTACTTTCAGATTACGGAAGATGTTTTGCCCGAGTCATTAATTTTTCTCATACCTTATAGAGGGATAGTCATATACAAGACATCTCTTACTTTTTTTCATAATAAGGAGAAACTACTTCCAGATTATAAAAGACGTTTTTCCTCTAATTAATTGCTAATGTATTGTACCGGGACATTCTCCCCCGAGTAACTTTTATTTTTGTCCCAACCAGGGTTGAATTACTGTATTTAATTATTTTGTGTTTGTAATATACATGTACATATTATCCACCCAGTCTGTTCCCTTTATCAACAACCCCTACCCACGGACTAGCAGGATTGAACGGGTTGACGCGACCTGCCTTAGAACTCAGGCTTGGCACATTGTATAAGCCCAAGAGGCCTCACGGAGACATTGTCCGTTCGTGCCAGGAAACCACCTCCACCGGGGTTACCCACTGGGGGATTCCTGGCTCCAAATTTGTGCCGTAAGGCACTGGTGACAGCACGCTGCAAAATTCAAGGAAATAGGGATCCAAAGGTTGTCATACACTGGTAACGGAGGGCTGTGAGCTCTAAACGACCACAGCGGTTATTAAGATGTATTCTACCGATTCAGTACACTGGTGACATGGGTACAATAAAAAAGGATTTTACCGATTTATTACATAGGTATGGAGATGTTTGACCCACGTATTGAAGTCAGGATTCTACTGTTAAATTATTTCCAATTACTAATGAATCACCCTGTATATCAAATATGTCTTGTAATTGGCTTGGCATATTATGGGACAAAATCAACTCAAACAATAACAATCACAGAATATAAATCATAAAGTTTCAACACAAATGTAGATATAATCAGTTAAAACATTTATAAGTATATCAGTATTTTCCTTACATTTTATATATCCATCAAAGCAAAATAACTATTTATCAAAAAACATTCAATTATATGAGATGAAGGTTGCGGTAGAAGTCTTTTATTCAATCATATGTTCCAGAAAGGCCATTAGATCCCACATAAAAGCCGTTTCCACTCTTTAGTCGGGGATTGCGACCGATTCTTGAATGTATCGTTATCACTTATCTCTCATAAAGTGGCGTTAAGTGCTGTCAAGCCTTATTAAAAATTTTTAATGTATAGGGACATTGAATATCTTCCCTATATAGGTTAGGTTTTGTTCGTGAAATTTACGGAGTAAATACACCAAAAACAAGAATAAATAAGTCCTCATCAGTTATCAAAGGAATAATTAGTGTTTTTAGATGAAACTCAAGGTGTCTAGTTAATTCCACAATATAATACAAGTTATTGAAAATTCTAAAAAATTGACAATTGTTTCGATAAATCAATATCATCGTCAGAATGACAGAAGTTACATTTCATTTTATGCCTACCTGATGTTTAGTAGTTATATTTGGCTAGACCAAGAAGTAACCTAACTTGTGATTGGCTTAATATATGTTTATAGAAGAAAGAAGAAGATGTGATATTACAAATATTGAAGCTTAGATATTATTAGCCCTATGGTGATATCCTGGATATCATTTTTCCAATTAAGATCAGTATAACTGTGCAATGATATAGAAAACCAGGAAAACTATATCTGCTGATCTTTACAATTATCACTTAAGAAGACAGTTTATTAGTGGAGAATTCCCTAGATTTAACTGTTCATTGACAACTTCATATTGTGTAGTACTTCTAGTTTTGTGTTAGGTGTCAATGAATGATTGGTGTCAAGTAGATGTTTTGCGTAGTGGGATTTATCTGGTTGTTTTAATCTGTATGCTCGTAAGTGCTCACTGTATCGTATTTCAAAATTTGTAATATCACATCTTCTTCTTTTGTCTATAAACATATATTAAGCCAATCACAGGTTAGGTTACTTCTTGGTCTAGCCAAATATAACTACTAAACATCAGGTAGGCATAAAATGAAATGTAACTTCTGTCATTCTGACGATGATATTGATTTATCGAAACAATTTTCAATTTTTTAGAATTTTCAATAACTTGTATTATATTGTGGAATTAACTAGAGACCTTGAGTTTCATTTAAAAACACTAATATGAGCATATTCCACGAAGTAAGGGTCGAGACAGTCAATTTCATTAAAAAATCTTCGAGAGAAGATTTGACCCGACTGTACCAGAAGTTACTACAAAAACGTTACAAAGCATCACAAAACATTTGGTTTAACCAAGAATGCCTTAGAGAAAAGGTAATACCAAATTATGTGAATATAAAATGTCACACTAAAACACCACAAGCACAAAAAGCTATAAAATGTGTTCAACGAGTTTGGATAAAATCAGAATGTAAGAAATGGTTCAAAGTTAGAGACTCCTTAGACAACTACATAAAAGTTGTACATTCAGAACTCACATTCCAATTACATCCAGTAGAATTTGACTGTTTGGATGACAAAATTAGAGAAAATATCAGCACGATGAAGCATATGAAATTTAAGAAACAAGAAAAGAAGCCACAGAATCTTGAACACACACAACATCAAATTCAATACTCAAAACATCATGAAACTGTAAGTACCTACATACCAGCACACTTTGCACCACGATTTGATAATTTTTCAGACACCAATTTTACAAATAGTGAAATAGAAAATTTAAATAAAGGTTTAAAGTACAGCATACCACCTAAATTTACGAATAATATTAAACAAATTATAGCTACAGAGACAGAAATAGCTTTAAAATCTAATTCAAATAATTTTCTTTATGAGAAATTAAAAATTGCCAATTTAATCAAAAATATTGAACCTTCAAAAGTTAAACGTCAAACAAAAAATGACATTTCAGTTTTAAACGCAATAAAAAAGAAGATTGAGAATAATAACCTAACAGTTACAAAATCTGATAAGGGGAACGCTACTGTCATTTTGACGACTGAAAATTACAATTCCAAAGTAAATAACTTTATAGAATCCAGCGATGTAAAAGTTCTTAAAGCAGACCAAACAAAGAAGTTTTCTAATAATGTAAGGGATATTGTTAATAATTCAAATTGTCTTTTAAATGATTACGAAAAGAGGTCTATCATACATAAGAATCCTCATTGTCCACAATTATATGGAACAGTTAAATTACATAAAATAACGAAACCAATTAGACCTGTAGTCTCTTATGTTAATGCTCCTAATAATATATTGGCAAAGAAGCTCAACAATATACTCAATACTTACGGATATGAATCTCAGTACTCAATTAGAAATTCAATAGAACTAATCAAAAAGTTGAAAGCAATCCACTTACAAGATAACTATAAACTCATATCGTTCGATGTAACTAACATGTTTACTAAAATTCCTCCTAAAGAATGTCTAATACTTGTAAGAAAATTACTAGAAGATAAAAATATTAATCCAGGAATAATATCAGATATACTTAATTTATTTGATGTATGCATTAATCAGAATTATTTCACTTTTGACAATAAGATATATATTCAAAATGAAGGTTTACCAATAGGAAGCCCTATATCACCTATTTTAGCAAACATTTTTATGGACAATTTAGAAAGAAAGATCTTTGAAAGTAATATTTCGAAAAATATTTTATTTTGGTATAGATATGTAGATGACATATTAGCTTGTTTTATGGGTAGTGAACGACAATTAGATGTATTTTTCAACCACATCAATAATTTACACCCGAAAATTAAATTTACATTAGAAATTGAAGAAAATAGCTCAATCAATTTTCTTGATTTAAAAATTCAAAGAGTTAATAATGTACTTGATTATTCAATTTACCGAAAACCAACACAAACTGATGTGACAATTCCATTCAATTCTAACCACCCTGTGTCACACAGACTAGCAGCATATAATTCAATGATACATAGAGCTTTTTCAGTTCCTATGAACAAATGTAATTTTGATAGAGAGATTAATACAATTAGACAAATAGCAACATCTAACGGTTATCCATTAGATATGATAAATAAGCTAATTAGTAAAAAAGACGAAAAAGTGGCATTACAACTAATATATCCTAAACAAGCTGATGAAATTAAAACTTATAAAACCATCACATATGCAGGAAATATTTCTAATAATATTTCAAAGATAATATCTTCAGCAACGAATACAACAATTTCTTTTAAAACAGAAAGTAACGTTAGTACAAAATTGTTAAATGTATAAACAAAAATACCACTATTAAAGAAGTCAGGTATATATAAACTCAAATGTCCAGAATGTAATGCTGTCTATTTGGGTCAGACCCTTAGGAATTTTGAAATACTATACAGTGAGCACTTACGAGCATACAGATCAAAACAACCAGATAAATCCCACTACGCAAAACATCTACTTGACACCAATCATTCATTGACACATAACACAAAACTAGAAGTACTACATATTTGTGAAAAGAAACAAGAACTGGATTTCCTTGAAGAACTGGAAATTAGAAGACATTTAAGAAACCCACAATATGAAGTTGTCAATGAACAGTTAAATCTAGGGAATTCTCCACTAATAAACTGTCTTCTTAAGTGATAATTGTAAAGATCAGCAGATATAGTTTTTCGGGTTTTCTATATCATTGCACAGTTATACTGATCTTAATTGGAAAAATGATATCCAGGATATCACCATAGGGCTAATAATATCTAAGCTTCAATATTTGTAATATCACATCTTCTTCTTTTTTCTATAAACATATATTAAGCCAATCACAAGTTAGGTTACTTCTTGGTCTAGCCAAATATAACTACTAAACATCAGGTAGGCATAAAATGAAATGTAACTTCTGTCATTCTGACGATGATATTGATTTATCGAAACAATTGTCAATTTTTTAGAATTTTCAATAACTTGTGTTATATTGTGGAATTAACTAGAGACCTTGAGTTCCATTTAAAAACACTAATATGAGCATATTCCACGAAGTAAGGGTCGAGACAGTCAATTTCAATAAAGGAATAATTTATTTTTAAGTTGTTATTGCTTTAAGACCGAGTTACGCTTGTTTTCATTGGCCATTTTTTTTATTTCAGGCCTAACGAAAATACCAGTTTTAACATTTGAAAATGTTTAAGGTGGTTGAAGCCACCGATTCAGTGTGACTAAATATAATATAACCATATCACTATCTAGGTACAAATATTTGTACAGAAACAACTTTTTTGGCTATTGCAGTTCGAACTATTATAGAGTACGGACATGTGTGATTGTGTTTAGCAAAACAAACCGTCTTTGCCTTTTATATTTAATACGCGCATTTGTGGTTTGTAGATTAATATTAATTCAACCATACTGTAAGTATAAATTGTTAGTTTACTTTTTTGGTTAAAGAATTGCCGCGGCACTGGCCTGCGGATGGCCGGTAAGTATAGGCCTAGCGGTAAGGATCCGCCATTAGTCGTATCAACAGGTAATGAAATTTCAAATAATATTTACGTTGAAGATGTCGTATTTTCAGAAGAAATCAGTATGGAAGAATCTCATAATGTTTTAAAATGCGATAATTCTGTTGTTAATAATTCCAAAAATTACGATAATGTCATTAACGAGGTTAATAAAAACTCGCACTCGAATTCTTTCCAATATAGTAGTCAAACAAGTAATACATTTAAAACTTCTAATAGATTTAATTCTAATGATAGCGGAGTTTATTTTATTTTTGTTCAACATATTGACTATCCTATGAAGCTTGGAGAAAAATTACTTGCCCTTTCGAACTATGATGGAAATATTATTGAAATTGTTAGTGTTGCTAGGAACCGTATTAAGATCGAAGTTGATTCGGGTCTTGTAGCAAATAAATTAGCAAATGAACCTTTTTTTAAAGAAAACAACCCAATTGCCTATATACCAAATTATTTGACAGAAAAACGGGGACTTGTTCTCTGCGTAGATACTACATTAAGTGAAAATACCCTATTAAACATTATAAAATCTAATATTACTGTTAAGATAGTCGAAAAAATGACTCGAGTAATCCAGAAAAATGATATATCGGAGAGAGTTCCATGACAAATGGTTATTATCACTTTCACGGGAAAATTAATTCCTCAATTTATTTCTATCAATAATATTAGGTGCCCTGTTGAGGTTTTTGTAAATCCAGTTATGCAATGTTTTCAATGCCTACGTTATGGTCATTCAGATACCCAGTGCAAATCAAAAAAACGTTGTAAAAAATGCGGAAAAGAGGAAAAAATGATTGTCCGGATAACTGTACGAAATTTTGCATTTATTGTGAAAATACTAACCATGAGTCAGTTTTTAAGGAATGTCCTGAATATATAGAGCAAAAAAAAACGAACGAAGCTATGGCAAACTTAGATATTTCTTTTAAGGAAGCTGGAAAAGTACTCGAAAATCCATGTTGCTCCAGTCTCGTTCAAAAAAATGAATGTGCACCGTTAATAACCTCCGACACAGAATTCCCTTCATTGAAAGTTGCCTCCCCCTATCAATCTAATTCCGGTACGGTTCATAAAAGTAGCATTACTGAAAAACGCTATTTAGCCCAGATTGTCAGTCCTCCGAAGAGGATGAGAAATGATGAGACTACGTCTAATTTTCCTCCTATTCGTAGAGAGTTCCAGACCAATTTTTGTCCGGGTCCAGTATTTTAGTTTGGACAATGTGAACCTGCAAATGAGTTCCATAAATTCATAACCCAGCTCAGTGTTATATTAAAAACCTTAATAAAAAAAATCCCAATGGCACAGGACCAATTGGACAGGCTTATTTCAGTGACATGTTTGCATAAAACACAAAATAAAAAGTTAGATACAAAAGTGATAGAATATTTTGAGATGTACAAAAAACCAAAGTAACATTCTGGAATCAAATCAAAAACAAAAAAATAAAAAAAAATTTCTGGTAAATTTGTGAATTTTCTTGAATAAATGTTTTAATGTACAATTTAGAGAAAAATGTTAAATACAAAAGTTGTAGAACGTGTTAAGGTCTATAAAAAAGCTCAGTAACTTTTTTGCGTCAAATGAAAAACAAAGGAAATACGATTTTTTGACAGGCCGCCATTTTGTTTTTACTGTGCCGATTTGGCTCATTTACGAACTCGTCCAAGATTTTAGCCTAATCGATTTTTGTAGCAAGTTTGGTTTCGATCCGTCAAAAAATACGCCCTCTATCGTGCTTACAAATTCCGTTATAACACATATATATATATATATATATATATATATATATATTGAACCAGATATCATGAATAATAAGAGAATTAGTATTATAAAAATATGTTGCTAGTATTAAAATATATGAAAATAATATAATTTAAGAAACCAGGTAAAAAGGAAACACTTTTCTTAATTTAAACAACATATCAAATAAAGATATATTAAATAATAGCCTATAACAATATAATAAATAAGGAATTACCTCAATAATAACACAAAATATAGAGATTGCCTAACCAATGTAATGATGTAAATAAAGTTGCCTAAGACGAAGAATAATTTCCATACCATAACCAGCTGTTCACCTAAAAAGATATAATTATATAGTCAAGTCAAGAGCATTTTAGATATAAGTAGTTACATTAGAATACAAATATTATTATAGATAATTCATTATAATCATTAATTTAAGAATAAAAACAAATACAAATATTGAATAGAATAGAATTCAATAGATTTTCATAGATAAACAAATAATGACGTATAGACAAATGATATATGGTAAATAAAATAAACATTGAATCAATAAATAGTAATTTGTTAAAGTTTATTATAAATAATATAATGCAAATAGTTTAGACAAATAACATAAGAGAATTTATATTTATGAATAATAAGAGTGTAACAGTGATATATTATCAATAATAATATTGAATGTTGTACCATGTAAGTGTATCTATGTATAACCAATTTTAATTTATTTGTATGATGAAAAAACTCATAGGAACTCTATAAATGAACTAATAATGTAAAAGAGTGTATGTATGAAATTTTTTAATAAGTGAAAGAAGTTTCAATTAATCTGATTGCAAAAGACAATATTTTATTGGTTATAAAATATGACAGAACAAATTGTGAATCAACAAATAAACTTTGAAATAGTGAACTGAAAAAGAACAAAAGACTGTTTGTTGAAAAAAGTAGAGAATCGAGGGGACGCTTAAAATAATAAGGGAAGCTGGTGTGAAGAAGCGAGGAGTGTGTGTGATTGTGTTCCTGAAATTTCAAGAAATTCCCGGTTTAAGACATTTAAACCTATAAAGTACTATTAAATACAATCTTAGTAATACTCACAGTCAATTGTATCAAGTTTTTCGGCAAGAATCTACGAAATTTTCATTAATTTTGGTTTTTTGGAGCTTCAGCGGAGTGTTCCTGGGATCCAGAGACTTTCATCCCAATTCAAGAGCAACAGGTCAGTGTTTTTAAATCATTATTGGCCAATAATCAGAGTAAAAACTAAAATACTCAATTAAGTACTTAATTTCATAAATTGATAAACTTTTGCAAATATGATCGATCTAAAAAAGAAAGAAACAGACTTTATATAGTGAATTCATTGCATAAATCGTTAAAATTAATAAAAGGCCGAATTTTAAATAAATTAAAATATGTACTTACGCCATCTTGTAATCGCATAAATCTGATGATTGAAAATTTATCAATGTTATAACTATGTCCATCTGTATATAATTCCTATATTTCTATCTATATATATAGCTATTTTCTGTGTTTGAACCATTTACTTGTCTGCATCGTCAAACAAACTATGTTCTTTTTATGCTAAAGCGCATGACTAGTTTTTCACGCATGCGCATTGATAAAATGATTAAAATAAATAAGTAGATACAATACAACCAGTGGCGTCTCATATTATTTTATCAAATATATAAAATATTAAATTTAAAATTAAATTGATTTCAAAATAATGTGTTTTCTTTTTATTTAAACAATTACAACAATATAAAATGCCAGGACTCAAAGAGAAAAAGGATTTCATGCTCCCGAATTAATTAATATATAATTAAAATAACAAAATTAATAATAATAACTAACTGAGCTAGCCAAACTAAACAAAAATTTTAAATAATAAACATTTACATTTAAATTTCATAATCAAAACAAAAGTAAGTAAGTATTTATTATCATAAAATAGTATAATAAATATATATATATATATATATATATATACATATATTAACATAGAGTGAAACCTGCAACACTCTGTATACTGAATTATGGAATAATAGACTACACAATGTGAGTAATTAAAAATTTTGGAATTTGAATTTTTTTTAAAATTATTTAAAAGGAGACAATCTGTACTATTCACTATTTAATAGAGAAAGTATACAAGAATCTAAATGTATAACTATGGAGAAGATTTTAAATAAGCTTTATAAGAATATAGGTGAAATGAAATAACAAAATTTCCATATTTAAGAGAGAGAATTTTAGAACGTTTGTTCCATATAAATAAAAATAATAATCCATTGTTCTCATTGTCAAAGTAAAATAATATTATGATTTGTTTTAAAGAAGTAAATATTAGAGATTGAAAGAAGTTTTCGATAAGATTATGTAACTATTTAAAATATGTCAAGGTAGGAAGTCAAATGAAAACATTAATTTTATGGAACATAAGAACTGTCATTTTAAAAATTTATTGAAATACAATTTAAGGGAGTAATATATGGGTTATAATAATTTAAGAAACTCAAAACAGAATGTTCTAAAATGATGGATGGACAATCTACTATTTGAAATGAAGATTTTCAATAAGAATTTTGATAACCAATTTTGATTGGTGGAATACGTTTAACATATTCTCATCAGCGACAAGCAGATTGCTAATAATAAAAAAAAAATTGAATGGAAACAGTTTTGTTGATAATGTAGACTATGCACTAGGTACTTTTTCAATTGGTAGCAGAAAAATATTAAGAAGCAAAATTTTTGAGAAAAATTATTAAAACTTTCGGAGAAACAACAATTTGGTATGAAAATTAGAGAAAGGAATACATCATACTTTAAAGTTAATCAGTAATATAATTAATCAAGTAGATATACACATTATAAGAAGAAAATTGGTAATTATAATTCAATACAAACCATAAAATTTATCGACGTAAATACGTAAAATGTTGTATTGTGGAAACGGTGTCTCCACAATACTTTTCAGAAAGCTTTGGATTATGGGATTTGTCTAAAATGTATTGATGTGGACGATATATAGCATTGATTCTTGATATTATGCAAGCTGGACAAATTGTATGGTGTCTTCCAAGAGGTAACCTAAAACAAAATAAAAACCAATCATTGATGTGAATTAATTGAACAATATAGTGAACAAAGGTATTTAAAACTATTTTAATTATATATAAAGAAGGTAGAGTAAACTTACCGATTTTGTACAAAGAATTGAACTTTGATATTGCTTAGACGCTCATAAGCTTTATTATTCGCCATTTTCTGTCATAAACTTTGATATAACGGATTTCGTGTTATAAAATTTGTATAAAATGTTGCCTATTTTAAATCATTTATAGAAATAATATTTCACCAGAGTGTATGATTTTATTTGAATGAGTGATCATATTAGATAGTAGGTTTTCACAAATTTATGTCTTGTAAAAGAATGATGTATTTGTTTCTACAACATTAAATAACGTTTTTCCATTTAGAAAAACATTTTAAGATTATATTCTTGAGATTTTTCATTTCTTTATGGTGATTGCTCCATCTAGTTTCAACAGTTAGTAGCTTTGAACTGACATCTGTGAATCGTGGAGAGGTTCAACATTAAACAGACAGGACCGTCTTTAGGGTTTATTTGGAAATAATAAAGCAAGTATATTTTTGATTAACTAAATTCCTTTATTGAAATATAGGGACTTTATTCAAACTTTGGCGCTCATATTAGAAATTAAAATGGTTTTGTTTTTCTACATTTGAACCCTACTCTGAGATTATGGAGTTTCTCATAAAAAAGGTATAATTATCTCACAAATAAATTTTAAATTTTACAATATACCGGGCAAACAAAAACTAAATATCAATTAAACTAAACTAAACAATAATTTTAATATTCTCTCTCCCAATACAAATCACAATAATATGTCGGCCCAACGTAGGGCAAATTAAATTCACATAAAATAAACTACAATAATATATATATATATATATATATATATATATATATTTATATATATATATATATATATATTATTATGTATAATTATTTATTTATAATTAATTTTATGTTTATCTACTGTTATTAAATAGTCGTTTGTCTTATATTTATAAGTATAATGGATTATGACTTGGGCTTTTATATATATATATATATATATATATATATATATATATAGACACGACTTACCTTCGGCTAGCTCAAAAAAATTATCTTTTATCAATTTGATCTAAAGTTTAAATATGATGACTCCTCCCTTCGAGTTCTGGATACACACTATATGAATGTAATTTAATTTATATCTTTATTTAATTTATCTATGAAATTGGGCTTCTGGATACTCTCATATAGAAAGGCAGAAATATGTTAATTCTAATAGTTTTATTGAGGACATGAAAAGAATAAAAATACCAACACTTCAATGAAAATTGATTTAATAAATTGTTACTGTGAAAAATTTCGTATTATTTCAAACATTTAAAATTACTTTATAACCCCTACATCCTATGCAATTCTGAATACACAACAATTCATTATATTGCGTCGGCGCATAAGTTCTACACATGCGCTTATATGATTTCCTACAACACGAATACGCTCTTCACGTCAATGCTGTGTATAAACGGCTTATGCTCTTCCTGTGTGTATATCGTTGTGAAAAATTACAATACGTTGTATAAATTTAAACAAGCAATCACATATATATAAATTTCTAAATAATGTGTGTGAATTGAAAAGAAGATAGTAATGGATAGACCAGTTATGCATGCATTAGAGGAAAATAAAAGTTGGAAATTATGTGAACATTCATGGAACACGTGAACATTGGAAAATGGATTAAATTGAACAAGTAAGTACAATTATATTATTATAAACTAAATTGCATGAATCTCCATGGAGATAAAATATGATGCATCGTAATATATTGTTCTAGGCCTTCTATTAGATTATCATTATTAGAACGTTCTGATTATTATTTTTAGTTCACTGTTCATATTTATGTGGAATTCCAAATATTTTAATTAAAATGCACAGACCTTAGTTCATATCTTCAGTCCTTGGCTGCTACTCGCGTCTCTAATTTCTTGACCTTCCTGATCACCTTTCTCTTCTCACGGGTTCACAAAAACTTATTAACTTATTTCTATTACCTTTTTGTGAGAACTTTTTAACATTTTTATCAAAAATTTAACAATTTTTATCGACGCTTGCCTCTTCATGCCACCAAATCGACTCTCTTGTTATTCAAATCAACAAACTTTTTGGCTTGGCAAATGCAAAGCTTGCTTCTGTTTGTTTTAATAACATAAATTGTCAATTACTATGTCTTTTAGTTATAAAAATGAAATTGTTTGATTTCTAAGTCCTGGAGGATTAACACACTTATTCACAAATATTTATTTTGTATTCAGGATTCTATATAATGTCTTTTTCCTATAATACATTATCAATTTTAATCATTATCACGTTTTTACGGTTTTCTTATTTATATCCATTTTTACAAAATATACAACATAGATTACTGATTCATATAGATGTAATTGATATTTTTAAATTCTTGAATTTTTACTGTTTTGTCTTACATAAACTATTGATCATTTCCGATTTTGTTATTATTGTTCTATATAAAATAAATAATCAATAAATTTAAGTTGGTAATAAAATTACTAGACTTCATTACTTCCTGTTTACAATACATTTCTTTGTTATATGTTTGAGCTGTGTTCCATTTATCATTTCTCATAAAGCTTTCAACCCTTTCTTTAAATTGTCAACCTTTATTATAAACACCTGCAAATATTGATAAACAATTATTGAAATAAATATTATTTGATGTTATTTCAGGTTTCAAGTTCAAATGAAATTTTATTTCTGCTGAAATTCATATGGCGATGTTCAGAGTAATGTGGAACTTATTTACATTGACGTAATTCTGGAATTAATTGTGCAGGTAAATTTTGATACTTATTTAAATAATGTTGTGTTTAGAATTTCTACTCATAGTCCTTTTATTAATCAACCATATATTTATGCGTATTTCACTCTTTCTACTGATTTTATACCTGAATTGTCAGTGACTTTCATAAGGTGGTTGTGTCTACTGTTACACCTTCCGTAATAATAGATCCTTTTTTTTATGTTTGTTTATTTACAAATGTTTCAAGAACTAGAGGATTAGTTCAATATATATATATATATATATATATATATATATATATAACCTTTGGAACGGAGGGTGATTTTGACATCTAGGAGCACCAAAACGAAAAACTGCATTGAAATTTTTCCGAAGTCGCGTCATGCTACTCTCTACAATAGCCCTATGTCATTCTGAAATAATCCTTAAAAGCATTCAAAATTTTGCTAAGTCTTCCCCAAATCTAGCTACTAACCTTAACGTTAATGAAATTGAATTTGAAAATGAAGTTAAAGAAATTGTTAATAGCATTTTTGCATAATTAAAATGGCCTCTAAAAGTATTAAAATAATTCAGTGGAATATTCCATCGCTAAACGCTAACAAATATTCTTTACATCAATTGCTATTGGAAGAAGATTTTGATATAGCAGTTATATCGGAAACCTGGTGCAAACCTTAAGATACTGTTTGTTTCAATAACTTTAGTGTAGTGAGCAGAAGCAGAAGTAGGGGATATGGTGAAGTTGCTATCCTTTTATCGAATAATATTAATTACGAATCTATTCCATTTGTTCATAATTATAATCCAAACTTGGAAGTTTGCGGTGTAAATATTAGCATTGATCAGAGAAAGTGTTCGATATTGAGTGTGTACCGACCGGCAAAAGTTAAAATAACAGCGCAAGATTACGTTAATCTTTTTTCGCAAATTAACTATGACTGTATTGTTACTGGTGATTTTAATGCACATCATGGCTTGTGGAGATCAGTATCGAGTTCCCTGGAAGGCAATACATTAGTAGAAGCTTATTTTCCTCATTTAGTTATCGCCAATAACGGATCTGCTACGAGAGTTACTCCTCCCGGTCAGGCCAAGTCGTTTGTGGATCTTACTATTCTATCTTCCAGCTTATGTTCATCTTTTGACTGGACCGTCCTGCCAGATACATATGTTTCTGATCACTTTCCCATCCGAATTTCTATTAATGACATCAAGATTCAAAATATGATGTTAATATCATCAGCTAAGTGGTCGATGTCTAATGCTAATTGGGATCAATTCAGATTCACCATAGAACAAGCTCTCACATCGGAACCAACTCTACATAGTACTAACGGAATGATTTTATTCTTATTATAATCGATAACAAATGCCGCGAAAAAATCCTGTACGCTAATCCGATCCTAAACGAAGCAGGTCAAAACTCCACCATGGTGGGATGATGAGTGCCTTGATGCTTCGACTTTAAAGAAAACTGCCTTCAAAGCATACAAATCCAATCTAACTCTTTCAAATTTTAACGAGTATAAGAGACATCAAGCTATCTGTAAACGCACTTTCCGTTCAAAAGCCAAATCTAACTGAGCAAGATACTTCTCTACTCTTCACAGACAAACTCCCTTCTCAAACATTTGGAGAAAAATAAATAATATTCAGGGTCTCAAAAAGTATACCGTTATTGATGAATCTATGGTAGAACGACTTTTAACCAAAATTGCTACTGAGCAACCACATTGATTCTCACTTTTTGCTAACTGCTATCATACTTGACGAGATTGAAGCAAATATCAAAACCTCAAAAAGTACATCTCCCGGTATTGACGGGATAAACTATCTTATGTTAGCAAATGTCCCCGTAATTGCCAAACACTATCTCTGCAAAATATATAACAACATTTTAATTAAAGGGGATCATTGTGATTCTCTCAAACAATGCCTGGTTATTCCTATACCCAAAGTAAACGACCCCTCTGCCTTCAGACCTATGTCTCTCATGTCTTGTCTATTGAAAACATTTGAACGTATCATGAAAACTAGACTAGAATGGTAGTGTGAAAACATAAATGTGTTTCCCCATATCCCAGTTTGGTTTCCGGAGAAAAAAGAACTATCGACTGTCTTTCGAAGTTAACAACTGATATCCAGTTGACTTACTCAAGCAATAGTTATCTACCTGCCCTATTTCTTGACATTTCGGGCGCTTATGACAATGTCATCCTAAATATACTTTTCAAGAAACTAACGCACTTAGGCATTCCAGCTATGTGTGCATATGTTTTGGTAAACTTATTTGTTAATAGGCAAGTATTCGTCCGGTGCAACGATAGATTGATCGGCCCAAGAGTAGTTCATCAAGGCTCTGTTCTTAGCCCTCTTTTGTTTAATTTATACACCATGGACCTTCATGGAATATATATTAACTGCGACATCTTACAATATGCAGACGATTTCTGTTTTTATATCATAAAAAATCTTATGATCAATGTATTGATTCTATAAAACAAATTATATATAGTACTAGAGAATATTTTTTTAATCAAGGACTTGATCTTACCCCGAATAAATCCGCTGTGGTATTCTTTACTCGTTTACCGATCCTATCCAGTGTAATGATAAGTAACCTAAGTATACATGTGCACAATCATTTTACCTATCTTGGTATTACACTGGATACTAAACTTACATGGAATGAACACATCAATAAATGTTTAATTAAATGTGAGAAGAGCTTAAATGTTCTCAAAGCAATTAATCGATAACAATGGGGGGCTGACCCCAAAGTCAATTTGATGTTCTATCGTGCATATACTAGATCCATTCTTGATTACGGTTGCTTCCTATATGGGTCTATCACGAACATTTGACTTAAAAAACTAGATCGAATTCAGTATAAAGCCCTGAGGTTGGTTTTGGGTGCACTTAAATCCACACCCACAGAAAATCTCTTAGCTGAATGTACGGAACCTCCCCTGCATTTAAGACGAATATTTTTAGCTGAGAAGTTTATCCTTAAATATCAAGCTAACAATCAGATTAAACTATTGTGAAAAATATCTGACATATCTAAGTCTAATTTAGTTGATAAGTGGTAGCACAATAAAAATTCTCTAACATTAGCCGTAGCATATCCCAATCTCTCCTCCTATTTAGAGACTTCAGCGGAAAATACATTCTACCAAGCCTCTTTTGATATCTTATATTCCTGGGTCAACGTTTGCTTTCCTTATTTTGATGGTAATAACCCCATTGCTCTTCATGAACTGCTTGGAAAGTTTGAAAAACCATGCAAGATTTTCAGTGATGGTCAAAAGTCAAAATTAAGAGTCCGTTGTCCTGTATACATCCAAAACTATGAAGAATCTCTAATGTTCAAGTTGAACCAGCATTGTTCAATATATTTCGCAGAACCATTTGCAATATACCAAGCTCTAGAATGGGACGTTAAAAAAACAAATCTCTGATTAGCAAGTTCTAGTCATGTCTGATTCAAAGTCTACGTTATCTGTTATAGAAAACTCTCATAATTAGCTTCACAAGAATGGGCTCGTTGTAAGAGTTTTAGAAAATCAACTAAAATTACAAGGAATAAATAGTTATGTTTGTTTCATTTGGGTAAAGGGACACATTTGTATTTTTAGTAACATTAAAGCAGATTACTTTGCTGAAGAAGCGATCTTTAAAGGTACAGAAATCAGTTGGCTAGATAGAAGTGATCTAATAGCAATACGTAGACAATGTTTGAACCAAAATTGAGATATTGAATGGTACGCCTTCTGTAATCGAAACAATAATATTCATAAATTGAATAGATGAGGCTTTTACTTGATGAAGATCCATACTGAACGATGAAATAAAACAATATAGTTTGTTTAAATCTTCATTTATTTGAACTAATGTTCAATTTAAACTTGTTGACGCGTTTCACTAACACAGTAGCTTTGTCAAAACGAATGAAGGTAAAATATAGAAATGTCTTAATATATACAGTGCTAAATCTATTTACTAAGGTTAACAATGGTATTAAAAGATATTACCTGGAAATTCATTCACTACAAACATTCCTAAGCTATCTTCTAGGTTAAGAGGTTCAATAAAGGAGACTGATTGATATCTATTTGGTCGTTAAGGAGATTACCTGAATATTTATTTTTGTTAATCTCTAGGGCTTCTAATAAATTTAAACTAAAGGATTTACCGACTACATGGAGAATTTCAAAATTTGGGTCGAAAATGTGTTGGTTTTCTAATAAATGATTTGAATAGTAAGAATCTAATTTTTTGTTGTCATAGCTACGTTTGTGTTCCGAAATTCTAGTTTAAAAATTTCTAAAAGTTCTACCGATATAAATTTTATCACAATTGTCATTACCACATTTTAATTTATAAACTCCTGATTTGTTTAATTTTGAAGATTTAGATTTATTATTTTTAAAGAATTTGGATAAATTGTGATCAGTTTCAAAGGAAATATTCATGTCTAAAGTTTCTAAAAATGATTTAATTTTTAAGGATGGTGTTCCAAAGTATGTTAAGCTTTTAAATTGTCTATTATTTTTATCCGAAGGGAATACTTGTTCTAAAGTCTGTTTTTTTATCTCTTTATTTATGATATTGTCAATTAAATTTGGATCGTAATTATTATTAACTGCTATTTGTTTTATGATATTTAATTCTTTGGTATAATTATTAATATTTAATGGGACTGTTAAGAGTCTGTGTATCATACTATTGAAAGCTGCTAGTTTATGACTGATTGGGTGGACCGAACTATTATGAATTGTAATATCTGTAAAAAAGAATTCGTCTAGTTTAACAAACCCAATTTCGAATTATCAGCCGCCAAATCAATTCAACAAAAATCAAAGTCAAATAGTCTTATTTTCACAAAAGCAGATAAAGGAAATACGGTAATAGCATTACCTAAAGAAGATTATTTATTAAAAACCAACAATTTTATTCAGGCAAGCAATTTTGAGACCCTTAAAAAAGACCCAACTAATAAATTTCAAAGAGAAATAAAATTAGCAGTAGATAAGGTTAAATCAATAATTAACGATAAAGAAAAATATAAATTATTTTTACCCAATCCGCAACACCCTGAACTTTATTCATTAATTAAACTCCATAAAGAGGGGTACCCCATCAGGCCAGTTGTTTCTTATTTCACAGCACCTTCATTCAAAATTTCAAAGATTCTCATAGAGGTCATTTCTGAATATTGTTCATTCATACCTCGATTTTCAGTTAAAAACTCAACGGAATTAATTAATAATATTCAAGATATAATACTACCCCATAATTCTAAATTCATATCGTTCGATGTAACAAATCTATTCCCTAGTATACCTCCTAAAGAAACTATAACTCTTGTTGATAACTTGCTCACATACAATAATGTTAACTCTATAATTCACTCTGATATCATTACTTTATTAAAAGTGTGTTTGAATCAAAATTATTTTCATTTCAATGGAGAGGTTTATAGCAGTAAAGATGGTTTGATTATGGGCAACCCTCTCAGCCCCCTACTAGCAGAAATATTCATGGATAATATAGAAAAAATAATTCATGAACACCCCCTTAGTAAAAAATTTATGTACTGGCACCGATATGTGAACGACATTTTAGCTAGCTTCATCGGTACAAATAGACAATTAGAGAGCTTCATTACTTACATAAACTCGATTCACAATAATATCAAATTTACCGTAGAACTTGAACAAAATAAGTCTATAAACTTTCTAGACCTTACAATTTCAAATATACATAATAAACATGATTTTTCTATATTTTATAAACCATCACATACAGATATTACAATTCATAATAGTTCGGTCCACCCATTCAGTCATAAACTAGCAGCTTTCAATAGTATGATACACAGTTCCATTAAATATTAATAATTATACCAAAGAATTAAATATCATAAAACAAATAGCAGTTAATAATAATTACGATCCAAATTTAATTGACAATATCATAAATAAAAAGATAAAAAAACAGACTTTAGAACAAGTATTCCCTTCAGATAAAAATAATAGACAATTTAAAAGCTTAACATACTTTGGAACACCATCCTTAAAAATTAAATCATTTTTAGAAACTTTAGACATGAATATTTCCTTTAAAACTGATCACAATTTATCCAAATTCATTGAAAATAATAAATCTAAATCTTCAAAATTAAACAAATCAGGAGTTTATAAATTAAAATGTGGTAATGACAATTGTGATAAAATTTATATCGGTAGAACTTTTAGAAATTTTAAAACTAGAATTTCGGAACACAAACGTAGCTATGACAACAAAAAATTAGATTCTAACTATTCAAATCATTTATTAGAAAATAAAACACATTTTCGACCCAAATTTTGAAATTCTCCATGTAGTCGGTAAATCCTTTAGTTTAAATTTATTAGAGGCCCTAGAGATTAACAAAAATAAATATTCAGGTAATCTCCTTAACGACCAAATAGATATCAATCAGTCTCCTTTATTGAACCTCTTTACCTAGAAGATAGCTTAGGAATGTTTGTAGTGAATGAATTTCCAGGTAATATCTTTTGATACCATTGTTAACCTTAGTAAATAGATTTAGCACTGTATATATTAAGACATTTTTATATTTTACCCTCATTCGTTTTGACAAAGCTACTGTGTTAGTGAAACGCGTCAACAAGTTTAAATTGAACATTAGTTCAAATATATGAAGATTTAAACAAACTATATTGTTTTATTTCATCGTTCAATAATATTTATACCAAAATCCACCCTGCTTTTCCTATTGAGCCTTTTGCTGCAAGAAGTTATCCCAATAGAAACATTCAGTCCATGTTCGTAAGATGTATTTTCAATCATACCACTGTAAAAACGTACCTTCACAGATTCAAACTAAGTGAATCGGAATTTTGTGATTACGACGGCAATGTTGATGACATCAATCACTGGATGTTTGGCTGCTTACATAATGACGATGCAGTTAAGTATTTGTAAAAGAACGGATTCCGCTTCCTCAGAATCAAACTACAGTTATTTATCTCTCTCGGCGAAATCCTAGGCTAAACCAAATCATATGGGAGTTTTTAAAAAGGACTAAAAGAAGAATTTAGTATTGAATGTTTCTGTTTCAGTGTAAATCTGTTCAGTCTTGTTCCTCGTGTCTATCCCTATGTTATACATTTCGCCTTCTATCCTTTGCTAGTTTTATCTGTTATAAAGTCGCTATGAAAGACACCTTAGCGTGAAAAGTGTCCCTGTGTAATCCTGTTGTAATGTAACCACTACTAATACCAATCGTTAAGTTGATTAGGGCCGTGAATGGAGAGTACTTGCTTTGTCAATGCAGTATTTACAATATACATATATACTATGCCTATCCTACTATGCATGCTGTTGAAACAAGCTGTATAATAAATTCGTGGCTAAATAGATCAGGCTATCCAAAACCATTAAAAAAACTTTTCTGGAAGAGATTGGAATTAATCCCGTAGTCCAGACCTTAATTTTATATTTTAAATATAAATAAATCTGATTTAATAAGTCGTTCTTATTGTGTATTACTCTGGTAACTTTTTAAATGCTATCTTGAACATTTTTCTTACCAGTCGTTCACAATATATTTTTATCAGTTACACAATATTTGCATTATGATGACATGGATTTCAATACCTGTTTTGCAGTAACAGGATTTCGAGTATTGCGTTTAAATAATTTCACTCATACATTTGTCTTTAATTTATTTCTTCTTCTAATAAAACTTAGTTTATCTACGGATTATCGAATAGAAAACACTTAATGAAGCCGCTTTAATTTGATATTTGATTTTATGCACGACTGATAATCTGTGTAAGCTAAAGGATATAATGAAAGATGGTCATCAAATCTCTAGGGAAGGCCGTAATTATTAGTTGACGGGAGTTCAACTAAGGGTTTATCAAAGTACAAACAAAACTTTAAAATTGTTTAATTTCAAAACAAATATGATCAACTTGGTGATATAGTCCATTAGGATTTCTATTATACCAGTTTTAATAATTTTCGTATATAATAATCAAGATTTTCCTTTTATTCCATTAATAACACCGCCCTACAAAATTAAAAAAAAAATTGTTGCCAAGTATTTTTGAACTGCTGAATTCAAAAATAAAAGCTTCTTCTTCTTCTAGTGCCTATCCGGTCCGGATGTTGGCGATCATTCTGGCTATTATGATTTTATTTGCTGCTGCACGGAATAGTCCTGTAGTAGTTGTTGAAAACCATGTCCTGAGATTTTTGAGCCATGAATTTCTCCGTCGTCCTGGGCCACGTTTACTAGGGATCTTCCCTTGCAAGATATTTTGTAATAGAGTGAACCTTTTCTCATTTCGCATTATATGACCGAAATATTCTAGCTTGCGGATCTTTATCGTTTTTATTAATTCGGTGTCTTTCTGCATTTTTCTGCAGACCTCTACGTTGGACACATGGTCTGTCCATGAGATTCTTAATATTCTACGATAGAGCCACATTTCAAAGCTTTCGAGTTTTTTTGTTGTTGCGTCGGTCAAGGTCCATGATTCGACCCCGTACAGTAAGACGGAGAAAACGTAGCAGCGAAGGAGTCTTATTTTGGTAGTTAACGTCAGAGATCGACTTTTAAAAACTGATGCCATTTTGAGAAATACGGCCCTTGCTTTCTCTATTCTACAGCGGATTTCTTGTGAGTGGTCCCATTGGTCATTGAGTGTAGTTCCTAAATATGTGTATTTACCGACCCTCTCAATTTGTAGCTGATTTAGGGTGAGGTGCTCCTGTGGAATCTGACTTTTGCTGATTACCATGTACTTCGTTTTGTTGACATTTATATCGAGACCGTATTCTAGACTAACTGAATACACTCTGTTCATTAGTTGTTGTAATCCATTGAGGTCTCCAGCCATAATCACTGTATCGTCAGCGTATCTGATGTTGTTTAATCTTTTACCATTTAGTAATATTCCTTCATCTACGTCCTCGAGAGCCTCTCTAAATATGTATTCTGAATAAACATTAAATAATAGAGGGGACAATACGCATCCTTGCCTTACACCTCGTGCGATCTTTATGGCATCTGATTTTTCTCCTTCTACGGACACATATGCTGACTGATCCCAATATAGTCTCGATATTATTTCCAAGTCTCTTCCATCGATCCCAACAGTATTTAATATTTCCACTAGTTTGTGATGTTGTACTCGATCAAAAGCTTTACTGTAGTCTACAAAACAAGCATATACGTCGCAGTTGACGTCTCTACATCTCTGGAATAATACCTGTACACTGAATAGTGCCTCTCTAGTACCTACCGCATCTCGGAAACCGAATTGAGTTTCCGACATATAATCTTCACACTTTTTGTATATTCTTCTGTGAATAATTTTCAGGAATAGTTTCAATAGATGACTCATGAGACTGATAGTTCTATGATCTTCGCATCTCTTTGCTCCTGGTTTCTTTGGTATTATAACAAATTCCGACAGTAGCCAATCTTTCGGTAGTTCGCCTTTTTCATAGATGAGATTGAACATCTCTGTTAGTTGTGTGATTCCAGATTCGTCGAAAAGTTTGAGAATTTCAGATCTAAAGTTGTCTGGTCCAGGAGCTCTTCCATCTTTCATTTGTTGCACCGCTGATTGCACTTCATCGACGGTGATGGCAGGACCTGATTTATCTATTATCTGTGGCCGCTGCGGTCTTGCATCTTTAAATAGTTCTGAGATGTAGTTGCTCCATACCTTTATCTTGTCTTGTTTGTCTATTACTAGATTTCCTTGTTTGTCGGTCAGTTTACATATTGTTCTGGGATTGATCAACCCAGCCGTTTCTTTAACCTTTTTATGGTATAAATAAAAGCAGTTTTTCCAAATTCGCTCTAGTTTTTGAGGTAATGGATACATAATTTTTTAAGGAATTTAGCTATAACATATGCTTTTTATTTTTTAAGAATAATTTACGAACAAGAAATTTACGCAGAAACGAGAGTTCGACCCTGTTTAGTGAGCGTACCACGTGCCGACTGCTGATCACGTGATCAGTGCGTGCACTTTTTTGTCTTGTGTCTCTTGGTTTTAACTGTCACTTCAGCGTAAGCAGTTGTTCTACTAAGACTTAGCGTCGCGGTTATTGTGTTTTTCTTACGTATTTTGTGTATTTAGTTCTTATTGCCTACCTAGTGAAGTTATTTAAATTTAATAGAAGTCAATTGGAAGGTAGGAGTACGAATATTTGTACTTATATTTTTAACTAAAATTACTCTTTTTTCAAAGGAATGAGTTCTTCACGCAGAAGCTGTTTGAACAGCCCTAATGTCTTTTGCTACATTTGTGGCGAATATACTGTAGCGAAACAATGAAAAAATATCACAGATTTTGTTCGACAAGCTTATCTAGCTTATTTCGGCGTACAGCTTGGAGACCACGACAAGTCCAATGCTCCCCATATAGTGTGCAAAACGTGTGTTGAATGTTTAAGACAGTGGTCAAACGAAAAAAGAAAAAGTTTGAAATTTGGTGTGCCCATGGTGTGGAGAGAACCTGAAAACCACCATGATGATTGTTATTTTTGTTTAGTTAATGTGAAAGGTTTTAACAAATACAAGAAAGGCAAATTGGATTATCCTGATTTAGAATCAGCACGAAGACCTGTGCCACATAGCGAAGAGATTCCCGTACCAGTATATACAACACCGCCAGATGTTCTGATGGCGGAAGAAGAAGGAGAAATTAAGGACCAGTACAGTAGCAGTGGAAGTGAATATGAGCAGGAAATACAATCAACACCACAGCAGTTCTCTCAAGAAGAACTGAATGACCTGATACGGGATCTCGGTCTATCAAAGCAAGCATCTGAACTTCTGGCATCCAGATTAAAAGAAAAAAACTGTCTACAACCAGATATAAAAATAACCATTCATAGAACACGAGAGGTGAAACTTGTTCCTTACTTTAGCCAAGATGAAGATCTTATTTATTGCAACAACATTCCCGGACTTTTTCGTCAAATGGGAATACAATTTGTTCCAGGTGATTGGCGACTATTCATAGACAGTTCCAGTAGAAGCTTGAAGTGTGTTTTGCTACACAATGGCAACCGATATGCGTCAATTCCTATCGCTAAGGAAGAATATCAAAACATCAAGTTGGTATTACAGAAACTATCCTATGAAGAACATCAGTTTTCCATTTGTGTTGATCTAAAAATTGTCAACTTCTTGCTTGGGCAGCAAGGTGGGTACACAAAATACCCTTGTTTCATCTGCTTGTGGGATAGTAGGGCGAAGCAAGATCATTGGAATATGGTTAATTGGCCAACAAGACAAAATATGACTGTAGGAACAGCAAATGTCATAAACGAACCATTGGTTGACCGCTCCACATCAAGTTAGGACTAATGAAACAATTAGTTAAGGCTTTGGGTAAAGATGGCGAGTGCCTTAAAAACATTTGTAGATCGTTTCCTAGGCTAAGTATGGAAAAGCACAAAGCGGGTATTTTTGATGGCCCTCAAATTCGCAAACTTATTAAGGACTCTAATTTTACAAATCACATGACGACACTTGAAGCTGCTGATTGGTGTAGCTTTGTTATGGTAGTTAAAAATTTCTTGGGTAATCACAAAGCGGACAATTACGAGGAATTAGTGCAACAGATGTTATTGAACTTTAAAAACTTGGGTACTAATATGAGTATTAAAGTACACTTTCTTCCCAGCCACTTGGATAAATATCCCGACAATCTTGGCAATTTCAGTGAGGAACAAGGGGAACGGTTCCACCAGGATATAAAGGAGATGGAGGTAAGGTATCAGGGCAGATGGGATCATCATATGATGGCAGACTATTGTTGGAGTCTCCAACGTGATGTACTTGACGGTCCTCATAAAAGAAAATCCTACAAAAAGAGCTTCTTTCCTACGAATTAGATGTAATTTTTTAAATTAAATTATTTCTTTGCTGTTATACCGAATCAATAAATTAATTTTATTATTTTTTCGTGTCTCTTTTTTTGAAACCACTTTAATATTTTTTTCTAAAAGTTGCTTATAAGGGCCATTGGTCTATTAAATTGATATTTTTCTCTATCTTATCATATTTTGATAATATATCTCTAAAATTAGAGCCAATTCACCTAAATGGACTTCAAAGTCGTGATCAGCATCACGAAATTACCTAGAAATCGCCCAAATATTGTTGACAATAAAATTAGTGTTGATCAGTGTAATCATCGATCGGTGTGCAAAATAATAACACGGCTGTCGGCCAATTTCTCAATTTTAGTGTAATTGACTTAAAATGTATCAAAACACTTTCTTTTATTCAAACTCCGACTACTAATTTTATGAAACTTCACATGGAACGAACTTATATGCCTTTTCGTGCATTCGAGTTGATATTTTCATTAAATTTTAATTATCGACTTCTGGAAACTTCGGAGTACTTTCATGTGTGTCGTTTATAGTTGAGATCAAACGGAAATCGAGAAAATGCAGGTACAATTAAATCAGTTAACTATCAAACAGCATATAAACTCCATTTATAAGATTCAAATTAGTGGTACATGTTTGCAGGTATAACTAAAACTAGAATTTATTACTCAGATTTTATACGTTTAGAAGTAGGTTATTATTATTAATTTAATCATAAAATAAAAATAAATTAACTGTCTCGACTCTTACTTCGTGGATTCTACTCATTTTACTGGTTTAAATGAAACTTACTGTTTCTAGTTAATTCCACAATATATTGAAACGATTCTAAAAATTCTAAGATAATTGACAATTGTTTCTATATTGAATATCATCATCAGAATGACAGAAGTTACATTTGATTTAAAGCCTATCTGATGTTTAATAATTATATTGGCTAGACCAAGAAGTGACCTACCTAGTGATTGACCTAATATATGTTAATATAAAAAATAAGAAGATGTGATGTGTGTGTGTGTGTGTGTGTGTGATTTGGTTTTCCTTGGCTGCGGATACTATGTCCATTCGCCAGCTTAACATTTTGCTCAAGGATGTACATATTTTTTAAACTTAAAACTTTAACCTATTCTACTATGACACATTTTTTTATCTACATTTTAGAATTTACATCTTTTTTTATTATTTTTTTATTCATTTTTTCTCCTTTTTTATAATTTTTTTTGTATATATTTTTCTATTTTTTTTCTTTTTTGCTTTTCTCTTAATAACAGGGACACTTTGCGCTCATGGGTCGATCAGAGCTACTGCAACAAACAAGAGGACCACGGATTGACTAGGATACACAGTAGGTATTGTTACGAAACAGCACACTGGTATAGTCCCTAAATCCGACTCTGTCTGAGCCAAGTATAAAAGTTAAAATTATGGAGGATGCGCAGTTTGTTTTTATATTTGTTTACGAATAGTGACTATATTCTCTACACTGTTTTTGTGACCAGTCTTATCTAGAAGATGCCAGAAAGCCAATTGTTTTTGTCTAGAATCCTCTAGTAAGAAAGGCATTAATATAAATAAGGACCGATCAGCGGAGGAGTTAGTTGATAAAGTGATCTCGAGAAATAAACAAAAATACACCGGGCAGTAAAGTGCTAATATAAATAATCAAGTTTTTGTGCATATAAATTAAATTTAAGTGATTAGTTAAGTATATATAAATGAAGTGTTAGTGAGTTAGTGTTTAAATAAATTAGTAAGTAGCCATACTGTGTGTTTAAAATTTATCCCACCTGTTTACAGTTTAACTAAATTAGAAAAACATTACATTGGTGTCAGGTGTGGGGTAATATAAATAAATTGCTACGTAAAAATGGCCAAGATATTAAGGGATCTGAAAGTGGCGGAATTAAGAGCAGATTTCGGCTATAAAGAACGATATTTCTACTTTGAAGAACGATATATCTGCCGATATCTTATTAATCAAAAACGACATTGCCGCTGATATTGAAAATGAAATTTCGTCACTAAAATCTGAAATCGAGGATAAGATGTCAACAATGGACGAGAAAATCGAGAATAAAATGTTATCGATGGACGAGAAAATCGAGAATAAAATGTCAACGATGGACGAGAAAATCGAGAATAAGATTACAACGATAGACGAGAAAATCAAGGAGTTAGAAGAAAAGATTGCCGATTCAAGAACGCGAGGCACGCCAGAGGAAGAAAAAAAGACCGAGCAAACGAAACCTTGCAAGCCAGAAACACTACCTAAGTTTGAAGACATTGACAGTTTTACCCGAGTCAAGGCCCCAACGTTCGATGGAAAAATGTAGTGGACCAATTATGTGAAACAATTTGAAGCAGCCGCTAGAGTGAATAATTGGTCCGATAGAGAGAAGGCAGTGAACTTAACCATCGCGCTTCGCGGAGATGCCTTAGATGTACTTCAGACGATACCGCTTGAAGAAATGGATGACTTCGAGCTGCTGAAGAAGAGGTTGCACATGCGATATGGTCACGAACATTTGGAACAGTTGTACAGATTCCAGCTGAAGAGCCGAAGGCGGAAACATGACGAACCCCTTCAAGAGTATGAAATGGATATTGCCCGACTAGTTCGATTTGCTTATCCATCAGCACCAGAGAACATGATGGAATGATTAGGCATCCAGGCCTATATTGACGGCTTGTGTGACCACGATATGGAGAAGACGCTTCGATTAGCCCATCCTAAAACATTGGCCGATGCATTGACTGCTGCTCTTGAATATGAAGCAGCCACGATGGCTTCGGGATACAACAAAGATAGGACCATACAGGAAGAAGGTGACGATGACAGACTTGACCAGATCGTCAACTTGTTGAAAGGTATGTTAGACAAGAAGCCGAAGAAAATCAGGTGCTGTAATTGTGGCGAGCTAGAGCATGCACACAGTTCTTGTAAGCGTCCTACAACTCCTGTAAGCCAAGAAACTCTTAAATGCAAAGCAGCCAAGAAAAGCTCGCCGTACAACAAAGGTAGAACCATGCAGGAAGAAGATAACGATGAGAAACTTGATCAGAACGTCAACTTGTTGAAAGGTATGGCAGACAAGAGGCCGAAGAAGATCAAATGCCAGAAGTATGGCGAGCTAGAGCACGTACGCAGTCCGTCTAAGCTCCCCAAGATTCCTGTAACCCAAGAACTCCAGGCACAGGGGAAATCAGGCAGGGGTGAACATCCAGCTAATGTGAATCACCAAAAAGCCAACTCCTTGCCTAGACGGCCATGCCCTGTAGACTATTCACAATGCAACAAGTCGAAATCTAAGGAAGTTGCAGTTTCAAGAATTACAGTAGTCAACGAGGAATGGTCACCCACCAGGATCAGAGAAGATTAGGAGGATGATCCTCACCTGAAGATGATCCGGCAATCGAAGGAAAAAAATCGGCGACCTACCTGGCAAGAAGTGTCAAGATTTTCACCGACACTCAAGGCATATTGGGCTCAGTGGGACTCCCTTGACCTGGAAGAAGGGCTGTTGAAAAGAGTCCTTGAAAACGATGATGGTTCTGAGATGAGGAGACAGCTAGTTATCCCGAGAACAAGAGTAGCTAAGGTACTGAATAAGTTACACGACAGTTCATCGGGAGGTCATCTGGGAGTGAAGAAAACCCTTCAGAGAGTCCGTGAAAGGTTTTTTTGGATGAACAGCTCCGACGATGTGAAGGACTGGTGTAAGAAATGTACGACTTGTGCTACGAGTAATGGACCACATCGTAAGAGAAAGGCACCCATGAAACAGTACAATGTTGGAAGCCCTTTCGAAAGGATTGCTTTAGATATCGCTGGACCATTTCCGACGACAGAAAATGGTAGCAAGTACATACTGGTTGTAATGGATTATTTCACAAAGTGGGTGGAAATTTACGTTATCCCGAACCAAGAGGCCACAACTGTCGCGGATGTATTGGTGAAGGAATTTATCAGCCGATATGGAGTACCCTTGGAAGTCCACAGTGACCAGGGAAGAAATTTGGAAAGCCATCTATTCCAGGAGATTTGCGACAAGCTGGGAATGAAGAAGACCAGGACAACAGCTTTACATCCACAGTCAGATGGAATGGTCGAGAGTATGAACAGGACTATTGGAAAATACCTGTCCAAAGTAGTATCCAGTCATCAGAGAGATTGGGACCAGTATCTTTCCCTATTCGCATTGGCTTATCGATCTACTGTCAATGAGTCCACGGGTGAAACACCGGCGAAAATCCTATTTGGACGTGAAATGAGGCTTCCTGGTGACCTGGAATTTGGCTGCCGGCCTGGAAAAGATCTAGCAGACGAAGACTACGCAATCCAATTGAGAAGAAGGCTGGATGATATTCATGAATTAGTTCGAAGAAATCTTCAAGTTGCCAGCGACAGAATGAGTCGGTACGACACGCAGGCCATAGAAGGCGGTTTTAAAGAAGGGGACAAAGTATGGTTACACAACCCGACGAGGAGAAAAGGATTTTCTCCAAAATTACAAAAATCCTGGGAAGGTCCATACTTAATCAAGAAAAGGATCAATGATGTTATATATCGCATAAGCAAGATCCCAACGGAAAACCAAAAGTAGTTCACCAAAACCGACTTGCGCCATTCGAAGGTGACCATGACCTGGAGGGAGGAGTAAACCTTATTCGAGATGTGTCTGACCCCACCTTCGATGAATTTATGGGCGCGTATGGAGGTACCGGTAAAGCTAGATATGGAGTCACTTCGGAACAACAACAATATTTGTTCACTCTCCCGGAAGAATATTCACTGGCATACAACATCCTCGCCCGTATCAAGAACGCACGATGGTTGGCAACCGTCTTTCGAAAGTTCGGGCAATTAGAAAAACTTGAAGACCAGATTCCAGCCCCTGGCAAGACACTGAAACTGAAACATAATTCGCGGTACGTCTTCTACGTGGTAACTAAAAATGAATTTCAAGATCGATCTACCTACCGCGATGTGTGCAAGCACTTCGAAACCTACGAGACCATGTGTTGTAATCCAGCGTGAAGAAACTGGCTATGTCTAAGATAGCGAGTAACCAGTTGGATTGGCGAATCATCAGGAACATGGTAGAGGTTATCTTCAGAGATACCGGTGTCCAGATATTAATTTTCAGCTACAACCCCCGTTATCAGTATCCGATGAAGACGGTGCCCTGCTATTTCCATAAGATCGGAAAGTGTAGAAATGCGATTCAAACATCCAGTCTCAGCTACACAAAAGTACCAGGAGGAACTTCCATTTAAGGAGGGGGTAATGTTACTAAACAGTACACTGGTATAGTCCCTAAATCCCACTCTGTCTAAGCCAGGTATAAAAGTTAAAATTATGGCGGATACGCAGGTTGTTTTTATATTTGTTTACGAATAGTAACTATCTTATCTATACTGTTTTTGTGATCAGTCTTATCTAGAAGATGCCAGAAAGCCAATTGTTTTTGTCTAGAATCCTCTAGTAAGAAAGGCATTAATATAAATAAGGACCGATCAGCGGAGGAGTGAGTGGATAAAGTGATCTCGAGAAATAAACAAAAAATACACCGAACAGTAAAGTGCTAATATAAAGTTTGTGTGCATATAAATTAAATTTAAGTGATTAGTTAAGTATATATAAATTAAGTGTTAGTGAGTTAGTGTTTAAATAAATTAGTAAGTAGCCATACCGTGTGTTTAAAATTTATCCCACCCGTTTACAGTTTAAATAAATTAGAAAAACATTACAGTATGGAGATACATTTATGGATATAATTTATAATGTACATAATATAAGTATTCTAGTATTTATCTATTTAAATTTTATGTCCGATTTTACATATATGTGAATATAGTCTTTTGTATAATTCAAAGTTATTTGATGTAATTAATTCTGTTAAATTATAAGGAACCATTATTTGATTGTTCTCATTATAAATAAATTCATTCAGCTCTGTAACTTGATTTTGAATCAATATGAATCCTAAAATTGCACGTAAGTGCACTTTATCATTCATTGAACCGAAAGCGCTCTGCGAATAATAAATTCTTGTACCAAAATACAAAATTTGGTTCCTTTTCGATAATTGTTTTACTCTACTACACTCAGCTGTCTTCACTCATTTGAAATTAGATTAGTCAAAATTTTGCTTCAGGTGTTTCAAGGGATACTCTTTACAGTGTGGTAACCAAAAATCCAATGAAAAAATCGCATATACCTTGAAAAATCGACATTTTGGAGCCTCCTCAAAATTTATGCAACTGACATTTATATCAAATGTTAATAAGTAGAGATAGTCACTTTGCCGACGTTCTTAAACCACCAAAATATGAAGTTCATCAAATGTCAATTAAGAGCTATAACTGGGTGTTGCGATCTGTATATTTCGGAATATACCCATGATAATATATATAAGAGTTTTAGGGGGTGGCATGGAGTCCTCTTGATAAGGAATTAACAACGCCCCTTTCAGCTTTTTGTACTACTAATGTGAATAACGCTTGTCGATGTGATGTAGGAAACTTGAAATTAATTTGAAGCACTTTCTATTGTGTAACTAATTTTGAAAGGAAGTTTTACACTGACAATGTATTACAATTGAATTGTATTTTGACTTATCGTCTTGACAACGGTAAATTTCCGAGGATGTTTACTGAAATCCAACATAAATCTTGTTTTACGTGAATCATGTATCTAACCAAACTATTCATTATAAAAATTTTCGCAAAACATTTTTGAAAAAGTATGTGCAATTATTACCCCATAAAACATTATGTCACATGTATTCCAAACAACTTACTGTAACTTCATATGTTTACCCTCTATAGATAGCTGAATAGTTACTCTATAAGATCTGAAATTTCATTTTTTTAATAACGTAATTTTTCGAGATACAGAGCGTCAAAGTTTAACTACATTTTTTTCTTACTCCCCTTTCTCACCATTCGCCTTAATAGCATCGTAAACTCCTTTACGATTTGTTTCCACATAAAAATGTTCGCCAAATTTGGGTTTGTACGATTTTTCAAATGCACTTGTGTTTTTTTCGAGAAATTATCTCCGTATTTTCGAATGAAATAATTCATGCAATCGATTTATTGGACTCGCTAACTTCTTTTTACATATTTAATGAAGAAACATTTTTTACCCATTTATATACAAGGTTTGTATAGAAAATAAACGGTTTTAAAGATTGAAACTCACTTTTCCGCATATGTGGCCCTAAAAAATATTGTATCATAAAATTGTTACTTGTATAGGGTAGGGTGGGCCTCTATGAGACATGGGCCACCATGAGACAATTAAATATTTCCGTTTAGATATAGTGTTGACCTCTGTTGGTCGAAGTAATAAGTTAACATTACGTGCCGGTTTACCAATATAATTTCCTATTACCGTACGTTAGTCATAGACAAATAATAATATAAGAGACAGTTTGATGCATAGGCGGTATGTGGCACAACGTTTCTGCGCAAGCTCCCCGCGCATGGAGTCTCTACTCTCGCGAACTACAAGACTGTTTTACATAAACAAAATAGAACGAAATATTATAAATTGCAATACATTTCAAAACATCGCCTTTAATGTGAATAAATATTATAAAATATCCTAGTATATTAACTTTTACGTCACTAAAAATGAAAATATACAAAACCAATCTTACATTGGTTGGTGTGAATCTGGTTTCTGTTTGTCAAATGTAAAGTGACAGTGTCCAAAATAACAATTCCGAAAAAGAAGACAATACAAGAGTGAGTATTTTTTAATTTATTTAGAATTTAGTTTTAATAAAGTAAATAAAATTAAGTGGACCTTTAAAATGTCACTACCAGGTAAAATTCGTCGTAGTTGTATAGCAAAAAATTGTAATAATACATATTTTAGGCCGCTTCGCAATTTGGAGTTTAAGAACAAAAATTTTCTTCTGACATTAGTCAAAGGGAACAGTGGTACAAAATTTTAGAAATTCCTCATGCATCCAGAGATCAAAGGTTGTGTGAAGATCATTTTGATGATGAGGCATTTACAAATTCATTACGCAAAAGACTTAATAAATTTGCTTTACCTTTTTGCAACCCTTCCATCATACACCACCAAAAGTAATTGAAGATAATAATAATAAAACTCAAGCTTTTGAAAATACAGTATTGCCCATAAAAAGAAAGCTTATTTTTTGTAACAGTAATGATAGTCTTAAAGAAACTGAATTTGAACCTTTGCCTAAAAAACAATGTTTGGAATCTAGTATTTCAAGTAAAATAAACGAAACTAGGGTCAGTAATCTATCTCCCAAGAAGAAGAAAATGTATTACATTAATAAAGATCAGAGAAATAGACACAAATTGTGAAGCAGATGATAGCAGTTTATTAGACAACTTACATTCGTTCTTAAATTTTCATAACGAACCAAAACTATTGACTTCTAATACCATTAATGAATTGGAAAATATTGAATTCCCGTTTTTAGATATAGAATTAAATGATTCAAATTTTGATACTCAAGCAATAAGCTACGTAATGGTTTCGTTGTTAAAATAATTACAACTTTTAATTGCGCAGAATGTAAGGCTAATTTGCAAACATATATTTTAGATGTTCACCATACTTTCACTTCCTTCAAAGAAAATAATGATAAAACACGTCTAATTTATGTTCAAAGAGACGTCCTAAAATTTCTTTCCATTCTGCATGACATTGTTTATAATTTTCTAACACTTTTAGCTCATGTAGAAAATATTACTGAAAAAACTGAACTCTTTGCAAAAAGTCATATAAATTTTGATTGGTTCACTTGTCGAGAACATAAATCATACGTATTATCTCAACTCATAAAAGTTTGTGTCCCCTTATTAATTAAAAAATATTATAATGATGGTAAGAGGACTAACAAACAAAAATAATTATTATTTTTTGGTAACAATGTACAGCGTTTAATTTTTTTTTTTGTTTCAGACCTGTTCCTGTCTTCATGTAATAGGGAATCTACTTTTTAAATGCTTTTTATTAAAATATTTGATGTAATATTGGATAAACTTTCTTAAGTATAATGCTGTAATTTGAGTAGAAATATGTAATTTTGTGATTAATAATAATATGTAACTGTATGGTAAATTAATGATATAGATGATAATAGTTTTTTCATGTTTTGTGTTACCAATTTAAAACATTATTAAATATTCAAGCTAGTGTGCCATTTATACTTTTAGTTTTCGCTAAGTATATGTTTATGTTGTGTATTTATACAACTGTAGGTTTCCTCTGATTTACATGTTCTGTCTTTTTAATTAATTTAGAGAAAGTAAATGTGAAGTTTCTTGTTTTCTGAAATAAAAAAGTTAAAAAAAAAGGTGAAAGCTGGGCAGCTATGGGAATGGCGGAGGCTGCAATAGAATTTTTTTGAAAAATGTACAGTCGTATAAATGCCTATTTATAGTGCGTGTGGTAGGGAAAATAACTTTGAAAATAAAATTGTGTGGAAACACTGTTAAGTGATATTAGAATAATTGTTTTAATAATAGGAGATATTATTGAAATTTTAAATTTTTTGATTATTGTAACTGATAATTTAATCAGATGTTTTTGTACTGTGAGGGTGCGTCAGTTTGGTAGAGCGTAAAAGGGATTGTTAGATATATTTCTTTATTAACCTATAATAATCATTTACAATTAAAACCTAAAATTCTGTACAATAGAGATATATACACAAAGTTTATTGGTCCTGGAGGCTGGCAATCCCTCTAGGGTGGTCGTCGGAATATATTTCTCGGCCGTCCAACTTCCTCACGCGGACGTCACGTTCCTATAACCAGAAGGGGTGTGTGAGTCAGGGTCGAGATCCCGCGTTCAACGCACAACGTGATCTCGGAGGTCGGGAGTTTGCTTTCGTCCCGGGCTCAACGCGCTCCGGAATTTCGGCTAAACGGGAAAGGCCTCGGTCCTGCGCTCAACACGCTGCAGGGCTTGACCTAGGGTAGTTGGCGTCCGTCCTAAGCTCAACACGCTTTAGGACTTCGTCCGATATGCAGGTTCGCTCAGCGTCTAGCCTCGAGTTCAACGCACATCGAGGGGTCAACGAGAAGCGGGATATTTATGTGTTCACAATTCCGAGCTCAACACACTCCGGAATATAATGCAACACTTCGGTTATTTTCAGTTGAAGCTTCCTATCGTTATTATACGTGAGGAAGAGTTTGCCTGGTATATCGCAGAACGTATGCTTTGGTAGTATCGGTCAAGTTATTAGCATAAAGGCGAAGGTGCTGCCCTCTCGGTGCTGGGTGTTTAACTCCGTCTAGTTTGCTTCGCGTAGAGTTCTGTTTTCTGATTATTTATTGGGGTTATTTTATGTTCAGAACGACTGTGTCGTTACAGTACTTTAATATTATCGTTAACTATTAGAATAAGACTTTTAAAGTTATCAATGTAATAACATGTATAAATAACAAACCTATGTATAGTTAACAAAATGTTTATTAATTTGTTTTTATATTATGTGCAGGTTACTAAAAATTTTAAATGTGTGCTATTTTATTATTTATTACCTAAATTATTTGTCTCAAAATTGTTTATTATTATTATTTCATTACAAAAATGAAATATAATTTTTTGGAATGAAACAGTTATATAATGAACAATTTTAAGACAAACTGTAAAATTTACCTACCCATAATCCAAACTACCAAATTTAAATATCCCGCCTGTAAGAATTAGTTCTGATCCCCGCAAGGGGTGCGCTGAAATCGACGCGATGCCAGCTGTTTATATGGGAACGAACACTATCTTAATATGTTTATTTCTCTATGACGTTAGTCTTAGTAGAGTTATGATCACCAGTGGGTGTGTATCTCATCGAAATTTTTAAGACGTACATTTTCGTTCGTTCGTTAAGAGAAGAATAAAACTAGTAAAGGTAAATTTTCTATACCATTTTTAGAACAGTTAATAATCATTCTTTCGCTCGTCATAAATGTATGAAATGGCAAATAAAAAAATGATGTATGTACATCTACTAACCACGTGCAAATGGGTCACCACGAGACACATTTTCAGGGCCACCTTGAGACACTGTCTCATGGTGGCCCACATAAGGAACTGGCTGTATCAGGTAAATTATTTTTTGTAGATGTCCTGAGGTCGCAAAAGGAAAAGCCAGAAAGGTTTGTTTTTAGAAGAATGTATGAGAAGAGCTGTTCGACAAGTATTGATAGGGGAAGGTGGCGTGAAACTGTCTCTAGGTAAAGCTGCAGAAAAGAACGGTTTATCCTTTCAGACGTTGCAGAGATATGTTAAAATAGTACAAGAGAAGACGGATCCTAATATGCAAATATCCATGGAAAGCCAATATAAACATAGATTAATCTTTACAGATTATGAAGAAAGAGTGCTTGTGGATTATGTAATCATATGCTCTAAAATGTGTTATGGACAAACAACAAAAGATACTCGAGAATTGGCGTATGAAATGGCAAAAATTAACCAAAAGAAAATTCCGTTAAGTTGGGAAATAAATAAATTGGCTGGCATTGACTGGTTACAAGGGTTTCTAAAAACACATAGCAAACAGCAAGTATTCGGCAGCCTGAAGGGTGCAGTCTTTCCAGAGCTTCGTCATTTAATGAGCATAACGTTAAGTTATTATTTGATAATCTTAAAAATGCATATGATCGCTCCGAAGCATTTCCTGATGGCACTCGCATCTACAACTTGGACGAAACGGGCACGACGACCGTTCAGAAACCGAAGAAAGTATTATCGGCAAAAGGAGTTAAGCAAGTCAGTCAATGTACTAGTGGTGAACGTGGAGTATTAATTACTACGTGTTGTATAATAAGTGCCAGTGGAAATACTTTACCACCTGCCATGGTGTTTCCACGAAAAAAATTTAAAAGCCATATGTTAAATGGAGCCCCATCAGGTACATTAGGTCTCGCAACTTCATCAGGTTGGATGAATGGAGAAATATTTCCATCTGTAATGAAACACTTCGTAAAATATAGTGGATCCTCCAAAAAGAGCCCTACTATCTTAATATTTGTTAATCATGAAAGCCACCTTACCATAGAAACACTTAACATTGCTAAATATAATGGAGTTACAATTATTACACTACCTCCACACTGTAGTCACAAGCTACAGCCGTTAGATATATCAATATTTGCTCCGTTAAAGGCATATTATAGTTCTGCAGTTGATTCCTGGCTTCTACATCATCCTGGCACACCGTTATCTATTTATGACGTTGCTGGTTGTGTTGGTGTGGCATTTGAACGATCCATGACTCCATTAAATATTAAGGCAGGTTTCAAGAAAACCGGAATTTCTCCTTTCGATCGGGAAATATTTTCCACTGATGATTTTTTAAGTAATTCAGTGACTGATCGAGATGTATTAAATGATTCAGCTTTGTACACTGCTGATGAGCAAACTGCGTCAACGACTATGGATGTCCCACCTGTCATTGAATATTTTACTGAAGAAATACCATCAACTTCTGTGGAAACATCCCATTTTATACAAATTCCATCTACCTCCTTAAATACACCACAGGTTACAGATAATCCAGCTGAAGATAAACCTGCTACAGCAGTTTTTGTTAGTCCCCAGATATTCAAAGGCTATCCGAAGGCAGGCCAAAGAAAATTACAAAAGAGCAAGCGTAAAAGAGCTAAAAGTTGTATACCCACAGACACACCTGAAAAGGAGAAAATTGAACAGAGAGAAATGGAAAAAAAGAAAAAGAACAGAAGAAAAGAAAGGAAGCTTGCAAAAAAAAACGTATTTGCGAAGAAACGAAAACAGATCACTAAGAACATATCTTCCGATGAAGATGATACCGGAGTTGAAAGTGAGATACCTTTCCAAGACGATTCTGATGAGGACGGGTGGATTCCTTAAGTCGAACCGTCAAGCTTTGAAGAACTTGATAAGGATCCTGAGCCCAATGATTTTGTTTTGGTACAATTCAAGGCAAAAAATGATGTATTCTTTGTAGTGAAAGTAGTCGAACTAGAATCAGTATCTAGTGTTGTCAAAATCAATTTCCAAAAAAAAGACTCGAAGGTTGAAGGACATTTTATATTTCCAACTGTCCCAGACATTGCCACCGTTCCAGTCATTGATGTGAAAATTATTTTACCCAAACCAACTCTTTTAGGAAATACAAAACGATTGAAATCGTATTATAAGATTGAAATCAATTTTAATTAACTGAACATGCGTTAATTTTTATTATTAATATAAGATACAGATTAATCCTTTTTGAGTGTTTTATAAATATTTCCTTATTTCAAATGTTGTGATGATACTAATAATGGTTTCTTGTGTGTTTCATAAATATTTTAATACAATTTTTAGTTTTTTTCTTCCCATTTTGTCCTGTCTCATAGTGGCCCAAGTAAAGGGACACTATGAGACGGGCACTGAAAAAATGAATGTCACATAACTTTAAAATCTAGTCAAATATAGATAGTTTATATCCATTTTTTACATTAATGTAACATAACTTATGCACCGACGACATATATCTGTCGTATTTACAATAAATTAACCGACAATTTAAACCAGACTTTTTCCGTCTCATGGTGGCCCACTCTCCCCTACACTTCGAGGGATGTATCGTGCTAACAGACCGAAATTTCTCTAAAAATAACCAAAAATTTAGTATATCTGGATATATAGGACCCGCTGTACTCACTCTAATCAACTGAAAATCAATAATATACATCTGTGGGACACCTTGAACAATATTCAATCATAAAATTGATCAATCGTATACTTTCTGGAGGCTGTATCGTGCTAACAAACTGAAAATTCTCCAAAAATGACAAAAATTTGGTACTTCAAGTACCCCGACAGAATGGCCATAATAATCCGCAACAATGTACCCCATGGCAGAAGACCAACTGGACGTCCACCTAAACGTTGGCGAGATAGTTGGCAGTCAACCTCGCAATAGTTGCTTAGGCGAGGAGGAAACCGGAACTAAACAGGCGATACGCCTTCTAAAGAGGAAGAAGAAGAAGAAGTACCATAGAATCCGATGTACTGGCTTTGGTGAGCTGAATATCAAAAGGATTCATCTTTGAGACAGTCTGAATAATATCCAATTAGAAAATTGGTCACTTGTTGAACTCCGGAGGCTGTATCGTGCTAACAAACTGAAAATTCTCCAAAAATGACGAAAATTTGGTCCTTCAAGTACCCCGACAGAATGGCCATAATAATCCGCAACAATGTACCCCATGGAAAAAGACAACCTGGACGTCCACCTAAACGTTGGCGAGATAGTTGGCAGTCAACCTCGCAAGAGTTGCTTAGACGAGGAGGAAACCGGAACTAAACAGGCGATACGCCTTCTAAAGAGGAAGAAGAAGAAGTACCATAGAACCCGGTGTACTGGCTTTAGTGGGCTGAATATCAAAAGGATTCATCTTTGAGACAGTCTGAATAATATCCAATTATAAAATTGGTCACTTGTATTTACTCCGGAGGCTGTATCGTGCTAACAAACTGAAACTTCTTTAAAAATGACGAAAATTCGTACTTCAAGTACCATAGCACCCGCTGTACTGGCTCTGGTGAGCTGAAAATCAATAGGGTTCATCTGTAACATGTCCTTAACAATATTCCGTTATAAAATTAATCGTGCTAACAAGACATGCAAGGAAAAGTGACCAACGACAACGACGACGACATACACACAGGATTTTTTTTCTAAAAACTGTCGTGTTGTTGTTGATAGAAAACGTAAAAACAGTTTATTTCGTATTGTTCTTTCTTCAAAATTTTTTTTCTAAATTCCAACTTTTTTTGGGGTAAACCAATACTTTTCTCGCATATTAGATAGGTTGGGCGGAAAAGTAATAAACGGTTTTAAAGATTAAAACTAACTTTTCCGCATCTGTGGCCCTGAATAATATTCTATCATCAAATTTGTCACTTGTATATACTTCGGGGAATGTATCGTGCTAACAAACCGAAATTTGTTCAAAAATAACCAAAAATGTAGTATATCTGGATTTGTAGGACCCGCTGTACTCGCTCTAGTCAACTGAAAAACAATAGGGTACATCTGCGAGATACCTTGAACAATATTCAATCATAAAACTGGTCACTTGTATACACTCTGGAGGCTGTATCGTGCTAACAAACTGAAATTTCTCCAAAAATATCGTACTTAAAGTACTATAGCACCTGTTGTACTGGTTCTGGTGAGCTGAATATCAATAGGGTTCATCTGTGAGATGTTCTGATTAATATTCAATCATAAAATTGGTGACTTATTGAACTCCGGAGGCTGTATCGTGCTAAAAAACTGAAATTTCTCAAAAAATTACTAAAATTTCGTACATCTAGTACCATAGCACCCGTTGTGCTGGCTCTAGTATACTGAAAATCAATAGGGTTCATATGTGACATGTCCTTAACAATATTCAATCATAAAATTGGTGACTTGTTGCACTCCGCAGGCTGTATCGTGCTAACAAGACATATAACAAAAAGTGGACGACGACAACGACGACGACATACACACAGGATTTTTTTTCTAAAAACCATTTCTTTAGGTTGTTGTTGATGAAAAACTTAAAAATAACTCAACAAAAATTTAAAATTTCCAACTTATTTTGGGGTAAACCAATATTTTTTTCGCATATTAGATAGGTTGGGCGGAAAAGTAATAACTGGAATGTGTCTAAAGGCCGCTTGACATGGAGCAATACCACCTGCAATGCAGTGCAAGACGCAATATTTCTTGATCTCAAGCATGCGCAGATGAAGCTCAGCCGTTAGATCTCGCAATTGCAAATTTTCATTTGTCACATTACTAACCCTCATAATTCAATCAATTTCAGAATAACACAGTGAAAAGTCGACACGTCATAACATTAAACAAATAAATCTTCATTAAAGGTACACGTAGGAGTGAAAACGTCTGGTTATTTGTCCCAATTTTTATATTGTGTATTTCAGTTCAAAGCACACCTTGATCTAATGTTTTACATCTGTTACCGCATCGTATCCTTTTCATACGCCGTTTGAATAACATTAAATTTTGATATTTATATTGATGCCATTCACTGCGGCTTTACCTAGAAAATTACAATATTAAGTACTTTCAAGCTCGTTTCGATTAAAACTTATAACGACAGAGAATTAATTAATTGATATTGCCTGTAAGGCATCGAAATGTATATTGTTTAAACGTGAAACTATAGCCTGAGCTACAAATGTGAATTTTATATGTATAGAGCATATCATGATGTAGATAACAGGAAACAATATCTAATTAAATTTTTAATCATTTTGTACGTTGCATGTTAAATACGCTTTTGTTGAGTTATCTTATACAAATTTAATGAGAATAGAAGATTTATATCTTGAATTTTTGACGTTTCAGGCGATGTGATCTCTCAACATATGTCGCTGGAGTGAATGCAAATATTTGTATGATAAATATTAGGTAGAATGAAACAAAATAACCATTATTAAACTAAAGATATTCCACATAATTTTCTAGACATTTGCCAAACAATAGATGGATTTAAAATAAACGGTACTTAAATATCATCATTTCGGTTACTTTTGAAGTAAAGGGTATATAAAGCTACTTCCATCATTTCTAGGGCAATTATGACTGTGTAATTATTGAAATCTTCTGATAGAAAGTTGAAAAATCAATAAATTCATTCATAAATAGCTAAATTGGATTTATATTCTTCGTTTTTTATACGATAATTATTGTTTCCTATTGAATAATTACGTTTACTATTTACTAACATTGGTACAGACAAAAATAGCCCAAGTTACGGACCTAGAAATTTCCAGGACAACAAAAATATAAGATGCAACGTCAGCGTTTATTTATATTAAACTTTTTAGACCCTTCTCAATTGGGTAGAGTTCCAAACACTATTCTCCAATTTATATTGTTTATCAATTTTTAAATCTTTTTTAATTTAAATCAATTGTTGAAGAAAATTATTATTTAAATCACTCTATCCCAATTTTTGCTCGAATTATGATCAAAACTCTTACAAAAATATTACTATAAAATGTATACCTTTTCAAACAAGCTTGACAGTTTTTCTTTTTGATTACAGTAAATTAAAATTTTAGGTTATATATATATATATATATATTTGTCATGAGATCATTTATTAAGTTTGTATGTTATTTGACAATAGTTATTTGTAAAACAAGTGTCACAGTGACTCGTTTTGCAGTACGAGTGAAGTTTGCACAACGAACTGCGAATAAAATATAATTTCATATAATCCCTCTTTTTAAACTAGGAGGTGTGGTTTGAATTTAAGTTGGCAATCCTGTAGATTCCTAATTGGTCAAATCACAGATGGTTTTATTCAGCACTTCTGACTTTTGACATATTATAACCGAATAATTGTATAAATTGTAAACAAACTTTGAAAAAGAGCTTCTTCTAATCTGTGTCAAGGTTAAAGTCAAATGTCAAATAAAAATATAGCTAAATACAATAACCAACTGTACTCTAAAAATTACTATTACAGTGTTCAAAGAGCTTCATTGTGACACTGTAAACAATGTTATAATGAAGTCTCTTTTATACGCGAATTATGAAAATAGATTTTAGAGATCTCTAATAAAAATATAAAAAAATATTTCGGCACCTTTTAAATTTTCTATACGTCCACCAAATTCAGATATGTATATATATATATTAATACATATCCTCTATCTCAATTCTATAGAAAACATTGAAATAAAGAAAATATGCATATTTAGATGTAATACTAGTAATACACACTGTATTATCAATAATTAGAAAGGTTCAATATACTAATAAAATTTGACATTTCAATTTCATATGACACTTCTGCAGAATAGACTTAATGACAGATAGATTTTAAAACGATTTGAAAAACCAGAATACAGATGTCTGTATTAGCAAATGGCACTTATAAATAAAATAATGAAAATCTCTCTTGGTATATAAAAACGTAAATTTGTAATTCTTTAAAAAAAATGCTAGGTAACCAAAGGAGAAGAGAATTATTTGTTGAAACATTTTAAATTTTCTATACGTCCACCAAATTCAGATATGTATATATATATATATATTAATACATATCCTCTATCTCAATTCTATAGAAAACATTGAAATAAAGAAAATATGCATATTTAGATGTAATACTAGTAATACACACTGTATTATCAATAATTAGAAAGGTTCAATATACTAATAAAATTTGACATTTCAATTTCATATGACACTTCTGCAGAATAGACTTAATGACAGATAGATTTTAAAACGATTTGAAAAACCAGAATACAGATGTCTGTATTAGCAAATGGCACTTATAAATAAAATAATGAAAATCTCTCTTGGTATATAAAAACGTAAATTTGTAATTCTTTAAAAAAAATGCTAGGTAACCAAAGGAGAAGAGAATTATTTGTTGAAACATTTTAAATTTTCTATACGTCCACCAAATTCAGATATGTATATATATATATATATTAATACATATCCTCTATCTCAATTCTATAGAAAACATTGAAATAAAGAAAATATGCATATTTAGATGTAATACTAGTAATACACACTGTATTATCAATAATTAGAAAGGTTCAATATACTAATAAAATTTGACATTTCAATTTCATATGACACTTCTGCAGAATAGACTTAATGACAGATAGATTTTAAAACGATTTGAAAAACCAGAATACAGATGTCTGTATTAGCAAATGGCACTTATAAATAAAATAATGAAAATCTCTCTTGGTATATAAAAACGTAAATTTGTAATTCTTTAAAAAAAATGCTAGGTAACCAAAGGAGAAGAGAATTATTTGTTGAAACATTTTAGTTAGTTGAATTTGAAATCCCCATGAGACAACATCATAAATAAGAGTTGTCTCATATTTAATTTTGAATATTAGGGAATTTATATAATCGTTATCAGTTCAACATATCTTGCCTTTTGTAAAGCCAGTGCGTGTACTATTCACAAAGAATTACCGCTAAAGTGCAAGTGGTTTTTGCGTTTTCTAAATTTTTGATTTGGAAACGTTTGTTCTGGAAATTCTAAAAATACGTTCTAGAATACGTACGAGATCTTCTAGTATCCAGTTTGGTGAGTCCAGTCCATATTATATATTATTCTCGAGAATTAATAGGCCTTTGATCAAAATTATTTCGAAAATAGATGCATCTTATGATTAAATTATAGTAACGTTACTTATATAAAATTCTACGTCAAGTGCAGACAATTTTGGGAACAGACAACTTCCAAGAAAATTTACGTATTTTAGATTAACAGGCATCAAGTATAAATTTAGACATTTTGAATTTTCGGTTAAATTTATTTAGATAGGAAATTTCTAACATAGATTGTTTCTAATATTAAGGTTTGATAGAAAATTCTATCTTTGTTTATGCGTTCATGATATTTTTTGAAGAGTTTTAATTTTTGTAAGTGTTATTTTGATAATATATTATATAAATTTGAATTCCAAATCTCTTTGGCTCTCTTTTCATACTAATTTTCATTATATTTGATAATTTTTATACTATAGAAAATTTAGTATAATAAGTGACATTTAGTTAATCTCCTGACAGTAAATTCATATATGTCATAAGATAATTTAAATTGTCTTATAGTGTATTGGATAAACAGTTACTGTAGATTTGAATAGTGTGATACGTAATTTAGAAAATTATTTGGAAATTTACAAATTTGAATTATTAGTAGAAATCTTTGATCCCTCCCTGAGAAAAGAGTGAGTTGATTGGTGTTGTATTGATTTATCTTTCATAATATAAAATTTAATATTTATATAGCCGGGCATATTAATTTGACAACTGCTGTCATTGAAAATTTTATAGGTTATATTTAGCGGTAAAGGTATTTTCACAATAGTATAGTTATTATCTCAGATTGTGACGACAGCTACAAATTAAACTCAGCATCATATAAATTTTAATTCATATATAAAATATAATAAAATTAGTAAAACACATTAGATATACTATATTTTGTCACCCGAACGTGGGGCGAATATTATTAAAGAATATAGATATACTATAATATATATATATATATATATATATATATATATATATATATGTGTGTGTGTGTGTGTGTAATATATGTAATATATAATGGTTATTTTGGGGGGATGTGGCAATAAGACACCAGAGTAAACTCTTTAAGACATATATTCCCGAGCTTTCGAATAACTTTTATTCATTTTCAAGGGCTAAAATGGATTGGTCAATGTTATATTTATTAACAATTAAATATAATGATAAATACTTATATAAAATCTATCGAGAATTTTGGAAAAGTTGTACATTTTTATAATAAATTCTTTTAAACATAAATCAACGAAAAACTCAAAAAACAATATGACAATAAACAAACTATTTGATCTTGAACTACTATAATTTTGAATTATTTATCATAAAATTAAAGATTGTTATGAATGTTGTGTTCTTTTTTCAGAATATAAAATATAGGCATAGATAACACTAAGGTTATTTAGGTCTGTTTTTTTATTTATGCAATAATTTTGTTCTACAATATACGCTGTTTCCAAAAAAAGATGTTTTTTATAATTACCTTCTACTGCCAAAACTTTGGCAGATTGATAATCCATAGAATTACAGATATTGCAAGGAATCTCATAAACAATATTAGTTAATTTGTTAGTAGGAGTCTTGTCTTTGATCTTACTGGAAATTGAATTGATTGTAACACATTGTTTATTCGCAATTTTTATATTATGTGGTTTCAATACTCCGGAAAATTTAGGTGTGATAGATTTAATATATGGTAAAGAAATATAAGTTGGAGATGTATTATTAGTAGTTATAATGTCACTCTTTTCTTCGTTTCGTATTATGTCAATAGTAATGTCATTTCTATTGTCAGAAGTATTATATAAAACATGTTTCAAAAGATATGGAGGATATGAGTTATAATATAAAAGTTTGTAAAGTGTTTTTAGATTTTTATTGCCCTACAAATTTCTAATCCAATATTTCACAATAGTATGACTGTGCAATGATATAGAAAACCAGGAAAACTGCATCTGGTGATCTCTGCAATTATTACTTAAGAAGATAGTCCAGTATATATAAACTTAACTATCCAGAATCTAATGCTGTCTATTTGGGTCAAACCCATAGAAATGTTGAAATTAGAGACAGTGGACACTTACGAACATACTGTAATGTTTTTCTTATTTATTAAAAGTTTTTATGACGGGTGGGATAAATTTCAAACACTCGGTATGGCTACTTACTAATTTATTCAAACACTAACTCACTAACACTTAATTTATATATACTTAACTAATCACTTTTTATACGCACACAAACTTGATTATTAATTAGCACTTTACTGTTCGGTGTATTTTTGTTTATTTCTCGAGATCACTTTATCAACTAACTAACTCTTCCTGATCAGTCCCTTATATATTAAAGCTTCCTTTTTTACTAGTAAATTCCGGACTGCAGCTAACAGACTAAAACAATTGGTTCTGGCCTTTTCTAGATAACTCTGGTCACAAAACAATGTTTACATAAGATAGTCGTAAAGTCGTAAACAGTTATAAAAAACAGTGCGTACCCGCCATAATTTTAACTTTTATACCTGGCTTAGACAGAGTCGGTTTTAGGTACTATACCAGTGTGCTGTTTCGTAACATTACCCCCTCCTTAAATGGAAGTTCCTCCTGAAACTTTTGTGTAGCCGAGACTGGATGTTTGAATCGGCAACTGGCCCCATTTCTACACTTTCCGATCTTATCGAAATAGCAGGGCACCGTCTTCATCGGATACTGATAACGGAGGTTGAAGCTGCAAATTAATATCTGGACACCGGTATCTTGAAAGATAATCTCTACCATGTTCCTGATGATTCGCCAATCCAACTGGTTACTCGCTATCTTAGGCATAGCCAGTTTCTTCACGTTGGATTCCAACACATGGTCTCGGAGGTTTCGAAGTGTTTCCCACACATCGCGGTAGGTAGATCGATCTTGGAATTCATTTTTAGTTACTATGTAGAAGACGTACCGCGAATTATGTTTCAGTTTCAGTGTCTTGCCAGGGGCTGGAATCTGGTCTTCAAGTTTTTCTAATTGCCCTAACTTTTTCGAAAGACGGTTGCCAACCCTCGTGCGTTTTTGATACGGGGGGGGATGTTGTATGCCAGTGAATAATCTTCCGGGAGAGTGAACAGATCTTGTTGTTGTTCCGAAGTGACTCCATATCTAGCTTTCCCGGTACCTCCATACGTGCCCATAAATTCCTCGAAGGTAGGGTCAGACACATATCGAATAAGGTTTACTCCTTCCTCCAGGTCATGGTCTCCTTCGAATGGCGCTAGTCGGTTTTGGTGAACTACTTTTGGTTTTCCGTTGGGGATCTTACTTATGCGATATATAACATCATTGATCCTTTTCTTAATCAAGTATGGACCTTCCCAGGATTTTTGTAATTTTGGAGAAAATCCTTTTCTCCTCGCCGGGTTGTGTAACCATACTTTATCCCCTTCTTTAAAATCGCCTCCTGTGGCCTGCGTGTCGTACCGACTTTTCATTCTGTCGCTGACAACTTGAAGATTTGTTCGAACTAATTCATGAATATCGTCCAGCCTTCTTCTCAATTGGATCACGTTGTCTTCACCTGCTATATCTTCTCCAGGCCGACAGCCAAATTCCAGGTCACAAGGAAGCCTCATTTCACGTCCAAACAGGATTTTCGCCGGTGTTTAACCCGTGGACTCATTGACGGCAGATCGGTAAGCCAATGCGAATAGGGAAATATACTGGTCCCAATCTCTCTGATGGCTGGATACTACTTTGGACAGGTATTTTCCAATAGTCCTGTTCATTCTCTCGATCATTCCATCTGACTGTGGATGTAATGCTGTTGTCCTGGTCTTCTTCATTCCCAGCTTCTCGCAAATATCCTGGAATAGATGGCTTTCAAAATTTCTTCCCTGGTCACTGTGGACTTCCAAGGGCACTCCATATCGGCTGATGAATTCTTTCACCAATACACCCGCGATAGTTGTGGCCTCTTGGTTCGGGATAGCGTAAATTTCCACCCACTTTGTGAAATAATCCATTACAAACAGTATGTATTTGCTACCATTTTCTGTCGTCGGAAATGGTCCAGCGATGTCTAAAGCATTCCTTTCGAAAGGGCTTCCAACATTGTACTGTTTCATGTGTGCGTTTCTCTTGCGATATGGTCCATTACTCGTAGCACAAGTCGTACATTGCTTCTCTTCTCGGAACCATCATAGTTCTCAAGGATTCTTTTCAATGGGACTTCTTCCAGGACAACGGAGTCCCACTGAGCCCAATATGCCTTAAGTGTCGGTGAAAATCTTGACACTTCTTGCCAGGTAGGTCGTCGATTTTCTTCCTTCCATTGCCGGATCATCTTCAGGTGAGGATCATTCTCCTGATCCTCTCTGATCCTGGTGGGTGACCATTCCTCGATGACTACAGTAGTTCTTGAAACTGCAGCTTCCCTAGATTCCACCTTGTTGCAGTGGGAGCAGTCTATTGTGCATGGCCGTCTGGACAAAGAGTTGGCTTTTCGGTGATTCACATCAGCAGGATGTTCACCCCCGTCTGATTTCCCCTGTGGCTGGAGTTCTTGGGTTACAGGAATCTTGGGGCGCTTAGACGGACTGCGTACGTGCTCTAGCTCGCCACACTCCCAGCATTTGATTTTCTTCGGAATCTTGTCTGCCATACCTTTCAACAAGTTGACGATCTGGTCAAGTTTGTCATCGTCATCTTCTTCCTGCATGGTTCTACCTTTATTGTACCGCGAGCTCTTCTTGGCTGCTTTGCATTTAAGAGGTTCTTGGTTTGCAGGAGTCGTAGGACGCTTACACAAACTGCGTGCATGCTCTAGCTTGCCACAATTACAGCACCTGATTTTCTTCGGCTTCTTGTCTACCATACCTTTCAACAAGTTGACGATCTGGCCAAGTCTGTCATCTTCACCTTCTTCTTGTATGGTCCTACCTTTGTTGTATCCCGAAGCCATCGTGGCTGCTTCATATTCAAGAGCAGCAGTCAATGCATCGACCAATGTTTTAGGATGGGCTAATCGAAGCGTCTTCTCCATATCGTGGTCACATAAGCCGCCAATAAAGCCTGGATGCCTAAACATTCCATCATGTTCTCTGGTGCTGATGGATAAGCAAATCGAACTAGTCGGGCAATATCCATTTCATACTCTTGAAGGGTTTCGTCACGTTTCCTCCTTCGGTTATTCAGCTGGAATCTGTACAAATGTTCTAAATTTTCGTGACCGTATCGCATGTCCAGCATCTTTTCAGCCGCTCAGAGTCATCCGTTTCTTCAAGAGGTATCGTCTGAAGTATATCTAAGGCATCTCCCCGAAGCGCGATGGTTAAGTTTACTGCCTTCTCCCTATCGGACCAATTATTCACTCTAGCGGCTGCTTCAAATTGTTTCACATAATTGGTCCACGACATTTTTCCATCGAACGTTGAGGCCTTGACTCGGGTAAAACTGCCAATGTCTTCAAACTTAGGTGGTATTTCTGGCTTGCAAGGTTTCATTTGCTCGGTCTTCTTTTCTTCCTCTGGCGTGCCTCGCGTTCTTGAATCGGCAATATTTTCCTCTAACTCCTAGATTTTCTCGTCTTTCGTTGTAATCTTATTCTCGATTTTCTCGTCCATCGTTGACATTTTATCCTCGTTTTCAGATTTTAGAGACGAAATTTAATTTTCAATGTCAGCGGCAATGTCGTTTTCCATTAATAAGATATCGGCAGATACATCGTTCTTCAAAGTAGAAATTTTCTCATCCATATTAACAGAAATGTCGATCTTCATAGCAGACATATCGTTCTTTATAGCCGAAATATCGCTTTTCACATTCGTAGAAATCTTCTCTTCCATGCCAAAAATATCGTTCTTCATAGCAGAAATCTTCTCGTCCATGTTAGCAGAAATATTAGCAGAAATGTTATCTTCCATGGCAGAAATCTTGTCGTCCATGTTAGCAGAAATTGACGAGATTAAGGTGGAAGCCTCGTAATTAAATAAAACTGTTTCTGGATAGAAGCCGTCATTTCCCAGTGCCACTTTAAGTCTTTCTACTAATTCACTTTTCTTACCAGACGTTTCCAACTCACGATCTTCCAATTCCAATTTATATTACCCCACACCTGACAATGTAATGTTTTTCTAATTTATTTAAAACGTAAACGGGTGGGCTAAATTTCAAACACTCGGTATGGCTACTTACTAATTTATTTAAACACTAACACTTAATGTATATATACTTAACTAATCACTTAAATTTAATTTATATGCACATAAACTTGATTATTAATTAGCACTTTACTGTTCGGTGTATTTTTGTTTATTTCTCGAGATCACTTTATCAACTAACTAACTCTTCCTGATCAGTCCCTTATATATTAAACCTTTTTTTTACTAGTAAATTCCGGACTGCGGCTAACACACAAAAACAATTGGTTCTGGCATTTTCTAGATAACTCTGGTCACAAAACAATGTTTACATAAGATAGTCGTAAAGTCGTAAACAGTTATAAAATAAAAAACAGTGCGTATCCGCCATAATTTTAACTTTTATACCTGGCTTAGACAGAGTCGGTTTTAGGGACTATACCAGTGTGCTGTTTCGTAACAATACAGATTAAAACAACCAGAGAAACCCCACTACACAAAAACATCTACTTGACACCAAACATTCATAGACACCTAACAAAGAACAAGAAGTATTACATATTTGTGATAAGAAACAAGAGCTGGATTTCCTTCAAGAGTAAAAAATTAGAAGACACTTAAGAGACCCACAATATGAAGTTGTCAATGAACAGATAAATCTAAGGAGTTCCCCACTTTTAAACTGTCTTTTTAAGTAATAATTAATCAAATTTATTGCTACCAAAATTTGAGTATACGTTCTAATGGGTATGTTCTTCGCTAAAAAAAACCGATGATCTGAAAAGTAGCCACCATTTAATAATTGTCGGCTTAATTCAGACTTTTTATTCAAATTCTGTCTACTCGCATTTCATTCCAGAAATTCAAAGAGTATATTAAACATTTTGTATACGTGCTTTCGCCTTGATAAATGGATTGAAACTAGATTTGCAAATTGGAAAAGTTTCGTTTGTTGCCTCTTTTTCTTACGCTCACTTAATTTTTAATCCTTGTGTTGGAATTATGAACACATACTCTTTAATACCGACAATAACGATCTAGGGATAAACTAAATACTTAGCTTAACGAGGTTAGCAAGACCAAAAAATAATTTTGAAGAGTTTGTTATTCAGTTATAATAATGTACACTGAAGTTGCGTATCTAGGGTGGAGGTGAGGGGGATAGAAGGTTCTGAAGAGACTGATTCAGAACAGAATCAACATTTTCGGATAGTCGACCAAATAAAAAATCGGAGGTAGTTGTAATCAATATAGTGTCAAATAATGCATTGCCGTATATTGACATAAAAAACCTTAAATTAAAACTATTAGATGATAGTGGCAGTACAAAATCTTCCAAAATCTTCACTTCTACGTGAATTGCATTTATTATTCAAACGTTGATATTAAAACATCACTCATAACTAAAAAGATAAATTGCCAGGCAGAAATACCTGCATTATCAGAATTCAATTATAATGGCTCTAATCACTTCATACTATTCGATTTTCATAACTTTTTTTATGAAATGATAGGTTTGGAAGACATAATGAAAATTAAATTAAATATGAATTTGTGTATTGAAAAATTACTTGGTAATGGTGTTTCTATTCCTATAAATGGAGACTACCTATGGACAATAAATTCCAATTTTCTGTAGGAACAACTGGAAAGTTATTAGAATCTATACCTGACAATAAGGCAAATGAAAAAAAAATTAGGAAAATCTAAACTCGTGGTTGATTCATTATCTAAAATAAAACCAAAGTTATGATATTAATGTATTTGAAACAAACTCAATAATTCAAAAAGAAGCTAATCATTTGCCAAAAACACGAACTCAAGGACAAACAGAAATAGATTCATTATTAGATGTATCTTATTTATTTAATATTCAAAATATTTTGGAAAATAAACGGTTTTGAAGATTGAAACTAACTTTTCCGCATCTGTGGCCATGAAAAATATTCTGTCATAAAATTGTCACTTGTATACACTTCGGGGGATGTATCGTGCTAACAAACCAAAAATGTAGTATATCTGGATTTATAGGACCCACTGTACTCGCTCTAGTCAACTGGAAATCAATAGGGACATCTGTGAGACACCTTGAACAATATTCAATCATACAATTGGTCACTTGTATACATTCTGGAGGCTGTATCGTGCTAACAAACTGAAAATTCTCCAAAAATTACAAAAATTTGGTACTTCAAGTACCATAGAACCCGGTGTACTGGCTTTAGTTAGTTGAATATCAATAGGATTCATCTTTAAGACGCCTTGTATAATTTCCAATCATAAAATTAGTCACTTATATATACTCCGTAGGCTGTATCGTGCTAACAAACTGCAAGTTCTCCAGAATGACAAAAATATCGTACTTAAAGTACTGTAGCACCTGTTGTGCTAGATCTGGTGAGCTGAAAATCAATAGGGTTCATCTGTGATATGTCCTGAATAATAGTCAATCATGAAATTGGTGACTTGTTGAACTCCGGAGGCTGCATCGTGCTAAAAAACTGAAATTTCTCAAAAAATGACAATAATGTGGAACGTTCATGTACCATAGCACCCGTTGTACTGGCTTTGCTGAGCTGAATATCAATAGAGTTCATATTTGAGATTCTCTGAATAATTTCCAATTATAAAATTGGCCACTTGTATATACTTCGGAGGCTGTATCGTGCTAACAAACTGAAATTTCTCAAAAAATGACAAAAATGTCGAACGTTCAAGTACCATAGCAACCATGGTACTGGCTTTAGTGAGCTGAATATCAATAGGGTACATCTTTGAGACGCTCAGAATAATATCAAATCATGAAATCGGTCACTTGTATATACTGCGGAGGCTGTATCGTGCCAACAAACTGAAATTTCTCCAAAAATGACATAAATTTCGTACTTAAAGTACTATAGCACCCGTTGTACTGGCTCTGGTGAGCTGAAAATCAATAGGGTTCATCTGTGACATGTCCAGAATAATATTCAATCATAAAATTGGTGACTTGTTGCACTACGGAGGCTGTATCGTGCTAACAAGACATGTAACGAAAAGTAGCCGACGACAACGGCGACGACGACATTCACACAGGCTTTTACTTTTCCGCCCAACCTATCTAATATGCAAGAAAAATATTGGTTTACCCACAGAAAAGTTGTGATTTTGAAAAAAAAATTTGAAGAAAGAACAATACGAAATAAACGGTTTTAAAGATTAGAACCAAGTTCTCCGCATCTGTGGCCCTGAATAATATTCTATCGTGTGTGTGTGTGTGTGTGTGAAATGGAGGGTTGGCATTGGACAGAATCCGTTTGCCACAGAAATGGTGTTAAATTAGGTCCTAATATATTTTCGGTTTAAATTAATTTAGATATCAAGTTTGCTTTCTCTGAGAAAAGTGATTAACTGATCTAGGACATTTTTATTATTCATACTATTGCTATATTTTCCACATGAAAAAAATATGTGGTTCAAGTCAGCAATGGATTCGTTGTCGCATGAACAGATGTTCGTTTCTGCTACACCAATTCTGTGAAGATGTGCTGGAAATTTAGTATGATTCAATTTTAACCTAGTAATAGTGACAGAGTACGCTCGGCTTACAGCATAGTCATCGATGTGTGGGACGCGATTCGGTAAGGTTGGATGTATTAAAGTGTAATTATTGTTAGACTTTTTGGTGAATTCTATCCAACTCTTTTCCCAACTTTTACGCGATTCAATTTTTCCTTTGTTAATTATGTCACTAAAATCGTATTTACCTATGACGTTCGGTAATTTAGTGGCTTCCTTGGCTAAAGAGTCAGCTTTGACATTCCCCAAAATACCTGCATGACCTTTCACCCAAATGAAAATAACTATGTTCCCCTGTGTGGACAGCTTGTGAAGAAGTTTCTTAATGTTACAAATGTTTAGAGATGTAGATAACTGTTTGTGGGATATATTGCTAATAGCTTCAAGTACAGATTTGGAATCGGACATTATTAATGCATTTTGCGTAAGTTTTTGTTTAATTAACCACTGTAGTGCTTCTTCGATTGCAAAGATTTCGGCAGTGAAAATAGAACAAGTGTCTGAGATTTAATATTGAAGTTTAGTACTGGTATCGGAGATATAAACGGCCGAACCAGTATCGCTTGTTGATTTTGAACCGTCTGTGAAGATTTTAAAGAAGCTATCATATTTATTGATTATTTCGTTAAGGTGAGATTGGTTAACAGTGTGGATTTCGCTGTAAGTCGGAAATATGACTCATGGTCCGAAGGTGATATCTGAAAATTCAAGTTCAAATATGGGAAGTTTTTTATGAGGTGTGATCATATCAATGCATTTATTGAATATAACGTATGCATCCGTCATGTGTGGACTATTTTTTTTCCAATATTTATTTGTTAAATTTTCTATAGACAGTTGAGGGACTAATTGATTAAGGGTATTGTTATAATTGAAAAGCTTTAAGTAACATAGTTTTTTAAAAGCTAAATAATTTCGTCTGATACCTTCAAGAATGGCTGGAGTGGGCCATGATTTCAAGTCTCCAATGCACATCCTTATAGCACTATATTGTACTCGATCAATTTTTTTTAAATGTACATTTACAGCAGACCCATACAGGATACAGCCATAATCAAGTATCGACCGAATGTATGCCCGATAGAACAGGAGAGCGATTTTAGGATCAGCTTCCCATTTAGTTTTTGTGACGCATTTCAACATATTTATCCCCTTTTCAGCTTTACTCTTGAGATGGTTTATGTGGCTACCCCACAGAAGTTTATTATCTAGTACAACGCCTAAATATTTGTATTCTGTTTTGATTGGTATTGTGAGACAACTCAGAGTGAGCGTATCAGTGAGGTGCAATCTGTGTCTAGTAAAAAACATAACAGCTGATTTTTCTGGAGAAATTGTTAAGGCGTGATCACAAAACCATGTCTTAAGGCAATATACAATATATTTCAGTACTTTGACACATAGATTGTAGTTATCCTGTGTGAAGTGGAAACAAAAATCATCTACGTATTGTATGCATTTTACATCCGAATCAAAGATGTTATGTAAAGTATGAGTATATACATTGAATAGAAGGGGACTAAGAGCCGCTCCTTGAAGTAATCCGTGATTGGCAACCCTTGGTCCATGCAATACATTATTACTGTCTTTAATGTATATTTTTCGATTGCGAAACAAGTCTACAATGTCGTATGAAATCTGAGGATGAACGTTTAATGAAATTAAACTTTCAGTGAGAATGTTCAGATCAACAGAGTCATATGCGCCTTTTAAGTCCACAAACAGACAACCGACGTACAAGTTTTTCGAGAATGAATATTGTACATCTGAGACTAATTGGGAGACAGCTTCCATCGTTCCCATTCCACGTCGACATCCATACTGCGAATGTGGTAGTTTTGAATTGTATTCTAAATACCATTCCAACCTAGCCTTTATCATGCGTTCAAACGTTTTCATAATACAGGACATGAGCGAGATTGGGCGATAAGAAGATATATTATTTGGGTCTTTTTTGGGTTTTAAAATAAGAACAATGATAGTTTCTTTAAGCTCATCAAAGACGCGGCTATTAAGCCACCATTTATTAAAAATGTAACTTCTGTCATTCTGACGATGATATTGATTTATCGAAACAATTGTCAATTTTTTAGAATTTTCAATAACTTGTATTATATTGTGGAATTAACTAGAGACCTTGAGTTTCATTTGAAAACACTAATCTAATAGTGCATTCTTAGCTATCGATGGTAAAAATGTGAGCATTTTATAGGTGATATTATCACTGCCGGGCGCCGTTCCACGGCGAGATAAGAGAGCAGATTCCAATTCTGATAAGCTGAAATGATTACAGGAAGTGAGTTATTTTTGTTGTGTTGGTGAATGTATTACTAGCAGTAGGAGGAGCAAAATAATCTAGTAACTTATCTATCATCTCTGTGGATGTATATGATTGCGAATTACAATATTTTTTGTTTGAAATTTTTTTGATAAAATTCCATATTTTATCGATAGGTGTATTTTTATTTAAATTGTTAAGAAAGTCCTTCTAACTGTTCATACTTTTGGTCTTAAAAAGAAGTTTAGTTTGGGATTCGATGTTTTTGTACTAGAGGTAGTTATCCCAGTTGGACAGATTTTTATATTCAAGTAAAGCTTTCTTTCTTTGTAAGACCTTAGCTGAACATTCTTCGTCCCACCAGAGGAGGTGAGGGGTTTTTATGCAGACTGGCTGGTTTATTTTCATTGATGATGAGGCCGAGTCAGAGATTATATTGATCAGTTTAGAGAGAGACATATCATTACCAGTTTGAACTAATAAGTGGTTTTTGATTAGGCTTGAAAATAGTGTCCAGTCTGCAGAAGCGACATTCCATCTGGTTGAAGGAAAGATGTTCTGGGGAGTATAATTAGTATTATATTGTAATAGAATTGGGAAGTGGTCAGGAAGTACTGACCAATTCAATTTGCTTACTAAATTGGGTGATGCAACTGAGAGATCGATTGCAGATTTATTTTGTGTGGGACTATTAATTTTGGTAGGTGATCCATCATTAAGTATTATGTAATTGGTGTTGTTTACGGCGTCAACAGGTCGTGTCCCACAGACTTGATCACCAGCAGAACCCCAGAGGGTGTGGTGGCAGTTGAAATCTCCACAGAATATGGTATCGCCATTGAACTGTGAAAATAGGTTTTCCCAGTCCTTCACGCTAACATTATATTTTGGTGGTTTGTATAAAGATACCAAGGACAAGTTCATGTCTTCAATGATTACAGCGCATGTTTCGATATTATTACTAAAATTCTGTTTAATAGATTTGATTTTGAATCTTATATTTTTGGATATTAGAATGGCAACGCCCCCTTGCCATCAATTCTGTTATTTTGTATACTGTTATAACCATATATATTCATATTAACACCTGGTTTTAGCCAGGTTTCACAAAGTATAAGAATGTCAAAAGTTTCATGAGATAGCAGGTTCAATAAATTTGGTTTACGTTTATTTATAGAAGCTACATTCCATTGAAGTATTATCAATTGCCTAGTAGCATGACCCATCGCTAATACTGACGGTATCAATTGTATCGAATTCTAAGGCCGTAGCTATAAAATCCCTAGTATTTGAGTATGTGAGTGGGTTGAGGTGAGTTGAAGTACTAGATTTTAGATCGAAATTAGTATGGATGAAGTTAATGATATTTTCTATGACTTTCTCTTTATATTGAACAAAATCATCCCTGTGAGGGTTTGGATAATGGGAGCTGTTTAAGGTGCCTTTGGTACATCTGTTTTTTTTTGAGGAAGTTGGTGGGGGGAGGGGTAGAGGCTTTTCGTTTTTTTTGAGGGTGCAGTTGGTTTATGTAGCATATATGCGGGGGAGGGGGTGTACTGTGACTGCGAAGTTACAGGTAGAGGAGGGAAGTTTTGTGTATTATTAAAAACTGCAAATCTGTTATTCGTTGTGATTTTTGAATATGTAGGATTCTTAACTATGGTTTCGGCTTCTTTAAAAGAAATATTTTTAAACGCCCTTTCTCTTTTGATGTTATGTTGTTTTGTATACATAGGGCATTTTTTGGATATCGTAGGGTGATTGTTGGTTTGGCAATATATGCAAAAACTGCCAGGATTTGGGCATTCTGAGTCCTTGGTATGTACTTCAGTACATATTTGACACCTTTGTGACTTTGATTTACACAATTTGGCTGTGTGGCCATATCTCAAACAGCTATAGCATTGCACAACCGGGTGAATATAAGGCTCCACGGAAAATGAGGTTAAATTAATTTTAAGTTTTTTGGGAATGAAGTTTCCTTCAAAAGTGACAATTATTAGTTGACGATCAACAAATTTGATTTCACCTACACCATCCGTAACCCTTCTCTTCATACGCTGAACTTAGACCACCTTCATATTATCGCATTCAATGTTTTTGAGTAAAAAATCTTCAGAAAAAAAGTGTCTACCCATCTCACAAGACCTTTGCGGTGATTATAGAATGTGGGAATGTACGCAACCAACTGATTTTTTTCCATGATTTCATGGCCTACTAATGAATTCGCTATATCGTAGTTTATAAAAATTACTTTTACTCTACTTACTCCTACCGATATTATATCTACTATGTTTTGTTTAAATTTGTCTTCAGTTAACAAAAAATATCCTATTTTCATTGGAAATAACCTGCCGAAGTTTTTGTTGATGTGCTCTACAAAAACATAAAACGGACCTTTATCTTTCATAGTGTATTTATTTGTTAAATTGAATAATTTTAAATCTTTATAGGAATCTTTGTTATTGATAGTGTCCATATCGTCAGAATTATCGGGCGGCCCTGGGCCGCCCGTATTTGTGTTCATAATTAATTATTTAAACTTGTCTTTTCAAGAACTCGTTCCAGAACAAAAAATTGTAAATAAAAATAGAAAGGAAAAAGTTAGTGTGATAGAATCACGAGGTACTTCAATTAAATTATGACTAACCGATAATATACCTAGTGTGAAAATTAACTGAAAATAGGTGTACTTATCTAGAAATGATGTCCTAGTCAGGCACACAAAACACGTGTATACAGTGCGACTGCCAATACACAACTGAATATTCTATCATAAAATTGTCGCTTGTATACACTTCGGGGGATGTCTCGTGCTAACAAACCGAAATTTGTCCAAAAATAACCAAAAATGTAATATATCTGGATTTATAGGACCCGCTGTACTCGGTCTAGTCCGTTGAAAATCAATAGGGTACATCTGTGAGACAGCTTGAACAATATTCAATCATAAAATTGGTCACTTGTATACACTCTGGAGACTGTATCTTGTTAACAAACTGAAAATTCTCCAAAAATGACAAAAATTTGGTACTTCAAGTACCATAGAACCCGGTATACTGGCTTTAGTGAGTTGAATATCAATAGGATTCATCTTTGAGACGCTCTGAATAATATCCAATCATAAAATTGGTCACTTGTATATACTCCGGAAGCTGTATCGTGCTAACAAACTTAAATTTCTCCAAATATGACAAAAATATCGTACTTAAAGTACTATAGCACCTGTTGTCCTGGCTATGGTGAGCTGAAAATCAATAGGGTTCATCTGTGAAGCGTCCTGAATAATATTCAATCATAAAATTGGTGACTTGATGTACTCCGGGGGCTATATCGTTCTAATAAACTGAAATTTCTCAAAAAATGACTAAAATGTCGTATGTACCATAGCACTCGTTGTGCTGGCTCTAGTGAGCTGAAAATCAATAGGGTTCATCTGTGACATGTCCTTAACAATATTCAATCATAAAATTGGTGACTTCTTGCACTCCGGAGGCTGTATCGTGCTAACAAGACATGGAACGAAAAGTGACCGACGACGACAACGACGACGACGACATACACAAAGGATTTTTTTTCTAAAAACTGTTTTTTTGGGTTGTTGTTGTTGGAAAACGAGGATGATTATTTGTTTAAAAAGGAGCCTCTTCGTATATGCTCTTGCGATCTATTTATATTATATCATGAACAAAATTATTTCTGTAATACATCTTCACAGAGATATCTGGTAATTTATCCCAAAAATCGAACGTTTTGTATACCTATATATTGATATCCTATACAATATAAAAATAAACAATTGACAAATCATTGATAAATAAACGTTAGCGTACTTTATTCAATAATATTTTTAATATATAAATCATTCTAATTTACCTTTAATATAATAATTTACTAGCTACAACAACGCTAGACCATTTTATTTATAATTTGTGTTAAGGTTAAAGTCAAATGTCAAATAAAAATATAACTAAATATAATAACCAACTGTATACTAAAAATTACTATAACAGTGTTTAAAGAGCTTCATTGTGACACTGTAAACAATGTTATAATGAAGTCTCTTTTATACGCGAATTATAAAAAATATGTTTTGCTAATTACTTCAAAGTAGAGCATAATGTTTTCTTAAAAATTGACTGTCTCGACCCTTACTTGGTGGAATCTACTCATATTAGTGTTTTAAATCAAACTCACGGTTTCTAGTTAATTCCACAATATAATAAAAATTGTTGCAAATTCTAAAAAATTGACAATTGTTTCGATAAATCAATATCATCGTCAGAATGACAGAAGTTACATTTTATTTGGTGCCTACCTGATGTTTAGTAGTTATTTTTGGCTAGACCAGGAAGTGACCTAACTTATTATATGTTAATAGAAAAAAAAAGAAGATGTGATATTACAAATATTGAAGCTTAGATATTATTAGCCCTATGGTGATATCCTGGATATCATTTTTCCAATTAAGATCAGTATAACTGTGCAATGTTATAGAAAACCAGGAAAACTATATCTGCTAATCTTTACAATTATCACTTAAGAAGACAGTTTATTAGTGGAGAACTCCCTAGATTTAACTGTTCATTGACAACTTCATATTGTGGGTTTCATAAATGTCTCCTAATTTCCAATTCTTCAAGGAAATCCAGTTCTTGGTTCTTTTCACAAATATGCAGCACTTCTAGTTTTGTGTTAGGTGTCAATGAATGATTGGTGTCAAGTAGATGTTTTGCGTAGTGGGATTTATCAGGTTGTTTTAATCTATATGCTCGTAAGTGCTCACTGTATCGGATTTCAAAATTCCTAAGGGTCTGACCCAAATAGATAGCATTACATTCTGAACATTTGAGTTTATATATACCTGACTTCTTTAATTGTGGTATTTTTGTTTTTACATTTAACAATTTTGTTCTATCGTTACTTTCTGTTTTAAAAGAAATTGTTGCATTCGTTGCTGACGATATAATCTTTGAAATATTATTAGAAATATTTCCTGCATATGTGATGGTTTTATATATGAATCTCAGTACTCAATTAGAAATTCAATAGAACTAATCAAAAAGTTGAAAGCAATCAACTTGCAAGATAACTATAAACTCATTTCGTTCGATGTTAGTAATATGTTCACTAAAATTCCTCCTAAAGAATGTCTAATACTTGTAAGAAAATTACTAGAAGATAAAAATAATAATCCAAGAATAATATCAGATATTCTTAATTTATTTGATGTATGAATTAATCAGAATTATTTCACTTTTGATAATAAGATATATATTCAAAATGAAGGTTTACCAATGGGAAGCCCTATATCACCTATTTTGGCAAACATTTTTATGGACAATTTAGAAAGAAAGATCTTTGAAAGTAATATTTCGAAAAATGTTTTATTTTGGTATAGATATGTAAATGACATATTACCTTGTTTTGTGGGTAGTGGACGACAATTAGATGTATTTTTCAACCACATCAATAATTTACATCCAAGTGCTCACTGTATCGGATTTCAAAATTCCTAAGGGTCTGACCCAAAATAGACAGCATTACATTCTGGACATTTGAGTTTATATATACCTGACTTCTTTAATTGTGGTATTTTTTTTACATTTAACAATTTCGTACTAACGTTACTTTCTGTTTTAAATAGAAATTGTTGTATTCGTTGCTGAAGATATTATCTTTGAAATATTATTAGAAATATTTCCTGCATATGTGATTGTTAAAGCAATGGAATATAGATAGGCATATGTTGGCATTCATTAAAAATTTTCTAAGCTATAGGACTTTTAGAGTAAGAGTAAATGGTAATCTATCGACCAAACAATGTCAAGAAAATGGTATTCCTCAAGGTTCTGTTATTAGTCCCACATTATTTCTAACCGCTATTAATAACATTATTGAAAATGTACTTAAACCAATTAAAATAAGGCTATATCAGGATGATTTAGTGGTATACATGAAAAGTATAAACATCGATACAATGCAACATATACTACAGAGACAGCTTAATAAACTGCAGCAATGGTCAAAACAGTCGGGCTTTAACTTTTCTGCATCCAAAAAGAAATGTTTATTATTTTCGAAAAAACCTTGTGAAAAGACACCCCCGCTCACACTATATAAAGAAAAACTGCAATATGTAACTTCCACGACATTATTAGGTATGATATTTGACCAGAAACTGAGCTGGAATGATCATATAAAAAAGTTGATATTATCTTGTCAGAAAGGTATCAATCTTCTAAGAATACTTTCTAACCGTAACTGGGGATCAGATCAAAAAACTCTACATATTATATATAAAAATCTTATACGTTCCAAACTCGATTATGGATCTATTGTCTATACATCCAGCAAAAGCCATATTTTGAAGAAACTTGATACAGTTCACAATAACGCCTTACGAATAATATCTGGTGCATATCGTACATCACCGGTGGAAAGCCTTTATTCAGAATTAGGGGAACCATCTTTATCTACGAGAAGAAAAATATTGACATTGTCATGCTACCTCTATATTAGATAATACTGAGCATCCAATGTACCCAAAAATTCATACAAATCGCACAACAACAACCGAGTCTAACTTTCTGTAATCGCGTGAGACAATACAAAGCAGATCTTCAAACCAAACATGTTCCTATATTTAAGTTTGACAAACATATCCTCCTTGGCAAAATTCCAAACCAATAATTGACACCAACCACTTTTACCTCTTTTAAAAAATATGAACCACCCAGTTTTCTTATAAAAAACATCTTCCAGACAAAACTCATTGAATATAAACTCCAGTTGGCGTCGGAGCCGCGGTTGTTACGGCAAATCATAACTTATCTTTTAAATTACCTACCTGCAGTATAATCTTAACTGAAGAAATATATGCATTGCTACAAGCCCTTAAACTGTCTTAAAATGCGAATAATTCCAACATCCTAATAATCACAGATTCCCTCAGTTCATTAAAATCCATTTAGCAAGTTTATAGTAGTCATCCCATTGCTATGAAAATAAAGAAGGAACTCTTCCAACTACAAGAATCCCAAATAAATGTAAAATTTATGTGGATCCCCTTCCACAAAGGAATCCATGGTAATGAAGAAGCAGACCAACTGGCAAAACAAGCAGCGGAAAGTGATAGTGCGGTAGTTGTAAACGCAACGACCATCAGTGATTTGAAGCATACCGTGAAAGAAAAAGCGACAAGTGCGTGGCAAAATCAGTGGCTTGATTCGAAAGCAATATTACGCGAAGTGAAACCCAGTGTAAAACCCTGGAATACAATACCAAACAGGCAGCCCAACCAAGTACTACTGACAAGACTAAGGATAGGACACACTAAACTGACGCATCAACATTTACTTGCCTCAGTGTACTACATGTACCAAGCAGATAACAGTAAAACATATTCTGGTTGAGTGTCCCAGATTTGAGGACGCCCGAGTGAAAAACAATATACCAAACATATTGAAATCGGTATTAGGTCAAAACTGCGACATAAACGTATTAGTTCGATATCTTACTGAAATTAATGTAATCAAAACATTGTAAAATAATCTTTGTCGCTAATAACCGACATGGTTGATGCAACAATAAAAATGGAATTAAAAAAAAATCTTTTTAACTTTAACTAGCAGGTTAAATAAACTAGGAAAATCTCACTACGTAAAGCATCTACAGTAATAATTGTAAAGATCAACGGATATAGTTTTCCTAGTTTCCTATACCATTGCACAGTTATACTGATTTTAAATGGAAAGAAGATATCCAGGATATCCCCATAGGGCTAATAATATCTAAGCATTAATATTTGTAATATAAAATCTTCTTCTTTTTTCTATCCATATATATTATTAAGTCAATCGCTTCTTGGTCTAGTCAAAAATAATTATTAAACATCAGATGGGCATCACCTGAAATGCAACTTCTGTCATTCTGATGATGATATTTAGTAATATCGAAACAATTGTCAATTTTTTAGAATATTTACAATTTTTTCATTATATTGTGGAATTATTTAGATTAATTCAATAATATAAAATAATTTTCAATATACAGGGGGATTCAAAAATCGTACTTATAAATTTTGCAACTTATTTAATAAATGTATCACCTTGTATGTTATGACGTTATTAGAAATAATTTGAACGGCTTTTCAAGGTTCGTTAACCAATCTCTTTCTACGCAATAAAAAAATTCATGTTGTCATATTAAGCGAAATTCATATAATTTTAAATCTAAAATTCATTAATGCAAATAGAAATATCGAAATGATGGTAATTTTTACACAAAGAAATCTAAATACTTCAAAAAAAGCTGGCTCCGTTGTTAGGATACGTAAACACTGCAAAAATGTTCGAAATAGCAACAGATTTCAAGATACGGCGTATTGAAAAAAAATTATATACATATTTTTTTGATAATTTCGAAAATACTGGCAATATTGTAATGAAATTTTGTACGAATAAGTTTTGGAGATGAAGTAAATCGAATTACAATGTTGCCAGTAGTTCCGACATAATCGTAAAAATGTGTACCTTAAAAACAAAATTTTTCTTCTATACATTCCCCAATTTATTTTGCACACTGTATAACTAATTCGCGAGTGCGAATCCTGAGCCTTAACGCATTGAGTGCGATCATTTTACAAATAGTAATTGTTGTAACTAAAAGGGAAGAGACTAAAAATAATGTCTTATTCCACTACTTTACATTCGACTTCTATCTATCTATATGACTTACAAATAAAGGCTCGGTTACAGAAACCGACAGTAGACAAAAACGGGCTCAGCGGACTTAACTGTCAACTATTATATCGTCACCTTAGTACTACAGCTAGGTAAATTAAAAACCTGTGTTTTGGAATAAACTGCTTTGAAAAGTTGCATTAAAAATTAAAGTTTTATAGCCAATAAACTATTTATTCAAGTTTTAGTGTGTCTTGCTAACTTTATCAAAAGTGGTGTATATTTTGAGACGTATTTATAAAAATATTGCCATAATGTAAATTTTTCGACAAAAACGAGATATTTGAAGGGGTCAGAAGCAAAAGGGTTCAAGTGACATTTTTAAAAAAAATGAGATAAGTACATATTTGTGTACTAGAAACTATAAATTTGTTGGTAGTAAAACGACTCAAGCGTTTTTCTGTACTTAGGTGACATCTATTGGTCGGTAGAAAAACCATGTTTTGAAATAGGTACTCTACGTTAGCTGCAAACAGGTTCAAGTGCACTTAAACCCGTTTGCCAGAAATCAGTTACTTAATATTCAGTAATTTGCAAGTTAGCACGTGGATATCTAAGTGTGATATTTTTTGTTTTACATCGTTATTTTGTGCATCTGATGTAGTGAAATGAATGAAGACAGAGAGGCTAAAGGTAAGGTTTGAAGTTTGTGGACTAGTAATAATATTTTTAAGGTTTACAAAATATCTTGCAAATATAACCTAAAATACATTTTTTTATGAAATTTTCAGCTGGATGCAGCCATCACCATCTAAGTTCTAGTGAGTCAGATCCATACCAAACGGATGAGGATAGTGATTACAATCCAGATATTGAAAATATTAATGAACATAGATTAAAGACAAACTTAGAAAGCCCGCAGAATACTGGTGATGCCTCTAGTAGCACAGATAATGAAGTTCATAGTATGTAAAACCATTGGGCTAATTAAACTTACTTATCGTTCTACATAAATGCATATGTTTAAAATAAAATAACGATTATTTTTAGATACTCCTAAACGAACGCGAAAGAGAAGACGAAATCCTGATGAGTGGAAAAGGGAAAAAAATAAAAAATGTAGGGCGAGTGGGTTGGAGTATAAGACCAGTAAAGGAAAAACAATCAAGAAAAAGGAGTTGCAACCATTTGACCATAGATGCAGATATCAATGCAACGAAATATCAGAAGCAGACAGACAAAACTTATTTAGAAAATTTTATGCTTTGAAATCTTATGATTTGCAAAGCAGTTTTACCGGATCATGCATAACAAAAATTGAACCACACCGTACAAAACGTCAGGCTACTTCCCATAAACAATTCACGTCCATAATTAAACTAATGGGTTTACGAGTATGCAAGGCTTTTTTCCTAAAAACGCTAGTTATAAGCACGAGAAGATTCTTAACAGTTTGTAATAAGAAGACCAGTGATGGCTTTGTTGAAACAGATAAACGCGGTAAGCATCAGCCTCCAAATAAAATTGATAATGTTGTCCGGAATGATGTTATTACACACATAAAAAAAATTCCTCGATATAAAAGTCACTACTCAAGAGCTGATAACATCGGTTGTAGATACCTGCCACAACATTTAAATATAAACAAATTGTACGAACTTTACACAGAATGGTGTACAGAAAATCAGAAACCAATGGTAAAAAAATCATACTACAGACATATTTTCTGTACAGAATTTAACTTAAAATTTCATAAGCCACATTCCGATACCTGCCATATATGTGATAAGTTGAACAATTTGATACGATATAGCACCGATGATGACATTAAGAAAAAGAGCGAACGTGACCTGGAAGTACACCAAAAAAAAGTAGACAGTGTAACAATATCTAAAAAAAACGATGAGGAGTATGGTAAAAACAATCCAGATAAAGTAAGAGTAGTATGCTTTGATTTGCAAAAAACCCTGCCTACACCAGTATTAACCACAAACAAGGTATATTACTTACGACAACTTTGGACATACAATTTTTGTATCTCTGACATTGTTTCTGGTAAATCTAACATGTATATTTGGAATGAGACCATCGCATCAAGAGGCTCCAAGGAAATTGGTTCTGCCCTATTAAAGGTAAGATATTAACAAAAACTATAATTTTTTTGATTATACCGCATTTATTTTTTTCAGTATATCAAAGGATTACCGGAAAGTGTGGAACATCTTATCTGCTATAGTGATTCCTGCGGTGGGCAAAATAAAAACAAAAATATTGCAAAGCTTTATATGTTTTTAGTGCAAAGCACCAGTGTCAAAACTATAGACCACAAGTTTTTTCAGCCTGGGCACTCCTACATGGAGTGTGATCGAGCATTTGGGCTCATTGAAAAACAGAAGAAACGGTCTATTAATGTTTTTATTCCTGACCATTGGACAGATGTGATTCGAAAAACATCGAAAAATTTTAACATCATCAACATGACACCTGCTGACTTTGTTTCTTTTGACTATTTGGATAGCATAATAATGGATCCAAAAAAGCAGGAAGATAAAAAAATCTCGTTAAAGTGGCATGACATGGTATGGTTTCGTTACCGAAAGGAAGACTTTTTTTCGTTTTCATTTAAACACACCAGACATGCAGATTGGCCTTTCACTCAAACACAAAAGTGTTCCACTCTACAGAAAGGAAGACCAAATTTGAAAATATCTGCTCTAAATAAAAATTTATATGGCGGCAGCCTGCCCATAACGGATATAAAGTGGAATAATTTAAATGAACTTTTACCTTTTGTACCTCCTATTTATCATGAATATTATAGGACTCTACCACATGCAAATAAAGAGACTATTAAAAAATTGAAAGACCCGCCACAGAAAAGTAAACAAGCAGAAACTGACGATACCGTTACTCCAGATGGTGATATTGATTTCGACACCTCAAGGGTCGAATTAGAATCCGATTATGATGAATAAAACATACCTATTTAGGATTGGGCAGCTTATTTTTTATATTTTTTGTTAATTATATTGAGGTTTTTGTTTTTATTTTAGAGCAATAAATAAAAAATTTTGTCTAAACTGAAACAAGTACATTTTTTTAATTTTTTTTTTGGTGGAAAAAGGGTTTAAGTTCCTCATATTTACAAAAATATTATGTTTATTATGTTTTGAAATAATAAGATTAAATTTTGGGTATATTACAATACTGTTGAAAAAAACACTCTTTTGCTTTTGGTACTCTGGATTTTATAAGGAGGTGTTAACTTTAGAAGGCATTTTCTCCAGTTTTATAAATTTGCACTTGAACCCTTTTGCTTCTGACCCCTTCATTTACTTGTTACATCAACATGAAAATCGGATTAAACGGAGTTAACCACATTTGCATTTGAGAAGAAATAGTACCAGAAGCCACTTTAAAGCGCTTTTATTGTCATCAAAATTTATATAATAAACAATGAATACACTATTCATTTTCAGAATCCATGTCATTACTTCCTGAAGACTCCTGTTCTCTTTGGTACGGCAAAGTTTGGTAAAACGGTCGGTATATTCTTGTCCCAGCGCTGGAGGGGTTAACAAAAATAAGGAATTCAAATTATCATAGTTTTCTTTTGGAATCGGTATAACGGAGTTGTATAACGATTTCATTGTATGTGACAGTGTTGTATTACTATTCCTCGTCCTTTTCTTGCAGTCAAGAGTTCTAAACTCTTCATCGTAATTTTCTTTGAAGCGGATGATGAATGGTCTGGTTTTCGTAAAATCCAACCAGCTTATCTTCTGCCAGCCGACTGGTTTACGATTTTCATCTTCTTTTCTCATAACCATGTGCTGCTCAAGGTGATATTTTCAATCTAATTATGTCTTTATGGGTAATCTCATGCACAATGTACGGATTGTGACCCTTTCGTCTGGTACTGCGGGCAATAGTTGTCCAATCGGCAGGCCAGTTCACTCTTCCGACTCTTTTTTGTTCAGTAGTTATGGCCGAATGCATTGAATCACATTCCATTTCACTATGGCTCACAACTAGAAATTTTAGATCAATGGTTTCTACGTTAGGTAGTTCCTGAACTGCGGTCAAACACATAGCAGCAACAAACTTGTTCAAGTTCTGTCCACCACATCTGTCACTAAAACAGGAAATGTGCTTCACCGATGGAGGAAGAGATTTAAAATATTGATATAGACAGCTAGCAATCTCACAACTGCCTCTCTTTCCTTGTATCTCGGTCCACATGAAACAGTCCCCTTGTTTTGTGGCAACGTTGTATACAGTAAAATTAAAAGATTTCAACCGTTGCTTATAGAATAGAGCATTGTTGGTTGGATCGGTTGGAGCCAACATAACTTGCTGAAGATCAAAATTACACCTCACAAAGGTCCCATCTGAGTTGTTGTTTGTCCTTTCTTTTTTCAGCTCGAGTCCTGTCTTTTGCTAAAAGATGGGTGTCATAATTGTCTTTACCTTCATTGTTGTCATTCCCAGGAGTATTGTACACCATGCATATGCGACATTGGTCCTTCTTTGGGCGGTGGAAACCTAGATTGTACTCCTCTGTGAAAATCTTTCTATACGTAGCTATATTAGCGGTTTCTTGGTTATTTTCGGCGCATATCGACTTGTACATAGAATACAGTATTGTGATGTTGAGCGATGGATCTAAATATTTTCTTTTAGTTCCCGAGCGGCAATAATGGGAATCAACAACCGCGAAGCTTTCAATGTGGTTTCTCACCCCGTTCAAGAGTTCATCTGAAGTAGTTTTTTTCACATGGTGGCCTCTTTTGTCTTTTTCACTTGTATTTTCTGCCGATATCTACTACAAATTTGCGAATTCCAATTGTATTCAAAAACATGGTCTTACAAACTTTGATTCTTTCGTTGTTTCGTGGTAAATAAAAAACCACAGTAAAATGTCTTTTAGAATCCGTTGTTGTGATGCTTTTCTTTACAATTTTATCTGTGTTGCAATGAATAGAATCGCGTTTTCTTTCATAAGTCTCTAATTTATAATACCTTCGAAAAATTTCGAGTCTTTCTTCCAATGAAAATTTCTGATTACACCGGTGTCTGCAATTTTCTCCACATGGATCTCTCATGACAACACCAGGTACATGGTTTACTCTAGACGAAACGTAGCTTTCTCCACGCTGCTGCCTTTTTTTGCAACATTTCTTCTCCACTTTTCTGGACGTCTTAATCGCTTTCTAGGATTTTCCGCTTGTGTAGAGGTCTCCTCCATGCCTTCTAATTCATGTTCTTCGTTTAACCGCTCTAAATATTCAGTAGTAATTTCATTTTCGGTTTCGTCCGTCGACGGGCGATATTCAGAAACATCTGGAGAGAAAGGTTCCGCTCATAGACAAATAATAATATAAGAGACACTTTGATGCATAGGCGGTATATGACACAACGTTTCTGCGCAAGTTCCCCGAGCATGGAGTCTCTACTGTCGCGAACTACAAGACAGTTTTACATAAACAAAATATCATAAATTTCCATACTTTTCATAACATCGCCTTTAATGTGGATAAATATTATAAAATATCCCAGTATATTAATTTTTACGTCATTAAAAATGAAAATATACAAAACCAATCTTACATTGGTTGGTGTGAATATGGTTTCTGTTTGTCAAATGCAAGTGACAGTGTCAAAAATAACAATTTCGAAAAAGAAGACAATACAAGAGTGAGTATTTTTTAATTTATTTAGGATTTAGTTTTTTTAAGTAAATAAAATTAAGTGAACCTATAAAATGTCACCACCAGGTAAAATTCGTCGTAGTTGTATAGTAAAAAATTGTAATAATACATATTTTTGGCTGCTTCGCAATTTGGAGTTTAAGAACAAAACATTTTTCAAATTTCCATCTGACATTAGTCAAAGGGAACAGTGGTACAAAATTTTAGAAATTCCTTATACATCCAAAGATCAAAGGTTGTGTGAAGATCATTTTGATGATTAGGCATTCACAAATTCATTATGCAAAAGACTTAATAAATTTACTTTACCTTAGCAACCCTTCCATCATACACCACCAAGAGTAATTGAAGATAATAATAATAAAACTTAAGCTTTTGAAAATACAGTATTGCCCGTAAAAGAAAGCTTATTTTTTGTACCAATAATGATAGTCTTAAAGAAACGGAATTCGAAACTTTGCCTAAAAAACAATGTTTGGAATCTAGTATTTTAAGTATAATAAACGAAACTAGGGTCAGTAATTTATTTCCCAAGAAGAAAAAAATGTATTACATTAATAAAGATCAGAGAAATAGAATTTGTAAATTGAAAAAGGCACTTCTTACCAGTAGTAATAACAAAATTAAAAAGCAGTTAAATTGTCAGAATCAAAGTTATTTCAAAAATTTTAATTAAAAATTAGATCCAGCAGGCATGAAGTTTTTAAAAAGTAGTACTGCTAACTTTAAGAAACATAAATCTTCATGGTCAATAACGGATAAGGCCCTTTCATTAGCCATTTATAAGAAGGGACCACGAGCTTATATTTTTTAAAACGTTTTATAACATTGCCCAGTAAATCTACTTTACAGTCACTTCTAAGATCAGTGCCATTTGAAACTGGAATTAATAAAGCAATTTTTGATATGTTTAAAGAAAGGGTTGTCAAAATGAAGCAGATAGATAAAAATTGTGTCCTCTTATTTGATGAAATAGCTTTAAAAGAACAATTGACTTTGGATGTGGCTAATGACAAACGAACTCTTTGCAAAAAGTCATATAAATTTTGATTGGTTCACTTGTCGAGACCATAAATCATACGTATTTTCTCAACTCATAAAAGTTTGTGTCCCCTTATTAATTAAAAAATATTATAATGATGGTAAGAGGACTAACAAACAAAAATAATTATTATTTTTTGGTAACAATGTACTGCGTTTAATTTTTTTTTGTTTCAGACCTGTTTCTGTCTTCATGTAAAGGAGAATCTACTTTTCAAATGCTTTTTATTAAAATATTTGATGTAATATTGGATAAACTATCTTAAGCCTAATGCTATAATTTGAGTAGAAATATGTAATTTTGTGATTAATAATAATATGTAACTGTATAGTAAATTAATGATATAGATAATAATAGTTTTTTCATGTTTTGTGTTACCAATTTAAAACATTATTTAATATTCAAGCTAGTGTGCCATTTTCACTTTTAGTTTTCGCTAAGTATATGTTTATGTTGTGTAGGTTTCCTCTGATTTACATGTTTTGTCTTTTTAATTAACTTAAAGAAAGTAAATGTGAAGTTTCTTGTTTTCTGGAATAAAAAAGTTAAAAAAAGGTGAGAGCTGGGCAGCTATGGGGATGGCGGAGGCTGCAATAGAATTTTTTTGAAAAATGTACAGTCGTATAAATGCCTATTTATAGTGCGTGTGGTAGGAAAAATTACTTTGAAAATAAAATTGTGTGGAAACACTGTTAAGTGATATTAGAATAATTGTTTTAATAGAGGAGATATTATTGAAAATTTAAATTTTTTGATTATCGTAACTGATAATTTATTCAGATGTTTTTGTACTTTAATATTATCGTTAACTATTAGAATAAGAATATTAAAGTTATCAATGTAATAACATGTATAAATAACAGACCTATGTATAGTAAACAAATATTTTATTAATTTGTTTTTATATTATGTTCAGGTTAATAAAATTTTTAAACGTGTGCTGTTTTATTATTTATTACCTAAATTATTTGTATCAAAATTGTTTATTATTATTATCACATTACAAAAATGAAATAAAATTTTTTGGAATTAAATAATTATATAATAAACAATTTTAAGACAAACTGTAAAATTTACCTACCCATGATCAAAACTACCAAATTTAAATATCCCGCCTGTAAGAATTAGTTCTGTTCCCCGCAAAGGGTGCGCTGAGATCGACGCGATGCCAGCTGTTTATATGGGAACCTTAGAACATAAAGTAGTTTATGTTCAAAGATGGGAACGAACACTCTCTTAATATGTTTATTTCTCTATGGTTCCGCTTCTGATTCTACAGCAGAATTGGAATTGTCAATGCCAACAGCCGCATTTTATGTAGAAGGCACTGGGTTATTTTCACGAGGGCGGTTCCACAGGACATGATTAAAATCTGCAATAAATTTTTATTTGCTTATTCATCACGTCTATTTACGGATGAAGAACACAATCCGCAATCCCTCTTTCATCAAACGACGATTACAGAAAGAGTAAAGCAAATTTGCATCATAACCTCAAAATTTACGTAGATTATGTCTATGTTAAAGTAATGCACAATTGTTTTCGATACATACCTGCTTGAAATTCTACATTTCGAAGAGCAGCTTCAACCAATTTTTTTACTCTTGAACCCATAATTATTATCACTCATAAACACTACGTATTGTTAAGTTCAGGCCTTGACAATAAATGAGTGGAACAAATAGATAACTCCTTTTATTTAGAAATTTTTACGTGCACAACTAGACAAGTCAAGTTATATAGTTGTAGCAATAAGTGACAGCCTACTGAGACACATACATAAATGATGCATTGACCAACTGCGTCACAAAAGAGCCAGTAGAGAGTTACCTAGTTATAGCATACAGTAGAGCATCGCAAGTAGAGGATTTTAAACTGGATAACTCAAAATCGAAAAATTTCAAGTTACCTACTCATAGTAGTACTGTGACGATATAGGGTAAAACAGTAATGCTCATTCTGTAGCTAAAATCTCTGATGTTTTGCACCTTAATTAAAATCCATCCCATCGTCATCAGCTTAAAAATTTTCAAATGCCCTCACAAGCGTATTAGTACAAATAAATCCTCTCTTAACAAAACATTATGTGAATTAGACAGAAAATTGATTAAAAATCCATAGACCTGTTCATAGGTAACATTCAATACATTTCCTAATGAAGAAACTTGTTTTTTATGAGTAGAGTAGATTATAGTACTCTGAGTACTAGTTTAGAGTGAAAACAGTGTTTAATGTATTTATACATAGAGCGTTATTTTTACAAAAATTTCCCGTAATGTATCAGCTTGTTGCAAGATGACACGGTTCACGTGTGAAGCCTTTTGATTATTTTTGGCCTCTCACATCAGTTTTGAATCTCCATCCACGCATCCTCCTTCTAAATTTTGTTGAAATTATTGGGATCTTGAGGATTCCAAATTTAGTATATTTTCTTTACTCCACTCCATGTGTTTTGTATGGCTATTGATTTATATTCACTATTTCCTCCTACTTCTTTTTTCTATACAAAATTTATAATATGAAACTCCAACATTATCCAATTAACATTCATGGAATTATTTAAGGAAGTGCTTCAAGCTATTTTTAAAACGAAATTTCCTTCTTGGTCATTATATTTTCATCAGAACCTGGCTGCTATTTCGGTTTTCTAAATAGGATTTTCATTTACCTTAATTAGTACGTTTTGAACGAATTATCTAGAAATATTCTGCAAATATGCATTTGAGTTGATAAAATTTTCAACACAAAAGACATAAGGATTATTAGTGTAGTCAAAAATCCGCAGTGTGTAGAAAACCAAGTTTAAGATCCGATCGGAATTTGCCGTGGCCTCTTCTGTTCAGTCTGTACTCGGAACATATATTCAAGAAGGCTTTCGACAAAATCCCACTCGGTATCAGAATAAATGGTCAACTTATAAACAACCTACGCTACGCTGACGACACTGTGCTATATCCCTTACATGTTGATCAACAAGTCACCTCCTCAAGCAGCACCAGGGATCCGACAAGTAAATGGGCACAGCACATTGAAAGGGTTTAGATATTGATTTACATGGGATGTACATTAACAAATGCTTGAGACCATTCAGTGGAAATAAAATGTGTCATAGAGCAGACCAGGAACGTTTTCTTCAAAATAAAACAACTTTTGGATAGCAGAGAGCTTAGTCTGAATATTAAAAGGATATTAATTCTTGGAATTTCTTGGGCGCAACAAGAGACTCATCTAAATATTATTCAAGGGAAGGCTTACTGAAAGATTGTAAGCGAAAGAGGAAGAATATTGTAATGTTTTACTTTTCCGTCCAACCTTTCTAATATACGAGAAAAGTATTGGTTTACCCCAAAAAAAGTTGGAATTTTGAAAAAAATTTTTGAATTATTTTTACGTTTTCCATCAACAACAACACGAAAAAGCGGTTTTTAGAAAAAAATCCTTACATGTTTTGTTAGCACGATACAGCCTCCGGAGTGCAATAAGTCACCAATTTTATGATGGAATATTGTTAAGGACATGTTACAGATGAACCCTATTGATTTTCAGCAAACCAGATCCAGTACAACGGGTGCTATGGTACTGGAAGTACGATTTATTTGTAATTTATTGAGAAATTTCAGTTTGTTAGCACGATACAGCCTCTGGAGCTCAACAAGTCACCAATTTTATGATTGAATATTATTCGGGACATCACACAGATGAACCCTATTGATATTCAGCTCACCAGAGCCAGTACAACAGGTGCTACAGTACTCTAAGTACGATCTTTTTGTCATTTTTGGAGGTTTCAGTCAGTTTGTTAGCACGATACAGCCTCCGGAGTATACACAAGTGACAAATTTTATGATTGGATATTATTCAGAGCGTCTCAAAGATAAACTCTATTGATATTCAGCTCACTAAAGCCACTACAACGGGTGCTATGGTACTTGAGGTACTAAATTTTCGTCATTTTTGGAGAATGTGCAGTTTGTTAGCACGATACAGCCTCCAGAGAGTACACGATTGATCAATTTCATGATTGAATATCGTTTAAGGTGTCTCACAGATGTACCCTATTGATTTTCAGTTGACAAGAGCGAGTACAGCGGGTCCTATAAATCCAGATATACTGAATTTTTGGTTATTTTTGGAGAAGTGTATACAAGTAACAATTTTATGATAGAATATTGTTCAGTGCCACAGATGCGGAAAAGTTAGTTTTAATCTTTAAAACCGTTTATCTACAATACAAGTTTGACGAATTCTACCTGGTGATGACTTTTCAAAGGTTCACTTACTTTTATTTACTTGATTAAAACTAAAAAACGACATCCTATTCGCCCTTGACACACCTGGTTTGTGCATACCATATTTTTATCATTTATTTTTGACACTTGCCAAAAACAATCTAGAAAGAACAACAAACATAATTATACTTTTCTCTATGTAATATTTTTAATATTATAATTACTTAATATTCTTTAATTGTAATTGCCCTATGTTGTGGAGACAACTTATAATATGTTGTCGCAGCGACAATTATTGTACATGCAACTTAAGTACGTATTCTATTCCAATTTTGACAGTAGTTGTCAAAAAAATATGCCCGGCGCCAATAAATATCAATCTAAAGATGAATTTATACACAATCGACCTATTACTCCTATCTCAGGGTGAGATCAAATTTGTTCAAAATTAATTCTTCAAATTTATTTGAGTTTTAACCTATTTCCAAATTAAATGTTTCACTATTATCAAACTCTCGAATAACTGTTAATTCAATATAATAAAAGGCCCTTTAATTATTTTATGACATTTACTATTTTACTGTCACCAAAAAATCAACCAAATGTCACTGATTAAATTGAAAATTCTATTAATGTAAAATGATAAGTTCAATGAGATTGGATACTAAATGAATACTACCGTGAGTTAGAATCAAAATTATATATTATACTATCAGATACGCAAATTCAACAAAATTATTATTCTCAAAAAATACCATAAAAGAACAACAGTCGTAAGCTCTACAAAAACTTAAAATTAGAATACAACTGTGCTAGAATTTAACCTAATTAATTATTATTATCAAAACGTTCAACTTGTGTAATTTACACTTGACGTGTGTCAATGTTAAATAACGAAATTTCTGCTCAAATTGTTTATTCACTTGATGTTAAAACTGATATATGTATCGATAATTTTGGTATATTTCAAAATTTCTTATATAGATGCATCTAAATTATCAACTGTATTTAAAAAGGCCTGATATTTCTCGAGAAATAAATTAAAAACTGGAGTGGACTCACCAAATGGATCAGGAAAACTCGTACTAATTCTAAACGTATTTAGAATTCTGCAAACTTTCTAAATATATACAATTTAGAAAACTGAAACCACATACACTTTTTACGATGCAATTCTTATCCGAATTATACACGCACTGGCTTTATCATTTGGGTCATTTATCTGATTGTATGATATACAATTTATACAATTGAGACAACTCTAATTCTGATGTTGTCTCTTCAAAAGATAAAAAACTACTGACTAAATTTTAATAAAATAAATAATCCTCCTTTCCGTTGGTTACCGATTTTTCTTGTTTTTTAAAAAAATTACTAATCTATAATTTTCAATAACCAAGTGAGATTTTGAAATTATTTTATTACATTTGTAGTGTTGCTAGCAGAGACCTCTATATTTTGCAATTTCAAATATTTTCTCCAAATCCTATTATGTTCTATCTATCATTAGATATATTCTACACAAATGTCATCGAAATTATGAAATGTCATGTTTGATATTTCTACTGAATCTTTCAAAATTTAATAATTTACATATAGTACAGTGTGTATCGAAAGTATGGCAGCCAAAATTAAATAAATTTCCTTATGTTTTACTTATTCTTTAGTTAATTTTAGTTGTCATACTCTCGATACACATTGTACTCTACGTAAATTCCTAAATTTTGAAAGATTCTGTAGAAATATCAAACATGACATTTCATAATTTCGATGACATTTGAGTAGAATATATCTAATGATAGATAGAACATAATAGGATTTGGAGAAAATATTTGAAATTGTAAAATATAGAGGTCTCTGCTAGCAAGATTGCAAATGTAATAAAAGAATTTCAAAATCTCACTTGGTTATTGAAAATTATAGATTAGTAATTTTTTTAAAAAACAAGAAAAATCGGTAACCAACAGAAAAGGAGAATTATTTATTTTGTAAAAATTGAGAGTAGCTTTTTATCCTTTGAAGAGACATCAGAATAAGAGTTGTCTCGAATTTTTTTGGAAGATTGCATAAATTGCATATCATACAATCAGATAAATAACCCATATAATAAATTCAGTGCGTACATAATTCGTAAAAGAATTGTATCGTAAAAGTGTATGTGGTTCCAGTTTTTCTAAATCGTATATATTTAGAAAGTTGCAGTATTCTAAATACGTTAGAATAAGTACGAGATTTCCTGATCCATTGGGTGAGTCCTCTCCAGTTTTAAATTTATTTCTTGAGAAATATCAGGCCTTAAATTCAATACAGTTAAAAGATGCATCTATATTAAAAAATTTTGAAATATACCAAATTTATTGATACATATCATTTACAACATAAAGTGAATAGACCATTTTGAGCAGAAGTTTCGGTATTTGACATTGATACACGTCAAGTGTGAATTATTATTTGAACGTTTGATAATAATTCATTAGGTTAAATTTTAGCATAGTTGTATTCTAAATTTAAGTTTTTTGTAGAGGTTACGACTGTTGTTCTTTTATCATAATTTTTGGGAATAACAATTTTGTTAATTTTGCGTATCTGATGGTATAATATATAATTTTGATTCTAAATACCTGTAGTATTCATTCAGTATCCAGTCTCATTTAACTTATCGTTTTGCATTCATAGGATTTTCAATTTAATCAGTGACATTTGGTTGAAATTTTTAGTGACAGTAAATTAGTAAATGTCATAAAATAATTAAAGGGCCTTTTATTATATTGAATTAACAGTTATTTGAGAGTTTGATAATAGTGAAACATTTAATTTGGAAATATCTTAAAAAATAAATAAATTTGAAGAATTAATTTTGAACAATTTTGATCTCACCCTGAGATAGGGGTAATAAGTTGATTGTACATACATTCATCTTTATATTGATATTTATTGGCGCCGGGCATATTTAATTTGACAATTACTGTTAAATTTAAAATTCAATACGTACTTAAGTGGTATGCACAATAATTGTCGCTGCGACAAGATAGTATAATTTATTTCCATATCGTAGGGCAATTATATCTAAAGAATTGAAATATTACAAATTGTCTTCAAACGTGGGCAATTATATTCAAAGGTTTGAAAATATAACAATACATATATATATATATATATATATATATATATATATATATATATATATATATATATATATATATATATATATATATATGTATGTATGTGTTATAACGGAATTTGTAAGCACGATAGAGGGCGTATTTTTTAACGGATCGAACCCAAACTCGCTACAAAAATCGGTTAGGCCAAAATCTTGGACGAGTTCGTTAATGAGCCAAATCGGCAAAGTAAAAACAAAATGGCGGACTGTCAAAGACGTCAATGTTGAAAAAAAAAAATCGTATTTCCTTTGTTTTTCATTTGACGCAAAAAAGTTACTGACCTTTTTCATAGACCTAAATACGTTCTACAACTTTTTTATTTAACATTTTTCTCTAAATCGTACAATAAAACATTTATTTAAGAAAATTCACAAATTTACTAGAGATTTTTTTTTATTTTTTTGTTATTGATTTGATGCCAAAATGTTACTTTGGTTTTTTGTACATCTCAAAACATTCTATTACTTTTGTATCTAATTTTTTATTTTGGGTTTTATGCAAACATGTTACTGAAATATGCCTGTCCAATTGGTCCTGTGCCATTGGGTTTTTTTAGTTTATTTTGTTTTAAAAATGTTTTTGAATTTATAAATACACGTGTAAGCGTTATATTTTGTGGGCCTTTTCAAAAGAATCGAATTTTAAGCAAAGGCCCTATTACCCTCTTGGTTGTATAATAAGGCCCATTGCAGGCGTTTTAAAAAAGGCTCAAAAATAACAAAAATAGAAATTTCTATTAGAAATGTATTCATTTGTTCCAAGAAGTGTAACTGTTTCTCATTATGTGTATTTTCCATTTTATTTTAACTTTTTTTTCAAATAAAATAAGTATGCTCCTTGGGGGAGCATTATTTGCCTCAGGTACCTTATTACGTATATCGATAGAGGTACTATTGGAGATTTTCTCAATATAAAGTTTTTCCACCCTTACATCGATTGTTTTCAAAACGCGAACATAAATGTATCACCCTGTTTGTTGTGACGTTATTAAAAAGAATTAGTAATAATTACATATTTACCAGTTTATTGTTGTCTTCTGTAAACCATTATATTGAGTTTTGGCCTTTTGAGAAGCAGTTTATGGACACAGAAAAGGTTTTGTGTTACTAATATTATATCTCTTGAACAGTTCGGACCTGTCTAGATACAAGAAAATTTAAGAATATCAATTTTAACAGTTCTTGGATATATATCACTTAATAACAATCCCAATGCGAAGTGAAGAAAGTACTTAATGGTTTAATCAATCACAGGACCTTCTAATGATTGTAAATTCTGTCAAAAAAAGAGAATATAGGAAAAGAAGCGCTGTATCTCCACGGGATATCCTAACCAACCTCGTTATTAATGGGGGGGCGAAATTATCTAACAAATTGTTCATTAATAACTTCACTACCGTTTGAAAGGATAATAAATTATGTCAGGAATTTGAATTGGTCCTAGAAATATTGTAAATTTCGTTTCAATTTTAAATAAATAGATGGTTAACTAAATATTTTTTCAGAGAATTGTCCATTGGGGTGAAATTAGGCAGCATTTAAAGTGACACTGAAGTGAAACTTGCTCTATTTTATTATTGGAAGCAGCTTTATATTGAATATTTCCCTCATGTGTAAAAAATCCCATAAGCGGAGTGCAATTATCGATTGATTACAGTGGTAACTGTACTGTAGAAACCGAAAGAGCACTGCGATAATTGCATTGTTTACGTATCCACGGTAATCCCATTGTGAATCCATGATAATTGAAAATAAAATCAGTTTGACAAGTAAAGTCAAAAAATATTTTTAAAAATGTCTCATTTCGGATGTGATTCATTGGGAATTAAAGAAAATAAAGTGATGGAAAGCGAACCAAATAACACTAAAAACAACAGACAATACGTGTGGCGATAGTTTATGAGCTTTTGTGCTGAAAAAAAAATATACATTGGATGAAACAACACAAATCAACGTTTTGGCTGAAATATTAACGGACTGGGCATTCAATATGCGTAAACAAAATGATGAACATTACAAGTAATTTACTGTTAAAACAATTTGTAACGTCACCGCAAAATTACTAATCAATAAGTTTTTCACCGAATATAAAATTATTTTTAACCCTTTTACTGATATTGAATTCAAAACAACCAGAGATGCGAAAAATGCCAAGAGAAAACAATTACAAACTGATCCAGCGGAAAGAAAAGGAAGTGCAGTTTTTCTAAAGTACTATGAATTTCACAATATAGTTCGTGGTTGTGATGAAGACACCCCGGATGGGTTACAAAGGAAGGTGTTTTTGGTTTTTACTTTTGAGTTAGCTTGGCGTGGTGGAGAAGGCTACAAGTGCTTAATTTCATACTTTAAAGAAGAAAAAAATAACATAGGTGAAAAAACAGGAAGGATTATTCTTCCTTATCCCAAGAAGCCTCGCCTCCTCCGACGATGGATTCTCTTCAGCATGTGACAGTTAATCAAGTAATACGGCCTGTAAGTAAAAGTTCTGATCCTTCTGGACCCGTAGTAGTAGCCATCACTTCTGACAAACATGCTATAGCCGTCTGTAAATCAAACAGCTTTTCGTGTGATACATAATTTCAGTTTACGAAAGACTCACACAATGACACTAACTTTTCGCTGGACCCGATGACTCCTCCAACGGAGTCCTCTACTGGAGGCAATCGTTATATTATGTCTAGATTAAGAGAACCGGCTATTTTATCATTTCTCAAGTTATTCCTCGCCTATCTACATGACCAACCATCGTCTGTATGTTTTGAAGGTTATACTTCCACAAGTGTAAAGGTGTTTTTAGCATCTGAGGGTCTGCCCGTTGATCCCATAGCTTTAAGGGCAATTTATTATAACTTTCACGATTTTTATGGCATAAGCTCAGTTGAAGTGGTTGAAGATCTATCCACCTACAGAACTTACATCACCTCGGAACGGAGAATTCACCAACAAAAAATTAGAGAGTGTAATAGCCGATACTTTACTGCCGATTCTTCCAAGAAAAATTTTTAGTTGATAGGACGTGTCCAGAGGAACTAGAATCCTCACTTAGTTCTAGTTTTAAGGACAGTAAATTAAGAATGGTTCTAATTAATATTCAGTCAATACGCAATGAAACGGACGAGTTGTATTTGTTTTTGGAGGAATTGGGGTTCCCGCAGATAGTCGCTATTACTGAACACTGGCTTCAAGCAATCGAACCTGTTTTTATTGAAAAATATCGCGTTATTAGTAGATATGACAGGAGTAATTCAGCTCACGGTGGAACCCTAATTTTATCTTCTGGCGAGGACTTCTCGGCTGTATTAAAATTTGATTTTCTACAAGTAGAAAGTACTTTTAAATTTTCAATAATATACAACAAAAATATGGATTTATATACAGGGTGTCCCGAGACTAATGGGAAAAAAGTCAGGAGCGTATAATCTGAGCCAAAATAATGTTAGTACTTCATATAAACTTTTTGTATGGAGGCCCTCGTTTTCGAGTTATAGGCCTCCAAAGTATCAATTTTGAATTTGGTTTTTATTTTTTGTACTAGTTATTTGATCTTTATCAAATTTACGGCAAAGCTATAATGTACGTGTATGTTTATTTTGGAAAGGTAAACAGATTTACAGTACTGCCTTGAAGCCAGGGACGGACTACTCGCAATGGTTAGTGATCCAAAAAATTTGCAGGGATGGCACACCCTGTATGAAATCATCGAAATTGACTTCCCCACACATTAAGCTAACGAAAAGGTACTCTTGTTAGAATTCGATAAAATAAGCCGTTTGGATAATATTCACAGTTTTATTAATGCACTACGTACAAATCTACCTGACTAACTTATTAATACGATGTCCAGGATTTACTTCCTTTTAATCAAAATTACGAACATAACATTATTAAACCATAAGAAAAACCTCAAAAAACACAAGTTATAAAACATTAGACTAATACTAATTCCTAAACAACAACAAAAACTAACGTTATTCTAATAAATGTTCAATATGAGCTCCTCCCACTTCCACGCACATTCTAAGTCTACGAAGGTTGTTTCTTTGCACTTGAATGAGCAATCCCACATTATTTCTAATAAGATTGCAGTGTAACACAATTCTGTCTTTTAAATCTTGTCTTGTTTGCACAGGTGTTGCGTATACCTTACTTTTGAGATAACCCTAGAGAAAGACCTAACCTAACCTTAAATTCCTACGAGTTTGTAGTAGCACATCATCAAACAGGTTCCACAACTAATTTTGCAAAAATTCCAAATATCTCTGACCAGTCAAAGTACCGTCAATAAAGTATATGGCTCTATCAAATGATTGCCAACTATTCCTGCCCAAATATTAACCATGAATCTATGCTGGCTCCTAGTTTGGATATTGCCATGTGGATTCACATCATCCCATAAATGCATATTATGAGAATTTATGATTTCATCTCTGGTGAAACTGGATTAGTTCGTAAAGAGAACGTTACTAATAAATGTATTGTCTGCTTGTTGTTGTCGCAGAAACCACTGTCTATACTCAAGCCGTGCAGGATAATTAGCCACTGTCATACTGTGTACTTTTTTCATGTGAAAAGGATATAACAGCTGTTCTTTTAGGACGCGATGAACAACTAATTTCGAGACGTTATGTTCTCTTGATACTTTTAGAAAACTCGTTGATGGTTCATTATCAACTGCATTTAACAAGTCTTGTTCAACTGCCACAGTACGTATGCTTCGTACTGGACCTTCTCCACTTTTTTTTGGCAAAAATATTCCTAAAATTAAAAATTTTGTTTTGTATACATAGAAAATTACATTTACTTATTCATACCTGTTTCTCGTAACCTGAGATCAATACACTCAAACATTCGTCTGTCTGGCAATGCTCTGTTTGCAAAATGTTCTTCATAAAGCCTTCTGGCCTCTAAACAGTTTCGAGAAGCCAGTCCATACATTAGATGCATATCTGCGTACTCTATAAAAGCGAATTTTGCCATTGTAACTGTTAAATTAAGGACTTATGAATTATTGACAACTACTGACTACGAACTATTCTACACAACGTTTGACAACTAATCCTATGGTAACTTGATAAACGGTAAAAACACTTATAAAAAGTTTTTACCAACTTTCGAATTAATAAGTCGTTACTGTTTTTCATCTTCTGCTATTATTTTTTTGTAGTACTGTAGGTAAATCTTGGACATCTATTAATAAGTTACGTTTTACCTCGTTGTGTACTTATAAAAATGGTGAATGCGTAAATTGTTACGTAGTGCATGAATAAAACTGTAAATATTAGCCAAACGGCTTATTTTATCGAATTCCAACAAGAGTATCTTTTCGTTAGCTTAATGTGTGGGGAAGTGAAATTCGATAATTTCATACAGAGTGTGCCATCCCTGCAAAATTTTTGGATCACTAACCATTGCAAGTAGTTCGTCCCTGGCTTCAATGCACTACTGTAAATCTGTTTACCTTACCAAAATAAACATACACATACATTATATCTTTGCCGTAAATTTTATAAAGATCAAATAACTAGTACAAAAATTAAAAATAAAAACCAAATTCAAAATTAAAACTTTGGAGGCCTATAACTCGAAAACGAGGGCCTGCATAGAAAAAGTTTATATGAAGTACTAACATTATTTTAGCTCATATTATACGCTCCCGACTTTTTTCCCATTAGTCCCGGGACACCCTGTATAATTTGTATTTACAGATCACCTAGATCAAATGTTGATTATTTTTTTGAGAACCTTCTAAATTTACCTGACGCTCTGCCTGTTAAGAGCAAGAAAGTTTTATGCGGTGACTTTAATATTGACTTTACTAATGATTGTGCCACTCAAAGGTCTTTGGTGAATATTTTTGAGTCGTATTACTAAAACAACTTCGTCAATTTTAGATTACATAGTTTCCGACTTTCTACCCCATGATATGAATCACTTAGTAATTAACTCAGGTCTCTCTGACCATGAAGCAGTTTTCGCCGAATTTGTTTTGCCTCGTAAATTTTTAAAGAAAAACACTCAGTTCGTGAGGATTTTCTCTCAACAAAATTTCACCAAATTTCATAATTTATGTTTAGCAATTGATTGGATTGATCTTTCTGAAGATATTGGCTCTAAATTTTTGGACTTTATTAATAAAATTATCAGGTGCTTCAATATATCATTTCCTCTCCGCTCTCGTAAAACTAAACATCACAAATCATGGTCTACGAAAGGAACACGTACTTCATCTAAGAATATGAGATCACTCATGTACATTAAAAAATTCACAGACAATATTCACGTACTCAATTATATCAATAACTATAAAATATTGTACCGGAAAACTATAAAAGCTATTAAACAAAACTATTATAACAATCGCATCTCAAGAGCTAAAAATTCCACGAGAGAAACTTGGTCTGTTATCAATGATTTGAGGAACAAAACTCGTTCCTCAAATTTTATTGAACTCGACCCAGACGAACTTAACAATTATTTCATAAACGTCAGTAAAAATATTAGCTCTAAAATATCTCCAAGTCGTCATGCTCTTTCTTTCCTCGTTCCTTCTAAAAGAATCACTGATAGTTTCTTCCTTAAACCAATAGATAAATTTGAGCTAGTGCAAACCATACTCAGTATTCAAGACAAGATTTCCTGTGGCATTGATGGGTTATCAGCTAAGATGTTTTTGAATATCCCTGATGCGGTGATTCACGTTTTATGTTCTCTAATAAATGAATCCTTTGAAAAAGGTCTCTTTCCTAACTGTCTAAAAACAGCTATAATTGTTCCCCTCCACAAGGGTGGCGAAAAACAGAATACTAGTAACTATCGTCCTATTGCCTTATTACCAATCTCATCGAAGATAATCGAAAGACTAATGAAAAACCGTCTACTGCCTTTTCTTTTCAAATATAAAATCTTGAAATCCCAACAATTCGGTTTCCTACCTAATAAATGTACTAATGACGCAATGTTTTCTGTTCTTAATGAAATATATACCTCTCTTAATAATAAACTTTTCACGGCTTCGGTTTTTTGTGACTTCGATTGTGTTGATCATGACATTTTGATAGACAAACTGGAATATTATGGCATCCGTGGTATTTCTTTAAAATGGTTTGAATCTTACCTGGAATGTAGAAAACAACTGGTACGAGCAAATGGAAAAGTTTCGAATGATTTACCAGTTAGCAGTGGTGTACCCCAGGGCTCAGTTTTGGGCCCAATTCTCTTCTTGGTATTCATTAACGATGTCACAGACTTACGAATTAATGGTAAATTCACTTTATTTGCCGATGACACTAGTGTAACCTGGAGCAGTTTAGATATACGAACTTTACATTCTACCATAGGCAAAGATCTCATTACTATTAAATCCTGGTCTGACTCGAACGGGCTTTGTTTTAACACTGAGAAAACTTCAGTTTTATCTTACAAAGGAGTTTTGCAACCTCTCAAACTTAACAATGACGTAATAAGATCTTCAAATTCGATTAAGTTTCTTGGTCTCCATATTACAGTGCCCTTAAATGGTCTGTACATGTAGACATTTTAGCGAAAAAATTATCCTCTGCTTGTTTTGCCATCAAATCTGTATCTAAACAGCTTGATTCTTGTACTGCTTTAACAACTTACTACTATTTGTTCGAATCGCACCTTCGCTATGGTTTTCCTTTCTGGGGGTCTTGTAGTTTATACCTCTTCACATCTATTTTCAAACTACAAAAAAGAGCTATTAGTTATATTTATGGTTTGAGTCGTAGGACGCATTGCGAATTCTATTTTAAAAAATACAAAATTTTAACTCTTCCTGCTCTATTCATTTTGGAATCCGTGTGTTTGATTCGCAAACACTTTCACAATTTAACTGAGAGGCCAATTCATAGTTACCCTACTAGAAGAAAAAATTTCGATATCTACTTAACAATACCCACCTCTGATCTGGTAAAAAATTCCATCATCTTCAATGCCAAAAAACTATTCAATCAGCTACCTTTAGAATTAAAAGTGGCAAATACATTTAATAGGTTCCGAAGATTGACAAGGGCGTTTCTGCTTGAGAGACCTTACTATTCAGTGGCAGAATTCTGCATTCTACCCTAGACTTTTGAGTTACATGGGCGTAGATCAATATTTGGTATGATGTAACATTGTATTGTAATTATTAATTTAAATTTGTATTTTTATAAATAATGTTTTGTATCGTTAGTATTGTCTTTATATTATTTTTTATATTATTTTTTATATACTCTTTTATATTTAGTTATTTTTAAATTATTTCGCTTTGTCCATAAAGTTGTAAAAATTTTCATGACAATAAAGCTTATGTCTCTCTCTCTCTCTCTCTATTTACGACTCTGTATTTACTAAGATAACGCAAGGAGGGGAAAAACCATGCGCTTCACCGAACTGGCTAATAATGAATAAAATCAATCCTGATTTGTGTCCCATTCGATTATACAAAAAATTCTTTGAAAAGCAGGATGGAATAAAAACAAATCGACTTTTTCTTACCATAAATCCCACTTGGAAGTTTGGAATTGAGCTGTCGGCCTGGAGAAGATCTAGCAGGAGAAGACTACGTGATCCAATTGAGAAGAAGGCTGAACGATATTCATGAATTAGTTCGAACAAGTCTTCAAGTTGTCAGTGACAGAATGCAAAGTCGGTACGACACGCAGGCGATAGAAGGCGGTTGTAAAGAAGGGGACAAAGTATGCTTACACAACCCGACGAGGAGTGAAGGATTTTTTCCAAAATTACAAAAATCCTGGAAAGGTCTCTACTTAATCAAGAAAAGGATCAATGATGTTTCATATCGCATAAGCAAGATCCCCAACGGAAAACCAAAAGTAGTTCACCAAAACCGACTAGCGCCATGCGAAGGAGACCATGACCTAGAGAAAGGAGTAAACCACATTCGAGATGTGTCTGACCCTACCTTCGATAAATTTATGGTCGCGTATGGAGGTACCAGGAAAGCTAGATATGGAGTCACTTCAGAACAACGACAAGATTTGTACACTCTCCCGGAAGAGTATTCACTGGCATACAACATCCCCGCCCGTCTCAAGAACGTACAGGGGTTGGCATTCGTCTTTCGAAAGAAGTTCGGGCAATTAGAAAAATTTGAAGACCAGTTTCCAGCCCCTGGCAAGACCCTGAAACTGAAACATAATTCGCGGTACGTTTTCTACGTGGTAACTAAAAATGAATTTCAAGATCGATCTACCTACCGCGATGTGTTGGAAGCACTTCGAAACCTCCGAGAACATGTGTTAGAATCCAGCGTGAAGAAACTGGCTATGCCTAAGATAGCGAGTAACCAGTTGGATTGGCGAGTTATCAGGAACATGGTGGAGATTATCTTTCGAGATACCGTTGTCCAGATATTAATTTGCACCTACAACCCCCGTTATCAGTATCCGATGAAGACGGTGCCCTGCTATTTCCATAAGATCGGAAAGCGTAGAAATTGGGCCAGCCATCCCGTCTCGGCTACACGAAAGTTCCAGGAGGAACTGCCATTTAAGGAGGGGGTAATGTTACGAAACAGCACACTCGTATAGTCCCTGAATCAGACTCTGTCTAAGCCATATATGAAAGTTAAAATTATGGCGGAGGATTTCTTAGAATTGTTTACGATTGTGACTATCTTATCTAGACATTGTTTTTGAGACCAGTCTTATCTATAAAATGCGAGAGCCAATTGTTTTTGTGTAAGCCGCAATCTAGAATTATCTAGTAAAAAAGGGACTAATATATATAAAGGATCGACCAGCGGCGAAGTTCAATTTAGTTGATAAAGTGATCTCCTAATAGAAATAACGAACAGTAAAGTGTTGATATAAACTAATAATCAAGGTTATGTGTATATAAATTAAATTTAAGTGTATAGAATAATAATAATAATAATAATAATATATGTTTATTCACTATAAAGTACAAAGTATAACAAATGTAGATCAAAAATCGTAAATAAACACAATGCCCCACAGAAGCTGTAAAAAACAGCTTGTAAGTGGTATCTAAATTAAGTACAGCGACAAAATTAGTTACACTTACAACAATAGTAAACTTAGCAACAATAATGATAGTAGTAATATCACAAATAATACATAGCACAATCAGAATATTTCAACAAAATATGAATTTAAAAAAAATATAATATGAAAAATTAAAGGAATAGAGAAAATGAACCTGTACAACTACAGAAAAAAACCTGTAGTATATTAAACTATTTAAGTTATTGAACACCGAAAACTCCAACCTTCAGCCAATGTAACCATGTGTAGGTGTAGATACTTCTCACGTTACGATTTTTATATCGCAGAATTCTCTTTTCTGCTCTAAAATGAAGTGTTTTAGTTTCTTTTTAAATAATCGAATATTTTGGATGCTTTTAATATAATCTGGAATACGGTTGTAAATCTTAACGGAATAGAAAGAATATGTTTTCTGACAACTCGTTTTTATCATCCTAGGGACTGTATGGAAATGTCTATTCCGAATATTGTAATTATGGATTGATAAGTTGTATGTATTCTTTGATCTATGATATTCCACTGAAACGCACTAAAAGTATAGTTGTTTCAGATCTAATATTCTGCTGTCAGTATACAAATGATTTGAAGAATAAAGGTTCGGTTTAGACATTATGATTTTTAGAAATCTCCTCTGGATTACATTTAACGGCTGCAGGTGAGTTTCCAACGCACTTCCCCAAACCTGAATTCCATATCGAAGATGGCTTTCTACCAATCCAAAATATAAATTGCGGAGATGTTGGCTAGAAATATACTTTTTCAAGTGCCTAAATTGATGCAAAATAAACTGTAATTTTTTTATTATATATTTAATATGACAATCACATTTTAAATTTGTATCCAATATAACCCCCAAATATTTTATTTTGTTTGTTGGTTCAATAAATAAATCCTGATCAAACTGTGATATTTTCAGTGGATAAAATCGGTTATTAGATGAGTTGGAGCTAAGAATAGGCAAGTAAAAAGTTTTTTCCAAAATTTATGGTTAATAGTCTACTATCAAACCACGACTTAATTAGCTTTAGGTCAGATTCAACTTTTAGCTTTAAATCATACCAATTACTGTCCTCATAAACAATTGCAGTATCATCCGCGTAACCAATTATATGACCAGCGCTATTTAAATAAAATAGATCATTCATGTAGAGATTGAATAACACGGGGCCTAATATAGTACCCTGTGGTACTCTGTATGATATATATCGTTCTTCACTAATAAATCCATTGATTTTGACGACCTGTTGTCGATGTGAGAGATAACTCCTGAATAGCTTCAAACAAGTATCCCGTATCCCGTAGTTCTCCAGCGTTTTTAATAGACTACTGTGGCTGACAGTATCGAATGCCTTCGCTAAATCCAAAAAAATACATAGGCACGTTTTATTCCTATTTAGAGCATCAAACATTTTGGTTGTTGAATTTAATAAAGCATTGTGTGCGGAACTGTTTTGTTTAAATCCAAACTGGTGGGACGATATCCACCCATATTTGGTTATGTATGAATCCAATCTTATTTTCAATATTCTTTCAAAAATTTTTGATATATGTGGTACTAGTGATATTGGTCGATAGTTAATAGGAAGGGATTTGGCTCCATTTTTATAAATAGGTGTGATTACAGATTTTTTGAACGCTTTAGGCCATATTCCCACCTTCATACACATGTTTATTATGTGTTGCAGCGGATCAAGGATATATGATTGTATTGCCTTTAGACACTCAGTACTAATTTCGTCTATACCAGCTGCTTTTTTGTTTTTCAATTCATTTATAATGGATTTCACCTCAAACGTATTTGTTGGTAGCAAAAACATTGAATTTGAGAAAGAAACTCTATCATATACCCGCTGTCGGTTTTTGTCTATTTTTTCGGCCAAATGTTTCCCTACTTCAGAAAAAGTTGAGTTAAACTCATTCGCTATTTGAAGAGGATGGGTTAATATATTTCCTTTTTGATCTTTAATATTTCCTATGTTAACTCGTGAATTGCTTGATCCACAAATATCTTTCACTACATTCCACAGTTGTTTGTTATTATTGGAATTTTCGTTAATTTTTGTAATATAATATTTTTTTTGTATTTTGAATTAGAGCATTTAACTTATTTCTGTATAGTCTGTAATGTGAAAGTATATTACGATCATTCGGGCTTTTTTGGTTAACTGAAATAAACGTTTCTTTTCATTTATGGACCTCAGTAGAGCATTTGTTACCCATGGCGCAATTTTGGTATTTTTCCGGTTGTGTCTATTATAATAAAGGCACTTATCAATATTTTCTTGAATTATTGGAATAAATTTCTCTGTAGCATCATCTGGATCATAGCAACTTCTTATCGAATCCCATGATATTTTAGAAACAGATTCCTTAAGTTTTTGGTAGTTAACATGCTTTGTTACCCCTTCGGATGGCTTCTTTTGTTCTTTATTGTCCATTATAATTTGTAATGCTATTGTGTAGTGATCTGTTATATTAGTTTTTATTACCAAAGGAATAATATTTTCTAAATTTTTATTAGATTTTGAATATAAAAAGAGATGGTCTAGGCAGGAATTCAGTCTAGTTGGCTTATTAATGGTAGATACAAATCCATATTCGCTCAAGGTATTAATGTAATCTATTGTATTATGATCTGAATCAAGTAAGTCTATGTTGATATCACCCACAAATATGCAGTACTGCTCAGTACCTACTCTACTATTCCTTAACAAAGTATCCAGATTCTTGATGAACTCGGGTATTTTAGGATTATAATTCTTCTGTGATGGTGATCTATAACACGCCAGAATTACGATCCTAGTATTATTGTGAATACCTATTGTAACTTTTAGAACCTTAGTTGGTCCCAGACTTATAATACTATGTTCAAAACTGAAAGCAGATTTAACATATACTACCAGCCCATCATTTTGATTTAAATCGCCCTCATTATAAATTAAGTTGTAACCTGCTATATTATATCGATAATTTTCCATGTTTCCGTCAAAACGATACAATCAAAACCCAGGATATCAGATAGTGATACTTTTAGCTCATCCAAATTTTTTGATATGCTTCGAATATTATTATGGAAAATCGTAAAATTAGCATTATGCTTATTAATCTCAAACAACTGATTACATTGGCCTAAATCTGTCAAACAATATGTGTCAATACTTGGAAAATTAAAACCTCTTATATATTGGTCCATTTTCAAGTAATTGAAACGTTATTAACAAATTCAAAAAAAAACAAAGAGAAATCAATGTCAATTCTAGACACAGAACATACACTAGTTGTTCGAGTAATAGAGTAAAATAAAATAATATGTACAATACAGTAATGATAAAATTTCAGTTAAAACAAACTAAAATAAACACATAAATACATGTATACACATCAGTGATTTTTTTGGTTAGAAGAAGAGCTCTTGTTTTTCTCGTTAGAGTTGTAACGTTTACTTTCTTAGGAGTATTGTCCGTATTCCCTTGATTTTGATTCCCCACCTTCGGTTTTATTTTCTCTATTTTATCGTTGATGACTTCAATCCTCAAACCAGCAGTGCCTTCATGGAGCTCGGGGGTTTTTATTGCTTGATTTGTAGTAGGTGTAGAAGGAGCGCTATTCCCACGTTTATTCAATTGATTTTGTTGGTCCTGTAGTTGTTCGATTGTGTATGCTTTTTGATTTATGTATAAGCGTCACCCTTTATGTATGAATGATGGTAATTGGCTCTGGCAGCGTTCAAATGATGTCTTAAGATTTTTTGAGTCTCCCTCTGCAGTCTGGTATAGTCATTCGAAATCGATATACTAGAGCCTTTTAGCTTGGAGCAATTTCGAAGTATAGCTAATTTCTTTAAATAGGATAAAAACTCCACTTTAACTGGTGCGTTTTCCGATTTACCTAGAGGGTATGCAACATTAATATTTGAACGCCCGTGATATTAGATAATGTTTCCGATATATTTGCTGGAGTCACTTCATCAATCTGGTCTTTCAACCCAAATATGACTATATTAATATTTTTGCTTACTTTCTCCAAATATTCTACTCTGTGGTGAAGTTCTAAATTTTCGCTTTCTAATTTTCGTATTTTCTCATTTAGGGATTCAAGCTTCAACAAAATATTCACTTCCGAAGCCTCTATAGTAAGTCGCAATTCTTTTCTGGTGTTAACTATTTCATTCAGAAGGGTATCCAATGTGTGTTCTACTTCGCTCATGGTATTCGTGTGATCGTGTGTGGACGTATAAATTAAGTGTTAGTGAGTAGTTTAGTGTTTAAATAAATTCATAAGTAGCCATACCGTGTGTTTAAAGTTTATCCCGCCCGTTTACTGTTTAAATCAATTAGAAAAACATTACATTAGGAACAACCTAGGTGCAACCATTGCAAGCGTGTATTCAATGTGGCACATTGCCCTAACAATGACATTCAAAGAATCATTACAGATGTCGATTCTGAAATTAAAAATAATATTAAAGATTCCTTGGAAAAACATTTTCGTACCTAACAAGTTATAGAACAGCTTCAATTTTAAACTGTTAAGTACAGAGCTACTGGCCAAAATAGTCGGTTGGAATATACTACTTTAAATTTATGTGACTTCAAGGACACGAGATACAGTGTTTTTTTTTATTATATAACTATTACGAAACATAATTTGTGTTGGTATAGGTACTAATAAAATAATTTCTAAATGTCTGGCCCATACGAGATTAGCTTTTTTTTCACATTAATTAAAAATTTTCCCACATTAATCTGGTTGTAAAAATAATTAAAATGTGATGTTCATTGGGAGACAATTTTTGATATTTCTTCTGTCACGTTTCGGAGATTTCTCATTACTTTTTGCTCTACGTTGTTTGTGAAACATTTTTCATCTCTTTTTTACCATGTTTCATTTGAATATCTTTCTAGCATTTATATGATGTGATCATTCGTTTGATAATATTAATGTTGGCCTCATTTGAACGAATCTTTTGGATTTTAAATAAACTCATAATGGATTTCATTTCTGTACCATATCTCTTGTAATAAATTAACTCAGGTCGAATTATGCAGTGTTTTTAGGCTTCTTTGCCGTTTATATTACAAAATTCACTTTCGAAGGAGAGATATAAAAGCCCATTCAGCAAAGTAAATGTTATTTAAATAATCTGGATATTTAAAACAAATATGTACATAATTTTACCGAAAATGGTCTGGTCAAAGATCTGGAAAAACAAAAAACTGGAGATTTCACTCGTTATTATAGGTAAAAGGGGATTCGATTGCTTCGGAGGACATTTCGTGTTGTCTTGCTTCGTTAATCTTGACAAACCCCATGCGAAAAAATAGCTGTAAGATTTTTATTGTATTCGAAATACAAATTAAAGAGCTAGGAACTTTTTAAATTGAATATAAATAAATTTATCTACATATTTTGTATTTGGAATAAAAATAACTGTCTGTGATTTTATTAATTTTAATTGATTCAATTATTTAATAGAAGGGTTTATGTTACAGCTTATTACTCTCTATTTTAATCTAGTTCATTTTGAGCAAATCAATCTACTTTATCCGCTAGAAATATCAAATTACTCTGAAAATAGAGCCTATACTCTATTAAGGCGTAAGGACGTGAAAAACAAATACCAAGTACAGTCCATCAAATTGGTAAATAAAAAATACAAAAATTCAGGATGAGTAGAATGATTCTAAAACATGATGGCCTTAAATATGTACTTGTAAACCTATTTATTTACGAAATAAAGGTACACTCATAAAAAATCTATATAGAATCTGACCTGGCGAAAAAGAGTAGAGCATCCAAAAAATCATTATAAAAAGGGCAAGAGAAGAAGGTCTGAAGGGAGACAAACTAAGATAGGATATCAGAAGTTGATCATAGATGAAGAGTGCTGGGAAAGAATATTGAGCGCCGACGTTACCATTCAGAACATCTATTGGTTTTTGCTTGGTTACAGAGTGAACAGAACTGTTGTAACCCAAGATGACATATAGCTTTTGTTGATTAATCCTTAAATTTTCTTCTTTGTTCTAAGGATTCTGAGATGTTCGAGTATTGTGGAGTGGAAGCTTCAACTATTCCATTCGACTGTGGGCTATCCGCAGTTGTGTAGTGAATTATAATCTTATGAGTGTCTACACTCTTGCATAAGTCCATTCTTGAACTCGGTACCACTGTCAGCTACCATCATGTGTGGCATTCCATGATGTGTTACGTAGATGAGGAGAGCATTTAAAACGTTGATAGAATTAGATCCTTCTATCGGATAGGCTTGTCCATACTTGGAAAATGCATCGACGATTGTCAGAAACTTTTGTCCATTTGCTGGGAAGGTATCGAGATGAATTATTTCCAAAGGTTTCGTTGGCGTTGGTGTTATCATGAATTTTGGTTTTGGAGGATTTCTGTCATATTTGCTGGTTAGAACAAGTATCACACACATTTATAATTCCTTCAACATATTTCTTCATAGTAGGCCAATAGTATAGTTTCCGAATTTGGTTTTCGGTTTCATTTATACATCTGTGGTTGTTTTTTTCTTGATGGTATTGATTTATAATGTCTTTTTGTCCTTGGAAACTATTAAACTCTTCTAAAACTTGATTGCATTTTACTCAATCATAGGCCGTGTTCTTGAATGTTTCTCGTACTATGTTACAGAGGAGTGAATAAAGATCATCATTTTCGAAGTACAGAGCATATTTTCTCTTGGGATCGAGATAGGCTTTGAAGAATTTGAAAAAATCTCCTTTTAGATTGATTTTTCCAACTTGAATATAAATCCTTTTCTTATTAACAAAAGTTTCTTCGGCAACTGGTGGAGCTGGACTTTGGTTAACTAGTTTGAATATCACTTGATTGTTGTAGTGATTTAGTGGTCTCTCGCTTATGGAAATTCATAAGATAGGGGTTTCTTGGGATGTATGCCTTGTTGCATTTGAATGGGAATCGTATTCTTTTTCTTGAAGTAAGTCTTCTATAGTAGGAGGTTCTTCCATGTTTAGATTGTTTGATGAAGGGGGTTGCTTCTCTCCTTCTTCTAGTAATTTCTTAATTATTTGGAGTTTTTTGGGATTTAGATGGTCTGTCGTGCGCAAAATTTATGTTTCGATACCGAGGATAGATCCTGGGTGATTGTACATTGATGCTGTGTCTTCGTTATCTAGTTCATCTATTTCTTCTTGGAGGTTTTAGTCTACTACTAAATATGTATAAGAATCAATTATATTTTACTAGCAACGAAAATCTTTCTTTTAAAGTTGAACGGGATAGTTGTTCGAAAATATTCGTTCATATGTTACATTACCAGTAGTAGACACTGAATCAAACGTAATAAAAATCATCAAAGAATTTATAAACCTCAATCAAAATTATGCTCTTTATTTCCAAAACGAGCCCTTATCACGAATGTTTATAGTAACTGCACAAAAAACATTTAAAAGCTCTGCTTTTAAATTTATTACGTGCACCAAAACTCTCACTGATATTCAATCAGTTGATGAGCTACGAGAGAAAATAGAATACTACCGTATAAGTAAATCAGGTCACAGAGGTATAAATGAAGTAAAAGCTTCCCTCAGTCGTAGATATTATTGGCCAAAAATCATAGAAGAAATAGAACATTTCATAAATAATTATGAAACTTGTCTGAAGAATAAGTATGACAGAAATCCTCCGGTTATAATATTCAATTTAACGCCCACAGCTTCGAGACCTTTCGAACATATCCATTTAGTTGTTTTTTATATATCAAATAAATCGAATTCAACAATCATATACTCATTTTCACGATATGGTACAGCCTATCCAATAGACAGTGTAACAGGAATATCTGTAGTTGATAAATTAATTGAATTTATTTCCCCTCACGGTCTACCGAACAAAATTATATCTGACCAAGGTACAGAATTCAATTATTCCGATCTTCAAGATTTTTGCAAATTACACCGCATTCATCTACACTTCACAACTTCAAAAATAGTAATTCTAACTCTCCAGTCGAGAGATTCCATTCAACACTGATCGAGCATTATCGACACCTACAGGAAGAAAATAAAAATTTCAAACATGATGAACTAATAAAAAATGCAATATTCTGTTATAATAATAGTATTCCCTCAGTTACGAAATATACACCTTTCGAAATTATTGAAGGTTACATAAACAACCCCGATCCTTTTGATTTAAATGATCATATGATAACATCAACTTACGTACAAGATCATACAGAAAGTAGTAAAACATTGTATGAAAAAATTAAACGAAATAATCAATCCACAAAAGAAGAGATTATTGAAAAACGAAATGAAAAGCGTGAAAATCCCGTAGATTTTTCAAACTAGGAAACATGCTATATAGAAACGAAACAGAGAAATAAAAAACTACCCAAATTTAAAAAGACAAAAGGACTGAGTCAAAAAGATATCCTCGTTAAAACTAATATAAGCACATACCATAAAAATTTCGGGTTTGGTAAATTGCGCACAGCGGTCAGTTTGTAGCCAGGTATACCCAAAATGTTCCTTTTTCATAGGTAAATTGCGCACAAGTGACCCTAAAGAGGGTCTAGGTAAATGGCATACAACTTTCTACCGAATCCACGAAATTAAAAGTTAGGTTGGGTTAGATTAGATAATTTACAAGAAGTGTTCCTTTCATCAACTTTTATTCGTTGATTATATCAGAAAGAAAAAGTTTTGAGGTATACCGGACTAAGGATACAATTTCACTTCTGTGCGCAATTTACCTATACAGAGACTTAATCCCCTGGCTGCAACTACCTGACGAACCCTTCCCAATTTTGGGAAACTTCATGACCACTGTGCGCAATTTACCTACGCCCAAAAATTTAACTAGAAGACCGAGATTAGTAACAAACAAATTGTTATAGGAATCTAATGATGAACCCCCTGACATTGATGATAACATACATCATGATTCTGCAGATACAATCCTAATCCTTCCTATCCAATTTAGAAATTCTCATATTATTTATAATAAACATACATTTATACACTATGTAGATTTAAACATTATTTTTAAGCAAGTAAATAACTCAATAAAACATTATTATGTCAATAATGATAGAATTCAAATAATTAATAGTAGTAACCCCATATCATACCATAATTTAGCACAACACATTAGATGCAGACGATGAAGAACGATATAACAAAGCGATTCATATACTACAGAAAAATCAGACAAATATTATTCAAGAAGTTAATTTACAAACCTCCTTATACAAAAAACTTATTGAACAATACAATAAATCTATAAGTATTTTAAATAGTAATCCAGAGACACTTAAAAATAATTTAGAGAAAATACAAGCTTCGTTTTATCATCAAATAGAAACTCTTGAAAGTTACCTAAGTTTTCAGGGAATTATATCACAAATAAATTTAGATTGCCAATCAACGATTACCTTAATGCATAATTTAGAAAACTCTATAGTATTTTCCAAATTAAAATCTTTACATAATTCAATAATCTCTGGTTCCAATATATTCGAAATGATTAAAAAGAGAGAGAGAGATTCGTAAATGAGTTTGAGGTGGATTGGAGTTTTCTTGGTTGAGAATGTTCATTTCTTGTTGATGCCCTGGTATAGGATAGGTTTCCTCTTCAGGGCTGTGTTGGGTGGTTTGTTGTGCGCTTGACCGAGATATTAAGTTAGGGGTTTAAAAGTGTCTAGTAAGAAATTTTTAAAGGTGACTAGGAAAATTTTGCTTAAAAGTGTACAGGATTGAGAGTGATTAAATGGGCTTTTTGCTAGAAAGTAACTGGAGGGTTGTGTAGTATTGGGGCGTAGCGGGGGTTGATGTCTGGAAGCAGCGAAGCTCAAAAGTGTGTGGAGCTGATTAAGTATTTACATAATATATATGACTCTAATCAAATTCCTAAATTTGAGAATTTATTAACCCACTATCAATTTTTGGGCACTCTAGTGCCAATATCAAATTCTAAACTAATTTTTGCAATTCATATACCTATCCTTAAGGAAAAAACATACGAACGTTATCATATTTTCCCAGTTATCCAAAATCATAAAACATATACCCCTCTATTTCCCTATTTGGCACACAAGAATGAAGACAACCAATTCGAAAAAGAAGAATGTCCTTTCCTAGAAGACACATATTATTGCCGACAAAATAACTACTCCAATGAGAAGATCCCTCGCATTGCCACATCATTGAAGTAAATTTGTAAGAAACCATCATTGAACCAATCACCGAAAGCGAAATCCTAATCATACCGGAAAAACCTCAACAAACATTTTCAAGTTTCAAGATGTAGAAATAACATATATTCTTGTGACGTCTCCAATATTAATCAAAATTCCAGACTCATGCGAAGTATGGACTAATAACCAGAAATACATTACTAAAATTCCAATTAGTAAAGGCAAACCGTCCATACAACCAAAAATTGAAACAGAAACGTTAAGTTCTTCCAGAAATTACCGAATTCCGAACATAACAGAAATAGACTTTGAGGAACTTAAAGAAATTAGCAGAATTTCGAAACAATTAGAACCAATTACAGAAGTTGAAGACAACCCGTATCATAACACAAGCATATTAGGAACAGTTATTGGAATTACAATTGCATGTGTCTTAATCATCAAATATAGAACTCAAATTTTGAAAATGTTCAGGAAGAGGCCAAAAGAAGACCCTACAGAAGAAAAGAATATTTCGAAAAGCCACTCCGTGTTTTTCGAAACTTAAGGAGGGAGGAGTTGTGTCTGCAGCACTATCAAATGGACACCTGTAAAACCGCATAATAGATACTTTTGTACTATATTATATATTCTATCTGAAAATGATTTTGCTTCATTCTTTGTATAACTCTCAGTCCACTCTTTATACAATTTTTGTTTCACTTTTGCACTTTGTTGAAATATATTTTGTTATAGTTAATTTTTAGTTACTTTTAAAAAGACATTTTCCTTAAAGAAAAAGAAAAGTTCGGGTGTGTTTTTGTAGACTGTATCACCCATTGAATGAAGTAAGATGAACTGATAATGTAGGGTATTCAACAGAACCATGTATCTTATCCAGCGATTGTGTGGAGATATTGCCGTATATTGATTTTCTCTTGTTAATTTCTCCAATAAGATTCAAAACCGTAGCAATTTTGACGAAAGATGTTACAAATGAAGTATTAGAAGCCATTACTTCCAATTTGAAGATTTAGAGTTTGCAACTGACGCTTGAAGAGGGTTAAATTTGGGGATGACACTTTTCCATTGCAAAATGTCATCTTAGAATTAGGATTAAGATGGAGTAACTGAATTTATTTCATTTGAGTATTCCACACTGTATATTAATACATAAATAATCATAATTTTAGTACGATCTATTATTTTAGGAAATAATCATACAATTTTAAGAACTGTACCCACTAGACTTGAACTTAAAGAAGAGAATATATTTTCTAAGTAAACAAAACGTTCCTTTGAAACTTGTATTGTTGTTCGTTGTTGCCTGCAGCATTCAAAATTCTTTTGTTGTGCAGTCGATTTGGAAAAAATACTTGTTTAAGATTATTTTTATATTGAAAAATATGTATCTATAGGGATCAACAGTGTTACTGTATTAAAATTATCTAACTAACTTTCTTATAATTAATACCACCAAAACTGCCATCTACGGATGTCAGTAAAACTTTGCGCCATGTACACGTCTCAAGTTAGTCTAGAAAGAATAAAATTACCATTTAATAAACAATTAAAGTACCTAATTAAATTTAAATCACAAAAAATTTTGAAATCACGTAAAATACCATGTCGTATATTAAATTTATCCACCTTTTTCTATTTTCAATTGATACTTGCGAAGAAACGTTCTTCCAAATAATTCTCAATTTATTGACTGAAATTTATTCAGATAAAATTTTAATACAGGGTGTCCCGGGACTAATGGGAAAAAAGTCAGGAGCGTATAATCTGAGCCAAAATAATGTTAGTACATCATATAAACTTTTTCTATGGAGGCCCTCGTTTTCGAGTTATAGGCCTCCAAAGTATCAATTTTGAATTTGATTTTTATTTTTATTTTTTGTACTAGTTATTTGATCTTCATCAAATTTACGGCAAAGCTATAATGTACGTGTATGTTTATTTTGGAAAGGTAAACAGATTAACATTACTGCCTTGAAGCCAGGGACGGACTACTCGCAATGATTAGTGATCCAAAAAATTTGCAGGGATGGCACACCCTGTATGAAATCATCGAAATTGACTTCCCCACACATTAAGCTAACGAAAAGGTACTCTTGTTAGAATTCGATAAAATAAGCCGTTTGGATAATATTTACAGTTTTATTAATGCACTACGTACAAATCTACCTGACTAACTTATTAATACGATGTCCAGGATTTACTTCCTTTTAATCAAAATTACGAACATAACATTATTAAACTATTAGGAAAACCTCAAAAAACACAAGTTATAAAACATTAGACTAATACTAATTCCTAAACAACAACAAAAACTAACGTTATTCTAATAAATGTTCAATATGAGCTCCTCCCACTTCCACGCACATTCTAAGTCTACGAAGGTTGTTTCTTTGCACTTGAATGAGCAATCCCACATTATTTCTAATAACATTGCAGTGTAACACAATTCTGTCTATTAAATCTTGTTTTGTTTGCACAGGTGTTGCGTATACCTTACTTTTGAGATAACCCTAGAGAAAGAAATCCTTAGGATTAACGTCTCCTGATCGCGGTGGCCATTGAAAAGGGCATCCACGACCAATCCATCTATTAGGAAACCTTGTGTGTAAATGTTGTCGTACATCTAAACTGAAATGAGGAGGGGCCCCATCATGCATGAACCATAAATTCCTACGAGTTTGTAGTAGCACATCATCAAACAGGTTCCATAACTAATTTTGCAAAAACTCCAAATATCTCTGACCAGTCAAAGTACCGTCAATAAAGTATATGGCTCTATCAAATGATTGCCAACTATTCCAGCCCAAATATTAACCATGAATCTATGCTGGCTCCTAGTTTGGATAATGCCATGTGGATTCACATCATCCCATAAATGCATATTATGAGAATTTATGATTCCATCTCTGGTGAAACTGGATTAGTTCGTAAAGAGAACGTTACTAATAAATGTATTGTCTGCTTGTTGTTGTCGCAGAAACCACTGGCTATACTAAAGTCGTGCAGGATAATCAGCCACTGTCATACTGTGTACTTTTTTCATGTGAAAAGGATATAACAGCTGTTCTTTTAGGACGCGATGAACAACTAATTTCGAGACGTTATGTTCTCCTGATACTTTTAGAAAACTCGTTGATGGTTCATTATCAACTGCATTTAACAAGTCTTGTTCAACTGCCACAGTACGTATGCTTCGTACTGGACCTTCTCCACTTTTTTTTGGCAAAAATATTCCTAAAATTAAAAATTTTGTTTTGTATACATAGAAAATTACATTTACTTATTCATACCTGTTTCTCGTAACCTGAGATCAATACACTCAAACATTCGTCTGTCTGGCAATGCTCTGTTTGCAAAATGTTCTTCATAAAGCCTTCTGGCCTCTAAACAGTTTCGAGAAGCCAGTCCATACATTAGATGCATATCTGCGTACTCTATAAAAGCGAATTTTGCCATTGTAACTGATGAATTATTGACAACTACTGACTACGAACTATTCTACACAACGTTTGACAACTAATCCTATGGTAACTTGATAAACGGTAAAAACACTTATAAAAAGTTTTTACCAACTTTCGAATTAATAAGTCGTTACTGTTTTTCATCTTCTGCTATTATTTTTTTGTAGTACTGTAGGTAAATCTTGGACATCTATTAATAAGTTACGTTTTACCTCGTTGTGTACTTATAAAAATGGTGAATGCGTAAATTGTTACGTAGTGCATGAATAAAACTGTAAATATTAGCCAAACGGCTTATTTTATCGAATTCCAACAAGAGTATCTTTTCGTTAGCTTAATGTGTGGGGAAGTGAAATTCGATAATTTCATACAGAGTGTGCCATCCCTGCAAAATTTTTGGATCACTAACCATTGCAAGTAGTTCGTCCCTGGCTTCAATGCACTACTGTAAATCTGTTTACCTTACCAAAATAAACATACACATACATTATATCTTTGCCGTAAATTTTATAAAGATCAAATAACTAGTACAAAAATTAAAAATAAAAACCGAATTCAAAATTAAAACTTTGGAGGCCTATAACTCGAAAACGAGGGCCTGCATAGAAAAAGTTTATATGAAGTACTAACATTATTTTAGCTCATATTATACGCTCCCGACTTTTTTTCCATTAGTTCCGGGACACCCTATATATACATAGTTATTTTCCAACTAATTTTGAGATGATCTAAAAAATCATTTGCCATGAAAAAAAAATTATTAGACTTGGCCAATTTTTGCAGCCTTATACCAAAAATTGCCAATATATGAGCAGTTTAACATTATCTCAGTAAAAAATATTTCACGGATTGCGTTTCTCTGAACTGGAACATGTTTTTATGTACTTGGTCCAAATGTATTATTCATCATTGTACCATATGTAAAACTTTTGCAGAGTGGCATTATAATAACATCGTCATGTTTAACTTGAATTACTAATTTTTAAGCGAATGATACGTTTATAAAAACAATAAAAAATAAATGGTTTTCCGCATCTGTGGCCCTGAACAATATTCTATCATAAAATTTTTACTTGTATACACTTCGGGGGATGTATCGTGCTAATTTTGTATATCTGGGTTTAGAGGACCCGCTGTACTCGCTCTAGTCAACTAAAAATCAATAAGGTACATCTGTGAGACACCTTGAACAATATTCAATCCTAAAATTGATCAATCGTATACTCTCTGGAGGCTGTATCGTGCTAACAAACTGAAAATTCTCCTAAAACGACGAAAATTTGGTACTTCAAGTACCATAGCACCCGTTGTACTGGCTTTACTGGGTTGAATATCAATAGGGTTCATCTTTGAGACGCTCTGAATAATATCCAATCATAAAATTAGTCACTTGTATATACTCCGGAGGCTGTATCGTGCTAACAAACTGAAACTTCTTCAAAAATGACAAAAATATCGTACTTAAAGTACTGTATCACTAGTTGTATTGGCTCCGGTGAGCTGAAAATCAATAGAGTTCATCAGTGAGAAGCCCTGAAAAATATTCAATCATAAAATTGGTGACTTGTTGAACTGCGCAGGCTGTATCGTGCTAACAAACTGAAATTTCTCAAAAAATTACAAAATGTCGTACTTCAAGTACCATAACAACCGTTGTACTGACTCTGGTGAACTGAAAATCAATAGGAATCATCTGTGACATGTCCTTAACAATATTCAATCATAAAATTGCTGACTTATCGCACTCCGGAGACTGTATCGTGCTAACAAGACATGTAAGGAAAAGTGGCCGACGACAACGACGACGACGACATACACACAGGATTTCTTTTCTGAAAACCGTTTTTTCGTGTTGTTGTTGATGTAAAACGTAAAAATAACTCAAAAAAAGGGCGTAAAAGTAAAAAGCAAATGTATTCAGCGAAGAGATCCTTTGTTTCAACAAGTAGACAATAACATGTATACTAACAATTTTAGGTGAAAAGATCAAAGTGGTTAATATAATTTATTAGATTGTAATACTAGTAATTGTTACCATCGTTTATTCTAAAACAAATGTAACTACTCTAACCTTTACCTGCTAAATTGTGTATCGGCAATGAACCTATTCGAATGTATGGGCTACGCCGATGACATCGTTTTAATAGTCAGAGGCAAGTTCGAGAGAACCTTGTGTGATTTATTACAAAAGGGCCTCAGAATTATTGAGCAATGGTGCTTGTCAGTGGGGCTAAACATTAACTCAAGCAAGACCATAGTAATTCCATTTACCCGGAAAAGAACACTTCCAGTCATGAAACCCATATCCTCAAACGGGGAAATCATAGAATGGAAATCAGAGGTTAAATATCTAGGGATAACACTAAGCAGTAAGCTTCTGTGGAATAATCATGTTGAATAACTGCTAGTGAAGCAATAAGAGCTTTGATGGCGTGCAGAAATCTAGCTGGTAAGAGGTGGGGCTGTAACCCAAAAATACTGCGATGGATGTACGCTATGATTATGAGACCAGCAATCACGTATGGGGCAATAGTTTGGCACACAAAAGCAAGTCAGTACAGCACGAGGAAGACCCTCGACAAAGTTCAAAGGCTTGCCTGTGTGTGCATCACTGGAGCTATGAGAACGTGTCCAACTAGGGCACTTGAGATCATTACAGATCTCACACCTCTGCATCTGGTGATAGAAAGATCTGCCCAAGAGGCAATTCTTAGAATATCTACGGAAGGTTCAGGCAATGAGAGTATTAAAAATCAGGGAGCTTGGTCCTCTCTGACAAGATACATCTCATCAGCAAATCTTCCCAGTGACGAAATGTTCAGGAAAGTAAGCATCGAAAAGAATTTTACCACGAGAGACTGGAAAAGGTAATACACCACCCAAACTCTCATAGAAAACACCATTAGATGGTATACGAATGGTTCAAAAACCACCATTGGAGCAGGCGCTAGAGTATTTGGGCCTAGCACCAGATACTCATTATCGTTAGGTTCCTTCCCGAGCGTCTTTCAGGCAGAAATACTTGCGATCGAAAGATGCGTGGAAATGAACCTAGAAAGAAACTACCAGAAATGTGACATATCGATCCATTCTGATAGTCAAGCAGCTATCGAAGCATTGAGCTCCCATGTCATTGACTCAAAGTTGGCATGGGAGTGCCGAAGAAAACTTGATGAATTAGGCAAGAATAACAGGGTCTCTTTAGTCTGGGTTTCTAGCCACTCGGGAATCACGGGAAATGAAGAGGCTAATACACTTGCTAGCAAAGGAGCACAAATGCCCTTTATTGGCCCGGAGCCTTTCTGTGGTGTAGCAAAATGCTCTTACAAGAAAGAGTTTCAGAAGAAAGAGGAAACCGAAAGAGAAGTACTCTGGCGGTGCCTTCCCGGGTTGGAACATTCGAAAAATCTCCTGTGGAACTTTGACACTGCTAGATCCAAAAAATATTTGGACCTCAGTAAAAATAAGTTACCTCTCCTCACGGGCTTCTTTACAGGACCTTAGGAAGCACCTAATGAGAATAGATCTAGCAGAAACTGGCGAGTGTAGATTCTGTGGGGAGGAGGATGGAATTCAGGATCACCTAGTTATGGAATTCCTCGCCATTGCAAGCCAACGCAAGAAATGCTTCGGACAAGAAACTTGTAAGAATGAGGACCTAACCTCGCTGAAGCCGTCCCAAATACTAGAGTTCATTAGAACCTTGGAACTGGAAGGCGAGCTATAGTAGTAGCGATAACAGCTCTGATAGGGGGGACACAATAAACCTTTGGTTTCAGTGCACTGTAAGCCCGTTACAATCTAATCTAAATGGTAGTGAATTGGTTTGAGGTTGATAGGTTTGGGATTGGATTCAATTGCTTTGTGGTGGTAGTTGTAGATTTATATTGGAACATTTTGAAGCTATATGACCATTCTGTTTGCATTTAAAGCATATATGATCATCCAACGATAGAAGTATTCGGTAATTTGTATCTTCATATGTTATAAGTATCGAGTCGGGGCAAATATGACTCAATTGAGTGGAGATATAAGTTTATATCCGAAAGCTAAGGAATGTGTTGGTATTCTGGTTTGGATATACCAATTCTCAAAAATGTCTTTTGAAGTTCTTGTTCAATTATGTTATGAGGTATAGATGGACAAACGTTCGAGATTAGTAATCTTTCTTGAGGAGATATAAGTTTTCGGGCATGCAGTAGCGTGTTATCGATTGTTATTGTTTTATTTTTTGTAGTTACAAAGTCTTCAACTATTTTTTTGGCTTGATAGGTAGAAACATTGTTGTTCGACATTCGTGGCGAAAAAATAATGTTTTTTGGTTGGCTCACACTTCTTAAGATAATTAAATAATCTTCTAATTTAGTATTTGCTATAGAATTGAAGATAATAGCTTGATTTTTACTCGGGAAATTAGTAGTAGAAGCATTACAATTCTAATCTGCCGTACTCATATTTAGTAATTACGAATCTGGCTGTTTAAATTTTACAAACTGGTAGGAACAGAAAAACTCAGTTTCTGTTAATTGCTGTATGTACAATTGATACTTGTCTGATTTTGAAGATTCATTAACAATAAATGAATTTTTATTAAACTCACTCGATCAATAAAATTTTCTTAAACTCACTCGTGTGATGATGTTAGAAAGCACTTAATAAGTACACTCTTGATTTCCTGGAAATTAATTCCGTCACTTGTGAGTTTTTTTAGAATTTTCAGGAACCGGTAATAGACACCTAATATATTTAAATAATACTTTTCCGCCCCACCTATCTAATATGCGAGAAAAGTATTGGTTTACCCCAAACAAAGTTGGAATTTTGAATTTTTTTGAGTTATTTTCACGTTTTCTATCAACAACAACATGAAAAAACGGTTTTTAGAAAAAAAAAGTTGAGAGGTGTCAAGGGACACCCGGATGGAACGAAGTTCCTTTCGATTAATTAGTGAAGGAATTGTAATAAAATTTTATTTTTTTTAAGTTATAATAATATTTTTTTTATTATTAACAAATATAATATAATATAACTTAATCAGTAGGCTCAATTTTCGTAATAATTGGCTTGTGGTAACTGAAGTAGGAAACATATGTTTGGGATTCTATTTTATTTAAATGTCTTGAAAAAACTGCATCAATGGTAGTATTATATTTTGTTGTTGATTCTGCTGGATTATTGTTAATTCTTAAATCAAATTCTTCCTCTAGAAACTGTACCAATGGTTTTGATTTTTCATTACTGAAGTTGATGTTAAAATCACCGGCTAAAATGAGTGGAACTTTATCTAATTTTTTGTTGTATCTGTTAAGCGTTCGAGATACATCTTTAGAATACTCTAGCAGTGTACCTAATATTAAAATATGATTTGTTTTTGAATTTATTAAAATTATGACGCGTACACTTGCTAAACACACAAAATGTGGAGATTATAAATCGTATGACTTGGTTAGCACAATAATAAAGAGAGGTTATAGTGCGTACTTGCTAAAAATACAAAAGCATTTATTATTATCTGTATATAATCTCTACTTACCTAACTCCATCAGCAATATCCGGACCTTGTGCAGAAACACTGTCAGGATTCATTATTATTATTATTTTTTATTATTTATTATTTACAAAAAAACTGTATACACTCAACAAAAATAATCGTCGCGACACCACACTGTTCAATGCGAAATATAAATGAAAATATCTGGCTTGCTTTCTATAAGAGAGAGAGAGACAGATAGACAGACAGAGAAACATGCGCACGCCGCACAGCTTACAATAGCTTACAATAGCAAAAAGTGTCGTGACAACTTTTCGTAAGAATTTTTTCCGTCTAGCCCTCTTTCACTTCACTTCACTACGTTCCAAAAAGCAAAAAAAAAGAATTTTTCAGAAAATAAAAATTCCTCCTCGGCGGGAAATCGAACCCCGGTCTCTCGCATGACAGGCGGGGATACTGACCACTATACTACCATCTTTTATGACAGCTTTCATCGAAGGTGGACGTGTGAGCAAGTTATCTAAATAATTTTTCGAAATTAATTAGCAAATACGGGCCCAATACGTCAAATAAAAGTAGAACTATCTCATTTTAAATAAAATACTAATAAATAGGGATAGTGATAACAAAAATCACGCAAAAAACTTATACTACCACGTTAAAACTGTGAAACGTCAACAAGATGTCAACATGGAAAGAAAGTGAAATAAATGTAATTCAGAAATACCTAAACAACAAGGAAGGTCCCATTACCTCAGAAGATCACTTGGTCATAAGGCAGACAATCCCTAACCGATCAATAGCAGCAATCAAAAAGAAATGTCTTGAACTAAAACATAACCGAAACATACCACCAAAGCAGCCAAACAAATGGACGAAAGATGAGGAACGTAAATTAATACGTGAATATATAAACAGAGAAGAACAACAGGTAACAAAACGTGTTAAGGCAATCCTCAATTCCATTCCTGGTAGAACAGAAAAAGCAATAGCCACGAAATTAAGAGAAAAATACCCAAATATTTATTATATGAAGAAAACCTCACTAGAATCGAACAGTAGTAGTAGTGAAGATGAAATAAACGAACAAAATAAAACAAACAATATAATTGCAGTTGAGGAAAATAATACAATCATCACTATTGACAATGATGAAACAGGTAACCTTCAAAAAAATATAGAACAAACACTAACAGAACAACCCATTGAAGAATTTGATGTAATCGAACTAAATAATATAAAAACAAAATTCAAAAATATATACAGATCTACCCCAAAAATAAAGAAAAAGATCAAAAAATTCTATATAAGACGATGCCACCAAAGATATGTCAACCATGTAAACGAGATATTGAGAAGCAACATTACTGCCATAGAAAATAGTACATTATCATATATAAACAAAAGAAGAGACATCAAAAAATCAATATATGTAGCCGGTGTTCTTTTAAGAATTTACATTGCTGGAAAAAGTAAACAACCAAATCCAAGCTACATAGAAACAGAAAAGAAAATGAAAACACTAGAAAAAAGAGTGAAAAATGCAGAAACAATAATAAATTGGAATGGAGGTACATTCAGTAAACAACTGAAAGAAGAAGCTGAAGAAATGAAAAGACTGAAAATGAAACCCAAACAGTACATTACATCTACAAATGATAGAATTAAAATTTTAAAAGAAAAAGCAGAACATCAACGAAAACAAGCAGAAACTCAGCGGCTGAGATATATTTTCAATAACAGACCATCAATGAGGACACTAGAACAACCGATTAAAAGAAGCCCAGACCCGTCGAAAGTATTAGAATTTTATCAGAAATTGTATTCTCAGTTTGATGACACACATGATACCCCCATATTGAACACCTGGCTAGGAAAACTTCAAATATACTCAACGGGGAAAAACTACAATCAACAATTAGATGAAACAACTATAAAATCAACTATTGAAGTAGTAATAAAGAAAACATCACCTTGGAAGAGCCCCGGCAGCGATTACATACCAAATTACCTTTATAAAATATTACCTAGTGCCAAAGAATACTTAACAAAATTCATCATTAAAATACTACAAGGCAAAGAAAACCTGACAGAAACAGATGTAAGAGCAAATGTAATACTAATTTATAAAAAAGGCGATGAAAAAGACCCTGTCAATTATCGCCCCATCGCTCTACTAAACACAGAATATAAAATATTAACAGGAACAATAACTGTAATTCTTAATAATGATCTCCCAGACTGGGCGATTCCGAAAGAACAATTGGCAAGAAAACAAACATGGGGTACAATACATGGAATGCTTCAAGACAAGGCAGTAACACAATTAGCTAGAATGAGAAAAAAAAAACACTACTCAGCTTGGTTTGACTTTAGAAAAGCGTATGATTCCATTTCACATAGACAACTTAAAAGATTAATTGGAAAACTTCCCTTAAATATGAACATCAAAAACGTTTTAAGAGGATCCATGAATTTGTGGTCGATCCAAGTAAGAACAGACAAAAAGAATACAAAACCCATTTACATTAAAAGAGGAGTTTATCAAGGCGATTCTATAAGTCCTTTACTATTCATTCTAATTACTGCGGGAATCATAGAACACATAAAAACCAATCCCAATATCAACAGATGTACTAAAGGCCAACATACCATTTTAGCTTTTATGGATGATATCAAGTGTCACACAAATACGAAACAGAGCATGAAACTAATAACAAACGAACTAAAAAAAGCTTCCGCTGAAGTTGGATTAAAACTCAATGAAGGTAAATGTGGAGTTTACACTAGGAATGGCATGAAGTTTCAAGAAGAGGAAGATGACACTCCATTTCTTCCAGAAGTGAGAGAAGGCTATACGTACCTTGGTTTAGACCAACTAGAAAGAGATACTGACAAAAATTTAGAAAACATAAAAACAAAAATAACAACAAAAACCACAAAAATATTTGAATCAGAACTTACTTCAAAACAAAAAATCGAACTATTTAATAGCACGATTATCCCAGCAGTAATTTATATTATGGGTAATATGTTTCCAAATGAGAAAAGAGCAACTACATTGAAACACTGCAGAGACTTAGATACCATGTTTAGAAATCTGTTAGTAGAGTATAACTTGAAAGGAAGAACAACATCAAATGCTCGAATTTATCTAACTTCACAAGAAGGAGGATTAGGTATGAAATCCGTAGAATTAGAAACGGAAATTCATTATATCAGAAAAGGAGTTTACTTACAATCCCATGCAGACATGACAAAAACATACGAATCTTACAAAAGTCTGCAAACTGCAGGATGGAGAAACCCCATAAGTGACCATGACTTCATTATCGAAAAATATGGATGCGAAACCACAGTTTACCCATTAGGCGAATACAAGAAGATATGCGAAAACATCATCAAACATATTAGAGCGCAATATAAAAATCAACTGTTACAACAATGGACGGCAGACATGCATTATGGTAAAGTTGTAACGTCTGAAAAGAAAAAGATTACCTTTCCCGCCTATTCATCCCCTTATATAGACGGTTGGAGACTGTCACTACTCCATTCTGCGGCAGAAGAACAACTCCATGGACTTGGCTCAATTCCAAGCCGCAGGAAAAATTGTAGGAGAGGATGTAAAAATGCCGAAACAGCTTATCATGTTTCATCTTCCTGCCCAACAAACATGTACATATCAAGACATGACAACGTTGTACATTGGCTACTCAAAACCATCCTTACAGTTACAGATGCCCCTGAAGATATTAAAAGAGGCCTTCAATTTGGAAAAGCAACCCTAACTGTTGACTACCAACAAAGACAAAGAAATATAACCATAAGAGCTGGCACAAAAATATTAACTGAGAAGAAATTATATCATAACAAACCTGATATTATGATAAAATTTTCAAATCCAGATTGCATCATTCTCATCGAAGTGTCTGTTGCGCATATTCAAAATTACAGACTACAAGAAAAAATCAAACGAACACGTTATGCAATCAACTCCACCACCCAGATTGACAACACAAATGTTGATACGATTCTTCGTGATCTAAATATTGTGAATGAACTTGAAAGAATCCATCGATGCCCCGTTTACTTAGGAATATTCATTGTAGGTTGCTATGGTGAGATGATTGAGACTGATGAACACAAAAATTTCACAAATATCCTACACAAAGACCTAAAAATGGAAGAAAAAGAAATTGAACACTTAATCAACAAATGCTGCTATAGTGTGGCCATATCTACTTCTCAAATTTTGATGAAACACTTAAATATAAGCAATTAATTGTTTGTAAGTTATGACGTCTAACATGTTTGGATATTATGTTTGTATAAGATATGCTTAAGATTTTCATATAATTTAGATTAGTTTTATAAAGAGTGTTATTTAACATAAGTATAAAACAATGTAATCAATAAAAACTATACTACCGAGAAATATGTTTAGGAGATTTCAAAAGTATTATTCATTATACAGCAAGCAACTTAAGTATATTATTTCAATTTTTGTTGTAGAGAATCTCAACAATTAATTAACATAATAAAGACAAAAAACTATACTAAGTAATATTAAAATATGATTTGTTTTTGAATTTATTAAAATTATGACGCGTACACTTGCTAAACACACAAAATGTGGAGATTATAAATCGTATGACTTTGTTGGAGAAACATGCGCACGCCGCACAGCTTACAATAGCTTCAAAAAGTGTCGTGACAACTTTTCGTAAGAATTTTTTCCGTCTAGCCTCCTTTCACAACGCGCGATAAGGAACTTCGTTCCAAAAATCCTGTGTGTATGTCGTCGTCGTTGTCGCCGGCCACTTTTTCTTACATGTCTTGTTAGCGCGATACAGCCTCTGGAGTGCAATAAGTCCCCAATTTTATGATTGAATGTTCTTAAGGACATGTCACAAATGAAACCAATTGATTTTCAGCACACCAGAGCCAGTACAACGGGTGCTATGGTACTTGAAGTACGACATTTTGTCATTTTTTGAGAAATTTCAGTTTGTTAACACGATACTGCCTCCGTAGTTCAACAAGTCAGTACCGTTCTTGGGGTGGCGAACGCCTGCGTGCAAGAATAATTTTGTGCACCCCTATATACTATGTTTAAATTTTGATGATAAGGCCAATTTTCATTAATCATTTTTAGTTTGAGGTTTAAACTGAATAGTTTCCGTATAGACTAAAGACTAAAGTCACTTTAATGTAAGTGTTTGATTATGAAAATGGGCGTAATAAAATAAAACAACGAAAACAACAAATAAAATAGACTATTAACAATATAGGTCATGAATGAAACACGTTCATTCGGAAATTAACAAAAAATCTAATATTACTCAATTCACTGAACTGAGTGAATTGAGTTAAAACTCTCAAACGGCGCTCAACGCAAACAAATCCGTTAACTTGAAAATATGCAAGATCTGTCTAATACCTAAGTACCTAATGATCAAATAACAAGGTAGTTTTAGAACATAACACGTCTTGCTTTTGTAGATGCAAGCTCATTGAACACTTCATTGTGATCGATGGCTTCACATATTTTATTTTCGATTGAAATAACAGCTAAATCTGAAAGCCTTTCCTGGCACATCGAAGTTCTCAAATAAGATTTTACAAGTTTTAGCTTTGAAAAACTCCTTTCGCCAGACGCAACAGAAATCGACAGTGTCAAAAATATCCTTAATGCTATAGACAGGTTTGGAAATAAAGACTGCAAATTTTTCTTGGTTATATAATTCAGAATATCTATGGGTGAGTCTGAGGTATTGCGGAGTCTTTGGCAGGGTTAAGGATTTTGTATGATGAAATTTCATTGTACAAATCAAGACCATCAATATCCTTGCAAACATTTCCTTCATGGTGAATTTGCAAAGTCAAATCCAAATCTATGCACGATCGTTTAATCTCATCAGAATTTAGGTTTTGAAAATCACTCAAAAATCCAAATAAATCATTGCATTGCTTCAATCTCTCGAAACGACTTTGTAGGGATTGAACTGTTGTATCCAAAATTTGGAAATAAAAACTGATCTTAAATTTTCGCTTTGGATCTATAACTGGATCGTCTGTACTTTCATATGAAAATTGACGCTTTCTCTTTCGTTCCCTAATTGAAAGAAATGTTTGCTTTACATCATTTTTTCCAGCTTCGGCTTTAGCCTCATTCACAAAAACATCAAAATTTTCATCTGATCTTTTTTCAGTGAAGTAGTTGATGAGACTTTTTATTTCTCTATGGCATTCATTAACAACTGTATTTGGATTCTGCATCATTTTACTCACTATATTGACCTTTGACAATACATCGTACCAAATAAATTTGAACGTTTTAACTTTTTTTAAAAGTACCTTTGCTGAATGTTTAGTATCCATGTCTCTTGAATTATCTTCCATCAAATGAAGTAAACTCCTACAAATCTCGAGAAGTTGAAATCTAAGAGGTTGAACGGCTCTGACTCTGCTTTCCCATCGAGTTTTACTCACTGACTTTGAAGAGAGATTTTGTAAATTTCGCTTTAAAATATTCCACCTGTAGGGTGAAGCAGAAAAAAAATTGAACAGCTCCTGAATAATTGAAAAAAAACCTACAATCTCGTCTGAGATTTTAGCTGCATCATTAACTGTCAAATTTAATGTATGAGTACAACAAGGCAAAAAAATAGCTCTCGGGTTAACTTTTTTAAATTGAGCTTGAATGCCCACATGCTTCTCAGACATATTTGCGCCATTGTCATAACCCTGACCTCTCATATTAAGAAAATCAATTTCAAAAGTTGGTAGTATCTCATCTCTCAACAGATTGAAAAGCCCTTCTCCTGTTCTATCCAAAACTTTAAAAAAACCCAGAAAGTGTTCTCTTATTTCAACCTCATTTGAAGAAAAATGAACAAAGCGAATTATGAAAGTCAACTGCTCAACATGACTAGCATCTGGAGTTTCATCCAAAATTATTGAATAATATTTTGTTTTCTTGAGGCAGTTCAAAATTTCTATGCGAATATTTTTTGATAATAGATGGATTAATTCATTTTGAAAGTGATTGCCTAAATAATGGGGCATGTTTTTTTCCAACTCTTTAGACCTTTGAATATTGCTTAGGTGCTCCATCATAATAGGATCGAATTTGGCAATCGTTTCGACCAGTTTGAGAAAATTACCATTATTTGTTCGAAAAGATTAGAGCTGTCACCCCTGAATGCTAAATTCTGACTGGCCAAATATTGCACAATACAAATCATTCTTTTGATTATTGCACGCCATCGTCTTTTTTCATTTTCGTAATGATTTTGTTGCTCTTTATCAATTCTGCAATCATTGCTCAAACGCAATTTTAATTCGTGCCATTTTTAAGCCCCTTTCATATGTTCCATACTATTTTCATGTCGGGAAATATTAACTGAAAGGTGCCTCCAATTGAAGTACCCAGTGGTCAATTGATGAGGCAAAGCGCTAAAAACTTTACAAAAAATGCAAAATACGCAATTAATTTTTTTAGAATACACCAACCAATCCCTATTAACTATTTCGCCGTTTGGCTACTTCCTAAGATATTGCGTTACTGAAAATTTCCTCCCAGACTCATCAACTGGAAAATTTTCTTTAATTTGAACAGCTCCCTTTGTCACGATTGATTGGATTAGATGATGACTCAAATTATTTGGCCATGTAGATGGATCAACAATATCAGTATCACTAATATCAGCAATGTCACTGTGCTCAGATCTTTCTTCATTCTCGCTTACCGGATGACCCAGTTCAAGAGTTGGATCAGGTGAAACAGGCGTTCCAGAACTTCCAGATGTGGATGGCTGCTGATCTTCGATAAAATCATCGGTTCTGCAACAACTTGTTCTTCTCTTGACAGAAGTGGATTCGCCAAAGAACTGCTGAGTTGAAAGAATTTGTTCAGCTCTGCCTCCAATTTCAATCGATGTTTTTTTATGTTGAGCTCCAGACATTTTTTTACTGCCATCACTCATTTCTGAAGAGATAAAAAGAAAAGCTGACCGGAGTCAAAATATAATCAGAAAACTCTCGAATCGAAATATTACTTGATTTAATAACACGTTTTCTTTTTTCTTTCATCTTCCCTTAGCTTAAGATTTAAAATCAGCAACACAACGGCAACACGTAATATTATATTCAAATGAAATTATTATTAATCGTCAAAAATCACCGACGAATACTCGATGACTGAACCGACTGACTGAAACAAGCCACATTGTCCTGTTTTATATCACCGCTAAAATCTGGTGGAAAAATCTGGAGCCGAAAAAAAGTTTTTTTTGGAGAACTTTCAGAAAATAATATTTTGTGCACCTTCGACCTCTCTGAGGCACACGCCGCCGATAAATGCATAAAAAATAATAACATGTATATTATTTGTCGAGCGAGCCGCCAAAGACGAGCGGCATCCTTTGAAGATACGCCGCCGCCCGTAAGCCGAGTGCCGACACGCCGTCAACAGAGTTTTTGCATGTAAATTCCAGTGTAGAAGCAAAGTCTAGAAGTTACTTCTTATATTAGTTTACTGTTTCTTCCTGTAATCAAAGTTTACAGATTTGCTATAATTTGATTTTTAATACCTTTAATGCCGATTTTTCTTCCAATAAGAAGTGCGTTTTTGCAAGAGTAGCGAATAGTCGAATTTGGCGCCCCTTAAATTGGCCGCCTGCGTGCGGGCATTCGCTGCATACCCGCCAGGAACGGCACTGCAACAAGTTACCAATTTTATGATTGAATATTATTCAAGACATCTCACAGATGAACCCTATTGATTTTCAGCTCACCATAGCCAATACAACAGGTACTACAGTACCTTAAGTACGATATTTTTGTCATTCTTGGAGAAGTCTCAGTTTGTTAGCACGATACAGCCTCCGGAGTATATACAAGTAACCAATTTTATGATTGTATATTATTTAGAGCGTCTCAAAGATGAACCCTATTGATATTCTGCTCACTAAAGCCAGTACAACGGGTGCTATGGTACTTGGAGTACCAAATTTTTGTCATTTTTGAAGAATTTTCAGTTTGTTAGCACGATACAGCCTCCAGAGAGTATACTATTGATCAATTTTATGATTGAATATTGTTTAAGGTGTCTCACAGATGTGCCCTATTGATTTTCAGTTGACTAGAGCGAGTACAACGGGTCCTATAAATCCATATATACTGCATTTTTGGTTATTTTTGGAGAAATTTCGGTTTGTTAATACGATACATCCCCCGAAGTGTATACAAGTAACAATTTTATGATATAATATTGTTCAGGGCCACAGATGCGGAAAAGTTTTAATCTTTAAAACCGTTTATTTAGCAACTTATTATAGATGAAAACCAACAAAATGTGTTGTTATCTCATTGTTTTTTACCGCTTCATATATTATATCAAGAAATTATCTACAAATTCCCCAACTCTAATCAGTTTATTAACTAATGATGAAATCAAATTAATGAATTCTATCACGTATCGTGTAACTAAATTATACAGATATTCCTGTCACGATTTTGCATTGTAATATTGTCCTTGTTCAACAAACGTCGACTATTAAGACATTTGTTACTAGTAGGAGGACAAATATTTGTACACATGAATTATGAATTGTAAAAAATGTGTAAAGGTTAAATTCATCCCGAAACAGTCAAATCTTCATATTTTTTGATTAGAATTATTCATTTAGTGCCCCTATAGCTCCCTATGGGAGATAACCGCCACTGTATAAATTATAAATGAAAATATGTAGCTCATTTGAGGAGTTTTCAGATCTCTATGCAGCAATATGGGACCGATTTTTGGACGTTGAACAGGGCTCCGCTAATTCCTTAACAAAATAAATATATGTTTCAAAACGTTTCGCAGCATTTTTGCACTGGGGAAACATATTCCTACGTCCAGAGGGATTTACAGTATCCGAAAAAATATTTCTGAATAAAAAACCCAAGTAACTCGTTCTTATTGTAATATATTTGTAAAACAACATTCAAGTCGAGATCTATATCTGGTATGGTCTCTTTTTTCAAAATTCGGAAAACACAGGGCTTAAACATTTAATAATAAATTTACAACTTCTTCTTATCACTTATTTCTGATCTCTTAGGCTGAGGAAGATTTTTGACAGTTACATTTAATAATTTTGCAACCTTACTTTGGACATTAAAACTGAGTATCTCATTTGCGTAAGTATATGAAATTATAACTAAAACATTTGTGAAGTTGACGACATTGCCGCCGTTTTTCATTAGGTAATTTTCGTAATATCCAAGTCTAGGAAGTTTCAAGAAAGTTGCGTCTTTTAGTGTATGTTATCAAGGTGTTAATAGGCCACTTTCCATGTTGGTTTAATTTATACCAGACTAGACTATTTAAATTATGATTTAATGTGATAAATGTGAGATACAATTTTTATAATAGCGAAATGCCGTGAATTTGTTATTTTTTTTACTTTTTGTCGAAATTTGTTTATGCATATTAGATTGAACAGCGATTTTAAATTCTATATTTTGGACGTTGTCAAATTTACAGTTTTTGAAATATGCGAACAATATGTTGCTCCACTGCTTAAATAACGTCACAACTAAAAAAATCAAATTATCGAGAAAGGGCTATGAAGATTTATTCCATTCTCGTTTCATTTTTCGGGTCTTAGTTAAAGGGGTGTAAGGGGTAGTACTAATCATCAGAACATCGAAACTACCCAAATGTCAACATCACCTGCTCGAGTGGTGATCTTTGATCACCCGGTGCACCCTGCTATAGTCTATTTCTTAATGTCTGACAACACAGTAGCCTCATTAAATATTCAAATAGAAAATGATCTCTTACAGAGTGATCCTAAGAATTTTACAAGTAAATACTAAAATTCTAATGCAAAACAAGTAGGTGTCTGTATTGGTTATCTGTACTTCTCGGTTTAGCTCAAAATACAATATGGTAATAAAACTGAACAATGCCAGCAAAAGGATAAACAGTGCGGCAGTGGCGGAGATTACGATATTAGTCAATTTTGCTTATTTAATTAGATTCGGTCAACATTACAGTTCAAATGAAATTCATTCGTTTAGGCATATTAACAAGTTACATTTTCATTTTTATTAAATTAAAATAATTAAAGAAAATATAGTTTAATTCTCATAATTCAAATTTATTGACAGTGAATTACTGTATAAGTAAAGTAAACATACCATTTATAGGAAATATAAAATTCAATCTATAGTATCATCCTCTACGCTGGCCATACAAGAATCACCCGAAGACTCGTCGAGAGAGATCACTATCGGTTCTATAGTTTGTTCTATGAGGTTATCTAAAACCCACATTTTCTCTTCCTCTTTAATTACATGATTCACAGCATCTCTCCAGTTCTCTTCAGTTATTGTTGTCAATGAGTACTTCATGAGTTCACGAACATCTTTCATTTTAAATGTTTTATTATGTCTAGCTACATAACCTTTCATTTGGGCCCATATTAACTCTATCGCATTTAATTCACAATGGTATGGCGGCAAACGAAGTACTGTTATCCCACGATTCTTGGCTATTTCATCAATAACAAACTTTTTAAATTGTAGCTTGTGATCTGAAGCAACCTTTAAAAGTTCTTTTTTCAACATATCATCGTATATCTTTTACGATTATCCAGTTTCTAATATCAGTTTTTCTCCAAGAGGTAGACGGAAGATTTTCTGTTAATCGCGAATGATAAGTGGCATTGTCCATAACGGTTACAGCATTATTTGGAATTTTTTTTTTCATTCATAATTAACGTGCTCGGCTACTGTGGCCACTTGCACAGGTGCGATTACAAGATTAACAATACAATTTGTATAAGGTTCATTCATTCAATATATATATATATATATATATATATATATATATATATATATATATATATACACAATTACACTATTGTTCTATAGTTTATGGAAAAGTTGCACATCTTTGAGAAACTGGAGGAGGTAGGTAATTTGTACCGAGTTATTTAGGACGTCTTTGTAGTTCTGGCTAAGCTGAAACTGTAGTCTTTGGGTGGCATATTCCGGACACTCCGTCAAGATATGTTTTATGGTTAGGTTGGAGTTGCAGCTGGAGCAAACGGGTCTGAAGGTATTAGACATTAGGTATCCATGGGTAAGTTTTGAATGACCTATTCTAACTCTTCTCACCACAGCTAAATCATGCCTTGAGAGGCCAGCAAAACAACATGGTTCAGGATGACCTATCGAGTGCTGTATTTGGCGTAAGGATGTGCCGGCAGAGTCCCAATTCTGCTGCCATGTTACTTTGGCTTTTGTTTTAAAATGTGATTTTAAATCCTTACAAATTGTGAGATTGTCGGTGACGGTAAATTTAGAAGCAGTTTTTGCCTGTTGGTCTGCAAGTTCGTTGCCTACGATGCCAATGTGGGAAGGTAACCAAATAATAGTAACTGCTATTTTTAGGGAAGTGATAAGTTGGTAGGAGTCATGGATAGATTGGACAATAGGATGTTCGGTAAATATATTTTGGATGGATGAAATTGAAGCTAGTAAATCTGTGCATATGGCAACGTGCTTACAAGGTGGGGAGATGGAATTGATGGCCAAGAGTATGCTGAATAGTTCGCCTGTGTGGATGCTACAGGTTGATGGGATTAGGGAAGATTTGATAGAAGTTCGTGTTGATGTAACAGCGCAGCCTACTCCTGTTTCATTTTTGGATGCATCAGTGTATAAAACTAAGTCATAGTCACAGTTAGTTAATATTTCATTAAAAGCATTTTTTATTAATTGTTTGGGTGTTGTGTGTTTGTCGTATCTCATAAGCGATGTGTTAAATTTAGGAATGTTGATAGTCCATGGAGGAGTAGAGGGGATAGGAAGAGGACTTGTATGTGAAAGGTTAACGCCGTCTAGTAGCTGCGATAAAATCAGAGAGATCGGTTTTATTATTGGTATGGTTGAGGAGTTGTGTGGATTGTTAGAAGTTGATGTAAATAGAGGGTAGACAGGATTGTACGGGTTAGACGATACATAGGCAGCATAAGAAAGCAGAAGTTGGCGTCGTCTAATCCAAAGCGGAGGCTCATTAGCTTCGCAATAAAGGCTTTCTGCAGGGCTAGATCGAAAAGCTCCAAGACAAAGACGTAAAGCTGTATTATGCACCGAGTTTAAAAGGTCGAGGTCTGATTTAGTGGCAGAGATATATATGTGACAACCATAATCTAATTTTGAACGAATAAGGGCCCTGTATATTTTAAGAAGAGAATTTTCGTCTGCTCCCCAGTGGTAATGCGAGAGTGTTTTAATAATGTTCATTCTTTTGAAGCAGTCGCCTTTGATTTCTCGAATATGTTGTTTCCAGTTGAGACGAGAGTCAAATGTTAGGCCTAGTATTTTACAGTGATCCACGACGGGAAGATGTACGTTATTAATGAAGATACTAGGAGATTGTGAGGGTGGTCGTTTTTTTACTTAGGGTGTTTACTGCTGACTGAATTAGATTAGATGTAGTCGTCATAGACATGCCATGACTGTAAACAACTAGATCGTCTGCATATAAGGCATACTTGATGGGAGGAAGGAGATCAGAGCAAAGATCGTTGATAGCCAGATTGAATAGAGTGGGGCTTATAACCGACCCTTGGGGAACTCCATCCCTCTGGCCATAGGCTGACGAGAAAATACCATTAGCAAAGACTTTGAATGATCTTGAAGATAGGAAATTTTGAATAAAATGGTATATGTGTCCGGAGATATTAAGTAACGTTAATTTATTTAGTATTGACTGTCTGCTAACAGTGTCAAAAGCGCCGTCAATATCGAATATAGCTGCAATGACTTCTTGTTTTCTGTTTATTGCCCCAGAGATATGAGATTGAAGAAGGACTAGGTTGTCTTGAGTCGATCTATTACGTCGAAATCCTGATTGTTCTTTTGAGATAACATTATATTTATCAAGAAACCAGAGGAGCCGCTTATTAACCATCTTTTCTAATAATTTGCACATGGTACAAGTTAGTGATATAGGTCGGAAAGAGTTTGGAGAGGTAGTAGCCTGTTCAGGTTTTTTGATGGGAATTATCGTAGATGTCCGCCATAGGCTAGGGAATTGGTTGGTGGACCATATTAAATTGTAAATTTCTAGGAGCTTACTTAAACCTATGTTGGAAAGTTTTTTTAGAAATATATACGGGATGTCATCAGGACCAGACGCAGTATTTTTGCAGCTATTGAGAGCTAAGGAAAGTTCTGAGTAAGAGAATGGGCAGTTAAGAGAAGTAATATCTCGAGATTTTGACACAGTACATGGGGAAGGAGCTTTATCTGAATAAGTAAGTGTAGAATTAACTTTACTTTGAAATTTTAATTCAAAGGTTTTTGCCAGTATATTGCTGATTTCTTCATTTTTATTGACTACTGTATTATTATAGATAAGACAGGGAATTTTGAAATTCGAATTGTTTCCTTGTATTTGCCTAATTTTATTCCAAAGTTGGGAGGGATTTGTGTTCACATTTATGGAGGATACATAATTTCTCCAGGAATATTTTTTACATTGTTTTACGATATAACGTGTTTTGGCTCTGGATCTTTTGAGATTAGTAAGATTTTCTTGTGTCTTATGCCTACGATACATATTTAGTGCCATTTTTTGTTGATTTATTGCACTTGCACAGCAGGAGTTCCACCATGGCACTGTTTTTTGTTTATGTGAAATAATATTTTTACCAATATGCAGACTGGCAGCTGAAAGTATAGCATCTGTAATTTTTAGGATGTTATCGTCCATATTATCTGAGAAAGATAATGCAGATAAGTTGGTTTCAGATTGAGACGTATAACTAGTCCAGTCGGCAGTGTTTAAGCGCCAATACCATCTGGATAAAGTATCATTATGGCTGGGGATATTGGAGGAAATAATAATGGGATAGTGGTTGCTATCATAAAGATCATTAGCCGTATGCCAGTTTAGTAAAGGAGAAAGTTTAGGGTCACTAAGACTAAGATCAATAAAGGAGAAGGTACCAGAGGAGAAATTCAGGTGTGTATTAGAACCGGTGTTAAGGCAGGCAAGAACCTGTACAATTGATCACATTTTCGACGGTTTTCCCTTTGCCGATGGTGTAATTGGATCCCCACATTGTATTGTGGGCGTTAAAGTCACCTACTAGAATGTAAGGTTGGGGGAGTTGGTAAATTAGGTTTAGAAGTTCTATTTCTTTTAAAGGGTAATTAGGAGGGATATATAAGCTGCAGATAGTGAGTTTATTTGGACACCAGGTGGAGACTGCAATAGCTTCAAGATCAGTAGTGATATGGAGGGGAGTGGAAAATAGTTCTCCAGATATGAAAATTGGGGTGCCCCCACTAGCCCTTGCGCAGTTGGTGCGAACATAATGGTAACGTTCGTAGTTTTTTAGTTTAGGGCGTCTATCTATTTTTGAGTTGGTTTCTTGTAAGCACAGGATATCAGGTTGTTCGTCTGTTATTATTTGTTGAATTCTTTCCAAGCGAGGAAAGAATCCATCACAATTCCATTGGATAACTTTGAATGGCTTAAGAAGTTAGTTGTTAAGAGAGTTGTGAGAGAGGATAATTGAGCTCGTCATCAGTTTGGCTATCAGAAGAAACGCTTTTATTATCAGAGAGCTCCTCGGGATTAAGTTGTCTTTTAAGTTTTTTCTGTAGTCGTGTGAGGCGGTTTTTAAGAGATCTTTCTTTTGTTTCGGAGTAAAGAAGTGATAAATCACTTAACAGTCCCTGGATATTAGAAGTAAATTCCAAGGCTTCGTTAAGAGGATCTGAACTACCGTATGAGTTTTCTAAAAACGCTGTGAACTGCAATTCAGACAGTGTGAATTTGGATGGGTTGATCTTATAGAGGTCCTGTATAGAGGTTTGAGAGTTGGGTGTAAGTTTGTGATGTTCAGGAACTAGATTTTTAGGTTTTTTCTTAACGTGCTTAACTGTGTTTTGGGATGTTGTATAAGAGGGGGGAGGCATTTGATTGTCTGTTGGTGATGGGGATTCCTTGGGTGATAGTTGATTGGGGGTATTAACACTGCTGTCAGAGGAAATACCTCTTTTTTGTCCATGGGCCAAGGGAGGCAATATAGGGTTAGGCAGTGGTTCTACATGGGTAGGGTCGGCTGTTGATATAATATCCGATCGGGGTTCGGAAGGTGAAAAGAGGGATGAAGGAATGCCACTGACTGAAGTAGTAGCAGGTAATTGTGATAGCGAGGGGGGATGGGAGGATATTTCGTTTTGTAGCTGTGACGATGGAGTGTTGGTGCAAGTGTCGGCGGTGTGTCCGCTCTGTTTACATAGAAAACACACCAATTTGTCAGTGGAAACGAATATACGATACGGAGTGTCCTCGTGAGTAATAAGAATTGAGGTTTGTATGTTAAAGTTATCATTATCAGGGATAACGTAAGTAATTCTGCGGAAGCTCATGATGTGAGCGTATTCATCTCCTTGCGCGCCACATTTAACAAATGAAACAGGAGAGGCTATTTGCAGTCCGATGTCCTTGAGAGCTTTTTCAATAACGGAATGGGGGATAGTGGGAGAAACATTCGATATTAAAATACGTTTAGCAGGCGAAATAAGTCTTCGAATAGGAATTATTGTGGAATTGATGCAAATGTTCTGATGAGTTTGAAGAAGATCATCTAGAATTGCTGTTGAAGATAGATATATACAGATACGGTTATTGGAGATTCTCGATGCAAATGTGATATTTTTGGGGGAGACGATGTCTCCTATAGCTTTTATGTATTCGAATAAAACGGTGTTCGGAATAGAGTGCAAGACAATTGCTTGCTCGCGTTTAGGGAACGTAGGTGGTGGGGGTTTTGTTAAAGTTGCATCAACGTATGATTTTGTGATATGAAATGAATTTTGTTGAAATAAGGATGTTTGGGTGGTAGTTGCCATTATGCAAGTGGTCCTGGATGCCAAAACCACGATGATTAAAATTGAAAGAGGAACAAAAGTCCAAAAGGACCCTGTGAATTAAATAGTAGGAAAATAGCAGTTACCTGTTGTACTGCTACGACACTGGAATAATTCTTGATTTATTTGTTGATGATAATATCACAAATCGAAAAACAAAACGGTCACTAATTGGCTTATAATGTTCACATTTTGATATTTAGTTTTAACAATTATCAATAGAATAAAAAAGCTTAATATGAAATTAACACGAAGATAACGTTAATTACCCAGATAGTACAAAATGCGTGTGCACTCGTCGGCTACCTGAATAGGAATGGATTATTTGGAATTAATTCGACCATTTGTGTAAAATACATCTGCAGTCATTTCTTCATGATAGTCTTTGGTTGATGTTGACTGAAACTCCAGTAAACCACCTTCAACGAACCGTTGATTGCAGCCAATATGCGTTATTATTAGTCGGCGACTTTTATCGATAGGAGTTTTCAGTCCAGTAGATAAACCTTCTATGAAAGCTTGATGACTGGTTCGAATACTTTTGTCCTGCCATATTTTTTCACTGAATGTCCTTCATTGAGTCATGTCTCATCTAGATAATAGATTTGTCTTCCCTCCTGTCTGTATTTTCGGATATCTCGTAAATACTGGCGTCAACATATTATTTCTTCGTTGTCGATTAGCACTGATTTGCGACTTTGCTTCTCCCAAGTGAAATTTAATTTGTGTAATATTTTCCACAAAGTTTTTCGCCCTATGTCAGGCAAATTCTCGTCCTCCTTCACCATTCTTAGAATTCTGTCAAGGGTTGGGATCTCTTTTACTTTTCCGCCCAACCTATCTAATATGCGAGAAAAGTATTGGTATACCCCAAAAAAAGTTGTAATTTTGAAAAAAAAATTTGAGTTATTTTTACGTTTTCCATCAACAACAACACGAAAAAATGGTTTTTAGAAAAAAATCCTTTGTGTATGTCGTCGTCGTCGTCGTTGTCGTCGGCCACTTTTTCTTACATGACTTGTTAGCACGATACAGCCTCCGGAGTACAATAATTCACCAATTTTATGATTGAATAATGTTAAGGACATGTCACAGATGAACCCTATTGATTTAATGCTCACCAGAGCCAGTACAACGGGTGCTATGGTACTTGAAGGACGACAATTTGTAATTTTTTGAGTAATTTCAGTTTGTTAGCACGATACAGCCTCCGGAGTTCAAGAAGTCACCAATTTTATGATTGAATATTATTCAGGACATCTCACTGATGAACCCTATTGATTTTCAGCTCTTCAGAGCCAATACAACATGTGCTACAATACTTTAAGTACGATATTTTTGTAATTTTTGGAGAAGTTTCAGTTTGTTAGCACGATACAGCCTCCGGAGTAAATACAAGTGACCAATTTTATGATTGGATATTATTCAGAGCGTCTCAAAAATGAGCCCTATTTATATTCAGCTCACTAAAGCTAGTACAACGGGTGCTATGGTAATTGGTAATTTTCAGTTTGTTAGCACGATACAGCCTCCAGAGAGTACACGATTGATCAATTTTATGATTGAATATTGTTCAAGGAGTCTTACAGACGTACCCTATTGATTTTCAGTTGACTAGAGCGAGTACAGCGGGTCCTATAAATTCAGATATACTACATTTTTGGTTATTTTTAGAGAAATTTCGGTTTGTTAGCACGATACATCCCCCGAAGTGTATACAAGTAAAAATTTTATGATAGAATATTGTTCAGGGCCACAGATGCGGAAAAGTTAGTTTTAATATTTAAAACCATTTATTTTAAAATATAATTCATGTAGTTTTCGTCTTATTGTATTTTGCATATGTTCATGAAAGTCAAATGGTTTTCTTCCAGTTGACTTTTTAGGTGGAGATATATTTCCATTTTTCCTCTCTCTTAAAAGCCTGTAAATAGTAGATTCACTAACTTCTGTCATATTGGAACATGTCGAAACTATATTTCTAACAGTAGCAGCCGGCAATTGATGAACAACAGCTAATCACGTTCTTACATTTTACTGGGGTAAAACTTGAAGATATTTTTCACAACACAGTTAACACTTATGGAACATAAGCGACTCTAAGCAATACAAATTTGGGCGAGGCCAAGTTTCACTGTATATACCTGCAAAATTTCTAAGTAGTCATTGGGACAATCCCTAGTAGGACCCTATTGTAATGTTTCTTGGAGATGTTATTATCAACATTTCGAAAATCAGAAAGTAATTATCTGGAGAATGAATTGATAAATGGTTTGTTAATATGTCTCCCAAGAATTGACCTGCTCCAAATTCTCAAGATAATTAATGAAATATTCAGTCAGAATAGTTGCGTTACAAGATTATTTCAAAAATAATTTATTTTTTCAACTATATGTACTCTACAAATGTATGAAGGTCAGTTAGTTGTTTTAACTAACCGAATTTACATTTATATTACCTTTATATATCAGATCGGGTATAAAATTAAATAATAAATAAATTCCTTAGATGAACTGTGACGCTTATGCTTTACTACCTGACTAGCATCTGTGACCTTTTCGCGTGCTGTTAGTCAATAAGAAGCAGACTATAGATAACGAACGAGGCTCTGACGACCGAACATTGGCGGTATAACCATTTGGACAAAAATGTTTTACGTTTTCAGGCCCGAAACTATATAATGAATTACATTCGGAATTAAAAACTATAATCTCCCCTAGGTTATTCATGAAAAATATCAAACTTGACATTGACCGGCAACGGTTAAAGCAATTTCTTCATATGGACATCTCTTGCTACAGTCTCTGCTGAATGACTAGAAAAGAAGTAAGAAAAGGAAAGGAAAAAATAGAAAACCGAGAGAAAACAACAAAAAACATTCTAATAATAAAAAACAGAAACACAATATAATCCCACAAAAACTAAAAAAAACATAAAATTAAATGGTCTATATATTCATGGTTCTGAGTCTGGGTTTTTCAAAACTAGTCATGTTTCTATTCTACATTCTCATAGAACTATAATGTTTTTCTTATTTATTAAAATGATTTTATTACGGCTTGGATAAACTTTAAACTACTTACTAATTTATTTGAACACTAAACTACTCACTTAAATATAATTTATATACATACAACCTTAATTATTAATTTATATCAACACTTTACTGTTCGCTATTTCGGTGTATTCTTGTTTATTTACGAAGATCACTTTTTAAACTAAACTGAACGTCTCCGCTGGTCGGTCCTTTATATATATTAGTTCCTTTTTTACTAGATAATTCTAGATTGCGGCTTACACAAATACAATTGCCTCTCGCATTTTCTAGATAAGACTGGTAACAGAAACAATGTCTAGATAAGATAGTCACAATCGTAAACAATTCTAAGAAATCCCCCGCCATAATTTCAACTTTTATATATGGCTTAGACAGAGTCTGATTCAGGGACTATACCAGTGTGCTGTTTCGTAATATTACCCCCTCCTTGAATGGCAGTTCCTCCTGGAACTTTTGTGTAGCCGAGACTGGATGTTTGAATCGGCAACTGGCCCCATTTCTACACTTTCCGATCTTATGGAAATAGCAGGGCACCGTCTTTATCGGATACTGATAACGGGGGTTGTAGCAGCAAATTAATATCTGGACACCGGTATCTCGAAAGATAATCTCTACCATGTTCCTGATAACTCGCCAATCCAACTGGTTACTCTCTACCTTAGACATAGCCAGTATTTTTACGCTGGATTCTAACACACGGTCTCGGAGGTTTCGAAGTGCTTCCCACACATCGCGGTAGGTAGATCGATCTTGAAATTCATTTTTAGTTACCACGTAGAAGGCGTACCGCGAATTATGTTTCAGTTTCAGTCTCTTGCCAAGGGCTGGAATCTGGTCTTCAAGTTTTTCTAATTGCCCGAACTTCTTTCGAAAGATGGATGCCAACCCTCGTGCGTTCTTGATACGGGCGGGGATGTTGTAAGCCAGTGAATAATCTTCCGGGAAAGTGAACAAATCTTGTCGTTGTTCTGAAGTGACTCTATATCTAGCTTTCCCGGTACCTCCATACGCACCCATAAATTCATCGAAGGTAGAGTCAGGCCCATCTCGACTATGGTTTACTCCTTTCTCTAGATCATGGTCTCCTTCGAATGGCGCTAGTCGATTTTGGTGAACTACTTTTGGTTTTCCGTTGGGGATCTTGCTTATGTGATATATAACATCATTGATCATTTTCTTGATTAAGTATGGACCTTCCCAATTTTTTTTTAATTTTGGAGAAAATCCTTTTCTCCTCGTCGGGTTATGTAACCATACTTTGTCCCCTTCTTTAAAACCGCCTACTGTGGCCTGCGTGTCGTACCGACTTTTCATTCTATCGCTGTCAACTTGAAGATTTGTTCGAACTAATTCATGAATATCGTCCAGCCTTCTTCTCAATTGGATCACGTAGCCTTCTCCTGCTAGATCTTCTCCAGGCCGACAACCAAATTCCAGGTCACAAGGTAACCTCATTTCACGTCCATACAGGATTTTCGCAGGTGTTTCACCCGTGGACTCATTGACGGCAGATCGATAAGCCAATGCAAATAGGGAAAGATACTGGTCCCAATCTCTCTAATGGCTGGAAACCACTTTAGTCAGGTATTTTCCAATAGTCCTGTTCATTCTCTCGACCATTTCATCTGACTGTGGATGTAATGCTGTTGTCCTGGTCTTCTTCATTCCCAGCTTGTCGCAAATCTCCTGGAATAGATGGCTTTCAAAAATTTTTCCCTGGTCACTGTGAACTTCCAATGGCACTCCATATCAGCTGATAAGTTCTTTCACCAATATATCCGCAAAAGTTGTGTCCTCTTGGTTCGGAATAGCGTAAATTTCCACTCACTTCATGAAATAATCCATTACAACCAGAATGTATTTACCACCATTTTATGTTGTCGAAAATGGTCCAGCGATGTATAAAGCAATCCTTTCGAAAGGGCTTCCAACATTATACTGTTTCATAGGTGCCTTTCTCTTGCGATGTAGTCCATTACTCGTAGCACCAGTGGTACATTTCATACACCAGACCTTCACATCGTCGGAGCTGTTCATCCAATAAAACCTTTCACGGACTCGCTGAAGGGTTTTTTCCACTCCCAGATGACCTCCCGATGGACTGTCGTGTAACTTCTTCAGTACCTCAGCTACTTTCGTTCTAGGGATAACTAGCTGTCTCCTCGTCTCAGAACCATCATCGTTTTCAAGGGCTCTTTTCAACAGCCCTTCGTCCATAACAAGGGAGTCCCACTGTGCCCAATACGCCTTGAGCTTCGGTGAAAATCTTGAAACTTCTTGCCAAATTGGTCGCCGATTTTCTTTCTTCCACTGTCGAATCTTTTTTAGGCAATTATCATTCTCCTGATATTCTCTGTTCCTGGTGGGTGACCATTCTTCATTGACTACTGTAATTCTTGAAACTGCAATTTCCTTAGAATTCGACTTGTTGCATTGTGAATAGTCTACAGAGCATGACCGTCTAGTCAAAGAGTTGGCTTTTCGGAGATTCACATCAGCTTGATGTTCACCCCTGTCTGATTTCCCCTGTGACTGGAGTTCTTGGGTTACAGGAGTCTTGGGGCGCTTAGTCGGACTGCGTACGTCCTCTAGCTCGTCACATTTCCGGCATTTGATCTTCTTCGGCTTCTTGTCTGCCATACCTTTCAACAAGTTGACGATCTGGTCAAGTTTGTCATCGTCATTTTCTTCCTGCATGGTCCTACTATTGTTGTACCGCGATCTGTTCGTGGCTGCTTTGCATTTAAGAGATTCGTGGTTTAAAGGAGTCGTAGGACGCTTACACGAATTGCGTGCATGCTCTAGCTCGCCACAATTACAGCACCTGATTTTCTTCGGCTTCTTGTCTATCATACCTTTCAGCAAGTTGATGAACTGGTCAAATCTGTCATCGTCACCTTCTTCCTGTATGGTCCTAATTGCCGTCAGTTAAAAGACAAATCACTCACAGTTGGAATAATGTATGGCAGGAATACGTAAAAGAGTCTAGAAACTTATACACACTTATACATCCAGAAATACCCAAAACAATACCACATATTCAAGAATACAATACAAATAAATACTACAATACGATAGTAACTAGAATGAATCTAAATCATGCTATCTTTCTTACGCACCTTGCTAAAATAGGAATTATAGGCTCTTCTATATGTTCATAGTTCAATAGCTGATCTTAACCATTTAATTTTTTCCTGGAGAAATCACCAATATCAAATAAATATATTTCTAAATTTTCTCATTAATCACAAGATTTCTTTACTGACAAATTTAACTCACCTATTAAGCTTAAACGAAAACCTGTTTTAGACGCCTTAGTTGAGCTATTTAAAAGTGCACAAATTTCAATATAAAGTTGAACATTATAATTCAAATTTTTGTGGCTAGGAACTAAGTTTTCTACGGCCAAAATTTCACACACACACACACACACACACACACACACACACACACACACACACACACACACATACAGTAGTGAAGTGTTTATATAAATTAGTGTAAGTGAAAAGTTTAGTGAATAAATAAAATCAAGAGAATAGACATAGCGTGTATATAAATTTAAGACCCCCCCCCCCCGTCGTAATAAAAACTTTTAAATAAACAAGAAAAACATTACAGTATGTAAATTGAGAAAGAAATTATTTCTCCAACTGTCCTTCGAAGAAGAGTTTGTTAAATACAGTTTTTTTAAGAAATTACTTTGGATTTATTTCACGACCTATGGAGACTATATCTGAGATATGGATACGCCAATTTACCTCTCTGACTGTTAATAAACAGATCAGCCTTCTTCTCAACAGCTTTTTTGTCGTTCGAAGAAAGGTTTGGGAAATCATTTTTGTTTTTTTTTCAAAATTGTTTGGGGGAATTTTTGAAGGAAGATGTTAACTTAACTTATGAGACACCGAAAAATATTACTCTATTTCGGTAACCAAGGACAAAACGCAAATTTTTTATTCTTACGAATTAATATCCTTTAATTTTGCGATTCATATTCAAAAAGGACGAACATCAATTTTGAAAAGCCACCTATTTTCAATACTCGTCACACATAATATGATTTAATCAGTGGCGAAAATAAAATATACTGTCAAATATATAAACACGAAATTTCCTATAATTAAGGTACATAATAGAAACTTTAACAAATTAATAATGCACGTTTTAGTTATCGTGCCAAAAGGACCCTCTCTCTCTCATTAGTTACATCAGTGTTTCGAGGATGTTCCTAAAGTAGTCTGGAAATAGAATTTTCCTACTGAATCTCCAAACGTTGTTATTATGGCACAATCAAATAAAATTCGTTATGTGACGTTTAAATGAAAATAGGTGACATCCATGATAAATTACTTCTACTACATATTAATAGGTCTATTCTGTGCAAGTCTGTAAGATAATCTGTAACTCTACAGGGTGATTGCTATTCTGCGTACAATTGTATCTTACAGTAACCTGTTAAATGGTTACAGATTTGGTAAATATTTACGTGTGTATTGACTGGTGTCGTATGTCATTACAGTAATCAATTTATTTATTTTTTTGATGAAAATTTAACAAAAATGGACAATGAAATGGAAATATTCATTAGAATTCTATTAGAAGAAGACTATAATTGGTAGAATATATTCCCTTTATTATAACAAGTTGGTAATTGGGTACTATTTATAGATATAATTTTTCGGAATTTATGAAAATTCAAAGAAAACATCTGAAAGATCAAATGGATCCCTTTGATATGCCAAATACAGCATTTATTCAAATGTTTAGGCTTAATAAAGAATGTGCAATAAATTTAATACCGCTAGTCTCTACGATGAATAGCTCATGAGATACAGCACTTTGCATTCTTATCAGACCACCATTTGCATTCTGTAAATAATAATAATGATAGTAATAATAATGATAATAATAATTAATTAACTGCCTCGACCCTTACTTGGTGGGATCTACTCATACTAGTGTTTTAAATGAAACTCACGGTTTCTAGTTAATTCCACAATATAATAAAAATTGTTGAAAATTCTTAAGAACTGACATTTGTTTCGGTTAAATCAATATCATCGTCAGAATGACAGAAGTTACATTACATTTGATGCCTACCTGATGTTTAGTAGTTAGTTTTGGCTAGACCAAGAAGTGACCTAACTTGTGATTGACTTAATATATATATATATATATATATATATATATATATATATATATATATATATATATATATATATATTAATAGAAAAAAGAAGAAGATGTGATATTACAAATATTGAAGCTTAGATATTATTAGCCTTATGGTGATATCTTGGATATCATCTTTTCAATTAAGATCAGTATAACTGTGCAATGATATAGAAAACCAGGAAAACTATATCTGCTGATCTTTATAATTATCACTTAAGAAGACAGTTTATTAGTGGAGAACTCCCTAGATTTAACTCTTCTTGACAACTTCATATTGTGGGTTTCTTAAATGTCTTTTTATTTCCAATTCTTCAAGGAAATCCAGTTCTTGTTTCTTTTTACAAATATGCAGCACTTCTAGTTTTGTGTTAGGTGTCAATGACTGATTGGTGTCAAGTAGATGTTTTGCGTAGTGGGATTTATCTGGTTGTTTTAATCTGTATGCTCGTAAGTGTTCACTGTATCAGATTTCAAAATTCGTAAGAGTCTGACCCAAATAGACAGCATTACATTCTGGACATTTGAGTTTATATATACCTGACTTCTTTAATTGTAGTATTTTTGTTTTTACATTTAACAATTTTGTACTAACGTTACTTTCTGTTTTAAAAGAAATTGTTGTATTCGTTGCTGAAGATATTATCTTTGAAATATTATTAGAAATATTTCCTGCATATGTGATGGTCTTATAAGTTTTTGTTTAGGAAATATTAGTTGCAATGCCACTTTTTCCTCTTTTTTAATAATTAGCTTATTTATTATATCTAATGGATAACCGCTGGATGTTGCTATTTGTCTAATTGTATTAATATCTCTATCAAAATTACATTTGTTCATAGGAACTGAAAAAGCTCTATGTATCATTGAATTATATGCCGCTAGTTTATGGGACATGGGGTGATTGGAATTAAATGAAATTATCACATCAGTCTGTGTTGGTTTTCGGTAAATTGAATAATCAAGTACATTATTAACTCTTTGAATTTTGAAATCAATAAAATTGATTGAGCTATTTTCTTCAATTTCTAATGTAAATTTAATTTCTGGGTGTAAATTATTGATGTGGTTGATGAATACATCTAATTGTCGTTCACTACCCATAAAACAATCTAATATGTCATCTACATATCTATACCAAATTAAAACATTTTTCGAAATATTACTTTCAAAGATCTTTCTTTCTAAATTGTCCATAAAAATGTTTGCCAAAAAAGGTGATGTAAGGCTTCCCATTGGTAAACCTTCATTTTGAATATATATCTTATTGTCAAAAGTGAAATAATTCTGATTAATGCATACATCAAATAAATTAAGTATATCTGATATTATTCCTGGAATAATATTTTTATCTTCTAGTAATTTTCTTACAAGAATTAGACATTCTTTAGAAGGAATTTTAGTGAACATATTAGTAACATCGATCGAAATGAGTTATCTTGCAAGTTGATTATTAGAAAACATTTTTGTTGCGTCTGCTTTATGAACTTTTACATCGCTAATAATGTAAGGGATATTGTTAATAATTCAAATTATCTTTCAAGTGATTACGAAAAGAGGTCTATCATACATAAGAATCCTCATTGTCCACAATTATATGGAACCGTTAAATTACATAAAATAACGAAACCAATTAGACCTGTAGTTTCTTATGTTAATGCTCCTAATAATATATTGGCAAAGAGGCTCAACAATATACTACATAGTTACGGATATGAATCTCAGTACTCAATTAGAAATTCAATAGAACTAATCAAAAAGTTGAAAGCAATCAACTTGCAAGATAACTATAAACTCATTTCGTTCGATGTTACTAATATGTTCACTAAAATTCCTCCTAAAGAACGTCTAATACTTGTTAGAAAATTACTAGAAGATAAAAATATTAATCCAGGAATAATATCAGATATACTTAATTTATTTGATGTATGCATTAATCAGAATTATTTCCCTTTTGACAATAAGATATATATTCAAAATTAAGGTTTACCAATGGGAAGCCCTATATCACCTATTTTGGCAAACATTTTTATGGACAATTTAGAAAGAAAGATCTTTGAAAGTAATATTTTAAAAAATGTTTTATTTTGGTATAGATATGTAGATGACATATTAGCTTGTTTTATGGTTAGTGAACGACAATTAGATGTATTTTTCAACCACATCAATAATTTACACCCAAAAATTAAATTTACATTAGAAATTGAAGAAAATAGCTAAATCAAGTTCCTTGATTTAAAAATTCAAAGAGTTAATATTGTACGTGATCATTCAATTTACCGAAAACCAACACAGACTGATGTGACAATTCTATTTAATTCCAATCACCCCATGTCTCATAAACTAGCGGCATATAATTCAATGATACATAGAGCTTTTTCAGTTCCTATGAATAAATTTAATTTTGATAGAGAAATTAATACAATTAGACAAATAGCAACATCCAACGGTTATCCATTATATATAATAAATAAGCTAATTATTAAAAAAGAGGAAAAAGCGGCATTACAACTAATATTTCCTAAACAAACTGATAAAATGAAAACTTATAAAACCATCACATATGCAGGAAATATTTCTAATAATATTTCAAAGATAATATCTTCAACACGAATACAACAATTCCTTTTAAAACAGAAAGTAACGTTAGTACAAAATTGTTAAATTTAAAAAATACCACAATTGAAGAAGTCAGGTATATATAAACTCAAATGTCCAGAATGTAATGCTGTCTATTTGGGTCAGACTCTTAGGAATTTTGAAATCCGATACAGTGAACACCTACGAGCATACAGATTAAAACAACCAGATAAATCCCACTACGCAAAACATCTACTTGACACCAATCATTCATTGACAACTAACACAAAACTAGAAGTGCTGCATATTTGTGAAAATAAACAAGAACTGGATTTCCTTGAAGAATTGCAAATTAGAAGACATTTGAGAAACCCACAACATGAAGTTGTCAATGAACAGTTGAATCTAGGGAGTTCTCCACTAATAAACTGTCTTCTTAAGTGATAATTGTAAAGATCAGCAGATATAGTTTTCCTGGTTTTCTATATCATTGCACAGTTATACTGATCTTAATTGGAAAAATTATATCCAGGATATCACCATAGGGCTAATAATATCTAAGCTTCAATATTTGTAATATCACATCTTCTTCTTTTTTCTATTAACATATATTAAGTCAATGACAAGTTAGGTCACTTCTTGGTCTAGCCAAAACTCAGGTAGGCATCAAATGTAATGTAACTTCTGTCATTCTGACGATGATATTGATTTATCGAAACAATTGTCATTTTTTTAGAATTTTCAACCATTTTTATTATATTGTGGAATTAACTAGAAACCGTGAGTTTCATTTAAAACATTAATAATAATTGTTATTTTCAAAATATGAATGTTTACAATAGAATAAACGTAAAAACAGATTCAATCATGAAAATGAAAGGCGAAGCTCAGCTTTTATGATGCATTAAGCACCATAAAAGCCGCTCTACCACTTAACCTTAAGGAGTGTGTACATGCTTAAATAAAATTGGTATCCAGACTTAGATTAGGAATTATACTTTATACTTTAAACTTACTAATTTTATAACTTTTAAGATCTGTAGGAAGTCCGTTATAGACATGACCAACTTGATATCTGAAAGACGATCTAAAAAGTTCTAATTTAAAGAATGGAACTGTAATTAAATCTCTATTTCTAATGTTAAGATTGTGAATATCTGTCCTATATGTTATTTTACGATGTAAGTAAGAAGGCTTGTAAGTACTATTTTATGATAGAGACACGCCGAATGTAATATCCTTCTATAATTCATGTTTAACCACCCAATTTCTTTAAGTTTATTTGAAATGCTACGACGTCTTCGAATACCAAATATTAATCTAAGACAACAATTCTGCATTTCCTGCATTTTCTTTTTATATTCAACAGTTAAACATGGACCATATAGAGCGTCAGCATAATTAAACACCGATGAAATCAAAGTCTTACATAGTGTTTTTCACGCCATATGGTAAAAAATGTCTGATGCCATAAACTGTTTTCAAAGACATGTACGCTTTTTGAAGTACCGCGTTAATATGTTTCTCTAACCTAATATCGGTATCACACCAAAATTTTTAGCTTCCGAGACCGTAGCTAGTTTGTCATTACTTATGTTAACATCAATCTCATTGGAAATCTTTTGACGAATTAGTTTGGAGCCAAATAGGAGAGTTTTGATTTATTAGGGTTGATTAAAAGGCAATGATTTTTAGCGGCCTCTACAAATGCATTAAGGTCGGCATTAATAGCATTACAAGCACGTTCTATTGCCAGCGGGAAAAAAGCTATAGTAGAGTTGGGAGTTATCTGTGTATAAATGTGTACTACAAGTTGCAACAGTTGAGACGTATAAATTGAGAAAAATAACAGACCCAATATTGAGCCCTGTGGTACACCCGACGAAAGTGTTTACCATTTAGGGAGACATGTTGCTGTATAGTCCTTAAATAATTACTAACTAATAAGCGAGCATCTTCTGAAAAACGTATATAATGTAATATATTGATTAATAAGTCATGATTTATAGTGTCGAATGCTCTGCTAAAATCGAGCAGTATAAGTAGTGTACACTTACCAAAATCAGTAACCTTAATAATATCATCTACTATGTGAAGCAGAGCAGTTGTACAACTATATCCCTTACGAAAACCCTACTGAACTGATGATAATATTGAAAACGAAACTAAGTGGTCTTTTATTTGAGTCTTCATGGCTCTCTCTATAATTTTAGACGATATGGGTAATATGCTGATTGGTCAAAGATCTTTGAACTCTTTGGGATTGTTTACTTTTGGTAATACCCGCAAAACCGCTCTCTTCCATACAGAAGGATACACACTTTCAGTAAGACAAAAATTTACTATATGTGTGATATATGGTACCACATAATTTTAACATAGTGATATTTAACTCATCACAGCCAGTGGCATTTGTTTTACTTCCACAAATTATTTGATATACAAAAAAATCACTAACTTCCTTAACCCTCCGGTAGTCGCGCCGCTGTCTGTGAGACCGGGTCGTCACTTTTTGCGTCGTAATAAATCGGCTTTTAGTCATTTTCGGTTGAGCTCTTCAGTACCTTCATCTATCGTTACAGTTGACCTTCAGTCGTGTTTTAGTCGTTACTGGGTGAATGTGTGTACAGAAATAATCATTTCGGGTGTCTGAGACCGGCGCGACCTGCTGTGATACAAAATTGTAAAAAGGTATTTTTTTTGTTTTTTATGTTATTTGATCACTGTATTTACAAAAAAATGTTAAATTATAGCCATGGCTTGCTATGAAAAGGACCAATAATATTTGCAAAATCTTCTGGATGATATAGGACTAGGTGATAGTGACAATGAAGAAATTGTTTTCGAAGATGAATCAGATGAAGAGGAACAGGACAATGTGGAACTTGTAAATCACCAAAGTGATTCTGAACAGGAAATTTCTGATTCAAACGAAATTGTTGAGCATCCAATTTCCCCACTTGTCTACATAGGTATTGTAAAAAATATGACAAAAATTAAAATAACTATCCAAAATTTACTGTTGCTCTTTTAGGCAAGAATGGTACCATGCGTTGGAAAAAGCATCCCCCACGCCCAAAATCTGTAAGAACAAGGCAGGATAGTATAATTATTCGCTTACCAAGGCCTACACAGGCAACCAAAAATTTGAAGACTGCTAAGGAAATTTGGAATGATTTCTTCGATGATACGATAATTCGAATTATTGTTGACAGTACAAACAAATACAAACAAGAAAATTTTTCAAGAGACCGAGATGCTATTCTAACGGACAACATTGAAATCCGGGCTTTTATAGGACTACTATATTTATCTGGTCTTGGTCACTCCAACCTCTCAAATGCTGAGGATCTTTGGAGGAGAGATGGGTATGGCATAGAAATTTTCTCCTCACAATGAGCCTAAAAAGGTTCCGATTCCTTTTACGTTGCTTACGTTTTGATGATAAAACAACGAGGATAAATCGAATACAATTTGATAAACTAGCTCCCATTCGTGTAATATTTGATCAATTCGTAAGAAATTGTATGAATGGTTATAATCATTCGGCGTTTATTACCATTGATTAGATACTTCCGGGGTTTAGAGGTAAATGCCAATTCCGTCAATACATACCCTCGAAACCTAACAAATACGGCCTGAAGATTATAGCAGTTTGTGACGCGAAAGTCTTTTATACTTCCAATTTGGAAGTCTATGTGGGATCCCAACCCGAAGGCCCATATAAACTTTCTAACAAAACCTATGATCTGGTTTTAAGAATGTGCAGACATCTTTCTGGTTCACGCATTAACTTGACCATGGACAATTGGTTCACGTCTATTCCTTTGGTGGAAAAATTACTAAAGGATTACAAAATAACTGTAATTGGAACAGTGAGAAAAAATAAAACAGAATTTCCAATTGAATTTTCAAGACCAACTAAACGCCCCATCTATACAAGTATGTTTGGCTTCACCGAAGATCTAACAATAGTTTCATATATTCCTAAAAAAGGAAAAATGTTATAATAACATCCAGTATGCACCATCATGACGATATTGACCCTGATAGTGGTGAGAAATGTAAGCCGGTAATTGTTACTACATATAATGAGACAAAAGTGGGTGTCGACGTCGTCGATCAGTTGTGTGCTTCATATGATTGCTCCCGTAATAGTAGAAGATGGCCCATGGTGATATTTTACACCATGTTGAATGTTGCAGGAATCAAAAGTCAGGTTATATACAAGGCTAACAATCCCAATGAAAAAAATTTACGTCGGCGAAATTTTTTGAGAGAAATAGCAAACGTACTGATCCAGCCTCAGTTGAAACGGAGAGCACTTACCAATCTTCCAAGGACACTAAAGTGCAGACTTTTGGAAGTTACTAACACAGAAGAACGAGACCTTCAAGATAGACAGTTACCACCTGGAAGATGTGCCCCCTGTGGATGGAGGAAAAATAGAAAAACAAGATTTTATTGTTATAAGTGCAGTACCTATTTGTGTTTAGAGCATATTATATGTGTTTGTCAGAACTGCAGGGCAGCACAGTAATAATAGTTGGCTCTAGGTATTTTGTTATAATATGTTCACTATACATTTAGTTACCATTTTTAAATTTTGCTGATCTCAATAGAATGTGCCATTTTTTTTAGTTGGGTTATATTTGAATGTATGTTTTTTATGAGTCTTTTTTTCAAACCAATGTTAAGCATTTGTTAAGTGAGTTTTAATAAAAAAAATTCACTAAAACTGTGTGTTTTTCATTATATTACCGTATTCTTACAAAATAAAAAATTTAAAAAATCATTTAATATTTTTTTCCCATCTGGTCTCAGACACCGGCGCGACTAAACTTGAAAGAAAAATTCGCGCCACTACCGGAGGGTTAAAAACAAAATCTGACTCAATTAATGTATTACTCCTATAATACTGAGAGACATTTTCACCTGGGGTAACATTAGGAACAGACTCAATAAAAAATGTATTAATATCATCAACATTGCTGAAGTTATCGGATAAACGCGATTTTTTTTCTATAAGTAATTTATTTGACCTTAATGTTTTCCATATTTCTTTTGAGCTATGGGTACCTAGCTGGTATGTGAAATAAGCCCTTTTTTCACGAAAAACGGCTTTGTTTACGTAATTACGCAAATCCTGGTAATATCGAAAATACGCCTCTGATTTTGTTTTTTTAAATTTCCTTAGAGCTTTCTCCCTTTCAAAAATCATTTGTTTTATAGGATATGTTAACCAAGAGGATTTAGGTTTAGTGACTCTTATTGTAACCACAGGAGCGTGTCTATCAAATAACTGATATAAACAGTTTACAAAATAAGAAACATTTTCATCAACGGTTTTTTGATCGTAAATTCTAAAAAATGATGTACTAAACAAGTCTCGTTGTGTACATTTTAGGAGCCTGTTTATATGTATTGATACAGAAAACAATAGCGTTGTCCGCAATATCATTGTGTATTATACCCTTCTCAACTAAAGCTTCATCCCGCACTATAACATAATCCAACAGAGTTGATGAAGTTGCTGTTACCCTTGTAGGTACATCTATTAGCTGTTTTAAATTTAGAGAATCTAATTAAAGAGTATAATTTTTTAACAGTATTAATTCGAATAAATCTAAATTAAAGTCATCTATACAAACAATTTCGTCAACAGTAACAAATATTGATCCTAAACTGCCTTTAAATTCGTCCAAAAAAATACTAGTATTTTATTCATGAGGTTTGTATATGAGGCCTACAACAATAGTTTTTTATTTATTGTAACTTTATTCCAACACTGTTCCCATATCAAATTATAAACATCAATTATTTTCCATTAAATATTATTCCTAAGATATATGCATAAGCCTTTGCCGTTCATATTACGATCCATCCTATATACAGGGTGTCCCAAATAAGAGTGACTGATTTTAAACATAAATGCCCAGCTTATTAATTGCTCCAAAGAGATGGGGTTTTCACTAGTTTCACTAGTTTATCAAAGAGATTTTTTTAGGCTTGGCTGGCATTTCATCTCATCAACACAGGGTGTTTTACTAATGTTGGTCAAATTCAAAGGGGAAAATATGTATTATTTTAAATGGAACACCCTATAATTTTTGATCTCATTCGAAAGAGCAATCATTCTCATTTCCAAAAATTTATAGTTTTCTATCTTTTGTTCCAATAACAACAAATATATTCGAGGTTTCATGTAGTAGTACATTTTTAATTAGTAGTTTTATGTGAACGTATTTTGATGCCTAAAATCAACGCATGCTGTGACCGTTTGACGTATAACAACAAAATCAGCAATTTTGACAATAGTAATTTTGTCATATAAGTCGGTTTCGAAATGATCTATACAGTGAGTGAAAAAGCTCAAACTGTAATAATTTATGCAGAAACGAAATCAATGATTCAAACAAGGAGGATATTCAGTAGGAAATTTATGAAAAATCCGCCGTCAGTGAATATAATTAAAAAATGGTATGTACAATTTATCGAAACTGGTTGCATTGCACACTTAAAAAAACCAAGAAATAACTATGGTCTTTTAAACAAGTTAATGTCAATTAATGAAGTGCTACATGATAACGATAATAAAATTTCAATTAGAAAAGTTGCTGGAATTTTAGAGCTTAGCAAGAGTGACGTTCAAAGATGTCTAAAAATTTTAAAACTAACTCCATACAAAATTCATACTTATCAAAAATTGTACGAGTCAGATTATGAAAAACGAGTAATGGTATGTGAGACTTTACTTGACTTATTAAGAAACGAACCCAATTCATTATCAATTATGTCTGATGAAGCAACGTTTCACATTAATGGCATGTGTAACAAACATAATTGTAGAATATGGGGATCTCAAAAACCAATTTCTTTCAATGAATTTCAGAGAGATAGTCCAAAAGTAAACGTTTGGTGTGCATTATCTCGGCGAAAAATCTATGGTCCTTTTTTTATTTTCGGAACCAACAGTGACGGGTACTAATTACACGGATAGGTTGGAAACTTTTTTTATCCGCAACTAGTTCAAGATGGAATTAGCGACGACGTTTACTTTCAACAAGACGGTGCACCGCCTCATTATTCGTTAATAGCACGAGATTCATTAAAAACGTTTTTTAGTGATAAGTGGATATGTCGAGCTGGACCGATTGAATGGGCACCCCGGTCTCCTGAATTAACTGTCCCAGATTTTTTTCTGGGGATATGTGAAGGATAGGTGCTATAATCCTAAGCCTAACAATTTAGCAGAACTAAAAAATAATATCAGGAACATTATTGAAAACACTCCGCAAGAAATGTTAGAAAATTCATTAGAAAATTTAAAATCTCGCTTACAGTTATGCATAAACGAAGAGCATACGCAGCATTTATTGTAACTTTTTTGTTCTTCGTTCTTTGTATGTATTGAATAATGTTATTATGTTTTCTTACTGAATAAACTGTTTGTCAGATTTGTTGGCAATTATTTACGTAATTCAAAATGAAACCGACTTAAACGATTTTGTTATGCGTAAATGATTTTGTTATGCGTCAAATGGTCACAGCATGAGTTGATTTTAGGCATCAAAATACGTTCATATAAAACTACTAATTAAACATGTACTACTACATGAAACCTCTAATATCTTTGTTGTTAATGAAACAAAAATAGAAAACTATACATTTTTGGAAAGGAGAATGATTGCTCTTTCGAATGAGATCAAAAATTATAGGGTGTTCCATTTAAAATAATCCATATTTACCCCTTTGAATTTGACCAACATTAGTAAAACACCCTGTGTTGATGAGATGAAATGCCAGCCAAGCCTAAAAAAATCTCTTTGATAAACTAGTGAAACTATTGAAAACCCCATCTCTTTGGAGCAATTAATAAGCTGGACATTTATGTTTAAAATCAGTCACTCTTATTTGGGACACCCTGTATATCAAAACCATCTATATTATAACGTATAAATAAAGATAGAAACACTGGTATAAACAGATTAGTTGGAATCTGATTAGAAATTAAAACATTAGACTATATTTTGTTAGAATCATAAATATGAGACATTAAAAGTGCTCATATTAACTAAATAAAGTAATACAACTTATGTATATAATTAATAATTTGAGAAGAATCACATAGAATTGACAAAAGAAACATTATCTTGATCATATAACAAAAGCCATAGAGTAAATATCGTCCATCGTATTAAATACCTCATGTCAGAAATAATGATGAATATATAATCTAGAAAAGAAACATGAATTAATAAATATTCGAAATAAAAAAGGATATTGTTCAATATTATAACACATTGTTTACTAAAAACATATGGGTTAGAATATTTAACGATGTAATACCAATACGCTTAGCGACATACGCTAGCGACACACGCTAGCGACAAAATATAGATGTCAATATGTATCAGCGACAAACGTTGAAAGTAGAGTAATTCCATAGATGACATGAATAGGAATTAATTAATGTATTTAATCCAATATAATGAACATTAAGAATTAGATTAAGGAATAATAATAAATGTTTTAAAAGAATTTATGTTGATGACTAAACACAATTGATAATTATAATAAGAAATTAAATTGAACATTGATATTAAAGAGTATTGTATATCGCTTGAGAAAAACTATTCGTCACATACTAACAAGAGGAACTTCAATATTGAATAAACAATTTTAGTGAGATTAATTTTTGTATGTAGGTAAAGATATTAGAATGTTAAGTGAAATCATAATTTTGAGTGCGTTAAAAAAGAAAAACGGTGATTGGTTTATGTGACATGACAGAAGGAACTTTCAAACAGCAACAAGTGTAACAAACATTTTTATGGAGATAGTGAGCTGAATTTAAACAAAAGACTAATTGTTGATTGTTGAAAAAAGTTGAAGAAAAAGGTCGGTGGCTTGGCTTCGTTTCTGGAAGGTTGGGTTTTGGAAGTGCTCCAGAAATTTTAAGAAATTATCCTCAAAATGAGGATAAAAACATAACAAACCATTGAAAAACATTCACATGTACTTACCCAATGATTGTAGCTGATTTTCCAGAGTGAAAATCATAATTTCACATAACTATTCAACTTTAAAACTTCGGAAGCTGTTTTTCCCGAATCCCGAGAGGCAGATCCTGGATCCTGAACACAAGGTCAGTGTATTGTTGTACAACAAGAGTTATAAAAAACTCAATAACTTCAATCAAATGTTTTCTTTAAAATCTCATGAGTAAAATAGACTTTTAAATAATGATCGATCTGAAAAAGAATTCAAATTAGAGACTCAATATAGCTATATTCTTAAATAATTTATCAATGATCAATGGCCAATTTAAATAAATAAAATTTAATACTTACGCATTTTTCAAATAAGAAGCTTAAGAAAGATACATCCAATTCTTTTATGTAATATTTAGACTCTATGTATATAAATTTCATAACTATTTCTTGTACCATATTATTTGTGTTTCTGTATGTATAAATTTCCAACATAAATTCTTTTAACTTGTATATAATTTGAAGTACGTTCTATCACACAGCATATAAGCTCGCTGTGAAACTGAACAGACCGACGCGTATAGCAAATGTTTACTCTAGCGCATCGTCACCTCATATTTTCAAGCATGCGTACAGAACGCCACACGAAAGAATAAATCAATAATTTCATTTGACCCATACATGGGCGGCGCATAAAATTTTTATAAATAAAATTAAATATTGTTTCCAAGTAAAATGTTTCTTCATTTATTTATCAACTGAATTTATTCACAACCTTAAGAACCCAAATAACAAAAGGAATCTCATGCTCTACACATACATAAATTTCAAATGTTCAATCAATTATATTGTTATAACACTCAATTAATTATATATCATTATAATAAATAAACATTATAATAAAGTCATAAATGGCATCCAAAACATGGGCAATTAGACAATTAATATCCAGTTATATCATTAAAAATTTAGGATTCAAATCATAGATAAAAACATATATGTTATAGACAAATTTATTCCAGTAAAACTTATATTTATTCACTAACAAAACAAAAACCTTAATAAAATATATACGTAATAAATATACGTAATAATATGTATCTTATCACTGTTAATAGAATTTTTTAACCAGCTTTCACAAATTATAAGTATATCGATGTTATTATCTGTGATAACTCTTTTAACCTTATCTAATGAAGGAACTAATAACCTCGCATTCAAACATGCAATATTTAAGGAGTTCATAATACCTAACCAAATATTCAAAACCAAATAAAAATTATAATAATAAAACCAATAAGTAATAAATGGTTGTTAACAAAAAAGTTTAACACCAGGTACATCCAATTGCACGTGGTCCTACAGGTAAAATTTAAAAAATGATAAACGTAAAATTTGTTAAAAAAAATTGAATAGGGATAACAGATATAAGTAAATTTCATTGAAAATACCACAAAGTAAAAAAAATAATAATAGAATGTATCTTGCAGAATATAATTAAAGAAAGACGAAGAACCTAATAATTATACTATAATAGTGACAAAAATAAGATTGGAATTGGAGAAATGATACGTTTTATTTAATCAGAGTCGGTTACCAGCTAGGATTCAAGCTGCTCAATATTTTTAACGATCATTGTTTCATTTCTATCGGCCATTTTCAAAAATATGTTCCCAACTTTAGTCCATTTTGTTCGATTATTGCTGACTTTTTCGCGGACGGATTTTAGAAACTTCATATGTTAAATCTTCTCTTATTATAGTATTTGATGTTTTAAGTAGCTTCTTATTTTTATAAACCATATTTTTATAGAATATACACGTAGAAGTAACTAAAATTGGTTCTTAAATTGTAATTATTGTACCAATTTATACACATTTCCTAATTACCTCAGTAATTCAAGCAACTTATTAAATATTTATTTTACTTCATTAAAATAAAAAAACAGCTAATCGAAATGATATTAAACTGTTGGGATATAAATTAAGAAGATTTATGTTACAATTGATCCTGAAGGATACCTGTGGCGTTCTAGTATATCCTGCAGTGTCCGTATGCTCGAGTTCTAAATCTCTCCTATTTTTAAGGTTAATTTATGTTATACACAAAACCCCAACAGCAAAATATATGAACACATAAGCGAACTACTACTTTCAAGTAGTGCTTAGACCGTCATATTAATACAAATAGATATACTGTTTCTACCCTTACTGTGCGGAATCTACTCATGTTACCGTTATATCGGTTAATACTAATAACTCATTTTTGTGACCTTCATGTAACATTATTTAGACAACTATTTAGAAAAAGATACTTCCATTTATTCGATCTTTTTAATAGACATTAGAGTTTTCAAGTTATGAGCAAAGCTCGGATTACAGACAAATTGCCTATTTTGTCTATTCTAGGTGTGTTTGCATATTTTTCTTTTTGTCGTAAATTCCGCATTTTTGTGCCTGTTTTGAAACTTTATGCTATCTGCTGTTGAGTATCATGATGTTATTCACATTATACTAATACTAATTATTTATATAATAAAATTGTGGGCTAGCAATAGAATACTAATGGTTTCTTTGTTAACAGTTTTTAGGAACATTTACCTGTTTGAGGATTAAGAGGGCTAACTATTGGAAAAATACTAAACTTTTAACCACATATTATTTTATTATCAGTTGTACAAACGTTTAGTATGAGAGTTTATTTTCATAACATATGCCGGAAAGTAAAGAACACATTTAAAAAAGTTTTAGACGTTTTGTGAGTTTGTTTTTTAAGTTAAGTACAAAGATCCAACCATACAGTTTTATTTTTTCTTTCTATCATCGCATAACTAAATTCTACAGTGGTATTAAAAATCTAATTATTAAAACCTGAGTATAAAGGCGGTATGCCTCCTGGGCCCGTATTCTATATGTCACAGAAGTCAAACGGGGGAAATCTTTTTATGTCTAAGAAATTATTTCGTCCCAGAAAACCATCAGTATTATTTTACTATGCCTACCTACTCACATAACACATTATTTGCAACCGTTGAAGAGTATTTACATTCAAAATTATTGACCTTTACCCTGACGTCATTGATATCTGATAACATAACCGACAAATGTCAAACTATTTTGTTCTGTGCTTCATCGGTACAAATAGACAATTAGAGAGCTTCATTACTTACATAAACTCGATTCGCAATAATATCAAATTTACCGTAGATCTTGAACAAAATAAGTCTATAAACTTTCTAGACCTTACAATTTCAAATATATATAATAAACATGATTTTTCTATATTTCATAAACCATCACTTACAGATATTACAATTCATAATAGTCCACCCACTCAGTCATAAACTAGCAGCTTTCAATAGTATGATACACAGACTCTTAACAGTCCCATCAAATATTAATAATTATAACAAAGAATTAAATATCATAAAACAAATAGCAGTTAATAATAATTGCGATCCAAAGGACCCCGCACAAACCTTAAGGAAAAGTGGTCCCGGTTAAATTGGCCCAAACTTTGGGAATGAACAGATCTTGATGAGTAGAAAAAAAGTCTCCACGGCACCAAACTATGGGGATGCCGCGTTTTCGAGATATCCGCGTCAGAAAAGTGAAAATTGAGCTCCGAGATATAGGTTATTACAGTAAACCTTAGTATGGCGAGTCAGCTAACGTTAATGTTCAGTGTAGAATATTGGTGGAAATATTTACGAAACCACGGAAGACAATATAAGACAAACTCTCCCCCAGGGACGTCCAGATTGATGGGAAATAGGGTGGAATTCTCATCACCCACTAAGGAAAAAAGGTCTGTTCGCATCCATAGAATGAATGAACTACTGATCTGATGAATTTCCATGCGTGCAAGGTGATCTCCGAAATATTTGGAATCACGCGACTTGACAGGGGTGCCAAAAAATGGGCGTGGGCCCCAGCAAATAAGGCCTACACTAACTCTAGTTTATGTGGACATTACCAATTGTCATGGATTTTCTGAGGCACAGATTTGATTGCGTTGACCGAGCGCATCTTTGGTGTCCATGAGGAGTGTGCAAAGAAGGGGTTTCTGGGGCGCATGTGCGACTTTCTCTCTGCCTTGAAGTTTTTGAACGGAAGGACTGGGGCAAACACTCTATAACGTGCAAGTGAACCAAAAGAAGGCGTGATTATTGCAGGTCTAAAGGAAGAAACTTGAACACATCAACAAAGTATTTATTATGACAATTAAATTAAAAATAAATAGATTAACATTCTCAAAGACCCTACTCTTCTTCTAACCGCTGGATTTCTTGCACGTGTCTTTGTCGTGGTCTGTGTGCTGCATCAACAACATTATCAAGTAAAGCCGTAGTCGGGTATCTGGTGTGAGGTTGGTGCCGTGCATGTCCCAGAAACCATAACACACTCGCAACATGCGCACAGCTCCCCAATGTTCTCGCTCCACTTTTACAGGTACAATAATATCCAAAAATGAGCGGTTCATGCTCCGCTGCCCTTTTATCTGGATCATCGTCTGCCCTAAATGCAATAAACAACTGGTATTTTGCGGCATTTCGAAAACGAGAGTAAAGGCGAACTCGCATCAGTCCAGGTTCATCAAAGCGTTCATCAAATTCGAAAGTTTCAGTCCCTTCTCTCTGTAGCTTGTCCTGAATATAAGATGGAGATAAATTGATTTGGTAGATCCCCATGGTAATCTCTTTAAGGTAATCAATATCTAATCTAGGAAAATTGGGCGCATGATTTTCATTCAAGCGAACCCATCCTCCATTGCGGCGCTCCAAATGATCATTTTCGACCCTAGTTTGAACAACGTTTGGCTCTCGCGCTCTGCGTAGCATTGTTTCAGCCAACTCCTCATCTGCCTCCTGCATTTGTATTCGGTCCTTATATCTGTTAATGATGGCGCCCGCAATCCGGTAAAAATCTCCTAAATGGGATGCGTGATCCATCGGAATGCTGTCGTTGAAAAACTTGAACATGGACTTAATATGCCCATTGCGGACCTCCTCCACTAGCCATCTTGTCTTAGTAATTAGTCGGCAGTCATTAGCTTCTTTTGTGTCTAGTTGCCGTTGTCCCCGTGGAAGGAGTGCAGGCATTTTACAACGAATGCCCAAATTCTCGAGGTACGGGAGGACGTCTCTATAGCCACGATCGAAAATGAAAATATCACCGTTTTCAAACCACTCTCGGATACCATTAATATTGTTTTCATACTCATTTTGTAAAATCGCTGCGTCGTTGTTCGCGGAATCAGAAAAGTAGGGACCCTGTATATCTAAGATATACCCATCTGGCGCCACTATAAGAGCGGGTTTCACTAAATGTCTTCCTTTATGTAGAGAGTAAGACTGTCTCAGAGCACTAAAATTACTACTTTTGGGGATATATGAATATGTTGCATCGAGATATGCAATGGCAACTGGCAATTCTGGGTTTTGATTGTACAATCGATTCGCCAATTCCGTCACGTGCTGTTCAATGTATTGCTGTCTATTAATAGCATTTAGGCCTATGTTTTCTGGCACAAATTGGACCTTCAAGCATCTTCGAACTCTGGAAATCGCTAGAGAAACAGCTTGTCGACTCGAGTATTTAAAAATCAGTTTCAGGAATTCATCGGACAGACCCTGTCGATGCTTGCACAAGAACGTCAATAAGTCTTTTCTATGTACCCGTCGACCGTGATTCTCATTTTCGTTATTACCTTCACAATATCTGTACATATCATTAAATTGAGCTTTACTTATGGAGGTTACACATCGAAATTCATCATCTGTGAGGGAATTCTCGTCGTTGAAGTTTGGCTCATCTGGTCTTGCCTCACGGCGCATTACTTGCAACAGGTTGTTCAGTTCTGGGCCAGGCAAACGGTATGGTCTATTCACAAATTCCAAACCGTCAAGAAGTAATCTTTGAACGAACCCGTTTTGATCCAAATGATGAGGACATGATCGAACAGACGGAGGAGCATAGATATTCCGCAGAATGAATATTTTGACTCGACAGTTGCCTGATAAACGACTTGTATTCCTTTGCTCTCCGCAAAACAGGCAATATCGGTTCCGCGTCTGCTTCAACACATTCAATCTTATGCAGGTGGGGTCCGCTTCTAGATCTCGAATTTCCCTATTTATGCTTTGGTTGCAGTTAAAACAAATACGAGTATTTGCATCTATTTCGAGGCCAGGATGATTGAGATCATTGCGCCGGGTAACCGCAATTTCACGTTTTTGAGCGTGGCCTTCTCCATAGATAAGTACCATCACACGTGGCTGGAAACGGGCGTTACACACATAGCAATTTAGTCTGTTGCGAGCTGCCATACTTCCTAGGATTCATGAACGACCCAATAAGAAGGTTATTTAAGACTTGGACTTCAATATTGGATGCGAAAAATACTTACTTCAGGGGATCGAACGTCAATTATCTATAATGAGTAAGGAACAGATCAATCACAAAGTTGATAAATTAACAAGGTGTCACAAAGCGTCACAGGAAATTGAACTTGAACTTGCAAAAATCTTCCTAATATAAACAAAGCGATTCTGTCTGATGTAAACAAAGATTTGATTGCAAAGGACGAACACAGAGGGCCTGTTATCGCTTTGTTTCTAGAAATTGGGAGAACCAAGTGAATGTGGACGCCCTTGGAGGGAGACTTTGTTTATATTGTCTTCGCAGTCTGGTGGAATTTTTCGCGCATATTTTGTACAAAAATCAACCTCATCTGGCTAACAATACTCAAGTTTTCAGTAGAAGCGCACTAAGTGCGCACATAAAACAGAGTTGGTGTAGGTCTCATTTACTGGGGCCCGGCACCCATTTTTTGGCAACCTTAAAAAATCGTGTAAATCTAAATGTTTCAGAGAGCACCTTGCATGCATGGAAAATGATAAAATCAGGAGTTCATTCGTTCCATTGATGCAAACAAACCTTTTTTCCTTAGTGGGCGATGTGAATTCCACCCTATTTCCCATCAATTTGGGCGCACCTGGGCGAGAGTTTGTCTTATATTGTCTTCCGTGCTTTCGTAGACATTCCCACCAATATTCTACACCGAACTTTAACGTTAGCTGGCTCGCCATACTAAGGTTTACTGTAATAACCTACAGAGATAACCTATATCTCGGAGCTCAATTTTCACTTTTCAGACGCGGATATCTCGAAAACGCGGCATCCCCGGAGTTTGGTGCCGTGGAGACTTTTTTTCTACTCATCAAGATCTGTTCATTCCCAAAGTTTGGGCCAATTTAACCGGGACCACTTTTCCATAAGGTTTGTGCGGGGTCCTTTAATTGACAATATCATAAATAAAAAGTTAAAAAAACCGACTTTAGAACAAGTATTCCCTTCTGATAAAAATAATAATAAACAATTTAAAAGCTCAACATACTTTGGAACACCATCCTTAAAAATTACAATCATGTTTACAAACTTTAGACATGAATATTTCCTTTAAAACTGATTACGATTTATCCAAACTCATTAATAATAATAACTTCATTTTGCCAAATATGTTTATACAAAATATCTATGAAGTATTATGCAAAATAAAAATGATTACCAAATAGGTTCAGAGTGAAACCTGTCTATGGTTACATTTTCATTCTTACACACGCATACAAGTGGAACAAATACGTAATTAGGAGGCAAGTACAATTTCATTAACAAAAAAGAGACAATTATAAAAATAATACAAATAGCACTAAACTTTAGCATATGACATAGAACACATACTTCAGGAACAAGATTAGATCACAAGATCAGGATCAATTATTTTATGAAAAAATCCTCTACCACATGCAAGTATCCATCTATTTATTTTTTTTAATCTGATTCTATTTCTTATGCATCGAATATTTTCAGGAATTTTATTATATATGTGAGGTGCAAGGTAAGCGAAGCTTCTTTTTCCAATTTCTTTCTGAGGTCTAGGAATCGTCAAATTATCCGAATAAATTGCACTTGTTTGGTAAGGATGTAATTTGTTTTGAAAATAATGCTTGTTTTTAAACAAATAAACTGTAATTGTTTTTGCCTACAGCTGTCTAATATCCATAATTTGAAGGTCATTGTATAAACGTTCAGTAGAGTAAGTTCATTTTTCAAAGTACATAATATTAAGGATTGTTTTTTGAGCTACCTCTACAGATTGCATTTTAATTTTCCTAATACCTCCCCAACCTATTATACCATACATTAATAGAGATTCAACAAATGCGTAGTAAACTGATTTTAGTTTGTTCAACGATAGTATTTGGCGACACAAATAAAATTTATGGAATAAGGTTCTAATTTTATTTTTCAAATTATCCACATGAACATCCCATTTTAAATGAGAATCCAAAAATATACCCAAGTACTTTACTGATGATACCAACTGTACACTTTTATTTTCAATTTCTATAGAACGGTTTGGTACTGCCTGCTTGTACGAGGTAAAAGATATGACTTTAGTTTTAGTTACATTAACAGTAAGTAAATTTGTCCTAAACCAACTTGTAATATTTTTTAGGTCCCCTTCTGCTATTTCTTTGACTTGACTCCAAGAATCGGCCGTATACAACAAGACAGTGTCATCGGCAAACGTAATGCATTCCCCCGTGGTAGTCATTTGTAGTAATGGGTTGATATAGATTAAAAACAAAATTGGACCAATAACGGTACCCTGTGGAACTCCACACGTGGCCGTCTCTTCTGAGCTTATGACACCATCCAGCATAACACGTTGTTTTCTGTTGTAAAGAGAATTTTTGAACAAATCCAGAACTACACCTCCAATTCCCAAGTGTTCAAGTTTTTGCAGCAAAATATCATGACTTAGTGTGTCAAAGGCCTTTGCTAGATCAATAAATACACCCAAACAGTTTTTTTACTATCAACTGCGTTATAGATACGTGATACCAACTTCGCAATAGCATCTTGAGTGCTCCTGTTTTCTCAAAATCCAAATTGTGAGTCAGATATTACATTAAATTTATCTAAATATGAGACCAACCGTCCCTTAATTAACTTCTCAAGAAGTTTTGCAAAAACTGAGGTTAGCGATATAGGTCTATAATTCGCCATTTCAATCTTTTTTCCACCTTTATATACCGGTTTAATCACCGCATTTTTGAAGTGTAGAGGTATTGTACCCGTCTGAAGACACGTATTGAATATTTTACACAACGGTGTAGAGATACAGTTTGCTGATGATTTAACATGCTCATTTTTTATATTGTCAGGACCTGGAGCTTTATTGTCTTTCAAAGATAAACACAATGCATATACTTCTGCAGGTGTTACTGGTGTTAAAAATAAAGATTGATCGACAGTGTACATTTGCTGACGTTCCCCAATTTGCATATAATTTTTATTCAGGTTTCTTCCAATATTGGCAGAATAAGAATTTATTGTGTTTGATATTTCATATTTATCAGTGATTTCAGTATTGTTTTCCAGGATTAATTTCTTTATTGAATGATTTTGCTCCTTAAAGTTGTTACTAAATCTATTAATCACATTCCACATTTTCTTTGATGAGTTACCTGATTTTATCATTTCAAGTCTAAAATAGTTGGATTTTGTTGTCTTCAATAATTTATTTAAGCAGTTTCTGTACGTAGTGTACTCTATTTTTTTCTTTATATTTAATGGTTCTTTCATATATCCTTTATACAATCGATCTCGTTTCTTTATTGACTGTACTAGTCTCAATGTTATCCAAGGTTTTTTTTAACACTTTTGAAAGATACTTTAACAGTGGATTCACTAATCGCATTTTTAAATTTTGTATAGAATTCATTAAACATTTTATCTGGGTCAACCGAAGTATCTAAGTGATCCCACGATAATTCTTTCAATATCTCAATCAATTTTGTGTTATTAAACTTTTCATAGCAAGTCGTAGGGAATTATAGGGAAATGATTAGTTACATTTGTTTGTAAGACTGCTGAATAAGAGGAATCATCGTCAACCAACCCAGATTTATTCTTAACAAAAATATGGTCGATACAGGTTGATGAAGTGCTAGTCACTCGTGTTGGCTTATTAATTAACGAAATGAAACCGTTTTCAGACATTAGGTTGAGGTAGCGATCGGTGTCGACACTATTCTCTAATATATCGAGATTAACATCTCCTAAAATAAACGCCTGATCATATCTAGTGAAGTATTTAGAGTCTAATAGACTCTCAAAGTTTTCTAAAAACTCAATTTTACTTATTGATGGAGATCTATATAGTGCAAGAATATTTATTGTTTTTTTTTCAATTTCTATCTCTAATACTACATTAAAAATAATAAATCTAAATCTTCAAAATTAAACAAATCAGGAGTTTATAAATTAAAATGTGGTAATAACAACTGTGATAAAATTTATATCGGTAACGCTTTTAGAAACTTTAAAACTAGAATTTCGGAACACAAACGTAGCTATGATAACAACAAATTAGATTCTAACTATTCAAATCATTTATTAGAAAACCAACACATTTTCGACGCAAATTTTGAAATTCTATATGTAGTCGGTAAATCGTTTAGTTTAAATCTTTTAGAGGCTCTTGAGATTAACAAAAATAAATATTCAGGTAACCTTCTTAACGACCAAATATATATCAATGACTCTCCTTTATTAAACCTTTTTACCTAGAAGATGGCTTAGGAATGTTTGTAGTGAATGAATTTCCAGGCAATTTCTTCCAATACTGTTAGATATTATACATTTATATTACAAACAGTATTTCAGAAAATCAAGTGGTATCCAATAATATTGTGATTGATGTCAAGTTGATGTTTAAAATATAAAATAGCTTTCAGTTCAGTAAAATAAAGTTTCATTTAAAAGAGCTTATTTAATTAATTAAACATGGTAGCAGAGCGTGGTTATTAAGAAAGATGTTGAATTGAATACAAATAAAGGAGAAATAAAGTAAAAAAAAATGCGAATGTTTGATGGCGAAGATTGCGGAAATTGGAAAAATCGTATTATTATGTATTTAAAAATGAAAAAATGTGATATAATCATCACAAGAGATAAACTAGTTACAGGCAAAGAAGAATGGGAAGAAAAAAATTTAAAAGCAATAAACTACATATACAATGCTATTACTAATAAACAGCTTGCATTTATTTGCGACAAAGAAACAGCGTACGAAATTATAAAGAAGTTCGACGAATTGTATTTAAGGAATCAACAGCACTGCAAATAGTATGTAGAAATAAATTAGATAATACTAATTTATGCAACAAGTGCTGAAAAAAAGACACTTTATGCACATGCTGCATACATTATTTTTTCTACAGTCCTATACAAAAAAATAAAATTCAAGTAGAAATTTGGGATATTTTAATTAAGCTCCTTCGGTAAATTACAATTATACGTATTCAAAGTTCCATGAAAGTCCATCATCGATTCCCAGCCAAGATTCATTGTGTTAGCTTATGGGAAGCGTGAAATAAAGTTAAAGTTATGGCATTTTTTTAACGCTTTTTTAATTTTTTTCATTCTAACCATAAACAACCACTTTAAGCGCTGCAAACCGATGCAATACAAGGTACTTTAAAGATAGGGCGTAGAAAAATTAAGATTAAATGACTTCAGTGATACAGCAGTATTTTTCAATGAATTTGAGAAAGCGGCAAATGAGTTAAAAAGCGCAGGTGCTAAAATAACTGAAAAGAAAAAAATGAACTATATGGTAAGATCGCTATCAGAATCGTTAAGTCATATTGGAGACTTGTTAGACGTACTAAAAGAAGAGGATCAAACAGTAGAGTTTGTAAAAAGTAAAATACGAATGATAAAGTTGAGAAAACTGAGAACAAAAATGTAGATGTGAATTCGAATGCCTTTTTCACCGAGAACAGAACGCGTACTAAGAAGCAGGAGAAAAATTGTTACAACTGCGGAAAACCTGGACACTTTAAAAAAGATTGTCATCAATCGAGAATCGGCAGAGGCTATTGGACACAAAGCGGACAACATCAAGGAAAAAATAGAGGAAATTTAAGCCAACGTGGAGGTCAGAAGGAGGTAAATTATAACAATTATCAAAGAAGTAGAGGGGATCATTATAATTTCAGAAGTAGTCGGTATTCAGAGGAAAGAGGTTACCAGCAGAACAGACAGAATATGAGCAGCTTTACAACAATCCCTAATTGTGTATAATGATGAGTTGTCAGGTAACAAAAATGAATTGGTTGTTAGATAGTGGCCGTACGGATCATGTTATAAATAACTACGAATATTTTCCAGATTTTATCATTTTAAAAGAGGCGATTAATGTTAAAATTGCAGATGGGAAAAATTTAAAAACCACTAAAGTAGGAAATGTGATTAGTAATTTTTTAGTTTATAATAAAAGAGTTCCTATTAATTTACGCAATGTATATTATGTTAAAGATATGGAATTAACTGTCTCGACCCTTACTTGGTGATATCTACTCATATTAGTGTTTTAAATGAAACTCACGGCTTCTAGTTAATTCCACAATATAATAAAAATTGTTGAAAATTCTAAAAAATTGACAATTGCTTCGATAAATCAATATCATCGTCAGAATGACAGAAGTTACATTTCATTTGGTGCCTACCTGATGTTTAGTAGTTATTTTTGGCTAGACCAAGAAGTAGCCTAACTTGTGATTGACTTAATATATGTTAATAGAAAAAAGAAGAAGATGTGATATTACAAATATTGAAGCTTAGATATTATTAGCCCTATGGTGATATCTTGGATATCATTTTTCCAATTAAGATCAGTATAACTGTGCAATGATATAGAAAACCAGGAAAACTATATCTGCTGATCTTTACAATTATCACTTAAGAAGACAGTTGTAATAAAATACGAATACCTAAAAGATAATTTTATGGTAGAAAATTTCAGAACACACGGTAAAACATATTTTATTTTTCATTTAATAATAACTGGAACGCGACACACATAATGTTTAATAAAACAACTACGAAGCCAAAACAGAATAGAGAAATAAAAAACATCTTACTGGGTCAAAGCGAAATAATTGTTTTGAATACAATTATTTCAATAACAAAAAACTAGCACGATTCAAAAAACAAAAGCTGTTTTTTGCAACTCGACAAAAACCCCAAAACCTAAGTCGGGGGAAAACAAAAAAAGGAGTGTACACAGACCAGCAGCGGCAGTGAGTGTGTACCGGGGGTCGATCACGCGAAGGGAAAGTTTTTTTCCCCTGCCACGGTGAACGGTACTAGTGTTTTTTTAGTGTTAGCGGTACGAGTGGTAAAAACTTACCCTCTACGCTAATTGCCTTTCGACATAGCACGATTCCGTTTATTGGCACGACTCGCGGTGAACAAGCAGATAGTAAGAAAAGTCAAGAAAATTCCCGGCGAGACGGAGGACGTTTATCAAGCAGTAAGTTTTTGAATTAAATTCAGATTGGGATAATTTTTACTAGTGATATATTTACTCGTTATTGGTCGAGCTGGATCCTGAACTTGGGTGTATAGGTCAATTGCTATATACAAGGTGTAGCGATAGCAAATATATTCATTAGATTTTTTTTTGTTGTTTGATTGTTGATTTTTTCAAAGAGACGGGACATAGCTGTTCACTCTTCAGATTGAGTTTATCGCCCTGACAAATATATAATTTACCGTGTGTACTGGAATAATTTAGATTTTGCCGAGAGGCCGGAGCGTACGTTTTCCATATTTTCACGGGTTTCAGCGGAATTGCGCTGATAAGTCAATCTATTGTAGAGAAATATTGTTATCAGTCTTTTGTTCAGCCGTAAATTATAAATTAAAACTCTTTCTTATTTTGCCAGCGTAAACGCATAAATTTATCGCAGGTAATTATATTACTGGGGACTTTCGCAACTTGTAACGCCAGTGTCGATAAATAATTTAAATTGTTTTACTTAGCTCATCAGAATTTTTCTTTATAGAACAAAAATTTCACTTTCGTTCCCTGAAGGTCAATGACGACCGGAACGACGTAAAATGAATCATTGTTGCATATAAAGGTATTTACACGTAATAGTTATTTATTTTTTCTCGACACCGGAGAATAGAAGGATTGAGAAACGAATATATAAAACATACGCCTTTCGCGCGTTTTTTTTTTGAGTAACAAGACCAAGCCGATAAAAGGGCTAGTTTTGCCGCACCACCGAACAAACGAGAATTCTGTTCATAAATTTGATTTTGTTTTTATAATTGCAGTATATACAGGAGTAGGTTTGATAATAAACCAATTTTAGATAAATATGTATAGGTAGAGTTACACCAGGGAATTGTGATTAATTTAATCATACGGAATTGTAGTTTAATTTTAAATATATATGTATAGCTGTATAGGAGGATTTGGAGAGATTATTTTATTATATATATTTTTTTGTATAACGTGGAGGTTCTACATTATTTTTCCTATCACCCCTACTCCAAAAATTTCCCCCTCTGGAAGTGTAACAAACGTGGACGTGTGACGGAGACGAGGAGGACAAACCCTGTCCTGGCAAAGGATGTTTCATCCGTTTTAAGACCAGGCGAACCTAGCAAAAACCAATCGGACTGGATTGCCTTACACGCTCAGCCGCGCACGGGAAGCAGAATTTGGTGATAGTTTTTATCACACTGGTGACAGCGGTTTTTTTTGTTGAGAAACAACTCGGTAACAAAGGGTAGAGTTGTACACAGTTTATTAGTGGAGAACTCTCTAGATTTAACTGTTCATTGACAACTTCATATTGTGGGTTTCTTAAATGTCTTCCAATTTGCAATTCTTCAAGGAAATCCAGTTCTTGTTTCTTTTCACAAATATGCAGCACTTCTAGTTTTGTGTTAGGTGTGAATGAATGATTGGTGTCAAGTAGATATTTTGCGTAGTGGGATTTATCTGGTTGTTTTAATCTGTATGCACGTAAGTGTTCACTGTATCGGATTTCAAAATTCCGAACGGTCTGACCCAAATAGACAGCATCACATATGCAGGAAATATTTCTAATAATATTTCAAAGATAATATCTTCAACACGAATACAACAATTTCTTTTAAAACAGAAAGTAACGTTAGTACAAAATTGTTAAATTTAAAAAATACCACAATTGAAGAAGTCAGGTATATATAAACTTAAATGTCCAGAATGTAATGCTGTCTATTTTGGTCAGACCCTTAGGAATTTTGAAATTCGATACAGTGAACACTTACGAGTATACAGATTAAAACAACCAGATAAATCCCACTACGCAAAACATCAACTTGACATCAATCATTCATTGACACCTAACACAAAACTAGAAGTGCTGCATATTTGTGAAAAGAAACAAGAACTGGATTTCCTTGAAGAATTGGAAATTAGAAGACATTTAAGAAACCCACAATATGAAGTTGTCAATGAACACTTAAATCTGTCTTCTTAAGTGATAATTGTAAAAATCAACAGATATAGTTTTCCTGGTTTTCTATATCATTGCACAGTTATACTGATCTTAATTGGAAAAATGATATCCAGGATATCACCATAGGGCTAATAATATCTACGCTTCAATATTTGTAATATCACATCTTCTTCTTTTTTCTATTTACATATATTAAGTAAATCACAAGTTAGGTTACTTCTTGGTCTAGCCAAAAATAACTACTAAACATCAGGTAGGCACCAAATGAAATGTAACTTCTGTCATTCTGACGATGATATTGATTTATCGAAACAATTGTCCATTTTTTAGAATTTTCAACAATTTTTATTATATTGTGGAATTAACTAGAAACCGTGAGTTTCATTTAAAACACTAATTGAAGATATGGATAAAAATTTAATCAGTTATGCAAGAATCACAGATTATCATAAAATTGTATCTGTAGGAGATAATTCAAAAGTTTTTGACAAAAATAATAATTTGATAGCAATGGCCTAGAAAGTAGATATGTTGTATAAAATGACTAGTTTGATTTGTGTTGAAGATAATGCTGATGCTAATGCAAACGTTGTTAGCAAGGGTAGGAATTTCGTGACATCAAAAGGTCATGTGAATTTTAAATATTTGAATATATTGAGTAGAGATAAATTGTTAGAAGGCATACCTAAAAAAATAAAGACAGAATTTATGAAATGTAAAACATGTATTGAAAACAAAATGCATAATCAACCTTTTGAAAATCAAAGATATAGAGCTAAAGAGGTTTTAGAAATTATTCATACTGATTTAAATGGGCCACATAGAACTGTAGGTTTTAACGGTGAAAAATATTTCCTTACATTTATTGATGATTACAGTAAAGTAGCTAGAGTATTCACTATTAAATCAAAAGATCAAGTTTTTGAATGTTTTGTAGGGTACGTAAATGAAATCGAAAATTTTACTGGTAAAACTATCAAAAAAATAAGATGTGATAACGGAAAAGAATATTTAAATAACAATGTTTATAACTTTATTAGAGAAAAAGGAATTGTTCTGAATGTTTGTCCACCTTATGTGCATGAGTTAAATGGTACAGCTGAAATATATAATAGGTCAATTATGGATATGTCTAGGTGCTTGTTAGCCGAAGCAAAAGTAGATAGGAGATTTTGGCCAGAAGTAATATGTGCAGCTGCATACCTTAAAAATAGAACACTAGCTAATACAATTGAGAAGAAAACACCTTTTGAAATATTAATTGGAATTAAACCGAACGTTAAACATTTACGATTGTATGGGAGTGGAGTTTCCGTACGTGTACCAAAATGTTTGAGAAAATCTAAGTGGGATCGGAAAGCAGAATTAGGAATTTTATTGGGATATACCGAAGTCGGGTATAGGGTACTGATTAATAATAGAGTTATCGTTGCAAGACATGTTGATATAATAGAAGAAGGTATTAAATGTATTGGGTATAATTGAGTGTTGAGTGTAGACGTATTTTTGTTTTGTCCTCCTAATTTATGAATTTTTAATGGTAAAAAGTCGCGAATTGTGTTGTGATATATATCATTTTAACGGTAATTGACGGAACTTTTATATATGGAGGTGAATCTACAATCTTTTTGTATTTATAAAAGATATTTGGTCTTTTATTGCATTTATGAAAGATTAACATGATCGTCAAATGAACAAAAGCTCGTATAATTTATAAGCAATTAACTATTTGGAATCCGCTTTTGTCGTATGCAGTAAATTTATAAACAGTAAACTCCAGTGGCGGATCAATCAACAATGTAAACCGGAATTATAAAACAAAAAGATACTTTAATTTTGATAGTACCTAGTCTAAACAAATCCTTCGTGATAGAACTGATAATGTCGATAACTGGAGAAATAATACTAGAAGAAATCATATCAAGTAAACAGGAATTGAAATCACTCATAGAAGCAGTAGAGGTTAGATTATCTCTAAAAATCGAATATCTGTATAGAAAACTGAATAAAGTAGAAGCAGAAAACCTTCATCTTTTGAATAAGATTGAGAACATTGAAAGAAAAGCGAAAGAAAATAATATAGTGATTTTTGGACTCGATACCAAACCCGAGGAAATAACGCCTGAATATATTTGTAACGAGCTAGGGAGACTAGTAAACGTTACAATAAATGAGAGCGACCTGAATAATATTTACTCTTTGGGTATGAAAGAACGAGCTCCTGTCAAAGTGGAATTTGTTTCATACTTGAAAAAATCAGAAGTACTTAAAAACGCAAAGAATCTCAAAGGTACCAACATAAGCGTAGCCAATGACCTAACACTCATCCAGCGAGATGAGCACAAGATTTTAAGAAAACACCTAATTCTGGCGAAAGCAAATAATCATATAAACTGCTATATACGAAGAAACTAACTATTTGTGGACGGAAAAATATATTCTCCTGAAGAATTAGAAGTATTAGAAACTACTGAAATAAACAGACAGAAATCAAATAGCGAACCTGCGACCCCGAAGCGAGATAAAGCAGTGGCAAACATTCCCAAAATAACAGCTGGGAAAACATCATTTATTGCCAAAGAATTAGCAACCGGTTCCGGAAATAAAGAAGAACAATCATTTGTGGGAGGAAAAAAAATAAATACTAGAGCACGCACAGGTACTACGCAAAGCATCAAATAATTTATGTATGTTAATTTACTATTACTTTTCCGCCCAACCTTTCTATATGCGAGAAAAGTATTGGTTTACCCCAAAAAAAGTTGGAATTTTGAAATTTTTTTTTGAGTCACCTTTACGTTTTCCATCAACAACAACACGAAAAAACGGTTTTTAGAAAAAAAATCCTGTGTGTATGTCGTCGTCGTCGTCGTCGGCCACTTTTCCTTACATGTCTTGTTAGCACGACACAGGCTCCGGAGTGCAATAAGTCAGCAATTTTATGATTGAATATTGTTAAAGACATGTCACAGATGATCCCTATTAATTTTCAGCTCACCAGAGCCTGTACAACGGGTGCAATGGTACTTGAAGTACGATATTTTGTCATTTTTTGAGAAATATCAGTTTGTTAGCACGATACAGCCTCCGGTGTTCAACAATTTTATGATTGAATATTATTCAGGGCATCTCACTGATGAACCCTATTGATTTTCAGCTGACCAGAGCCAATACAACTTGTATTACAGTACTTTAAGTACGATATTTTTGTCTTTATTGGAGAAGTTTCAGTTTGTTAGCACGATACAGCCTCCGGAGTATATAAAAGTGACCAACTTTATGATTGGATATTATTAAGGGCGTCTTAAAGGTGAACTCTATTGATATTCAGCTCACTAAAGCCAGTACAACGGGTACTCTATGGTACTTGAAGTACCAAATTTTTGTCATTTTTGGAGAATTTTCAGTTTGTTAGCACGATACAGCCTCCAGAGAGTATACGATTGATCAATTTTATGATTGAATATTGTTCAAGGTGTCTCACAGATGTACCTTATTGATTTTCAGTTGACTGGAGCGAGTACAGCGGGTCCTATAAATCCAGATATACTGAATTTTTGGTTATTTTTGGAGAAATTTCGGTTTGTTAGCACGATACATCCCCCGAAGTGTATACGAGTAACAATTTTATGATAGAATATTGTTCAGGGCCACAGATGCGGAAAAGTTAGTTTTAATCCTTAAAACCGTTTATTTTTACTTTCTGTCTTAAATAACTTCTTCAAAAATCTTTATTAATGTCATCACACTTTGTTATTAGGGTAAGTCCGGGTGAGATGCCCCACCGGGATAGATGGCAAAGTGCAACTATTTGGCTAGGCGATGACAGATCGCGCTGCCGATACGCCGCCTCGTCATTTAATACCACATGTTAATAAGTAGAAGTGTAGTGTGTCATAAACGTAAGTTATCAAGTTTATAATTTTTCAAACAGGTTTGAAATTGTTTAGATACATATATAAATGTTTGTATATTTTTAAAGCAGTTAATTTAACAGGTGATTTTAGTAGAGTTTGTTGTGATAGTTTAAGGTTATGTAATGGGCTATTCATAAATCCGATAGCTTACGTAGTGTCTTTGTTATAGGGTGGGGCATCTAACCCGGTATTTGGGATAGATGGCACACTGTTAGTCGGGTGAGATGCCTCACTATATTTGATACAAAACTATGCAATAAAATTCAAAATCATGCTCATAGTCTGTATGCGATGAATATTTATTGATGTATTGTTTCAGATGCCTACGAAATATATTAGAAAACCAGGCTTCAGAAGAGGTTCTTGGTCGGAAGATGCTCTTCAGCGAGCGATAACCGCAGTAAGAAATGGTATGGGAATAAACTTGGCTTCCAGAACTTTTAATATACCATCAAGGACATTACGGCGTCGGGTGCAGAATAATTACGCATTAAAAAAACCCATGGGACCAACAGGAAGTTTAGGAATGGCTAATGAGTTGAAGTTAGTAGCTCACATTAAAAAGCTACAAAAGAGAGGATTTGCTCCCACTCGAGATGATTTGAGGACCATGGCATATGAATTTGCGGTAGAACTTGAATTAAACCATAGGTTTAACCATGAGGAAGAAAAAGCTGGTTACGATTGGTTAAATTTGTTTTTGTGACGCCACCCAGATTTTTGTGTGAGAAAGGCTGAAGGAGTTTCTGTAGCCCGCGCTGAAGGTATGTCCCGTGAAAAAGTCTTGGCTTATTTTCAACTACTACATGAAATTCTAGAAGGAAACAACTTATTCGAGTTACCGGGATCCATATGGAATTTGGACGAATCAGGTCTACAGCTTAATAATAAAGTGGGTTATGTTATAGCCCAAAAAGGATCAAAAGATGTATCCACAATTACTTCTGGAGAAAAGGGGGAAACCATAACGGTTATCGCATGTTGCAATGCAGAAGGCACTTTTCTACCCCCAGCTTGTGTGTTTAAAGGCAAGTACAAGAAAGATGAATTCCAAGATGGTATGCCCAACGGATCAAACATTTACATGAACCAGAAGTCGGCGTATGTGAACTCAGATATTTTTCTGTTGTGGTTGAAAGATCATTTTCTGCCAAGAAAAGGTGTAGGAAAAGCACTGTTGATCGTCGATGGTCATACATCTCACTGCAGTGCCGAAGTATTAGAACTTGCGGAAAGAAATGATATTATTTTATTGTGCTTGCCTAGCCACACTACCCATTACCTTCAGCCTTTAGACCGTGGGGTGTTCAAATCATTAAAATCTGCGTTTAACAAAGCTTGTCACCTTTTTATGAAAACAAATCCAAGCAGAAAAATAACCAGATTGCAATTTGGCAAATTATTGGCCGAAGCATGGACTAAAGCAGCAACTAATGACAATGCAGTTTCTTCATTTAGAGCCACGGGAATTTTTCCGTATAACCCTGAAGCTGTACCAGAACATGCCTATCATGTTTCTGATGCTTCAGCAACTTTTGCAATAGGTGCTCGGCCTATTGAAGATAATGCAATAGGTTCTAATTGTCGATTACCAGAGTCTGAGTCCAATCAATCTTCAGCACTTCAATGTCGATCTTCTAGTCCTCAAGCTAGTTCCTCTTCAGTACCTGATCGTCAATCTAAGGAGCCTCGACCTGGTCCATCTTCAGCACCTGATCTTCAATCTCCTGATCCTCGATCTGGTTCACCATTAGTTCCTCATCAACAGTCACCAAAAATTAGACATTGCTCATCCTCATCATCTGGTCAACCTCCATCTGCTGGAAAAATTCTGGATAATATCTCACCCTTACCTATAATTCCTTTAGCATTAAAAAAGCGAGGTAGAAATGTTGCAACAATATTAACTTCACCAGAAAATATAGAGAAGGCCAAATTATTAAAATCTGTTTTAAAACCAATTAAAAAAGCGAAGAAGACCAAGCCTGAATTGCCTTCCTCTGAGGCAGATGAAGATTTTGAATCCAAAGAAGACAGCGATAGCGACATCAACGAGGAATTTAATGAGAACGATTGTGTTGGATGTTTGGAAGACTACAACAGCACAACTCGTTCAGATGACTGGATCCGTTGCATTAATTGCAATCGGTGGATGCACGAAAATTGCACTAAATTTGAAAATAAGTGTGACTTATGTGGGAAGTTTAGCCGAAAATAATGAAAAGACATTTTTTTGTGTTTTTGTTAACTTTAAGATTTTATTTTAGTTTGTGCCATCTATCCCTTATAAATCGGGAGAGATGGCAAAGTCGTATTTTTACTAAATAATTATTTTTTCGTTAAATGTGATATAATTTAATTTGTTTGTATTTGTAAAATGCTTAAATAAACTTTGCTTTTACTATTCCGTCATTTGTTTTCGACATAGAGATGTTGCATTTTAAAAAAATATTTTTTTTCGAATTGTAGGGCATATCACCCGGACTTACCCTATATAAAAACCAAATAATTATTGTAAAGACTGTCAAATAATTTAAAACTGTTTACTGGTTGGTGCATTCACATGGATGAATATATAAGAAATTTTATGCTAGAAAAAATAACAACATATCCCCTAAATGATACAAATGAAGCAAAAGAAGTTTTGTCTGTGAATAACTTCAAGATTCTTAATACTAATATTTGTAGTGTTTCAAAAAATATAGATGAATTAAAAATATATCTTGAGGAACTTGAGACATGTTTCGAGTGCATAGTTTTAACAGAAACTTGACGCGTCCCGGATACGTCCTTCCTCAACATGGCCAACTACACAACCCTATACAATGGAAGTAGCTATAACCAAAATGATGGTGTTATCGTCTTTGCAAAAACAAACTCATACCATTCGCATGAACATATTCAGATAAACGGAGGTATATTATTGAAAATTGTAATGGTTATGGATAAGCTGAGTTTTTGCATTTTAGCATTCTATAGATCTCCAGCAAGTCGAATTGACGACTTTCTTGACCAGCTTGGGGATATTCTAAATAAAGAAAGTAATCAACATTATTATAGCTTATTTGTAAGTGACATAAATATCGACTTGATGAAAATAACTGAAAATTCAAGAAATTATCTCGATATGATGAGTGAGCATGGCTTTCAATCAACTATTAATACTACAACAAGAGCGAGAAATGGATCTGAATCATGTCTTGATCATATATTCATTAAAACAAAACAACGAAACTTCAATAACATATTACCTCTCACTATATCAACATCAATTACGGACCACTACATAACGTTGTTACGAATTGAACTGAATGAAACTAAAAACAATTCAATAAACAAAGAATATTTTCTAAAAGTAGACGAACAATTATTACAAAAAGCAATTAATAGTTTAAGTTGGAAAAATGAATTGTACCCAATGCATGATATCGAATCGACAACAGAAAAATTCATCAACATCATAAACACATGTGTACAAAAATCAACTCAATACTTCAGATTAAAAAATAGTCATCGTAAAAGGAAAAATTGGATAACAAAATCATTGATAAAACACATCAACCAAAAAAATCATTCATTTTTATTATGGAAAGAAAATCCAAATAATGTAAACTTGTAAAATGATTATTTAACGAAAAAAAAAGAAACGGGAAAGAAAATAAAGACTGCCAAAGAAAATTCACTCTTTCTTATACCAACGAATACTACTGAGGTTGAAAATACAATAATTAGCTTAAAAAACAAAAAGGCTCCCGGGCTTGATGGAATAAAAGCTGAAACTCTGAAGATTATTGCAAAATTCATATGTGAACCTTTGACGGACATCATAAATAAATCCTTCGAATCAGGTATATTTCCTTCGATTCTAAAGAAATCTCTTATAACTCCAATTTTCGAAAATGGGAATACAGAAAATATTTCAAACTATAGGCCTATTTCACTTCTATCTTCAATAAGCAAAGTCTTTGAAAAAATTATAAAAACGAGACTTACGGCGTACCTATCAAATTATAATCTGCTGTCGACATCCCAGTATGGCATTAGAGAAAAAAAATCTACCAATGATGCAATCCATTCCTTGACAAAAACTATCTACGAATCCTTGGACTCAAGCACTCCATCTATTGGGGTTTTTTTTGGATATTAAAAAGGCCTTCGATACTGTCGACCACTCCATACTTTTAGATACACTAGAAGATATGGGTGTAAGGGGTTTAGCTGATAATTTATTCAAAAGTTATCTAACAAGCAGAACACAAAAAACTAAATTCAAAAATCATGTGAGTGAAGTGATCAACATTAAATGTGGTGTACCTCAAGGAACAGTATTGGGGCCGGTGCTATTCGTAATTTACTTAAATAATCTATTTGAACAGGAAACAATCGGAAAAATAATCAGCTTCACGGACGACAATGTGATTTATTACAAACATGGTGACTGGTATAATCTCAAAATAAATATTGAAAATGATCTTGGAAAACTTAAAGACTGGTTCGACAGCAGATTACTCTCAATAAACTTTGACAAAACTGTATACTTACCCTTCAGTAGTCATGAAACGTCTCTGCCAAAATACAATCTTAATATCCATCAAGATTTTTCAATTAAACCTGCAAAACGAATTAAATACTTGGGTATTTACATTGACAATCACTTATGATGGAACCATCATATGGAATATTTAACTAAAAAGCTTCGGAGTATCCTATTTCGATTTAAGCAAGTAAGCCAATTTTTGAGCTTTGAATTTAAAACAATACTGTACCACAGTTTGGTTGAGTCACACCTCAATTATGGCATTATTGGCTGGGGAGGAGTTTCAAGGAACTATCTAAATGCCCTCGAAGTGTCTCAAAGGCGATTCCTCCGAATGATTCTCAACAAACCTACAAGATATTCAAGCTCACTACTCTATACTGAAACACAAATATTAGATTTTATACAGTTATACATTATTCAGATAGGATGCCATCAATATAAAAATAAATACAAACTTACCACTCAAAATCATAGATACGCGACAAGATCGAATAATCAATACTGTATACCAACAGCTCTTAAAACAATAGGTCAAAAAGGTTACTCCTACTTGGCACCTAAATTATTCGGGCAACTACCACAGAGAATTATCAATGAAACTTCTTTTAAACGCTTCAAAACCCAACTAGTAACATTTGTTAGAGAAACAGACAAAACAAAATTATAGAATGCTGAATCAAAAAACAGAGAAGAGTAAACTCATATACGAAATGTATGTCTGAAATACAATCATGTAAGAATGGATTTATATTGTTTTTTAACTGCATTTTTTGTTTTTTTGAATTTTTTTAAATTTTGACACACTTGCCTATGTTCACCACATACAAGTATGTACAATACTTTTGTGGATGTCTAGATGTTTATTCAATTTTATTGGTATTTTATCACTGTATTTGTTAAATTTATGAATAAACGTTATTATTATTATTAATACTAAGGAGTCAGAGAGTAAATCTTTAGACAACCATGAAAATGAAATTGAGGAGGATGAATACAATAATGCAGTAAACGAGAAAGCAGAAGAAACTGAACAAATAAATTTACCAAGTATTAAGAAGGTCAAAAAGAGATAATAAAAATAACCTGCTAGGTTTGATGATAGTTATGTTTATAGCAACATTATTTACGTGAATTTTTGTAGCGCTGATACTCCTGTTAATTTTGAGGAGGCGCTAAAAAATAGTGAGGCAGAGTATTGGAAACAAGCGATGAATAAAGAGATTGAATGTTTAAAAAATAATAATACTTGGAGATTGATTGAAAAGCCAAAGAATAAAAATGTTATAGATGTAAAATGGGCTTATATAAAGAAATCAGAAACAAAATATAAAGCTAGGTTAGTTGTAAGAGGTTTTCAACAGGTAGATCTTGATGATATATATTCTCCAGTTGCTAAAATGCAAACATTGAAAATTTTATTGTCAAGAAGGATTAATTATTGAACAAATGGATGTAGAAACAGCGTTTATGAATGGAAAAATTATGTCAGAAATATATGTTAAACAACCTCAAGGTTATGAGGATGGATAAGATAAAGTGTGTAAATTAGAAAAAGCATTATATGGATTGAGAGAAAGTCCCATAGCATGGTATGATTGTTTTGACACGTTTTTAGAAAAATTGGCTTTTAAAAGAAGTGAATATGACTATTGTCTCTATATGCAATGAAAGATGGAAAATATGTGAATTATTTGATTATGTATGTTGACGACTTGTTAATTTGTTGTAAAAGTAAAAGCAAAATTGATAACATTAAAAATCTATTGTCGAAGCAATTTCGAATGAAAGATTTGGGTGAAGTTAAAAATTATTTGGGAATTAATATTGATTATAATTATGGAACAAATGTAATGAATCTAAGTCAAGAAAAGTATATTGAATCTTTAGCTAGGAAATATAAAATAGAAAACTCGAAATTGTTCAATACACCTATGGATGTGAATTTAAAATTGGAACCAGCTTTAGTTTCATGCCACGATATTGGTTATAGAAACTTGATAGGTGCTCTTTTATGTATTTGTTCGGGAACGCGACCAGATATAAGTTATAGTGTTGATTATTTAATAATTTTTAGTTTAAGTATGCTTTGAGATTATTGAAGTATTTATATTTGACAAAAAATTTGAAATTAACTTATACCAGTAGCAAACAAAATGATATTCTAGATTGTTACGTGGATGCGGATTGGGCAGGTGATGTCGTAGATCGTAAGTCTGCAACTGGTGATTGTCTTAGGTTATTTGGGAATCCAATATTTTGGAAATTAAAAAGGCAAGGAAGTGTCATGAAATGTTCTACTTTTGCAGAATTCGTAGCATTATCTGAAGCAGTAACTGAAATTAAATTAATTATAGATATATTGAATACTTTTGGTGTACATCTCAAGGAACCAGTTAAAATATTTTAAGATAACACAGGAGCATTGAATATAGCTAGATACGGTAACTTCACGAAAAATTCAAATTATATTGAAGTAGGGGAAGTGTCCCTAAGATGGGATACTTAAGGTTTGAGTAACCATAAATAATCGAGAAATCAAGAAAATGTTCTCTAAAGTGTTTTTCATTATATGTCCGAACAATTTTTACAACAACATATAAATATCAAAAATATAATGCCTTTTTTAAAAAAAGTGCAACTGTCCCGTTTTAGGGAGTATTATGTTTAAAATGGGATACTCTATATTTTTAAAATTGGATAGTAATTCATATGTTAATTTACTTGTCAAACTTATTCCAAAATGATAACAAGGTATTACTTAAAAATGTTTTATTGGACATAAAAATATTAAAATAAACAAAAGAAGCGATCCACTATTAAAATAAACAAACAAAAATAGAAATTCAGAAGAAATGCAGTAATCGCAGAGAAAGTTTTCCTCATCTTCCTCTGCTCCGGAACAAGCATCATGCACCCATCGGTTACAACCCACACATTGGATCCAGCCTTCTCCTTTTTTACTCTCACTGAAATTGTTTCCACAATAAAAGCATTCAGGGTCACTGTCGTCTTCAGATGTGCTAAAATCCACGTCCTGTTCAATCTTGGCAACAGCTTTCTTTTTGTTTTTAGTTTTTCCAATTTTTCTCTTTATATTAGGACGTTTATTGATTTATTTCGATCGCTTTTGTTCCAATGAATTTCTTAATTCTGTTTTGTGAGGACTGCTGGTTGAAACAACAGTTTTACCAGTTTTTTTCTTTTTGGAGGTCTGTTGTGTTTTCTTAGTCACTTTGGGATAAGGTAGAATTGTTTCCGGTGAGAAGTACAGTGTCTCGCTCAAAACTGCTTGTTGGCCTTTCGACGTTGAAGGTTGAGGAGTGTAGGAGGTCTTCTCTTTTGATATTCCCGACGGTCTTGTTGGTGTTTCAGGTAGCACTTCTTGTTGAACCTCACCTACGTTATCATTTTCATCGAGATGTGAACCAGTTTCCGCAACTTCTCTAATGTTATTGTGAACGGGAACCTCTTCGGGAACAGTAAGTTGTGCAGCAGAAAACATATCTTCGGTGAATACATTACGATCAACTGGGTATATACCTGTCTTCCTAAAACCATTTATTGCGTTTGTAGGAGTGCTGGCTCGCAAATAATCCTTACCAAATAATTCTGCAATTTGATATATAGTGACTACTCTTCCAGGGTGATTACGTAGAAAACATTCAACTTCTTGATTGTAGAAAGTTGAAAGGGAAGCCATGAATGAAGCATCAAGGGGTTGCATTTTGTGGCTACAATGCGGAGGTAAACATAAAATAGTGACAGAATACTTTCTGGCTTTTTCTATAACGTTCAAATTTTGTGTGTGTGTTTTATGTCCATCTAAAATCAACAATGTAGGGGCGTTTTGGGATGCACCAGAGAACTTCAAAAAATGGTCAAACCATTGCTCAAATAAATCGAGTTGCATATAACCTGTGGGCTGGCAGGCACAAATTATTTCAGGAGGCGCACCATTTAGAAACTCTGCTTTCATGCGAACACGTGGAAATATAATCATGGGAGGGATATAGCTGCCAGCAGCATTCATACAAATAACTGCGGTGCACAAAGTGCCACGTTCAGCAGAAGTAAGTGACCCTACTTGCTTACGTCCTTTCAATGCAATCACCCTCGAGGGACGTCCCTGTACAGTGGTGATCCCTGTCTCATCAACATTGTAGATTTTGATGGAGAATAATTATGTTTTTGTTGAAGTGGTTCAAGTAGGTCAAAAAATTTGGAAACGTTTATTCGGTTGAAACTTCTGGCACGTGCAGCTGAGGTTGCTTCTGGAATTCGAAGTGATAGTCTATTTCTTTTAAGAAAATTTTGCAACCGGTGCCAACCAGCTTTCTTCTTAACGGTACTGAAGTGGTGCGATATGTTATTCTGTTCAGCAAACTGATAAGCTAAACGTCGCACGGAATCAGTGGTCAAACCAAACATCAATGTCTTCATGTTGGTAATAAACCGAACAAGGTCCATTTCTTGCAAGTCGTTTAACGTAACAAGTCTGCTACCTAAACCTTTGAGATAATCTTTTCTTATTTTGTTTTTTCCTTTAACACGACGTTCTAAAGTACTCTTTGGTACGTGGCAAAGTTTTGCCGCTTTCAGATAACCACATTCTCAATTTAATACCATGTCTATTGCTTTTTTCATGTTTTCCTCAGACCACCCCTGTCGGTTGGTTTTTCTTGAGTATGCACCCGCCATATTGTGTATCTAGTGATACTGCAACAAAGAAAAAGTAGGTAAAAAATGTTATCAAAATAGTTTAGTTACAATGGGATATCTCATTTTAAACAAATGCCACATATCCCGTTTTATCTATACCTCAACATTTGACTTCCGTGAATTTTACAAACTTAACCTTAAAATATATTGATGAACTTTCATGACTATATCAACGTTTAACATCTTATCTGATTCTTTAAAAATTATCAACACATTCTCTTCACAAATAAAGAAGCAATCCTTACTATTATGAGTTAATAATATTACATTAAAATATGGAAAAATATAAAAACTTACGTGTGTCAACAATCACATTCACTATGAAACTGAAAGTCCGTTAGCAAGTTTAAAATCAGTACAGCTTGCGCTTGGGCAATATTTCGCTAGATGGCAACACTCGTTTCACAAAAAAACATGGTATCCCGTTTTAGATTACTGTCCCATTTTAAGGACACTTCCCCTACATTACCATTTTGTTAATCAGAGTTATATGGGAAAAATTATAGATGTAATTAAAATAGATTCGATTGATAATGTAGCGGATATTTTTACTTAATCTTTAAGTAAACAGAAATTTGTAAAATTTCGTGAAATGTTAATGAATAGGTGTTAAGTTAAGGAAATTAAAATTAAAAGTTTAATATAAATGTATGGAGGCGTGTTAGATATTATACATTTATATTACAACTAGTATTTCAGAAAATTAAGTGGTATGAAATAATATTGTGATTGATGTCAAGTTGATATTTAAAATAAAAAATAGCTTTTAGTTCAGTAAAATAAAGTTTCATTTAAAAGAGCCTATTTAATGAATCAAACAAATACGTTTGTTAACATTAGTAAATAGAATTCTGTATTTATGCACCATGTATATTAAAACATTTTTATATTACACCTTCATTCGTTTTGAAAAAGCTACTGTGTTAGTAAAATGAAGTTTTAAACAAATTATATTGTTTTATTTCATCGTTCAGATATCTCTGGCCTCCGTGAATAAGCAGATAAGTCCATAAAATGGCTAAAATGAGATATCTTCATGTTTATTTATTTGATATTGATCCCCAGCAAGTTAATAAGCAAATAAGTCAAAAGGTGTATTTTTGTGGCATAGACAGCTATGTGAATATTCAAACATCTTGATAAATTTTTACTTTTATAGTATAACTTAACTTGTCTTATTTAAGGCAGAATTTTTATTTTGTTAATAAGCCGATAAGTCAACTTATCGGGTTATTCACGTTTGAACACGTAAGATCTGAATCGCACAAATACACTTATCTCATTATAGACGCCTTCCCATTTTTGCAAGACTTGTACATGTGTGTACATGTCTGTTTATTCACGCTTTTAAATTCAGTTTGTATTTTGAAGTAGTGTCAGCCACATGCAGTCTGATGAGTTTTGATAATATCGGTCGGTATTCTGTATTTTAAAGTGCATATTTAATAATTTTTGTGATAAAACAAAGAGTTTTGTAACAATGCATAGAAGAACATCACATATTTTGTCTCTGTGCAAGAAACAACAAAGCGGTACAGGTAAGCTCCTAAAAAATTGCCCGTTGGCTTGCGACGCCCATGTTACTGTCATGTTGTTTCTTTACTGATCAACCAGATGTCGAAGAAGATAGCAGAAATCGTTAGTTTGTATTCCAGAATGAAATAGCTTCGGAAATATCAACCTATCAGCGAAGTCGAGAATGGGTTTCAGCACAAAACTCACTCAAGCCCTGCAATGAAACTGTTGTAGAACATAATTCGGTAGCCCAGAAAGAGTTAAGTTCTACAGACAACCAGGTGCCAACCTCTAACATAGACGTGAACAATTCAAATTTGTTTGACAATTTTGAAATACCAGTTATACAAGATCTTCCAAATATGGAACACGATGCTCCTAACATTGACGGCAATATAAAATAAACGGTTTTAAAGATTAAAACTAACTTTTCCGCATCTGTGGCCCTGAACAATATTCCATCATAAAATTGTTACTTGTATACACTTCGGGGGATGTATCGTGCTAACAAACCGAAATTTCTCCAAAAATAACCAAAAATTTAGTATATCTAGTTTTATAGGACCCGCTGTACTCGCTCTAGTCAACTGAAAATCAATAGGGTACATCTGTGAGACACCTTGAACAATACTTATTCATAAAGTTGATCAATCGTATACTCTCTGGAGGCTGTATCGTGCTAACAAACTGAAAATTTTCCAAAAATGACAAAAATTTGGTACTTCAAGTACCACAGCACCCGTTGTACTGGCTTTAGTGAGCTCAATATCAATAGGATTCATCTTTAAGACGCTCCGAATATTATCCAATCATAAAATTCATCACTTGTATATACTCCGGAGGCTGTATCATGCTAACAAACTGAAACTTCTCCAAAAATGACAAAAATATCGTACTTAAAGTACTGTAGCACCGGTTGTATTGGATCTGGTGAGCTGAAAATTTATAGGGTTCATCAGTGAGATGCCCTGAATAATATTCAATCATAAAATTGGTGACTTGTTGAACTCCGGAGGCTGTATCGTGCTAATAAACTGAAATTTCTCGAAAAAGGACAAAATGTCGTACTTCAAGTACCATAGCACCCGTTGTACTGGCTCTGGTAAGCTGAAAATCAATAGGGTTCATCTGTGAAATGTCCTTTACAATATTCCATCATAAAATTGATGACTTATTGCACTCCGTGGGCTGTATCGTGCTAACAAGACTTGCAAGGAAAAGTGGCCGACGACAACGACGACGACGACGACATACACACAGGATTTTTTTTCTAAAAACCGTTTTCTCCCATATTAGATAGGTTGGCGGAAAAGTAAAATAATGTACTTGAAAATACTGATTTTTCTGCTTTCTGTGTTGACAGTACTACTTTGACAGATGGTTTTCTTCACATTTAAAAAGAGCAGTTTGAAGCTGCTGTGTATTCTGTAAAATCCTTAGTTGAACAAACTAATATTTCCACTGCAGAGTTCTCACTTAAAGAACAAATACTCGAAAAAGAGCACGAAGAACAGGATTTTTCTGACGACGATAGTCCAAATTTCGTTGCTGGAAATACGGATGCTTCTTCATCAGAAGAAGAAATTTTGCAACCGGTGGCCAAAAAGAGAAAGAACCAGAATGCCACAATGAATAATGAAGGTATAGGAACAGAAATTTGCATTACTGTAAAAAAGAAAGGTCGATCAAGGAAACAAAGGGAAATGGCAATACTTTTAAGAAATACTGGTAAAGAATATGTAGATGAGAAGGGAAACACTGTTAAAGCTAGAATTATGAAACCACTTACCGATTGCAGAATGAAATGCAAGAATAAATTTTCAGATGAAATTAGACATACCCTCTTCAAAGAATATTGGAAGCTCGGTCAGCATGACAAAAGAACTAACTTCTTGTCTTCCCTGATTTGCATTTTCGAAAAAAAGACTACTCGAGTAAGAACTTATTCTGATAGGGTTCGAAACTATTCATGCAAGTACGAACTTTCAGTAAACGAAGTAAAAGAGCCAATTTGCAAAAAATGGTTTATTGATGTTTTCGGAGAAACAAACGCATTTGTAAATCAGATAATACTAAATAGGCAATTCTCCATATCCACCATAATTTAAAAAGATCAAAGAGGACGAGAAGCGCCAAAGAATAAATGGCCTGAGGAAGTTTTGGCTGATGTGGTGAAACACATTCAAAGCTTTCCTGCATATGAAAGTCATTACTGCCGACAGACGACATCAGAAAAGTATCTTCAGTCAGATTTAACTATTTCTAAAATGTATTCTCTTTATAAAGAGAGTAGAGAAAATTGTGTTTCACAAACAATCTATGCAAGAAATTTTCATAAACTTGGATAAGCATTCAAAAAACCACAAAAGGACACCTGTTACAAATGTGACACATTGAAAATGAAAAATTATGTATGCAAATGAAGATGAAAAGGCCAACTTGATTTTGGAACAAAATAATCACCACATTTTGGCTAAAGAAGCTTATGAGTCAAAAGCAAATGACAAAAAAATTGCGAAAGAAGATAGATCAGTAGCTGTATTTGCTTTTGATCTGCAGCAATGCTTACCCACTCCTTACCATAAAACATCAATTTCATTTTACAAAAGGCAATTATGGACCTATAATCTCACCGTCCATAACTTAGCCACAAATGAAGCAACCTGTTGAATCTGTTTCGGGAAGAGGTGCGAATCAGGTAGCGTCTTGTCTATATCATCATATTGTGGATCTTCCTAGTGATGTGAGAAAAGTGTGATTTCACTCGGATACATGCGGGGGTCAGAATAAAAACACCCACGTAGCTGCTATGTTCATGGCAGTATTACGTGAAAAAAGTTCAATACAATCTATTGATCACAAATTTCTGGTTCCTGGCCATACGCATATGGAATGCGATGTGGATCACTCAGTCATCGAAAAAGCAAAAAAAAGACCACAATGAAAATAAATCACCCTTATGACTGGGTACAGCTAATAAGGGGATGTAAAAGCACTAAACCATTTAAAGTAAAATTGATGGAATGCGATGATTTCTTAAATTTTGCCGATTTTTTAAAAAGTTGTTTCGTAAATAAAAAGATTTCTGAAAGTGGTAAAAAATTTCTCTGGAAGGACTTGCAATGGGCACGTTATTGTTCGGAGAACATTGGTATGCTTTATTATAAATCATCTCTAAAAAGTGAGGAGAAATTTAAATCAGTAAATTTTAGACGTCGTGGTAAACAACTATCAGGTGCATTAACTGTTTCAAAAATACACAATGGACCTATTCCAATTAACAAAGAAAAAAAAAGGATATCATGGCAGTTTTACATCTCATAGATAAACAATTTCATCCATTCTATGAGAACTTAAAGGTGGCTGATGCTCCAGATACCGATCCAGATTTGATTGAGGTTGATCCCGATGAACTAATGTAAATTGATTATTTCCATCGATGAACTGATGTAAATTGATTATTTCCATGCTCATTACTATTGTTTGTCTCAGGTTTTAGTGTTGTATATTACCTTATAATATAAAAATTAATGTTCGTGAATAACATACTATGTATGAAAATAAATATGTTTATTTCAAATATCTTGAGTTATCATTAAAAACTCAGTTGTGAGTAACCGGATAAGTCGATTAAAATTGTAATTTGAAAACTAATATTTCAAAAATATGTTTCCAATGACAAATCTTATGCTCCAGAATGCAGAAATATTATCGAATATACAACAAATAGGTATTGCGATTTACCACAACTCTCCGAAATGTTTTTTGGCTCTCCTGAACAATTTCTCAAATTTGACTTATCTGTTTCTTCACTGAGGCCAGAGATATAGTTTGCCTGGTTTTCTATATCATTGCAAAGTTATACTGATGTTAATTGGGAAAAAGATATCCCGGATAGGGCTACTAATATCTAAGCTTTAATATTTGTAATATCATACTTCTTCTTTTTTGTATTGATATATATTGAGTCAATCACAAGGTAGATTACTTCTTAGTCAAGGCAAAAATAATTGTTATTAAATATCAGGTAGGTATCAAACGAAATATAACTTATGTCATTCTGATGATGATATTTAATATCGAAACAATTGTCAAATTTCTTAGAATGTTTAACATTTTTTGAATACATTGTGGAATTATCTAGTAACAGTAAGTTTCACTTAAAACAGTAATAAAACTAAAAAAGCGTCTCATTGTTACCCACTCTCCCCTATTTAATAACTGCTCATGCTAATAATTTAATTGTATCGATTCATATAATTATTGTTGTTGTTAATTCACATATTCGGTCGATAATTTATCTTGCCAAAAATGCTCGAGCTACCCTTTTAAGGATACATTTCTTTTTATCTTAAAATACCAAACGAATTTTATAAAAACTTGCCTACTAACTGGATCATACATCTAAAAGAATTATTTAGCAAAATATACATGGAAGAACACCTTCCATGCAATTGGACAAATATTAACATGATTCACTTTCATAAGAGAGGCCCTGAAAACGATCCTCTATATTACCGAGGTATTGTTTTACTCAATCACAAAACTAAGCTATTCACCCAACTAATAAATCAGAGACTACATACATTCAGTGAATCAATTGAAACGCACCAGAATGTCAGGCTGGCTTCCGTAAACAAAGAAGTACGGAAGATATTATTTTTGTTCTTTACTCGGTGATAAGTAACCATCTGCGACTACCTGGGAGGAAAGTTTTTGCACTTTTTATCGACTTCAAAAAAGGTTTTGATAATATCAATTTGGATATACTTTGGCAAAAGCTTTTTTCTAATGGAAAGATAATAAGAATTTAAAAAAATATGTACTCCTTAGGGACAATAACAATTGAGCAGAACGGTTGTACCTCAAAAAAAATTAAAATCACCAAAGGCATCATCCAAGGCGACTCGCTAAGTCCACTATTATTTGCTTTATATGTGTCAGACATAGACGACTACTTTAAATAACGAGGAGCTAGAGGTTTATCTCTACATCAAAACAAAGACATTTCATTGCTGGGCTATGCTGATGACTTATAGTATTAGAAGACTCGGAAATTAAGATGAATAGATCAATGAAAATATTGCGACACTAATAAATGACAAGTTAATGTAGATAAAACAAAGGTTATATTCAGAAAAAGCCCCAATATCGGACATGAACCTAAGTTTTGGTATAAAAATGCACTAATAGAACAGGTAAACAGCTATAATTACGGCACGTTCTCAGAAAATTTAAAATCACGTATAAAGAAAACGAAAATAACACAAAACGCAACACAACATTTAATTAAATCCTCACATATGACCGATATGGAAAGTGTTAAATCGCTTTATTATAGCATTGTAGTTCCAACCTACACATATGCCAGTGGAATATGGGGACTTCGGTACATAAATGAGGGAGAAATAGATCAAAATCAATTTTGGAAAAATTTTCTCTATTTACAGAAAACAACTCCCAGTTACATTTTGAGAGCGGAAATAAGACTAGTGAAAATTGGATTTTTTATTATAAAACAAGCTCTAGAATATTTACTAAAGATTAAAAAATTGTCCTCAGAAAGATTTCCTAAGATAGCGCTAGATAGAACTTACCAACTATACCAACAAAATAAAACTGTATCAAAATACAATTGGATAAGTCAAATAAATAATAGGTATTTTAACTGAAATTGGAGCTCCAGAGTTTGATATGCATAGTTTCGATGGGAATAAAATCAACATTATTTTAGAAAAATACGAACAATATAGTCATATAGATGATTGGAATAAAATATTACTAAGTACATATTGTCCAATGTATAAACACATACTACAAGACAAGCATCCCTTTCAAAGCACAAACCACTTAGATCTTTCAATCCCTTTGCATATTAAACGCTTCATCTCACAACTACGCACTACTAACACTAAAATACTGTATATGTATGTTAATAACAATGCATATACCATAAAAACAAAAGAAATATGCACAATTTGCAATTGTCTAGTTCCAAAATCCCTACAACATTTATTATTTGTATGTCCAATGTATGAACAAATTAGATATTTCTTCTTTAAAACCTATCAGTCCCTAACGGACTTTGAAACAGTAATTAACGAAGCTGAACCACAATTATTATATCAAAATATATAATGTGACAAAGAATATTTTAAAAATCAGATCATTCATTATAAACGTGTAGTAAGTATCCTCCCACTCCCGTCAAGGCATCATCTAAGCATATCTATAAAATTATAATTCACTTCTTTTTTTTAGTTATTATTTTTTACATTTATATTAGAAATATTGTCACTCCTTGTTCATGTATTCTGTACGAAAGAACAATACATTTTCTATCTATCTATCTTTTACTGTTGAATAATATTCTTTAAAAAAACCAAAATAGTGCCAAATATTTTTTCTCTATTTCAATAAAACCGAGAATAAATAAAATTCATTTACTACAATTATAACTAGAAACTTCAAATAATTGAAAAATAAAATATATTTTTCATTATTCATTTAAACAAATTTTAAAGAAAAATGTTTACTTACTTGACGCCTAGTGGCCTAGCTGATAACTTGAAATCACGCGAATATTTTATTCAAATTTATTTATTTCAAACTTTCACGAATCGGATAAAAACCAAACTGAATGCACGTTAAACTCACCTCTCTTCTTCCGTGTTGGCAGTTCAACAACTGTTGGAGACTGCAACAAACTTTTTGAATTGTTGCCTAAAGAGGAGCAATCCTCCGCACTCCAGAGTACATGCGCTCGAAAATCATGGCAAATAATCAGAAGGAGTGACTATCACATCCCACATATTTCCACAGGTTTTTGTATAATTGCCATTCCTTTAAATTTATAATACGTAGCGTTTTCTAAGCGAAGGTTAGATCGGACATAACTTTGCTTTTCAGAAGATCTCCAATATGCAGTTTACTGGTTTATAGGTGAAACGCTTTTAACTAAATTAATTTTATATATTATTATTATAAGTCAACCATTATTATTATTATTATCATGCTGGTCTCTCTCCACATCTTGAGGAAGAGGGTTACGTTTAGTTTCGGATATGACGGCAGTGCCAGGACTGCAAGCCATACCAAAAACATTTTCATGTTTTTGGTGTGTTGGTTGACTTTATTGGTTAAGGTATTTCCGAACTATTGCTGTTGTTTTTAATAAAATTGCTTTCTGTATATTTTTATGGATATGTGGTTCGATATTTAAAGCAGTAATGTATTTTTGAAAATTTTTTGTAGTTATTCCTGTCGCCGATATTATTATTGGTACTATTGAAACTTGCTCTTGTTTCCATAATTCTTTTAGTTCTATTGCCAGTGATTTTCACTTTTCCACCCAACCTATCTAATATGCGAAAAAAGTATTGGTTTACCCCAAAAAAAGTTGGGAATTTGAAAATTTTTTGAGTTATTTTCACGTTTTCCATCATCAACAACCCAAAAAACGGGTTTTAGAAAAAAATCCTGTGTGTATGTCGTCGTCGGCCACTTTTCGTTACATGTCTTGTTAGCACGATACAGCCTCCGAAGTGCAACAAGTCACCAATTTTATGATTGAATATTGTTAGGGACATGTCACAGATGAACCCTATTGATTTTGAGCTCACCAGAGCCAGCACAACTGGTGCTATGGTACTAGAAGTACGCCTTTTTAGTCTTTTTTGAGAAATTTCAGTTTGTTAGCACGATACATCCTCCGGAGTTCAACAAGTCACCAATTTTACGATTGAATATTATTCAGGACATCTCACAGATAAACTCTATTGATTTTTAACTCACCACAGCCAGTACAACAGGTGCTATAGTACTTTAAGTACGATATTTTTGTCATTTTTGAAGAAGTTTGTTAGCACGATACAGCCTCCATAGTATGCACAAGTGACCAATTTTATGATTGGATGTTATTCAGAGCATCACAAAGATGAATCCTATTGATATTCAGCTCACTAAAGCCAGTACAACGGGTGTTCTATGGTACTTGAAGTACCAAATTTTTGTCATTTTTGGAGAATTTTCAGTTTGTTAGCAATATACAGCCTCCAGAGTGTATACAAGGGATCAATTTTATGATTGAATATTGTTAAAGGTGTCTCACAGATGTACCTTATTGATTTTGAGCTGACTAGAGTGAGTACAGCGAGTCCTATAAATCCAGATATACTACATTTTTGGTTATTTTTGTAGAAATTTCGGTTTGTTAATACGATACATCCCCCGAAGTGTATACAAGTGACAATTTTATGATAGAATATTATTCAGGGCCACAGATGCGGAAAAGTTAGTTTTAATTTTCAAAACCGTTTATTTCTTGTTCCTTTGGTGTGACGTTTGTATCGTTTGGTACGGCAATGGCTATTAGATATATTTTTCGATCTATTTTATTGACAAGTGTTATATCTGGTCTATTGTGTGATACTGTTGTGTCTGTATGGTTCTGTCCCAGTAAATTTTGAAATCTTCATTTTGTAAAATGTTGCTGGTCACTGACGGTTCGCATGCTGTCACACCCTGCGTCAGCTTCAGTGGGTGCCCCGACGTCCTCGGGTAGCGGCCTTCTACTCCTTAAATTGTAGCTCATTTCTCCATAAATGTGATGGGTTGCCTTTTATCCCTTTAGCAAGGTTATGAACGGCCGTCCAATGTGGAACAGACGCCGACCAGGTAGCCGCCCATTATGGGTCAGACGCTTCTGGGTTTGCTTCTAGTTTTGGTCCGCGGGTGGTATTTTATTTCCCACCTACCCGGTATATCTGCCGAGCATTCCCCTATCCGCCACCTATGGACGCGCCCGATGGGGGACTAGAAACCCCTCAGACGGGTTATTATTATTATTATGGAACTGAGGCACAGGTTTGTCCTGGTGTGTTCCGCCTATACGGGTGGAGGCCAAGTATAGGAGGACTCCTCTATTGATGTCGGAGGAATGATCTAACAATGTTGCATGTTTGCAGTATTACGGCTTTCTGTGTTTGGTTGTGTATGGTTGCGGGTAGATTGAGTTCTGATAGGTGTCCGATGAAGGATGTGTGAGTGAGGCCTGTTGATGCAATGATGATTGGTATGACAGTGACCGTTTTTTGTTTCCATATTCTTTCAAGTTCTATGGCGAGCGGGATGTACTTTTGGATTTTTTCCGAATATTTAGCTGGTACGTTGTGGTCGTTTGGTATTGAGATGTCTATTAGGTATGTGTGCTTCTCCTTCTTGTCCGTGAACGTAATATCGGGTCTATTGCATGATAGGGGTTTGTCAGATTGGAGAGTTTTATCCCAATATAGTTCATAGTCTGCGTTTTCAAGTATGTCAGATGGTGTGTATGTGTAGTAGGGCGTATGTTTGTTTAATAATGAATGTTCAATAGCAATGCTTTGGTGTATAATTTTTGCGGCGGCGTTGTGTCTATCTAGGTACTTGGTGGGTACTAGTGTGCTACAGCTATTAGTTATATGTTCAATACTTCCCGTGCATTGTGACATCGTCGTCATTTATCGCCCGTTACTGTCGGGTCCTTAATGATGGATTTACTGTATGCGCGTGTGTTGATTATACCGTCTTGGATCGCTATTATTATTATTATTATTATTATCATTATTAGCATTATTATTAATCTACTGTCTACTGTCCTATCCGTTGTTATAGGCCTGTCCCAATATAGTACCGCATTATATGCTTCTAAGACGGCTTGAGGCTGGTATTTGTAATACGGTGGACATGTTTGAAGAAGTCCGTTCTTGAGGGCCAGCTGTTGGTGGATGATCTTGGCTACTTGATTATGACGTCCTAGGTATGCGTTATCTGCAAGCGATCTACAGCCTGCAATTATATGCTCTATCGATTCGCCCACCGCACCACATCTCCGGCACCTCTCCTCGATCTCCAGGCGTAGGCAGTGTTTTTCGTAGTTACGGGTTCTGATAACTCTGTCCTGGATGGCCATGAGAAATCCCTCTGTTTCTGGGTAGAGGAATCCGGCTTCGAGCCATAATAGAGAGTGTGGCTTATCGACGTTTTCCGCTTCTAGGCTTCGTGGAAATTTGCCATGTAAGGTTTGTTCCATCCAAGAGGCTTGATCTTCCTGCCTTGAGTTTATTTCGAACTCGAGATCGAGGTGCTGCTATCCTCATCAGAGTGTCTTCGGATGTAAGTAATTGTAGCCGCATCTTCTTCTCTTGAGTTCTGTATAACTTGTAGATGTTCACCATTCTCCGACCACCGCTTGCTCGAGGGTGATAGAGCCTCTTGATCGATGCATTGGTGTGCAGGCATCTGAATTTGGTCATCAATCGCCTGGTTAGCCTATCGAGTTCATTGTCTGCGTCAGACCATTTCAGGATCCCAAAGGTGTAGGTTAAGACAGAAACTGCCCAGGTGTTCAGAGTGGTGATCTGGTTCTTAGCAGAAAGCTTGGTATTCAGGTTTTTGAGTACCCTCTTCTTGTACTTCTCGGAGAACATATTCTTTAGGTGCGTGTGGTCGATTCATTGGTTCTAAGGCATTCTTATATGTATCTTCGGGGTGCATGCTCATGATATCCTGGAATTGGTCTTCTTGTCTACCTACAACGCCCCTCTTTATGTTGATAATAGCACATTTGTCAAGTCAAGTTTATTATTACTATTATTATTATTATTATTATTTGTATATTTTTTTCCTCTCGCCTTACTGTAGATTTGGCGGTAAAATGGGTGAAGTCATTCACCCTAGCACCTTTGTTATTATGTGAGCAGTTCCCATGAGTGCAATTTTTTGCACTTCATACATGGATGGTTTACCTGGGATCATCTCTAAGTATGTTTTCAAACTATCCCGTATCATTCCCAATGCTCCTGCAATAACGGGTACCACTTTAGTTTTTGTATTCCACATCCGACTTATCTCGATTTCTAGATATTTATACTTGCTTATTTTTTCGTTTTCTTTGTTCACTATATTGCTATCATCTGGGACAGATATTTCGATCAAAAGACATGTATTTATGTTCTTATCATATAGTACTATGCCCGGTATATTTGCCAGGATTGTTCTATCAGTAATTACAGCCATATCCCACATAACATCGATGTTGTTGTTGCTTACGACTTTTTCTGGGACATGATTATAATACTTTTCTGCTACACGCAATCCTATTGCGTTGCATATAGACCAATGGATGAATGAAGCAACCTTATTATGTCTGTTAGTGAATTCTGTTGGGGCAAGACTCGTACATCCGGCTATTAAGTGGCTAATGTGTTCATCTGATTTGCCACAGAGCCTACATTTACTGTCTACCGATTGTTTCAAGATGTTCATTTGATAGTATCTAGTAGCTAGTACCTGATCTTCAGCTGCAATAATGAGACTTTCAGTTTCTCCTTTAAGTCCAGAACTACATAACCAGGCTACACTTCCCATCTTATTAACTGTTGGTTTGCTTAGATTCCTGAAAAATTGTCCATGTAGTGGCTTTTGTTGTAATGTCTGGATCTTGCGCCTTTCAATTACATCTTTAATCGCATTTGCATTCCTCATAGCATTATCTGTTATAAGATACTTTTCTCTTATTTGTGCTGACTCTTTTTGGATGGAATATTTTGACTTGTGCGAATCGTATATTTTAATTGCTTTGCAGAATTTATCGTGTTCGGTATCAATATAATCGCCTAGACCTATAACAGACTGTTCATAAGCTGCGTGCAACTCGATTAAGCCTCGTCCGCCGTTTCGCCTTTTAACGTATAGTCTGGCAACATCTGCTTTAGGGTGATGCATACTCCCTATTGTGAGAAGTTTCCTCGGTTTCCTGTCAATCTTCTCTATTTCTGATGTTAGCCAATCGACAATACCAAAGCTATTTGTGACCACTGGAACTGCGAGGGTATTATTATTATTATTATTATTATTATTATTATTATTATTATTATTATCTTCTTTCTTCTCACTTGAATCAAGTGGTATTTCTTTTCTGGGATGACAGGTTGTACCAGGTCGTCTCAGAGTCTATTGCTTGAATTGAGGAAAGATCGCACAATATTACATGTTTTCAGGATGACAGACTTTTGTATGTTTGTATGGGTATTTGGGTGAAGACTTAGTTGTTCAAGGTGTGAGTTAAAGGCGTGTGGGGTGATGCCTGTGGTTGAAATGATGAACGGTATGGTTTCTACTTTTTTCTGTTTCCAAAGTGTCTGAATTTCTATGGCTAATTCAGTATACTTTGCTATTTTTTCTCTGTATTTTACTTGGATGGTGGGGTCGTTAGGAATTCATATGTCTATGAGATAGGTGATTTGCTCTTTTTTATTTTGGAAAACGATGTCCGGCCTGTTGCATTTTATTGTTTTGTCAGTACGGATTTCTACATCCCAATATAGTTTGTATTCGTTGGTGTCTATAATTGTGGTTGGGGTGTATTTGTAGTAGGGTGTTTCCTCTGTTATGAGTCCATATGTCTTTGCAAGGGCTTGGTGAATAATTTTTCCTGCCATGTTGTGTCTTTCGGTATATTCTGTGCCTGCTAAGACTTTGCATCCACTGGTTATATGGTCTATGGTTTCGTTAAATTGGTGACATTTTCTGCATTTATCGGTCTGTATGTTTGGGTCTCTTATTATATATTTTTGATAATTACGTGTAGATATGACCTGATCTTGTATTGCGATGAGAAAGCCTTCTGTTTCAGGGAAAAGTCTTCCTTCTGTAAGCCATTTATAAGAGAGTTTTTTTGATATGTGATCATGTTCTATGTTGTATCTATGTTTTCCATGCAGTTGTTTTGTTTTCCATGAAATAAGTTTTTCTGCAATATTTTGTGATGGAGTGTAAGTATCCAATGGGAGATTGGATGATGATAGATTAAGTGGTGTATAATTATTGTCAGCTTTGCAAACTGCTTGGTGAAGGGATGTTTGTTTATTTAGAAAGAATTTCCGGAGCTGTTGTATCTGTCTTGTATGTAATTCTTGAATATTATTATTATTATTATTATTATTATTATTATTATTATTATTATTATTATTATTATTATTATTATTATTATTATTATTATTATTATTATTATTTCAGTACAAAATAGCTGGGTGATCCCTACGTATGGAGATAGCCAAGAGCAAAGCCAGGAAGTGGAAGGAACTCTGTGACGACGTGGAGGGTGACCCTTGGGGACTGGGGTACAAACTTGTGCTTCAGAAACTCAGGGGTACTGACTACACCTCTGAGATGACGACTGAGGTCAAAGAGCATATAGTGGAGGAGCTCTTCCCGATGAATGTCGTGGAGGTAGGAGCACCGGTCCATGTATTAACAGGCGAGATACCCTTTTTTACTGAAGATGAATTGTAGAAAGCAGCAACGTCAATGAGAAACAAAAAGGCTCCAGGACCGGACAGGATCCCAGTAGAGATTTTGGAGATCGTGGCGCAAACCGACCCGGAGCTGCTTCTCGACATGTACAACGCATGTCTGGTGGAAGGAATTTTTCTGGAACAGTGGAAGGTGGCTAGCCTCGTACTTATTGGGAAAGGCAAGGGAGACCCAAACACGGCATCAGCCCATAGGCATTTGTGTATTCTTGATACAGCTGGTAAACTCTACGAGAAGCTTCTTAAGCGAAGAACCCTGGATGCTGTTGCAGAAGCAGGAGGGTTGTCACCAAGACAGTATGGCTTCACCACGGGGAGGTCGGCTGTGGATGCGATAAACGAAGCACCTATGAAACAATATAATGTTGGAAGCCCTTTCGTAAGGATTGCTTTAGACATCACTGGACCATTTCCGACGACTGAAAATGGTGGTAAATACATCCTGGTTGTAATGGATTATTTCACAAAGTGGGTGGAAATTTTCGCTATACCAAACCAAGAGGCCACAACTGTCGCGGATGTATTGTTGAAAGAATTTATCAGCCGATATGGAGTGCCATTGGAAGTCCACAGTGACAAGGGAAGAAATTTTGAAAGCCATCTATTCCAGGAGATTTGCGAGGAGCTGGGAATGAAGAAGACCAGGACAACAGCATTACATCCACAGTCAGATGGAATGGTCGAGAGAATGAACAGGACTATTGGAAAATACCTGTCCAAAGTAGTTTCCAGCTATCAGAGAGATTGGGACCAGTATATTTCCCTATTCGCATTGGCTTATCGATCTGCCGTCAATGAGTCCACGGGTGAAACACCTGCGAAAATCATGTTTAGACGTGAAAGGAGGCTTCCTTGTAACCTGAAATTTGGCTGTCGGCCTGGAGAAGATCTAGCAGGAGAAGACTACGTGATCCAATTGAGAAGAAGGCTGGACGATATTCATGAACTAGTTCGAACAAACCTTCAAGTTGCCAGCGACAGAATGAAAAGTCGGTACGACACGCAGGCCACAGAAGTCGGTTTTAAAGGAGACAAAGTATGGTTACACAACCCTACGAGGAGAAAAGGATTTTCTCCAAAATTACAAAAATCCTGGGAAGGTCCATACTTAATGAAAAGTATCAATGATGTTATATATCGCATAAGCAAGATCCCGAACGGAAAACCAAAAGTAGTTCACCAAAACCGACTAGCGCCATTCGAAGGAGACCATGACCTAGAGAAAGGAGTAAACCATATTCGAGATGTGCCTGACTCTACCTTCGATGAATTTATGGGCGCGTATGGAGGTACCGGGAAAGCTAGATATGGAGTCACTTCAGAACAACGACAAGATTTGTTCACTCTCCCGGAAGATTATTCACTGGCATACAACATCCCCGCCCGTCTCAAGAACGCACGAGGGTAAGCATCCGTCTTTCGACAGAAGTTCGGGCAATTAAAAAAACTTGAAGACCAAATCCCAGCCCCTGGCAAGACAATGAAACTGAAACATAATTCGCGGTACGTCTTCTACGTGGTAACTAAAAACATAATTTCAAGATCGATCTACCTACCGCGATATGTGGGAAGCACTTCGTAACCTCCGAGACCGTGTGTTAGAATCCAGCGTGAAGAAACTGGCTATGTCTAAGGTAGAGAGTAGCCAGTTGGATTGGCGAGTTATCAGGAACATGGTAGAGATTATCTTTCGAGATACCGGTGTCCAGATATTAATTTGCAGCTACAACCCCCGTTATCAGTATCCGATGAAGACGGTTCCCTGCTATTTCCATAAGATCGAAAGTGTAGAAATGGGGCCAGTTGCTGATTCAAACATCCAGTCTCGGCTACACAAAAGTTACAGGAGGAACTTCCATTTAAGGAGGGGGTAATGTTACGAAACAGCACACTGGTATAGTCCCTGAATCCGACTCTATCTAAGCCATGTATGAAAGTTAAAATTATGAAGATGCGCAGGGATTTCTTAGAACTGGTTTCGATTGTTACTATCTTATCTAGACATTGTTTTTGTGACCAGTCTTATCTAGAAAATGCCAGAGCCAATTGTTTTTCTGTGAGCCACAATCTAGAATTATCTAGTAAAAAAGGCACTAATATATAAGGGACCGACCACCAGCGAGTTAGTTTAGTTTATAATTTGACAACATCCTAAGATAAACAGTAAATGAGTGAATAAGTGTTTATATAAATTAGTTTAAGTGAATATACTGTGTCTATAAATTTAAGTCAATAGTTAAGTGTATATATATTAATTGTTAGTGAGTAGTTTAGTGTTAAATAATTTCGTAAGTAGCCATACCGTGTGTTTAAAGTTTATCCCACCCGTTTACGTTTTAATAAATAAGGAAAACATAACAGTATTGTATACTACTAAATATGTTTCTAATTAATTAATGCGATTTCATACATATACCAGTATCTCAATAATCACCATGTATAAAACAGATTTCTATACGTATTTTTTCTTCACAAATGCACACTATAATATTGTGACTCACTATCAAATGCAACATTTTGAGTATTTTCTTATGGAATTGTATACATACATTCGTAGTTTCAAACTTCATGTAACTCCTTTCGAAAGACAAAATCTAATAAACCGTCTATTCCCAGAGACAGAAAGCTTTCATATTCGTATTATTTATTCTTTTGACTTTCATAGTTTCATAAAAAACTATAAATGCATTATCTAAAAATATGAGAACCAAAACATCAATAAAGTCCTTTTATAGTCATAAACATTGTATCTATTATTATTTAATTAGTGAATCTCCGATTCATAATCATCTGGAATTTGTAGCAACTCTCGTGATGCTTAATTTTAAATATTGGTGAAAGCATATATGCACAATCGACCCGAATATTTTAATTCTGTCGCGTTGGAATTTCAACTTTTGGTGAACGCTCTTGGCGGATTGAAAATTTAAATTTTGGTGGGTGCGTTTTCGAATTATTGAAGTTCAGAAACTGATATTCTACGAAATGGTTAGGAGCTTTTAATCACTCTTATGAATACATTACTTATGAATAATTAGTACACAATTAAGACAATTACGTATAATAATGAAACGGAAGATTTTTATAACACGCTACAAGATGTGCTGGACAAGCTACAAGAGAACGATAAACTCATGATCCTTGGAGACGTTAATGCAAGAATTGGAAATAATATCATAAACAGTATCAAACAACGATTCAACGAAGAAACAATTAATAGGAATGGAGAACACCTTATTGACTTCTGCGCTCAAAATATTTTAAGAATAAACAACACGTTTTTCCCCCATAAACCCCAACACAAGTACACTTGGCAAAATACACAGAGACAACAATCAACGATCGATTACATAATAACTAATAGAGAGATCTTACCTAAGCAAATACTTAATGTAAGAGCTTTAACATCGCCCAATGTAGGGTCCGATCACAAATTTATACTGGGGAAATTCTCAATTAACATTCCATTAAACAAGAAAAAATCACCCAAATACGTGGAAAAGATACCAGACCACAAAATAGCTATATCAGAGAAGATTGAAAGAAAGATTTTAGACACACCCAGTAACAGACGAGGAAAATTTAAATGAGATTTGGACAAAAATGGAATCTAACATATTGTAAGTTGCAAAAGAAAGTATAGGAGTCAGAAAAACTAACGTAAACTCAACAAAAACATGGATTGAACAGGCCCAGATTCTTCTGAAAAATATCGATCATAATTTGTATTCAGTATATTAATGTAATAATAGTATTTTCCTTTTAGGTCCGGTGCTAAACCTTACCAAGAAGGTGTTGAGATAAAATCAATTATGAGGTCTGGTACTGACTGGAAATGGCCTGCAAAAGAAGGTGTTTTAAACTATTTTCATGATATATAATTTGTAGGATCCAAACACCTATCCAGAAAAATAATAGGGGTATATTTTCTATTCCCGAGATGAGCAAGTATACCGAATAAGAAATATTTCACACAGATTGTGACTATATCCAACTCTGCAGCAGTGGGTGTCCATTACCTATGATTGAATGACCATTACTGCTACAAATGTATATGAATTTTAATTATTGCAAAAGCAAAGATTAAATTGTTTCTTTTTAATATTGTTACTGGTGTACTTTGTAGACAATAAAATGTTTAATCCTGATTAAAAAATATCACGTACACCAAATAGTTTTGTGCGTGTGTGTGTGTGTGTGTGAGATTTTGGCCGTAGAAAACTTAGTTCTTAGCCACAAAAATTATTTAATTTTAATGTTCAACTTTATATTGAAATTTGTGCACTCAACTAAGGCGTCTAAAATAGGTTTTTCGTTTAAACTTAATAGGTGAGTTAAATTTGTCGGTAAAGAAATATTGTGATTAATGAGAAAATTTAGAAATATATTTATTTGATATTGGTGATTTCTACAGGAAAAAATTAAATGGTTAAGATCAGCTATTGAACTATTGTCACATGAACATTTAGAAGAGCCTATAATTCCTATTTTAGCAAGGTGCGCAGGAAAGATACCATGATTTAGTTTCATTCTAGTTACTATCGTAGTGTAGTATTTATTTGTATTGTATTCTTGAATATGTAGTATTGTTTTGGATATTTCTGGATGTATAAGTGTGTATGGGTTTTTAGACTCTTTTACGTATTCCTGCCATACACTATTCCAACTGTGAGTGATTTGTCTTTTAAGTGACGGCAATAGGTCAAGTGTGTTATAAAAATCAAAAAACTTGTTTTCCAAAACTGCCTTTTTGGCAAGGCTATCTACAATTTCATTCCCTTTAATGCCAGCATGTCCTTTTACCCAGATGAACGTTATTTTAGTATCAGAATTACTTAATAGGTATAGATAGTTTTTAATATTCCATAAAAGGGAATTTTTTACCTGATTATATAATTTTTTAGTTTCTATAGTTTCCAATGCTGCTTTTGAATCGGTTATTATAAGACTATTGCCAATTTTGTTTTCAAATATATAAGTGAGGGATTGCCATATTGCATACATCTCCGCTGTGTAAATTGAACATGTATCATGTAAACGCATTTTAACAGAAAAACATTTATTCGAATGATAAAAGGCACATCCAGTTCCATTATTGGTTTTTGAGCCATCCGTGTAAATAGTTGAATAATTTGTATAGTTTGAAAGAATGGATATCATAATGTTTTTGTTAACTATGTCTGAAAGTGAATATAAGGGGAATATGATGTTAGGTTCAAACATACATGAGTCATAGCTGAATCTAACCATTGGATATTTGTTGACAGTATGAATTAACTTCTGAAATTTATTAATATAAATAAAAGCATCGACCAAAGGTGGATTATTTTTAATCTTCCAATATTTGTTTGTTAAACATTGTGTTGTGAGATAAGCAAGATTATTGAGGTTATTGCAGCAATCTTTTTCTCTAATTTTGATTAAATATTTATTTGCCAGATATTCGCGTCTAATTGCTAATGGAGGTTCAAGAGATTCAACTAAGATTGCATCAGTTGGGGATGATCTCATTGCTCCTATACATATACGTAGAGCTTTAAATTGAATGCGATCTACAATTTGTAGATTTGTTTTGCTAGCAGAACCGTACAAAGTCGATCCATATAAAACATTAATGAAATGGCCACACCAAACTTTAACCTAGAAACACATCTTAACATGTTTATCCCTTTCTCACATCTACATTTGATATACTCAATATGTTCCGTCCACAACAACTTACTATCCAGAAATATGCCTAGGTATTTATAATTATTCACCACTGGAATTGTAAGTTCAGAGAGAAGCACTGTTGCGGGTGGATGACATCGATGTCTCGTGAAAAAAAGGACAGAGCATTTTTCAGGCGATATGTTAAAACCTAAGTCATGTAAGGATCGTCTAATAGTATTCATCATGTTCTCGAGAACACACAAGCACTCTTGGTGTGAATTTTGGATCGTATAATAGGCAAAATCATCAGCATACTGAACTTTATAACAAGAATCATCTCCTATCCGATGCAATTCTGTTGTATATAAATTAAAAAGAATAGGGCTCAAAACAGATCCTTGCGGTAGACCTTGAGACAATACCCTCGGACCATGAAGTTCATTCTTATGATCTCTGAGGTAGATTTTCCGATTTGTGTACAGATTAAAAATATTGGTCGCCACTTTATTACCAAAACCGAATTCTATAAGTTTTTTTGTTAGTATGTTTAAATTTACAGCATCATAGGCGCCTTTTATGTCGATAAATAAACAAGCAAGATATTTGTTTTCAGAAAAATTTACTTGTACGTGATTAACTAATTGTGTTATAGCATCTATCGTGCCGCAACCCTTACGATACCCATATTGTGTTGCCGGAAGAAGTTGATTGTTTTCTGTAAACCATTCTAACCGCGCTTTGATCATTTGTTCAAACGTTTTTATAATGGTGGAAAATAAAGAAATTGGCCGAAATGATGTCGCAATAGAGCTATCCTTAAAAGGTTTGGGTAATAAGGTAATAATTACGTCTTTCATGGTTTCTATGTAATCATTTTGTAACCACCAGCCGTTAAAAATATCTAAAAGATTTGTTTTTGCTATTATGGGAAGGTTTTCTATCATATTATATGTTAAATTGTCTTTACCAGGCGCAGTATTTCTGGAAGTTTTGACAGCGTGAAGTAATTCTTGCATATTAAATGGAGTTTCTAAATAAGGATTTGTTTTTAAGATGTGTGATGGATCAAGTTCGAGTTTATTTTGGACAGTTGCAGGACAAATTAATTCAAATATTTCTTCAAGCAATTGTGGTGGTAGAGGAGTACGATTATTCTGAAAATGTTTATTTGAAATTCTTTTTATGAAATTCCAAATTTTAGTTTGGGGAGTATTCCTATTGATAGAATTTATAAAGGAGACCCAGCTATTTTGATTAGCTTTTTTAAAAGTTAATTTGGCAATTGCTACACTTCTTTTATAATTAATAAAATTTTGGAAATTAGATATTCTTTTATATTCAAGAAGAGCTTGTTTCCTTTTTTCTACTGCTTCTGTACATTCTATGTTCCACCAAATAGGTTTTTTAGTAATTGGAATAAAAGGTTTTTTGGTAGGCATAGACAAATCTGCGGCTTTTGACATGGCTGTAATTAACAAGTCAGCTTTTTCTGAGAGATTAATATTAGAATAATTTTCAGTTAATATTTGATCAATATGGTCCTGATATGTTATCCAATTTTCTCTCGAGTCATTCCATCTATTAGAAGTTAAAATGTTTGCGCGATTACCTGACAAATGGAGAGAAATGCTTATTATAAAATGATCAGAACCTAGAGTTTCTTCCATAATTTGCCAATCTAGATAGGAAACTAGGTTAGGAGTAACAAAAGTAAGATCAACCCTAGAAGGATTTTCATTAGGCCTGTGTATTCGAGTTGGTTTACCATTATTGACACATATTAAATTGCAGTGATCTAAAGCATCTACAAGTCTTTTACCTTGTACATCATCCTTGTGGGATCCCCATAGATTATGGTGACAATTAAAATCACCACAGATAATAACCTTACCTGAAAATTGTGAGAAAATATTTATCCAGTCATTGACATTAACAGTATTTGCGTTAGGTGGTTTATATATGTTTACTAAGGTTATTTTCATGTCACTGATTTCTATTGCACAAATTTCTATGCTAGCATCAAATTTTTTCATTATTTCAATTTTACTAAAGTTTATATCTTTTTTGACATAAATGCCTACACCTCCGTAACCATCATCCTTTTTTTTTGTATGGGATAATAACCTCGAAGAGAAAAATTATCTTCCATTTTAGTTTGTAACTCTTGTAATATTAAAATATCGAATGAATAGCTTTCTAAAAATTGTAATAAGTTGTTTTTTTTATCAGTAATTGAACGACAATTCCATTGAAACAAATGTAATTCACCAAAAGTCCTCATCATAAATACTCTCTAAATCACTGACTGGATTATTTATAATTGAGCAAAATTGATTTCTAATACTATTATGGATTTCTTCCAAATTTTTGTATTTACTTTGAAAATATGTAGGATCAGTAAGTGCTTTAGTTATTAACGAATTAACTTCAAATATTATTTTTTCTTTATGAGCGATGAAATCATCACGGTGAGGGTTTGGAATGACAGGTTGTGATTGTGGGCGTGGTGGAACTTTTTTTGTAGCTTGAGATACTCTAATAGGAGATACACTTTTACGTTTAGTCGGTTGTGTTCGAGGTCTTTGGGTGAGTGATTGAGTAGCAACATGTGAGTCTTTTGGGCTAAGTGGTAATTCTGGAAAATTATTAAGATTATTAAGTACCGAAAATCTATTATTGGTGGTAATTTTAGCATAAGATGGATTATTAACTATTTTTCCCGCTTCCTTAAATGATATATTATGATATGTCATTGTTTTTTTATATTAGATTGAAACTTATATGTGGGACAATTTTTATTTAATGCATTATGATCAAATTTTTCACAGTAAATACAATATTCATGAGTAACGTTACAATTATGATTTTCTTCCATTTTATCACCACATTTTCTACACTTCTCAACTCCTTTGCATAATTTTGTCGTGTGTCCGTATCTCATGCATTTGAAACATTGGACAACCGGGTATATATACGGTTCAACCTCAAAATTACATAAATTAATTTGCACTCTAGAAGGGAGGTTACTACCTAGAAATGATACGATTATCATTTGTCTTGGTATTAATTTTGTTGTACCATCTGAATTTTTAAATTTCCTCATCATTCTTTTCACACTCATAACTTTTTTATTCGAGTTAATATTGTTAACTAAATAAGTTTCATCAAAAAATGTATCTACCATTCTTATAACTCCTTTTTTGGGTGAAAAATGTAGGTACATAAGCTATAAGATCATTTTTGATAATTATTTCATGAGTAATTAAACTATTTGCAATAGAATATGTTTTAAAAATTACTTTAACTCGATTTCTTCCTACTGATATAATATCTGATACGTTTTCCTTAAATTCATTAATTTGAAAAAGATGATGTCCAATACGAATGGGAAATAATCTACCTAGCTGTTTATTTATATGTTCAACATATACAAAATAAGGACCGGTATCAGTCGATCGGTATTTATTATTTATATCATAAACTGGTAAATTATCACTAGTCGTACCTGTTTTTTCGTTGTTGTCACTGTTTTTTTCAGGAGACCCTCCGGGGTCTCCTGAATCATAATCCATTTTGTTACTTACTTTTTTATTTGTGTTGTACCTAAACTAAACTTAATATTATTCAAAATTCTCAAATAGTTACTACTTAAATAAATAACTGCTAGCACTCAATTCGTGGGCGATGTGGACACTATCACTGCATGAATTGAACTGCAAATAGTTTTGTTTCTATGGGATTTTAAATTATTAGTTTTCTTAGACGTGTCCACTACTCCCACATCGACCCTATTTCTGATTAACCCCCATTTTATTTCTGCATTATAATCCAAAACTGCTTTTATCTTTTTTAAAACTAAAAAAACTTTCATTCAACTTTTCCGAACTCCTTTCAAATTCTCATAAAATGTACCACAACCCTTTGTTCTGAATACTTCAATATCACAGAAAAGACATAAAAATCTTAGTTTTTGAAAAAAAATATTAACAAACATTCGAAATATCACATTTTGACTCACCCATTTATCTTTATCAACCCGGTAGTGCATTGAACAATCATATTTGCACAATAAATATAAATATATTGACTAAGTAACGAAATTCTGACTAAGACACATAATTTTCATTAAAACATATAATTTGTTAATCATATTTTTTTTTATTTTTAATATAGGTTCAGTACGTTTGGTATGATCAAAGCAAATATTAAAATACGATCAATTTTGTATAAACTAAAACCTACTTTCAATTGACACACACATCCTTAAAAAGAAGATATCAACAAAATTTTGGAAATTTGCAAGCGACAAATTGTAGGTTAGAAAGAGTATATCGCTGACCATCAATTTCTGTAGCAGTATATTTCCAGCAATCAATTGCTGCGACGGTATATTGCTAGAGATCAATTGCTTTAACATTATATCGCTGACAATTTCTGTAGCCGTATATTGCCAGCAATCAATTTCTGTGGCGTTACCTTGCTATAGGAACAATTGCTGTAACATTATATCACTGATTATTAATTTCTGCAGCGGTATATAGCCAACAATCAATTTCTGTAGCACTATCTTGCTAACGATCAACTGCTGTAACATTATATCGCTGTCGATAATTTTCTGCAGTGATATAATGCTAGCAATCAATTGCTGTAGAGACATATTCTCTCTCTCTTCTAGCTGTTTTCTATCCTTTGGATATAGGCCTCTCTCATATTTTTCCAGTTTTCCCTGTTCTGTGCCACTTGGTTCCAGTTAAGTCCGGCTGTTCTTTTGATGTCATCATACCATCTATGCTGTTGTCTGCCGGTGCTTCTTTTCTCCCCCCAAGGTCTCCATCTTGTTATTTTTCCGCTCCAGTTGTTTTTATTTCGGGCAACATGTCCGGCCCAGTTCCATTTAAGACTGCCTATTCGCCTCACTATGTCCTCTACCTTGGTTCTATTTCTTATCCACTCATTGGTTTTATGGTCTTTAAGCGTTATTCCTATCATTTTTCGTTCTATTGATCTTTAGTGTATCTTTAATTTATTTAAGATTTTCTTTGTTCACATCCGTAGGTTGTTACTGGGAGAATGCATTCCATGTAAACCTTGGTTTTTAGTTTGAGGGGTAGGTTGGAACTGAAGACGTGTCGCATCTTCCCGTAGGCCGCCCATCCTAGATGTATTCTGTGTTTAATTTCAAGTTCTTGATTGGCTTTACCCAATGTTAACTCTTGACCTAGGTAGACATAAGAGTTCACCTTCTTTACCTGTTGTCCTAGCACATTTATACTCTCTATGTTTGTCCGTTGGTTTGTCATGAATTTGGTTTTAGAAATGTTCATTTCTAGGCCTACTTTTCTTGCTTTTTGTTGTAGTTCTATAAGCATGTGTTGTAATTCTTCACTGTTTGGGGCAAAAATGGCAATGTCGTCAGCAAATCTTAGGTTACTTAGTTTTTCTCCCGATATATTAATTCCTCTGTCTTCCCAGTGTAGGCTCTTGAAGACGTCTTCTAGCATCAGTGTAAACAATTTGGGTGACACAATGTCTCCTTGTCTAACGCCTCTTTTAATTGTGATTTCCTCGGTGTCTTCATATAGCCTTACTTTCATTTTTGAGTTGTCATTTAGTGTCTGTATAATGTCAATATATCGTTGGTCTATTCTTGCATTTTTCATTGACCTGATGATTGCCCAAAATTCAACTGTGTCGAAGGCCTTTCTAAAATCTATGAAGGCGATCCATAATGGGATGTTATATTCCGTTACTTTTTCGTTCAGTGTCCTTACGGTGTGGATATGTTCTATTGTACTCATGCCTTTCCTGAAGCCCGCCTGCTCATAGGGTTGGTATGCGTTGAGTTTGTATTCAAGGCGGTTTGCTATTATTCTCATTAAAAGCTTGTAGATATGTGATAGTATGCTGATTGGTCTATAGTTTTCTAGGTTGCTTGGATCACCTTTCTTATATATCAGTATGACTATCGCGGTGTTTCAATCCTGTGGTATTCTTCCCTCGGTTAGGCATGTATTAAATAATGATTTAAGCTCCCTTATCAGTAGGCTTCCACCTTCCTTCAACATTTCCGGTATGATGTTATCATCGCCTGCCGCCTTTCCGTTTTTTAGTTGATTTAAAGCTTTTTCAATTTCTTCCTCTAGAATCTCTGGTAGATCCTCGGAGCCAACGTTACATATCTTGTTTTTCTGGTCATTGTTTGCTCTTCTAACATCCTCATTGTCTATTTTGGATTCGTACAGACCTGTGTAGAACTTCTCTGTTATCTTGAGTATCTCTCTTCGATCTTCTGTTATGTTACCTTGTTCGTCTCTCAATTTGATCATTTCTTTTTTATATGCGTTTTCCTTTTTAAAGATGTTTAGACCTCTGTTTTGCTGTATCAACTCCTCTATTCGATTCTCTTGATGCTTTCGTATGTCCTGTTTGGCCATTGTCCTTGCTGTTTTGTTTAGTTCGGCATACTCTACTGTGTTTCTTTTGTTGTCTTTAATGAGCTCTCTCCTTCTTTCCAGTAGCTGTTTGGTTTGTGTTGTAAACTTTTCTATTCTTTTAGTTTTTGATGTTACTAAACTTGCGGTTGTTTCTTTCAATGTTTTTACTAGTCTATTGTTCGTTTCGTCCAAGCTCTCGTGTAATGATGTTGTTTCCTTTGTTAGTCGTTCTGTCAATCTTTTGCTATATATTGACTTGTTGTCTCTTATTGTACCAGGATCTAGACGGTATTGCGTGCTGTTGAATTTTTTTGCTCTTTCCAATTTTGTGTTTAATGCGATCCTGCACCGGACTAATCTGTGGTCGCTGCCCGTAGTAAAGGAGTTAGGACGTCAACATCTTGGACGATATGTTTATTTGGTGTTAGCACGTAGTCTATTTTGTTTTTTGTAATTCCATCCGGGCTGGCCCAGGTCCATTTTCTGTGGGGTCTTTTTTTGAAAAACGTATTCATTATGTATAGTTGTTCTTTTTCTAGGAAATTTGCAAGCATCGTCCCTCTTTCATTCCGTTTCCCCAGACCAAATTGTCCAACATACTGCGAGCTATTACACTGCTCTCCTATTCTTGCGTTAAAGTCTCCTATTATCAGCGTGTATCTTGTCTTATTTTCTGTTAGGCTCTGTGTGATTTCATCATATAGCACCTCGACCTCTTCATCCTCATGGCTACTTGTTGGAGCATAGATTTGAACGATTTTAATTGTTATATTGGAGTTAATCTTAAGTGTTATGTATATTACTCTATCTGATATGGCTTTAAGTATTTGAAGATTTAGGGAGATTCGTTTGTTGATAAGAAAACCCACACCACCCAAACTATTGTCTTCTCTTCCTTTGTAGAATAGGATATGTCCTGATCTTAGTCTAATGGATTCTTCACCTCTTCTCCTTGTTTCTGATATTCCCAGAATATCCCAGTTTATTCTGTCCAGTTCATATTGTAGTTCCGTTAACCTTTCCTCGTTTCCAATTGACCTAGCGTTATAAGTTGCAATGTGAAGTTGGCAGCCTTGTTTTACCCAGGGATTCTTAGCACCCCCTGCTCTACGACTGGTCTGACCGCCACCTTGGCCAGGGTCGTACGAGCCGCTGGGCACTGGGGGCCTTTGGTTTTGGTGTGTCTTCATATGAGAGGGGTTTAGCCATAAAACACCACGTTGGCCAGACGTTTTGGTGAGTGTAGGTTCAGCCGCCCCTAACCTGGGGAACCGTCGCTGTTTGCAGCCGCCCACTCTGGGTCAGACGCTGCAGATTTTGCCTGTTGGCCCGCGGGGCGTATTTGATTTCCGCCCTACCACCCATATCTGGGAAGCATTCCCCTATCCGCCACCCGGGGACGCGCTCTCAAGGAGTTACAGGCTCTCCCGAGAGACATATTACTGCAGATTAATTTATGTATCAATATGCTGACTATAAATTTCTGTAGTAATGAATAGCTAGCAATCAATCTTCCCATAGCCAAAAAATTCTAAAAGTAAATAGAGAGCATATGTATTGATTAACAATAACGGCAATAATAAAGTTTATGACATTTATAAGAAAAAGTAAATTGCAATGTATTCATTTTCATTCCTAGTTTAAGAAAACATTATTTGTTATTATAGAAACTCATGGGAGAATAATACTGGGTGACTCAGAGTGGATTTTAGATTTCGAGACGTTTTAAAAGTTGTGGGGGGAGGGAGGGGTAGTGCTGGCAATTTGCGGAGAATACGTCGATCAGAACGGCAGAGAACATTGATGGTGCGACTGGAAATCCGGGGCGCTCAATTCGAAAACATAGCCAGGTCCTGAAAATTAATCGTTCAACGTGTTTAAACAAAAATGTATACTTCCATCCATACAAGATTAAGTTGATGCAGTTTCTGAAGCCTATACACCACGAAATTAGAAAAATTTATAGTGACTATGTTTTGGGATGAAGAAAGCTTGGATAACATTTTGTTCAGTGGTGAGGTTCACTTCCATCTGAACGGATATGTAAACACGCAGCACTATCAGTATTAGGGACCCGACAACCCAAAAGAAAATAATCAAAAACAATTGCATTTCAAGAAGGTGTACCATGTCGTGTTCTGGAATAATCGGGCCCTACTTTTTTGAGGATGCCCGTGGCTGCTCTGTAAGTCCGACCATACATTAAAAAAATGAGAAACTTTAAAGATGAAACGTGAGTAACGAAACATGAAATACTAAACTGCTACTGTGATACACATACAAAAGAAACAAATTTAAAGTTAGTTTCTGTTATCGATGGACACCGATGAGAGTTCCGATAACTCTATGCGTGCAGTTGTAACCATATTATTATTAGCAAAAAAAGTAAACGAAAGAAACGTCGTTATTGGATTCATCCATATAACTATAAAAATATTAAACATAATTCCTATATAGTATCAAAAGAGCTAAAAGTCATCATTCAGACGTTTTACTTTACTAGCCACCTTTTGCCAGGCTAATTCATCGAAGTTTCTATTAGAATACTTATCTAATTCGTAATTGTAGAGAGAACTTCATATTTTTCAATCACTGAAATATTACATTAAATTATTCGTCGTCTCTCATTTTAAAACCAACTGTTCCGCTCAAAAACAATCAGATAAAACTGTAACATGAAATCAGAAATAGAACAGAATCTATTTCATAAAAAAAGTTTCAACAAAGTTTGTTTCTCAATGGAACGCATTTCACTGATCTGCGATATCCCATTTAAAACAATGTGTTGCTATTTTATGAAACATGTTTCTTTGGTGTGACAAGCCAACGGTACACTGCAATGCTCCGCCAACTGTCCACTCCGCCTCTTCAATTATTTCCTGATTATCCAAACTGGACCTGGTTTTAACAGGATGGGGGGACGGCAGACACAGCAGCAGCATCAATATACACTCTGCGTGAATTGTTATTTCCAGATTTGGGGATATCCTTTTCCCGCCAAGATCACCAGACCTTACGCTGGGGAAATACCAATTAACATTCTATTAAACAAGAAAAAAACCACTCAAATACGTGGAAAAGATAAACATAGAGTTACTAGAGGACCAGACCACAAAATGGCTATATCAGAAGAGATTAAAAGAAAGATTTGAGACACACCCAGTAACAGACGAGGAAAATTTAACTGAGATTTGGGCAAAAATGGAATCTAACATGTTGTAAGTTGCAAAAGAAAGTAGAGGAGTCAAAAAAATTTACGTACACTCAACAAAAACATCGAAACCGTGGTTCACTGAAGAAATTAGAGATCTAGTATATGGAAAAAGAAAAGCATATCTACAATATTGCAGTAACAAGACAGCCGACAACTATATCAACAATACAAAAACATAAAGACTATTGGACACGGTTTACCAAAGAAATGGAGCACGATCTATACGGATCGCAACGTAAAATGTGGAAAGTCATTCAAGGCAGAAAAAAACCGATCAGTGAATATAAAAATCTTAATAAGATAGAAGGAGAAAAATGGACAACCTATATTAGAAAACTTTATAATCCAGAAACGAATATACCTAGAAATGAATATACAGAGGAAGATGAAGAAGACGATGTCGAGGATGACCAAAACATAAAAATAACAAAGGAAGAACTTTAAAATGGCATAGAATAATTAAAAAATAGAAAAGCCCCAGGACCCGATGGTATACCGAACGAGCTATTGAAATACGGAGGAGGACAATAATGGAAAACATAAGTACACTTTTTCAGAAAATCTTAGACAGCAAGAAGTTATCAGAACAATGGAAAAATAGCATTACAATACCAATATATAAAAAAGGAAACAAGAATAAACCTAGCAATTATCGTACCATTACCTTGCTAAACACAACACTCAAGCTATTAACGAAAATACTCACCAATAAAGAATATACGATATCAGAAGAGCAACAGGGCTTCCGACAAAACAGATCAACAATAGATGCCATTTTCATAGTCAGACAAATAGTTGAGAAAGCAATTAATATAATAATCCTGTATATATGTGCTTTATAGACCTGACCAAGGCCGTTGACCGTGTCAAATTAGAAGATATGCTAAAATTACTAAAATCAGGAAACCAATCCAACACGATGGTAAAAATAATTGAAGACGTGAACACAAACAACAAAACTAAAATTGAGGTCGAGAATGAATTAACACCGGAAGTAAATATTACATCAGGAATTCGACAGTGAGATAGTTCAAGCCCATTACTATTCAATCTAGTAATGGATAAAATAATAGAAGAAGTAAAAAACGTGGGACACGGATACAGGCTTGGAGGAAAACAAATAAAAATGTTGTGCTATGCTGACGATGCAATTCTGATATCAGACAATGAGGACAACCTACAACGTATGGTAAATGTCTTCAGAACATCGGCGGAAAATATAATATAATATGCAAATATCAACCACTAAGACCAAAACTATGGTAACGGCAAGAGAACCCAGACGATGCAAAATTGTAATTGACGATGAAATAATAGAGCAGGTTACAAGGTTCGAATACCAGGGTATAGAAATATCCAGCTACGGAGAGCTAAAACAAAGTGTACGAAAACAAGCAAATAAGGCATCTTATACATATCAGGTTGTCTGAGGGATGTTATTTGGAAAAACAAAGGCATGAGACTGGATGGGAAAGAGATTCATGGATAATTCACGCAAAAAAAGGGTTACTGAAACAAAGTGGTAACCGCGGACATGCATGTTTCTGGCTCATTTACCGTCTTCAGCACGGTATAACCAAATGAGTATGTGAAATTTGGGAGCAAAGATGTTAATCGAAACATGGGAAAACACAAAACAACGGATTTCAGCAGGGAAACCAAATAATGCTCATTTGCGCCTTCAATTGGAAGATCCTGAGTTTTCAGGACAACAACCAAGATCGACACGGAGGCGCATATAAATATAAATATAAATAAACGGTTTTAGAGATTAAAACTAACTTTCCCGCATCTGTGGCCCTGAATAATATTCTATCATAAACTTGTCACTTGTGTACACTTCGGGGGATGTATCGTGCTAATAAACCGAAATTTGTCCAAAAATAACCAAAAATAACCAAAAATAACCAAAAAGAACCAAAAATAACCAAAAATAACCAAAAAAACCAAAAACAACCAAAAACGTAATATATCTGGATTCATAGGACCTGCTGTACTGGAGGCTGTATCTTGTTAACAAACTGAAAATTCTACAAAAATTTAGTACTTCAAGTACCATAGCACCCGTTTTACTGGCTTTAGTCAGCTGAATATCAATAGGGTTCATATTTGAGACGCCTTTAATGATATCCAATCATCAAATTGGTCACTTGTATAACTCCGGAGGCTGTATCGTGCTAATAAACTGAAACTTCTCCAAAAATGACAAAAATATCGTACTTAAAGTACTGTAGCACCAGTTGTATTGGTTCTGGTGAGCTGAAAATAAATAGAGTTCATCAGTGAGATGTCCTGAATAATATTCAATCATAAAATTGGTGACTTGTTGTACTTCGAAGGCTGTATCGTGCTAACAAACTGAAATTTCTCAAAAAATGACAAAATGTCGTACTTCTAGTACCATAGCACCCGTTGTACTGGCTCTGGTGAGCTGAAAATCAATAAGGTTCATCTGTGACATGTCCTTAACAATATGCAATCATAAAATTGGTGACTTGTTTCACTCCGGAGGCTGTATCGTGCTAACAAGACATGTAACGAAAAGTGGCCGACGACAACGACGACGACATACACACGGGATTTTTTTTCTAAAAACCGTTTTTTCTGGGTTGTTGTTGATAGAAAAAGTAATAATAACTCAAAAAAAAATTTCAAATTTCCAACTTTTTTTGGGGTAAACCAATAGGTACTTTTCTCGCATATTAGATAGGTTGGGCGGAAAAGTAATAGATAAATGAGTTATTTGTCACTCTGGCAATTTAGCAATGGACAGAGCTTTGCCAAAGGTCTCTTAAATATACCTTGATACGTGCGATCAACAGCAACTCTTGCTGCACCATCATCACCAAAGTAAAGTTTAATTATTCTCCCAATAGGCCATTTCAGAGGAGAATACTGTTCATTTCTAATTAACACCATTCGACTGGTACAATTAAATCAGTATTTTCAAGCAATTTTTCTCTTTATTGCAGAGTATGAAGATATTCTGAATGACACTAATGCCAAACATTTTGGTGTAGACGTTGTAGTAGTTGCCGGCGGCTTAATGTATTCAGTTTTAAATTAGTTAAATCGGAATTCGGTAAAGTTGATAACGGTTCAATTGTTAAAAAATGTCCATGCGTTAAAACCGACAAATTGTTTAGATCTAAACTGATTGAACATAAGGGGCATGAATTTAATACTGCCTCTATTTGAGTAAGTAAAGTTTCCCGAGTCAAGGCTCCAACGTTCGACGGAAAGACATCGTGGACCAATTATGTGAAATAATTTGAAGCAGCCGCTAGTGAATAATTGGTCCGACAAAGAGAAGGCAGTAAACTTAACCATCGCGCTTCGGGGAGATGCCTTAGATGTACTTCAGACATACCTCTGGAAGAAACGGATGACTTCAAGCAGCTGAAGAGGAGGTTGGACATGCGTGAAACGTGACTAAACTCTACAAGAGTATGAACTGGACATTGCCCGACTAGTTCAATTTGCTTATCCATCAGCGCCAAAGAACATGATGGAATGTTTGGGCATCCAGAACTTTATTGACGGCTTATATGACCACGATTTGGAGAAGACGCTTCGATTAGCCCGTCTCAAAACCGTGGTAGATGTAGGACCATGCAGGAAGAAGGTGACGATCACAGACTTAACCAAATCGTCAACTTGTTGAAAGGTATGGTAGACAGGAAACCGAAGAAGATCAGGTGCTGTAATTGTGACGAGCTAGAGCAGGTACGCAGTTTGTGCAAACCAAGAACCTCTTCAATGCAAAGTGGCCACGAAGGATTCGCGGTGCAACAAAGGTAGGAACAAGGTGACGATGACTGACTTGAACAGATCGTCAACTTGTTGAAAGGTGTGGCAGACAAGAAGCCGAAGAAGATCAAATTCCGGAAGTGTGGTGATCTAGAGCACGTACGCAGCCCGTCTAAGCGCCCCAGGACTCCTGCAACCTAATAACTCCAGTGACAGGGGAAATCAGACAGGGATGAACAATCAAGCTGATGTGAATAACCGAAACGCCGACTTTCTGCCTAGACAGCCATGCCCTGTAGACTATTCTCACCTGTAACAAGTCGAAATCTAAGGAAGTTGCAGTTTCAAGAACTACGGTAGTCAACGAAGAATTCTTTGATCCGTGATATTCCCATAAAAAGTATAGTCTAATATTCTACTTTCAGAATACAAAAGATCGAAAGAATGTTTGGTTTTAAACTTTTGGTGAATGCGCTTGGTGGGCGTTATTTAAAATTTCGGTGGATGCGAATCGGATTGTTAGCTATGAGGATTTGTATAAAAAACTATATTTCTCTTCAAAAATGTTAAACTTTTATATTAAACTCATCGTTATCTCTTAATCAGTTAAAGCACCTTATAAGTGAATTTTATCATATGCAAGAGGAAATAATGTCACTATAAATTGGTCTCATCTGAGTTAATTAATTTTATTTTATCACCGGTTATAAAATGGATAAATATATCGCTCTATTTCTCGTAATGGAGAAAACCTAAAACGTAATTAAACGTCTTGGAAAAGATTCACCAAGGTCAAGTCGAACAGAACTGGCTGGATTTTATAAATTCGTACTATAATATCCAATTTATTACAATAACTTGAAACGAAGATATTTAAGTCCACAATAAATTGTTTCTTCGTAATTTAATTTTGTTATAATCTTCTCGAATAACTGGGATCTTATTTATTTCCGATGAAAGCTTCAGTTAAAATACAAAACATGAGCAATATACTTGTTAACAGATATTCTCTTTCAAATCATTAGTGGCAATTACTTTTGTTTTATATTTATGTTATTCTATAGTAGATTTTTGTAATTTTAGCTCACATTTTCTCCAATTTTGTAGTTTTGTGAAATTTTAATATTATTCTAATTATGCATTCCATATTACTTTTCCTCAAGTACGTCTCTGTAAACGAAAATAACGAATTAGTAATATTGGAAGTATTAAAAGTTTTACTACTGGATTTAATATATTTGCGTAAAATCATTGTAATATTTTCTCGCTTCCACTTGGAGTGGTAAGTAATACTTTTGTTGTTTACTCCAACCACTCACTTACTTAGTTTGATTGAATTAAAAAAACACTGAAATCGTTGAGTTGAAAGCAAAAATAAATAAACAAAAACGGAAATAAAGTATGCAAGGAACTTTGCTAAAATGAATAATATACAAAGATGGCGCTATTTTAGATAATTAGGTCGCACAACAGCTTCCTAACATGTCAAATGTCGAAATCACGAAATCACATGACCAATATACATTTTAATCTTTATTTACCGCAACCATATTTCAAAATTTAATAATTATTTAAAAGTTAAACGGAAACTTTCGATATTAGTATTGCAATAATTGTACTATTTGAGTGTATTTACAACAGCGTCTTCGTTTTCTATCGTCAATCTTTCCACCACGTCAATATACAAGTGACTCAGCTCAATAACTGAATAAAGATGAAAATATTTATGTCCAAAATGGCACACCAAACTGTATTTTCATATATAATATAATCGCCATTTAATAACATCTTGAAAACAGTTAGAAAATTAGGGTTAAGGATATTTTGGTATAGTTTATTTACGATAAAAAGACGATGACGTTGCAAAACAAAATATTGTGATGTTTCCAAGCTGTAGTTATTTCCTTTACTTAACGAAAACTAGAAAAGTCAATCTGATGTTAGATTTACAGTTCTTCTTTTCCATTGTTCCGTGCTTCGTAGGGCGTGAGTCAAATATATTTATTTAAAAATAAAAGGCTTGTATGATAGGCTTCATTAATTTAATATAAATATTTATTCATACAAAACTATGGATAAGATACAAGAAACGGTAACCTATATTCGAATTAACATTTAATTATTTTACATAGAAGAGGGTTAAATGACGAACTGTAGGTCATTCTACCTTATTCTATGCTCTATAGAACCATCTTCAAGCAAATTTAAATATTGTTTCTTTATACAATATCTATTATATTTATTGTAATAAAAATAGAATGGACAAGAAAAATATAGATACACAAAATAAAATTTTGTTACAAGATATAAAAATAAAAAATCTCCCATTTTATCAGTATTATTTATGTAGAGATACTGTGGTCGTTGTTTTAATTTGTGTATTATAAAATAACTGTACCTAATTAATTTAATAATAGTTATTAGTGATTTTGAAAAGGTGGAAATAAAACAAATTGGATAAAAATATACAAAAAAAAACACAATATTTCCACTACTCCGCTACAAAATCATCACTATCTTTATCGTCACTGTCTGGCACATCCTGTCTATCAAATACTATTTCTCTATCTCATCCACACACACAAAATCTGCGCCTTTTGTTAAACCTGTATCATAGTCAAACAGCAGTACTCAGGCTAGATGACAGCGTTATAGATGAAATACCAATAAAAAGCGGAGTAAGACAGGTGTTTTATCACCCCTGTTGTTTAACCTTTATTCGGAAAACATATTTCATGAGGCTTTATATGGCAGGACAGAGAGAGTAAAGATAGGTGGCGAAATTATAAACAACGTAAGGTACGCAGATGATACTGCCATCATTGCAGAAAACATGGAAGACTTGCAAATCCTGCTGGATAGAGTGCATGAGGCTGGTCGAAGATGGGGTATTAATATAAACATCAAGAAAACGAAATGGATGACTGCAGGTAGAATAAACATAGAACCAATTCCGATTACAATCAACAGACACAACATTGAACTGGTATCCCATTTCAAATATTTGGGTAGTTAGCTGAACAATGACATAACGTGCGACGAAGAGGTAAGAGCGAGGATTGAAATGGCACGTAGGGCATTCAGCAAATGGAAACCAATTCTCACGAATAAAAACCTCACAGTTCAGACGCGGTTGAGAACACTCCGCTGCTACGTATGGAGCATTTTTTTGTACGGATGTGAGACATGGACGCTTAAAGTTGACATCATGAATAAAATAGAAGTGTTTGAGATGTGGTGCTATCGGAGAATCCTTAAGATCCCGTGGACTGCAGATACCAGTAATGAAGAAGTACTCAGACAGCTATATAAGGATCGAGAACTCCTGAACACCATAAAAATGAGAAAGGTCAGTTATTTCGGTCATATAATGCGAGGAAACAAATATCACATCCCTCGGCTGATCATTCAGGGAAAGGTTGAGGGCAGAAGAAGGATAGGTCGCAAAAAGCTGTCGTGGCTACGAAATATTCGAAACTGGACCGGACTGGGAGTAGAACAACTATTCCGAATAGCGACAGATAGAGAACAGTTCAACCAAATTGTCATGGAGATAGCCCACGCTTGAAGATAGGCACGGCACCGAAAGAAGAAGAATCCCATCCATCTTGTATAATTTTTTCAGTGTGCTCTAAATATCAGGAGACACTTTTTCTAAAGACTTTTTCCATACACCTATTGCTTGTTCTGTTGATGAACCATTAGTTCCCACATGATCTCTATAACAAATTTCAACTATGCCCCAAATATGTTCAATTGGGTTGAACATACAGTGGTAAGGGGGAAGTCGAAGTACTTTGTGACCATATGTTTCAGATAATATGTCAGCTTCATATACTGTTGGTGGTTCACTCCTACAAAAATGCATATATTTAAACAAAATAAGTTATCTAAGTATCGCCATAATACTCGTATATTGAAAAATGTTTATATCAACTTACCGTTGTACTAAATTCAATAATTGGGTTTTGAGGAAAGTATTTTCAAAAGGAATATCATTTTGTATCAACCAGTTCTGTATATCAGCCTTTTTGGTAGCTGTTGTTGGTACTTTATTGATAACTTGCATTATCCATTACAATTGTGGCAGGTTCTTCCAAGTTCACTTAAAGCTGGTATTCAAATCAATGCAAAAAAATTCACGGTTCATTTCACCGTGGTAATCACCATCTTGTTTTTTGGAAGGAGAAACCAGCCCTGCTCCAGGAATAAATCCAGAAGGGGAACCAGCATGCAATACTATATACCTACAATAAGGAAATAACAAATTACTACTAGGTGTCCTAGATAGACTGCATAGCTCAAAACAACTATTAATAATTAAATAGATTTAAATAAAATAGTGTGACTAGTAAGTATTTGAAAAGGTCTTAAAATAGCAGGAATGTTAGTACATCATAAATTAATTGTAAAATTTTATTATTCAATTACCTTGGACCACCAATTTTGGTTTTTTTCATGCTTCTATGATTAGTATCTTGCCAAGAACGTCCAACAGTACCGTCTTTAAATATCCAGGTCTCATCCAAAAAAAAAACACAAATTGATATAAACCTTCCATTATTATCATCTTTTTGCTATTTGAATCCAATATTTTTCACTATCTTCGAGAGTGGTGTTAAACAACCATTAAAGAGTTCTTACTCCTGGAGTTTGTCTCTTGAAGTTTTCAAGGTTATGTGTTCCTCTGAAAAAATATTGTGTTAGTTAATTGTGAATAAAATAAAACAGTAAATTCAATATACTCACTGTTTCCATACATTTCGTATATAACATTTCGGAAAGCATTTTGATCAAAGTTATCAATTTCAACAGTGGGTTGTCTCTTTTTAGGTGGGCTTTTAGGCTGCTCACCTCTATTATGCTTGGCAGCAATACGGTTAACAGAGGTAACGCACAGTTATCAATTTCAACAGTAGGTTTCATGCGTTGTCTCCTTTTAGGTGGGCTTTTAGGCTGTTCACCTCTATTATGCTTGTATCAGTGGTAACGCTAAGTTGTAAAGCTTCTGCAACTCTCTACAATATAATTACTTCAATTTATGAAAGAATAATATATTATTAAGTTTAATTAACCTAACCTAACATTTTATCATTTACATTTAAATATGTAACAATAATATTAATAATGATGAATACAAATAGCGAATACTATTACTTACGTCTCTTACAGCAGTAAGCGGGAGAAGCGGGCACCCATTTCGGCAGTCTCGTTCAAAATAGCTCAACAAAGATGTTACCATCTCTTGACATTTTCTGTTCAGCTGTTTCGGAATTTTATTAACCACGCACTGCAGATTTGCCTAAATAATTAGTTATGAAAATAACTGTTTTTTTAATATTACAGAAGCAATGAGTTTAAAAGCACCAAAAAAACTTGTAAATATTAGACGATGATCGAACGTCAATAAACGTCAAAACAAACTGGGGAATTTTACCAGTTTATTTGACAACGTCTTGAAGTTTTGCCAACCCGTTAGCTGTAAATTGCCCTGGCTGTTGAGGATATAATGTATTCCCGGTTGGTAAATTAATATTTATTCTGATAAGCAGGAAAGTAACTAAAAATTACATCATCGTCTTTTTATCGTAAATAAATTATATATGTAGAGTCCTGATGTAATATTTACAATAGAGCCGGATTTATATATTTTTTCACTGATTAAAGATGTTTTTTTAATGACGCAGTTATTAAAATTCCCATATACAAATTATTAACTGTTTTTCCGGTATTATTTTGATCCAACTTCCTCCTGCAACAGGTAAATTAAGTTTGCGAATCACGCGCGATACCAACGTTAGAAATATTTGTAAAAGTTTCAGGTATTTCGCCCACATTCGACAACACATAAATCATATTTTATTTCCCAATAAATTCATTGGGTCCCCAGCTTTCAAAACAGATTTAGGAAACACTACGTTGCGGAAAAATCACAGTCACTGTCGATGTTTAAAATGTTTTAAACACGTGCGAAGATAATTGTGACATTTTTATTTCATTTTTCCATCGAATGTCAAGACAAAATAAAATACAAATATAGAAAGAAAAAATACACAGCGAAATTTTTAACAACTTCAAATTTTACCATTATATATAGAGAAAGATCGAATATTGAGATGATGAACTAATTAAAATGAGGCTAACAATGAGGGAGGCCGAAACTTTGACAGGAAATACAAGAAGAACGAACTATAGTTCGTAATAAAAAAAAAGATAATTCTGGAATAGACATCAGGCTTTCAAGTAGTTATGGAAAAAGGATGTTAATCTGTCTTATATTTATTATTAGTGTAGGTATTGAACACATTTTTGAAGCATTTGAGGTTAAACTAAACTTTTTTTAATAAATATTATTGGGGGCTGAGAATTGGATTCTAAAATTGCATCGCATTCCTTAGGACAGCCACGTGGCTGACTATAAAAAAGTTGATGAAATATCGAAATGTAAACCTTATATATTACGAAAATAAGGACGAATATTTATTAAATTCGTATTGTTACGAAATAGTACACTGGTGTAGTCCCTGAATCCGACTCTGTCTAAGTTATGTATGAAGGGTAAAATTTTGACAAATGCACAGGGATTTCTTCGAACTGTTTACCATTATTTTTTGTGACTACTCTTTTCTAGACATTTCCAGTGAGGTACATTGTTTTTGTGACCAGTCTTACCTAGACAATTCCAGGGAGACGATTGTTTTTGTGTGAGTCGCAATCTAGAATTATCCAGAAGAAAGGGCTCTTAATATATAAATACCTACCGTGTGTATGAATTTATCTCACCCGTCGTAATAAAAACTTTTGAATAAATAAGGAACACATTACATTGGTGTCAGGTGCGGGGTAATCAGGGCCGGATTAAGACATTAGAGCGCCCTAGGCTGACATCAGTTTGGCGCCTCTAAACTAGGAAAGTAAAAATATAAATACAAGTAAAATAAAACGCGTTTCACAAAATATATATGTATTTGTGAAAATGTACAAATCGATTATTTGAAGGTGGATTTTACGACACTTAATACTTGAAAGTTTTTGTATGATATCGTCAAAATTTCTTTCTTTTAGTGCCTCACATTCTATACATAATATTGAGAGGTCAGCAGTTTTATCGTCTGTTAAAAAATTTCTTAAGTAATTTTTTACTCGTTTTAACACGGAGAAGGACCTTTCGCCTGTACAATTCGTCACTGGAAGATATATTCTTAATATAATATCCATGTTGGGAAACGAACAAATTAAATTTCTGCTGCGGAGTGTTTGCAACCATGACATAGTTTTTGATGTTTTTTTCTCAGAGTTAGGTGAGTCCAGAGTTTGAATAAAATATTTGATAATAATAATAAGTTTATTCTGGAAAAAATATACATAATATTAACAATACACATATAAGATAAAACAATATCGTCCGAATAAACCAAATAACCACGGAAGTATAGGTACATACTTGTTTGTGTTATAAAAAAAACTACATCTACTAAAAATATTTAAGAATTGAATTACGTATTAGAATATAAAGCAAAGACAATAAACAGCATGTATAACAAGAAAATTATTACGACAAAACTGGTAAAGCAGATACAATAATACAAATCACAACAGGTATTGAACAACACATTATACTACAACTCGCTTAAGACCTGTATAGGTTGCGCGCGAGCGTTCTCTTCTTTAATTCACGTTTCAAATACATTTTATCCCTATTTCAATTTGCTGCTAGATGCATTACACTCTTTTCTCTAATTGAGTATTCCTTTATTGCTTCCAACGTTTATATCTCATTTTTTTTTTGGTTAAATCTTAAATTTACACATTTAAAATATCTCTCTCAACATGTAAGATAAATGATTTCATATATGATTTGAAAAGCCCTATCGAGTTCATTTCTAATAAATAATTTTTGTATGCGGTTGGTAAAAAGTTATAAATTATGGTACTTAGAAATTTCAATGATTTTTGTCCAATGGTTTTATTTTTTATAGCAATTTCTATATTTTCTTTAAGTTTGTATCGGGTGTTGTAATTGTGATCGATTGTTTGGAGTAGTGTTGATTTATTCTTATAAATGTATATAACGACTGTAAAGCTTTATCGTTCACTTGAACAAAATCCCGGCATGAGACTTCTCAAGGGTGGTCCAACTCCAAGTTAATGACACACTTTGTATAACAGAGGATGATCAGACTGTAAAAGTTCAGGGCGCCACCACCTTTTCAAACGTTTCGAAAGAACACAAGAACAAACTATGGTGATAAAGGTGGAAACACCATGTAAAATAATTTACTTTAAATTAAAATATGATAAAAAATTAATATTAAAAACGTTAAAAATAAAATGTGCTCAAACTTAATCAACCCGAACACGAAACCCTGTGGCTCTCACAGCCGGGTGGATTAGAAATAAAAGAAATTAGATCTAATAAAAATTAATTTAATTCTGCCTTGGAACGGACGGAAAAATACAGTATGTACTCAACTGACGGTACTCTGGTGGATGGAAACGGTGTTTTCTATGGTGCAAGATGTCTCGGATCAATGGAAGCTGTCTTCAACGTTAAAGGTGTCTTATATAGATGGAAGCTGTCTTCAAAGGTAAAGGTGTCTTAGATAGATGGAAGATAAATGGAAGCTGTCTTCAACGTTAAAGGTGTCTTATATATATGAAAGCTGTTTTGTAGCTCTCACGTAGCTCTGACGTAGCTGCTGTGCTTACCACAGCAAATTAAGGAAACTTTCAGAACAAGAGATAACGTGAGTACGTGTTTTCTCTTCAACGTCGATATCGGAAAAGGGAGGATTTTCAGCTTGTAGGGAACAGGGTGAAATTGACAAATGTCAATTGTCTCAACGTTCAGTTTTAATTCTATGGTTGAGAGTGGCTAATGAGACGACAAGTGGAAATTACACGGAATTTATTATATTAGAACGAAACAGGTCGATGGACATGTTGTAGAAATATGTCTGTCTAATATCCAATAACGATGTTTCTGAGAATAGAGAGTTAGTTGGGTAAGTATTTGTTTTTTTGTAAATTATTTTCAAAAACCTTCTTTGTATGACTTCTAATTTTTTCAGGTGTGTTTTTGATGCAGAACCCCAGCACAATATAACGTAGTTAATTCTGGATTCAACAAGTGAGTGGTACACTACTCTCAGATAAGCAGGTTTCAAGATAGTTCTCATATATTTGATTTTGTACTCGTATAATAGTGGTCTTAAATTGTTTGCAATATTATTTATATGTAAATCCCATCTAAGGTGGGAGTCTATAATTACTCCTAGATATTTAATACTATTCTTGTTTATTATTAACTCGGTAAATTGGGGTAACCTATTTTTATAGCTACAGAATGGGACAAAAAACGTCTTTTGAAAATTAAATCGTCAGCTGCCTGCAGTCAAACCATTCAGAAATATTGTTAAAATCTGTCTCAATTTTTTCCTTCAGCTCTTGCCACGTATTACCCTGGTAAAATATCGCCGTATCGTCAGCAAAACCGATGATGTTTCCTTTAGTTTTCAAATGAAACAAGTTATTAATATACAGGGTGTCCCGGGACTAATGGGAAAAAAGTCAGGAGCGTATAATCTGAGCTAAAATAATGTTAGTACTTCATATAAACTTTTACTATGCAGGCCCTCGATTTCGAGTTATAGGCCTCCAAAGTTTTAATTTTGAATTTGGTTTTTATTTGTATTTTTTGTACTAGTTATTTGATCTTTATAAAATCTACGGCAAAGCTATAATGTATGTGTATGTTTATTTTGGTAAGGTGAACAGATTTACAGTAGTGCATTGAAGCCAGGGACGGACTACTCGCTATGGTTAGTGATCCAAAAATTTTGCAGGTATGGCACACCCTGTATGAAATTATCGAAATTCACTTCCCCACACATTAAGCTAACGAAAAGGTACTCTTGTTGGAATTCGATAAAATAAGCCGTTTGGCTAATATTTACAGTTTTATTAATGCACTACGTACCGGTTTACGCATTCACCATTTTTATAAGTACACAACGAGGTAAAACTAACTTTTAATAGATGTCCAAAATTTACCTAGAGTACTACAAAAAAATAATTTAACGATAGCAGAAGATGAAAAACATTAACGACTTATTAATTGGAAAGTTGGTAAAAACTTTTTATAAGTGTTTTTACCGTTTATCAAGTTACCATAGGATTAGTTGTCAAACATTGTGTAGAATAGTTAGTAGTCAGTACTTGTCAATAATTCATAAGTCCTTAATTTAACAGTTACAATAGCAGAATTCGCTTTTATTGAGTACGCAGATAAACATCTAATGTATGGACTGGCTTCTCGAAACGCTTTATGAAGAACATTTTGCAAACAGAGCATTGCCAGACAGACGAATGTTTGGGCGTATTGATCTCAGGTTACGAGAAACAGGTATGAATAAGTAAATGTAATTTTCCATGTACACAAAACAAAATTTTAAATTTTAGGAAGATTTTCGCCAGAAAAAGCTGGAGAAGGTCCAGTACGAAGCATACGTACTGTGGCAGTTGAACAAGACTTGTTAAATGCAGTTGATAATGAACCATCGAGTTTCAGAAAATTATCAAGAGAACATAACGTCTCGAAATCAGTTGTTCATCGCGTCCTAAAAGAACAGCTGTTATATCCTTTTCACATGAAAAAAGTACACCGTATGACAGTGGCTGATTATCCTGCTCGACTTGAGTATAGCCAGTGGTTTCTGCGACAACAACAAGCAGACAACACATTTATTAGTAACGTTCTCTTTACGAACGAACCGGGTTTCACCAGAGATGGAATCATAAATTCTCATAATATGCATTTATGGGATGATGCGAATCTACATGGCATTATCCAAACTAGGATCCAGCATAGATTCATGGTTAATGTTTGGCAGGAATAGTTGGCAATAATTTGATACAGCCATACTTTATTGATGGTACTTTGACCGGTCAGAGATATTTGGAGTTTTTTGCAAAATGAGTTATGGAACCTGTTTGATGATGTGCTACTACAAACTCGTAGGAATTTATGGTTCATGCATGATGGGGCCCCTCCTCATTTCAGTTTAGATGTACGACAGCATTTACACACAAGGCTTCCTAATAGATAGATGGATTGGTCGTGGAGGCCCTTTTCAATGGCCACCGCGATCAGGAGACGTTAATCCTATGGATTTCTTTCTCTAGGGTTATCTCAAAAGTAAGGTATACGCAACACCTGTGCAAACAAGGCAAGATTTAATAGACAGAATTGTGTTACACTGCAATGTTATTAGAAATAGTGTGAAATTGCTCTTTCAAGTGCAAAGAAACAACCTTCGTAGACTTAGAATGTGCGTGGAAGTGGGAGGAGCTCATATTGAACATTTATTAGAATAACGTTAGTTTTTGTTGTTGTTTAGGAATTAGTTTCAGTCTAATGTTTTATAACTTGTGTTTTTTGAGGTTTTCTTAATGGTTTAATAATGTTATGTTCGTAATTTTGATTAAAAGCAAGTACATTCTGGACATCGTATTAATAAGTTAGTTAGGTAGATTTGTACGTAGTGCATTAATAAAACTGTAAATATTAGCCAAACGGCTTATTTTATCGAATTCCAACAAGAGTACCTTTTCGTTAGCTTAATGTGTGGGGAAGTGAATTTAGATAATTTCATACAGGGTGTACCATACCTGCAAAATTTTTGGATCACTAACCATTGCGAGTAGTCCGTCCCTGGCTTCAATGCACTACTGTAAATCTGTTTACCTTACCAAAATAAACATACACTTACATTATAGCTTTGCCGTAAATTTTATGAAGATCAAATAACTAGTACAAAAAATAAAAATAAAAACCAAATTCATAATTAAAACTTTGGAGGCCTATAACTCGAAAACGAGGGCCTGCATAGTAAAAGTTTATATAAAGTACTAACATTATTTTGGCTCATATTATACTCTCCTGACTTTTTTCCCATTAGTCCCGAGACACCCTGTATATTAAGAATAGGGTTGGTCCTAGAACTGTGCCCTGAGGTACTCCAAATTTGATTCTCCTATTGTGGCTAATACAAGCTAATACAAGCTTGAATTGTCACATTCATATCTGTTCTAAAATCCTAGAAAAAGTGATGGATGAACAAATTCGTCAACACATCACCAAATTCGACCTTCTACCTGAACACCAGTCGGGGTTTCGTCCAGGATACAGCTGCACTACTGCACTCCTCAAAGTTTTGGATGACATTTATTCTTATATTGATTCCAACCATCTATGCATTTTAATCTTACTAGATTACTCAAAGGCATTCGATAAAATTAATCACCCTCTGCTTTTGTCATTATTAAACTATATGTGTTTTGAGAAACAAGCGCAAAAAATGATGCAATCCTATTTAGATCATAGATCTCAAAGAGTATTTATAAATAAAACATTATCTAGGAAAATTTACCTATGGCGAGGAGTTCCGCAAGGTTCCATCTTAGGACCCTTGCTATTTACCCTATACGCCTCCCAATTTTCAAATTACTTTAATTATATGAAGGCTCAGTATTATGCCGACGATACATAATTGTACGTGGATTTTAAAGAATCAGAAGTTGTAAATGCTTGTATGAAAATTAATGAAGAATTAGAGACTATTGTAGATATTTCTAATAAATTTTGCCTAAGCATAAATCCTTCAAAATCAAAAGCTATGCTATTTGGACGTAGAATTGAGAAAAATAAAGTCAAAAGTAAAATACATTTGGAAATTAATAATGATAATTTATGTAAGCTCAGGTTATGGGATTATGGTCAATAAAACAATGAAAATCTATTATTTTTTCAGCCTACGTTTCGACCTTTATTGGGTCATCTTCAGGGCGTCAAAATTGATTTTCTTCTTGTAAAAATTCTCTATCATATCAAGCCTTCCAAAAACTATTTTTTATCAAAAAAGGAAATAACATTTCAGTTTATTGTGTGTGTTCATGTTTGGATACGGTGGGAACTGAATGTAAAATGAATTTTATAGATATCAGGTAAGGAACGAGTTCAAAAACCAGTTTAATTGTTTTTCAACGACAAATCTTTGGTTCTATTTATTAATGAAATATATATATATATATATATATATATAGGCTCGTGCTTTCACAGTTTAACTATTGTGATGTAATATATGGACCAGCCTTAATACAACTAGATCAAAATCGACTGCAGCGAATTCAAAATATGTGTGTTCGATTTATTTGTGGTATCAGACGTCGCAATCCAACCTCTAAGCATCTTGCAGACCTTGGCTGGCTGAACATAAAAAATAGACGCATTCTTCATGGATCAGTACTATTTCATAAAATTATGTTTACCGAAATTCCTTTTTACCTATCGAAAAAAATTAAAAAGAGATCAGAAGTTCACAATATTAATGTAAGATTTAAAAATAAAATTAGTATGCCGAAACATAAAACCTCGTTATTCCGATCTAGCTTCTCATATAATATTGCAAATCTGTACAACATAATCCCCGAAGATTACAAAACGTTACCCATTTCTCGATTTAAACTTAACATTAAAAAGTCTCTATTTAATAATAGTATAACGTTGAAATTCTAATTTCAAGCAGGTAAAATTGGCCTTATCCATTTTGATATTTACAGAATTATGTTACATAACTTTTGTTATCTTAGCATGTAAGATATTGTACGAAAGGATATTTGATATTTAGTTTTGTGTTTTGCGGTTACGTGGAAGAGCGCTACTTAGCTGGTGCTTCTAATACGAAAACATCATGTAAGAGCGAACGTCGCCTTTGCTTGTACTTGTCTTCTTATAACAAAGCAATAAAGTTGTATGGCATTAATGTTGCCTATCCGGTAGAGCCAACAAATTTATTAAAATATGAATTGTGATGCGTTTACTAGAATATTTGTTTCGAGTCAGTAGCGAATCGTGTTTTGACGAAACAACAACATTTTACATTTTACGGTCTAATTAATATAAAAAGGTTCATATTTCGATAACCGGTTGGACTAGAGAATAAACCACTTCCTTTCCATCTAATCCCATCCCCAATCAGTAGTGAACCTCCATTGGAATATGATGAGCCAGCGCGAAGTTTTTTTTAATAATTGTTAGTTTTGAATAGATGAGGCTTTTACTTGATGAAGATCCATACTGAACGATGAAATAAAACAATATATTTTGTTTAAATCTTCATATATTTGAACTAATGTTCAAATTAAACTTGTTGACGCGTTTCACTAACACAGTGGCTTTGTCAAAACGAATGAAGGTAAAATATAAAAATGTCTTAATATATACAGTGCTAAATCTATTTACTAAGGTTAACAATGGTATTAAAAGATATTACCTGGAAATTCATTCACTACAAACATTCCTAAGCTATCTTCTAGGTAAAGAGGTTCAATAAGGGAGACTGATTGATATCTATTTGGTCGTTAAGGAGATTACCTGAATATTTATTTTTGTTAATCTCTAGGGCTTCTAATAAATTTAAACTAAAGGATTTACCGACTACATGGAGAATTTCAAAATTTGGGTCGAAAATGTGTTGGTTTTCTAATAAATGATTTGAATAGTTAGAATCTAATTTTTTGTTGTCATAGCTACGTTTGTGTTCCGAAATTCTAGTTTTAAAATGTCTAAAAGTTCTACCGATATAAATTTTATCACAATTGTCATTACCACATTTTAATTTATAAACTCCTGATTTGTTTAACTTTGAAAATTTAGATTTATTATTTTTAATGAATTTAGATAAATTGTGATCAGTTTTAAAGGAAATATTCATGTCTAAAGTTTCTAAAAATGATTTAATTTTTAAGGATGGTGTTCCAAAGTATGTTAAGCTTTTAAATTGTCTATTATTTTTATCTGAAAGGAATACTTGTTCTAAAGTCTGTTTTTTTATCTTCTTATTTATGATATTGTCAATTAAATTTGAATCGTAATTATTATTAACTGCTATTTGTTTTATGATATTTAATTCTTTGGTATAATTATTAATATTTAATGGGACTGTTAAGAGTCTGTGTATCATACTATTGAAAGCTGCTAGTTTATGACTGAATGGGTGGACCGAACTATTATGAATTGTAATATCTGTATGTGATGGTTTATGAAATATAGAAAAATCATGTTTATTATTTATATTTGAAATTGTAAGGTCTAGAAAGTTTATAGACTTATTTTGTTCAAGTTCTACGGTAAATTTGATATTATTGTGAATCGAGTTTATGTAAGTAATGAAGCTCTCTAATTGTCTATTTGTACCGATGAAGCTAGCTAAAATGTCGTCCACATATCGGTGCCAGTACATAAATTTTTTACTAAGGGGGTGTTCATGAATTATTTTTTCTATATTATCCATGAATATTTCTGCTAGTAGGGGGCTGAGAGGGTTGCCCATAATCAAACCATCTTTACTGCTATAAACCTCTCCATTGAAATGAAAATAATTTTGATTCAAACACACTTTTAATAAAGTAATGATATCAGAGTGAATTATAGGATTAACATTATTGTATGTGAGCAAGTTATCCACAAGAGTTATAGTTTCTTTAGGAGGTATACTAGGGAATAAATTTGTTACATCGAACGATATGAATTTAGAATTATGGGCTAGTATTATATCTTGAATATTATTAATTAATTCCGTTGAGTTTTTAACTGAAAATCGAGGTATGAATGAACAATATTTAGAAATGACATCTATGAGAATCTTTGAAATTTTGAATGAAGGTGCTGTGAAATAAGAAACAACTGGCCTGATAGGGTACTCCTCTTTATGGAGTTTAATTAATGAATAAAGTTCAGGGTGTTGCGGATTGGGTAAAAATAATTTATATTTTTCTTTATCGTTAATTATTGATTTAACGTTATCTACAGCTAATTTTATTTCTCTCTGAAATTTATTAGTTGGGTCTTTTTTAAGGGTCTCAAAATTGCTTGCCAGAATAAAATTGTTGGTTTTTAATAAATAATCTTCTTTAGGTAATGCTATTACCGTATTTCCTTTATCTGCTTTTGTGAAAATAAGACTTTTTGACTTTGATTTTTGTTGAATTGATTTGGCGGCTGATAATTCAAAATTGGGTTTGTTAAACTCGACGAATTCTTTTTTAATAATTTCTGAAGCTTTGTGTTTTAGATTAGAATTATTTGGAATATTATACAAGTTAATTTATGTTTCTATACCTAGTTTGTTGAAGTTATCCAATGAACATGTGGGTTGAATATTATGTTTAAAACCTTTTTGTAATAATTGAATTTCTTTATCTGAAAAAATTGTATTTGAAAGATTGGCGAATCTATTAAAAAATTTATGTTCTGAGAATTTGGTTTGTGAGTTTCTTGATACTGGTTTGTTGGTTAATAATGACTTTAATTTGCGTTTTTGTCCTTGGTACTTTTTGTGAATAATTACTTTAATCTTATCTCTTATGTCCCTATCTAAAATGTCAAACTCTATGGGATGTAGTATATGTGATAGTTGTGAATGAATTACCTTAACATAAATACTAAAAATATATCTCTTACTATACTGAATGTTCTTTTCTTCTTTTAACCATTTTTCTTTGCCATAGATACTGGCTTTGTTGGCTGGACTGCTCTTGTTGTCTGTTTTTAATTTCATGTATCTAGGGAATACGTGATTTCTGGAACACTGCCCGAAGAACCACAAATTTTGCGTACACACTGCACTTTTTAAAAGTAATTTAAAATACCATATAGCCAAATAGCTGATATCAGCTTTCTTCAAAAATTGAATAGATGAGGCTTTTACTTGATGAAGATCCATACTGAACGATGAAATAAAACAATATAGTTTGTTTAAATCTTCATATATTTGAATTAATGTTCAATTTAAACTTGTTGACGCGTTTCACTAACACAGTAGCTTTGTCAAAACGAATGAAGGTAAAATATAAAAATGTCTTAATATATACAGTGCTAAATCTATTTACTAAGGTTAACAATGGTATTAAAAGATATAAACTTTCTAGACCTTACAATTTCAAATATAAATAATAAACATGATTTTTCTATATTTCATAAACCATCACATACAGATATTACAATTCATAATAGTTCGGTCCACCCATTCAGTCATAAACTAGCAGCTTTCAATAGTATGATACACAGACTCTTAACAGTCCCATTAAATATTAATAATTATACCAAAGAATCAAATATCATAAAACAAATAGCAGTTAATAATAATTACGATCCAAATTTAATTGACAATATCATAAATAAAAAGATAAAAAAACAGACTTTAGAACAAGTATTCCCTTCAGATAAAAATAATAGACAATTTAAAAGATTAACATACTTTGGAACACCATCCTTAAAAATTAAATCATTTTTAGAAACTTTAGACATGAATATTTCCTTTAAAACTGATCACAATTTATCCAAATTCATTAAAAATAATAAATCTAAAGAGTTTATAAATTAAAATGTGGTAATGACAATTGTGATAAAGTTTATATCGGTAGAACTTTTAGAAATTTTAAAACTAGAATTTCGGAACACAAACGTAGCTATGACAACAAAAAATTAGATTCTAACTATTCAAATCATTTATTAGAAAACCAACACATTTTCGACCCAAATTTTGAAATTCTCCATGTAGTCGGTAAATCCTTTAGTTTAAATTTATTAGAAGCCCTAGAGATTAACAAAAATAAATATTCAGGTAATCTCCTTAATGACCAAATAGATATCAATCAGTCTCCTTTATTGAATCTCTTCACCTAGAAGATAGCTTAGGAATGTTTGTAGTGAATGAATTTCCAGGTAATATCTTTTAATACCATTGTTAACCTTAGTAAATAGATTTAGCACTGTATATATTAAGACATTTTTATATTTTACCTTCATTCGTTTTGACAAAGCTACTGTGTTAGTGAAACGCGTCAACAAGTTTAAATTGAACATTAGTTCAAATATATGAAGATTTAAACAAACTATATTGTTTTATTTCATCGTTCTTTGTTAGTTTTATTTTTTCATAAAGGAGAAAAATAATCAATCATAATTTTTGGTCACTTCGACCCTAGATAATTCAAATTTGCTTAAAATTAGATTAATCGTCAGGGTTAGCTACTGATTCGAACCTATATAATTATTTGTCATGAGAATTCTATAGACCGTAAGATACCATAGTTGGCTGCTACTACTCAAAGTCTTGTAAAATTTATCCATTCTTAGCTAAGACATTATATACTTAATGTGTCTGTACACCGATTTTCGTATAATACCTAACATATAGTTAATTGGAAACTGTTTATTATAAATAATCTTTTCATATAATTGATGTTCTGTTAAAATATTATATCAATTTTAGTTTTGTTGAATTCAGGTAGAACTTGTTATCAGGAATAGGTAAACAAGTTTTTTGTAACTCCTAGAAATTTAAAATCGATTAGCCTCAAATTGATATTGTTTATTGAAAAATATAAATACATTTATTTATTTTATTGAAAGATGCCTACTGTTCCTACACCCGATGAACTTAAATTAGATCGATTGATTGCGCAGCGGGAAATTCTTTTCGGTAAGGGTCAAAAATGTTTTGATTCCGTGAAGGCACTCGATAGACACCCAAATTCTAGAAAACTTTTCTATCCGTTACACTACATTTTCCCATGTTGTACAGGAGTATCGCCAAGTAGTCGAAGAAATTGTAACAATAAAACAAAAACTTAAACCTGACGAGCGTCCAAATTACGATAGTTTGAATGCCTTCGATGAGCTCTACTGTACGATTGAGTATATAGCTTCTAAATTTTTGTCTACACCGACTCAAAATCCTGTAGTAACTTCTAATGCCGCCACCGATTCAAGGGTGCGTATGCCAAAACTTGAACTTATAAAATTTTCTGGAGAAGATCTTTCCGTTTGGCCTTTATTTTATGAAAACTTTAAATATTTAGTACATGGTAAGGTGGAATTTTCTAAAGCAGAGAAATTGCAATATTTATTAGGAAGCCTATCTGGAAAGGCTTTAATAACCTGCAATGCATTTGAAGCTACCCCTAATAATTATGATTCGATATGGAAGTTATTAGAAGATACCTACAACGATAAAAAATTTCTTGCCGATTTGTATTTAGATAAAATTTTAAATTTCCACTCATTGCCTAATGGAAGTCCAAATAATTTACTATCATTTTTAGAAACCTTTGATACCGCTGTAACTGCCTTAAATGATTTATGTAATTATATGCTTACTTATATTGCTCTTTCAAAATTACCCAAACAAACCATTGATGAATTTGATTTGGTTACTCCTCAAAGTACTATACCACAATACGATGATCTTATTAAATTTGTTCGCCAACGAAGTAGGAATATTAGAAAAATTGATAAGATTAAACCAATTTCTAGATCAAGCTACCAACATTCTAAATCTAATAATTTTAATAGAAATCCAAAGACCTTTATGGCCAACAACTCCATCCCTGTTAAATCAAATTGTATTGTTTGTATACATCAACAACATTACCTAAAAGACTGTTATGTTTTTAAAAGTTGGCCATTTGATCAAAAATTTAGTTTTATAAAGGATAACAACTTGTGTATTAATTGTTTTTCAAATAAACATAAAGTTAGTGCTTGTCCTTCACGATTTAATTGCACATTGTGTCAACAGAGACATCACAGTCTGTTACATAAAACCAATAATAGTAATAAAGGAAATTCAAATGTCTCTGATAATAACATAGTACAGTCCACACCCTCTAGCAGCTCGCAAAATGCTTCCAATACAGTCCATTTTGATGGTATGCATAACAAATCTCAGTTTGTAGTTTTGAGTACCATAGTTGCCAATGTTAAAAACAAATGGAATAAAATAGATAAGGTTAGATTTTTGTTAGATAGTGGCTCTATGCCTAATTTACTTACTCTGGATTGTTGTTAGAGATTGGGATTAAATTTCCAAAAATTTAATTCTAAGGTACTAGGTGTAGGGGGAAACATAAACACCTTAAAGGGTAAAACCAACCTCACAATTTCTCCTACTTTTGATACAAATTTAAAAATCCCATTACAAGCTTTGATTGTAGATAAGATTACTAATCCATTGCCAGAATTTCCTATATATATTCGTAATTTGGACTATTTGAAAAATTTGCCTTTAGCTGATCCTTCTTTTCGCACTCCTTGTAAGATAGATGGTATTTTGGGAGCAGCCATTTTTGCAGATTTAATAAAAAATGATAAAATTTCAGGACAAGATGGATCCCCAACTGCAATTGAAACCTCCTTTGGTTACGTAGTTACTGGTTATGTCCAGCCATTACCAAGCAATACAAATGAGTATACTTTCCATACCTTTATAGATGTATCTCCTACTCTAGAATCTTTAGTAAATAAAATGTTTCAGCTAGAAGATCAATCTCAGCCATTACCTAATGATGAAGATTTAGCTTGTGAGAAAATATTTCTAGATCATGTTGTTCAAAGCCCATCTGGTCGATATTCTGTAGCATTGCCATTTAAATCTGGTCCTGACCAATTGGGTGACTCTTACTCCTTTTCCAAGTCTCGTTTATTGTCTCTCGAACGAAAGTTAAGTAAATTTCCTAATCTAAGATTAATTTATTCCGATATTTTGCAGGATTATATTAATCAAGGACATATGTCCCTTGTTCCTTCAGCTTTGATCAATATCCCATCGTATTATATTCCACACCACATTAAACCTGATAGTGTTTCCACAACTTGTCGTATTGTATTTGACGCCAGTATGAAAACCAACAAAAACACCTCATTAAATGATGTACTTTATACTGGTTGCAAACTTCAAAATAATTCAGTTGATATTCTGTTGAATTTTAGATTATTTCCAATAGCAGTAACATCAGATATTAAACAAATGTATCGACAAATTGAAATCATTCCATCACATAGGCAGTAGCAGAGAATTCTTTGGCGTTTCGAGCCTCAAGATCCTATTTCCGTGTACCAGCTCAATACTGTGTCATTTGGAGTAAAATGTTCACCGTATTTGAGTTTAAGGGTTATTAAAAAACGTCTAGAGGATGAAGGATGTAATTACCCTGATGCTGTTCAACCCCTCCAAAATGATATGTATATGGACGATTTCATAAGTAGTTTTCCTGATCTAGAGTCTGCTAAACTCGCCCATTCACAAATTGTTGCCTTATTTTCGTCAGCTGGTTTTCAAATAGTGAAATGGACGTCCAATTCATCTCAGTTACTTAATATTATTCCAGAAAATCTCAGGTTAATGGGAATTGAGAATTTTGAGTGTGATTCCTTAAAGATTTTAGGTTTGCAATGGAATCCATCCACAGATAAATTCATATTTAAACTTTCTCCTGCTAATTATTCTGTTTGCACTAAAAGGCGATTTCTGTCCTTTTTCGCTAGAACCTTTGACCCCTTAGTAGTTTTATCGCCTTTCATTCTTCTTATCAAGCTAATGATAAAATCACTGTGGGATTTAAATTATGATTGGGATGGAATTGCACCAACTAAAATCTGTCAACAATGGCAATCTGTCTTATTGCAGCTTCCGAATTTATCGAAGCTAGAAATTCCAAGACATATTTCTTTTGTAAAAGATTTTAGCTTAACCTTAGTTGGATTTTGTGATGCCAGTAAGTCTGGTTATGCCGCTGCGGTTTATGCCAGAACTGAAGCCACCAATATGGTCAAAAGTACTCATTTATATTCTCAAGCTCGCGTAGCTCCTAAATTAGCTGTTACTTTACCTCGTTTGGAGTTATGTTCTGCTGTTTTACTCGCTAAAATCCTATTCCATATTAGAAATACCTTTGCTCATCGTTTAGCTATTCAAAATAATTTTGCGCTTTCGGATTCACAGATATCTCTTCATTGGATTCATTCCCATCCTAAACGATGGAAAACTATTATTTCTAATAGAATTTCTTTAATCCAGAACCTGGTTCCTTCATAAAAATGGTACTTTGTGCCAGGCAATCAAAATATTGCTGACTGCGCTTCTCGTGGTCTTGATCCCTCTACATTTATGCAAAAAATAGACTGGATTCACGGTCCTACCTGGTTGTCATACGACATACCGCGATGGCCTATAAAAACACCACAATAAATAATTATTAATAGTAATAATAGAGGTTCCAATTACGAGCCTCATGAGTTAGTTGCCACAATAACCATCGCGGCAATTGAAGGACCTCTTTTTAAAATTATAAATCATTTTTTCGCCTTTATTAAAATGTTAAATTCCTCGGTTTATGTTCTCAAGTTTTTAAAATTATTACCCAGAATTTTCCCCATCAACACAAAGGATTTGGACCAAGCTGAAATCCATTTAATTCGCACTGTTCTAACGAAACATTTTTCAGATATTTTTAAGGCGATTGCCAAGCAAAAGTTATTGAAACCTAATATTCGCCGTCTCAAACCATTTATTGATAAACACGGTATAATGCGTGTCGGTGGAAGATTAACCAACCTGGACACATAGGCAGAGTATTAGGAGAAGTACTTTATATCATAAAATGCATACCAGTACCAGTCGAGATAAGACGAACAAACAGATGTTACAACGAACTACCAATAAAAGTAAACAACGAAACAAAATTTATGGCTCCACTAACCAGAATAATACAAAACCACGCAGAAGAGATAGACTGCAATAACATGATACCACCACTTTATTTTATAGAGGACCAATGGATAGGTCCAACGCCACATCCCACAATAGCCAACCAACCAAAAACAATAAAAGTATAAGAAGAAATAAACCTCCATTTCGACCCCATTCAACCACTAGGAGCGAAGGGTCTGTACACGCAAGAAGAAGTCAATGCAGCACAAAGAGCCCTCACGTTCGGGACAGAGAGAAAAGCAGTAGAAAACATAATTACTCGCAGAGCAGCGGGAATGAATGCCAATAGTCAAGGCTACACCGTATCAAACATATTTGATACAAAAGAAATCAAGAACCTCGCAGAATCCACCCTAAAACACACATGGGCATGGTTCACAGAATTAGGTTCAGTCATAAGTGGAATAATTGGAATATACTTCACATTCCAAACCATTAAATACATAGCAGGCACCATACTAAATGGAATTCGTATCCACCAAACATTAGGATGCAGTATAGCAGTAATAGGCAGCATATGGGACTCCCTAACAGCATGGATAATTCACTCACATCAGACGAGGAAACCAGAGGAAGAAACAACAGAGATAGACCAAATAACGCAGCAAGAGACGAGCCACCCGATGTCACAGCATTGGACAGACAGAAGTCGCCAGATGAACGATCTACTGAGCAACAATGTCGCGAGTGTAAACGGTCGCGACCTAGGTCAGAGATAAAAAAGGGCAATAGCGAAAAAATTGCCAAATACAGTGCCGATCATAAATATTGAGAAAATGTAACATAAATATGAAAAATGTATAAAACTGTAACATTAATTTTAAGATTATAGGCCACTATTGTAAGTTCTCCAAAAATAACCGAAAAGTTAGTAAATCTGGATTTATATAACCCGCTGTACTCGCTCTAGTTAACTGAAAATCCATAGGGTACATCTTTGAGACACCTTGAACAATATTCAATCATAAAATTGATCAATCGTATACTCTCTGGAGGCTGTATCGTGCTAACAAACTGAAAATTCTCCGAAAATGACAAAACTTTGGTACTTCAAGTACCATAGCACCCGTTGTACTTGCTTTAGTCAGCTGAATACCAATAGGGTTCATAATTGAGACGCCTTGAATGATATCCAATCATAAAATTGGTCACTTGTATAACTCCGGACGCTGTATCGTGCTAACAAACTGAAACTTCTCTAAAAATAACAAAAATATCGTACTGTAGCACATGTTGTATTGGCTCTGGTGAGCTTAAAATCAATAGAGTTCATCAGTGAGATGTCCTGAATAATATTCAATCATAAAATTGGTGACTTGTTGTACTTCGCAGGCTGTATCGTGCTAACAAACTGAAATTTCTCAAAAAATTACAGAATGTCGTACTTCAAGTACCATAGCACCCGTTGTACTGATTCTGATGAGCTGAAAATCAATAAGATTCGTCTGTGACATGTCCTTAACAATATTCCATCATAAAATTGGTGACTTATTGCACTCCGGAAGCTGTATCGTGCTAACAAGACATGTAATGAAAAGTGGCCGACGACAACGACGACGACGACATACAAACAGGATTTTTTTTCTAAAAACCGTTTTTTCGTGTTGTTGTTGTAGGAAAACGTAAAAATAACTCAAAAAAAATTTTCAAAATTCCAACTTTTTTTGTGGTAAACCAATTCTATTCTGGCATATTAGATAGGTTGGCGGAAAAGTAATATTGGCAGTGATAAATGCCCCTAATGGTTTCGTTTGAAATGTACCATATGTCAAGGAAGTAACTATTTTGATATTCAAAATTGTGATTTTATTTGTAAATATTGCTATTTTTTGTAGGTCCCTTTTATGTTTTTTGTTACTACGAATATGTTGAAGAGTTTACTGTTTCAGTTTTTTCAGAACAAAATTAATATTAATCAGAATTGGTATTATGAATACCTGGAAACAAACTATACAATGAAATTCTAAATATCCGATCATATACACCGAAAAAAATGAACAATTCATTAATTAGAGTGTATTTTTCATTCCGATTTGAAAATGCAATGATGCTTAACTACCGGCAAATCTATCCTATTGCTAAATGATTCCGTATAAAACGTCCAAACCAAACTTCAATATACATTTCTTTCATTTAATTAATTTAGTTATACATGATGAAAATGAACAGTCAAAATTGAAAATGTCCTTATTTACATTCATATTGTTTTGTAAGTGGAAATGAGCGCCATTGAACAAAAAGATTTCCTCCTTAAGGGCATGTGACTTCAACAAGTTCGGAATTCTCTATTAGCATTTTTATTTGAAGCAAATAAAATATAAAAAGTGTAGATGGTTCGGTTGGATATTCGGTGTTTAGAATCTTCTTTTTTTAATTTTAAAGTTCTAACTCAGCTGCAAATATTTACTTTCGCTTTGTTTTAAATTCAATCGCTATTTAAAGTATTAAAACTGAAACGTAAATAAAACAGAGTAAAATGGCGGCTTTTAGTATTGTTTTTTCAACATCTTGATTCAATTGTAAATTATAAATTATTCGATGACTTATTCTTAATTTTTTCCGGTTAACCGTGGATTTGTGAGTTATATTAATGTACATAAAATCATTCATTAATAACCTCTATTCATGTATGGTTTCCTATTAATAAACGATTTAGTATAGGCAACCAAACAAACACCACTCCTGTTAGGCCGGCGACACATTTGCGGCTGCGGCTGCGGCTGCGGTTGCAACCGCGCGGTCACAACCGCTGTTCTGTAAAATACATGGTTGTTTATGGAATGGTGCCACACTAACGGCCAAGCGGCAGCAACCGCCTTTGCAATCGCATCTTGCCGCGGTTGCAAAGTAAGACGTGCTTGTGGGATGTTTCCGACAAGACATACAAAGATCGCGACAAAAAAATTACTGCTTGGCAGAAGATTTTAGAAGAAATGTGTCCTAACCACAATTCGCGGAGTCAGCAAGAGAGGAGAGCAAAAGGTAAGAAAAATTCATAACTTAAATAGGTACTTTATAAACTACAAAAAGTGATATATTTACTTTTTACAAGTTGTATATTAAACAACCACTATATATTTGTTTATATCATATCAGTTTGCCTACTTAAACTGCCTTCAGGCGATACGAAGTAATCAGTAAAAATATTTCTGACATGTTGTCCTCGTAGTTGTTGACCCCCAGTCCCATGTACATCTGCATCATCTAAGCAGCACGTTAGCGTGTCCTCAAATTTGTAACCATCCCTACTTCTAACAAAATTGTGCTAGATGCTTTTAGTACCATCACTGCAAAATCTGGTTGCACTAATATGCTACTGTGGAACACACGCCACTTATTGGCCAGAATTCCAAAGACACATTCGACGAACCTTCTAGCTCTTGTTAACCTATAATTAAAAATTCGCTTGTTATCTGTTAAGGTGGGAACAGACCAAGCAAACATTGTTGTGCAACAGCTGAACAACAGTCGAACAACACACGAGTTCACACAGTGTGTACGTGTTGCGCAACAGTTGTACAACTGTTGGCGATCTGTTGCGCGGTGTTTGCTCCCGAGGCGGTACATCAAAGGAGACGTTGCCCAACAGTGCGCACACAGCATAGCTAGTATAGACGTTGCATTTCAAACAGTGAGACGATTCGTATGCGAAAAGTTTTCATCAGTTATTAAAATGTCTCAGAACTGGACTGAAGAGCAAAGTCTGATCTTGATAGATCTTGTAAGAGGTTTTCCGAATATATGGAATCCCGAAAATGAGACTTATAAACACAAAAACAAACGTACCGACGCATTTAATAACATAGCTAAAGCTCTAGGGCTTTCGCGGGAAGAATGTGAGCGAAAATGGAAAGTTCTGCAAAATCAATTTAGACGAGAATGTATTAAAAGTGTAACAAAATCCGGCCAAGGAACAAGTGAATTGTAAGTTTCTCACTGGTTTGGATATAAACATTTAATGTTTTTAAAAGACAAGAATAAGCCGAGACATACAAGAGATACTCAAGTCGAGGTAAGTAAGCATTATCGTTTCTATTTGAGCTCCTGAGTAAAGAAAATTAATTAGAATAGCATAATGGTCTGATCCTAAGGTGTCTGGTAACACTTGCCAATGAATTCCATTTGCAATATCGGAAGTAGCGAATGTTAGATCAATCGCCGACTTATTGGTTGTTCTTGATATCTTAGTTGATGATCCATCGTTTAATAGTATCATGTTGTTAGACTGATTTAAGGCATTTACAATGTTTGTTCCTGATGTATTGGTTTTGTAAGATCCCCATAATCCGTGATGTCCATTGAAATCACTTCCAATTAAAGTGGACTGATCGGCATATTCAAAAAGTTTCATGAAGTCTTGTGTACTCATTTTAGCGTCTGGTGGATAATAAATTGAAATCATTGTAAGACTGAAGTCTGCGCCAATTATTTGAACTGCACAAGCTTGCATATTTTCATTGATATCCTCGATAACCTTTTCTTTGTATTTTATAGTGTTTTTTATTAGTATTGCCACTCCAGTGGTGGCATCAAATGTATAAGATTTATTTGGGTTAAACCACGTTTCTGATATTAAAGCGATATCAATTCTAAGATCAGATAATATATTAATCAGACAGCGGAACGTGCGTTAGTGTTTAAATAAATTAGTAAGTAGCCATACCGAGTGTTTGAAATTTATCCCACCCGTAATAAAAACTTTTAATAAATAAGAAAAACATTACAATAATAATAATATCCGTTTATATTCGACACTCAGAACTAACGTCTTTATCGTACCGAGTATAAATTCGAACTGAAAATAGAATTCGCAATGGGTCAAACTACTGAAACCATAAACGTAACGAATACCTCTTTTTTGTAGTTTGAACATAGATGCGAAGAGATGCAAACTACAAGACCCCCAGAAAGGAAACCGTTTAGCGAAGGTGCGATTCGTACAAAGAGTAATAAGTTGTTAAAGCAGTACAAGAATCAAGCTGTTTAGACACACGTTTATTGGCAAAACAAGCAGAGAGTAATTTTTTCGCTAAAGTGTCTACATGTACAGACCATTTAAAGGCACCATCAATATGGAGATCAAGAAACATAATCGAATTTGAAGATCTTATTAAGTCATTGTTAAGTTTGATAGGTTGCAAAACTCCTTTGTAAGGTTACGGTTGGCCAACACGTACTGGTACAAGCAAATAAAGGCTATAATGACGGACAGGGCAGAAAGCTTGTACCAAAATATAAGGGACCGTTACGTGGTTACAGAGCTACCAGGGTCAAAACGAAGTAGGACATCTTATACGGGCATATTATGTCCTTCAGATGAGAAAAAAATTCGTTCTTATATAATGTTGACATATATGTGTCTAAATACCTTTCATTTAAAAAAAATGAAGGAAATCGGCCGGATAGAATGACCAAACGGACTGACATCAGTTTTCATCAATTTTTTTTAATATATAAGATTGCTCTACAAAACGCAGCGCCACTTTATTGCGAATTCTTAACGTTGAATATTTCCTATTAATAGTATGATTATTCGGAATTTATAGTTCTTAGTGTATAAAAGTGGTAACGTATTTTAAAACTCTCTGTATCAATAAATAAAAGTTATGTCCTCGACACCCGAACAACGTATACTGTAGAATTTTATGGCTTCAAATAGAATTTTCGCTTGATTGAAAATACGTTTTATGTATTACGTATTTTATAAAAATTTATTGTGGTTGTAGTGATATATTTTATGTGTATAAGTATAGTATTAAATATATATTCTATATAAAATGATGTAATGATAGTAATAATAAATGCTTAATCAATTTAGAATTAAAATTGAAAATACTGAGTTGATATTTGATTATTAAAGCATATGAAGAAGGAAATTTGGGAAATATAAAATAAAAATACAATTTAAAATACTTTGAGGTGTACAAATTCTTATTGACAATAAAAAATATGTTTAAGGAGTATTTAATATTTCTATTTCTTATTACGAATACTGATATACTACACCATTTTGATCTAGTTAGGATAAGAATGACTTCAAAGTTACTTACAAAAAGGAAGTGTATTAAATCGATTCACCTTGCTGATACTGAAATTATAAAACAGTTCCTGTTATTGTAGGCAAGTTCATCTCTGGCTTACAGTTTTTGTATTATGTGTTGCATAGTGATATATCTATTAAAAGTATGTCAGAGAAAACAACTTTCGTATATGATTTCAGTTGTCAATTTAGTTGACATTTGACAGAAAAAGTCTGCTAAAATGTTCTCGATTTTTTAATATTTTCGCTGTTTTTATTTGAAATTAAAATTATATCCCATTGATAATTTTTTGTTTAGAAAATAAGTGGTTGGTGTATAATTATATTTTTTTAGTTATGTATGTGCAATATCTCACTTTTATCAAACGAATAAATATGGTAAGTATTTATACCTAAATTACTTTGATAACATAATCTACTACAGATAAACAATTATAAGGCAAACAGCGTTAGAAATTTGTCAATGCACGAAGTTATTACATTTTTATTTTTAATAAATCATTGCAATTTCCTAATTTGCTTGACAAGTTCACTTCCTTTGATAATAGAAAGTTTTATTTGATATTGCATACGACGCTAAATTTGCTAATTTATTGATTAGTTAGATGACAATAAATATAGGAATTTATGATACTTACTTGTAGTTTTGAATTATTGTTGTAGTATACGCATTTGCTTCAATCAATATTTTTTTAGAAATGTAGATTTTAAGTAATACCTGATTTGAACATTAACCAAAAAAAAAATGTTCAATCTCCTCAATGGAATCTTATCCTCCTCCGGCTCTGGTTACATACCAGAAATGGAGCAGAGAATCAGCCAATTGGAGAGAGGTACTTTAATAACAAAGTACTCTTGGAGAAAAAAACCAGAACGCAAAACTTTGGCTATAAGAAGAGAAACTAAACAATTAATTTGGATGAGACCAGCGAGTACTTCAAAACCGGCAATAGACGGTGCCGTTAATTTGATTGAAGTCAAAGAGATCAGAGCAGGAACTGGATCAAAAGATTTTGAAAAGTGGCCAGATGAAGCTAATAAAGTCCAGAGTAAAAGTTTCGTTGTATATTACGGAATGGAGTTTAAATTGAGAGTTTTAAGTGTAGCCGGTGAGAAATTATCCTAAAATATCAGTTAAATACTTGACTGATACAAATATTTTCAGCATTCTCTGAAGCAGAATGTGCCCTGTGGATCACAGGATTAAAGTATTTAGTTGATGATACAATAAAAGCACCGTACCCATTACAAATACAAAATTGGTTAAGGAGGGAATTTTATTCCATGGAATCGATTAGAGAAACGTAAGTTGCAGCTTTGCTACTGAAGAACGAGTTTTTTTTTAATTTTGGGTTTTAGTGTTAATTTGAAAGATCTGAAATCGTTTTTCCCAAAAAAGATGCCAAATAAATTGAGAGAATTATTCTGTGAAGTCGATACAAGGAGAAGAGGTGAAATTTGTTTTGATGATTTCGCTAATTTATATCAAAAATTAATTTTGGAAGAAGGGGTAATAAAATATCACTGTCATTCATTTTGATACATTTAATTTATTATAAATGTTTGTAGTCCGCTAATGAATTATTCGACAAACTACAGGAATATTCGTCGAATTTAAAAACTGTAAGCCTGCAGGAAATGGTGAGTTTTTTCATAAACGAACAAGAAGACGTCGTAGGTAATGACGACAGAGCAGTAAGTCAATTCATTTGTGACTTTTTGAGAGATCCGCAACGTGAAGTTCACGAACCCTTCCTAACGATCCCGGAATTTTTGGATTACCTCTTCTCCAAACAGAACGATCTTTGGGATCCTAAAAATAACACTGTCTACCAATTAATGACGAAGCCTCTATCCCATTATTGGATATCGTCATCTCACAATACGTAAGTGTAAATTAGGGACTAGGTATTGATAAAATTATTTTGTATGTCAACTTTTAGGTATCTAACTGGAGATCAGTGGTCAAGTGAATCTTCGGTTGAAGCTTATGTGCGTTGTTTGAGAATGGGATGCAGGTGTATAGAATTGGATTGTTGGGATGGTCCGGACGGTTATCCGTTCATTTATCACGGTCATACTTTAACGACGAAAATTAAATTTATTGACGTTATTAAGATTATCAAGGAACATGCTTTCGCTACTTCAGAATATCCCGTTATTTTATCCATAGAAGACAACTGCACTTTACCGCAACAGAAAAAGATGGCTTCTGCTTTACAGGTAAGAAGTATATGATCATATTGTACCAGGTGTCTGATTAAGAGAGGTATTATGTTGTATCTCAGATAGTTTCTGACATACCACTCTTAATCGGACATCTGCTACAGGGACATTATTTAAATTAATAAAATTACTAGTACTATGGTGCCATCTATTGATTGGTATACTACTGATAGATGCACTTGTAAATTCGAATAGTAGCACTCAGTCTTCATTTTGTAGTATACAGCGCTAAAAGTGTAGTTGGCTTATCTTAATTCTCATACCTTTCTCTCTCTGATTGGTCAGCCAGCACGCAGACATCATGATAGATAGATAGCTTTATTGCTCTTACAATATTACAGTTAATGAAAGTTAAAATTTCCTAAAATCTTCACAAACTCAACCTGTTTAGATAGATCAACATAATAAAAATGTATACAAACATGTTACCTAAAATTGACTAACCTAGCCAGTTAAAGTTAAAAACTTCATCCAATAAGTAAAAAGCTAGTCTTTCAAGTGCATGCCCTACAGTATACTTCAACTTTCCATAATTAAACTTTGTCCATTCAATTGGTACAGAGTTGTACATTTTACAATAAATAAAATCCGTTTGTTTAGAGGTAGTTATATGATTTACTTTGGGTAATATAATAAACTCCTTACTCCTAGTGTTATAGTTATGAACATTTGATCCTGTGTTATATTTATGTTTGATTCTATGCACATATAAAATAGCTTCCAAAACAAAGAGGCATGGTATGGTCAGAATTCTTAATGATATAAACAATAGTTTTGCATGTTCTTTGAAGCCTACACCCACCATATCACATATAATTTCCTTTTACTGTATAAAAACTTCATTTGCAACATTTGTTGAACCCCATAAAAGAATTCCATATTGAATGTGAGACTGTACCAATCCAAAATGAGCAACTCTTAAGGACTTCCTTCGATACAACAGCTTTCATTATTCTCAATGCAAAATATCCACTTGACAATTTCTTATTTAGCTCATTTACATGCAGCTTCCAATTTAGATTGTTGTTGATAGTAAAACCTAGCATTCTTACACTATATGCACCTGCATGTTTCTCATTTCTTTTTACAAAATTTATAACTTTTGTTTTATTTTTATTGAAAGAAAGGACATTGGCATTAAAATACCCTTCAAACTTATTTTGGAGTTCAGCTGTTGCTTCATCAAGCTGATTATAATCTGCGTCCTTAATTAAGGAAGTAGTATCAGCAATATCAACATAATCTGGTAAATCATTCACATATATAGCAAACAGTAAAGGTCCTAATACCAATCCTTGTTGCACACCATGTTTAAGTAACTGTACATCCGATTTAATATGATTATGTATTATAAACTGTCTTCTATCAGTTAAGAATTATCTTAGCAAATTTAAGACTGTCCCTCTTATTCCATACTTACATAATTTGTTAAGTAGTATTTCATGTGATATACAATCAAACGCCCTAGATAAATCACATAACACAGCTCTTGTAGAAATTCCTAAATCTTTATTTGCCATGATAGTAAGAACAATATCTGTTACTGCTTGAGTAGTCGACCTTAATGTTCTAAAACCATATTGCCTTTCACATAAATAATTACCTCCCTCTAGAAACTCCATCCACCTATTTTTTAAAATGATTTCAATAAATTTTGATAAAATTGGAGTTATTGTAATGAACCTATAGTTATCACATAGATTAGGGTCACCTTGTTTAAGTATTGGTGTGGCTCTACATAGTTTTAAGCAATCTATAAACTCACCATTATCAAAACATATATTAATCAAATGTACCAGAAGATTACTAAGAATATCGCCAACAATCTTAATCATGACTAATATTATAAGGATCCATGCATTTTGAGTTTTTCTATGAAGCTATTGAATCAATAACTTCTTTTTCATATGTAGGTCTTGAAAATATTGAATTTTTAACCGATATATCTAACAATTTAGATTTGATGAAGAAATCCTCGCAACATCATCAATTATTTGAACAGAATATTCATTGAAATCGTTTGCAGTCAAAATACTAGTTGGGGATGTTTTTTAGATTTATTATTAAAATTATTTATGATTGACCAAGTAGTTTTATTAATATTATTACTGTTTAATAATATGTTGTCATAAGATTTAGCTTTAGCATCCCTTAAGGCCTTCTTGTACTGACTCCTGAAATTATTGAATTCTTCTTTATGTAATTGGTTTTCGGTACTTAACCACAGCTTTTTCTTATTAGTCAGTTCAGTTCTCATATTTTTTAAACTATCTTCAAACCGGTTTACCTTGCCATATCTGCTTTTTACAAGCTTTTGTGGAAATGCTACTTCTACTGCATGCCTAATTTGGTCACACAGAAATCTAGCTAAGATATATAAAACTAATCCCAATTTATCTTGTTCATCGTAAATATAAACTCTGCTTTTCTGACATTTGTCAGTGGCCTACAATATGAATAATATGAATAAAACTGTATCTAATTCTTCTACATTAATATTTATGTCTACCCCATAATGATCGGACATCATTACTTTTATAATATTGACATTAAAAAAGTTTCCAAAGTTAACTATTATATTATCTAAACAAGTAGCCTGTATGTGTCCTGTATAATCTATATCATGTGTTCTGTATCATCCCTCATCTGTGTTGTGAGTCATTTATCTTGTTTTTGTGTTTTTTGTTTTGTATCCTGTTTTCAGTGTCATATGTCATGTGTTACATTTCATCTGTCATCCATCATGTGTTCTATGTCATCTGTCTGGCTGTGATGTCATGCCCGTAGATGTTTGGTGGTGAGGGTCGAATAAAATAGTGGATTTTCTTGGTTATGTAAATTTCTGTTGTTAGTGTCTACTTTTCCGCCCAACCTATTTAATATGCGGGAAAAGTATTGGTTTACCCAGAAGAAAAAAAAATTTGAGTTATTTTTACGTTTTTCATCAAGAACAACACGAAAAAATGGTTTTTAGAAGAAAAAAAACCCTGTGTGTATGTCGTCGTCGTTGTTGTCGTCAGCCACTTTTCGTTACATGTCTTGTTAGCACGATACAGCCTCCAGAGTGCAACAAATCACCAATTTTATGATTGAATGTTGTTCAGGACATCTCACAGATGAACCTTATTGCCCTTATTGATTTTCAGCTCACAAGAGCCAGTACAATGTGTGCTATGGTACTTGAAGTACGACATTTTTGTCATTTTTGGAGAAATTTCAGTTTGTTAGCATAATACAGCCTCCAGAGTGCAACAAATCACCAATTTTATGATTGAATGTTGTTCAGGACATCTCACAGATGAACCTTATTGCCCTTATTGATTTTCAGCTCACAAGAGCCAGTACAACGTGTGCTATGGTACTTGAAGTACGACATTTTTGTCATTTTTGGAGAAATTTCAGTTTGTTAGCATAATACAGCCTCCGGAGTGTAACAAGTCACCAATTTTATGACTGAATATTGTTCAGGACATCTTACAGATGAACCTTCTTGAATTTAAGTCTACCAGAGCCAGTACAACGGGACCTATACATTCAAATATGATAAAGTTTTTGTCTTTTTTGGAGAAATTTCGGTTTGTTAGCATAATACAGCCTCCTGAGTGTTTACAAGTCGCCAATTTTATGATTCAATATTCTTCAGGACATCTCACAGATGAAACCTATTGATTTTCAGCACACCAGAGTCAGTACAACTGGACCTATAAATCCAGATATACATTTTTGGAGAAATTTCAGTTTGTTAGCACGATACAGCGTCTGGGGTGTATCAAGTCACCAATTTTATGATTGACTGTTGTTTAGGACATCTCACAGATGAACTCTATTGATTATCAGCTCACCTGAACCAGCGCAACGGGTGCTATGGTACTTGAAGTACGACATTTTTGAAGAAATTTCAGTTTTTTAGTATGATGCAGCATCCAGAGTACAAGTCGCCAATTTTATGATTGAATATTGTTCAGGACATCTCACATATTAACTCTACTGATTTTCAGCTCACCAGAGCCAGTACAACGGGGGCTATACCTGAAGTACAACATTTTTGTAATTTTTGGAGAAGTTTCAGTTTGTTAACCTGATGCAGCCTCCGGAGTGCAACAAGTCTCCAATTTTATGATTGAATATTGTTCAGGACATCTCCCAGATGAACCCTATTGATTTTCAGTTCACCAGAGCCAGTACAACGGGTACTATGTTACCTGAAGTACGACATTTTTGGAGAAATTTCAGTTTGTTAGCCTGATACAGCCTCCTGAGTGCAACAAGTCGCCAATTTTATGATTGAATGTTGTTCAGGACATCTCACAGTTGAACTTTATTGCCCTTATTGATTTTCAGCTCACCAGAGCCAGTACAACAGGTGCTATGGTACTGTAGTACGACATTTTTGGAGAAATTTCAGTTTGTTAGCCTGATACAGCCTCCGGAGTGCAACAAGTCGACAATTTTATGATTGAATGTTGTTCAGGACATCTCACAGTTGAACTTTATTGCCCTTATTGATTTTCAGCTCACTAGAGCCAGTACAACAGGTGCTATGGTACTTGAAGTATGACATTTTTGGAGAAATTTCAGTTTGTTAGCATGATACAGCCTCCGGAGTGTAACAAGTCACCAATTTCATGATTGAATATTGTTCAGACATCTTACAGATGGACCCTATTGATTTTCATTTCACCAGGGCGAATGCAACGGTGGCTATGGTACTTGAAGTACGACATTTTTGGACAAACTTTAGTTTTTCAACACGTTACAGCCTCGGGAGTGTATACAAGTGACCAATTCTATTAATGGATATTGTTTAGGGGGTCCCACAAGTGAACTCTATTGATTTTTAGCTCAGTAGAGCCAGCATGCGGGTACTACTGTACCAAATTTTTGTAATTTTTGGAGAATTTTCAGTTTGTTAACACGATACAGCATCCAGAGTGTATACAAGTGACCGATTTTATTATAGGATATTATTCAGGGCTTCTTATAGATGAACCTTATTGATTTTCAGCTTAATGAAGCCAGTACAACGGGTGCTATGGTACTTGAAGTGCCACATTTTTGGTAATTTTTTGAAAAATTTCTGGTTCTTAGCATGATACAGCTTTCAAAGTGACAATTTTATGATAGGATATTGTTCAGGGCGTTTCACATATGGGGAAAAGTTAGTTTTAACCTTTAAAACAATTAATTATAAGATTTTTTCCCCAAAGTTATAAGACACATGGTCTCGTAGATATATATATATATATATATATATATATATATATATATATATATATATATATATATATATAGCAACATTTTAGGAATCAACCTGTATATAGGTTAAATGAGTTAAATGTTAAAAATATTTTCAGGAAGTATTCGGCGATATGCTACTAACCAAACCAATAGAATCTCTCGAAGCGAAACTACCATCGCCGTATGCCCTTCGTAAAAAAATTATCCTGAAGCACAAAAAACTACCTGACGGCCAAGATGAAAGTTCTTTCTTAGTTCGTAACGACGCCACCGATATGGATCTGAGAAACTCGATTAAAAACGGCACGATGTATCTGAAAGATTGCGTCGATAAAGAATGGAACCCGCATTTCTTCGTCCTAACCCAAAACAAACTCTATTATTTTGACAGTCACAAATTCAGCGAATCCGAAAAATCGGAAGACGAAGACGACACCGGATCCTTTCAAAGACCGAAAGGGAACGTCCCCAATGAAGATTTGCATTACAGCGAAAAATGGTTCCACGGTAAATTAGAAAATGGTAGATTAGAAGCCGAGCAATTACTGAAGACCTATTCGCATTTAGGAGACGGTACGTTTCTGGTACGAGCCAGCGTTACTTTCCCCGGGGAATTCTGCCTTTCTTTCTGGCGGGACGATAAAGTCAATCATTGTAGGATCCGTTCGAAGCAAGATAAGCAACAAACCAAGTACTACCTGATAAACGCCAAATATTTCGACAGCCTGTACTCTTTGATAACGCATTACCGTACCTGTCCTCTTGTTACGGCAGAATTTTCGATAACGTTACAGGAACCGGTACCGCAACCGAATCTACACGAAAACGAAGAATGGTACCACAAGAATACGGGGAAGAACCAAGCCGAGGAGATATTGAGGCGGAATAAATCGGAAGGGGCGTTTTTGGTTAGGCCCAGCGAGAATGATACCAATTGTTACACTATTAGTTTTAGGTAAGTATTAAATTACTTCTCTTATCTTATTTTTACCATCTTCAGATCTTTTTATAATTGTTCCCATATTTTGGATGGTGGAAAAGTTTAAACAGGTTTTTTACTACGGGAAGTTAGGGTACTAAAGAAGGGAAAAATAGTGTTGTCAAATTGGATAATAGTGGTAAAAAGGGTGAAAATGTTTTCTATGTTCAAGTTTGAATTACGGCAAAATGAGACTTCCTATTGGAAAATATGGCTAGTAAAAGTTGTGGAGGATTAAAAAATTAGTTACTTTATTACCCAACCTTAAAATTTTCGAGAAAAAAATGCAAGGAATTGTTTTTTTTTGTTTATTATTATTTTTCTCCCAAGATTAGGCAATCACAGAGGAGGTTGGGCACTAGGAGAAGGATTAGAAAAATTTAGAGACAGAAATTCTTGAGATGTTGTAAACTATTGAGAAATTCAGAGGACCATCACTTCCAAAAAAGTTCTTTCATTTTTTGACAGTGCTACCAAATTTTGAGTCGATTATCGGGAATTTTAAGTAAGTCCAGTTCAGGGAATGAGGTCATAATTTCTCCAATTAAAAAATGACTCGGTGTGAGATAGCTGAAATCAGATGAAATAGAAGAAATGGATCTCGTGTTAAGAATTGCCTCTATTTGACACAACAAAGTTGACATCCGTTCGTAGTTAAGAACCTGGTTCCCAACAACCATCTTCAAGTGGAATTTAGTTGATTTAATCCCTGCCTCCCAGAGGCCGTCCCAGTGTGGACTGTTAGGGGGGATACATTTCCAGCTTACTTCCCAAGTAGCTATAAAATATTTGAAATAGTTTCCCTTTTGTTTAAAAAGATGATATATTCCTTTAAGAGTATTATTGGCGCCTTGGAAGTTAGTGCCATTATCTGAATATATTATTTCTGGACAACCTCTTCTGAAAATAAATCTTTTTAGAGTAGAAATGAAAGCCTCTGAAGATAAACTAGACACCAGCTCCAGATGAATTGCTTTAGTCACTAGGCAAATAAATAAAGAAATATATGCTTTTGTAACAACCCCTTTACGAGTTTTACGCTTTTTTAATAAAATTGGGCCGCCGAAATCTACACCGATTTTTGAAAATGGACGAGAGATGGAAATTATATCAGAGGGAACCGAACCCATAAGCTGCTGAGCAGTTGATGCCTTAAATCTGAAACATGTAACACAATTTTTAACAACCTTTTTTATTTGTCGAAGAGCGTTCATAGGCCAAAATTTCAAGCGGATATGTGCTAACATGGTTTGAGGGCCGGCATGCAATAAACTGGGATGCACGTATCTATAGAGCAGGTTGACGAAATGACCTTTAGACGGCAATATAATGGGATGTTTCTGAGAATAGGGTAAACAAATATTAGGCCAAAAAACCTTCACCAGGCATTTAGGGAAAATTATAATTCAATTAATTATTTAGATATTCCGAAGACATATGAACTTAATGATTTCTTCACATCACTAAAATATGTACATGTTGAAATTCCAAATCATAATATAATGATCAGTAAGAATATACTATCACATTATTTATAAAAATATGATAATCACACTAAAATATATAGGGATGCTTGCGAACAATCCAGTGGTGTAGGGTACGCCTTTTATGCCCCATCAATGAAGGTTCAAATGCAATTTATGCTTAATAACGTTACTTCTATTTTTTCTGCAATTGGAATTATCAAAGCTTTTGAAATCATTGAACGACATGTATATAAAATATACATCATAATATCAGTTTCCCTATCAGTTCTCACGAGCATTAGCTAACCTTTTGATATTAATGCTACTTTTGAAAATCAAATAATTCCAAAAATTAAACTGAAAATCGAAGAGCTACGCCCAAATGATTTCGATATCAATTTTTTGTGGATAAAAGCACACATTGGACTGCATCATAATGAACATGTGGACAATCTAGCAAAAGAAGCTGTAAAAAATAGACTACCAATAAATAATACAATAACCGTGGATGAGTGCCTAAATCAATCTAAAATTAAACTAAAGGAAAGATGGAAAAATTTATGGCATGATTATTGCATTGAAAAACCTACAAGATATAAACTCTTACATCTAGAAATTCCCAATCAATATTATACAGGAACTATCAATTACTGTGTAGTAGTATAGTCACTCTAAGCAGACTTAAGTTTGGCCATGCATGCTATCCCGCACATCTTAATAAAATAAAATAGATTCGAACTTGTGCGACATTTGCAAGCGTATATGCGACGTGGAACACATTTTTTTAATGTAATTAATATACACCACATAGAGAAGATATATATAGGGAACTAATAAAAACCAATTTTCTGCCCCCCTTCAATGTAATGAACTTACTGGCTGCCTGTTTATCACGTTTTACTGACATTCATGCAATTTAAGAATGTAATATTAGGTAGCTTCTTCTTTTTTGTAAGTTAACCTAACCTGCAGTCTTCCTTATCTCTTTTTTTGTGGATGAATGTTATTATTTCAGTCTTCCATTCGTTTGGCATTTTATTTCCCTCCTAAATTTGTTGTATTAGTTTGAATTTTGTCTCCTGAATATGGTTCCCCGCCATACTTCAACATCTCTTCTACTATTTTATCCTCTTCTGTGGATTCTCCGTTGGCAGTTTCTTTGTATTTCTGTCGCTATTTCCTTTTCAGAGGGCAGTTTAGATAGATAGATTAGATTTTAATGGAGTTACAGTGCATTGAAACCTAAGGTTTATTGTGCCCCACCCCCCTATCAGAGCTGTTCTCTCTACTACTACAGCTCACCTTCTAGTTCCAGGGTTCTAATGAACTCTAGTATTTGGGACGACTTCAACTAGGTTAGATCCTCACTCTTACAAGTTTATTGTCCGAAGCATTTCTTGCGTTGGCTTGCAATGCCGAGGCATTCTAGAACTAGGTGATCCAGAGTTTCATCCTCCTCCCCACAGAATCTACACTCGTCAATATCTGCTAGACATGTTCTCATTAGGTGCTTCCTAAGGCGGCAGTGTCCTGTAAGAAAGCCCGTGAGGAGATGTAGCTTATTTTTACTGAGGTCCAAATATTTTTTGGATCTAGCAGGAACTTTTTTTAATGTTCCAGCCTGGGAAGGCAACGCCAGAGTGATTCTCTTTCGGTTTCCTCTTTCTTCCGAAACTATTTTTTATAGGAGCATTTTCCTACACCACAGAAAGGCTCCGGGCCAATAAAGGGCGTTTGTGCACCTTTCCTGGCAAGTGTATTGGCCTCCTCATTTCTCGTGATTCCCGAGTGGCTAGGAACCCAGACCAAAGAGAACCACCCTACCCCTACCAATTACCGTCACGTTTGGCTCTATTAAAGAGCCGACGGACCTCTTTTCTAAGGTTTGTCAGGTTCTCATTCCACCAAGGAGAATTCTTTTGTAAACGAGCTTTTAACAGTGGGCAACTGGAACGAAAAGCTTCCATTATTGCCTCACTGATCTGTTCGACTCTTTGTTCCAGGTCGTAGTGCGGGTGATTTACCCCATTCACTTCGACGTGTTCCAAATTGTTCTTCAGATTGGTCTTGTAAAGAGACCAATCAGTATTTCTAGGATTTCGGATTGTAGGAATCGAGGTAGTATCTCCCTCTATCCTAAATTCGATGATCCTATGGTCGGAAAGTGATGGCTCGCTCATCACCTTCCAATCTTTTACATTTTTCCTAGCAGCAACATTAACAATTGTTACGTCCAGGACCTCTTCTCATGGCAAAAGTGGGGGTTGTCCCCACGTTTAAGGTCTCAGGGTTATTTGCTAAGAGATATTCGAATAAAACACTCACCGTTGGTGTTATTGTTAGTACTTCCCCACACAGTATTGTGTGCATTAGCATCACAACCAATTATGATTGGCAGCCGTCTGCTATTGCAGTGTCTCACTAGCTCTTGTACTTCTTCTGGCGGTGTCATCGGCCCGTCTCCAGCGAAGTAGGCAGAGGCAATGATGATGTCTCGGTCGATACCCCCAATGTTGAGGTGAACCATGATTGGAACAAGGTCCCGTGACACGTATTCTGAAACACATATATTTTATGTTATTTCTTATGATTACACAGGCACACAAAGATATTTGCCTTTGATCATAAATCAATTTAGAATCCTTGCATGCCAAACCTTTGATTTGGCCTTCTTTGTTGATCCATGGTTCTTGGATCAGTACAATATCCAGTTGTAGTTTAGCGAACAACCTTGCAATCACAGCTGAAGCTCCCTTCGCGTGATGAAGGTTAATCTGAGCTACTTTCGTGAACGTGAAGGTGAATTATTACGGATGAGAGAAGCCGAGTTACTCAGCCTCTATTCATCCCCCTCCTTTATCTCTCCCTGACCCCCTTCAAACACCATGGCAATATTTTTTTCAGAGGGCAGTTTAACATGATTTCGTTTTATGGATCTGCTACTATGTTTTCTGCTACCCTGAGGTTCTCAACATCATCTTCATAAAGCATTCTGCATAATACTTTTCCCATATTTTTATAATTTCCTTGCTTTCATATAATGTTGCTCAATTAGAACTTGAACATAGAAAACCTAGACATTTTCACCCCTTTCATCCCCCTATTCCACTATTTTCAATCCGAGAATATTAAAACTATTTTCCCTTATTTAGTACACTCTTATCAAACTTTTTTGACTTTTTTGTCTAACAAGTATACTAATAAATCATGACAATAATTATTTGCTTCTTACCTCCTTTATATTCCATTTTTTTAGTTCACCCTGTATAATTGACAGTAGTATCAATACATTTTTAACTAAAACTTTTATTTGTAAAACAATTGTGTGCTCATTACGTCCTTATTTTCCAATTTTTTTTATTAATTACTTGAACTGTCTTATCCCAGTTTCATTTTTAGGGCTGATAAAAAGATAAAACATTGTCGGGTGAAGTTGGAAGGAAGATTATACACGATTGGTAATGTGGAGTTTGAAAGTTTGGTATCTTTGATAAACTATTATAAAAGACACCCGTTGTATAGAAAAGTGAAGTTAAACGATGCAATTAGTGAAGAAATGGTTAGAAGAATGACACTGGTGAGTCTGTTTAAAATTTATTTTCGTTTTAAATTACATGAAATGAAATTGCACATAACCGACCTTTACAATAACATATTTTTTCTTAAATTTAAACTTAAGATATAAAAAAATAAAATAAACTTTTTTTTTATTGGTTTACTGGGTGATATAGAAAAATAGTAACCCTGCATTTAGTTTAGCATATATTTAAAAGATTTATAGTTGAACAGTGTTGAATTTCATTTGGGGTGTAGAAAATAATTGAAAACCACCCTAAAAATCAATTTTTTGAAAATATCTCACAAATATGAAAATATGTGAAAAAAAGTTTCGAACAAAAAATGTGGAGATCAAAATTTCCTATAAAATTGTTTTTAATCATTTTTTATGTATTTGCAATATAAACCGAGATATTTATAATAAACAATTTACATTTTTAGCCCAGCCAGGTGGGGTATAGAAAAGGTCTAAGGAACACGTCTATTTTTCCACTTTTTGCAACAAAAATATGAACACATATTTTTTAATTTCTTTAATAATGAGAATTTCAGAAAATGGAATCCCTTGGTCAAAATACATGGTATTTGATTATTTTTTCCATACGTTTACTATCAAAATTTTCAAATTCTTATCCAGGACCTCGAAATCTTTTAAAACTTTTTGATATGCCTCCATATAAAATTCTAACGGGGAATCCAAAAAATGTATCAGTTGTTCGAAAAAAGAATTTTTTCGAGTGAAAAATTCACGAAAATTATTGAAAATGAATATTTCCGGAAAACTATAGTTCAACTCTTTTTTTGTAAATACATACCATTCGATTTTTAAACTTATTCTCTAGAAATCAAGATATACCATGAAAATGTATTAGTCTTATTAATTCAAAAGTGACAGCACCTCAAAATTCGTATCGTTAATTGCTTCAAATTGTAAATATAAAGTAAAGATAATCTCTATCAAACTTTAAAATTGTACTAAAACAAGAACGTTAAGAGCAACGATGGTCATGGAACGTATGCATTAACACGTGTTCAAATGGTAACTGCTGTGAATGTGATTGAGGATGGTCTTTCACAAGCTAATGTTGCACGGAGCGTGATTTCGAGATTGTGGCATCGATAAGAATAACTCGGTGATGTTGCTGAAATACATGGAGGTCGTCAATGGGAAACTACGCCTCGACAGAATCGATATGTGATAGGATTAGCTCGTCGAAATGCAAACTTTTTTGGGCTTTAGCAAATACCCAACTTTGAGGAATAGATTACATGATGCAGACCTGCACGCCAGACGACCAATAGTGGTTCACATGTTACGTCATGGAAATTGTGGACTAAGATTAAGGTGTATTGGGGCTTACAAGAACGGAGTTCTGGGTTATTCACAGATGAAGATAAGCTTTGTCTCTATCCTGATACAAGAAAAGTGAGAGTCTGGAGAGTATCTGGTCAACAAGAGAGACTCAGACATGTACAGGGTGTTCGTCCATATGGTGGTCCACAAATTATGATGTGGGCTGGAATAATTTTGTATCATTGAACTGTTTCCGTTTTTGTGGAAGGCACTTTGAATCAATATATTGACCGTACTTAGAACCTATTGTCCATTTGTCACTGAATGCAGGATAATCCAAGGCCACATACTGTGGCAACAGTAAGATATAGGTTTTATAATGAGGATGTTATACTTCTACCGTGGTCAGCACCATCGTCAGACCTTAATCCCATCGAGGAGGAATGGGGTATGCTTCAGAGATGGATCACTCTTCATCTGTATAGTGTTCATACTTGCCAAGATCTTCAAGATTACACAAGAATTGACCTTATTACCTCAAAATGAAATTGATAATTTAATTTTAAGTATACCAAAATGGTATCAAGCTGTAATTAATGCTACTGGAGGAAATGCAGATTATTAAAAACATTTTTAATGAAATTAACTGTCTCAACCCTTACTTTGTGGAATATACTCTTATTAGTGTTTTAAATGAAACTTACTGTTTCTAGTTAACTACACAGTTTATTGAAAAATGTTAAAAATTCTAAAAAATTGACAATTGTTTTGATATTACCTAAATATCATCGTCAGAATGACAGAAGTTACATTTCATTTGATGCCTACCTGATGTTTAATTATTTTTGGCTAGTCCAAGAAGTGACGTATCTTGTGATTGACTTAATACATGTTAATAGAAAAAAGAAGATATGATATTACAAATATTAAAGCTTAGATATTTAGCCCTATGGGGATATCTTGGATATCATTTTTCCCAATTAAGATCAGTATAACTGTGCACTGATATAAAAAACCAGGAAAACTATATCTGCTGATCTTTACAATTATCAATTAAGAAAACAGTTTAAAAGTGGAGAACTCCCTAGATGTATCTGTTCATTGACGAGTTCATATTGTGGCTTTCTTAAGTGTCTTGTAATTTCCAAATTCTTCAAGGAAATCCAGTTCTTGTTTCTTATCACAAATATGTAGTACTTCTAGTTCTGTGTTAGGTATCAAGTAGATGTCTGGCGTAGTGGGATTTATCTGGTTGTTTTAATGTGTATGCTTGTAAGTGTTCACTGTATTTCTTTAATGGTGATATTTTTGTTTTTACATTTAACAATTTTGTACTTATGTTACTTTCTGTTTTAAAAGAAATCGTTGTATTTGTTGCTAAAGATATTAACTTTGAAATATTGTTAGAAATATTTCCTGCATATGTCATGGTTTTATAAGTTTTTATTTGTTCCTCTTTCCTCTTTTTTTCTAATTAGTTTATTTATCATATGTAATGGGTAATCATTGGATGTTGCCATTTGTTTAATTGTGTTAATCTCTCTATCAAAATTACACTTGTTCATAGGAACTGAAAATGCTCTATGTATCATTGAATTATATGCTGCTAGTTTATGGCAAACATGTTTATGGACAGTTTAGAAAGAAAAATCTCTGAAAATAATATTTCAAAAAGTGTTTTATTTTGGTATAGATATGTAGATGACGTATTAGCAAAAATCAAATTTATATTAGAAGTTGAACAAAATAGTTCAATCAATTTTCTTGATTTAAAAATTCAAAGAGTTAATAATGTACTTGATTATTCGATTCACCGAAAACCAACACACACTGATGTGACTATTCCATACAGTTCCAATCATCCCATGTCCCATAAACTAGCGGCATATAATTCAATGATACATAGAGCATTTTCAGTTCCTATGAACAAATGTAATGTTGATAGAGAGATTAACACAATTAAACAAATAGCAATATCCAATGGTCACCCATTACATATGATAAATAAACTAATTAGTAAAAAAGAGGAAAAAGTGGCATTACAACTAATATTTCCTAAACAAAGTAAAGAAATAAAAACTTATAAAACCATCACATATGCAGAAAATATTTCTAATAATATTTCAAAGATAATATCTTTAGCAACAAATACAACGATTTCTTTTAAAACAGAAAGTAACATAAGTAGAAAATTGTTAAATGTAAAAACAAAAATATCACGATTAATTAAATCTGGTATATATAAACTTAAATGGCCAGAATGTAATGCTGTCTATTTGGGTCCAACCCTTAGAAATTTTGAAATCTGATACAGTGAACATTTACGGCATACACATTAAAACAGCCAGATAAATGCCCCTACGCCAGACATCTACTTGACACCAATCATTCATTGCCACCTAACACAGAACTAGAAGTACTACAATTTTGTGATAAGAAACAAGAACTGGATTTCCTTGAAGAATTGGAAATTAGAAGACACTTAAGAAAGCCACAATATATAGTCGTCAATGAACAGATAAATCTATTGAGTTCTCCACTTTTAAACTGTCTTCTTAAGTGATAATTGTAAAGATCAGCAGATATAGTTTTCCTGGTTTTCTATATCATTGCACAGTTATTCTGATCTTAATTGGGAGAAATTATTTCCAGGATATCCTTATAGGGCTAATAATATCTAAGATTTAATATTTGTAATATCATATCTTCTTTCTTCTATTAACATATATTAAGTCAATCACAAGATACGTCACTTCTTGGACTAGCCAAAAATAATTAAACATCAGGTAGGCATCAAATGAAATGTAACTTCTGTCATTCTGACGATGATATTTAGGTAATATCGAAACAATTGTCAATTTTTTAGAATTTTTAACATTTTTCAATAAACTGTGGAGTTAACAAGAAACAGTAAGTTTCATTTAAAACACCAATAAGAAACATTTTTTGTTAGATTCCGATTATTATGTTACCAATTTCAATTAAATTAGTGCACTTCTTAACTTTTGCTTGATTATTCCATAAAAAAGAAACCATATTACACTGAAATTAAGATAAATTTACTGTAGGCATCATAAGGGTATGTCAGTTTTTAAAATCCAATTCAAATTGATGTTTATTCGAGAAAAATTCTTTGTGTTCCTTAGACATTTTTGATGTGTGTATATCTACTAAGTGTAACTAGTAATCTCAGAGATATATTTTCTTAAATAATATTAATTAATTATAAACATTTTTATTTTCAATAAATGGTTTTTTTGAAACAAAATTTAAAGAAAAAAATGCTTTTTAATCATTATCTTTTGTACAAATAAAAAAAATCCAAACAAAATAATTTTTTTTAAATATTAATGTTTATAATTTTTAAACAAATTAATTAAAAACACACATTTCTGAGATTACTTGTTAGATTTTGTACAAGAGATTAAAAATAAAAAAAGTTGAAACATTTTCTTTTTGGTGCAGTTTTTAATTATTTTCTGCCCCCTAAATGAAATTCAACATCTTTTAACCAAAAAACCTTTAAATGAACTTATTTTCAAAAATGCCAAAATTGTCCAGTATGCAAAATTTAAATCATCATTGTATTAGACTTTTTATAGTGACTTCTGATACATTTGATCCCTTTTGTAAAAAATAATGTTTTGGACTAACATGTTCCGTTTAAATATTCCCATAGTAAAGTTGTAGTTTATTTTATTTTTAATATAATACACAGAAGAAACAAAAATATAAATTTTTGTAATAACTCGTATACTAAAAATGTGACTACTTATTTTCTTAAAAAATAAACATTTTATATGATGTACTTCAACACAAAAAAAATGAATTAACACTCTGATCAATTTTGTTATATTTTATATAAACATAAAATCAGTCTTCAATACAATAACTTTCTACAAAATAATAAATTTTATGAAAGGATCCTATACTGGTCTTTTTATCCCTGAGATTAAGTATTAAAAGTATACTAAAATATTGAGTTAAAAATGTTAATATGTTAGATAAAATAGAGTGCCTTTTCTAAATAAAAGTAAGTGGATTTTTTTAAATTTAAAGTTATGATTAAACATATATTCTTAAATTAATCATCCTGTATATGGGTAAGGGTATTTTATATTTTTTGCACATAACATGAGAAAAATTTTATTTTCAATTATTGAAAAAAACTAAGTTAAATATTCTAAATAAAAATTTAAAAGCTACAGGGTGATATCTTTCTGTTAAATCAGAAGTTGGTACTTTATATTTTTTAAACGGTTTTATTTAGCTTGCCGAGGTTGTTTTTTGTTTGGGTCAAATTCACTCATTGAAATTTTACCCCCTTCCGGTTGACAGATTGATCTGATATTTAGTACACAGTTCTGATGACAATTTAACTCATGTATAAAAAATCGCATATGCCACAGTGCAATTGTCACTTTGACAGCGGCAAAAGTTAGCTTTAACTTTTACAGCGACAAATACACTGGTGGTTTTTTCACTTATTCATTTGTTCATCAATTATCGCGGTGTTGATTACCAGAATAAATAGTTTGGCATGTTTGTCAACAACTTATTGAATTTTCAAGAACTAACAATGAGTCGATTCGGTGTGTCTACGAACGCCGAAATTAGTCAAATTGTACATTAAAATAAAAATGTGTTTATTTTTAATGTTTCATAAATAAAGTTTGCAATGATATGTTTCCAAATTTCTCATTCATTAAATTGTCCTGCCGAATTACACTTGAGGTTTGTATTGATATTGGGTAAATTTGTATTGTTCAAATTCTAAACTGTTTCCTTTAGCAATTTGACTCGGATAACTGTCAACCTAAAATAGTTAACAGTTATTCTCGTCAAATTGCTAGAAAACAGTTTCTCATTAAACAACCCAAATTTACCCGATAAAATACAAACCACTTGTGCAATTATAAGTGACAATACAATTTAATATATATTCAGTATCATTGTAAATCCAAGATGAACGCTGCTACAAAATGGTGGATTACATATTTTTTTCATAACAAAAAGAGAAACTAAATAAAAAAAGAGGATTTAAGTAGCTTATATTATAAAATATATATATATATATATTAATACATATCCTCTATCTAAATTCTAAAGAAAACATTGAAATAAAGAAAATATGCATATTTAGATGTAATACTAGTGATACACACTGTATTATCAATAATTTGAAAGGTTCAATATACCAATAAAATTTGACATTTCAATTTCATATGACATTACTGCAGAATAGACTTAATGACAGATAGATTTTAAAACGATTTGAAAAACCAGAATACAGATGTCTCTATTGGCAAAATGGCACTTATAAAAAATAATGAAAATCTCTCTTGGTATATAAAAACGTAAATTTGTATTTTTTAAAAAAAAAAGAATTCTTGGTAACCAAAGGAGAAGAGAGTTATTTATGGAAACAGTTTAGTTAGTTGATTCATAACATCGCGAGAGACAACATCGAAATAAGAGTTGTCTCAGAATTTTTTAAATAGAGTTGAATTTTAATATCTCGAGAGACAACATCGGAATAAGAGTTGTCTCAAATTTATTTGAGAATATCAGAATATTTTGTAGCATTATTATCAAATTAACACAATTTGCCTTTGAAAGCCAGTGCGTGTATTATTCGCAGAGAATTACAGCGGTAAAGTGCGAGTGTTGTTCCAGTTTCTAAATAAGTCATTTAGAAAATTGTTCCAGATATTCTAAAACGTTTTTAGAATACAAACAAGTCTATCTGTATCCAGTTTGGTGAGTCCAGTCCATATTATATATTATTTCTCGAGAATTAATAGGCCTTTAGTAAAAAATATTTCGAAAGTAGATGCAGCTGATGAATTAAATATTTGATCAAATTATAGTAACATTATTGATATATCATTCTACGTAAACTCAAGACAAATTTTGAAAAAGACAATTTACAAGGAAATTGGGGAATGTTTTGGACATTTAGTTAAAGTATTTAGATAAGAATTTCTAATTTTAGATTGTTTATAATATTAAGGTTTTGATAGAAAATTCTATTTTTGCGTATTCGTTTGTGATATTTTTTTAAAAAGTTTTAATTTTTGTGTTTATTTGATAATATAATATATAAATTTGAATTCTAATCACCTTTTGGCTCTCTTTTCATAATCATTCTCATTACATTTGATAATTTCATCCTATAGAAAATTTAGTACAAGAAGTGACATTTGGTTTAATTTCTGACAGTAATTTCATATGTGTCATAAGATAATTTAATTGTCTTATAGTATATTGGACAAACAGTTACTTTCGATTTGAATAGTATAATACGTGATTTGGAAAATTATTTGGAAATTTATAAATTTTGAATTATGCTTTGAAATCTTTGATCCCTCCCTGAGAAAAGAGTGAGTTGATTGATATTGTGTATTAATTTATCTTCCAGGATATAAAATTTACTATTTATTTAGCCGGGCATATTAATTTGACAACTGCTGTCATTAAAAATTTTATAGGTTATATTTAGCTAAAGGTGTTTTCATATTAGTGTAGTTACAGCTACAAATAAATTCAACGATAAAACAATATAGAATATATTATATTATAATTAAAAACATAGTCGAGATATACTATAATATATATTTCGATTCATTGTATAAATTAGATGGAAAAACCATCAATGTACGGTAAAAAATTATGGTAAGTCAAATAATTGGTTAGGCTATTGGTGCCGTTAGGATCTGCAGTCAATATCACAACCACACAAATATTTTTTTCAAGAATCCCTTAATATGAATATCAAATGAAAGACCTTGACCGTACACTATGACAAATTGCCGACGGCACAAACTTCCACATTTAATATTGGTTTCAATATGGGTAATTAGTATCAAATAAAAAGGATTTACAAATATAACACAGTGCATGGTAAATCGTAGAGTTTAGACATTAAAACTGAATTCTAGGCATCTAATCAAAACTAAGAACTTCGTCAACTTAGAATCGGTATTCAAGCATGGATCTCCCACCCAAATCAAGATTTCGTATCGTTTCTAGGACCGTCGGGTGTTAGGGTAGCTAAAAATGATAAGTCGTTAGCGGTACACCATCCAAGTTAAGGTAAAAGGTTAAAATGTGCCAAAGACTGTTGTGGCATTAGGGTGGATAAAAATGATATGTCGCCTCAAGACTTGGGCACATCTTGTTGTATAAAAGTTTTGCATTTTTATTGGCCCTCTGTAAGGGTCGTCCATTACTTGTAGGAACAATATGGTAACAAACAATAATAAAACAAAAATATAACAGAAACTGCAACCCCGGAAACCGGGGTGAAATCGATTCGAAAAGTGTGAAGTTAGTGAACGTATAGGTCCAAAAATGGCAGCAACAGTACCTCGTTTTTACGAATTCAAAGCTGATGTAGACGATTTTGAATTATACTTTGAAAGATTAATTCAACACTTTATTGTAAACAACGTGGAGGAAGAAAAAATTAAAGTGGTAGTTTTATGTAGTTCGGTGAGTCAATCCACGTATAAATTGCTGAAGGACCTTACATATCCAACCCCACCAAACTAAAAATCCTTCGAAGAGCTTTGCAATCTGCTCAAGTCCCAGCTCATCACATCTAAGAGTGTATGGAGGGAAAGAATGGCATGCCGAAATAAGAGGAGCAGCAACCTTATGTAATTTTGGAACAAATTTGTAAATTTGTTTGTTAAACAAATTAACGACTGGTATAAGTCCTGGAAAAATTCAAAATAGGCTGTGTGAAGAATCCGAAACAAGAACATTAAAGGACGTCTTATAATTGGCGTTAAATCAAGAAAATTTCCATCCAGAGCAGGACTGTGACGTCAGATATATGTTAAAACCAAGGCAGCAAATGGGATGTATCAAAGCACATCATGCGACCTTGCGCACTCTGCGCAACCAATCGGCAACCGGATTTGGTGCAAGTCGTTCGGAAAATGGCCGATATGACAGAAGAGAAGGCAATCGCCAGAAAAATTTCAGTGATTATCAAAATAAATTGAATAAAAATTGTTTTGTTTGTGGTAAAGATCTTATGGGAGTTTGTATGTATAAACATGCAAAATGTAATTTATGTGGAAAAATAGATCATTTAGCAAGAATGTATAAAATAAGTATTCAAAACAAAAGAAAAATGAATTTTGTATAGGAAAATGCAGATGCGGATGACGATGATGAATATAAGGACGAGTATGTAAACAATGATGATTCAGGGAGTGATAGAGAATGTTATTGTGTGAATGAACAAGGTAAAAGTTGTATACATGAAAATTTTGATATGTATTTTAATGAAGTAAACTTTATAAACAGTCCTAAATATGATTTTAAAATAGATGTTAACATTAAAAATATTAATACAAATTTTTTATGTGATAATGGCTCTGCCATAACTTGATTAACAAGAAATTGTTACAATAAAACATTTTCTGACCTCGAACTATCCCATGTTAATGTTTTTTTTTAAGAGTTATGATGGTAATGTGTTTTATCCAGATGGATATTTTCAAGCCAATGTAGAGTTCCAAGGTGTCCATAAGGTATGTAGATTTTATGTAGTTCCTGGTGCTACAACCAACATTCTACATGTTCAACATGTTGAAATGAATTTGGTAAATAATATAGGGGAAAATACTGAATTAAGTAATATTATTTCAAGGTTTCCTAGTCTATTTAGTAATCAAATTGGTAAATATAAACTTAAAAGAATCAAGTTGGAGTTATCTGATGTTAATGTCACTTCAGTTTTTTGTAAAGTAAGAACTGTTCCTTTTGCTTTCAAAGATGCAGTTGATAAATAGCTTAGCCAGCTCGAAAGAGATGGAATAATATCCACAAATAATCATACTGATTGGGCAACTCCTATAGTTCCTGTCATCAAGGCTGATCAGTCCATAAGATTGTGTGGTGATTATAAAACCACTGTAAATAAATTTTTGAAACCTTTTAATTTTCCGTTGCCGAAACCCACTGAAGTTTTGCCAAAGTTTAATAATGCAGTGTATTTTTCAAAGATTGATCTGAAGTCTGCTTATAATCAGATTGAATTGACAGAAGAAACCTCAAAGATGTTAGCTTGGACTACTCCAAGAGGTATTTTTAAAAGGAATCGTATGCCTTTTGGTGTAACACCAGCGACAAGTATTTTTCAACAAATTATCGAGCAGACTCTACAAGGAATTGATGGTGTGGTAAGTTTCGTAGATGACATTGCAGTATCGGGTAGTTCTTTAAAAGATCATAATAAAAAATGATGCAAAATGCAGGTTTCACTCTTAAAAAAGAGAAATGTAAATTTTTTGTATCAGAAATTACTTATTTAGGTTTTAAAATTACAAAAGATGGTATTTCAAAGGTAAACGACTAAGTAGATGCAGTTTTAAAAGCAGAAAGGCCTACTAATATTTCAGAAATTAGATGTTTTATAGGGTTAGTAAACTACTATTCAAAATTGATTCCTGATTTAGCAAAAATTTTACACCCAATTTATAATTTGTTAAAAAAAGATAATAAATTTTACTGGTCAAGGGAGTGTGAAAAAAGTTTTTTGGAAATTAATAGTTTTTAATATCACATTGGTACATTTTAATCCAGGAAAGTAACCCATTATTTTAACGATGGATGCAAGCACGAAAGACAGTTCAGCTGTTTTGAGTCATACTATTAATGGAAAAGACAGAATTGTAGCGTGTGTCTCTCGTACCCTGTTACCATCGGAAAATAATTATTCAACAATACATTTGGAAGCCTTGGCAATTTATTTTGGGGTAAATAAATTTTATGAGTATTTGGCTTGTCATTTTTTTTACATTAAGAACCGATCATAGGCCTTTAAATAACAATTTTTGGTGAACATAAAGGTATTCCTCAAAAGGCTGCAAATAGGCTTCAGAGGTGGGCAGCGTTTATATCAATGTTTAAATATAAGATTGAGCATCTCAAAGGCACTCAAAACTCCTAGCTGAATATCTCTCCCAAAAACTTTAACCGAAAGGGGGGAGGAATCATTAGCAGGTCAATACATAAATTTCACTGAAAAGGTAACTTCGTGGCCCATAAATAATGATGAAATTAGGCTAAAAACCATAGAAGACGAAGAACTCTGTATGGTGATTGAATTTGTAAGAAAGAGAAAATGGCCAAAGAATATAGACAAAAATCTAAAACCATATTATACAGAAGGCAGGATCTTCATATCGAAAATGGAGTACTAATTTACGGACATCGAGTATCTGTACCGAAAGTTTTAAGAAAGGAAATTTTGACACAACTTCATATTTCGCATTTTGGTATTGCTAGAACCAAAAATCTAGCTAGATCTTGGGTATTTTGGAGTAACATTGAAGAAGAGATAGAAAATCTCATGAAATCATGTTCTATGTGTCTGGAAGCCAGACAGGACCCTCCTAAAACCATCTTGACACAATGGAAAATAGTAAGTGAAACATTGGAAAGAGTTCATATAGATTTTTTTGAGTATAAGGGCAGGATGCACTTAATTTTTCTTGTTGCTTTCTCCAAATGGCTGGAAGTCATTCAGATGAACAATACAAGAAGTTTGAAAACAGAAGACACCTTAAGGGAAATCTTTGCGAGATTAGGACTACTTAGAACTTTAGTAAGTGACAATGGACCTCAACTAATATCTGCTAGTTTAGGGGAATTTTTCAAAAGAAATGGTATCAAGCATGTTACTATACTGCCTTACCATGCCCAAACCAACGGTTTTGCTGAAAATGGGGTAAAAACTATTAAGAACAAATTAGCTTCAGCTTATCTTGATCCTAAAAATAATTTATCTCATTCTGCCATCGTGTCCAGAATTTTATTCACTTATAGGACAACAGAACATAATACCACAGGAAAAACACTATTTGAACTGATGTTTGGCAGGAAACCAAGAACAATTTTGAGCCAAGTAAAAGAAAATAGCAAGAATAAGGTAAATATAGGTAAACACTCGATTCCAGATCAGACAGTTAAACAACAGGAAGCGCAAAAGAAGTATTATGGAGGACGTAAAAGAGAATTTCAGGTAGGTGAAAATGTTTATGTTAGACTCTATAGGGGAACTCAGAAATGGATTCAGGCTGTCATAAGTGAAGAATTGGGTAGGTCTCTTTTCAATTGTAAGACGCAAAATGTTGAGATTTATAAACGTCATAACTTTTATTCCAGTAGTGTTTGTATAAATGGGTGATGTTTGACAAATTAAGGCAGTAGACTTGTCTTTCTTTTTATATTAAAAATTTGTCATATTTAAATTTTTAATGTGCATTGTTTGTTAATTTTTTTTTAATGCTTAGGGTATTTTATATCAAGAGTATTAAATATGTAAATAAATTTTTCGACAAAGGTTTATTGTAGTGTTCTTGACTAGGTGGCGACTGGCAACTATTGTAAATTGTAAGTAAAACAAATGGCATTGCAGTATGCAAGGGTAAAATTAAAATTGCACTCATTGTTATAAAGTTTTAAATTTCATTATAAATATTTTATACACAAAACATATACATATATGTACATTATTGTAATGATAAATTGAAGTGTGATAAATGAATGTGATACTACAATGTAAAAGTGTAATTTTAGATATTAATAGTTGTGTATAGAAGTGTGTTATGGTTGCATGAATGATAGATCATGTTAAATTTTTAGATTTTAAATTGCACAGAAACATTGATTGAGTACAGATAATTTTTGGGTTATAAAAGCTAAGTTATATTTTGTATTAATCTTAGTGCAAAATTGCAGCCTGTCTCCAATTTGTTGAAGGTCACCTATATAAAACGATGTATCAGCCCTTGCCTAATAGTCGACTACAGAAACAAAGAAAACGGTCAGTGAGCAACATTAGGTTAGGTTAACACAGCAACTTCAGCGATTTTCGTCCGAAACATCTAAGCAATGCAAAGTAAAGTTAAAAAATTAAATAACCAGGCACTTAACAACTTATCTCTATTGTCAATGGGCAATTTACCCGACGCGAAAGTGGACCCAACACAAAGAAAGGTATTTTTACGACACCCGGATCTGAATTACAAATGGTTTTTCTTCAGTAAATCACTTTGGCAAACTGAACATCTTACAGTCTTTTACCTTGTAATAAAAAGGCGAATTCTCGAAAAAAAATTAGTATGTAGTGAAATATCTCTCGTCCGAGAAAGCAGTAAGAAAGAATCTCTCTTGTGCGAAACGGTCGCACTTGAGTGTGTATCAACTCTAAACTAAACTTAATACTAAACCGGGAAAATTACGATTTTACGTAAGAGTATAAAAATATCTTTTGTGTTATGACGAGAAATACAAATGTGCTTATTTACTAGTGTTTCGGTTCAATAATAATTGGAGAGAAATACATATTTATCATACGAGCATCTAATATCTGTGAACAGCTGTAATTAATTATCTAACTATCAACTCGCCGCATAAATTATATCTGTTTTTTTGCTAGATTTGATTTACGTTGTTAATATTATCGTATTTAACTGTTTTTTATTAAATGTTACTTACAATTACGACTGGTCCTTCTATCCAAAAATTATCGAAGAAAAACACCAACAACCTTTGGTGTATCGGTGAACGACAAACATAACAGTCCACTCCACTAATCTAGTTCATCTACAACATAGCTATAGGGTGATAACTTGAAAACTAGTTGCTTCAGAAGTTGGTGCTTTATATTTTTTGCACATAAAGTGAAAAAAGCTTTCAAATTTTTGGAAAAATTTATTTTAAATGATCTTGAAAGATATTTTTACGCAATACGCAGTAGCATTGTGTGTTGCCTAAAAATAATTTTGTTGTTTCTGAAGTTGGTACTTTATATGTTTTTGCACATATCAAGAAAAAAAGCTTCTTCACATATTTAAAAAGTATCGGTTTTACTTTCGTCGAGTAAACATGTTCTGATAAATAGCATTTATCGCGACGGAATATTACTGATAATAGTTTGCACAAAAACAAAAAGGACTAAAAATCGAATGTGATAGTGCTGTAAACTGAATTTATACTTTTTATACTGTGTACAAACAATAATTTAAATACAATCAAAAAATGATGCCAACTGGTAATGGCCGGGTTTTTTGGGCTTTCCACAAGTTCAACCAACACAAAATAATGTACAAGGTCAAACATATTCCGATGTTCCAAACACCAAATAATATACAGGGTCATGCAATATTCAACAATGGCATACCTTCACAAATGATTTCTTCTCAACCAATGCAATCACTGTGTCCTTCACAATCAAACCAGTATCACATTCCGCCAAATCAAGAACAATATTTAAATATGCAACAATCATCTAGTAATCATTCAAATACATAATACGCCGTATTCAAGAATGACTTCTACCAGCGAAGATGAAGATAACACTTATTCTACTCAAGAAAATCCATGGCAAGTGGTCAAAGGAACGAAAAGAAGGAAATATAGAAGTAGTAAAAATGCTGAAGAAAAAATTTCACTTAACAATAAGTACATGGTACTAAATTCACAAACAGGTGGATCCAATAATAACAATAATGATGGTGAAAACACTGACAATGTTAAAATAAGTAAACCTCCTCCCATATTTGTATATGGAGTAGTCAATTTACCAGAGATGAAAAAAAAACTAAGCGATATAATTGAAGTCGAGGAATACACAACAAGAAGCATGGCAAATGACACTATAAAAATTTGCTGTCAAAATCCGGATACATATAGAAAACTGGCTAGTTACATGAGAGAAAATAATATAATCCATCATACGTACCAACCCAAGGAAGAGAGATCCTATCGTGTCGTAATTAAATATTTGCACCATTCAATCGACTTGAAAGATATAAAGGATGACTTAATTAAAAAAGGCCACAATGTAAGAAATATAGTCAATGTTAAACATCGAATAACCAAGGAACCTCTTAACATGTTTTACGTCGATTTGGAACCTTCTGATAACAATAAAAAAGTTTACGAAATAACTAGGCTTCTAAATAGTGTCATACAAATAGAACCACCAAAAAAAGACAACAAATTAGCTCAATGTACAAGGTGTCAATTATATGGCCATACGAAAACCTACTGTAATAGGCCATACCTATGCGTTAAATGTGGTGGCCAATACAGCACAGCAAATTGTAAAAAAAGTAAAAATACGCCAGCTACATGTGGTCTTTGTGGAGGTGGTCATCCAGCTAATTACAGGGGCTGCGAATTCTACCAAAAAAACTATAAAGTAAAGATAAACAGTAATAGGATTACTATGACACAAAACAATACAAAATCAACTGATCAAGGCCAACAACCTCAGCCCAGACATACTAATAGGAACGACGCGCAGGCAACTGCAGGAGTAGAAATACATAATAGAGCTAATGGTGTAGAATCTTCAATGACATTAAATAAATTCTTAGATGAGTTTAAAGCTATGTTTAACCAGTTAGTACAGCAGAATAGTATGGTTCTCAACATGTTGACAATGCTTATCAACAAATTAAATAATGGCTAAGTTTCTCAGAGTTGCATTCTGGAATGCTAACGGCCTTGTTCAACACAGGGATGAAGTCCAGTTATTTCTTAGACAAAACTCAATTGACATTCCTCTAATCAGTGAAACCCATTTTACTAATAAATCTTACTTTAGGATTACATTCTATAAAATTTACTACACAAATCATCCGGATCGGATGGTACCGCACATGCGGGCACAGCTATTTTAATTAAACATTAAACAATCAATCAAACACTGTGAGCTACCAAAATATGAGGAGGAATTTCTACAAGCCACATCAATTCGAGTAAATACAATGCCGTACGAGATAACGATTACTGCAGTTTACTGTCCCCCGAAGCATAACCTAAGAAAAGATCAGTTTGAACCATTTTTCAACACACTTGGTTCAAGATTTATAGCAGGTGGAGACTACAATAGTAAACATCAGATGTGGGGATCTCGAATTACTACCACAAAAGGAAGAGAACTATATAAAGTAATACAGGAAAAAAGATACTCCTTTTTGTCCACAGGAACACCAACATACTGGCCAACCGATATAAATAAACTGTCAGACATGCTAGACTTCTTCGTCACTAATGGCACCTCCCCAGCATACACAGATATTATTCCAAGCTATGATCCATCTTCGGATCATTCGCCAGTAATTCTGACTATCAGTTCGTGCCCCATACACATTCAAACTACACCTAGACTACACAACTTCAAAACCAATTGGACACACTATAAACATAAACTAAATGAAGAAATACACTTAAACATAAGCCTCAAAAACCCAAATGAAATCGAGAAAGCCACAAACGATTTCATAAATCTACTGCAAGAGACAGCGCAACAAACAACTCCTGAAATAGTAGTTAAAAAAGACGTTATGAATATACCTCTAGAAATTAAGACACTAGTAGCTAAAAAAAGAAGAGCGAGAGCAAAATGGCAAAGGATTAATAATCCTGCAGATAAAAGGAACTTCAATAAACTCAGCAACGAATTGAAAACTAAATTAAAAGCAATGAAAGAAGAGTCCTTTAAAACCTACAGTCTAATTTAAATCGTTTTGATAACTATTTGGAAGCCAGTAAAGTCTAAAAATAAACCCATAATAACATCTCCTCCACTACGACTAGAAACACAGACACGTGCTGAAGAAAAGTGGGTATTCGCTAAGCACCTCTCAGAAATCTACAAACCTCACAACACAATACCAGACATAGAAATTACGGAATTTCTAGAACTCCCTATCCAAACAAACCAAACAATAGACCTGATTAAACCAAAAGACATAGCAAATGAAATAAAACTTCTAAACATTAAGAAAGCCCTAGGAATGGATTTAATAACTCCAAAGATGTTAAAAGAGTTACCGCGAAAGGGTATAGTACTCCTCACTTACCTATTTATTGCAATTATTCGAATCCAATATTGGCCAGAAAAACTCAAAATTGCTGAAATAATCCTAATACTTAAACCTGGGAAAGACCCACATGAAGTAAAATCTTATCGACCTATCAGTCTGCTTTCAACTATATCAAAATTATTAGAGAAACTGATTCTTCGAAAAATTTATCCTGATTTTGATACCAGCAATTGGATACCTGAATTTCAGTTTGGATTCCGACGAGCCCACTCCACAATCCAACAGTGTCACCGCATAACCCATACAATACTAAATTCTCTAAACAGCA